>OX439139.1:45061290-46457509 GCA_949318255.1 Pollenia labialis | reverse complement strand
AATTTTCTATAGAAAATTTAAGTTAAACTTTCTTTAGAAAATTTTAGTAATTGATTAATTTTCTGTAGAAACTTTCAGTAATTGATAAAATTTCTATAGATATTGATAATTTTCTTAATTAATTTATTTTCGATAGAAAATTACAACAATCGATAAATTTTCCAAAGAAAATTTTCAAGTTATCGGTAAATTTTCTAAAGAAAATTCAAGTGATTAGTAGTTTTTTGTAACCGATAAATTTCGTATAAAAAATTTATAGTAATTGAAAAGTTTTGTAGAGAAAATTCAAAAAATCGATAAATTTTTGATGGAAAATTAAAATAATCAATAAATGTTGTCCAGAAAATATTCAAGTAATCGTTAATTTTCTATAGAAAATTCAAGAAATCGATTAATTTTCAGTAGAAAATTTAAGTTTTACTGCCAGGCCCACGATGTCGACAAGAACATTTCTTTCGCATATTTGTATTAAAAACAACAATAAAAAACTAAAATTGGTTTTTCTTGTCAAAACAAATATACGAAAGAATTGTTCTTGCCGACATCGTAGGCCTGGGCATTAATTTTTTATAGAAACTTTCATTAATTGATAATATTTTATACAAATTTTCTGTACTTGATAATTTTCTATAGACAATTTAAGTAATCGATAACTTTTCTTTTGAAACTTCAAGGGATCGATACATTTTTCACTGAAAACTTAATCGATCTTCGAATTTGCTAGAGTTTATTTCAGTAATCGATTAATTATCTATAGAAATTTTAAGTATTCAAGTAACTGATAATTTTTTTTAGAAAATAAAAGTAATCGAAAAATTTTTTTTGGAAAAATTAGGAAATCGATACATTTTCCCTTAAAAATTTAAGTTATTATTATTATAATGATTATGTCCTGTGGTTCCTATAAGGAACAAAGGGCCACAAAATTTAAGTAATCGATGAACTTTCCGTTGAAAATTTAATTACTAACAAAATTTTGTATAGAAATTGAAGTAAGTCTATACATTTTTTATAAAAAAATTAGAAATTCGATAAATATTCTATAAAAATAAAAAGTTTTTTCGAGCTCGAGGCCAATTATTTTAAAAAATAAATATATTATTTATTTAATTATTTGTTCCAATATTTCGATATCCTTCGGATATCATTATCAAGGAATGAGTTACATGTATATTTGCAAGAGACTTATAACTGTCTACATTTAGTATCGAACAGACAGTAATAAGTCTCTTGCAAATATACCTGTAACTCATTCCTTGATAATGATATCCGAAGGATATCGAAATATTGGAACAAATAATTTAATAAATAATATATTTATTTTTTAAAATAATTGGCCTCGAGCTCGAAAAAACTTTTTATTTTAATTAAAGAAAGGTCGAAGAAATAATAAGATTTAATTTTCTATAGAAAACTTAAATAATCGATTAATTTTTTATAGAAAGGTTAAGTAATCGATACATTTTCAATAGAAAGTTTAATTAATCGATAAATTTTCAAAAAAAAAATTAGTAATCGATTAATTTTTAATAGAAAAATTTAGCAAACGAAAAATTTTCAATAGAAAATTATAGTAATCGATAAATTTTCTACAGAAAATTAAGTGAACGATGTATTTTTTATAGAAATTAGGGCAAGCAAAAAAATTTCAGTTAGATAAGATTCCAGTTCGATTTCTAGGAAAGTTATACTTCAAATCAATTCTTATTCAGTTCTATTTCGTTCGGTTCTAGTTTAGTACTAGCTCACTCAGTTCAAGTTCAATCCTACTTCAGTTCTAGTTTAGTTCTAGTTCAGTTCCATTTAAGATCAATTCGAGTTCAGTTCTATTTCAGTTCGAGTTCAATTCAAGCTCGGTTCTAGTAAGGGTACCTTAAGATTCATGTTAACCCTATTTTCTCTTTGTTCAAAGCAATTTATTTTCTTTTTTCTTAAACATGTTTACAACATTTATTGTTGCCATTTACTGTTAAATATTGCAAAGAAAACGAAAGAGAAAAACCTGTCGAATGTTGTTACTGCCATTAAGCTAAAGTTCAAATTTCCAATTCAGGGAAGTAAAATCCAAATTTAGGTGCTTTCTTCATGAACTTAAAAACACGTAGAAAACAAAATGCTTAGAAGGGAAATGAACTAAATTTGTTTGGAGGGTTTAAAAAATTTATTTTCAGTTCAATTGGTTTTTTCCCCTTTATTTGTTGCTGGTTACACTTTGATATTTGGGAATTTCGTAAATACCCTATTACATGAGTGTACTTACAACAAATATGGAAATTTTGTGGGGTTATTTATGGTTATTTTTACAAATTATGGCGTAATTTTGAACATATTCTTATTTTTTTGTTTTTGTTCTTGCGTTTATAGCTGTAGGGAAAATTCTGTTTATATGGCTTTGAATCTAGATTTGTTTGAATATGGGAAATTAATAGACAGAAAACTTTTTCGGAAAAAGTGATTGAAAATGAAGACAAAAGGTATGAAATGTAATAAAAATGTTTTCGAAGCCAGAGATTAGAGGCAGACGACATTTCGCGGATTTACAAAAAGTATCTAGACAATGAAAATATTTTAAGGCGAATGTTATTAAAAAGTTAGATAAAAAAAATTTGTAAGCATTGTTAATTTATTTATTTATTTATTATTATTTTTAATATTGTATTGGTAGAGATAAAGTAACGATGATAAATTTAGCATAAAATCTAAAATTCAGAGAAATTGCGGCGTAAAGTCCAAAAAAATGTATTACAAAAAAATAACTGGTGAACATTGTATATTTATTTTTTTATACATGTTCTAGAAAACGAAATGAAGTGGATTTAAAATAAAGCCAATTTAAAAAACGACCCTGTACTGAGAGTTCATAAAAAATATTCCATTTTATCTATTTAATTTTTTGAGTACTAATTCGCTTTACAAGAACATCTCTTAAAACAAAGAAAAACTACGGTCATTGTGTAAATAATTGAACTTAATATGTAGCCCGATTTCAATTTCACTTCATTTTGGATTCTAGAACATGCCCGAATATTAATTATTTATTTAAATGAAATTATTTAATTCGATTATTCGAATAAAATTTTAATCGATTATTCGGTTAACAAATTTCCTATTTACATAAGCATCTTTATATTTAATTTTGATAATCGATATTAAAAAAACACTTATCTTTATTTGATATTTGATTAGAAAATCGAATATTATAAATGTTTTTGAAATTCGACAAACCGCAATTTTTTTTTATTTAATTGAATATCTAATAAATTTTCAATAGAATACTCAGGTAATCGCTTAATTTTCTACAGAAAATTATGTATGTCCTAAGGTTTCTTTGGAACATTTCAGTAGTCGATTGATTTTCAATAATAAATTCGAGTAACCGATAAATTTATTATAGAAAATTCGAGTAATCGCAAAAATTTCAATAGATAGTTGAAGTCATCTGAAAATTGTAAAAAAAAAAAAAATATTAGGGAAATTTGATTAATCGCAAAATTTTCTAAGGAAAATTTGAGTAGGCGAAAAACTTCTTATAAAAACTATCCTAAATGAATTTTGGTTATCAAAGAATTTTCTAAGAAAAATTCGAAAAATCTCCAAAAATGTCTCTAGAAAATAAGATTACGTGTCAAATTGTCTATATAAAAGTTGTAAAGTTACAATATTTTCTATAGAAAATTTGAATAATCGCAAAATATTTCATAAATCGCAAAAGTTTCCATATGCATAAAGTAGTCGTGAAATTTTCCACATTTGAAATTCGAGTACTCCATTAATTTTCAGCGCACAATAAAAAATCGCAAATATTTCTACAGAAAATTGTAGTAGGCGAAAAACTTAAAATAGAAATTTCAAGTAATTGATAATTTTCTAAAGAAGAAGGAGAAGGATAACCGCAAGATCTTCTATAGAAAATTCTTTAAGTCGCCAAGTTTTATAAAAAAAAAATTTTTTAGTAACAAAATTCGAATAAATGGAAATTCGAATAAGCGCATTTTGCAAATAATTTAAAAAAACAATCGCAAAATCAATTTCTCAAATAGAACACTTGAGATATTGAAAAATTTTCCGTAGAAAAATTAAGATTTTCTCCAAACGATCAAAGTAATCACAAAATTTTCCAATAAAAATTCGATTAATCGATAAATATTCTGTAAAATAATCAGGTTAAATAAATTTTCTTTTCAAAAATTAGAAGGGTCAATTAATTTTCTCTAAAAAGAATTTCAATAGAAAATAATAATTTTTGATTTTTTGATACTTTTTTTTATTTAATCAAATCTCAAAACTCATTATGGAAAATTTTAGTAATCGTTATATATTTCAAGAAAATTTATGTTTACATTAAAAAGTTTATGGAAAACTCTATAAAAATGACTGCAGTTTCTTTAATCGCGCTCGAATTTTAACTCTCAAATGCTTAAATTTCCCACTAGAAATTGATTTTTTCATATCAAAATGAAATAAATCTACAAAGTTGCTTAAGTTACACGTTAAAATTAAGAATAATTGATATTCTATTTAAAATCGATATTTCATTTCATTCTTTATTTGATTTTAGTTAGTACAATATTTTTTTCATTTCTATTAAACTTGATTAGTCGAATAAAATTTTAGTCGATTAAAGCATTGATTTAAAGTCATTCGCATAAAATATCGGTTTTTGCATACAAAAATTGTGATGTATAAAAAAAATGTATTTGTTTTCAATTTAATAGTTTTTTTTTTGTCCTTTATACGTAAAACATTTTATTCGAAAAAAAAATCGATTTTTTAACTGCATACTTGCTTAAGAAAGTTCCCCAGTTTCACGGTTAATATGTACTAAAATGTGTATGTTATTTTATTCGCTTGAATTTTTTTTTAGCAGAACTCAATTATTTGAATAATTCTTGAATTTGCCTTTCAGTAATAAACTTCTTTCAAATACTATTCCTAATATCCTATTTGATTAAATCTAATGTCGTTTTTAAATATAATCTCCTGCTAACTGACGAAAACTAACAAGTTAAACAAACACATCAACACATTTAGCCAAATCATGTTCCCAAAAGCAAAAAAAATCAAGCGGAATTTTCACAGTGTTCCCTCAGCCACATTTGACGGTCTCATACAAACCCCTGCAAATGCATCATAAATCATCAACACCTGTCGTGGTGCGTTCAGAAACTCAGCATGTAGCTTTGGCTGGCTGACTGGTCAGTTGGTAGGTGGTTGGCTGGGCGCCGTTAACAAAAACTGTTTAAATAAACAGCAATGACTACAATTGCTACCACAAACACCCAGTTGGGTTGTGTGTTGATACAAAAACGTGCAGAAAAGAAATAAGCTAAAGAGAGGGGAATGTTTTTTTGGGGAATTAAGAGTTTTTAAATAAAACAGTAACTGTTAAAAGGAAGTTTTAGGAGCCAAGTTAATGATTATTTGACGAATGAGTTGAACTAAATAGAAAGCAGGGAGTAATGAAGTTTTAAAAATTGAATTTTAACTTAATTTGCTTTCATTTGCCTTTGAGATTGGGGTTAAATTTAAGTGAACTAGAACGGAACAAGAACCTGATCTGGAACATGAACTTGAAACTTAACTAAAACTTGAGTTCAGCTCTAGGAACTGGAACTGAACTAGATCTGAACTAGAACTGAAACAAAGCTGATTAAGAACTGAATTGGTTTTGAACAGGAACTTAAGTGGAACAATAACTCAAGCTAAACTTAACTTGAACGGAACTAGAACTGAGCTTCAACTGAACTAGAATAGAACTAGAACTGAACTAGAACTGAACTAGAACTGAACTAGAACTGAACTAGAACTGAACTAGAACTGAACTAGAATAGAACTAGAACTGAACTAGAACTAAACTAGAACTGAACTAGAATAGAACTAGAACTGAGCTAGAACTGTACTAGAGCTTTTTTTTTTATTCAAAATTCATGAACTAGAACTGAACTAGCACTCAACTGGAACCAAACCAGAAATTAACTAGATCTAAAAAATTAGGCGTACCTAAATAGCGTGGCGTCAATGCACAGAATAAAAGTTTGCCAAAAATTTTTCAATTAAATAATTAATTGGTGTACATTAATTTTTTCAATTAATTTTTTGTTTGTTGCAATTAAATTTTTAATCAAAACACACAAATTTAAATGTTTGCGCATATGTTATATATTATTTAGTTTATGCAATTAATTTTTTAATTGACTAAATTTGTGTATCACTACTCGATTGTACAAGTCCGTTAATTGATATGATCAATTCTTTTGCAGGGGCAAAATTAGTAAATAATTTAATTGTCTGAACGAATTGTTTAATTAAAGTCGATTTTCTATTTTTTCTGTGTGCTTTGTTATTGGAATATCCGATTTTGACAGCGCGTTAAATGGTGTAGTTGGCTGTTATTTTAATAATAAATAATGGTAATTTAGCTATTTTTTGTACATTTAGGGTGTGTGTGAAACGGTATCAAAGTACTCATGGAAGTAAAATTTTTAAACTATTGAGGTGAATAAAATTTCACTAGCCCTGGCGGCTAGTATAAATTTTGACATTAGTGTAGAAATTTTTGACAACCACAAAATAATTTTTTTCATTAAATTTGTTTAAACTAAATAAAAAATAATATGGAAGTAGGACCAGCGGCAAAAAAATTAAAAAGAATTATACAACATGTTAGTATGTACACATGTAAAAGCTTTCTTGCCCGCACTTTTTGTAAAAATTGTTAATATATCAGATCGAATTCATCAAATAGTTGGGACGATCTCAATTCCAACAGAATTGAAATGATTATTGGTAAAAACTTGATTAATTTATTCATTTTCACAAAACTACTAGTAATTGTTTTTTTCTTTATATCAAAATTTTACGTTGTCAAAAATGTTATAATTTCACACAGCACAAATATGAAAATTTTCTACCACAAACAAATTTTATTTCACCATAGAACTTTGCTACCGTTTCACACACACCCATAATCTCCATTTTTTATTTCTATTATGTGAGTTTTATTAAACAAGAAAGTTAACACTTCTGTTGACGCCATTGTTTGGGTATGTCAAATCAGCGTAAAAGCTAAGAGCGGAAGAAAACCTTCAGCCATCTGTTCTGGCTTAGGTACGGCCGATAGTGTAATTCCAGACGTATTACATAAATAATCATTAACAAATACCTTTAGTTTAAGTAGTAAAAACTTAACTTGGGGGAACGTGTAACGCTTCAAGGAGGCATCCCAAACTAACAGATAGGGGAGTGAGTTGCTGAAGTGAAGTAAAAAGGCTTCCGCGGACGAACATGTACTCCGAGCGTCTGGCTTACAGCGAGTCAAGCAGCGTATAATTCCTAAGAACCGATTATTGTTTACATCGCTATTATAGTAGCATAGCTGGCAGCCCCAGTGTAGAATCGGGTGCATAGGATTAATCTCCTGATAACCTTAAAATAGATGATTGACGAATCCACACGTGGTTCTATATTCCAATAGGGAACTTTAATTATAACAATAAAATAATAATAACAAACAAAACTTAATGCAAGCTTTAATATTTATTATTATTTTATAAGATTTAAGATCATTTTTTTACTCTTCTTCTGGCTTTGAAATTGTATTTGCTTTTTTATTTTTAGCTGTTAAAACTAATTGCTCTTGTAGCACCTGTTACCGGCAACAATTTACATAAATTTTACACAAATCATCTTAGAAAGCTTTTTCAGGGTTTATATTATTTTTGGCTTTTTTTTAGTATTTTTAACAGCATAAATGAAAAATATTTTGTGGTTTGAAACAAAAAATTGAGATAGTAAAAAAATATTAAATGGGGAAAAGCCATAAATGAGACAGTGTGCCACTTTGTGGTCAAATAAAAAATTGGAAAGATTCTCTATTCAAAAAAAAAAAAAAAAAATATATAGTGGAAATATGAGCAAAACGTTTTTGGAATATTAAGAATATGTTTTAATAGAAACAAGGCGGGAAATATACAGATGCGTTTAACAAAGAACTTATTTTCATACAAAAACCTTAAACCTCATGCCGCGCCTCAGTTTCATTCAGTTACCCAACTGCAGCCATTTTTAGGTGTCAACCGTCAGTTAAGGCCAGTACGTATGCTACTGCTTATATTGGGAATGAAAAACTGAAAACGAGACTGAAAAAGATTTTTAATTTGTGCTGCAGTTGTTTGTGTTTTCTACCAAAAACCAAAAAAAAATTAACAAAACTAAGAATGTAGACTTGACATGTTAATGTAGGAGTTCTGGTTGACGCAACCAACGGGTTGTAGGCCCACAGACCAAAAAAAAATTATTTCTTTTTTTTCAAAAAGGGGGTCATATTAAAAACCTCACACATATGGAACTTATATCTCAGTACAAGTATGTAGAATATGTAAATATGTAGGTTGCTTTTGTTTTAGGTTGCATAAAATATAAAATCTATGTAAATGGATTTTGTCAGAAACCCTGCAGTTCGGAAATAAATCCAATTAAAAATAACTAGAATAGAAGTAGAACAGAACTTAAAAATTATTGGAAGAAAACAGATTTGAAATAGAACTGAGGAAGAAATAAAACTGTACTAGAAATTGAACTAGATACTCAACAAGGGCTACAGTAGGTAACGCATTTAAGAAATTAAAAAAATGTTTCGTTTTTTTTTAAGCAATTATCCACTAAGTTGGATATTTTGTGCAAGCACTTAAAGCCGTCTCTAAACAAAAGCGGCACGCGTTTTCTAGTGGTCAAAAATTGTGATGCCCATACAATTTGTATGAAGCAACCCTAAATAGCGCGCCATCAACGCTTTGCAATTGGAAAATCCGGTGATCATAGCGCGTTTAATAATTAAGTTGGTCGCTATTGTTAATAAATAATGCTTTTATCTCCATTTTTATTTATAATTTGTGGGTATTATTAAACCCGTGGCACAACGTTGACGCTAAGGTAGGCTTGCCAGACGTACTTTTTTCAGCAGTACACGTACTTTTTTTCATCAATGTACGGCATTCTGCATAACATCTAAAAAAGTACGCTTAAGTACTTTTTTTAGCCTTTTGTACTTCTTTTTATACTTTTTTTTGTTTAATTATTTTTATATCTCATTACTATACACTTAGGGTTACTAAAATTTATAAACAATAAAATCCTTGCTTTCAAAAAATTTGTGGCCAAGAGAAAGATAGTAATGAAATATGAAAATAATTAAACATTTTCATGGCTTACCAAAAAAGAATTGAAGGTCGAAAAATGCCGATTATTTTAAAGTATTTAAAAAATTGAAATTTTTTTCTCTTTGTAGATTTAATATTTAATCAGTCTGAGCGCCATTAAGCTTTAATTAAGGCTTGATAAATTATCTAAACAGCACTTTTTACAAAAGAACTTGTTTGATATTAATTTGGTATTTTATTGTTAACTTTCTTGATAACGAATTACATCTCCAATGTAGTCGTATGTAGACATTTGTCGGCCACTGTATTAAAAAATATTTAAATTAATTTAATTTTAAAAATAAAGAATTGAATTTGAAAAGACCTGACTAATTTTAAGTTATTACTTATTCTTATTTACGATCTCATTTTTAAGGTTCTTTGTTGAATAAATTGTTATTTTATGTTATTTAATTAATTTTTTAAACGTTTTAAAAAAAAATATCCTTGTTTTTCTTAAATGTACTGCTTTTTTTCATCAATGTACTTTTTTGTCAATTCCATATCTGGCTACCCTACGCCAAGGCGAATTCATGAAAACGGTGGTGGCGATACTACAACAACACCAAAAACACAACATTGTATTTTATTAGTTTTTTTTCGTTGGTCGATATGTCAAAAACACTAGTAACTTTTGACATTCCTCTCTCTAAGTAAGAAAAAGAGCTACTTTTTTCAACGCCACCTGCAAAATGAATTCGCCTTGGTTGACGCTCTTGTTTAGGTATTGCCATGTAAAAAAATTGTTTATAAAAAATATTTCTTATAAGTGATTTTACTACCGGTACATAGCAAAATATTTCTTGTATCCGTTTTTGTTTTCTTATATAAAATTTCCTTATACACAATACTTTTTATGTTGACACATATGTATGTAAAAGACACGGTAAAATACTTTCTTAAAAGCTTTTTTATATGAGATGTTCTTATATCCGTTATCTACTGTAATTCTGACAGACCGAATACTTGTTCGATTCGAAAGCAATTTTATTTCTAATTCTTTCAGTCGATCCTGAACGAATCGAAATTATTTTTTTTTATTCTGTAAAGCATTTATTTCAGTTTTCACAACACTGAAAAATTAATTACGGTGTATTCTTTTGACTGAAGAATTAGAAATAAATTGCTTTTGAATCGGAAAATTTATTTCTGAACTTTAAATGCCAAGAAAGTTGTGGGCTAATAAAGTTAAAACTTAGGTCATTCTATTGAATTTGTTGTGTTTTATTTTTGAAAAAAGTTCAATGTCACTGAAAAACACTCCTTTCTAGAACCTAGAATAGAACCTAAACTAGAAACTGAACTATAATACGACATAGATCATAAACTAGACCTTTAACTTAAGTCTTAACAAGAATATTAACTAAAAACTGAACTAAAATCCAAACTAGGACCTTAATTAAAAGCTAAACTAGAGCCTGAACTAAAACTAAACTACAACTGAAACTGCGTCAAAGCCAGAACAAAATTAGAGAAAAAAGCCAGAATTAAACTAGAATTTCTCTTGGAGTGAATCTTAAGCTGTAACTGCCAAAACTCAAAACTGCCGGGCTCAGCTTTATTATTATCCGTCTGTCCCAGTGTGTGTAGGTTCCTTGTACCAAAGTTATCATATTGATAAAATACGAGACCACAACCCAAACATAACATATGTTGCAACATCATGCTCGCATTCAATGCCCTGCAAACAATTGCAGTTACAAACTTAACAATGTAACTTTGGGAACCAACCATACACTCTGCACAACGACCATTGAATGTCGTGTACGAGTGAAACTGTACTCCTGCCTGTCATGGTTGTAGGTGCCATCTATAGTTTGTTTCATGTTTATTTATTCCATATGTGTGTGTGTGTGTGTCTTTTATTGGAGGCTACGAGTTGCAAGGAAAATCGACTTCCTCCTGCTTCTTCATCTTTTGGCTTTTTATAATGAAATTATGGTTTTTCAAAAAATATTGTTTAACCTTTCCGTTTGACAACTTTACATGATGCTACAAATAGTATTTGCACGACATATTTAGTAGACAAGCATACATACATAAGTATATTTTTACAATCAGTATTAAAAATAACCTTGTATTTTCCTATCAATAATAGGGGTGTAACACTTTCTTCAACTTCGGCACCCATTTAAGATTTTGTAAAGCAATCAAAAGACGTACTTACATAATTACATTCTTTAAATCGCTGAGTATAAAATATTAATTAGATTGTTTTTCATTTGAAATCAAAATTTCTAAGTCTAGGTAAAAAAAAATTAACCACCTTAATACAACTGGCACAAAGGTAGACAGACACGTTTAATCATGTTGTGTTTTGCTTTATATCTGTACTGTTTTTTCATGTTCATTTTATTTTGTGTTTTTGTTGCTGTATTTGTATTTTTAGTTGTTTAACAATTAGTAAATAATAAAATTTGTTGTTGTTTCGTAGTTTTTCTATTGTTTTTAATTAATTTATTTTGTGGTTTATTGAAAATTGTGTTCTTATTGGAACAGCAAACGTTTGCTGGTACATGTATGATGTAGTTGATTGTTTTTTTTTATTGGTTATTAAATACAATTTTTTAGTTCTTTTAAAGAAGTTTAATATATGTACTTTTACATAAACTGTTTTCGGTTTAAATTGAATTTCATAGAAAATCAACCTTTTGGCAACGGCAACGGCGGTTAAAAAGTTTTTATCATACAAATTTTCTTATTAATTAGTCTCTGGATAAATTGTTGAAATTAAGTACATACATTCGTCAGAAAATGCTAAAGCATTTAAGCCCAGTGTTGAACGTCAAAATAATTCAACATGACAAACGCTGACAATGTTAAATCATCGATGAACGATGTTGGTTTCTCTATGGTGTCATATACCTTTGAATTTTAGAGGTAAACATCCAAGCTTTCATACATGACAAAGTTGACTCTGGTTAGCGTCTGCGTTTTAGTGAGGCCTAACAGACAATATATTCGATATTTATGAGCGAATTTTAATGTTATGTTATGCTTCATTCATTGGCGGAGACGTACATGTAGTAGTCAAAATCCTGCAGCGTCGAGCTTCTTCTTTCGATTCGAAAGAAATTTTATTTCTAATTCTTTCAGTCGATACTGAACGAATCGAAATTATTTTTTCAGTATTGTGAAACTCAAATTAATGCTTTACAACAGTGAAAAAATAATTCCGATTCCGAGTATTGACTGAAATAATAAGATATTAAATTGCTTTCGAATCTAGAAAGTACTCGATCACGACTGCCAGTATCAGGCCCCTGAACTATCGAGTGTGCTCTTACCAACTATCTTTTTGGCAACACTGTTTTTGGCTGATCACATGTTTTCGTGTAACATATTAGTCATCGTCCGGACTTACAATTTTTGTTGCAGCAATTCTTGAGTTTATTGGTGAGTGGGGTGAGAAGATTGGGGAGGAGTACTCAGTTTCATGTACTGTTTTGTTTTAAAATTCGTACACTTTTTAACTTGAAGTTGGCTGTAGGTGTTGGTGTATTTATATATAAAATACAAAAAGAAGAAGAAAAAAGCGAAAAATGTTGCTACACAGCACGCGAAACAATGGGCCAATTGTGAGGCGAGTTCGGTGAACAGTTTATGTTACGTTTGGGGCCGGTGAATTGATCGCCTAGATCGTGCGGTTTGACGCCTTTAGAAATTTTAAATCAAATCCGAAAGCTCTTAAAAAACCACCCGATAAAGCTAACTATAACTGAACTAGATTAGGCTTTACCTTTTGCATCAAATTAAATTTAAATAAGCGAATTAACAAAAAAAGAACTGAAACAGATTTAAAATGGAACCTGAACGAAATTTCAAACTAGAACCTCTACTATGACCAGAATATGAAGTGGACTTTTAACTAAAACCTGAACTTGAACCTGTGGTGGATCTTAACTGAAGGCTGTTCCTGACCTAAATTTGAATCTAAACTGAGTCCTAAACTTAAACCTAAACTACAACTTTAATCGTTAAATATTTACTTTTTAACTCATTTCATGAATAAAGGATATAAGAATTTTTTTCCATCTACAGTGGACTCCCGATAATTCGTAATCGCAAGGGACCGGCCATTTATTACGATTTATAGGGGTTTTCGATTTAGCGGGGTTTCGATTTAACGTGGTTAAAATAAAATAAATGCGATTTAACGGGGGTTTTTAATTTATTTACTAAAACGATAAAAAAAAAACATAAAAAACATCTTAAGATCTTAAGCAAACAAGCTTAAATATTTTTCTTAAATTCTCGAGCGTTACTTAAAAGCTGAAAGCTTTTGGGTTTTGAATTCCAGAGAGATAAATACTGAAAATATGTAAAAATGCCACTCCGAAATTAAAATTTTTTTTTATCCAAACGATCTAATTCGTTTTCCCCAATAGCTCAAAACCATAAAGTAAAACGGGCATCAGATAAGTTTTGGCAAGTAGAATTCTTATTTTTAAAGGTGTACAATGCTGGGTCCGCCAAAGAGTTCTAATCATAGAAAAGGTGCGACCACAAGCATAGTTAATGTGGTTCGACCACGTAAGAGTGTCATTTAAAAATATTCCGAGATTCTTAGCAGATTTGATTATTTCAATTTGTTGATTACGTATTTATAAATATATTGGGAATAATATTTTGTTTATTAAGTCGCCTTTGAATATTTATGCATTTAGATTTTTTAGGATTTATTTCCAAGCCATTTGCCGTTGCCCACTTATAAATACGTTGAAGTTGCTAATTAACAGTAGTAATACACTGGTTAATTAGGGAATTACTACAACTGGTTTAAAGTTGAACGTCATCTGCGTACATTCTTACATTACAATTTATTGTGACGGCTGGGAGGTCATTAGAGTATTGTGAGAATAATAGTGGCCCAACAATGGTCAATAGACTGCCTCTTGTTACAGGCAGTGTCCTGGATTTCTGGATTCCAGTTTCAACATACTGTTATCTGTTACCCAAGTATGTTGACAATAACTGAGAAGCGGTCGAAGAGAAATTAAAAAATGATTGAGTTTGTTATAAAGAATGTTATAATTCACGGTATCAAACGCTTTTAAATTATCCAAAAGTGTTAAAAATGTAGTCTCGCCATCATCAAGTTTCTCTCTAATCTCCTTCGTAACGTACGTCAACTAACGATGTTATGCATTAACGAGATTTTTCAAGGGACCAACAGTTTATTACGAATTATCGGGAATTACGATTTATCGGGTAAAAATTCTCGGGATTTGACTGTATTATTTTATGCCATTTTTAAAGCTGAGAAAAAAAACTACTTCCCCCACTCACTTATTCAACAAACAATTGGTTTGACATTTAATAAATTAACCATTAAACAAATCAGTTAATCTATCTTTACTGTTAATTTAACCACGAAATATGAAAGTAGCGATAGATATTTTACGAATGCGACATCAGCATTATTCAAACAAAATAGAAGACAGAGCGTGTGAAAGAAAGTAAAAATAATGTAAATGATAAAATTATTTAATGATGCGGAAATACAAAGATAAGCCAACATTTAACGCAAATATTTTTTGGAAGTTAAATGTCTTCTACTGAATATAAATTGTTAGAAAACAAAAAATATTTATCCTTAACAAGGGACAGTTTTAAGTAAAAAGATTTGAATACAAAAACTGGTCACATATTTCATTCACCAAAAAAATGTATTCAAAATTATTAAAGTTAAAAATAAGGGAAGCAATGAAGCCAAATTATTAAATATTATTTAAGAAATTTAAAAAGACATTAAATTAAACTGCAGTTTAAGAGAGTGGAAGTTTAAACAAAAAAAAACTGTAGTTGATATAAACTGCAGTTAAATTCAGTTTTGATAAAAAAAAAACTTTCTTTTTCAAATTCAATTTAAATAATTTAGAAAAATACAATTTTATTACTGGGATTTCAAGAGAACACATGATGTCAATGGTGAAAGTTCTTAAGAGGCAGGCGATTTAAAAAAAGAGAAAAGGGAGGAAAAACTTAAATGTTACAAGAATAAAGAAATAATTTTATGTTTTTAATAAAAACGATTTTTTATCTTGAAATTCTAATCTTACCATTAACTTTTTTTCCATCATACACAATGAAATTCAAAGAAACTTCACAACAACTTGAATATTTTCCACATTTAAACATAATGAACAAAATTTGTTCACACACTCTCCCATTCCATTTTCTCTCGTCATTAAACTTAAATTGTAATGAAACGGCAACAACAGAAAAGTGAAAAAAAAAGAAAATTCTCATTTACATTTTTACAATTAAATTTATTTTTATTCATTTGAAGAAGAGAATTTTCATTAAACGTATAATTCTGCTACAAACGATTTCGATTGCAAGTTTTTTGAATATGTGTGATAATTTTCTCTCGCCTCTTATTTAACATGTGTGATAAGTGATATGTCCCATTAGTCAACGTGAGTATTTTGTGTTTTATGGGGAAATTTGTTTTTCATTTCAAGCGATGATTTGGGGTGGTGGTTGGTTTGTTTGGGCGGCGGTAAATGAGTAGGCCTTCGTTGTGATGTGTTGTTCAGTGATGTTTAAAAATGTAATGAGTTGCAGTGACATTTAATTATCACATGTTGTTTACGACAAAATGTATGATGGTGACGTTTAACTCTCTTCGAGTTTTATTTTTTTTTTATGTTTTTTAGTTGTTTATGATAATTTTCTTGTTCAGTTTTATTAAAATTAAAATGGAAAGAATTTTGCGCAATTGAAATTATGTGTATTAATGAGATTCGTACAATTTATGCTGGATATAAGGGGAAATAAGGAAAAAAGTTCTTAATTAAATGTGTTAGCATTTACTGTTAGACAATAAACATGTTCCTTAAATAAATACTTGATAATAATTTCGAAAATGAAATACACTTTTTTTAGCTCAGGTCTCACAATCTCTTTGGCGGAGGACAGCCGAAATTCTCCTAAGAATAAAAATTGAGGAAAAAGAGATGGATTTGGCATATCCTACGGAAACCGAAAAGCGACATTGAAAAGAACCCACAGAGAGGCCGAAGAAGTGGAAGACCAGCTTCTACCTGCACTGAAAAGAAAAATCAATCCATCCGTACTTAAATCAATTTGTACTTTCTTGAATCATGTACAGAAAGATTGAATCAAGTACGGATTATTCAAATGGGAAATAATTAACTTATCCATATTAAATCCCGAATTCGTACTTGAAAGAATCCGAAGATGAGATTGATTTAAGTTAAACTAAGATTAAATAATTCTCCAATGCACAAGATTAAAGTATTATAAAGTTGATTTAATCCCGAATTCGTACTTGAAATAATCCGAAAGTGAAATTAAATTGCTTCTAACCTAAAACACTTATCCCAGAGACAGAAGGAACATATTATTATGATTCATTAACTTACCCGTTTTACACCAGCATCATTCCCGACATGTATTCTACTTTTAAGATTTGATGAACATATTTAACTAAAAAGGAACTTTTGCTTTATATTTAACTTTTTAAACATGAAAATACTGCATGTTTTTGTTTTTTTGTAGTTTCTGCAACAAACTTTGACAAATACAAGCGTATGTACTCATAAAGAATGCAATTCTGAGAGATGAGACCAATAAGTAATAAGAGATTAAAACACTCAGAGTGGCACTACCAACGAAAACTTCAATCATTTTTTTACTTGGCTTAAGAATTTTGTACCTATTTTAAGAAATTCCGGGATTGAGTTGCAAAAGAAATCCCATTTAGGATGGTTTGAAATACTTAAATTTTTAAGTACGACTCGTACTTAAAGTAAGAACAAAAATCTTAATTTATTTCGAGAGTTTTTCTTTCTGTGTGGAGAAAAAAAAATTGAGAAGGAAGGCGCACTGAATGAGTTGGAGTCAACTGAAATCATAAAAGACTTATAAATAGACTTATGCTGGATTATTATGGCCCTAATGAAATAATGATTGATACCGAAGTTCGTTGCGACTGCCAACAAACATATTTTCTATTAGTAACATATTGTTGTGGAAAATTTTAATTTATTTTTATTTTATTAGATTTTTTAAAAAATATTAATTTGGCAGAAATAATAAAATTTTTAATAATTGCCGCCATGTAAAAATGTGTCATCTTTTTGTTTTCCATTAGTTAAGCCATGCAATGCTATTAGTTAACTAATAGTTAGACAACAGCTGTTGCGTAAAAAATTACACTGTGCCAGTTAAAAAAACAGACAAGCTGGACAGTGGACACCTGGTGTTTTAACCTAATTCGGGTACGCTGAATACAGTGGTGCTAGCAGTTTTTTAGGTTAGCTCTTGTTTTCGAGATATACCGTTATTTCGAAAATGGAAGAGGTTGCACAACATATGTTCGCGTAACTCAAAAGCGCTTTAGCTTATTGAAAAAACTAAAAAAAATCGCAATAAAATTTCCTTTAAGAAATGTAATACATTTTTCTAATATGCGCAGTCGTTTTAGAAACATAATTTTTTTTTTAAATAAAAAAAATAAATTATTAGTATTGTGGTTATTTTATTGAACTATTTATGGTTTTTAATCCAAATTTTTAATATTTTTAATTAGGCTTAAGTTCATTAAATTTAATTTTCATTAAATTATTTTTATGAAGAAAGGAATTTTACAACATGAAAATTAATTAAAATTCTTATTGATAATTTTTCATTCTTGACTCAATCTGGGCTCGAACCCAGGTGTTTACGGACAGGTTACCCTGACATGTTTCGATTGCAACCACTCAATCTCTTCAGAGGGCTTGCCGTTTAACACTCGCAGCCATCGACGACTGCTGACGTCATTAGTCAAACATCAATCCTTAAACCAAATTGTATTCAACCCTTTGGTAGATCGAAATTTGCTTTTGAATGATTATCTATTTTAATTTTATTTTAACATGTTATTCCTTTACTTCTCTTTCTTCGTACCTTTGTCAAGAATTCTTCTTGAAGTTCAAAGTACATATATTTTTTGTTTTTTCATTTTTTTTCCTTCTTTTTCTTGTTGACCTTTTCAGCACAACTTGAAGGACAAATGCAAACATAGAGCTCGTGCCCTAGCTTTAACAATTATTAGTATTGTGGTTATTTTATTGAACTATTTATGGTTTTTAATCCAAATTTTTAATATTTTTAATTAGGCTTAAGTTCATTAAATTTAATTTTCATTAAATTATTTTTATGAAGAAAGGAATTTTACAACATGAAAATTAATTAAAATTCTTATTGATAATTTTTCATTCTTGACTCAATCTGGGCTCGAACCCAGGTGTTTACGGACAGGTTACCCTGACATGTTTCGATTGCAACCACTCAATCTCTTCAGAGGGCTTGCCGTTTAACACTCGCAGCCATCGACGACTGCTGACGTCATTAGTCAAACATCAATCCTTAAACCAAATTTTATTCAACCCTTTCGTAGATCGAAATTTGCTTTTGAATGATTATCTATTTTAATTTTATTTTAACATGTTATTCCTTTACTTCTCTTTCTTCGTACCTTTGTCAAGAATTCTTCTTGAAGTTCAAAGTACATATATTTTTTGTTTTTTCATTTTTTGTCCTTCTTTTTCTTGTTGACCTTTTCAGCACAACTTGAAGGACAAATGCAAACATAGAGCTCGTGCCCTAGCTTTAACAATTATTAGTATTGTGGTTATTTTATTGAACTATTTATGGTTTTTAATCCAAATTTTTAATATTTTTAATTAGGCTTAAGTTCATTAAATTTAATTTTCATTAAATTATTTTTATGAAGAAAGGAATCATTCAAAAGCAAATTTCGATCTACCAAAGGGTTGAATACAATTTGGTTTAAGGATTGATGTTTGACTAATGACGTCAGCAGTCGTCGATGGCTGCGAGTGTTAAACGGCAAGCCCTCTGAAGAGATTGAGTGGTTGCAATCGAAACATGTCAGGGTAACCTGTCCGTAAACACCTGGGTTCGAGCCCAGATTGAGTCAAGAATGAAAAATTATCAATAAGAATTTTAATTAATTTTCATGTTGTAAAATTCCTTTCTTCATAAAAATAATTTAATGAAAATTAAATTTAATGAACTTAAGCCTAATTAAAAATATTAAAAATTTGGATTAAAAACCATAAATAGTTCAATAAAATAACCACAATACTAATAATTGTTAAAGCTAGGGCACGAGCTCTATGTTTGCATTTGTCCTTCAAGTTGTGCTGAAAAGGTCAACAAGAAAAAGAAGGACAAAAAATGAAAAAACAAAAAATATATGTACTTTGAACTTCAAGAAGAATTCTTGACAAAGGTACGAAGAAAGAGAAGTAAAGGAATAACATGTTAAAATAAAATTAAAATAGATAATCATTCAAAAGCAAATTTCGATCTACCAAAGGGTTGAATACAATTTGGTTTAAGGATTGATGTTTGACTAATGACGTCAGCAGTCGTCGATGGCTGCGAGTGTTAAACGGCAAGCCCTCTGAAGAGATTGAGTGGTTGCAATCGAAACATTTAAGGGTAACCTGTCCGTAAACACCTGGGTTCGAGCCCAGATTGAGTCAAGAATGAAAAATTATCAATAAGAATTTTAATTAATTTTCATGTTGTAAAATTGCTTTCTTCATAAAAATAATTTAATGAAAATTAAATTTAATGAACTTAAGCCTAATTAAAAATATTAAAAATTTGGATTAAAAAAAATAAATTTCGAATTTATTTTTGGTGGAAAATTACGCATATTTTTTTTATTTTGCAGAAACACTACCGTTTTTTGGTTCCTATAACATTTCGATACCTACATATTTTCATATTTGGGTGTGTGTGAAGCGGTAGCAAAGTTCTTTGGTAAATTAAAATTATCAAGATTTTCTACGCTAATGTCAAAATTTTTACTATTCCGCAGGGCTAGGGAAATTTTATTCACCCCAACAGTTTTACTTCAATGAGTACTTTGTTACCGTTACACACACACACTCGTTAGAAATAATAACAATGTAAACTAAAACACTGCTACCAACATTGAAATTTATTATTTTGATAGAGTTACCATATTTGTATCTGATAAAAATGCTTAGTTAACCACTATACTGTAAATATTATACGTTAGTAAACCAATAGTTATCATTTAGTTTACTAATAGTTAACTTATAAATTAAGGCTTACACACAGAAAAAAATACTAATGTAAAATTAACATGGAAAAATGTTGATTGAGAATCATAGTAAATTTCTGCAAAAGTATGCCCATTATTTAAATTTATCATTATTTCATATTAATTTTAAAGGAAAAATTTAATTAAAATAATATTAAATCACGCTTATTGAAACTGTTAAAATAAATAAATAAATAAAAATATTAATATATAAATAAATATGGATTCAATATTGAATCCATTAAAAACCCTGTTTTATATTAAAATCAAAAGATTATCTTGTTAAATTAACATGCATACATAGTTAAGTATGTTAATTTTTTATTTTCATTCTTAAAATATGTTATAAAAAGAAGACAATTTCCGTATTCTTTTAATTAAAATTATTTAGTTAAATAGTACATCAAGTTTTCAAAGTAGAATGATGACGAAAACCATATCGGAGATTTCTGCTGATGCTTCTGTTGACAAGGAGAATACAAAGTAAGTGAAGCATGTGTTACAGGGGTAAGTGTATTGAATTATTCTTAAATAAATGCATGTGTTGTCTCTAAAGCTTCTTCACACTGTTATATCACACTCAAACCAATTTGATTCTACATGAAATTCACGTTGTTTCAACTTGAAATAACTTTCATTCAACGTGATTCGGATTGTTATTTCAATATAAATGACATTTTGCTCTAACTTTACTGCAATGTTAAATTAACATGAACTATAGTTATTTTAAAGGAAAAAAAATGTTGTTCGCAAGTAATTTTAAAATCAGGTTGAATTAACATTAAAAACGTATGAAGCAAAATCAACACCGAAAAATTTTAAATCAACCTTGTTTTCTACGTTTTTACCTTGATTTTTTTCTGTGTGTAAGCGCTTTTATGTTCTTTTTAACATTCTTGTTTGGTTTGGTTAATTAAATAAATTATTCCGTTATAAAAGATTCTGTAATGGTTTACCGATACTGAAATATTAAATACCTTAAAACCGATAACGAAATTCGTTTCGGTTGCCTTGTTGTTTAGGTTCAGGTTCCTTTTCGGTTTTTAATTCACGATCTGGCTCTACTGACTTCTGGCTGTAATTTAAGTTCTAGTTTTAGTTTAGTTGAAGTCTAATTCAGTTTTATTTATGCTCTAGTCCGATTTCATTTTCAAAATCAAAAATACAAATTGAATTTGTTGTGGCTCATTAATACTGACCAATATGTTCTTTACGAGCAGTGCAAAACATTTCCATTGCTTTTCTGCTGTTTATGGTCAAATTATAATTTGCAGACTATTAAATTCATTTCAGATTTTGTTTATTTAATAAAATCAAGTGTGTGTGGGTGTGTGTGTGTGTGTAAGTATCTGTGACAGAAAAATGTGTCTGTTTTTAAGTTGCCTGTTTATTGAAATGCGAATAATTTTCAGAATGTGTGTGACTTATTTCTCAAAAAAGAAACTTTGTTAACTGGGGTGGGTTCTTTTAAACCATTTACATCTTTTTTTTTGTGTTTTGGTTTAAAAGTAAATATTTTTGGTAGGAGCATTAACAAAATATTAAGCGCATAAATGGTTCTTGTGTGGCTGACTGAAATCACTCAGTCGGTCGGTCGTCTTATTTTCAAATTAAATAAATGGAAACTTAAAAGCCAGAAAGAAAATCAAAACAGCAAAATGTTTGTTAAATCGTGCGTATTAAACAATTTAATATGTGTAACGAAAAATATGTCGTAAACATAAACTGATATATTTTTGCAGTCAAAAAAAAAGTTGACAAATCGCTAAAATCTGTTCCCAACATTTGAAATGACATTTTAGATTTAAAACGGTTTTTTGGTTGACATTTATTTTAGCTAAAGCTTTATCTTTAATTTAAATTGTGTGTTAAATTTGTTAATGCAAAATTAATATTCCTTTTTAAAAATTGTTAACATGTGTTACAATTTTACATAAATTTATCGCCAGTTTTTTTTCTTTTCATTTTCGTGTTAATGGAAAAAAATATTTGAAATAAAATAATTTACACTACAACATTTGCTTTAGGCCAAATACAATTTTTTTCCTTTTTCGTTTGCTTGCTTCGTTTTATTTATGAAATGAAACTATTGTTGTTATTATTATTATTTCTATTATTATTTTGTTTTTTAAGTTACCAACTGCAAAAAAAAGGTTTCTATTTATGCCTCCCTAATTTTCCTTTTTTTTTTTGAAAGCATCAACACAGCACGAATTTGCTATTATCGTATGCCAACAAGGAACAGTGTTTTTCAAGAAAAAAAATATGTAGAGCAAATTATGAAAAACTGAAATTAATAACTTTTTTGCTTTAAAGTTTTAAAAAATTCCTAAAAATTTTTTTTTACCAAATTTTTATTTTTTTTTTTATAAAATTTGTCATACGCAAAACCCACTGTTTTTGCACTCTTCAACATGTTATTTAATTTAAAACTTCGATAGTTTTAGTTTAGGTCCTAGTTCTGGTAATAGTTCAGGTTTCAGTTCTAGTTCAGGTAATAGTTAAGTTTCGCATTTATGGTTCAGGTGTTAAAATATAAAAAAAATCAGCAATGCCGCTGACGTTAAAATATAAAAAAATTCAGATTCAAGTTTGGATAAAAGTTAAGGTTATAGTTTTGTTTTCAGTTCAGAGTTTCATTTAAATATGGGTTCAGGTTCTAGTTCAGATTAATGTTAAGCTTAAGGTTCTTGTTCTGGTTTTAATTCTCTCAAATAGCGGTTAAAGTTTAAGGAAAGTCGCTAGTTTAAGCTTTAGTGGAGGTTAATAGTAATTTTATTTCAGGTTCAAGTTTAAGCCTACTCTCATAGAAAGTGCATATTTAAATTGGTGATGCCCTTACATCAGAATTCGGGCATTATTGTTGTTTCAAATGGCATCAATGAGGCAAAAAGTGACATCAATCCAATAACGAACGCCATCATAAAATTTTGTCATATTTTATGCGTCATCTGTGCTATGACTACAGTGACATCAATTCTATGCCACATTTTGTTTATTATTTACATTATTTTTATATTTAAAAATAATAATAAGAACCAAAAATTCCCATATTATATTTCTTTAAATTATTTAGTAAAATACATCAAATTTTCAAAGTAGAATGATTACGAAAACCATACCAGGCGTGCTGCTTGTGTCTTATAATTGAGAGATATTCTGTAAACAAAGGGCGGAATACAACAAAAGTGAAACAAACATGTGTAGCGGGTAAGTAAAAAATAATATTCTCTCATTTTTACTTAAGTCAGTTCCAATGACAGTTTGCCATTAAATTGAGCCTAATGAATGCATTCTCTGATGTTACGATGATGACATATTTTATTAAATTTCTGTGATGCCGATGATTCATCCCATTGATGACATTCTTAATTTCAACTGATGACAATGCTAAGGCTTAATTAACAATGATGACAAGTGTCATGGGGACTAGACGAAGACATAGTACTGCGGTCAAAATACATCAGTGTTTTGCTGTTGCCAAAATGAATAATTTTATTTTTTTAACAATGTGAAGGGTATTGCTCAAATCGACTAGGCCCTGTATACGGCTTTACTAACTAATTTTCTCATGATTTCCTGTTCAGCTTGTTGCCTGCCTGCCTTCTCATATTTTTGTGTGTTGGCGCAAATGTCCCCGTTATCTTTTTTTTTAGGCACACTATTTTCATTACTAATATTTTTTCTACTTTTATTTTGGGTTGCTGGCATTTGCACTAAAATATGAAACTCTGTAAGAAACACTATTTTGCTATTAACAAAATACAAAACTACTATTTTAAAAAAAAAAAATCATACGAAAGATGGAAAAAAATGATCTGTTAATGTTTTTAAACAACGTCATTGTAAACAGTGCCAAAACACAAATGAAATGCAGCCGAAAAAATATGACATTTTATTAAAACATTATCTTAAAGACACAAATTAAAGAAAATTGGCATTTTTTAAATGAAAATATTTTTATATACATAAATTTTCATATTTATTCGAATGTGTATATTTTCCAGGAATATTGAAGAAATTTTAAAATTGTAATTTGACTTAGAATGCACATTCGAATAAATATGAAAATTTAAATAATGAATGTTACTCACCATGAGAAAGAAATTCCCAGATTCTGTTTGTGAAAATATTTTTATTTAGAATTGTTTAAAAATTATACGAAAACTCAGCCAATAGCTCGACTATAGTCTGGTTACTGTTCTTTTTTTTTTTTTTGCCTAATCCAAAGTCTCGAATAAAATATGGTGTAGAGTCTTTACTTAAGTCTGATCTACAGTATGGACTTAAACCGTCTATAGTAGACTATACATTGTCTCGACTATACTCATAGTTTGCTTTATATTCTCAACTTTAGTTTGTTCTATGGTCTTGACCAGTGTTACCGTTATGCGACTAAAGTTGCTTTTTTGCCCCTTTTTGACTGCCGTGCCACTTTTTTGACCCCTTTGTTTTAAATCCCCTTTTGTATCATTTTGTAGTTTTTTGTGCCCCTTTTGCCCCTTTTTGAACCAAATTTTTTTTATACTGTCAATCAATGAATCCGAGCTCAATTTGTAGAGAAAATAGCATCTAATTTGGAAAAAATTAAAATAATTCAGGAAGGCTATCTATTAACAATAAAATTTACCTCAAATTTTTAGTATATGTATTAAATATCATGAATAAATTAAACCTTAATTTTCAAAACGAATCATCACAAATTATATATTTAGTTTCATCCACGAAAGATATTGTATTAGAAATTTTTTAAAAAAGAGTATGTTATGCAAACAAATATAGAACAAATTGATTTTGTTGATGTTCTGCATATAAAAGAAACCACGAAGCAGAGCTAGAAATATGTACTAACAACATCTTAAGTAGTGATATTGTAGAAATTAAAAACAACATATTACTTTTTTACCAAAAGCTGTGCAAAGTAATTTTATCAAGAATTAATATTAGCGATAAGAGGCTGAGTTCATTAAAGGTTTTAGATCCAGTATTTATTAAGTCAGCTGAAGACATTAATTACTTTAAAATTGTTACCGTTTTTATTGATATAATTACTAACCCAGATGATTTTGTAAAAGAGTTCAAACTTTTAGAAACCAGATCAAACGATAAAAGCTATGAAGCAATTTTTAAAATATCTAAGCCTGAAACATTTTGGTACGAAATTGGCAATTTAAAAAACGGTTTGGGTGACATCAAGAATTATCCAAACTTGTATAAATTTGCTTCGTATGTTTTTTACTTTACCACATAGTAGTGCATCCGCTGAGCGGATTTTTTCTAAGTTAGCATATTTAAAAAATAAAGTGACAAATAGACTGAAAGTAGATACCTGTCAGTCTATGTTATCCGATTTAAATTTGTATCAAAATGACTTGGAAGGTTGGATTCCAAGTGAGGAATTGATCAATAAATATAGATTTACGTTTTCAAAAAAAAAAATAGATATTTAATAGTTGAAGAAACAACATAACTCTGCAATTTATAAAAAAAATGGATCTGTACCTGATATTAACTATCTTCCTATCAATACTTTTATATGCTTTTTCCTCGAGGTTTTTTCGTAACTTAATTTTTTTGGTAAAAAAGTAAAATAATCCAAGTGCCAAATATTTATGTACATATACTTACATATATACATATCTCTATCTATTTAAATGTAAAGTTTTTTTGTATCGAATCATATTATGAACTATTTTTTGTTTTTGCAAGTATTGTTATTACACTATTTTAAGCTCGTTTTATTTACAAGTAATAAGTAACTGTTTTTGTATAAATAATTGAAATAAAAATTTATGCAACAGCTCATTATCGTTTACTTGCAAACAAGACATGTATTTTCACGATATATGTATATTAGGGGTATAACTTTTGAACAATTTTTTAAATTATCAAAAAATACCTATCCATGCCATATAGACCATAAAAATCTATGATAAAAATTGGGGTCACTTTTTCGCGGGCGTTAAAAAAGTTCCCCCCCAAATCACTTTGAAGTTTAGTATTTGTATTTTTTTTGTTAATTAAAAATACAATATCTCTATTGTAAAAACAAAAAACATTCAGTTCTATTTTACTATTTCACAAATAAGCCTTATACCACCAATTATACTACATCCAAACAGTTAAAATTATGTTAAAATAACACGGAAACTCTTTTTTTGAACAAAATGGAAAAAAACGGTTTGGGGGGGAGGTTTTTTATCCAAATTGGTCTCAAAAAACTGTTTTCTTGATATATACATCAGTGGCCACCCCGTCGTGATAGGTATTTTTTTTGGTTATACCCCTAATGTATATGTGTTTTTTCCAAACAATTTGTATTATATACCAATAAGGTATTTTTTTATAAATATGAAGTTTATTTTTTGTTATGTTTAGTTTTCGATGAAAACAATTTAATAAATACATACGTTTTTTTTTAAATTTTCCTGTTTTTAAAGTTGCCCCTTTTTTCTCAGAATTCCCCTTTTTGTGACACTTTTTTTTTGAAAATCCCCTTTTTGTGCCCCTTTTTGAAAATTTTGGACGGTAACACTGGTCTTGACTATTGTTTGGTATATTGTTTCGACCTTTGCCTGGGCGATGCGAGTACAATTTCGATGCGAAAGCTAAATGTCAACTTGGTACTCTCTATCACTTTCGCAAAACTTTTTTAAAATTAAGCAATATGTACTGGCAATAAAATATTTAAGATGGCGCAGATTGACAGTAATGAAATGTCGAAACATGCAAAAAAAATTTGAAATTGGAAAATTTAAATAAAATAAATAGTGAAAAGAAAAAAAGAAATTGATGCCAAAGACAAATGCCCCCTGGCCTATAATCTCTACTGTAGTCTTGTCTATATACTTTCGACTTTAGTCTGTCCTATAAAATAGGGGAATTTGGTTTATTTAAATTCGGAAAACTATAGAAATTCAGACAAATTTTTAAAATTTAGAAAATTTGCAAAAATAGCGGAAATTCGCGAAAGTTTTTAATACAGGGTGGCCCAAAATTACCGAAGGGGTTTGAATTGCTAATAACTTTTTTATTTAATTTTTTTTTTCTTTTCCGTATTTTGTAAAGAAGACGTGGGGAATTTAAAATGGAGCAGTACGAAATTGAGTAACGCGCCCAAATTGTTGAGCTTTATTTTTCAAATCAACGATCCATTGTTCTGACGAGTTATTTCGCGTACAAGTGATTTTAATTGGCCTCCGCGTTCACCGGATTTAAGCGCCCCAGACTGTTTTCTTTGGGGTTATTTTAAAGGAAAAGTCTACATTAATAAGCCTAGAAACATCCAGCAATTAAAAAGCAATATACCCGACGGAATAAACAACATAACACCTGAAGTTTTGCAAAAGGTAATGGAAAATGTGTGAAAGGGCACGAATTTGCGAAGCAGAAAATTGTCACCCCTTGCGAGATATTTTTTTTTTCATAACTAAACTAAACATATTCCCCATTTATATACTGTATTTAAAAAAAAAATTTAATAATTATTTTTCAAATAAAAAGTTATATCGAATTCAAACCCGTTTTTTAATTTTGGGCCACCCTGCATATTAAACAAGCCATTAAATTGATTAAAAGTCCCTAAAACTACAAGAACTCGATAAAAAAAAAAATAAATTAGCGGAAATTCGCAGAAATTTGCAAACAGCGGCATGAAAGCAAAGTCTAGTATTTATTAAAAATTATTAAAGCTGTAAAGCATCAGCAAACTTACAGAAAAAATCGCTGCTATCGCGAACATGGCTTTAATTCGCGAATGATTGCAAACTTGGAAACAAACCCTAAAATTTATTTGAAATCACTAAATCGGTAAAAAAAAAAAAAACAAATTGTCAAAAATTAAAAAAAAAAAATTTGCAAAAATAGCGAAAATTCTTATTAATTCAAACAAGCCATAAAATTGATTAAAAGTGCATAAAAGTATAAGGAATGGAAACAATTTTGTATAAATTGCTATTTTAGGGGAAATTCATAAAAAACTGATAGCAGCGGCATAATAGCAAAGTCTGCTTTTTATTAAAAATCGTTAAAGCTGTAAATAATTTCGACTATAGTCTGGTATAATTTCTCGACTATAGTTTGAATTTTATGTTCGAGCACAGCTTCGTCTACAATTTCGTCTTAATTCAGGTCTATAGTCTGGCATAAACACTACTATAGTGTAAACTATAGTCTTTAATATTGCCCCTTCTATTATCTCGACTTTAGTATTGTATTTAGTTTCTACTATAATCTGGTCTAAGTTCTCGACTATAGCTTGGACTCAAGTATTGACTATAGTTTGGTCTATTGTTTCGGCTATTGCCTGACATATAATCTAAACGTTTGTTTGTTATACCGTTTCGATTAAAGTCCGGCTTAGTATCTCCACTGTAGATTGGTTTATAGTCTTAGTTTATAGTTTAGGCTTTAGTCTTGACTTTAGTTTGGTCTAGAGCTTCGACTGTTGCCCAGTCTACTTTAGTCTCGACTTTAGTATGGTCTACAGTGTCAACTATAATCTGGTTTAAATGTTTGACTATAGTTTAATTTATAGTCTTGAGTATAGCCTGGTCTATAATTTCGAATTAATTCAGGTTTATAGTCTGGTTTAAATTCTCGACTTTAGTCTAGGCTACAGTTTATTTTCCTTGTCTGGTCATTGTCTCGACTATCTTAGAAATGGACTGTCGACGCCCTTGTAATCATTTCTTTAATAAATTTTAACCAAAAAAATACTCAAACTATTTTAATCTCGACATACCTATGTAAACTAATCATTGCTACTCAGGAGTAGGCTTTTGTTGTCACGTTAATGTTTAATCTTATTTCCCTTTTTTTTGTTCATTCGAATTCTTCTTTATAGCCTTTTTCTGCAGTTTAATTTTCCTACAATCCTGTTAAACATTGACACTTCCTTTATGGTTTACACATACATTCATGAATGTATTAACTCTCGAATCATATGTGTTAAAAAGTTGTATGTGTTTGTCACCATGACAATTTTTATTTTATTTTTAGCATCTTTATTTTTTTGATTAGCATGAGCATTTTGTTGATTTTTTTCCTTTATTCTTTTTTTTTCTTTGTATTTCTTTATTTTTATGGTTATTTTTCTTTGTTTCTTTTGACTTTCCTTTTTTTGCGAGATTTCAATAGACTTTTCATCTTATTAGATGTCATTGTGTTTAAATTATTAACCCTTAACCGCATAATCAATTTATAACATTGAATTGGACTCTGTTTATTAAAGGAATGAATTCTTTAGCAGTTGCACAATGTTGTTTAAGAAAAGTCGTATGTTTCTAAAGTCTTTAATAATAAAAAAGGCAAACGTTAACATTTTCTAGATTCTAACAAAAAAAAATTGGGGAAGAAATGCCCCAAACGATAAAATTTTTACAAAAATCGATAAAAGATCACTAAAAATTGGAAATAGGCACAAAATCAGAAAAAGACGTTTTAAGGCATGCTAAAGTCGGATATAGGCGCTAAAATGTTAAAAATTGCTAAACTAGTTAAAATCGCCAAATTTGTTCTAAATGCCTTCAATATAAAATATTGCTAAAACAATGCAATAAGACTTAAAATTAAATAAAATAATTGTAATCGAAAAAAATTATTTAAGAAAAAAAATTCAAACAAAATAATCTCAAAGAAGAATAAAAGTTAAAAAAAATAACGAAAATATGCCTAAGCTGAAAAAATATATAAAAAAAACGAAGAGTATTTTTGAAAGGTAAATGCAAAATAATTACTTTAGTACACAAAATCGCATGAATAAATGAAATAAAAAGTTGATTTAATAATAAAAAAAAGAATTCAATTAGGCCAAAAAAAAAATACTTCTAATCGAAAATCATTAAAAAAAAAACTGGAAAAATTGGAAAATAAATACAAAAAAATGGTAACTACAAAAATAATTGCACAAAAATCGCTTTTATATAAAAATCGCTGGAATTAAAAATGCTATAATTAGAAAAAAACAATTTAATTAAACCCAAAATTATCTAAATAAAAATAATTCTAGTCAAAAGTCAATATTCTTAGAAAAATTTATTTTTAAAAAATCGCCTACATTGAATAAATTTATAAAATAAATAGTAAAAAAATTGGAACGTATGAATATAACACTCTTAATTTGGAAAAAATATTATATAATGGTAAAGGCAGAAATAATGTCTTAAGTACACAAAATCGCTGAAATATAAAATAATTCAATAATATATAATAATTAGACCCAAAATTATCTAAAATAAAATAATTTAATCTAAAATCAATATTTTTAGAAAACAAATTGTTTTTAAAAAATCGCCTAAATAAAAAAAAAATATGAGATACATGGTAAAAAAAATTGGAACGTACGATTATAAGGCGCTTTATTTGGAAAAATATTATAAAATTTTAAATGCATAAAAAATGTCTTAAGTACACAAAATCGCTTAAATAAAAAAATCGCTGAAATAAAAAATTACTTTAAATATAAAAAAAAACAATTTAATCGAAAATTATTATTTTTAGAAAAAACATTTTTGAATCACCTAAACCGAATATAAAAAAAACATAATCTAAACAACCTCAAAAATCTCAAAAATATCATAAAAGTTAAAAAAAATTAAAATTAAGAGTTCAACTAGAAATCACAATTGTTCCTAATATCATAAAATTTAAAAAAAAAATTTGTTATGCAAACTAAAACAAATTTGTAATTTCCTCAAAAATTAATCATTTTAAAAGTCTGCCTTATTAAAATTCTATGAGGATGCGTAAGCAGGTATTAAAGGATGTCTAATGTCCCATTGGAAACACCACTAAGTCTATTATTACTACTCATTTTGCCTTTGTTGGTGCTCTTAAACGCAAAATGTCATTAAAATAATCGTCAATTCGTCCTTTTGCTCCTTAAACACTTTCATTTGGAATAATTTTTTTTTGTGCAGTGCCAGTAATTTGTGGGATTTAACTTCAATTTTTTTGAAACTTTTTTCAAAAGAACTAGAATATGTTAGTAAGAGTTCAAGAGAAAAGGCCGACTGTTATTATAAGCCAGGGGACGAAAATAGAAGATAGAATGAGTTTTTGTCTACGAAGATTATTTTTGAGAAGAGTTTTTAATTAAGTACTTAAATGCGTTTATGTTGGAAAATTTTGTGGCTACCATTCAAATTATTTTCTCTTTGGGCCTTTCGCTGCTTTATGAAGCTAGTGATTCTAGTCTATTTGTTAATTCTGTTCCTTTAATTTCGTTCAGGTTTTTGACACTTCTTTTTGCATCCTGATGGTAATTTATCTATTTGCTTAAGGGGAGAAGCGGATGATGACGATGATACGAGTTCTTTATCTGTTTTTGTTGTATTTTAATAGTTTTTTTTGTCTATTTGTTGGGTACTTATATTTTATTACCTTAAATTCTGTTTGTGATTTGTATGAAAAATATTTGCAAGATTTATGGTTGTTAAAGTCAACCCTTAAGTATCTTCTATTGGTTGAATTAAAGTTTGGGGATTTTTGTGTAGATAAAAAGTTTATTACGGCAGAATAAGTGAAACATTAAATATCATAGAATTTAGTTGAGAATATTAAAATAAAGTTTGTGAAATGATTTAGGGGAAGTTTTGGGAAAAAGAAAAACAAATTGAAATATTTTTTTTGGCAAGTGGTTTTTAAAATGAAATTTTATTATTTTTTATAAATTTTTTTAATAATTACGAAAAGTTAAAAAAAACTAGATGAAAAAATCATTTTTATCAAATAATAAAATTAACCAAAATTAAAGAAAAACTTTGTTTATAATACAAAATTTTAAAAACGTTAACAAAACTGTTTTTATAATGAAAATTCGTGTGATTAGAATTTTTTTTTTAAATTTAGGGGGTAATTTTGTTGTTCACCTCACCTTGCGTTGAGAAAATTTCCATACAAAATTTTTAGAATTTTTGAAAATTCAAAAAATTGTATATGAAAATTTTCTCAACGCAAGGTGAAGTGAACAACAAAATTACCCCTTAAAGGTTTTTCCAAACGGCCCCAAAATTATCATAATATTTGTTTAATGACCGTAATTTCTACAAACAGATATCTAGTCGTGGTTGTACCTGACAGTTATCTTTACCTATCCGGTACCCCTATTTTGGTAATTTCAACGTTAATTTTGCCTTCGTGAATTAACTAACGAAAATCGGTGGTGTAAAATACATTTAACTTTAACCCATAGGTAAGATATATGTTTTAAGATTACGAAAATCATAGATACCTATACACAGCTAGAAATAGATTGGTTGAAATAACGGGCATAAGTCCAAGAATTTTTAAAAAAGTTTTGAAATTTTCACATTGTGCATTGTGCACACAATAAATTAATTACAATATAGGGAATAGAACATTTAACTTCGGAAAAATTAAGGGAAAGCAGAATTTTGCACGAAGCCTACTCTTTTGGCTTCTCAACAACCAAAAATTCCCGTCGATCCATGCGCCGAAAAAAATATTACGCAGGGTCAAAGGTCAAGAAAAACCGGCTTTTCTAAGAAGTTCACTAACAATAACATTTCGTCAGCTCAGTTAGTAAATACAAAAAAAAAGCTGATTACCTTTTACTTTTATTATAAATATTTATTGAGTTGAAAAACTAATTGGCTTAATCCAGTTGTTTTCTCTGATAATTCACTTTCTATTTGTTACAAAAACTTTTCATTCTTCTTTTTAACTTTTCAAAAACTTTTTTCAAAAACAGTTCAATGTTATTGTTCTCCATTCTTTTATTATTTTTTTTTTTTTTTTGTCAGAGAATGTGTTTAATTGCATTAATTTGTTATTTTACATATTTTCAACAACAAATTGTTACTGAACAGTTACTTGTCACTCAGTCATTTTTTATGCCACTCAAGATTTCAGTCAAAGAGAGTATTTCACCTTTTTTGCTGGCTGGTCTATTTTGTTCAACGTCAAAGTTTACGTGAATGTTTGTAACTTTTCCGAATTGTTTTGTTTTTGACATGTAAGTCGTCTTAGTTTAGCAAAAAACTTATGTGTGTGTTTTTTGCATAACAAATCACTAGTTTTTTCTAATAGTTTTATGAAAAAGAGAAAACATCCTTTTTTCTCTTTCCATTTACTTCCTCCTTCCACGATGATGTTTATTTATTAATGCCGAGTTTTGTTTTTCTTATTTCCATGCAGCAGTAAAAAAAACGGCAAGTCACTGCCGAATGAACTCGTCAAAAAAATATTTGCTAAGTTTTTAATATGCACGATGTTTTTTTAATGTAAATATGTGTGTTTTTCTATAGTTTTTATTAGAAAGCTAAACATGTTAATGAAATGTCTTTCTTCTTCTTTTGGCTTCTTTATCGAAAAAAACAACAAAATGTTCAAAAAAAAGGAGGAATCAGAAATTTTAAGAGGTCATGTGTTAAATAGAGTTTTAAGAGTTTTTAAATTTTTACAGTTAAATTTACAAAAAAAAAATATTGATCTTCTTTAATAAAAAGATAGCTTAATACCCGTTAAGTTTATCTTTTTTATTTATACAAACAATTCGCTCGCTGTCCTTCTTTGCTGCTCAATGGGGCATAGGGCTTCAACATAATTTGTTCAACGAATCCTGTTTCTAGGTACAGCTAGCGCTTCGCCTTGAGAGAACCCATATTGCTCGAAAACGTTTCTATCCGAACTTTTCCATGTATTGCTTTTGCGACCACGTTTTCCAAAACCTTGTTGATTCTATTTAAGTTCCATTCTGGTGATATTTGTGTTACTTTTTCTCTTAGTTTGGCCAATCCATCTTCATTTTCTTCTTTCTATCTGTTTTCCAATTTCATCTTCGTTAGCCATCTGCCAAAGTTCGTTATTGCGTATGTAGTGAAGGGCCAAAATATTCTGGTCCAACCAAAACACTACATGCGTGTATGGTCTAATCGTTTTATTTGCAGGGAACACATTCACAGTTCTCTGGGGCAATTAATTATCTTCGGAGTTTGAAATATTTCAAAAAAGTATATTTTATTTTAAAAGTTGGTACAAAAAAAGCCATTTCCCATCCCTGTATCAAACACATTTTTGCGTGTGTTATGATCCTTAAAACTCCATACCTAAAAATGTTCGCTAGCATTTTCTTGGAAGAAAGTCAGTTAAGCTAAAATTTATATCTATAGCGATTCTATTTGTATAACTGATGCACGAGAAACGTTTGCGCATTTATGAAAAACTACCGCTTGTGTTTGTTACCTCGAAAGGTTTTTAAATACAATCTCTCCTCTGTGTTTTGGTTATCTCGACATCGCACATTAGGTCAAATGACTACTTTTTCTGTGCAAAATTAATTACGACTACATTATAAGAGTAATCGAAACAGTTATTATATGAATTATATAATTATGGATGGTTCCAATAAAAAAAATGGAATTTAACCCATAAGTGACCAAAAATTAACCCTCTAGAACCCATTAATTTAAACACAGTGTATAGAATTAATTAATTTGTTTTTTAATACTAAAATATTTATTAATTGTTTATATCCAATTCACTTTGTAAAATTAATTCAAAGGAGGCTTCTTCACTTTCATTATTTTCGTCGTCTTGTTCGTTATGGTGGAGTTCTTCTGTTGGTTCGCAGCAACATAATAGTTCAATTACTTCAGGTTTTTAAATACAATCTCTCCTCTGTGTGTTGGTTATCTCGACATCGGTATGTTTAAAACGGTTGCTGTATCCATTGTCTAAACTTTAATATCTGTCAGGTTACTTTCATTTGGTTTGTGCGTATGCATTCGATATCTTAAACTTGTCTAGGGTAAAAATTAGCAAGCCTTTAATAGCTCGGTGCTGACCAAAAATCCATCTCGTATCAGAGAAACTATATTCCCAGGAACCTCATATATCCTGAACAATTTATTGTTGGAAACTCTTTGGTTAACGCTAAAAGCGCGGGGGGAATGATCTTAAAGATACTGAGTTTTTTAGTGGGCGTTTAACCTACTGCTGAATCTTCCTTTGCAGCAGAGATTAGATAACTAGGGTTCCTAAGCAAGTGAAAAATTTATGATTTAGTACACTTATTAACCTTAATTTCTACATGTGAAAATGTCTGCATGCGGGACGTACTTATATAGAGTCACCGTGATAATAATGGAAGGCTCTTGGAGTCATTAATTGCTAAAAGAGAAATCTTTAAGATGTCGAGTTGGTTGCTGACTTTTTCGGCGAAGTTCCCCTAGCTGACAGACTCTCTGTATGCCATTTTGTTGAATAGAGTTTACACTGAAGCAGCTGGCTAACAGTTTTTTTATTGTGCGTCTACCTAAGTCTGCGTATGCTGGTCTCACCATCATTTAGTAACTACTTAAGCTTTCAATTAAAGTTGCTGTCCAAATCTTTTTGGACTAATCAAATTCAAAAGTTTACATTTTATTTTAAGCGAAACCAGCGTTTGATTGCAAAGAAGTAAACTAAAGCTACTGGAAGCACAACTAAACAAACAAAACCCTCGGACCCAGTAGAACGGTGTTTTATAATTGATTGATTAAGAGAAAGAATAGATTAAAGTAAAGTTTCAAACTTTGTGTTCTTATGGACCCTTTAAATCAAAGGAGGAAGAAAATGAAGGAGGCCTAGAACGCAAAGACAAAGAAAAAACTATGCCGATCTCAAAACTTCTGTATTTATTGATTGAAAAATAAGACATTTTATTTACAAAACTTAAATTTTCTCTGTTCAAAAAAGATAACAGCACGTGCCATAAGCAATTTTTTTTATCTTAATCATCAGTTATTACAAATGATCTTACTAATTAAACCATCCTACTCCACATTTTAGAAACTCTGCAAAAACCATGTTCCCAATAGGAACATCATTTATCATCAGCCATGAATTTCATTAATGTATGTGACGTTTTATATGGCTTTTGTTTTAAATGCATTCAAACATATTGTAACACAGACCAAACAAAAAATAAAGTATGGCAAGTCTAGCATTTAATGATTTAAGCAATGATAATGGTTTATGGCAGCCATTGCAGATGACAAGCACATAAACATGAAGTTAGCAATGACGATGAGTGAGAGAGAAAGTGTGAGTATGTTGGATGTATTGAAAAATGACAAACCACGTGTAAATAAAGATTGTGTTAAAAATAACAGTAAAACAGGAGAGCCCACTAATAGAAACTCAAATACTCAAACCAACAACCTGCCACCAAAAACATTAACATGAATGGAAGGACAATGACAAAAAGGCGGAATGATGATAATGGCAATGAACAAAAAAAAAAAACAATCATTTAATGTAGTCAGTCAGTCATAAGTGTTACTGATAGTGAATGGACCAAACGACATATTACTTCCGTCATTTGTTCTCTTTAATTTTTTTGTTGTGGGGTCGGTCATTGAAAAGCAAACATTAGCATTAATAGCCTTCCAGCGTTATTCACTTTTAACAGGTCATACCTGTATGACATTTTTGTGTTTTTTTATGACGCGTCACTGTTTCACTTTTTTTCATAAAACTCTATTTTAAAAAGTTTTTTCTTTTGATTTTTTATCTTTATTTCTTTCTTTCTGTTACTTTAATAAAACTTTTTTTAGTTTTGTTATCATTTTATTAGTTAATTTCCTTTTCTTGTTAAACAGTTTAATAAATGATACTTAATTTTTGCTTCTCAACTTTAGAAACAAAAGGAAACCTTTGTAAACTTGACTTCATCCGACAACGACATAAACTTATAAAACCATTAACTGTTTCCACTTCAATAAACAGTTTACAGGCATTTAAAACTTCTTTATCACACAGTGATTTACAGAAATGAAAAAAAAATTAAAAAGGAAATGTGTAAACACAATGAAATCGTCATAGAAGGAACCATACAAACATGTTCATACAACCAAGGAATCATAAAAATGGAAATAAAAATGACATCGAAAATATGAAAGAGAAAGTGGGGATGATAAAACAGTGGAGCTCTTTATATATGGAGTAAGACAGGCAGGTTTCTACAAGATCTCCATTTAAGGATTTTTTTTGTAAGACAATTCCTTCAGTTTTAGTTTTATTTCGATTCTTTAAACACCCAGGGTTGTTTTTATATACACTGCGCAACAAAAAAAACTGCTTTAATACCTGCAAAGCGAAATGAAACTAGACTATTGGTTGAGCAAATCTACCAAGGGCGTTTGAAAAGTTTGCTCGGGTTCCTGAAATATCAGCCCAAGAGTTTTAGAATTTTTGGAAAAGGCGTTTGGAATAAATAAAAAAAATATACTAAATGCACTTCAGAACTAAAATACTATTTCAGATGTCTTCAGTAGAATTTTTAATATATTTTATTTGACTTTTACCAAACGCCTTTTCAAAAAATTCAAAAACTTTAGGGGCCGATATTTCAGGAACCCGAGCTGTCTTTTCAAAACTCTTTGCCAGATTTGCTCTACCAATAGGCTAGTTTCATTTCGCGTTGCAAGTATTGAGGCTGGCGGCGATGACTCGAATTTTGTTGCACTGTGATATAAGCACATCTCTTAGGAAATCGCTATTGGCGTTGTAACTAGTGGAATATATAGAAGCAATGGGTTTATATTTCAGATAACAGACAAATTTTGAACTCGACCATTATTCCTCAGAACTTAAGCATTCAGGACTAATGTTTGGTAAAGCTCCTTTAGGGATCAAAAGAGAAGAGATAAATTATACATGCACTGAAAGAGTTTTTCTTTCATTAATGCAATGAACATTTTCATTACTGATATTAAACTGTTCATTGCAGTAATGAAATTTTCATTTATACTTAAAACTTTTAATTTTCGAAATATTCATTGTACTATTAATGATTTTGATGTATGATTTGAGGTAAAAATCCATACAGTAAAATATTACAAATTATCGTTTGCGTTAAGGAAGTTATTTAATTGTATGTTTAAATAAAAATTTTATTATTCATTAAATAATTGTAGAAACTAGAGCACCCTTCAAATTTTTATGATATTTTTAGGTAGTTCGAATGAAGTTTAATGTTAACAAAGAAGATATTATTGTTTAAAATTAGGCTTGTAAAAGTGCATATGTAAAAAAATAAGTTTGCAATATATAAAATGTGCAAAAAATGTTTTAATTTAAATATTTGCAATTGCGTTACATATATGTATTTCGTTGTTTGACGTTACATAGGCAAATAATGACAACGCTCCCTAATGAGTATTCCTTGTGTAATGTAATGCTTTTATTAAGCTTTGAAAAATTACGCATCTTTTGTAATTTTTTATTACATTTTTCAACAATATTTTTAAAATTACATTTGTGGAATGACAACCAAAAAAGAGAGAAAAGAGCGTAATAAACAAAGATAATTAACAAATGGTAACTATAATACTTTTGCATGAATCAAAAACAAACAAGATTGCGCACTCAGCTGTACAAAAAAAAAATTCTACTGCGCATCTACGTCATCATAGAATAAAAATGAGTGTTTGTTGTAAAAAATGTAAGACACACACAAATGCACACACACAAATTCTATTTCTTCGTCACACACAAAAATAACGGACATGCGCAATGCGCAATCTTGTTTGTTTGTTTATGATGCTTTTGTAATTAATGTAACTAAAGCCTCAGTTAGCCGGGAGTAACAGTAACCTTACCGTAAAAAAGTAAGACCAAGACCTATTTCTTACAGATTGAGACGTAACATCTTACTGCTAACTATAATCATTCTAATCAGGGTTGTCAGATATCGCCAAAAATCGCCAAACGTCAATTTTGTTCAGTGTTTTGACCTGTGACAAAATATAAAATTCACTAAAAATGATAACAAAACAAAAATCATGTGGAAAAAAGTTGCCAGTTTTTTTTTTTTTATTAGTAATGATAACAAAAAATGAGAAATTGTTAAAAAAAAAATCGCTAAAATAAAATTTTTTTTTTAACTTTCAATTTATTTATTGAATCTTTCTAAATTTTATTAAGAAAATAACAATAAGTATTAAAATCTTAAATTAATTAATAGTTTCTGGGTCTATTGCCGTTGCAATAGAAACTCCATTTTTTGTGTCGTAAAGTGTTCATCTTCCATGGAGTTGCGCATGGTAAAAATAGCCAACTTAATCGACAGTTATATCAAAAATCGCCAAAAAAAAAATCGCCACCGCCAAACACGTTTCAAAATGGCCGTGTTTGGCGAGAAATCGCCATATCTGACAGCTCTGATTCTAATTGCTTTACATACAACAAAATGAAGCAGCTAATTTGCAACGTTACTGTTGCTCCCGGCTAACTGAGCCTTAAGCGTATCATTACATTAACTAAGTTTTCATTAGTAATATCAATAATCTAATATGAGAACACAAACTTTTGAAAACTCATTAAATTTGTAGTTAATATAACAATTTGTGTCGTTAAAACAATGATCTCGTCATCTATATAACGTAATTTATCATTCTCACATTCTTTTTCCTTTTTTTAACTGGTAATTTAAATACACAATATTTACGTAGTATACTACTACAGAAAAAATTATTGCCGAATTATTTTCAAACAAACGCTTGTTTGAAATTTTTTTTAATTTCTACAAATTTTTTTACTGATGCAATAAAAATTTTTGTTTGATTTTTATTTAACCAACAAAAATATTGGTTTCTAGTTTTCATTATTTTGTATGAAATATTTAACGCTCTTTAATGTTGTCGTTTTTTGCATTTTTTTATTTGATCGTAAGCAACTCTACTATATGTGAAATATAATAACAACAACACAAAACACATACAGTCTATTTTGGGACGCTTTAAAAAAGTAGAACAAGAAGAAAGATGAAAAATATCGCGACGGGTTATTAGTAAAAAAAACAAAAACAATAGCAGGTAAAAAAGGTTTCATTATTATTAAACAACAGAAACAACAACAACATTATAAGAAACAAAATAAATTTTTGGTTGGTTTCAAAGTTTGGTAAAAAAGAATGAAAAACAAAATCCCGTATTCAATTTTTGAAAACTGTTTAGTTAAATACATCAAATAGAAAAACAATATGATGACGAAAAACATGTCGAGTCGGTCTGCTGCCGTTTTTGGTTACATTTCTTCTTCTTTAGCCAAGGAAAGGATACAGCAACAGTGAGTGATGAAGAAACATATTGTGTGTATAAACAACACTTCATTCAAAAATTATTCCAACCAAAAATGCGTCTCAAAGCCAGTCGCCGCTCTGCTTTCTGCCTTCAACTTCTCCTTCAGTGATAGCTTGGGTGCGCGTCATTGCTTGTGCAAAAATTTTTGTTTGATTCAGCCAAATTATTTGTTTGAAATTTATATGAATTTCAGTAAACTTTTTGTTTGATTCTGTAAATTATTTGTTTGAAAAAATCAGTGATTTTTTCAGTAAACAAAATGCAAATAAATTGTTTGAATATGCGAATTTGTTTGTAGGACCGATTTCAGACAAAAAATGTTTTGGTTCTACAAATTTTTTGTTTGAATTCGAAAAATAATTTTTTCTGTGTAGTACAAAGAAGTAACACAGAAAGAACTCTGATGGATGTCGACCATATGATACTCTACACCACAGTATGTAGAAACAAATTTTTGCAAGTGTACTCTATTTGGTATCCATGGGCAATCATCAATCAAAAAAAGTCGTTGTCGCGTAGGCGGCTGGCTGGATGGCTTTCCATGTAAACCTTGTGCGTAAAGCTCAAGTCGCAATTTCGGAGATAATTAATAATAATTGGAACAAGGGCCAAGCCTATTGAAAAAGGGGCGAATCGTTCCATAATTTCATACAAGCTTCATTCCGGAATAGGGTCTTTATGCCCATAAACCATCTTATTATGTTGGTATTTAGATTAAATTTGGTCCAAACTTATTTTATTGCAATTAAAATCATCTTACCAAATAATTTTGATTGAAATCCGTCCATATTTATAGCTCCCATACAAAAACTACTCCCGAAAATAGCTTTTAATCCCATAACTTCGTTATAAATGTTGGTATTAACATAAAAATTTGGCGACAATAACTTTTACGATAGCTTCTATTTTATTATTGTCCTTGTCGGTCCAAAATTAAGCATAGGTCCCATATCAGCTGCCTTCCTAAAATCTCATTAAGATGAAGACATATAAATAATATTCGGCAAAAAGAACTTTTACATAATTCTAAGGCTCATAACATAATTTTGTTAGAGCGGGTTCCATGATTGCCCATGGCTCCCAAATAGAGTTTTTATATACTGTGGTGTAGGATGTATCATATGTCTGACTTGACCGACAATACTTTCTTACTTGTTTTGTATCAGATTGATTTAATTTTAATAGACTTTTTGTAAGAGTCTTATTTTAATACATGTTTGGTATATTTTCAGTTTCTATCATTTAAGAGAACATTTACTCTTTCGAATCCCAATATACGATTTTTCGCAGTTGATTCTTTTAAAACGTCTTCTTTTAGCGGTGTAGATTTTTTATATTCTTAACGGACCAAAGAAGCCCTTTCTTTAATTCACAAAAATTATTTTGTTTGTCGATATTGTGCCATCGATTTTTCGATAGCTTTTGGCATGAGGAAAAAATAGGTCCACTACGACATATCAAAAAAACATTTTCGGGGCACCCAAATTTCATGCCAAAATCTATCGAGCGATGGATTTTACTAAATCGACCCACCCTAATGTTAATATGTACATTACTACATATTTTAACGATGTTGCAATGTGAAATAGAATAATTTTACGCAATTATTGCAGTTCCAACCTCGTAGGAGTGATCGCAAACAATTTATGATTAGTGTTTAAATTTGTTTTTAACCCACCACCTTTTCTTATTTCTCTTAGTATTTTCCACTGTAACCAGAGGTGGAAAGGATGTTAACTACTTCCTTAAACAAATTACTTTTTGGGGAGAAAAGTTGCTGAACTCTTACTTTTCAACAAAATAAGCACTATAAAACATTAAAATATAATGTATATCTACAGAATCGCTACAAGTGTACTGTTCTTTAAAGACGAACAGAACTCTAACTATAATATGTTCGTGACTTTCTTGAATATAGCAAAAACGCTATAAAGTGTTGTGTTCCTTTACACAAACATTGAAAAAAAAGATGTCGTTTCTGGGTGTGAGCCGTACGCTAAATAGTGTTCCGCTTATTTGCGTACACTGTTTAAAAGTGCTGCAAAAAATTACAATAACTATACACTTTCCGTGCCTGACTCTTTTTATAAAACAAAATTATGTTTTTTTTTTTTATTAGCCAAAAACAATTGACTTTCATCTAAAAATTGCCCAGGATAATATGTACTTGAAACAAAAACTCAATAGCAAAAAAAAAACGGAAGTAACTCTCATATAAAGAAAAATAAAGTGGAAAGACAAAAACGATTAAAAACAGAAATATTCGATTAAATTTCATGGTTTATTAATGGCAAACATAGAATCGAAAGTAAGGGAGGATTTGGATATGAGCTTTTTTTGCAAATATTTGCAAGAAATTTTAATACATACTAAATTATGGCAATTTAGTATGGAGAAAATAAACATTTTTTTTTTCAAATATGTTTTATGATTGTAATTCGAGTAAGAATGGGGAAAATAAACATGGGCTGCGAAGAAAATTGGGGTACAAATTGTTCTAAAAATATTTTGCGAATAACATTCCAAGAAAAATTATAAAAATCTTAATATTGTTAGTAGTATATGAGCATATATTTATTGTTATATTGATTAATTAAAGCAGTGTTGTGCCCATGTTCTGTAACTCTCGCGTCGAAAAACTTTTCAAATGTGAGAACTGAAACAAAAATGCCATAAAATGAAACAAACAACTGTTTTTCTCACTTAACTGCGTCTGTTACATTTTTGTCGAGTACGTAAGGAAATAACTCGCCAATTTACACAAAAAGTGTGTCTGTAAAATGTCTATGAGAAAGTTCCCGCTTTGAACTGTCAAATAAACTCACGAACTAAAAACGGGGCGAGAAAAAATTTTAACACTAAAAAACATATTAAAAATGTAAAATGCACATTTTTCATTGTTTAATTATTTTGCTTTAAAAATTTTTATAAAATATACGAATGTTTTCAAAGCTCTTTTACAAACGACACACATTAATGTCGCACTTTACATTATTTGGTATAGCCGACGGTTGTATTTTCGCCGCCGTATTGAATATTGAATTTTAAATAACACATCGGCTTCGATTACAATGTTATGACATTTATAACGTAACGACGTAATCTCTTTTGATAGTTTTCGACATGAGTTACAGACACACTTTTTGAGAAACGATGGAATATTTTGTTTCTCATCTTTTCGATGCGAGAAGTTCTCTCTAAAGTTACAGAACATGGGTACTGGCAAGTGAATAAAACGAACTAAATCTCTAAAGTCTTGTCCTAAGAAACCGAAGTTTACTAACATTAACACTAAAATCGAGTTGGTGTTAGATGTGCAATGCTAATGCTAGTGTTTTGTTGGTGTATAAATATCGTTATTAAGCAGTCTGTTTTGAAAATCATTTAATAATTATTTCATTTTTTCTTGGGAACCTAATCTTTTTATTACCATCTACTGGATCTACACTTTAAAAGTGCATTTATTTTAGTTGCATGGATTTGTCGTATGAGGTTTTACAGAAGAGAAAGTTTTTTCTCAATAATCCTATAAATAATTTTTATGAAGAATGTAAAAGTGGCAATTAAAAATCTTGCTGATGGGCACTATACAATTTTAACTTCTAAATAGTCCAAATAACCAAAAACCCGCCTTTGCAGTGTTTAAATCCTGATTTTTTAGAACACAAACAGCCCTAGACTGCCAAAAATCTCTTTGTAAACAAGGTAAATGTGCTGTTTTCACAACACAAAAGACTAAACGTGTAGTAAAATTTAGGTATATGAAAAGCACTCGTTCAGTCACTTGTGTTGTGAAAACAGCACATAAGACTTATTGATGAAACAGTGACTAAGGTACAGTACTAACCGGCTCTTTAAAACCGGCAATAATTTTAAAATGGCTTAAAACGACGTTCGAATTTCCAATCTGGTACCAGTATAACTATAGAAGGCCATAAGAACCGCGACCCAGTGGATTTTTTGTGCAGCATATGTGGTACCAGGGTAACCGGAATAATTCCCTCAACGAAGATGTAGAAAAGATTTATATGAGCACCGCCATTTGGCCTAACCTCATGGTGGATCTTAACCACTGGAGGACAGACTGTGCGTTTACAAAACCTCCCTGTATGTGGGAGCCACCAGCACACTCAGGTAGCAATTAAGTGTTTAATCATGCTGAATTATTCACTTGCCCTTTGTTTAGGAGCTGGAGCTATATAACGTCCGCTGGATTAAGGAATAGCAAAAGCACACTGCTATTTTCCTCTTTAGGAAAGTTATCTTGCAGTTCTCCTCGAGCACGAAAACACCTCGTATCAAGAAAACGTTCCGTTGCGAAAAGCATTCTAGGAAAGCTCAGGCTGGTGCCGAAGCTCCGGGGACTACTGACGACCGCGCTAGCAGAAAGTATTTCTGGTCAGTCGCGATATCACGAACTCTTTTCAATTTTGAATTGCTGCCAAAATTCCAGGTATTGGCATTACCTGATTTGCCCGGAGAATGCAACACCAGAAGGTGAGTATACTTACGAAATGGTCCTTTAGAAAATTAGGTGAACAGTTAATATCAGCATAATTTGGTTCTTGGGATTAAGAAAAAGCCAAGGAAATACCAAAACGCAATTTTACGGGGTTCGCCGGTAATCAAAGTATACTTCTGCTCTTGTGCCAATCTTAACTTCTGTTGGAAAGACAAATGGACAAGCGATAAACATAATTGCAGAATAACATTGTGACCAAAAGAACAGTCTTAATATTTTCGATAATTGGAAACAGTATTTTTAAAAAATATGCATCGATGTTATTCTACCAAGGAGGTGTTTCCGCAAAGAACACGTCATATTTTTTGAATCTTTGCATATATAACCCATCTCCTTCACCAAACTTTTGACTCGCCCGTTTTAAAAAGTTTTCGAGAACTAAAAGCCATGCCAAGAAAATTGCCAAAGCTCGAAACGATGTCCAGCCTTAAATATATCTTTTACTATCACGAGTTTATTCATTTTAAAGAAAACAGTTGTTGACTAGCTTTTTTACACCCAATGGGACACACGTTTTTGTTTCTGGCATTTTTTTGGCATCACTTAGTATTTCTAAAGAAAACACTCGTCTAATTCATTTAAATTCTCTTTTACAGCTTCCTGTAAACTTCAAACATTATGAAGTAAATATGTACACACATACAGAAATCTGTAACACCCCTGTAGGAAATGTCACTAGTGAATATTTACTGATTCACTACTGACACAGTCACCAGTACTATTGACTTATTATACCCCCGGACAATGTTATTTACTAAAGACATTTTACATGTGCGTGTCATTGTAAATCTACTACTGACGTTGGTATTATTGACAAGGTAGTTCTTTTGGGACCATATGTAGACATTGCAACCAGAGAATCACTTGGTACTTATTTAAAGTAGTTGTCGAAATGAAAATTGTATTTTATTAGAAAAAAAACAGTTAAAATATGAATTCATAACAAATTTTTCTTGTTTTTTAAGGAAAATATAAAAGTGTAGAAACTTCGTTGACATTGTCGCCAAAAAGTCACCAAAATAGTCGACAAATCTGTTGACTTGGAGACACTTGCACCCAGGTTTCCTTCAGGGACTTAATTGCTTAAATGTGTATAAAACCCAATTTTATTTGGTATTTAATAAAATTAATAGTTGAAATCAACGCACACATGCGTTTCTCACGCCAAAACTATTAAGGGGGGAAAGATGTAGTAAAAGGGCCGTTTAAAAGGCCTTCTTATCTTGAAGTTTCGGAATAAGCTTGTAAGTCTTATGTTTTCTTTGTCCGATCTACATTTTCACTGGAAGAAATGTCGCCTATTTGCTTTATTTTAAGGAAGGTAATGGAACGCCTCTTATTTTCTTTTGGAAAAGAAGGCATTTTAAAATATAAAGTGCGGTCTTGATTAATAAACTCTTTATAAACCTGTTTTTTTTAAATAAGAGGGGTGATGTATAGTAAACATTTTTGGAAAAAAAAACATTTCGAATGGCTTCTTTAAGAAGGCAGAATGGAACATATGTGAAAGGAAAATTTTTTTAAAAAGGTTTTTAAAGTGGAGCCCTTGAATTTTTTAACCCGCTGCCTTTATAAAACTCTGTTTATGTTACATTTGTAGTGTTTTTGACAGTTGTTAATTAGCAGTTGTTCGTTTTTTTTGGACTTTTTTCTTGTAAACTTCGTTACATTATGACGCCAACCAGAGCAGAACTTACCATTTTTTTTTTATTTTTTTTTCAACTGAGAAAATAAATTTTGTGTAACACAAAAAATTTAATTGTGAGTGGGTTTTCGGAAAAACATCGTATTGGCAAAATGCCATATAAAAAGGAACAAAAACAATTAAAGAAAAAATATTTAAAAAGGTCATTAAAATCAGAGAAATATCACACAAAAACCTTTTTAATTTGTTGCAAAAAGTTGTGAGAAAACTGTAAAAAAATATTTAAATCTTAAATATTTTGTTTAAAATTCTTATTAGCTTGCTTTTAAACTAAAAAAAAAAATTGTTAATTTACTGAAGCGTTAATAAAAAAATGGCGTTTAGTAGGAAATAGTGCTGCTCATTCTTCTATCTTCTTGTTGCCAGTGTTGCTTTGTTAGCTTTTGTGTGTGATTTCAGCTGTAGTTTCATTTGTCTGATTAAAAAGCTCAAGTTAGTGTAAAAACACTTTGTTTTATGTTCCGGGCGTTTTTTTTTTTTTGTTTTATTATTTTAATTTGTGTTTTTTTATTATTATTATTTTTATGTAATATGCAGAAAAGCCTTGTTTTTTTTTTTTGTTATTGTTATTTATATCTTCTATACAAAATTTTAAAACGCAGGCAGGTGTTAAGTGTTTAGATAAAAAGAAGGAGTCAGCATTCAGTCATTCATTCATTCAATCATGGATTACGACATGAGTTTTTTGATTACGGAAAGGAAATTATAAAAGTTTTTTGTGGTATTAAAAAGCACTATACATTAGTCGCGAAAATTATATAAAAGGTTTGTTAACGATAGTTACAACAAATATAAATGTTTTGATTTAAAATCTATTAAAATTATTAAAAAAAAAAAAGTCTAAAAAAATCGGTGTCTTAAAGGCATGAAAAAATACCAAAGTCCAAAATAACATTCATCAGTTCATCACTCTGGCCAAAGGAACAGCTACAACAAAATAATTTCCATTTCTTATACGGTACAGAACTTGCGAACTAGATTCCCTTCTCAAGGAATATCATATTGTCAACATCCCTAAAAAAACTGACCTTACCGAGAAATTGGAGAAGCATCCCAATACAAAATACGCAGTTAACAAGGTGAACGGGCACATCATAACAAAAATTGTATCAGATGCTGTATTTACCGAGCTTAGGATTCCGCCCACACAATCATTCACAATCTGCGTATAATCCTCGAGCAGTCCGCCGACTGTCAATCTTCTCTATACATGATATTTATAGTTTTTGAAAAGGTGCTTGACACCCTGACCTACCACGCAATATAGAATGCACTTGCCTGTAAGGTGTGACACTAAAAATTATTGCTGTAATGCAATTCTCGTATAGAGATATTAAATGCCAAGTTGTCCACGACAAAATATTGACGAGCAATTTCCACGTGGTAACTGGTATTCGACAAGGATGTATACTCCTCCTATTTTATTTAATATCGCCAACACTTAGGGCATGCCCCGAACTAACAAAATGCATTGTATTGGTATTAGAGAAATAGGTTATGAGGAGAAGAAAAGAGGGAGTAATACAGTGTGTAAAGCTGGAAGAAGTTAATCCATTCTGTTACCTTGGAAGCAAAAACTGTCAATGGCAGTGGTGATATAGCCCTCCGAATTTTAAAGGCTAATCTGTCGTTTGGTATTTTACGACCTGTATGAAATTCCACTGCAACCTTTAGGAGGAAAAGGATCAGCTTTTATTTTCAGTGTAAAATCTTTTCTCTTTAACGCCTGCGAATCCTGTGATACGATATCGCATGATAGTTGATATCATCTTTTAGATGATGACACAATTAAAAGTGCTTTCGATTGGAATCCTCATGGTAACCCTGCAAATATTATTGGACCACCTGATCCAATTTAATGAAATCGACTACTCCATGGACTGGTCCGATGTAATGCAAGCATGGACCATGTCATTGTTAAAAAGTGTTTGTAGTGAGACGAAATGTCTTCGTTTTTTAACGACATGTTTTCGTTATTAAACGAAGTTAAAACTAATCCTCTTGTGTACACAATGGAGTAGTTTTAAAACTACTCCTTTGTAGTCCAAAGATGGGTTATATGGTCCTGCCCTAGGGCATCGTAATGTTAAATAGACCATGTTTTTTCCATACGCTTGGGTTACTTTTGGACTAGTCCTAGTCCCTTGTGGGCTACTCTTTACACGCGTGTTTGGACTGGTCCTATTATTTGCAGGGAACACACGTAGAGTTGGGCACCTTTTGTACACCTGCAGACAGAGACGGAAAATATTGTGTTTTTCTATCTCTTTCTTCGAAAGCTGCCCGTTTTCCATTTCTCTTTGCACCACCTTATATGCCGCAATGCAATAAACACAAATTTCTTTATTTGCAAAATTGTTGTAAAAACTAACTTTTAAGTTTGCCACAACTCAAGTATGTAAGTAATAGGGGCTTTTCACCCTTTGTGTACAATTCTGTTTTATTTAATGCGATTTTATACTACAAAGCGTGAGTGTATTTTTCGTATGTATGGTAAATTAACGGATCTGCTGAGTAAGAGAGAGGTAGACTGTTTATTCTGCTAAATTCGCCAACGTGTTTATGGTATAAACGCAGCTGGGACGAACGCCGAACTTCGCATAGCGCGACGAATTTGTCGGCAAGAATTCGCTGCGTAAATTCGTCATATGAAATCCAATAAGTGCGTGGATACCAGATATTAATGTCATTTTAAATGTTTTTAATTTATAAAAATAAATACCTTGAACGCCATATTACATACATAAGCATTCGTTTCCTTATCTTCGTATTTAATAATATTACTGTATAAATTTTCTTCCATTTTAAATAACACCAAACTTTACTAAACAATTTTTGTAATTATTAGTTAATTAGTAGAAATTGGTAAGCGATTATGGCCTTTAAAGGCTAGGTTATTGGTAATGTAAAAATAAATAAATAAATAAATATTTCCTTTTTGTTTGTTTACATTTATCCAAGGCACATTTTCACAAGTTAGACTTATTTGGGAGTGTCTATTAAAATACCCGACTTGTCAAAATTGTCACGATATAAAACAAAAACAATTTAACGCACACATGTTGCAATTTTGGCTCATACATACGAATTTGACAATAAGGGCTTATGTCTGTCCGCTAACGAGTCTATCTTGTGTTAAAGTACCTTGCTTTTATCAAATCATAGTGTGACCATATTTAAAAAAAAAATGGTAATAAAAAAGTTTAAAACTATATAAAATGTATATTTAATTAAAAAGGGCTAATTAAATTTAAATGGCACAAGTACATAAAAAAAAAAGTTTTTAAAGGAAAATTAGCATTATTTACTAAAACACTTAAGAAATTCTGTCCCAATTTATTAGTCGTTCGTCTGCGTAAGAAATAGAAATAAACCTATCGCAGAGTTCGTTACCCACGACACATTTTTTTGTTTAAGTGTTTTAAGTGTTAGGGCCGGTTCACACACGTCAAGTTTGTCTCGTCAAGTCTTGTGTTTTTAGGAGGGAGCGGAAAAGAAATGGCATTCTCTCCCACTTCTCTCTAAAGGTACTTTAACTAAATTGGTAAGATTGACAAGGTCTACAAGGGACTTTACTATCAAGGGTGAAAACCGCTCATAATTTTTAGTAAGTAAATAACATTACAAAACTAAAAATATTACTAAATTAATTTGTTGCATAAAACAAAACCTTTGTTAAGCTAATCATATTGTTAAAAGTGGCTTGTGTTCTGTTATTTTTGTTTTGATCACGAAATTTGTGTGGATTGTAGCGAACTATTTTTAAACATTGCCACTTCACTACCAAAACATGATTCCTGCCTCTTTATTCGAAAGCTGCCATCGGAACTAGTTTAGGGCTTTTTCACCTCTGTGTTTACTCTGTTTGCCTGGAGACGCCAACTTGATTCAGAAATTAGACGAAACGCCCTCAGCTTAAGAGAAATCAAACACCTTGCATCAAATTGAGGCGAATGAAGAGAGTTCTTAAGCGATTTTTTAATTTAAGCGTTTTTTTAGTTTTATTTTTAGCGTTTACAGGAACTAAAGTTTTTTAACTTTGGAGGTTATTCATCATCTAATATATTATTACTTTTTAATTTTAGCCCTTTTCCCTCAAAACAGCTATTTTGCTCAAATTTTATAGTTTTATATTTGGCGTTTTTAGTTCCTATTTTGTTAAGTTTTCTGCTTAAGCCGTTTTTTAATGAAATCCTTTATATGGCGGTGCGCAAAATGACCCCAGGAAATATGGCCCCAAAAGGAAAATGCAAAATTCCATGTGACACAACAACATGCAATTTTGGGGCAATTTTTTTTTAGGGTTATTTTTCATTTTTTCGTTAGGGTGCTTTTGCATTTTAAGTGGAATGAAAAATGACCCCAATATCAAGAAATGAAAAATGGCCCCAAATAAAATCACAATTTTTACTTTGGGGCTATTTTTTGTTTACTAATAAAAAAAATCCAAATTTTAAAAAAAATGAAAAATCACCCCAACCATTTTTACACAAATTATATAAAGTTTAAGTTAAAAGTTTCTGGGGATAGTAAAAAACCCCCGAATTCTTATACCAAAGTGGAGAAAATCCTTGCCGGTTATGCAGAGATGCTTTAGTTAGCGAAGCCGGTGTCTGTTATACCATAATATGCCATAAAAGGCCGGCTATTAAGAGAAGCTATACTAAGGGAAGCCAGTGTTCGTTATAACATAGAAAAGAAAATCCTTGCGCCCGGCCAAAGGCCGGCTATGTAGTGAAGCTTTAGTGAGCGAAGCCAGTATTCGCTATACCATCGAGAAGAAAATCTTTGCACCCGGCCGAAGGCCTACTATGTAAAGAAGCTTTAGTTAGCAAAGCCAGTGTTCGTTATATCATAGAAGAAAAAATCCTTGCGCATGGCCGAAAGCTCAACCATGTTATCAATCGTACGATTTTTAAAACCAAAACTGTATAATTATTCGGGTTTTTGAAATTGGGATGCTAAATTTGGGATTTTTAGTTTCGGGCATATGAACTCCACCCAAAATTTTTAATAAAACTTTCTTTGTGTTCTGTTTTGGGGTTAAAATGTATTATAAATTTTGAGGTGATTGTTCATAATGAAGAATTACCCCAAATTTAGGGTCATATTTTTTATATTTTTAGGGTTATGTATTTTAATTTTTTTGGGGTAATTTTTCATTAAAAAAATGGGGTCATATTGCATAATGGAAAATAGCCCCAAATTTGGGGTAAATTTTCATTTATTTTTTGGGGCCATATTTCCTGGGGCCGTATTTCGAAGCGCCCCTTTATATGTATAAAAATTTTCAAATTAAAAGAAATTCTTTAATTAAGTTAAAAAAATTCGTATTTAATTTTGGCGATTTTAACTAAATTAAAAAGTAAAACTGAGGTTTATAATTCTTATTCGCTTAACAGTTTTATTTGTATAATATCTTTAGCTTTTCTAAAATCTTTGGATGAAGTTTCCTGACGATCTGGCCTATGCAGCCAGTGAAATGCGTATAGGAATAGCTTATCCCTTCAACAATAAATTTCAGTTTCTCAATAGTATGAAATGGGTATTAATGGGTATTTTTTCCTAATATTTGTTTAAATTAAAACTTTTGTAGCTTATGATGATATGTAAATTTAAAATTTTTCAGGATTTTACATTATTTATCCCCTCAAAACTAAAACAGCCTAAGTATTTAACACTTTCTCCCCTCAAAATTTTGTAACTTTATTTATTATTATTCACCTTTTAAATTGTCACACCTGTAATTAATTTCTTAATGACAATTCAACAATTTCAATTTGTTGCAATTGCAACTCTCTATTCCCTAACCATTACAACTTTTTGATTTACGAGTACATTGCTTTAAGACATTTTTACTTCTCTTCCTTAATACACCAACCAAAACTTATTACAGTTGTGTCGAGAGTAGCCCCTGTTAAGAAACAGCTAAACAAGAGTGTCAAATACCCAGAGCTCAATTTAGAGGTTGTGGTAAATAATTTTATGCTTGTTTTTTTCGGGAGTATTTAAGGACAATAGTTTTTTTCTTTGTATTTTGTTTCTAAGACAATTTGTGTAATTTAATGACTTCTTAGTGTTAGTCTGGTAAACCACAAAATCGTACAACAAAACTAGTATCTATCATGAGGCACTTTGTTAGGCAGGAGCTGCTGCTAAATGTGTTGTTGAGTTGTAGTAGGAGGGTTTCTTGTTGTGTAGGTGGGTTAGAGGAATAATTTGTAGTGTTTACTTCAGTGTATTGTATATGTGATGATTAGGTCATAAGTCACTGATTTCTATTATTTACCAAATAGAAAAAAAATACGAAATATGGGAAGGAGAGTCTTACATTGTAAGGACAAAAGAGAGTGGTCAACTGGTGATGAATAAAATAAACGCCTTTTTTGTGTTAAATATTTGGAAAACAACAATACATGGACAAGACAATATTTGTATAAATAATAGGAATTTGGAGAAAATTGTATAGAAAACTATTGCATTAGTTTAAATTGTTAAATTAAAAGAAGACATTTAGTAGCATATAAGTTAGAAGCACATATGTATGTACATATGTAAATGTTAAAGTCCCGTTATTACAACTTGCTTTTAAAGTTTATGTTAGTAAAAGTAAGGTTAAGCTAAAGCAAGAAGTAAAGTGTCATTTAAATATTTTTTGCTATTATAACTTTCCTGTAAGTCTGCTTTTGCACACATCACATTTTTCATGAAGCAAGCCAGTCTGTGCTCAACTTTTTAATATGAACCCATAATGGGAATCATATAACAAAACAAAATTGATGTCACGGTGTAAGCAAGTACATATGTACCCCTCTTCTTTCTTCTGCCTCTTTCTCCCGTAAATTCAGACTTGCTTCAAGAAAAATTGATGTGTCTAAAAGTAGACGAAACTAAATATTAAAATTGTTAAAAATATTGCAAGACTACATTGAAAATAAAAACCAATCCATCCGTACTTAAATCAATCCGAAGCGGTATCAATAGTACGGTAAGTACGGAATTTCTTGGACCAAGTTCAGAAAGATTGAATCAAGTACGGATTATTTAAGTGCGAAATACTTAACTTATCCATATTTAAACCCGAATTCGTACTTGATTTAATCCAAAAATGAGATTGATCTAAGTAAAACTTAGATTAAAGTTATCTCAAAATGCTCTCGATTCAAGTATTATAAAGTTGATTTAATCCCGAATTCGTACTTAAAATGATCCGAAAGTGAAACTAGATTGATTCTACGCTAACACGCTTATTCCAAAGACAGAAGGAGAATATTATTATGATTGATTAACTTACCCGCTTTACACCTTACAGAACTTCAATTATAAAACACCAGCATCATGCCCGAAATGTTTCCTACTTTTAAAATTTGATGAACATATTTAACTAAAAATATAAACTAAATAGGAACTTTTGCTGTTAATTTTACTTTTTGAACATGAAAATAATGTATGTTTTTCTTCACGTTCTGTTGTTTTTGTTGGTTCTACACAAAACAAGCAAATCGTTGTTTACCAACTTGTGTGGTGCTGTTGAAGTGTCTACAACAAACTTTGACAAACACAAGCTTGTGCACGCATAAAGAATGCAATGCTGAGAGAAGAGATTAATAAGTTATATGAGATTAAAACGCTCATTTTGTAATTTTACTCTCAGAGTGGCACTACCAACGAAAAATTCAATCTTTTGTTACTTCCCTGCGGGAAATTGGTGTCAATTGGTCCAACAGACTGGTCCTGGGATTTGTGAAAATAGAACAAGTACAAAAAGAAAAGACTCATGACCAGTGAAAGAAGAACCAATCCCTTAACTGGTTTATTAAGAACAAAAATGTAGAAAAAGTAATGAATTACAGTACAGTTTTAACTGGTGCTGTGACACATGTTTTGATAATTTCTAAAATGTGGATCTTAAATTTAATTCTTATTGAAATAATACTACATTGTATTGAAATATTACTACATTTTAGTAACTGGCACTAAGCACGTTCATTGAGAATATACCTGTGGCTGGTCAAATGGTGTCAATTGACCCCCTCCAATGACAACCCCATGTAAAAGTGATAGGTCTTATTCAAATAAAGTGTTAGAACTAGAACCGGTCTCTACCACCAAAGACCTATCACGGGACTACTTTAGTGTCAGTTCGCTTCCCTCTAGGGTTGGTTTAAGAAATTCCGGGATTGATTTTCAAAAGAAATCTCATTTAGAATTGTTTTAAGCAAGGTACATTAACACAAGGTAGACTCATTTGGGAGTGTACACATGCTGCTCTATAAAAATAACCGAGTTGTCAAAATATAAATTTAACGCACACATGTACAAATTTTGGCTCATATATGTACACGAAATTTGACGTTTGGGTTCTAACTTAGGTAAACAGCTGACAAACATATGGGCCAACGAGTTTACCTTGTGTAAATATACCTTGGTTTTAAGTACGTTTTGATGTTATTCGTGTCTACATTTTTAAGAACGACTTGTACTTAAAAAAAGTGTAAAAAAGTTAATTTATCCCGAGTGTTTTTCTTTCTGTGTATAGCAAATATCGAATACTATTGACATATTTTTATATATAAGATTTTGTTTGTCGTGCTTAATTCAAAAATTTTTATTCTTGATAAAAAACACTAAACTTTTTATTGTTGATGGGATAAGCTATTCCTATTCACAATTTACATTCAATACATTTTGGTGTTAATATGGCAATTCTAAATGCTTTACCTTACGTTGAGCGTTACGATCCCTTTAGCTTATCGTTCACTTTTGGCTTAAAATAAAGTTGTTATAATAATCTTAGTCTAGGTTTACACGCTGTTACTTCTGCAGCAACCTTGGCCCTAAGCTTTATGTTCGTGAACGTACAACTCATCAACTGAAAATGCGTTTATCGGATTATGGCATACTTGATCGTATAACTGATCGAACGATTTTAACGTACAAATATCCGTGAAGAAAATTCAATATACGAGTACATACATTTTTTTCTTAAATTTCATAAAAAAAACCCAGGTAAACTAACAGCCGTATTCATAATGAAATTTTCGCATGCAGTTGGCACAAAGTTTATTTAAAATACACTTACCAAACTCTAGCTAACGATTTGCTAAGCTCTTGTTAGCGAGCTGCCAAACGTTTGCCAACTTGTGAAAAACAGCTGTTTAATGTTAAACAATTTGGATGGTTTTATTTTATTTTTCTATCTTTTTTAATTTTATTTCAATTTTAAAATCTTTTTAAAATTTTTGTACGTGGAGGAAAAAACAAATGACAAAACCAGCGAAGATTAATGCAAACGTGTTGCATTTTTGAGTAATGTAATGTGGCATCTTTAAAATTCAGAGTTGATTTAATAAAAGTTGGCAGATGGAATAAAGTTTGTTATGAATAAACTCTGTGCTTATAAGCTGCTAGGCTTAGTCGGCATTCTAGTTAGCAGCTCGTTGTACGTAGTGTTCAAACTGTGGCTAACTTTTTGTTATGAATACGGCTGTTAAATATCAATGAATAAATTGTAAATTATGTAGTGCATTATGAATTATGTGTTCTGGGACTTATTATAAGAAATTAATACCACGGCAAAAAGTAGTAATGGCGGAGTTCATAAAGAAACATCAAAACTTTTCCAAAATCCAGCCAACTGGCTATGGGATGAGTTGGCGAATCTTTAAAAAGCTGCAATGAAGAGTTTAGAGAGGATGTTTTTTTTTCTAACCCAGCTTAATGTACCAAATATGAAGAAAATTTCTCCTGCCGTTCTTCAGATGTAAAGAAATTTGTTTTGAGCACGCCCACTTATCCAATCCCGCCCACATTTTGTGGGATAGTGTGTATTGATAACTTAAATGTTTGTACCTAATATGGAAACGTTGGCTCTTGCCGTTCTCTAGATATACAGAAAAAAGTAATAAAAATACAACAACATCAAGGGATTTTTGGAAAAATTAGAGGTAGTCGTGGTTTTTTGCTCATATCTCAGCCATTTTTGGACCGGTCTGGCTGAATTTCAATAGCAAAATTATAATTAGAATACCTGACAGAAATATGTTACAACCAAGCCCCCGTTTGGGGGCTCCGGAAAACCCATTTCAACAGCCAGACGGACGGACCAACAGACGGACAACCGGAATTGAACTTCCCTTCTCATAAGGATACAGAATATATATACTTTATAGTGTCTAGGATCAATACTGTAGAAATTACAAACGGAATGACAAAGTAATAAATATATACCCTTTTACCTTAGGTGGGTGAAGGGTATAAAAATTGGTCAAATTATGAGCAGTCGTGGTTTTTTGTTGATATCCTACTCGTTGTGAGCCGATCTAGCAATACTTTTAGGGACTTTATGTGACATAAATATATAACAACCTCGTCCCTAAAATATCTAAGGTTTTCGGAAAACCCATTACACAGGCACACCGACATCGTTTAATCAACTTCGCTACGCAAAAGGAACCCAGAATACATATCAGTGGCAATTAATAATAATTATTAATTATATAATTATTATTAGCCTGAGTCAAAATTTCGTATTTTAAGATATTAAGGGTTAAAAAAAAGTGTTAAAAAGAACTTCTAAATTCTTGCGTTTTACGTTTTCGATTTCCAACACACCCCTGTATACTTGAAAAATAGGTGAGTGATAGATCTTGAAGAAGAGAATAAACATATGTAATAAAGTGAAAAAGCACTTATGTCGACTTAAGCCATTATTATTTATTGCCACAGATATGTATGTACACTTAATAGGGTCGAAGACCAATATAGTACACATTACAAATGGACTGACAAACTTATATAAACCCTTTCCCCAGTTGTGGTGAAGGATATAAGAAACCATTAATAACAAGTAGAAAAACTGCACATTTTTATCCCAAACGTTGATTTTTTACACAATAAAAATTATGATACTGGGCACATTTCTGCGCACTTATGGTGTTATCTTTTCTACAAAAAAATGTGGTATTTTATTTAAAAAATGGAATTTTGTGTTTGTTTTTTAAAAATTGTTTGCTCTCTAAAAGGGAAGCATGTTTTATTCTAAAACATTCATCTTACTTATGGCATAAGGCATTGCACATTTCAAAAAACCTGGTCCCATTTGGTATCCCTAATCACAACCCTTCCATATAAAAATCGCTTATATCGCGAACATGGCTAAAATTCGCAAAAATTGCAAAATTGAAACAAACGCAAAAATTTATTTGAAATCACTAAATCAGTTTAAAAAATCAAATAATCCGAAAATAACATAAAAAAGTTTGGAAAAATAGCAAATTTTTCAAAAAACCCATAAAATTGATCAAACGTCACTTAGACTACTAGAAATGGCAAAAATTCGTTAAAAATTGCTAAATTAGCGGAAATTCTAAATTATCAAAAATCATAAAATTAAGCCGCTGGTTAAATTCGGATATTACCCGGATAAAACTATACCATCAACTGCGGCGGCTAAAAAAAACTAATGCGGCTCCGCTCAGCGCAGGTCTCTTCTTATTAATTACGACAGCACAATAAACATAGCAAGCAAAGTTCTTTTAATTTAAGACACTTTTTGTTTACAAAGTAAAAACAATATTTTAAAACCATTGTCAAATGTTAGAACATTATGACAATATAACTTGATAGCACACCTTGTGAATACCCCAAATGATGAAGCACAATTTCAGGTGTTAAAAATAGGGCATTTCACTATTTCATATCTTGTATTTTGTTCCCGTCAAATATCAAATAGCATTATTACAGGGCTGGCAAGACATTATATACATGCACCTTTTCAGAAGGCGATTTTTGATGTGTTGAAAAGATAACACCATTAGGTAAAAAAAAAATTTAATATTCATTCTATTGTTAAAAATAATTTTTCTAATTTAATAAATTTTTTGGGAAAAATTTATTTTATTTAAAATTTATAAAAAATTATTAGAACCTTAAAATAAAAAAAATTACAAACGTTTGATAATGATTTGAAATCAAAGCATTCTCAACAAAAAGTGGAAATTATTTTCAAATTGAAAAATGCCTTTATTTTCAATTGGCTTTCAAACGTTATTCTCGAATATTTTTCAAATGTGGATTATAATTCAAAGTGAAACATAATTAAAAATTATCAAAGTTATTTTCGGGAATACAAAATTTATTATTAATACGATTTCCGTATGACGTGCTAAATTCCCAGTTTTTCATATTTGATAAATACACTGAAATTTATTGTTGAGGGAAAGCTAGCTTCTATGCGCATTTCACTGGTTGCTTAGGCCAGCTCATCAGGAAACCTTTTCCAAAGATTTTAGAAAGGCCAAAAATATTATACAAATAAAACCCTAAAGCGAATAAGAATTATAAACACTAAAAGTCTTACTTGTAACAATATCAAAGCCAAAACAAAACACCAACAATAAACAGTGAGTTTATCTTTTCTTACATTCCCCTACAATTGGTTGGGTTCTTTCCGACTCGAATTGTAGTTGTAAGTGGGTAAAAAGAAAAAACAAAATTAAAAAACAAACTGCTTCATTCTACTGTCTTCGTAAGAAAACAACAAAAAAAAAACCAATTTGCCAATTCAGTTCTTTTGCACGGGCACATGCAAGTATGTATATTATCAAAGTTATTTTCGGGAATACAAAATTTATTATTAATACGATTTCCGTATGACGTGCTAAATTCCCAGTTTTTCATATTTGATAAATACACTGAAATTTATTGTTGAGGGAAAGCTAGCTTCTATGCGCATTTCACTGGTTGCTTAGGCCAGCTCATCAGGAAACCTTTTCCAAAGATTTTAGAAAGGCCAAAAAAAAATATTTAATATTTTTTTAATTAAAATTTATTATTTATTTAAATAAACAGTGAGATAAACATTCGGCACCATAGCTTAAATATGAAATAATGTTCTTTCTGTCCTCTAATTCTTGCAAATACGAAATATTTGGCCCCCTTTATTTTGATGGATGTAGCACCGCGATCATACAACAAACTTATAGTTTCTTCACTTTCCCGTTTTTTTTTTTAATTCGTATTTTTAATCATTGTAATAATTTTTTTCACAAGAAATAACTCGTTCACTTTAATCGCCATTTTTAATGTTTACATTTATTTTTCGCTTTAGTATTGCCAACTTTAGTTTTGATTTGAATTTTACATTTGATACCAAGTTGACATCAAATTGATAAAACATTTGATGTCAAATGTTTATTTTCAAATCAAAATCAATTTGAATTTATATGTTAAAATCAAACACTTGAAAAACGTTTGAATATTGTGTTTGATATCAAATTATAAGGTCATTTCATATCAAGGGTTTGACTTCGTGTTTGTTGGGTACGTAATGTATATTGCCAATGTGTATGTGATATTTGAAGATGGCACAATATATTGGCAACAAGCAAAAGACTTTTGATTTTTATTGCACAACGAAAAGAAAGTACAATGTGTTGGCAACACTGTACAATGCTGTTTATGTTATTCCTATAGGTTATGTTTACATTTTTATTGCATGAAAGTTGAGTAATATTTAAATGGAAACCATTGTTCAACTTATTGCAAATATAGGAAAAAATGGAAACAAATATGGCGAATATCATATACAATAATATTACAAGTGTATAGGCCGCTTAAGTCATGCAATTTGCTAACAAGGAGGGAGGTATTTAAATTTTTTTTTTTATTACAAACAAACTTTTTATCAAACTTTTAGCTTTTGCTCTAAAAAAAAGTTAAGCGAATTGCTCTTCATAGCTAATTCAATAAAAAAGTTCTACTAATTTTTTTTTATATTCAAACATAAAACAAAAAAATTGTGATATTACTGTGCTGTCTGGGTAGAGTGAACTAATTTTTGCAGATCGATTTCACTATACCCAGGTTGTTCACTAAATCAAGGTTGCATTTTTTTTTATTTAAAAAACTAATTTATTTATTTTAAATGCATTTATTATTACTCCGATTTTCATTTTGTTTATGCCAGAAATTGTCAATTTTGCAACGCCATAACGCTGTGCCAAAGAAGTAACAGTAGCACCTTTTTTCAATTTCTTTTATAATGTCTCTTTTTTGTTTTAAGGATAAATGCTTTATTTTTTTTCGAATCCATTTTTATGTAACTATTATATAACACCAATTATTCAGAAATTACCTTTGAGACCCGACCTTCATAAAATGCATATTTGTGAGAGTAACTTGTCAACTTAAGCTCGATTCACCCATGCGTTCCGAACAAAATTTTTGTCCGGACAAAATTTTTTTTATATTGAGTTTGACATTTTACTTTTGAGAGAGAGAGAGAAATTATTTTGTTCGGCACGTTTTTTCTTGAATTGGTTTAATTTTAATTCTTGTTCCGAACAAAATGAAAACATTTTTCTCCATTCATTATATACGTAAAAAATTATGGGCTCCCACCGCAATATTGAAATTTTTGATACTTCAGTGGGGATAAAAAAGTACCTTAGCTTAGTTTCACAACTTGTACTTTTTTTAACTTTTGCTAATATTGGAACCAGAAACATTAAATTCAACATGCAATGTCCTGAGTATAAATGCTCTATGAGGGAACCATTTGGTACTTTTTTGATCTTTAACTGGTACTTTTTGAATTTCCGTTAGTATTGGACCTAGAAACATGAAATTTAACATTCAAGGTCCTGAGTGAATAAGAATCTTAAAGAAAGTTTTTGTTACTTTTTTTTCTTTGACTGGTACATTTTAAAATTCCGTTAGTACTGGGCTTAGAAACACAAAATTATGCAGGTGCAGAAAAATGTTGGTACTGTTTTTTAATATAGAAATAATGGCTATTTCGCATTCGAAACTTAGTATTTAAAAAATACTTTTACTTTTTTTAATTTTTACTTTCAACCTTTTTTGATAAATTTGTTTTACTAGTAAATGGTTTTATGCAATGCAATTAAAAATTGGATTGCATTTCGTCCATTTTCTTTAACACACTTTTATTAAAAAAATATTAATAATTTGGTAATTGCGCTGCCACTTTGTATAATCGTTTACATCTGTAAACCATATGGTAGCTTTGTTTGTCCGGACAAATTTTCCGAAATGGGGAAATCGTTCTGCAGAACACTCTCTGTAAAAAAATTATGCTCCGGACAAAAATATTGTTCGGAACGCATCGACCTTTACTCTAAAAGAATCGTTACTTTACCGTTATTTTATGTTCGCTTTAATTGTTACACTCTTTTTCATTGTTTTTCTCCTTCGCCAAACCTAAAAACTCACTATAAAGTATGTTCACTCTAAAGAGGTTCATCAGTGTTCAATCTACAGAGTCGTCAATGTAAACATTCTGGTGTTCACTCTTACGAGGTATTCATAGCATCGGGGGTTCACTCTACCCAGACAGCACTGTACCTACAATAAATTTTTTATCAAGCGCGTCTATTTCTCTTAGTGCCTTTATGCTTTGAAAACTTTTTTCAGAAGCAAACAACTTTTTTAACAAAAAATCTCAAAAATTGCTATTAATTTGTCATAAAGGCGTTATTTTTGTTCCCATTACAAAGGCTTTAAAAATAGTTTCTGTGAAAAACGTCTACATCGTTTAAATTCCTTTTTAGAATATTTACTTACGTATATATTTGCTATTCCACTTAAAAAGGAACACATCAAACACATGGAAAAACGGAACCAGTTATTTTAAAGAAAATTAACAAAAATAATTTTAGGTCAAACAAAAAACCGCTTACAAAATATCTTAAACGCACTAAAAACGAAATGAACCGCCCAAAAGTATGCTGCAATAATTGCCCAAGGTATTTCATTTTATTTGTTTTTTTACACCATGCAACAAATTTTACACATTGTTTACAAAGCAAAGTAAAAGTACATAGATAACGATAGAGTGGGAGAAAAAGAGGAAATGATTTGTGTCCTTATATTTCGCTTTCATCCTTTGGTGATTTAATAAGGCAACTTGTCAGTCCTATTGGTATGTATATTTTGAGGGCATTTTAATCGCTGTTGGTCACATTTCTCCCCTATACATATGAAAGGTACAAATTCATCTAGCCAGGATATTAGTATTTTTGTTTGTTATATTCACAACAATAGACATAATGTAACAATTAGTAAAAAAAAAAGAACAATTTGCACACTCTGCAACAGCAAACAAACCAGCAACAACAACACTGAACTTTTACATATATTCATACTCCTTCACTTATGGAAGTGAATTCACCATATGCACACACATTCACACATACATACATATTTGCATAGACCGAATACATACTTGTATTGAAATTCTCTTACATATAATGGATAATTTATGGGCCCAAAAATATGCAATGTTTATTGCAGACCATTACAGCCAGTACTGCTGCTTCTGCTTTTCATTGTGTTGGAGTTTGTGATAATGAAAATGCTGCAAGTATTTAAAAGCAAACTACTTGCTTTTTGCACTAAATATGAAACTATTTTGTAATTTATAGTTTTTCGAGGAACAATAATTTGACTGGTAATAGAAATTATTTGCTCAGGAATAGCTAATAATAAGAAATATTTATAAATTATAAAATTTGTTGACAAGCATAAAACTTTTAAGTTAGAAATAAAACGAAATTTGTATGAGCACTCAAAAAAGACTCAAAAGTTTTTTTGCAAATTGTTGCTGTATAATTTTATTCATGAATTATATCTCTACGACTAATCATTTGAGAAAAAATGTATTTATACAATTTTCAAGTAAAGAAACCCGAAAAAAAACAAGTAAGAAAATATAGTCGATCGAGCCCGACCATATAATACCCTACACCATAGGACTTAGAGACATGGTTTCGAGTTTGGAACCTATTTTAGATCTGTAGACAATCTTGGACCCGGCAGAACAAAATAATGTTATGAGCTTAGGAATAATACAAGTTTATGTTGAATTTTATCTAGATAAATACATACACCCAGAGCAAAAACATGTTTAAATAGAAATTTAAAAACTGCAGGAGCAGTTTTGGAAGAGCGTGACATTCTTACCCAATTATTTATGTCACTTCCTGAAAAATGTGTTCCCCTTGTAACGGCTTTACAAAATCTTGAAGGTCAATTGAATTACGATTTGAGAAAAGGTTATTGCTGGAAGAAACCAAAATTTCAAGCCGCTATGTACATAGAATAAAATGGTCCTAGAAAAACTGCATTTGCTGGTATGAAATTTATAAAAAAAAAATGTTTAATGGAAAATGCTTTAAGTGCAATAAGATGGGACACAAGACAAATAATTGTCGCAATAATGAAGCTCGAAGTGCCTTAAAAGATCAAACAGAGTCCAAAAGTATTTGTTTCATGACCGATTCAAATATAAACAATGCAAGTTCTAAATCTTGTATTAGCTTTGAGTTGGATTTGGGGTCGAATGATCATCTTGTAAATATCAACAATTGTTTTAGTACATTTAATGAAATTTTACACCCAATTCAAATAAATGTTGCGAAAGATGATCAATATTTAACTGCTAATCACTCGGGAACAATTCATTGTGTTTCAAATTAGAATGTTAATATAATACTTAGGTAGGTAGGTAGGTAGAAAGGCTGGTGTGAAGTTTCCTCCACACCTTCACCCAGAGACCAATATGGTCCATTGCGATGCCTTAATTAGGATAGATAAGGTGAAAAGGAAAAGGTAGATGATGAAGAGAATGACAGCCCGAGAATAAGAAAATAGATATAGAAATGAAGCAAAGACCAAACCAAAATTCCCACTACACGCGGACAGCGCCCCGTCTCCTCTCGCGCAGCCAGGTCATCCCCATTACGAATCCTATAAGACCCTCGAGTCCACACCCCGAGACGTCCCCTAATTCGCCCAGGAATCTACTGCCCAGCCACCTCAGCCTGCTATTCTGGAGCCTGGGACAGTGGCACAGAATATGCTCAACCGTCTCCAGCTCCTCCGGGTCCTCACACAACCCGCACACATCCGATAAGTCGGATCCCATTCTCACCGCCATCCTGCCTATCATACAGTGGCCCGTGATAATCCCTATCAAGGTCCTGACACAGACCCTACTCTTGCCCAGCAGCGATTTCGAATCGGACCTCCTAAGTACCGGCCACAGTGTCCTTGATACACGGCAGTCCATTCGGCTCCCCCAGGCCCGGTTGGTCGCATCCAGAATCCATTCCGTGATCCTTCCAAAAAGGAAGCCAATTGGAGGCCTAACTGCCTCCACCCGGTCAGGATCATCCATCTCCGAGCCCTGTCTCGCCAACTCATCAGCCACCTCATTGCCGATTATGTTGGAGTGACCAGGCACCCAGCATAGCCTCAACGCATATTCCCCTAAGGCTCCCCCTAGAGCCCTCCTACAATCATCAACCAGCCTGGATTTCACATAACAGCCCCTCACAGCCATAAGAGCTGCCTGGCTGTCCACATATATAGTGACCTCCGAGCCCCTATCAATGTTGTCCCTCATCAGTCCCACGGCCCTCAAGACCCCAAGAACCTCTGCCTGAAAAACACTGCAGTCGTCGGGAAGCCTATATGACATTCTGATGTTCAGATCCTCGATGTAGACCCCCGCACCCGTGCCCCTCATCTTCGAGCCATCAGTGAATATAGCAAATCCATCAAATAATCTGCTCCTACCCGACCAGCTCTCCCTAGTAGGCATTATTACCTCCGGCACCCGCCCAAAATCCACCCCGGTGCTCACGTAATCAGTAGAGCCGGGCAATCCCAGGCAGTAGCCCCCAGCCTCAATCTCACCAAGGATCCGTGCGTGACCCTGAGTGACATTTCCCATCAATCCTAACTCCCTCAGCCTAAGAAGGCTCCTGGCTGCCATTCCCATCACATACTGCTCAATAGGCAGAAGATGTAGAATGACATCCAGGGCCGCCTGAGGAGTACTTCTCATGGCACCTGTCATGCCAATTGAAGCACACCTCTGAGCCTTAGACAAAAGGTTCCTTCGACTAGCCAATCTCAATGACTCCCACCAAACACAGCATCCATACGTAAGAATGGGTCTAACCACCGAAGTGTACAGCCATCCCACTACTGACGGCCGGAGTCCCCAACTCTTACCTATTGATGATCTGCAACCATAGTAGGCATTGAGACCCCTCTTTAGTCTCTCCTGAGCATTCCTTCCCCAAGACAGCTTGCTGTCCAGAAAAACTCCCAGATACTTAGCACTATCCGATAGTCCAAGCTCCACACCTCCCAGTACCGGTAGCCTAAAATTCTCCACCTTGTACCTCCTAGTAAAAAGAACAAGCTCCGTCTTCTCCGGATTAACTCCCAGTCACTTATCGCTCGCCCATGCCGACAGTTCGCCCAGCGCCCCTTGCATGACTTCGCTTATTGTCGGCAGAAACTTGCCCGACACCAATAAAACTACATCATCCGCGTAGGCCACGACTTTCCGACCCATTCTGTCAAAAAGTCTCAGAACGACATTGACGGCCAAGAGCCACAATAAGGGAGAGAGAACTCCCCCCTGTGGGGTCCCCCTAGTCACCAGTCTCTTCACGCGTTCCCTTCCCCAGTCCGAGTGAATAACCCTACTATCAAGCATCCTAGTTATCCATTCGACCAGGAACAGCGGAACCCCCAGATCAACCAGTGCCTGCCTAATAGCCTCTATCCTCAAATTGTTAAAGGCGCCCTCTATATCCAGGAATGCCGCCAAGGTGTATTCCTTGTTTCGCAATCCTCGCTCCACATAACCCACCACATCATGAAGCGCACTCTCAACTGATCTACCCTTAAGATAGGCGTGTTGAGCGCCGCTGATGATGCCGGCGTCAATCTTCGTCCTCAGATATAGATCAATCAGTCTTTCCAGCGTCTTCAGAAGAAAAGACGATAAGCTGATTGGTCTAAAGTCCTTGGGTTTAGAGTGACCGGTTTTACCCGCCTTGGGTATAAAAACTACCCTGACCTCTCTCCACCCTCTAGGAATGTACCCATTCAGCACACATACCCTAAACAGTTCCACCAACAATAGGAGCGATGATCTCCCGATATTCTGTAGCATCGCCGGAAAGATACCATCTGGTCCCGCCGATTTGTAGGACCCAAAGGTAGGACCCGATTTGTAGGACCCAAAGGTAATACTTAAAGATGTGTTATATGTACCAGAGTTGAGAGATAATCTACTTTCTGTTAAAAAGATGACAGCTGCAGGAATTGATATGAAATTCAGTAAGTCTAAATTTACACGTTTCATCTTTTGATGCTCAACTTCTTTTCAATTCCCTTTTAAAGATGCCAATATATTCACACGCAGCAATCGGTTTCAACTTTTTTCAGTACAAAACAACAACAATTTTATTAATAGCGAATCAAAGAGAAAAAGAAAAGAAAAAAATTACATGCAGCCACCGTTGTGCATATACCAAAGAATAAAAACACAAAGCGTACTGACCGAGTACAGGCATCTCCGTACTAACCCCCTTTCTTCTTTCTTCTCTCACCTAAAAACATAAGAGTTGAGCATCAAAAGATGAAACGTGTAAAAGCAGACTAAGCATAAAACCTTTATTTACAAAGATGGTGTTTTAATTGCTACGGGATTTTTACGAGGAAATCTTTATGAAATTATTTTTAAATTTGAACAACATGATGTCAATTATTCAAATCGTGAAGCAATAGAAATGTGCCACAAACGCTATGGCCATATTGGTCAATCATCCCTAAATGAACTTTTAAACAGGAAAATGGTAAATGGCATCAATGCAAAACCCGAAAAGATGAATTTTCGTGAAATTTTTGTGAAAGGTAAGCATTGTCGGGACCCTTTTTCCGGTACTCGCCAACGTGCAATGCGTCTGCTTGAAAGAATACAATCAGATGTGTGTGGGGCAATTGATCCCACTGCTTGGGACGGATCAAAGTATTTTATATCGTTTATTGATGACCTTACACATTTTGCTGTGATTTATAGTATAAAAAAGAAGTCCGATGTTTTTGATAAATTAGTGGAATATAAAGCAATGGCTACAGCAAAGTTTGGATTGCCAATATCAAAATTGACAATAGATCAAGGACGAGAATGTAACTCCAAAGAGCAATGGAAATGGTACCAAAAGAAAGGTATTCAATTAGAAAAGACAATTGCCTATTCTCCACAATAAAATGGAGTCTCTGAACGTTTTAATAGAACGTTAGATGCAAAAGTTCGAAGTATGTTGCTAAAGAGGGTCAAAAAGGTAACGAACCAATCAACATAATATTAGAGAGTAACGAGCAAGAAGGGAAAGAAAATCTGATAATATGCCCGTCACTGAAGTTGATGAAAGAGTAACAGAGGATAATAGAATTTGTGCTTCCAATTTTGATGAAGAACCCATAATTACTGAAGATAAATCCGAAGTGTCTGAAAATGTTTATGTTCAAATAAGTGATGAAGAACAAGAGGAAACAATACAAAACAGAAGAAGTGAACCAAATATCTGCTCCAAAGAACCAGAAAAATGTTATAATATTGCTGGTAGACCTGATGCTGATAAATGGTTAAAAGCTATTGATGAAGAGTTACAGTCTATGGCTTTTAACAAAGTCTGGGTATCAATGAAACCTCCAAAAAATAAAAAATTACTAAAGTCAAAATGGATATTTAAAATAAAATTTGACGAAAATGTAAATCCTTTTCGATACAAAGCCAGGTTAGTTGGTAAAGGATTTGCACAAAAATATGGTATAGATTATTATGAAACGTATGCACCTGTGGCAAAACATACAACAGTCCGTGTAATTCTTGCGATTGCAGCTAGAAATAGATTTTATCTTCATCAATTAGATATAAAAACTGCATTTTTAAATGGAGTTTCCCAACAAACACGGAGGTTTGATTTCAAATTGAAAATGATTTGAAATCAAACGTTTTCTCAACCGACAAACATTTGATAATGATTTGAAAATCATTTGAAAATCATAGCGTTCTCAACAAAAAGGGGAAATTATTTTCAAATTGAAAAATGCCTTTATTTTCAACTTGCTTTCAAACATAATTCTCAAATGTTTTCCAAATGTGGATTATAATACAATGTGAAATATAAATAAAACTATTAAATTTTTTTAATTTAAATTTATTATTTATTTAAATAAACTTTGAGATAAACATTCGGTACCATAGCTAAAAGATGAACTAGTGTTCTTTCCGTCCTCTAATTCTTGGAAAGACAAAATACTTGGCTCCTTTTTATTTTGAGGATTGTAGCACCGCCATCGTTCAAAAAACTTTCTTCACTTTCCCGTTTTATTATTTTTCTTTTTTTTTCGTATTTTTAATCATTGTAATTTCTCACAAATAATTCTTATTTTTCACAAGAAATAAACTGTTAACTTTATATTAAAATATATTTTTAATAGCAAAACACATGTAACCACAAAGTAAAAAAATTTAACTTTAATCGCCATTTTTAATGCTTACATTTATTTTTCGCTTTAGTATTGCCAAGTTTATTTTTGATTTGATTAACATTTTACAAACATTTGATATCAAATTGATAAAACATTTGATATCAAATGTTTATTTTCAAATCATTATCAATTTGAATTTAAATGTTAAATCAAACAATTGAAAAACGTTTGAGAATTGCGTTTGATGTCAAATGATAAAGTCATTTAATATCAAAGGTTTGACTTCGTGTTTGTTGGGTTTGCATGAAGAAATCTATATGGCAATGCCAGAAGGGGTGTCTGCCGAAAAAGGTTTGGCTTGTCGTTCACTTAAGTCTCTTTATGGACTCAATCAATCACCTAGGTGTTGGAATGAAAAGCTAAATGAACTACTCCTTAAAATTGGCTTTATTCGCTCAAAACGGGACTATTTTCTATATATTAAAAATTGGCAAAAATAAAGATGAAGTTTTATTTGCTATTATGTATGTTGATGATTTGCTGATTACTGCTCCGAACTTAAAACTTATTGAAGATTTAAAGATAGAACTTTCCAAGGCCCATCTATCAGCTCTGCTTACTTGTACAAAAACAAAAAACGATTCTTTTTAATTGTCAAAAATTTACTACCGCATATACAAAGCAAAAGGAAAAAACGTGTATGGGTGGCATACCATAAACGTAAACAAACGTATACATGCACATGTAAGCAAAATGTAAACAACTTTTGACAACTAAAAAGAACATAAACAATGATCATCAGGCTTCTTGCACAGACCTTTTCAATGGGCCTTGGAACTTTCAAAATATTTTGAACTGTGTGATTGTGTAAATTTGAAACATTTTTTGGGTATGGAGTTTGACATCAACAACAATAAAATAAAATAAAAAGTTTTGGAAAAGTTTTCAATGACAGAATGTAATCTTTTTTTTTAATAATAATAAAATCGTTTTTAATATCTTTCGTCATCAATTTTTAATTACAAGAAAAACTGTTACAAATTTGTAACAACTGTTACATATAAATTTACTTTAATTATTGACTTGCAACATTTACTTTCAACAATTTTTAGTAAATTAACGCAGCTTAAGCTAATATGTATTACATTTTTCTTATTGGTTTTCTAGAGGTGTGTGAATTGGATAAATAACAAATTGGGACATTACCTTTTTACAATCTGGTAGCTCTCATTTTGCATATCTCTCAATCGTTTTCTCAATATGGCCACTTTTTCTTATAAAAATTACACTATGTTTTCTCTTATTTGATTTGTTCTCCTTATTGTCAAACGTCATTCGACTAGCAATTACAAGATACAAATTTTATTTATGTTAAAAAATCTTAGAAAATAATAGAAAAATTTGCTTAATTTACTTACTAATCTTTAAATAACTGATTCAAATACAACATAACATGAAATATTTAATAAAAAAGTGTTATAATTTTCGGTAAATTTTAAGAAAACAAAAATACTGACAACCATTAGTCATAAAAAAGCAGCTCCCAAGAAAACAGAACCAGCGGAATTAACAACAATAAAAAAGTGCAATAAAAAGAAAATTTAATTCCAAACAACGAAAACATGCCCATAATAAAAGAGTTATATCTGTGCAAAAACATAGACGATTTGGAGAAACATTCCGAGATTGCCGATGTTAAGCATCTTAAAATGCATCCGTAAGTACAGTTTTCTTTTAGATCTACATATTTTTTATTCGAATTTTTTCTTATTAGTTTGCTTGAAACTGCTAAGAAACTTAATGCCCAAGCTGAGAAATATTATCGCAAAGGTGATGAGGAATTGGCCTATGTTTTCTATACAAAATACTTCAATCTTTTAAATAGCATACACAAGAAAACCGATTATCAGGAAAACAAACCCTTGATAAGACAAATGGTGGGTGATAATCGCACCAACAAAATGACTATGGATCGTTTAGAGGCTTTAACTATGTCGTTGAATGAACGTTATGATCGTTTAAATGCTAAAACGAAGGCAAAAACTACAGCAGCTACATCATTATCTGTTAAACAAACTAATACGGTTGCAAATGATGATCGTTCGCGATCAAATTCACCCAAAGGCAACAACATAGACATTGCCTCTATGCGTTTAATGTCTTGTCAGCAATTATTCGAGTCGTTAAAGTTGCAAAATGTTTTAGTTATAGACTGCCGTTCAGCCGAGGATTTTAAATCTTCACATTTGCAGTATAATTTGACACTAAGCATACCAGAGGAAATAATACAAGCGGGGTAAGTGTTCTTTAAATATTTGAGAATGTAGAAGGGGGTTTTAATGTGTCTTAATTTTTAGCATGTCTGCTGGTAAATTACAAGATAAACTTGATAATGAATCTAAAAAATTGTGGTCAGCTAGAGGGATTAAAAATGAAGTTGTATTAATGGATTGGAACTGCTCGGAACCGAATCCAGCGGAATATAGACCAATTGCAGTTTTGTTTAATATATTACAAAATGTAAGCTCATAAGTATAATTTTGTGTCTTTGGAAAACTCTGATGAGGGAAAGTTTCCCAACCAAAATCTTTTTCAAGAGAAATATCTTTTGAATACAAAGTTTTAAAGAAAAAATTTTCCCTCAAAATATCTTTTAAAAATTTTGTCTAAAGAAAATTAAGAGATTGAAAGCACCAGCAAAGTCGAAAATATTTCATAATTTTGTTATTGTTTTCATATTGCATTTTAAGATGTTCGACTCCACAAGATATGCAGTAAGAAAGAAAAAACAAAATTACAAATTTTAAATGTAGTTTTTGGCGTTGCGTTTTACACAATAAGGTTCTAAGACTTTATTTTCCTAAAAACGTCTAGCTCTTGAAATTTTATCTAGAGATTATTTTGTCACTTCCAAATTTCTGCAGTAGAAATTTGAGCTTTTTATAAATTTTCTTTAGACAATTTTAGGTGTGCTCATATTTTGTATCCAAAATTCTCTCCAGTAAAAATAAATTCCCTTTAAAATTTAACAAGAAACAATTACGTCTACCAATTTCTTCTAACAAAAAAAACAGACATTTTAGTGACTTCTTTAAAAAAAAACAAGATTTTGGTGATATAAAATATGTAGCACAGGTAGTTGAGTTAAAATTTTAAATTTAAACTGCCCGAAACCTCTGATACAAGCGAAATACAAACGATTTTATTTGTTTATGCTTTGCTCTGATTTTAAGATTCTAAAAAAAATTTTTACACCATTTTTTCTCTTATAGTTTAAAAAAAGTTGGAGCTTAAAAATTATTATTTTTTCAAGAATTTAGAGCAATTTTTTTTTTTTTTATAATGTCCAAACATTTTTGCAATAGGATTTTTTCTACGTGCTAAAATTTCTTTATACTATTCTTAGCTTTATATCTTAATAAGTAAATGGCAAATAATTTCTACAATCTAATCATATAGAGCATTTCAAAGATTCCCAAATATTCTATGCTTTTACAAACCGGGTAATAAATTTCTTAAGATAAGAATTTTGCATTTTCATACGAAAATTTTAATTGCAACTATTTATTAATATTTATTAAAAAATTTAAGCATAATCAATAATATTCCACAATTTTAAAATAAAAGCTAAAAACATTTTATAAATATATTAATAAAATGCTAAATGAAAATTGTGGAGTTAAATCAAAATTTCTAAGGCAAAATTTAGCTTCAAAATTACAAAATGATCACACTGACTAACGTCCTTATTTTCTACAACATTTCACTTTACTTTAAAAATATTTTCATACAAATTTTTATATGTATATACATATAAAAATGTTTCTTTGTTCTCAGTGGGATCCCGATGTGATCTATCGTTCGCCAATTAAAATTCTTGAAGGTGGTTATGAATATTTTCTCCTTATGTATCCCACTATGTGTACAAATCCCATGGTGCAGGCACCATCTCCACCACAAAATAATCTTAATCTTATAGACGACATAGAATATCCATCAGTGTTCGATATACAAATGAAAGATGAAATAATTTTAAACATTAACGATACAACAAATGCCACAAAATCTCCAACTCCCGTAGTAAGTAGACCAGTCATTGATAGATCCAGTAAACAGGCGGCTATAAAAACCTACGATGAAAAACAAATGGCTATATATGAAATAAAAGAAGAGCAAAATACTCTACTCGAAAAAGCCAAGGAAAATGATGAGGAACTGCAGAAGGTTGCAAAACAGTTGGATAATATTTATAGTAAAAATCAATTGACCGCTCCGGAGCAACAATTGCTGTACAATATGATGCAATTGGAAAGTGCTGCAGAAGATTTTGTAAGTATTTTTTTTTTTTTTTTTGTTTAAATACTTGAAAATTTTAGTCTAATATATTTCTTACTAATTTAAGAAACAAGAAAACATGCGCTTACGTGAAGAATTGGAAGAATACAAACGCCGCGAGAAGCAAGAAAAGTCAAATGTTCCCTTACAAGTGAAAGCGGAAGTAGAAAAAGCAACCAAAGAAATTGAAGCTAAAATCGAAGAACGTCAGCGTTTAGATGAACAGGTGGAAAAAGAAAAACAACAACGTGCCTTACAATTGGCTATAGCTCGAGAAAATAAGCGCTATACAAACGAAAAGATAATTGAGCAGGAAAAAAGTCAACATGAACAAGAAGTACTTTATGATAATGATGACTATGAGTTGGAGGAAAAACATGTAGAGCAGCCAGAAAATGTATCAAAACCGGTTTTACCCCAATTCGATCGTTCAATTAAGCCCCAGTTAACAGCGCGAACCACTACTCCGCACTCTCCTAATATTTACGCCTTACAAAGACAGCGGGATTTTTCGCCAGTTTCGGGTACAGTGGTAAGTTATAACATATTTCAGACACACATATTTGTACTAGAGAAAATTTTGACGTCACAAATAAAGAAGATAATTAAACCAAAAATTTTCTGCATAAAGTTTTCGCCAGCTTTTCTGTGTAAAAGATGTGACCTAATATTTTCTGTATAGAAAAATGTTTCGCCTTACATTTTCTGTATAGAAAATTGGGTAAACCAACATTTTCTGTAAAGAAAATTTTGACGCCCAACCTTTTATGTATAAAAAATTAAAGCAGAAACAATATATTTATCCTTTTTAGAGCTTTTTATGAATTTTGGCATCGATTTGTTAGTGCATATTTTACTGTTTGCAGCATTTTTTGCATAATTTAGTTTAAGGAAAGCTCCTTTGTAGCATTTTTCAAGTTTTTATCGCATATTCTGCCTTTTTAAAGGCAAATTTTGATACATGGTAATTTTTTTTAGATGCCTGCAAGAGCTTTCGCAGCAAATAAAAAAAAAATATTTTTTTGCAAAATTTTGGCTTTTCTGTTTTAAATATTCATCTTCATTTAATTTTAACTCGAAAAAAGACAAAGGCAGGTTGTCATTAAGATAAATGTTATTTTAAACTTTAGAATTTTATTAATAAGCAAAAATCAATTATACATATATGTTCTTGGAGATGTGTGTTTTACATAGAAATCTGCACCAATCCTTTAGTATACCGATCGATTTAGAATCACTTTTTAAAGTGGCCTAAAGATAACCATCCTTCCACCTGGCTGATTGCCAGCCAATGTTAATTTAGTGCGCATAGTACAAGTTGCAATCTTTTAGATAATTTGATCTAATTTGGTAAATACATTTTAATTGTACCAATCTTGGTACAGTCTAAACTTTATTGCTACACTGGTACATTTCATCCTTTTTTTTTTGGTACAATTTAAAAAAAAAGACCCACGAAGTTTCATCATTTCTTTGAGGTAGATTAACTTACTTTTCTCTGCAATAATACAATTTCTAATAACATATCTCCAGCCCTGACCAGAACTACTTAAAATGTTTTTTTTTATGTTTATGATGTTATGCTAAAGCAGACCATACACGATTCAATTCAATTGTCAACTGAGTCGGTTGTTGTCCAAATCAAAGCGTGTATGGCCTTGTCAGTTGATTAGTTTGACGGTTGTCGAGTTGGTTGAAGAAAAATCAAAAGTATTTGATTTTTTCAAGTTGACTCCAAGTCTTTCAATTCGATTGTACTGTGTGTGCTTAAGTCTCTTGGTCAGCTGTCAAAATTTATGTTTGTAATTTTTTTTTGCAAAGAAAAAGTGAAATATTTTTAAAATTGTCTCTAATTTCAATAAAATTTTAAATAAAAAAAATGACATTGGTGGCAAACATGGATACTTGGAGAGAACGCAATCTTTAAGGTAAATCGGTGTAATATTTTACATAGGTTTCATTTCATAAGGACAAAGCCTACTGAAAATAGTGAGAATCGGTCCATAATTTATCATGACCCACATACAAACTCCTTTCCGGAACGGTGTTTGTGCCTATAAACTATCTTATTACGTTGGTATTAGGGAATGGTAGGGATTTTGTGGTAAAAAAATCGATTATTTGCAATCGAATTTACGTATGCGATTATACACTGAAATCGTTTATTGGGCTTTTAAAATCGATTTTTTTATTTTTATCAAAAAATTGCCAATTTTTAATTTTAATCTTATTTAAATCGATAAATTATGGCCATGCACAACAAAACTTGAGATTTTTTGTGCGTAAATACGTGTGTAGGTATGTTTATGCAGTTTTCCAAAATTAAGGTGGTTGTTTTACGTATTTACCTATTAGTACCTTTGGTATACTTTCAACTTTAATATAGGGGCTCTTGTTCTTCAGAAATTAAAGTCATCAATGCACAGTGACCAAAACAGTTTTAAACATATCGTACAGAACCATACACTGAAAGTCAGCTTTGTGAAAATCAACACATTATAGAAACACAACAGGTGAATTCAACCAGGGCATTCCTGTGGAAATACGGTCGGAATTGATTTATGTGACAGGCCTGATTGACTACACAAGAACACAATTTTATGTATGTGAAATGTACATAACTACATATCGCACTAGGTCCTCTAGAGGCCATCTCAAAATTAACACATTTTCAATTTTGCAGGAATATTATAAACAGTAGTCAAACAAACAAAAATTGTCAAATATTTGAGCTTAGTTTGAAGTTCAAACAAAATATTTTTTTTGTTTCACACAGTTTGAAGCAAATATCAGAACAAATATTTTCGTCAAATATTTCATTAGTCTGAACGTACCTTTATTTTATTGCTATCTAAATCATCTTACCAAATTTTATTGAAATGCCACAACTTCCTAATAAATGTTGGTATTTTTGTGCTGGTAGGTTCAAAATTTATCATAGATCCTATATACGGTCCCTTCCTAAAATCACTTAAGGGCAAACAAATCTCATACAGATGAAGATATCTAATTAATATTTTGGCACAACGAACTTTCACATGAATCTTAACCCCCTAACATAATTTTTTTCTGGCGGGTTCATGATTGCCCATGGGTCCCAAATGGGTAGTGTAGAGTATTAAATGCTCGGGCTTGACCGACATTACCTTCTTACTTGTTTTTGTTGTTATTGAATAAAAAAGTATTATGAATTCTTACTATGTATGCTCTTTTAATTTTTAGCGAAATTTCGGTACAATTTATTTCAATTTGGTACAATTTTGCCAGATCCCAACAGTGCTAAGGGTGATGAATTCTATGCAAATAGTGAGAATTAGGGATGATAAAGTTAGTAAAAGTACTGAATTACTCCAATAACATGCTTAGTACATTATAAAAATTTCAAACATAAACATTTGGTAGTATGTATGTATTTTGTATTTTGGTCTAGCGTTGGAGAATTGAAACATAAAATTAATGAGATTATGTTTCCAGATATCAGTAGAATAGCCAAAGGTATATTCGCCTATACCACATTAGTCGGTAAATGTGAAACATATTTTTTCACACCATGTTAAATACGCCTTTTATAATTTAAAGTAACGTTTTGTAGAAATTTATCAAAAAAACTAATTTCCTACATCAATCGGACTTTGATCTCCTTGAAAATTAATAAAATGATTATTTGGTTCCTTATTATACCTGGGTCCAAATTACGGCATTTAAATTGTATTGTAATTTCGATCGAATTCCGTAATTTGGCCCCTGGTTTTTATAAGATTTGTTATGCATGTGTAATAAGTATGAACTATACGAATACTTTTTATATGGGATGCAGACGAAGACTTATTAACTTGATTTATTGATGTACAATCAATCGCGGTAAAAGGTCTTTTAAAAGCATACCAAATCCAAGAGAAACTTACTTTCTAAAACAATATCTTTTGGACTTGTTACTTGGTTAAACATATTTTAACCCTGTTTCACTATCATCTTAAAAAAAATAAGCTAAAAATTCGTCGTTTAAAATTTGTATTAGTTACATAATTTTTTTGTAAATTGCCCAATGAATATTACAAATATTAATGTATGGTAGAAGTGAATTTTAGTGCATGTATTTTCGTACATTTTCGTTATTCTAATAATAAGCCCTATGTTCCTTATAGGAGCCATATGTAATAATAGAACAATTAAAAAATATATTTGGGTTTTAATACAATTAGGGTCTAATTTTATAATTGAAAATGTTATTTCTCATTCACATTTGCCAATAGCTCCCATCTACTTATAAATAGCTTTGACTTCCTTAATGTTAACATTAATAGACCGTGCCTAAAATCCCTTTAAGACAAAAAGTTTCATATGGATATTTATATATAGATAATATTCGGCACAAATAACTCTTATATGAATTTTTTCTTCTTAGCATAACTTTGTTTTTGTGAGCACATGACTGCCCAGCGCTTCCAAATAGGTTAAAATCTCGAAAATCTGTCTGTAAATACTATTGTGAATGGGCTTAACCGATTATAATTTTATAATTGTTTTTTTTTTATTTTTTGCATATTTTTAACAATTTCAGGGCATATTTTAAAGTTTTTATTGCATATTTTATGCGCATTAAACGCGGTTTTAGAGAATATTTCTGGTTTTCCTGGTGAAATGTTATAGCTAAACATTTTTCGTACAGAAAATTTTGCCATGTATTTTTCGTAAGGAAAATGTTATTGTGCAAAATAATATTGACAAATCTTTTTATTAATCAAAAATTTTCTGTAAATAGTTTAAAATTACTTCTAATTTAAGTTTCCGGGTCACTTTGCATTAAAATGTGAGAAATGTAATATATTACTAATTATTTTCCTATTTTTAACTTTTGATTTTATTTTTAAAACCATATACACACATTCATATATACATTTCTAGCCAACTATGCATCAAACTACACTTAATTCTGCTTTTACGCAATAGATGTGTTCCTCAAAATCTCGCGTTAAATTTTTAAAAAATGAAATAGAGTATCCATATTAAATAAAGAATATAAGATAAATATGTAATTCAATTTTATATCGCTGTTACAATTTTTTTTTTTTATCAAAAAAATACAGTCCAGAATAGAAAATTTCTTCCACTCGTCTTTGACTTTTTAATATTTATCAGACTTTCAATTACATATCTCCAATTAACCTGAATATGGGCTTAACATAGTAGATCTTAAAAGTTATTGAGACCATATTTACGCCTTTCATCGGCCATAGTTTTAGAGCTCGATTTCCAATTAAGGGCTTAACATCCGATCTACGTATGCATTAGAGCAGAATAATAAGTTCACACGATCTTTGGCGGTTTTATTAATTTTAGTTTTCATAAAAGGGATGTTTAAGGTCCCGGTAGGCTAGCTGATATGTGTGTGCTAGTCTATCAGATCAGGGGCTGCGGGTTGCCCGGCATAAGACTCTAATCTCCTGCAGACCAGCGTAGAGTTTCGCTGGATTAGCTTAGAGAAAAAAAGTTTCATCCGCATTCCATACCTGATCCGTCTTCAATTTTCTTGGCCTGTTTCAGGGGAATTAAGCTGCTGCCTTTCAGTAGTTGCTAATTAACCCTTAATTTAATAATATGAAGCTCGTGTATTTGCAGAAAGCATGTCATCTGACCTAATCTTTCTGGACTGATGTTTGCGGTTCCCTTATTTTGATGATGGTGAGTTTTTCCTAACAAACAACTTGATGTGCTGTTCACTATGTATTTAATTTAAAATCCTAAAAAAAGGGAATAAAGAACAAAGCTTTCGGATAAAAAAAATTCACACATTTCTAGACCGCATTAAATCAAATCAATAAGCGTAAAAACAAAATGAAATGAAAACAATTGTCGCGTAAAAACAGAATTAGGTGTACTATAAAACAGCCAGCAACAGTTAAAAATGCCCCTTTAAAAAAAGACGTCATGATTCACAAAGAGACAAACAAATTTAAACGATTTTAAAATCAATAACCCAAAAAATCTCTACCCTTTTAAAAGGTCACGTTTAGAAACCGACTTATTTAGTTGTTAAGTTGTGTGTGTAAACAAAATTGCAATTTTGTTGTTTAACAGCGAGATTATTTTTAACTTGTGTATATTTTTTTTTTTAAATGAATCAATTTTAAACAAAACCATGAGCACTAAAATCTTGTAAAAAAAAAGAACAAGACAAAAACAATCTACGGATATTTGATTGTTTTTGTCTTGTAGTCCAGAGCACATGTTGGTTAGCACTTTTTACATTCTGTCAAAACTTTTTTTGTTTGTTTTTATAGCCTTTGCCTTTATTTTACAAATATCTTTTACGCATGTTGGGGAAAATGCGCCTTAATTTAGTTTTCCTTTTACTTTCGTTTCTTCTTCTTTATTGTTTAGTTCGTTCTTTTGATTTGTTTTCCAGCTAAAAGTGTTTGTTTTATGTTTGGAATGGTTTGTAACAAAGTGACTACGAATTTAGTTTTATTTTGTGTTTAAACAAAGAATGTCGCTTAGTTTACAAAAATTGCGGAATTTTCAAAGAGTTAAAAATCTTAAATATTTCTCAACTTCGGTTCTTAAAATAAGATGATTATTGGCGGTGTTAAAATTCAATTACCAACTTCAACATATCGTTATACATCTTCATTACGTCCAATAAAAAAGGTGTGAAATTTGATGTGTAAATGTGTAAATGTAAATCAATTGCATACTTTTTAAGTAAAAAATTTTCATTTTGAACACTTCAAGGGGCAAATAAAAATACAATATAAAATGTTGCCTACTTTTGATATGAATATTATGTATTAATGAATTAATTAATAGTGAATTGTCCTTCTAAATTTAATCTTAATTTCAAAGTGTTTAAAAATTTAATTTAAATCCATAATAGTTTTAAAAACAACCAGAAACTGTTTAATGCCTGCAATTACATTTAACAATCTTGTTTAATACTTTTATGTGACCAACATTGTGCTTTAAAATAATAAACACTTAGTTCTGCAGATAAAAAAATTTACTATGCTTTTAATTTTATTAAGAAAATTGTATCTGTAATATTTTGAAAATACGCAATTTAAAGAAAAAAGTTGTTTACCCTCCACCACCACTGGTGGCGAATGATGGTATACTAAGTTTGTCATATCGTGTGAAAATTTTTTATAATACATCTAAGACCCCATATTCTGGCTTCTCGAGTAATTCTAAGTCGATTTAGCCTAGTCCGTCTGCTGAAAACACGCTCACTTTCGAAAAACTTAAAAGAAATTAACAAACTTGGTGTCAAATTGCTTTTAGTTATCCTTAGCAGTTTGGGATTGAAATACAGCAAAATCGGTTCAGTAGGATCAGAGCTATGAATCAAAATGTGAAACCACCACCCTAAAAAATTGATAATTTTGTTACAAAAACTAACAAATGGTAGGATAATGCACGGAATGACTATAAGATTTTGCACAAATTCATTTTTTACGCATCGAAGTCATACTGTTAAATTTCGTGAACATCGGTCCATAATTAACCATAGGCCTCATATAAAGCCTCCTCCCGGAAAACAGGTCAGCGCGCCTAAAACCGTAATAAATAATGCTATCATAATAAAAATTGGTATAATCCGTACTTGCGTAAAACAGTTTAGTACGCCTAAAAGCGTATTAAATAATACAATTTTAATAATTTCAAAAGATTTTGTTATTCGTGCTAAATTCCCAGTTTTTATTATTGATAAAAACACTTGAAATTTATTGCTGATGGGATAAGCTATTCCTATGCGCATTTCACTGGTTGCTTAGGCCAGATCATCAGGAAACTTCATCCATAAAGATTTTAGAAAAACTAAAGATATTAAACCAAATAAAAATGTTAAACGTATAAGACTTATAGCAACAGTTCTACTTGTAATAATATCAAAGTTTAAACAAAACAACATCAACAATAAACAGTGCGTTCATCTCATCTTACATTCCCCGCTACAATTAGTTGAAATTCTCTCAACATTAATTGTAGTTGTAAGTAGGTTAAGAAAAACAAAATAAAAAACAAACAACAACTTACAAAAGATGTTGTCAATTAAGTGTTTTTTAGGCCGTGCACCTGCCTGTTTATTATCAAAAAGTAATTTCAATTTTTGGGAATACAAAATTTAAATTTCAAAAGATTTTGTTATTCGTGCTAAATTCCCAGTTTTTATTATTGATAAAAACACTTGAAATTTATTGTTGATGGGATAAGCTATTCCTATGCGCATTTCACTGGTTGCTTAGGCCAGATCATCAGGAAACTTCTGACAAGAAATCACAGTGGGAAATTTCGTGAAGATCGGTCCATAATTTACCCTAGGCCCCATACAATAAACCCTATTCCCGGACAACACTTTATTACGCCTAAAACCGTAATAAATAATGCTATCATAATAAAATTTAATAATTCACAGTCTTATAGGACTAGAATAGAAATCACACTAAAACATTTTGTGATGTTCAGTCAATAATTTGCTTTAGGACCCATATAAAGTCCACTCTGGTAAATTAATTAAATACGGCTTAAAACGTAGCAGATATAAATATTGGGGTAAAATTTGTTCCACCAAAAAATGTCATGCAATTTGTGATATACGGTCCATTATTTACCTAAGATCCCACATTATGCAGCCTTCTGAAATTCACTGTAAACGCTAAAATTAATTTCCCTGTTACATTGAAATTTATTCTAATTTATGATTTTTAATACCAGAAATCACTCTTGAGTTTTGGAATGATTGGTACATAATTTACTATGGGTCCAATATAAATTCCCCTCCTGAAAATCATTTTAGTTCGGCTAAAACTGTTACGAATCATGATATTTTACTCAAGCTATTTTAAATTTCTAAAAAGAAAAGCATAAAACTTTCTGATTGTCGCAACCAATTTTAATGCGAACGTCCGTTTTCATAAAGATTAATTAGAGCCCACTCCTGAAATATTTGAACTGCTGGTGGAGGGTATCAAAGATTCGGCACAGCCGAATACAGTATTCTTACTTGTTTTGTTAGATACTTAAAAGGAAATGTTTCTCCAACTACGTGCACTAACTAAGAGTATAGACTAGTTTTAATCTAAGACTGATAAACAGACTATAAACTTAAAAAAAAATTTGAAAATAACTAGATTCCCTTGAGGGAAGCGAACTGACACCAAAGTAGTCCCGTGATTGGTTTTTGGTGGTAGAGACCGGTTCTAGTTCTAACACTTTATATGAATAAGACCTATCACTTTTACTTGGGGTTGTCATTGGAGGGGGTCAATTGACACCATATGACTAGTCACAGATTTATTCCCAATGAACGTGCTTAGTGTCAGTTACAAAAATGTAGTATTATTTTAATAAAATGTAGTATTATTTCAAAAAAACAAGTCCTAGAATTAAATTCAAGAACCAAATTTTAGAAATGTGTCACAGCACCGTTGAAATTCATTACTTTTTCTACCTTTTTGTTCTTCATAAACCAGTTAAGGGATTGGTTCTTCTTTCACTGGTCATGAGTCCTTTCTTTTTGTACTTGTTCTATTTGACACAAATGATATTTAATATTTTGATAACCACACCACAATAGTGGAGAGCCCTAAAAGCGAAATAACGTATGCGCCAAAAATCAAATTTTACAGGAGATATTTTTTTTTAATTTTATTTCATATAAATTTTGTATTAAATTTGTCGTTTACGATAATATTGTCTTGCTATAAAATCGTATCGGTACCTTACATGGGGTCTTCACCTGACAACTTTTTGTCATACCAAACGTCAAAGCCTATCAGCCATGTCACAGTACAATTCCGTTCGGAAACTGAATTCATTCCGTATTTTGGTGCTTCAGAAAATGACGAAAAAAATTTTCGGAATTAAACCATTTTTGTTGAACGGAATGGAAGTTTTCCATATCTGAAAGGCCAAAAAACTATCAAATTACACGTTCTATCAATAAACATATATGTATGTTTTCTTTGATTCCAAACGGATATTGCATTTTGTGACATGGCTGTATATAAAGAAAATCTAAAATTTTTGTCAGCGTTTTTTTTTTATAAGAACTTTTACGTTTATTATGACAAAAAATTGTCAGGTGAAGACCCCATGTTATACGACCATGACATTTTAGGAAATGATGCAAGTGTTGGCAATAAGTCATTTATTAAAAAAAACGAAAATTGAAAATGGTGTTGGTAACGTTATTATCGAGGTTAAGCTTCGATATTTATCTAGACTTTAAACAAGACTATAATGTAGACTAAGAACTTAACTGTAATTTTGACTATAGACTTAACTTTAATCCAGACTAATGCCCAATTTTCAGGATTGATATTAAAACACATTTATGTTTAAGATCGTTTTAATGCCCGTAATTTCTACAATCAGATATCTATCTGTGTATAGATATCTATTGTGTTACGATTTTTTGATAATTTTAACATGTTTGTCTTACCTACTGGTTGAACTGTAGTGTATTTTACAATATCGATTTTTGACAGTTAATTAAAAATATTAATAAAAATACAAATGTTGCCCTATTTTAAAAGAAAATTTAAAGGAAAAAACACGTAGGCAAAATAAACGTTGAAATTACCAAACTACTTTTACCGGATAGGTAAAGATAACTGTTAGGTACGAATACGACCAGATATCTGTTTGTTGAAATTACGGGCATAAATACAAAATTCTCTTCTTCACTAAACACTTAAATAAAACTTAATTCACCGATGTGGCACATTTAAATGTAACTTAAGTTTCCATTTAAATAACTTAGCAAGGTGGCCTCAGTATGACAACAATACAACAACAACGTGCATAGCAATAACATTCAGCTGTTTTTTGAGAACACCTTGCAAATAAATAAACTTTTTTTTAATTTTTTTGTTTTTAGTAGTGCTGCCATACTTTTATCTTAATTAAATAAGACTTTTCAAATAAAACTCAAAAAATCAATCTGTATTTAAATACTATTTAAGTTTATATGAAATACGATTTATGTTTATATGAAAATTAACTTAATATAGATTTAAATACTATCCTGAAAATTGGGCGTAACAGGTTTATATTAATGTATACTACAACTCAAACTTAAAAAATTTGAAACTATCAAAATAATTTTCGTGGGAATACAAAATTTAATTTAAATGATTTTGTTATTCGTGCCTAATTCCCAATTTTTTTTTTTTTTTATAAAAACACTGAAAATTTATTGTTGATGGGATAAGCTTAATGTAGGAAGAATTCCAATCAATTGTAGTGGGGAATGTAAGGAGAGATAAACTCACTGTTTATTGTTGATGATTTTGTTTTTCTTAAGTTGTATTTTTATTCGACCTTTAAAATTCAATATTTAGTTAAAATGCTTAAGCTCGAGGTCTGTTGTATGTAAGATTTTTCTTTATTTATTTTGTTTAAACTTTGATATTGTTACAAGTAGAACTGTTGCTGTAATTCTTATACGCTTAACAGTTTTATTTGGTTTAATATCTTTAGTTTTAATAAAGTCCTTATGAATGAAGTTTTCTGATGATGTAGCCTAAGCAACCAGTGAAATGCGCATAGGAATAGCTTATCCCATCAACAATAAATTTTCAGTGTTGTTCTCAAAAATAAAAATTGGGAATTAAACACGAATAACAAAATCATTTAAAAAATTGGAAACTTGAAAGCGTTAAAAATTATTTTTACTAGAAACTAAAAATAATAATAGCCAAGTAATAGCGCCCCATTATTTCCTACTCTTTAAACAAATTTCTAATACATATGTATTTACTTTTTATGTTGGTTACTTTTAGGCAGTCTTTTACTTCATTTCTTTTATATTCCTTGTAAATTTATTTGTCTTTCATTAAATATGCTTCTATAACCTCTTGTGTCTATATCCTGTTTCTGAATACATAAAGTTCTTTTGTTTAATAGTGTCGATATTCAAAAAAGAAAAGATTATCATCACCTTGGCTTTGGTTTAATAGTTGCTCTTCGTTTATCTTCAGCCATAAATTTCAAACGCCATAGCGTCTTCTGTTGTAAACATCCAAATTATTCTCTTTTTCTTTATATGTTTTTAGGTGTGTGCAAAAGTAAATTAATTGTTTTTGATTTAATCGGTTAAATAAAATAGAAGAGAAAAGAATACACATTATTATATTCACTATAATTTTTGCAAACTCTTTATAGAAGAAAATAAAAGTAGTTTGATTAAAAGATAAATAAAGAAAGACATCACCCAATAAGCAAATTTGTGACTTGCCAACATTTTTAAATGCTTTTAAGAAGTGTTTCATATTTTACGTTTACAAAAGAACACAAATTTCGACATAAAACAATTCGCCTTGATCTAGTGTTGCGCTCATGCCCCTTTAATTAAAATGAGTGTTGAACATGTGCCATTTTTTTTAAAATTTTAAAGGGAACATTATCAGAAAAGAACGCTTGACACTTTTAAAATAACACATGTTTTTCAGAAAAGAACATAAAAAAATGTAAAAGGCAGAATAAATGCAGAATTTTACTCAGAAAAGAAAATCCCATTTAAATTTTCTACAAAACTTTTTTAAATTATAACCTTAACCAATGGCATACATTCATTTCATATTTGCGAAATTGTACCATAACTCCCCCTAGAAATGTTCTTCCTATCATATATCGAGAAGGCGCAACTTATCCGGCCTTAAGTTTGAAGGTGCAAAGGGAAAAATAATTTTTTTTTCAGTTTTTGTAAAAATTGTGCATTTCATAATTACTTTTACAATTAAATGTAAAATAATCGAAATGTGATATAAAAAATTATTTTTTATGAATAGAAACGTAGGAATAAAATTAAAATATTTTGAGAAATATTTAAAAAAGAGCATATATTTACTTTAAATATAAACGTATTTAATTGTCGCACCCATTAGCAAATATGACCAAACATAAATATTCAAAAATATTTTCAAATTTTTTAAAATTTAGTTACACAAATCTCCGAAATTTTTTATCATCACATTGGTACTTATTGAAGATATATTAGGGAATAAAAATATGAAAAAAATATGTTAAAACCTCCCATAGTTTTTCCATGCCTGCGATTTAAATTTGGCGATTTTCGGGAAGAACTAATTTTTTGGCAATATTTTGGCGATTGAGCCTGATTTTCTTAGTGTTATCAATTTTATATTACATTTATCCAGATAATTACAGTCCATATAATTTTAAATGTACCCTTAAGATTTTACTAAATTCGGAAAACATTAACCTTAAAATCATGAAGGTCAAAAGTCAAATTTTGACATTTTTGAAATTCTAATGAAAAAATAGCAAAATATTGTATATTTTTGGGCTGATTTATATGAAACTGGAAAAATATATACCCAACAGTCATACGAAGACAAAACAGTGCAAAAATTGGGATTAACCCCTTGTGGTCAAAATGGCTCCAAACTTTTTAAACTTTGAAAAATGTTTAAGTTCTTTAGTGAATATGTTGATGAAAAACATGCAGAACATGTTGAATATTTTACATTCACTTTTACTTAAGGTGTTCGTTTGGTACTTAATACTAGGGATGGACAAGTTGAAAAAATATATCGATATATATCGAATCGATATTTTTTTAGAGTATCGATATTTATTATTTCAAAAATATCGATATATCGAACGTATTTTGCTGAAACTATTGCCAAATTAAAAAATTCAGTATACCTTTGTACAAACATATGTATGAACAAATTATTTATATGTAATTACCCAGTAAAAACTTTGCCTACAAAATAATGTGTTAAGTAATCAGAAAAACTTAAAAGCACTACTTACAATTCTACTGAAAGAACCAATGAATTTTACAAGGGACGTCCCAAAATGAACGCATTCAAAAATAACCCATTATTTTTTTACCTACACACATCCAGAAAAAAGTAGTTATAGAAGTTGTTGTTGAAGCAGTTATAGAAGAAAGCTACTAAATAATGAGTGAGAGAAGCTATTCATTATTAAGTAGCTTTCTTATATAACAGCTTCTATAAGAACTTCTATAACTACTTATTTCTGGATGTATGTAGGCAAAAAAAATAATGACTTACTTTTTAATACGTTCATTTTTGGACTTCCCTTATAAAATTTATTGGTTCTTTCAGTAGAATTGTAAGTAGTGCTTTTATGTGTTTCTGATTACTTAACACATTATTTTGTAGGCGAAGTTTTTACTGGGTTGTTACTTTTTATTGTTTCATTTTTTAAAAAAAAATTAATAAAATTTTTTTTAAGTCAGTCTTCATTAAGAACTCAAAATTTTAGCCGTTTTTTAAACAATATGTTTAAAAAATCATATGTTTTTTTTAAACAAATATGAAGATCTAAAATAATTTGCATTTATAAGAAGCAGTGCCGGATACAAGAAGCAAATTGTCTGGAGTGCACATAAAACAGAGAGTGCTCCTGATGTACATATCTGACGATTACTGGTTTGACTAAAACCAGTTGGTACTTTTGGGGTGCAATTCGAATTTTAAGGAAAGTTGGTACTTCCATGACTTATTTACTTCCATTTAAATTTTTCGTAATTTATTTTTTTTTTCTTATGGTTTTTTTGTATTCTTCCCTTTTGTTTTTGTTATAATTGAATTTTTTGTTTTGATTAAATTTTTTTTGTTTTTATTAATTTTTTTAATAAAAAATGAAACAATAAAAAGTAACAACCCAGTAAAAACTTCGCCTACAAAATAATGTGTTAAGTAATCAGAAACACATAAAAGCACTACTTACAATTCTACTGAAAGAACCAATAAATGTTGTTTTATTATTTTGGCTTGAGGTCTTATATAAATAATAAATTAAAATTCAAAAAACTTATAATTTTAATTTTATTTATTTATTTTTATATTTTTCCAATATTTCGGTCAAAATCTCTGACCATCATCAGGGGGATATTTAATTAAATAAACAAAAATTCCAAAAAGCCGTACAAATTTAACACTTCACTAACAAGGTTTACTTTGATTTGTGTTAGAGCATTTTTTAAGCTGCATTAAGGTAGAAGTACATAACACGCGCTCATTCGCAGTGTTACCGTTCAAAATTTTCAAAAAGGGGCACAAAAAGGGGATTTTCAAAAAAAAAGTGTCACAAAAAGGGGAATTCTAAGAAAAAAAGGGGCAACTTTAAACACAGGAAAATTAAAAAAAAACGTATGTATTTATTAAATTTTTTTCATTAAAAACTACACATAACAAAAAATAAACTTCAAATAATAATGAATATGAATATGGATAATTATAATGAACTGTTGCAAAAAATTTTTATTTCAATTATTTACACAAAAACAGTTACTAATTACTTGTAAATAAAACGAGCTTAAAATAGTGTAATAACAATACTTACAAAAACAAAAAATAGTTCATAATATGATTTGATACAAAAAAACTTTACATTTAAATAGATAGAGATATGTATATATGTACATAAGTATATGTACATAAATATTTGGCATTTGTATTATTTTACTTTTTTACCAAAAAAATTAAGTTACGAAAAAACCTCGAGGAAAAAGCATATAAAAGTATTGATAGGAAGATAGTTAATATCAGGTACAGATCCATTTTTTTATAAATTGCAGTGTTATGTTGTTTCTTCAACTATTAAATATCTATTTTTTTGAAAACGTAAATCTATATTTATTAATTAATTCATCACTTAGAATCCAATCTTCCAAGTCATTTTGATACAAATTTAAAGAGGATAACATAGACTGACAGGTATCTACTTTCAGTCTATTTGTCACTTTATTTTTTAAATATGCTAACTTAGAAAAAATCCGCTCAGCGGATGCACTACTATGTGGTAAAGTAAAAACATACGAAGCAAATTTATACAAGTTTGGATATAAATTGTCACCCAAACAGCTTTTTAAATTGCCAATTTCGTACCAAAATGTTTCAGGCTTAGATATTTTAAAAATTGCTTCATAGCTTTTATCGTTTGATCTGGTTTCTAAAAGTTTGAACTCTTTTACAAAATCATCTGGGTTAGTAATTATATCAATAAAAACGGTAACAATTTCAAAGTAATTTATGTCTTCAGCTGACTTAATAAATACTGGATCTAAAACCTTTATGAACTCAGCCTCTTATCGCTAATATTAATTCTTGATAAAATTTCTTTGCACAGCTTTTGGTAAAAAATAAAATGTTGTTTTTAATTTCTACAATATCACTACTTAAGATGTTGTTAGTACATATTTCTAGCTCAGCTTCGTGGCCGATATATATATTAAGAGTTTCTTTTATATGCAGAACATCAACAAAATCAATTTGTTCTATATTTGTTTGCATAACATACTCTTTTTTTAAAAAATTTCTAATACAATATCTTTCGTGGATGAAACTAAATATATAATTTGTGATGATTCGTTTTGAAAATTAAGGTTTAATTTATTCATAATATTTAATACATATACTAGAAATTTGAGGTAAATTTTATTGGTAATAGATAGCCCTTCCTGAATTATTTTAATTTTTTCCAAATAAGGTGCTATTTTCTCTTCAAATTGAGCTCGGATTCATTGATTGACAGTATAAAAAAAATTTGGTTCAAAAAGGGGCAAAAGGGGCACAAAAAACTACAAAATGATACAAAAGGGGATTTAAAACAAAGGGGTCAAAAAAGTGGCAAGGCAGTCAAAAAGGGGCAAAAATGCGACTTTAGTCGCATAACGGTAACACTGCTCATTCGTCGACGTTTGTCGTGCGTTTAAAAACTTTAGCGCATGAAAAATTGCAAGTTGCACAACACGCGTTACAAAAACCGTTCCTGTCAGCTGTTTTTTATTTGTTTACTTATTTGTGCATTGAAAACGGATTCGAAAGTATATCAATATTTATTTATTTTATTGAATTTATTCTTTATACAAAATATTGTATGTTTTTGAAGCTCTTCAATAAATTTTTCTTTCACGATTCGAAAATTATTTAAACATTTTTGTTATTGTCAGCTGATTACTTGTCAAATATACACAACGCGTTCAAAAGTTCAAAGTTAACCAACTTTCTGGCGCATGTTGCATGTAGCTTGTTCTATTAAAATACTCTAGTTTTACATTTTTTGACAGAAGTCTACAGAGCGCGCGCGCACTAACGCGTGTTATGTACTTCTACCTTAATGCAGCTTAAAAAATGCTCTAACACTTTTTAGTTATTCTAACTAGTAAAAAATAATTTTGGGGTTTTATTACAATAAGATTTTAAAAAGTACAATTTTTTACTGAATTAGGTACAATTTTGGAAATGTCATTTATCATCCCTGCGTAACTAACTGAATTTTTAACAATGGTCGGTAGGTCATACCAATTATGAGCTGATGATATATGTTTTTTATTTTATGAGGGCTCTGCCTCCATATTTCAGTCTTTAGGCTCGACCTTAAAGGCTGTTTATAGTTCAGTCTTTAAATTTATTTTTTATAAAATTTAAATTGTTTGAATTAACACATTTAAGTTAAGTTATTTTTATACATTGAACTTGAATTGAAATTTTATTTCTAAAGTTTAGTCAATATTGATATTTAATAATATAAAACGTTAAACAAATTTTACGTTTATTATATTAAATATTTAACAACCGAAAGAAAACACACACACACCTCTTTTGGTTTGCCTCCCTTAACATGTATGACATATCAAAATACACATGTTGTAGTTTAAGTTTAAATTTGTCTCTTCTTTCTTGTCTTTAGGGTCGCGGTTTAACGGGCTTAAAGAATTTAGGAAACACATGCTATATGAACAGCATAATACAGTGTCTTAGCAATACCCCACAACTGGCCGAATACTGTATAACGGACAAATACAAGAACTACATCAGTCGCAGCAATAAAACAAAAGGACAAATCGTCGAAGAAGTCGCCGCACTAATTAAAGTTTTATGGAATGGTAACTACAAATGTGTAGCCAGCAAGGATTTGCGTGTAAGTTGAATATTTAAAAATACAAAATACAAACATATTTACATATTTACAATAAACAATCAATTAATACGTGTCTTTTTTTTAATTAAAAATTTATTATCCATCAGTATGTTATTGGCCAATATCAAAAAATGTTTCGTGGCATTGAACAACAAGATTCACATGAGTTCTTAACCATTCTAATGGATTGGCTACATTCAGATTTACAGACTGTCTGCCAGCCGGAATATGCGCGAGAACCAATTACTGCTTCGGATAAGGCCTGGTTAGATTTTACCAAGTCAAAAGAAAGTTTAATTTTGCATTTATTTTATGGCCAAATTAAGAGTATTGTTAAGTGCACTACCTGCGATATGGAATCGGCTACTTATGAGTGTTTCTCAAATCTCAGTTTGGAGCTGCCTGAAAATAATAATGTTTGTCAGTTAACACAATGCCTAGATATGTACTTTAGTGGTGAACGAATACATGGCTGGAATTGTCCGGCTTGCAAGCAAAAGCGTGATGCAATTAAAAAATTAAATATATCGAAACTGCCGCCAGTTTTAGTAATACATTTAAAAAGGTAGGTCATTGAAACAAAAGTAACATGTCTTTTTTATTATTTTTTTATTTTTAATGAAAAAAAGCGAAATTGATTTTATTAAAAACTATAATTTTGTAGGCGAAGGATAGGGGGCTGGGTGTAAACCTTGCGAAGACTGAACTGGTGTTAGGTATAAGATAGATATGGTTTTAGGGGGCAGTGTTGGATGGCGTCGAGTTAACTCTATCTGACAGTGCTGAGTATGTTGGTAACTTCCTCGACTGTAAACTGTCTTGGATGAGAAATACGCAGGAGAAGATGAAAAGGGGACTCAATGCCTACTACACATGCAGGAACTCATCGGTTACAATTGGCGGACTAAGACCGGATATTGTAAACTGGATTTATACATCGGTAGTTAGGCCTATTCTTACTTATGGATGTACTGTTTGGTGGGAAGCGTTAAGGTGGATAGCTATAGGATGATGACAAACAAGGCTAAAAAGAGTGCATCTCGCGGCATCACAGGAGCAAGGAGAAGCAAGCCACAGGCAGCATTGGATATCCTACTATATTTATCCCCCATTGAACAGTATGTGAAGAGTGAGGCTGCTAGGAACTTATTAAGACTCTAAGTGTCTTCGTTAGTTAGACCTAGGCGGGATAATCACGCAAGAATCTTGTACGAAGTAGGTCTGCTTGATCAGGGTAGTATTCTTGAGGGAATCTCAGACCATAATAGACTTCAGTGTAATAACACCAGTGCAGTTCCCGAATAGGAAAGTTAAGCGTGCATCGGAGGTGATAATTAGTCACATCGTAGGGGTGAAAATATACGTCGACAGTCAGGCTGCGCTCCGAGCAGTGACAACTTATACGGTCGTGCCTGGTCAAAATAGCTCATGGTAAGGCTATGTTGGGAACCCGGGCACTGCAGGGTGGATGGTAATGAGGTGGCGGAAGAACTCGCAAGAGAGTGTAACTAAGTGTTAAGGGACGGTGGTGTAAAACCCCCCTTGTGTCACTCCTATGAGGTAATACGGAATAGGTGCCGCGATGTCGTTCACTGGTCCTGGAGGGATAGAACGGATTGCAGGGTGTCCAGGGCATTATGGCCCGTATTGGACGCAGGGGCACCCTGCACACTATCGATCATGAGGCAAAGTTTTTCGCAAATTTTCGCTTGCTATAGTGTGGCCGCTAAATTTGCGGTTGACTGATGAAATTTTTGAAAGTCATTCAAGTTCAAAAGTCTGCATCCTACTCTAAAAAGATTGCTTAAAACCATCATAAAAAAATTACATAAATGACAATAAGTTTAGTTCTTTTCTGATCGTTAAAAATTTAAAACATTATGAGGGTGTGAGTTACTCTTAATAAGTGGAACCACTTTGGAACTTTGTTTACTCCAAGTGTAGAAAAACTTAATAGCATAGCTGCATTTTCAATTTCTTAAACCGTTTTAAAAAAACAAAAGTTTTGAAATTTCACTAAAAAATTATTTTCCTTGCCAAAAAAAATTTCTATTTCTAAAACGAATGCGCAGATTGAAAAAAGTTTAAGCCTTACATAAAGTTAATTTTACTGTGGAATTTTTTAGTTTATTCAATAAACCAAATCGTTTTTGAGGTACGGAAATATATGTTGCTTAACCTCCTCCTCGATATCCGAAATAACGGTATGTCTCGAAAACAAGAGCTAGCATAAAAAAACTGTAAGCACTCCTGGAATTAGCGTACTCAAAAAAGGTTTGCCCGCCGAGTTCCACGCTTGTCAAATTTTTCCACTAATTTTTATTAATTTTCAAAACTCGATATTTTGTCGATTTAATTGTTAATTACAAATTGAAGCGAAAATTAAGTGTTTTAGGTTTGGTTGAAAAGAAGGGGCGTCACCCATACACCCATTCTGTGCGCTTTAGAGGGAAAGTTTTCCCTAACCATAAGCTCAAAACCAGATTCTATACTAGCTTAAGAGCATCGTTGCCTCTATATACATAGTTCATCAGAAGCTTCAATTTAATTTTTCTTAAGGATACAAGATTTGGCATATTGTGCACGATATTCGCATAAGTAGATTTCCAGATTTCCCAACATTTTTCTAGAATTAAGCAAAAAAAAAAGTATTTTTAATAAACCATATCACTACCGTACTATAAGGAGTAATTTTTGACAAATCTAATTGGTTTTTCGTGTAGATGTGATACTAAAAACAGCCAAAACATTTTATAAAAAAATCTAGTATCCTTCAGAAATAAGATATGTCCCCTGGGATTATATGTCCACTGGGGTTTTCAAACTTTAAAAAGTGGGACTAACCATCCCATCGGTAAATTATTCTATGACAACAATATTTTCTGTTGGAATATATTCTGAAAACAGAAGCCCTAAAATCTCCAAATTCAGAGTCACTAGAATTAATTATCGCAGACATTTCAACTTCCTTCAGTCTTCCACCAGATTTGTTTTTATTTATTCTCCAAACATGCAAATTGGCTTACATATGTATACCAATGGAATAATGTATCCCATTTATGTCAGTCAACAAAAATCAGTGGAATCTTTTATCCCAAATGGTAAAAAAAACCCAAATAAAATAATATGTTGAGAGCATATTGTTGCTTACTCGTTTCATTTTAACATAAAACACTTTTATTAGTGAAAAATTGGAAACCACTTGCGCATCCAATAGAGGTTTCCAACAAATAATTTTAATTAATAACATTATACTCTCTTAACATACTCAAAACAGCGTATTTTGTGCCTGGGAAGTGAAAGGGCGAGATGTTGGTGCGTTAATAAATTTGCGTCTATTAAATATAATGCTAGTTCTTCATCTGCTGAAAGCCGCTTTGATTCTAAAACAATTATGGGTCGATAACGGATGTCAACTGAACTGAAGCTGTGTTGCCATCCGTAATCGATTCATAAGTCTGGCCTGTTTTATATTTGTACCTTTTGATGGGAAGCGTTTACTAATTTCTTCACAAGATCGATCGCCAAATTACAGTTTTCAGTTCAGTTGTCATTGTGAAGTGATCTGTAGATACATAAGATGTAAGTTCCTTTCGTTATTTCGTTTTAAGGCAACATTCTGAGAATTCTTTTTCTTCTCTTCTGACATTGAAACTTTTTCAAGTTGTTGACCCAGCATCATGAATGAAATCTGCAGCTTAAATTATTGTTTTAAGCCATAAAACATTATCATTCATAAAACTGTTCTTAACTCGTCGAGATTTATTCCATCTCACTTCAACACTTAAAAATCATAGCATTGCTTTCGTTGGCGTGCTTTTTACTTTTGACAGTCCACATGTGTACTTCAGATCTTACCGATTAGTTATTGAGGAAAAATGTCCAAACAGTATGGTTTTTCATAGTGTCAAATTCAAATGTAAAAATAAAGGCTAAAACTTCTAAACCCTATCATCTTTTGCTATTTTTTTGAAGCGCAGTAGCTTAAAGCAAGCAATAGAACATTTTCTATTGGTCACACGATGTCGGTAGCCTTTAAAACTTGTAATAAGTTAAGGAACACATATGTGTACCCAGGGTCTGAAGAGGTTAAAAGCATAAACAATGTCACAAATTTGTCATAATTTTGTTGTTGTTTTCTATAGAAAGTCATACTGCCTGTTAAAAATTTCAGCGCCACAAGAAACAACAAAATTAATGTAATATTTTTTTATTTTGTTTTTGCTTTCAATGTAATTTTTAGCGTTGCGGTTGCGTTTTATAGAATTAGGGCCATAATATTATAGGTGCAGGGTCCTGAGTGAATGAAAACCTATAAGATGAAAAAGGTTGTTACTTTTTGTTTTTCATCTGGTACGTTTTAAATTTTTGTTAATATTCGATCTATAAAGGTAAAATTTAAAGTGCATGGTCCTGGGTGAATAAGAGCATGTAAGGGGAGCTTTTTGGTACTTTGATAAATTTTCGTTAATATCAGACAATCTATAAAGAAGATATTTTGATCCTTTTTTTTGTTTTTTAATTGATTTTTTCTGATATTTTTTATATTGAACTTATAAAATTAAATTAACTCACATGGAAGTAAAAAATAAGAACCACCAAATCGATGCACTAAAACGGAAAAAATTCTCGAAATATGTTAATTCATATATACATAAATGTACTATGTTTTTTATAATCTAATTTTGACCATTAGTCGAACACTAGTTTATATAAATACTCCACTTGAATTTTTTTAAGCAATTTATAGAAAATTTTATAGTTAAACTATTGACTTGAAAGAAAAAAACTTTTTGCAAAAAAAAAAGCACACAAGATTTAATTCTATCCACTTTTAATTTGATGACTGGTACAGGCTGTTAAATTTGTTTTCAAATTCATGGCAGTAACAAATTTTTATAACATCTCCGAAAATATGATCAAATTAGAAGGATTTTTTTTTATTAAGTCCCAAAAATCTATCTCTTCCATGCATCTCATTTCAGTCCGAAATTGCACGTTGTTATTTTCCAGAGTTTTTATTTGGATATTTAGGACGTAACAAGGTTTATATTTTTTTTTCCATTCATAAATCGATGTTTTTTTAAGTTTTTATCGATTTTCATCTTATTTTCTATTATGTGATAAATTTGTACGATGCTTTTTTAACTTAAATTGTTATAATTTTACTTTTTCAGATTCTATGCCGACACTGATTCCTCGATACCCTCTTACAAAAAGAAGCAAAACTATTTACGCTTTCCCCTAGAGAATCTCAATATGTCGCCCTTTATTACTATTTCCGAGTCCAGACGCAATACAACAAAATCCTATGATTTATATGCCGCATCAAATCATTATGGTTCTATGGAAAGTGGTCACTATACAGCATTTTGTAAGAGTGGCACTTATGGCCGTTGGTTTAAATTTGATGATCAAACAGTAACTCCCCTGGATGCATCAAATGTTGTATCGAGTGCTGCTTATATTTTATTTTATACACGTTTAACACCCTCGCAATATATTTCGCAAACTTGTCGACTTTAATTACAAAAGGCGGGTAAAGTTTTCAATGGTTTGGTTTTAGAACTATTTCTAGTCTATAATAAGAAAATTTGCCTTAAAAATATTTAAATATTTAATGAATTTTATTTTTTAGTTTTATTTGTGTTTTTTTATATTAAAATATAAACAAATACAATATTTTTAATTTGTTGCTTGTTAATAGTTTTAAAATATATTTTATTTTTATTAATAATAAACTGTTTATGTAAAAGCTTTTCAAAATTTAAAATATTTGAAAAATAGTTCCAAATATAAGTTTTAAAAACATTTTTTTTTTCTTTCTAAAATTTTATTTTTTTACAAACATATTTATTAAAAAAAAAATATGTTTTTTGACTTCTTTTTAATTATTTGTTTAACATTTATTATAAAACTCTTTAATATTCCAATAAATTAAATTAAGACTTACTGTTTATAATTATTTCAAACTATAAAAGGATATGAAATAATAATTAATATTTAACTAATACATATGTGTATACATATATGTACATGTATATTTGAAATAAATGTTTATTATTTTATTAAAAATTTGAATGAAATACTATATATATATTTTTTAATTAATATTATAATCTATTTTACTCTATATCTAACTTATAATTTGTCATAAAAAATTATAAAAAAAAGAAACAAACATAAATAAAATGAAATATTGTTATTTTTTTAAAAAAAAAATTAAAGAAATTTTACAATCAGCCCAAGTGATTTAAAAAAAGGGGAAAAGGGTCCAGACCACGCGTTACACGCATTTTCGCTTTCTGGGTATTTTACCAATCGGGTATTTACCATTTTTTCATCATAACTATTCTGAATATTTCCGAAGCTGTTTAAAATATAAAAAACTATTGTTAAGATGGCTTGAAGAGAATTAAATTCCAAATCATTCGCTGATAATTGTGTCCCATCGTAAAAATATCCTCAATTCATGATTAAATAATCGAATTATTTTGGGCGAAATATAAGTCATACCCACAATAATCAATAATAGATAAAAATTAACATTTGTCCTACTATTTTCATGATATATGCCGTATTTTATTCATATATACGTGGCTTTAAGAAAAATCAGGGCCCAGATCGTCGCAGTCGTGATCGAATGACTGATCGAAATTTTACTTTTCGGAATCGTCCCATTCCTTATCGAAAAACTTCTATCGAAATTTGAGACTATGTATTTCGATAACGAGTAGTCGATCGAATGCTTTTACTCGAAATGTCATTCGATAGGTTAAGAGCTTTTGTAAAAACATTTAATTGTTTTTTTACAAACAATTAACACACTTTTTGAGAATAATTATTAGATTTCTTCAACAAATAGCTAAAAATGCAAGTATTCAACTTTTTTCAGCAATAAGAAAAAAATAACATTTAGTTTTCATGTTTGCGATAGAAGCGATTTTTGTATTGCAAATTTTTTTGATTCCTTACAGCTTTAACGATTTTTAATACATATATAGAAGACTTTGCTATTATGCCGCTATTAGCAATTTTTTGCGAATTTCCCCTAATTTAGCAATTTTTACAGAATTTTTTCCATTCCGTATACTTTTATGGACTTTTAATCAATTTTATGGCTTATTCGAATTATTGAAAATTTTCGCGAATTTTCGCTATTTTTGTAAATTTTTTTTGTTAATTGTTGAATATTTGTTTTTTTAACCGATTTAGCGATTTCAAATAAATTTTAAGGTTTGTTACCAAGTTTGCAATTATTCGCGAATTTTAGTCATGTTCGCAATATCAGCGACTTTTTCTGTAAGTTATCTGATTCATTGCAGCTTTAACAATTGTTAATAAATACAAGACTTTGCTTTCATGCAGCTGTTTGCAAATTTTTGCGAATTTCCGCTAATTTAAAATTTTTTATCAAATTTTTGTTATTCCTTGTACTTTTAGGGATTTTTAATCAATTTAATGGCTTGTTTGATATATTAAAAATTTCGAGAATTTTCGATATTTTTGCAAATTTTCTGAATTTGTAAAATTTTTGCGAATTTCTATAGTTTTCGAATTTTGTAAAATTTTGCGTTGCTCTTTCTGACAAGCGCCGAAAACCGATAAGCATAAAATCTATTACATTTTTTAAACAAATTTCGATTCGAAAGCTTTCGAATGCCGCAATCCCGTTTTTGATACGTGACGAAATTTTATTCGATACGAAAATTCATTCGATCACGTGTGCGACGATTTGGGCCCAGAACAATTTGAAATTTCTATCCTTATAATTTTTGTATGAATTTTTAAAAAACAAAAATGTTACTAATTTTGCAAAAAATGTATCGCTACTAATTTTTGAATAATTTCGATACAGTTGAAAATATAAAAAAAGCGTATTTGAATAACTTAAAGCAAATTTTATTAATAATCATCTGTAATTGCTTTGACAAAATCAGTCAAATCGATCTCAAGTTAGCATAACCGCCTTATTTTGGGTGAAATATTGCTCTAGCCCATGAATTTTTGTTTACCATTTATAAAATGTTATTTGAAATTTTAAATAAATTGAACAAAATACGTTGAAAAATATTATTTGGTGTGCTATTCTGATTTTAAAAGAGTGCCCCTTTTTTTCTTAAACCCCCTTTTTGGTTCTACTTTTTTTGTAAATATCCCCGTTTTTGGTACTTTTTGAAAATATCCAACGGTAACGAAAAAAGTCTGCGTGGTAGCCCTGAACGGCTGATCCAAACATCTGTTTTCCAAGGGAATTTTTAAAGAATTAGCGATCTGGCAGCATTAAACACTAGCCGCTCATAACAAAATAAAAACTCATGTGAAATGTGAAATTTAAACAAAAATAACGAAACATTTTTAACAAATCAAATCAAATATTAATAAAAATATAACTTAAAAATGCGTTATGCCCAGGTCGTAATAGGACCAGCCGGTAGTGGTAAAGTAAGTATCTAAATTATAAAGAACTTAAAGATTTAAAAAAAACCAAATCTTTTAGTCCACCTATTGCTCATTCATGCAGCGACATGCTCAAGACTCGAAACGTGCTATTGAGGTTGTCAATTTAGATCCAGCAGCGGAACATTTTGACTATCAACCTTTAGTCGATATAAGAGATCTCATACAACTTGATGATGCCATGGAAGATGAGGATTTACATTATGGCCCTAATGGCGGTCTAGTGTTTTGCCTTGAGTTTCTTATAGAAAATCAAGAATGGCTTAAAAATCAACTTTGTGGTGCTGGCGATGAGGAGGAAGATGGTTTAAACGTAGAACCCGATGATGATTACATTTTATTCGATATGCCGGGGCAGATAGAATTGTTTACTCACCTAAATATGGGCAAACAATTGGTTGATTTATTGGAGTCTTGGAATTTCCGTATTTGCACTGTATTTTTAGTGGACTCTCAATTCATGATAGATGGTGCTAAATTTTTATCAGGCACTATGGCTGCCATGAGTGTTATGGCCAATTTGGAAATGCCCCATGTAAATGTGTTAACAAAAATGGATCTATTAAGTAAGACAGCACGCAAGCAGTTAGATAAATATTTAGATCCCGATCCAAGGGCTTTATTGGGAGATATAACGCAAGAGTCAGCTTGGGGTCGATCACATCGTAAACTTTCGGAGGCAATTGGCTCGCTTATTGAAGATTTTAGGTAAGTGGTAAAAAGTAACACAATGTACAATTAACTATAAGGTTAACGAAAAAATTTCTGTTTGAAAAGGAATTCTATCAACAAGTGTTTGTCTAATGGTCAAAATTTGGCCATATATGATGAAAATATAGTATATCTAAGTATTTATGAATTTACATGTTTCGAGCATTCATTTTTTCCGTCTTAGTCGATTAGTTTGGCGACGGACCAACCTCCGGTTCATATGTTCCACGTGAGTGGTTGACAAACAAAGAAAGATATCGTCGGTCACAGGTTGACAACTCAACATGTTTTTTGTACTTTTCAGGAGACAAAAAAAAACGTTTACTCCGTTACTGAACCGTGTTGGAAGTAAATAAAAAAAAAACCCAAAATTAGTAGGAGATATTTATTGTAAGATGGTGTAAAGAAAGCAAAGGTTCTAACATGCAGAAGTCTTTTGGCATCAAAAACCCGATTCGATTTTGTTAAGAGTTGTCAACCTGTGACTGACGATATCGTTCTTAACTAGTTTGCCAGTGCCGATTTATATGTAAGATTAATATAATCGAAATATTCGCAAACCGTTTTCTTGAAAATGTCGAATAATCGACCACCCTATTTTTTTATTTTTTGATAATTAGAAAAACAAAATTTTTTTTATGTGTTTTGCATATGTGTTAGTATCAAATTTGAACGCTTATAACTCTGAAAATATTGAACAGATTTTAATAAAATATATATTGTGCACTTCTGCCAGCAAATACATTTCAAATTGTGTATTTTTTTATTCTAGTCACTTAGTAAACAGAGGATAAAAGTGTTCTTAAATGTTTTGCCTTAGCTGATTTATATATACATAGATTAGAATTTAATTTAATAATTAAATTTAATAGAATTAATACCTATTTTGTTTTGAAACGGATCAGTTATTTGCTCAAATATTATTCCAACTCTCCACCGTATTAAAAATTCTGCTCATGGACACTTTTACTAATTACACAAGGGAACAAAATTGAATTTTTTTTGTGCGACCTGAAACTTTATTGCAAATTTTTACTAATTTGAGTTCGCTGATTTCAAATCTTATCTATGTACATTTTTCTCTATCGACTTTTCGAGATATACCGTTATGTCTAAAATTAAAGCACTTTCACTACATATCTTAAAAACGGTTAACCTTATTCAGTTTAAAATGAAAATCCTGGGCAAATTTAATAATATTGTAAGCATGGCTTAAAGATAATATTGTTGCCGAGTTTCGGATTTTTTTTAAGTGAACCGTTTTCAAGTTATTCTAATTATCACATAGCCCCAACTACTGCGAGTATAGAATTATCTGTGCGCATTTCCGATATAGAAATTAAAAAAGAACTTGTCACAATGTTGGGTACCTTTAGTAATACTTTAAGGAGTATAAGCCCCAAAAAGTTTAAGGTATAATTTAGTCTGCGTTATAGAAATGGGTTGAAAAGGTCAACCTTTTAATATTTATTGTATATCTAATACTGTATATCTAATTCTTTTTAATAATATGTACGTTAATAGATCTAATATAAATCTTTATCCAGAAAATATCATTATTTTTTTTTATATTTATTTGTATATATGGTTATTATTTTTATATGCATGTATGTCTATATTTTCAATATTTATTTATTATTGAGTTTAAAACATTCAACATTATTAAAATTAAGAAAAAACGACAAAACTGTTTGTCTTGAAAACAAACAAAAACTAGCTTAATAATGGGCAAATCACCTTACGAAGATAAATTTTTACGTATAGGATGAAAAGGGTGATTCATATGCGACAAATCTGGGCGATTAAGTTCAAATTCAGTTATTTCCTGCATCCCAGCATTAGCTATAGACCATAAATCAGGATGCTCCTTTTTAAAAGTGTTATACCATTTAGTAATTAATGGATAATCCGACAAATCAAATGAAATGGCCTCCAAACACAAAGTTGCAGAGATAAGAGCAAAATCAGCAATTGTTAAATTATTGCCAGCAGCATATTTGGTGCCCAAACGTTTAAGATATGTTTCAAATACCGACAAAGCATTATTAACCTTTTTTAAACCCATTTCGGTGCGTTCATAATCAAAAAATATGGGTGCCATACTATAAGCCCCAATGCTAGAATAGTAAAAAGACATATTGAAGCACAAGCGATGATTGACTAAAGCACGTTGTTTAGGATCTTTGGGATACAACACGTTGTCTTCACCGGCATATCTATCGCATAAATACTGCATAATAGCAATACTTTCAGACAAATAGAAACCATCATCATCCAAAACGGGAATTTCTTTTTGGGGATTGATCTAGAAAAAAAGTAAATTTATAAGTGCCCATATAGACAGGGAAACATTTAGAAGGGAAACATTTTGTTTGGCAGAAAATTGAGAATTCCAGACGTATTCCTTCCAAATGTTCGCTCGTCTAAACTCGGACTAAGAGTTTATAAAATAAATAAAACTTACCTTAGCATATTCCTCGGATAAATGCTCCGAAGCTACATAATCCACATTATGCAATTCATACGGAATGTTTAAGGTTTTAAGACACATACGCACCGCCAAAGATGGGGGGCCGTCGGATACCGAATACAATTTCATATTGAATCTATTAAAAACGAAAACAAAGATTCAAATGTAATAACTATTTTTAAGTTGTTTTTTTTTTACACTAATGGTGTTTTCTTTTCTACAAAAAATGTGACATTTTATTTAAAAAAAAATGCAATTTGGTGTCTTTTTCTTAAAAATTTTGCTCCCGAAAAGGGTGGCTTGTTTTATTCCAAAAAACTCATCGTTTTCGGTAGAAAAATTTTTAAGAAACAGACACCAAATTGCATTTGTTTAAATAAAATGTCACATTTTTTTGTAGAAAAGAAAACACCAAAAAACTAATTTATAAATTCAAGGTTGTTTTCCCTACAAAACTACTTATAATGCCAGCATATTTTCAAAATTTTCACTTATAGGTACTATGTACTTTCTAATACTATTTGACGTTAACAATTGAAGCATAGTTGAGAGTAACGTTGTAAAAGGCACTTTTTTCAAAAACTGTTTTTTGCAGATAACCGTTAACATTAATCTCTTACACTGTTTAAACCTCAAATCAATTTTTGCACCTTAACACCTTCAAAATGACATACAAAGAGTCAACTAACTAGTGGAAGAACGTTGTAAGTAGTGGAAAAACGTTTTAAATGACATCGCGATTGAGGATATGAAACGTTTTTCCACTAAAAAAAAACTTATAAACTTTAAATTTGCATGGAATTTAATTTTCTTGATATTTTGCATAAGTTTTTTTGCCATTACTTTTAATAATCTAAAAAAAATTAAAAATGAATAGTCTTGCCTGTTTTTTTGCTCTCCTGAAAAATAATTATTTTGTAACTTAAAACGTTATTCGCGGCTGTGCTTCAATTTTTATTAACATGGCCTCGAATTGAAATAAAAAAATTTGCTACTTTCACTTTTTCTGTATAAGCTGATGACAACGTCTGCTCTGTTAGCTGCTTATGCGACAAGTTATTAATGGTTTTATATTTAAAACTAGTTTTTGTTGTGGTCAAAAAACTAAAAGCTTGTGTGTGTTGACTTAAGTTTTAAAAGCTTTAAAATATTTTGATTAACCAACTTAATGAACAGCAAAGCTAATGAATGAAAATTAACTTAATCAACAGCATTTGAATTTTTGAAGATGCAGCACGATTTTTTTAAGCTACTAATTGATAAACAGATAGATATATAATAAATAGAATAGAATTGATAATTGACTTTTTCTAAAAAGTTCAAATTATCCATAACTTTCCTAAAAATAATTAAGCTATCGATAAGTTCTAAAAAAAATTAAAGTGCCGAAAAATGTTTGTTATATTTTTATAAAAATTCAAGTTATAGAGAAATTTTTATAGAACATTTAAATTATCAATAAAATGAAGCCTCAATTATTTTACTAAATGTTGATTTTAATTTAGAAAGTAATTTTATTTTAAATCTTTACTTACTTGAATTTTTCCCGTTTTACTGCCTTGTGATTTCCCAGCAAATGTGCGAATTCCGGATTCAATTCATCCAATGATTTTTCCATAATATCCTTAGTTTTCAAATCAGATTTATTTGCAGACTTGGAAAATTCATTAAATAGACGTTTCTTAATATCATTCTCCGATATAGGATGTGTGTGCGAATTGCTCAAGTGTACAACACGCAATTTATTTTCCTTATCGGAAACGGTTGTCACGCGAGCTGGACACTTAAGTATACGATCTTTGGACTTAATACATGCCCAATAGGTGCGTGTTGTGAGAGAAATACTTTTTAAATGATAAATATAACCATCTACACATAAAAGTTCGCCGCCCTTGGCCGAACGTAACTTTGTTACTTTTGTTATATCAATGTTATCCGGATTGTAAGAGGCTAGTGGGGTACTACCAGTATATTTTTTCAACAACGATTGGGGCTTGCGATTCTGAATGGGGCTGGGCGTATAATCCTCATCATCTTCGTCGTCGTCATCATTTTTTATACTTTTACGTCCACGAGATTTTGAGGCACGAGGTTTATATTCCACCTCGACATCAGAATCTGAGCGATATGTGGATGGGTTTATTTGTTCCATTTCAATGTATTCTATTATGGGCAACGTTTCATGGAAAGGATCCACTTCAGTTTCATGTTTATATTCTATTATATCTTCAGCATTTTCATCTAAAGTGGTCTCTATAGTTTCGTGTGTGGTTTCCGTTTCCTGTTCAGATTTGGGTTCTTTCAATTGTATTAAATCGGAAATGTCCGGAGAACTATCACGAGAAAATCCGGTATTAACATGAGTATCGTCATGTCCACCAAAATTATCTTGATCGTCATCATCGTTGTCGTCATTATCGCTTTCCAGGGAATAAACTTCCCTTTTCGGAGACATCAAAGAATTGTCTTTTACCTTTAAGTTTTGATTTATTCTTTTAAGAATATGCTCACGGTGATCAACGGTGTGCTTGTGGTTCCCCGAAACTTTCACAATTTTCATGTCTTTGCCAAAACCTTCTGTGGTTAAACGTGAATTACACCTGTGTACTTTATCCCGACGGTAGAGACATGTCCAGTATGCTCTATCAGTATGTGAACCACGGGAGTCATAATGAAATATCATATTATTCAAAATTAGTATCCGATTTCCCTTTAACGAAGGCAAAAAGGTAAACTTCGTTATTTCTCCATCTTTTGGTTTGGACATAGCATCCATAACATCTTCCACCTGACGATACAATTTAGAAGTAGCCTCGTTTCTTACACGCCGAATGTCTTGACGAGGAGTTACATCTATATTGGTGGATATAGATAAAACATTACCACCACCTTTTGAAACTGACAATGGAACAGAAGTTGTTTTAGGTTTTTTTTCTGACTTCAGAGTCTTTTTGTCCGGAATGGTTGGTAGATTCTCAAATTCCTTTAAGGATTTTACCTCTTTTCCCTGTAAAACTTTTATATTATTTCTCCTTATCAAAGCCTCAATTTTCGCTTCACTATAGGGCTGGTGATTATGGGTATTTTCCTCCAAACGTATGGGCTTGAAACGGTGTTGTCCACTGGCCAAACATTCGGTATAGATTTTACCCGAGCACTGTAAATCTTTCGATCTAAAACATTTCCAACGATATGTGGTACTTATCATAGATTTGCCATCCAATCTATAGACACAACCCTCTACAGCTACCATATGATGGCCCTTAGCAGTCTTAAGCATCAACAATTTTTTCTCTTTTGGTTGTTTTTTTGGTGCTCCTATGCCCAAACTGTGTACTAACTCGCCCAATTCATCGTCGCTACTATCACCGTTTATTACGTTTTCATCATCATCACTATCATTGTCTAATTTTGATTTTTTGGCATTGTGCTGCTTAACCAACTCTTGCTTTTGAAAGCGCCTTTTTAAAGATTTATTGCCTAAAGTACAAGGCAAACCTTCAGCATCAGCCTGGCGTTTCTTTTCCCTGGCACGTTCAATGGCATCCTGTTCGGCCGGGCCATGGGGATGTTCACCCACTAAACTCTCTAATTTATGTCGCGTCAAATCCCATTCATCTATTAAAGATGTATACATTCGCACCCGGCAGGGCGTTTTATCTTTGCGGCGACTACACACCCATCTATAGGCTTTGCTGGTACGATCATCATAATGAAACAAATAATCTCCCACCAACAACATGTCCTTGCCCTTAACGGATCTTAACATTTCCACTTTAGGAGATTCTTCCGACATTTTAAGGGGGGTTTTGTTAATCCCAGTCAAATTAAAAAAAAAAACAAGCAAGCAGGTATTATTTTCCCTACAAAAAAGTAAAATAATTGTGTAATTGCCCAAAAATTTTAACTCATATTCCACAATTTCTGTAGAGATTTTCTTTTTTACCTTTAAAAGATTTTGTAAAAGAATTATACGATATTTCCACTTTTATATCGACGATTCCCAAAATTTATATTGAACTCTGCACTTTTTTCTTAAAATTTCCTCAATTCTTTGTGGCTTCTTTATATCATTTCCAGTTTTCCTGTACTTTTTCAGAGGTATTTTGTATATGGGTATTGGTATAACTTATTAACACGATGGGATTATTTAATTTTCAAACCCTCTTCGGAAATTATGGGGAAAAGAAAGAGACAAATATATTTCTTTACAAAATTATTGTAAATGTTGCGTGTGTAGTGGTGCCACTAACACGGGAAGTACAAATATGTTTTAGTAATTGTTTTTATTTTTAGGAAATCATGTGGCAACTGTAAATATAGTATGTACTGCGAACAAAATTTAAACTGTGCAATTGTGTTCTTAATGTAACCACACATTTGCAATATTATTGTTTAATCGCTCCAAGCAATTGGTAAAGTTCTTTTCGATTGTCAACGAAATTTTAACTACTTCGTTTCATTTTGTAGTAAAAAGTAGATTTTGCTGAATTAAACAACAACAAAATAAATTAGAATCGAATAATGTGTTCTAAAATTGTGCTTTTTCGTCACATTAAAGAGTTGTTCAGATAATTGTAACAGTTATACAATTACAACAAAAGCACAAATAAACATTGCCCATATCAAGGTATATTTATAGCAGGTAGCCGCGAGATTACAACAATTGTACAATAAAACAAACAACAGGGCTTTTTATTGTTGTTATGCGATACAAACTGTCAAAAAGCAAAGGGGCTGATAAGAGACAAAAAAGACAAAAGATAAAGACAAAAAACTTGTTTACTTGTTTACTATACAACATTTGACAGTTCGTATCGCAAAACAAGCAAATAAAAAATAAACAGCTGGCTTTCCGAGACTACCTGCTATAAATATACCTTGGCCCATATATTATTGACTTCTTCGCCACATTTTGCAGTCAAAAAGTAAATACCAAGTACAAAAGCAATTTGTGCGTGCTTGAGTGTAAAATAATAAAATACCTAAATATATAAAAATAAAATAGCTATATTGTACTCAAAGTTGGGACCCTGCTGGAACCTAAAGATACCGAAAAGCGTTCTAGTACACGAAAGTTTTAAAAATAAGGGACTTTAATAATTTTTGTTGAAAATTAGTGCTTTTATTTTTATAGTGAAAATTCAACGTTATCAGTTAAAAGAAATTATAAAATAATTTTTGTAAAGCATTAACAAAATATGCTAGTTATAATATGATGAAATTTTTATAAGGTTAGTGTTTTAACAAATTTGAGGCTTTCTGTAAAATAAATTTGTCCATATTAGGTTTTTAACTTTAAAACATTAACAATTATTTTGACAAATGTACTGTAGATATTTGATTATTTGTAAAACTCTCAGCAAAGTTATTTTTTATTTTGCTCAGACTTGCATAAAACAAACAAAGATAAACCGTAAAATGGTTCACTTTTATTACAAAGAACAACAAGAAACAATTTAACTTCAAAAGCGTTATTTTAAGAGCCAAAAGTGATACTACTAAATTCAATCGATACTCAACCATCAAAGCGCTCTAATTCATCATAAAATAAAGGAACTAAGTTTAAAGGTAGAACTCAAATTAAAGGTAATTTGCTCAAGATTGCAAATATTTTGTTTTTATTTTGTTAATTTGATTAAAAAAATTTTTTTTGTAACTAAAGCTTCTCTGCCTTCAGCCGGGCGCAATGATGTTGTCCTTTATAGTACAACAAGTACGTGCTTCGCTTATTAAGGCCGAGCGCGAAAATTTTCGCCTCTACGGTACAACAAATACCGGCTTTGCTAAATAAAGCTTCTCTGCATAGACGCACTTCGGCCGATCACAAGAATTTTTCCTCTATGGTATAACAAATACCGGCTTCGCTAACTGAAACTTCTCTGCATAGCCGGTCTTTGTCCGGTCGCATGAATTTTCTCCTCTATGATATAATAAACATCGGCTTCGCTAACTAAAGCTTTTCTGCATCTAAAAGGTACTTAAAATAACCTAGAGGGGAAAATAATGAACGAATACAAAAACAAAATACATATGTACATATCTGCAATCGATATTAATTGACAAGCTCGAAACCACAGGTGTTTTTTTTTTAATTTTAATATTTATTATTTTTCTTTTTAATATTTCCCCATCCTTTGGATGGCATCCTCAAATGTAAAATTTAACGTGTGAACCCGAATAGTCGTTGTGTGTTTTATTATTGCAACCCATTTTTATATATTTCTGAAGATGCGATCCATTCTGACTTTTGCGATCCTGAAGATGTCATCGATTTGGGTATTTTAATATTTTTGTTTTTCTTTGAAGGCTTTGTGTTACAGTTTAAATGAGTAAATAAAATCAAAAAATATAAATTTTTCGGGAGGACACTTGTATACGGACCAGATAAAATAATAGACCGATTTGTCAATTTTTTATATTAATTACTCTTTATATTTAAGAGTTCTCTTAGCTTATATGGTATGATTGCAATTGTTTATTTTCCAAAGAGCCATTACAATTGATTAAATTCTGCTTACTTGTTATTGTAGAGATGTAATTAAATTTTTTTTGTTTGACGCTTAGGCGTTATTGCTAAGTAAAATGTAACTGCCTGTTTATAGAACACGAGCGCAAGACTAGTTCGCAAAACTTACATATAAAACAACAACAAAATTTCAAAAAATGTATGTTTTTGTTTTAAATGTTTGTTAAGCGAACGATTCTTGCGCTCGGGATCTACAAACAGGCAGTAATATTGGCTTCGAAGGATTTGTATAACTTTTTATAAAGAAATACAATTAAATAAACATTTAGAGATTTTTTAAACATCATAGGAATATTTTACGTAAAATTTTCTGGCAACACTTTTGGGCTTCTTTTTTTTGTTATTGTTTACGTAGGTAAAAAACATGTTTAGAGTTAACATGTGTGGGTACATTACACTTTTTATGAAAAAATATAAGCAAATAAACAATCATTATTATTTATTTAATATTTAGTTATAAAAAAAATAAATTTATATGAAATATAAATTTTATTTTTAGTTATAAGATTAAATAATGTTAGTAAAACATTTTGTTGTGTCAACAGCAAAAACCATATACAAATGGTAATCGGGGTTTCTGACAGATCAAGTCCAAGGAATTAAGCTACTTAAGCTATGTTCACATTATGTGTATTTGTCATGTGGACTTAGGGTTGCCATACGTACTGTTTTTAACAGTACATGTACTGATTTTTTGCAATTGTACTGTTTTATGCATTATGTCCAAAACAGTACGCAAATGTACTGTTTTTTACACTTTGTGCTGTTTTTTGTACTGTTTTTTTTTTGTTCAGTCTACAAAAAAACCAAGATATTAAGAAAAACCCTGTTAAAGTCATATTTTGAAAATATCCTAATATTTAACAGTACATAGCTTAAAAAAAAAGTTGTGTTCCAAATAAAAAATGCTCTAAAATAATGAGATTTTTTACGCTGTGGTCGTTTTTTTCTCATAAATCCGCAGTAGAAATCTTAATTATAATAGGTGACTCGCAGCAGTTGCATATTCTCATGTTATTATTTTAAAGACATATGATTTTATGGCTACCTCTTCCAATAGTATTTTCCTTTAAACACCTGAGAAAGACAAAATAAAATCGGAATTTTGTTAAAAATATTATATTTTTTAAATACTAAATAAATACTTCAACGCAATTATCTTTAATTCCTAGAATTTTTTTTTAATATTTGGGCAAGTTCTGGAAATCGAAATCACGTGAAATTGAAAACGTACAAATTTAAAAAATTCTCCAGGCTCAAAATTTTAAAAAATACCTAATTCTTTTCAGGACCATTTTTTCTACTTTTGAAATAAAGAAAAGCTACGTTAATTTTTACAAAAATTTTAATGAAAATCTTCAGCGTATAAACTTTATTTATTTTATTTTTTACTATTTTAATATTTTCAGATTTTGTTAAAAAAAAATACACCAAACTAAATGTTTTTTGCATTTTATAGATTATAGCTGAACGTGGTAAAATTTGCCGTAAATAATTTAAAAATTGTTTGAAATTGGAAAATTAACTTAGGACATATACATTTTCTCAAATTCTATATGATTTGTGAAACTATGTGTGTGGTCAAAATTGCTTTAAATACCAATATGCTTAAAGAAAGACCTACTTACACAATCAACGAGTAAATTGTTTTAAGCTAAGTTAGGCTTTTCTCCTTTCTTATATGGCTTACAGGAATGTTATCAAATTAAAAAAAAAAATTATGCCAAATGCTTCGTTTTAGTGTTTTTTTTAAATCATTTCTTTGACGTTACACATTTTAAGTGTTTTTCGTTATATAAATGTTGCATATTCAATCAAAAGTTTTAAATATAGAATCATTTTAATAAATTGTTGTTTTCGTAAAAAAAATGTACTGTTTTTTTCTTGATTGTACTGTTTTCTTGTGTTCAATGTACTGTTTTTCCGAATTTAAAATCTGGCTACCCTATGTGGACTGGCACTTTTTCACAATTTTAATACATACATATATATTATAATAGTAAATAAAAATTAAAACATAGAAAATACACAATTTAATTATTAAAAACTTTTTTTATTTTTGATAGGTTATGTCAAATGTACGTTAGTCTGGGTTCACACTATGAAAGTTTTCTTTCAGAAAGTCTGAGTTTATGGGTGAGAGAGGAGAAAAGAAAAGCATGTTATCTTCCCCTCTCACCAATAAACTCAGACTTTCTGAAAGAAAACTTTCATAGTGTGATCCCAGACTAACATACCTACATGTGAACATGTAAATTACAAACCTTAAGTAAAACTGTAAATAAATAAATAAAAACTCAAATTTTGACATACACATGAAATCACATGTGGATAGAAAAGTGACATTCCACATGACAAATAATGGAACATAGCTTTACACGGGGTGGGTCCATAGACTTCTTTGACATAGTGGAGTAGGGCTGGCGGGACAATTTGTTTTTTCTTTTGTTTCTACAATTTGTTAAATTAATATCTATTATTGAAAGACATTTTATAGATAGTTTCTGATTTGATCAATATTAATTTTTTCTTCTTCTGTAAAGTTGCCAAAATGTGAGTTAGGGCCTTTCTACATGAGACCAACGATATGCACTAGGATGCATTTCTTAAATCAAATTTCTTTTAGTATGTATATGTACCTACATATTAGACAATCCCATCTTTTTGTCTTCTATGATCACTACATAGAATTGGCAACTCTACATTTTTGCATAAAAAGCTTTTTTTAGCATATTTGTCGAAAAATTTGCATTAAATGTACATATTTACGCTTTTTCTCAACCCAAGCAGTTTTTCTTTTTCAGTTTTGCCTATTTTGGCAAAATTTTAGTTTAAGATTTTAAAAAGTTAATGAAGTAAATGTATTGTGATAATTTTACATTTGGAAATTGTAGATAATTAAAACAAAAATTTTAAATAATGCCCAAAAGCAATAGAGAAACCATACAAAGATTTAATGCTCGTATGGTTCAAATGTATTCAAATGTCTTGGATATTGAATCATCAATTTTATTTTGTAAACTGTGTCACTGCAATATAAATGGCACTAAAATTTTTAGTGTCCAACAGCATTTTCGTACTATGAAGCACAGATCTGCTCTAGAACTTGCAGCAGAAACTAGTGGAACACCTTGGCATCCTTCACCTGCTCCTGCACCCAAAATTCAATTAAACACTTTTAGTTTAGATTTGTGCACAACATTTCTAGAGGCAAATATACCTTTGGAGACCATTGATAATCCTGCTATGCAAATGTTTTTAGAAAAATATACCCAAAAATCTATACCCAACGAGGCAACTTTAAGATCGGAATATGTACCTACTTTATATGACAAATATATAAGAAAATTACAACTTAAAGCTAAAAAAAAACCCATTTGGATATCAATAGCTGAGACAAATGATAATCAACAGCATTTAATAGCAAATTTTGTTTTTGGCTTGATAGAGGAAAGTGAAAAGGGCAAATCGTATTTATTAAATATTGCACGTTTGGAACGGGCAAATGCCAGTTCATTAGCAGCATTTTTTAACAATTCCTTACAAATTATATGGCCGGGAAGTATGTGTTACTTTTTACATCTGAAGTATTTAACTCTAACGTTTATTTTCTATTTATTTCCTAAGAAATCCTTTATGAAAACATATATTTAGTGGTAACCGAGTCAATTCCTTATATGAAAACTGCCATGCAGTCACTTAAAATTTTATATCCCAATATGATTTATGTTAATTGTTTGCTGCATACCTTTGACAGACTGATGGAATTTATACGCCTTCATTTTAGTCAAGTTGATACGTTTATTATTAATTGTGAGGCAGTATTTTTTAAGGTAAGTTACTCCAACTTCCATTAATAAGAAACTCAACAGCTTTTTAACTTGCAGTCTCCTCATCGCCAGCATTTAATGCGTTCCAAATATCACTATATAAATCTTCCCTCAACCACAAATGCTACTGCTGGCACCTGGTTAAAAGCCGCTCTTTATTACTGCAATAACTTTATGGAAATAACTTCTCTTCTAGACATGCTAAGTGAGGAAGATGATGCCGAATGCATACAACAGGCTAGAGAATTTATACAAAATACTACTCTAGAAACAGATTTAATTTATCTTAAACAAAACTTTGAAGGCCTTTCACAAGCTATAACTCAACTTGAAAACAGAGATCTTACGCTTAGCGAAAGTCTAGCAACAATAGATTTTGTCAAATCAATCATACAGTCCACTAAGCGCACTGAATTTATCAATAAATTTGAACAATTACTCAATGAAAATTCTGGCTTGCAAGAGTTACTTTTAATAAATAGCAAAAATGATAATAAACTTTATGTTCATGATGAAAAATTTTGGCTTTACAAATATATACCCGTGGTTTCGGCAAATGTTGAACATTTATTGTACGCCAAGAGTTTGCTGGAGAATGATAAATTGAAAACGTTAGATGTAAAATGTTTTAAAAAGGAAACAAGTGAATTAATTACTTATGAATAAAACAAAAAGAATAGTATTAAAAAAAAGAAAAACAAAATTTGTTAATTATTTTTTTATAGAAAATTGCAAACTTTTATAAAATAAAAATACCAAAATTAAATATTTTTTTATAGAAATTTTGCATGGAAAGTGATTAACTTTATATGGACATTTTATGTATTTGATTCATGTTATATGGTTCAAAAATCCATAAAATTTTCGATAGAAAATTCGAGTAGTTGAAAAATAATTGTTAAAACTTCGAGTAGTCAAAAACTTCAAGTAGTTGAAAATGTTTTTTTTTTTTTTTAATTGAGCTCCAAACAAAATTTTCTAATAAATATTCGAGTGTATTCAATTTATTTTCTATAGAAAGTTCGAGTAATAAATAAAACCATGGTAGAACAATATTCTATGAATAAAACAAAAACAAATTTATAAACTATTCACTTTTAGGTTTTATTTGTATAATATTTTTAGCTTTTCTAAAATCTTTGTAAAAAGTTTCCTGATGAGCTGGCCATAGAAGCTAGCTTTCTCTCAACAATAAATTTTAGTGTATTTATCAAATATGAAAAATTGGGAATTTAGCACGTCATACAGAAATCTTATTAATAATAAATTTTATATTCCCGAAAATAACTTTGATAATATACATACTTGCATGTGCCCGTGCAAAAAACCAGTGAAAATAATTCATATTCTTTATAAAGATATTATCTTTAAATATTTTTAAAATTAATTTATTTAAAATTTTTCTTTCAAGTTTGGTCCGTTTTGTACCTATGAATGTGGATGATGAGGAAAGCATACAAGATTTATTGTTACAAATCGACAATGTTATTCAATATGGTGAAGATGCCGATGTAAAAATACATGATTTTGATCCTCCAGAAGAACAGGATAACGAAAATGAAGACATGTTTACATAAAATTGATTAAATAAAAAATTTTTAAAAAAAAAAGTATATATACATGTGTGAATACATAAATAAACTCAAAGTAAGTTAATTTTTTAAAAATATTTATTGAAAAATATTTACTACAATAGCTTAATTGAGCAAAAAACAAATCTGTTACAATTTTTAATTTAAAACAAAATAAATATCACATAAAAACAAGCAAGACACTCCAAAATTACTTAAAATTATAAAAGACATCAAGTCTACACGTTCTCCTCCTCTCTCACTTTAAATTATTTAGCCAAATCTGTATCCATAACCAGTTTACCTTCCTTATCTTTAAGTCTAACGCGACCATTTGAATATCGCGTCTCTGTACTTCCATCCGGATAAACTATTTTTACTGTACCATCTGGATATTCTCGTCTTTTGTGCAATTTGTTGTGTATTTCCTTTTGGCCATTTGGCAGGGACAGTATTTTATCACCATTACGCATTTGCACTAAATGAGTACCATCGGAAAAACGCCATTCTTCTTGTTTATGTTCATCTTTGGGATCCATTATTTTTACAGAATTATTAGGATAATGAACTTCTACAACGCCGTTTTTATGGCGATGTTCTACTTGACCATTGGGAAATTCAAGAATTTCCAAACCATCTAAATATGTAGTGTGCCACGTGTTTGTTTCCGCATAGTAGTATTTAACTGTGCCCTCATTTATATTTGTCTCTTTAATGTCTTTATTGTAGTACAACATCCGAATAATCATGCCATCGGCAGTAATTTTCTTTAAATTGCCATTTGGATACCAGATGTCTTTACTGCCATCTGCATTAACTATTTCACGTTTCATATTGTTTGCACCACTCGAATGCGGAGGGGATGGTGGTGGTACTGGATTTTGTCTGTTAGGAGATGTTTGGTGGAGAGAATTATTCATCGCAATCATATTATTTCCTTTTCCGGGTTTCATTTGAAATTCGTTTAAAATGTCTTCTTCCTCTTCGTCAGGGTCTAAAATATAATTTGGTTGTTGCCGATGGGGTTGCTCCTTTTCTTCCGAAAAATGTTTTTTTGATGATTTTTCTGGGTCATCGTAAGTTGGTGTCGGTAAATTTTTATTAGTGGGAGGTTTTGAATTGCAAAACCGTGTACTTGTATTTTTATGACCATTAGCGGAGTTTTTATTGGCTGTTGCTGCTGCCACTATAAATTTCGACACTGTCCGTGAGGTTCCCAGTATTGGTGGGCCCTCTTCGCGTATAGAAGTGGTAGAATGTTGGATCTAAAGTAAAAAATTAGAAAAATATAGAAAAAAATGTATGCCAAATTTTACGAAAGTATGTTTTATCTTCTTTGTTCGTATTATTCGGCCTTATTGTGGTTGTCGTTGTCGTATACGACTGTGTAATAGATTAAAGTAATACACAACATGTGTTCTTTAATCTACTACAAAAAACGACACGTTTGTTTACGAAAACGACAACCACAATGAGGCTGATTAACAAATATTTAGTATGCCGCATTCGAAAAAAGTTTACTTTAGAAATTTTACGAAACTAAGAAATTCTCTCATACGGGCATGTTCTAGAAATCGAAATGATGTGAAATTGAAATCGAACAAGTTTTTAAGATCCATTTTTTACAAAATGACAGTAGTTTTTCCTGGTTTTAAGAGATGTTCTTCTAAAGCTAATTGGTACTCAAAACATTAAATAGATAAAATAGAATATTTTTATAAATTTTCAGCACAGGCCCGCTTCTAAAATTTGCTTGCTTTATAATCCTCTTAATTTCGATTTCTAGAAAATGCCCGATTGTTTTTCGTTAAAATATATTTTGAAACATTTGCGAAACAGTTGGGTATGATGGTGAATAAAGAAAGACGAATGGAAAAGTATACATCTTTGTTTCATGTACATTTGTTTTATAAGTATGTACATAAATTGTCACACAATATTTTTTAAGTTTAATATCATTCAAAATGTCTTTATTTAAATATGTGCATATTCTGTTTTTCTATAAATTCCAAAAAATATATGATGTGGTGCGAAACTACAAAGTATTTTGTACCATATTATAATATAATATTATGATGTATCTTGTAGTTTTTTTTATGTAAAAAAAAACTATTTTATAGACATAAAAATTCTCTAAAATGAAATTTTATCGAAAATTATAAGCAATTTTTATTAAAAATTCATTTTTGTCGATAAATTAAAAAAAAAAATTTTTAAATTATCTGTAATCATATTTACCTGCTTTGGTGCCAATTTTGCTATATTCCTATTAATTTCCATCAATATTTTATTATTCTGCTCCCGACTTATTTTTAAATTTTCATTCTCCAAACGTTTTTTATCTCTTTCCAAATTTTCAATTTGTTCGTGCAATTTACTTTGATCTCTTTCCAAATTACGTATTTGTGTTCTTAGTCTAGCCTGCGCCGATGTGTGATTAGCCTCCTTATTTTTTAATTGCATTTCTAATTGTACTACTAGTTCCTTTAAACGTTCGCATTCTTTACGCTCCTTGGCAATTATACCCTGAGTTTTCATTTTTATATTCTGTTCGAATTGTCGTTTCTCATCTTCCAACTTGATACGTTCATCATGTAAATATATTTCCATTTGTATTTGTTCATCTTTTAAACGTTCCTTAGCTTCCAGGTGTTCTTGAGCATGTAGAGATTTTTCCAATTCATGTTCTTGCTTGGCTTTCATTAATAACACGTTATTGTCTTTGAAATTTTGAATTTCTTTTTCCAATTCACCTAGACGCATTTTAATCATGTCTGTTTTTTCTTGCAACTCTTGACAGGCTGGAGAAAAAATAGAATTGCTATTGTCACATTGATTGCCAAAGGAAATAGAATCTTTCGGTGTCAAGGTGGTATCGCTAACAGAGTTTAATGTATGGTCATTGGCTTGATGTTGGTCCGCTTTAATTTGAAGTGCTGCAAATAAGGTCTGTTTAAATTGTTCGAACAACTCATTGTTAATGGAATCGCCCTGACCTTCTTGCATTGTTGAGCCGGCCGAAAGTCGAGTGGTATTATTTAGAATGGAATCAGATTCCTCTTCATATTCATGTGTTTCATTAGAGTCAGAAAACCTTACTCTTACTGTTTGTTTAGAATAAGAGGAATTCGTTGTTTCTACAGTTTTATGGGTAGTATCATCCGATTTAGTACTTTTTGAATCTTCACCTTCATCTGAAGACGAGTCGTCTGTCCTATTAGGTGAAACTATTGGCTCTAATCTTTTATTTCTTAATTGTTCCTGTACTGGTATATTATCATCGCTTTCATTTAATTTTTCTGAAATCCTTCGTTGCATAAATTCTTTAAGACAGGTGGATTCCATGTCAAAACTACCATTTTTAGCTTTTTCTTCCAGAAGTTCAAATATACTTTCTTCCGTTTGTGGTAAAGTTTGAATATTATTTCTAGGTACTTGTAAAGGTTCGATTTCCAAAGGATCTAAAATTTTCGACCAGGCTACCATATGGGCATCTGTAGTCTGTGTTTTTATAGGAAGTTCTTGTAAGTTTTGCGCTACTTGAGGTTGGTTTTCCAAGCAATTATTATTTCCTGTAGGTAACACAGTTTTATTAGAATTGTTTAACAATACTTTATTTGCAGCAATTGAAGACTTGGTATCTGGAGTGGAACTGCAAGAGTTTTTTGAAGAAATTAGCAAATTTTGGAAACGCCGCTCTTGGGCATCTAAAGATGATATTGGTCTACTAGTTTTTGTGTTTGTTGGTGGTACACATGTTTCTTTTGTTGACTTTTTCATATTTTTAAATTTATTTTGAGGCTTTAACCGTAATATGGGATGGGCATTGGCATATTTATATTTAGGTAAATTATTTAATCTCAATTCATCAGGATCAATTTTAAAACGTTGTTTTAAACCTTCGCCTCTTTTCAAAAAAGGTCTTTTGGTCTTCTTTTGCTGACCTATCATACAAAGCTCAGTATCATAACCAGAAGTTAAAGTCTTATAAGAAGCTGGTTCTAATTCTTTAAATTCCTCATCTTCTAACTCTTCTTCTTCTTCTTCCGCAATTTGTGAAGCTTCCAAACTTTCTTCTGTACTTTCTTGCTCAAATTCTTCCAAATTTTCATTACATTGACCCTTTAAATCTTGAATCCTCAATTCTTTTTCTAGCTCTCTCACCATATTCAATTCACTTTCACATTCTAAACCCAACATTTGATACATAGTCTGCTGTTCCATGCCCAACATTTTCCGCTGCATAGTTTGTCTATCCTCAAGCAACTTTTTCTGTTCCTCCTGCCATTTATTAAGTTCTTCCAATCGTTTGACAATATCCGCTTGTTTGTCCGTTTTGGCTACAAGTTTATCTATGGGTGCATTATTTGTTGTTAATTCCGATTGTAACATGTTTTTAACATCTAATTTTTGTTTTATTATTATTTAATTGCTGAACCTTAATTTTCTACATAGAATTATACAAATTTCTTAACAAAATTATAAAAATATAAAGAAAATTTAAAATTTTGCGCTGTATTTTTCACTCTAAGAAAATTTGTTTGTTTATATGTCAAAACCTTTGTCAGACAAAGCAAAGATTGCTAAATGGTTTTTAACAGCAACTCTGTAATAATTGGAGGAGGCTGCCAACTCGTTAACAATTAAAATATTAAAACGCTACTTTGTTGTGCGTTTCATGAAAAATGCTTGAAAATAATGTTGAAATATTCAACTGTAAATAGAAACTTTTTCGGCTTTTTTCCTCTTAAAATTGCGTGTTTAAGAAGAAGAACATTTTTTATTCATATAAGAGTTGAAAACCTTCCCAGAGGTGCTTAGAAAAAGTGGACCAAATTTTATCGCGATCGGTAAACGGATTGGCCGCAAATATTAATTTTTATATATTATATAGGGCCAAGTCAGACCCCCTGGGGGTCTACTCTCTATTGCGATTCGAAAACAATTTCGATGCGAAAGCTAAATGCCAACTTGGCACTCTCTATAGCTTTCGCAAAATTTTCTGAAAATTAAGCTGAATAGTGGTAATAAAAATTTAAGATGGCGCGGATTTACAGTAATGAAATGCCAAAGTGTGTAAAAATATTTGAAATTGGATAATTTAAATAAAATAAAGCAATGATTTACGAAAAGAAAAAAAATTAAAAAAATTTATCGATATACCAGGAGTTAGAGCTTAGTTTTCCTGGATATACCGCTGTTCTTTGAGCAGCGATGGTAATAAGTTTCGTCCACGTGTCCCATCTGCTTGACGGAATAATATTATCATATATATGTAAACATCCGTAAATATTTTCTTAAAAGCGTACGACAAAAAAATGTGTCCAGCATTTATATTTAAAATTTTTTGTCAGCATTTTTATCGTGAATATCGTTTTGTAATAGAATGAAATTTTACACCATTAGTGCCGGTTCACACACGTCAAGTTTGACTCGTCAAGTCTTAAACTTTTAGGAGAGAAAGGAAAAGAGAAGGCCATTTCTTTTCCCGTCTCTCCTAAAAACTCAAGACTTGACGAGTCAAACTTGACGTGTGTGAACCGGCACATACCCTCATACTTTATTTAACTAATTTCACAGCAGAAGTTTATTTGTTTTTAATCATTTTACTTCAACCATGTTAAATTTAAAATTCTCATCAATCCAAATGTACATAATAACTTTTTTGTGAATTTCCAGTTACTTAAAATAAACTTCTACTGATTTAAGCGGCTTATACAATTTCAATAAATTGTTCAATTTTGCGTATTGTACAATTATATCGCCAATGTGGCACAGTATATTGGCAACAATCAAAAGACTTTTGGTTTTTATTGCACAACGAAAAGAAAGTGAAATGTGTTGGCAACATTGTTGTACAATTCCTATAGGTTATGTTCACCTTTTTATTAAATGAATGAAACCATTGTGCGCCTTATTGTACAATAAAGTATAAAATGGAAATGATATGGCGAATATCATAGTCAATAAAATTGCTAGTGTATGGGCAGCTTTACTACAGTAAGCGCATAACACAGCGCTTAGTGCCGGTTCACACAAGTCAAGTTTGACTCGTCAAGTCTTGAGTTGTGTGAACCGGCACTTACATTTGCCAGTACTGGCAAGACAGTAGCAATACATGCACACTTTTCCAACTGTCTTGTCTAGCAAATTTTGCAGAAAGTAAAATTGGACAGTGATTTGACATTTGCTAAGTGCCGGTTCACACACGTCAAGTTTGTCTCGTCAAGTCTTGAGTTTTTAGGAGAGAGGGGAAAATAAATGGCCTTCTCTTTTCCCTTCTCTCCTAAATGCTCAAGACTTGACGAGTCAAACTTGACGTGTGTGAACCAGCACTAACAGTAATCTTAAGTTTTGTTAGCAAAAGGGAAAAACAACAAATGTAAAAAAATTTAACATATTTTGCTTTGATTTCTTATATTTTAGTTAAGTGTTATGTTTGTTAGCACAATAAAGGTATTTTAAGCTGTTCTTAAGTTTGTTTAGTTCATATAAAACATGTTTAGCTGGACATGCACTGCAACATTCATGATTAACATATTTTTTAATGTGAACTGTCTTATCTACTGTCGGAAACTTATATGTATTTTCCCTGCAAATTATAGGACTAATCCAAACACGCGTATAAAATGTAGCCCACAAGGGACTAGGACTACTCCAAAAGTAACCCAAACGTATGGAAAAAACATGGTCTATTTAACATTACGATGTCCCAAGGCAGGACCATATAACCCAGCTTTGGATTACAAAGGAGTAGTCTTAAAACTACTCAATTGTATGCACAAGAGGATTAGTTTTAACTTCGTCGTCTCACTACAAACACTTTTTAACAATGACATGGTCCATGGAGTAGCCCATTTAATCAAATTGGATCAGGTGGTCCAATATGATTTGCAGTGTTCTTACTGTCTTGCCAGTACTGTCAAATGTAAACGATATGTTACGTGTTTCTTCACATATACATAGCAAACAACGGCAACTCTTCTTAGAGCGAATATCAATTTGACACATTCAAAAACGTCCGTCTTTAATGTTTATCATTTGACAGCTTTTAGCCTAAATAATTTTAATAAAGAATTGTTTTCATTCTAAAACAAAAAATAAAATTTTTTTTTAAATATTACTTCGAATAACAGCAACTCAATGCCGGTATGTAAAAATAATATTTAAATCAATGATATTTTCTTAAATAACATAAAATTAAGAAAATATCAATGCCCAAGGGTGGGGTTGGAGAATTGAAAATTTTTTTATTCAACAAAATGTAAAACAATACAATATTTTTATTTTGTTTTAAATCAAAGGCTTATCACTCCACAATTAAAGAGTTTCCCTCAGTGGTAGGTAATATGGCGATTTTGCCATTAAGAACACAATTCCGTGGACCAGCTCCTTCACAAATGAGTAATGATAACGATATCATTGATGAGTCACTTTACTACTTTAAAGCAAATGTATTTTTTCGCACCTATGAAATAAAGGTAATATTTAAAATGATATAGGTATTTTTAAAATTAACTGTTTGCTAAATCTTTTACTTTTTAGTCAGAGGTAGATCGTACTTTAATATATATTACTTTATATATAACGGAATGTTTGAAAAAGTTACAACGTTGTTCTAATAAGAATCAGGGCCAACAAGAAATGTATAGTTTAGCTATATCCAAATTTGATTTACCCGGCGAGGGCGGTTTCCCTTTAAATGCTGTATATGCCAAAACACAAGCTGTCCAAGATTCAGGTATGTTTAAGTAGGAAAATCGTAAGGAGAATCGACCGATAAAAGTGTTTCTTTCAGAATTAATGAGACAGTATTTGCTTCAATTGCGCCATGAAACTGGTAACCGTATTTTGGAAAAGGTTTTTAATACAGAAGACGGCAAACCCAACAAATGGTGGATTTGCTTTGCAAAAAAGAAGTTTATGGAAAAATCCTTATCAGGACCTGGCCAATAATTAAAATTCCTGAAGGTTTTGCATTAGAGACTTCCATTTAGAAAGGGCATTATTAAAAACGGCATACGCTGTTACTTGTTTAGTTACTTAGTACTACGTAGATACATGTAAAAAAAGTAAAAAAACGTGTTTTTTTTTAAAAATAAACGAAAAAATTATTTAAACATATTTAAAGTGGTTTGCACATTTATACACATTTTTGTTTTTATTTATATTTCAGCTAAGTCATAACTATCCTCTAAGAAATTACTTGTTTTTCAATTACATTACATTGAAAATAATTTAACGGTACAAATGATCAGCTTGTAAATTAGACGCAATCTCAGACTCCCATTTATCACCATTGCTCAAGAGTTTTTCCTTATTGTATAACAATTCTTCATGAGTTTCAGTGGAAAATTCAAAATTGGGACCTTCTACAATGGCATCGACAGGGCAAGCTTCCTAAAAGTTTATATTTAAGCAACTATACATATGTTCCTAATAAATTTTTAAACTTACCTGACAAAATCCACAATAGATACATTTTGTCATGTCAATATCATAACGTGTTGTTCTTCTGCTGCCATCAGCACGTTCCTCAGCCTCAATGGTAATTGCTTGAGCAGGGCAAATGGCTTCACACAATTTGCAGGCTATACAACGTTCTTCACCACTAGGATAACGACGTAAAACATGTTCACCACGAAATCTGGGTGAGAGAGGTCCCTTCTCGAAAGGATAGTTAATGGTGGCTGGCTCCTTAAAAATGTGAGCCAGTGTAACACCAAAACCACGCATCAATTCACTAAGGAAAATTGTAGAAGCAGCTCTATCGGTGACATCATTTAAATCCATGCTTTCCTCTTTGTTATTGACATATTTATAACCAGTTGGAACGTGGACAATGTCTTTGGGTTCTTTAGCTGTGCTCATAGCACGAGCATTAACCACAAACATACGTTGGCCTGTTCAATTAAATTTTTATTGATTAAATAGCGCTAAGACAGAGTAATAAACTAAGTATTTAACTTTATTCTTAATATATAATATGTAGGTGTTAGCTCGTACTACTTGCATTTGGAATATTTGAAATTGATTTTTGTAATAATTAAATATTTGGATCAGAGTAAAAGATTTTTGAATTAGTTACAATATCTGTATGTATAAACTATTGACTCTTGGGTCAGTTTGTTAAAGCAATTAAAAAAGCGAGCTGCTTTGCAACTGACATTTTGGATCTCAGCCATTGAATTAAAATTGTTTTATTTTTTTAATTTAATCTTTTTTCCAAAATGGTATTCCTGGTGCACCGTCTACTTTTTTCTGTTTTATTAGTAAAATCATATTTGCAACAATAAAATAACGGACATACATAAGCATTTAGATTCTATGGCATACAGAATTATTTTAAACACTTTTCCAAATAGCACATTTTTCGATACATTTCGCGACCTTATGATAACAAGGTTCTATCTTACATGTAGTTTAGGCGAAAATAGAAACTTGTTGTCCTAAGATGAAAACCTTAGCAATATTTATTTGTTTGGGCTTTTGATGACATAAGTTATCATAACCTCAATTTCTAAAATATTAATTTGTTTGTGATTCCAATTTAGTATTCCAATATCTTTTGTAGTTATTTTTACCATTACGCGAAGCCGTGAATAGTCTCATAGACAAAGACATGGTTCCCTGGTTAAATGTTGAAAATACTTCACGAAAGAAATTAAATTTACTAAACAAAAAACTATAGTTTTCGCTTTCGCCTTACAAGAAGAACAAAAATCAATACAAACGTCAAAAATATAAAAAAAACAATAACATATGGTTGGTAGCAGTACGGCAACATTAAAAAATTTGTTTGTTTTGATCGTTGTTTGAATGCAATGTGCAAGCAATGTGTATGCAAATGCATGTAAGTGCCTATTTACATTAAACAATGTTGAAATTTTGTATTTTTCCAATTTTGGAAAAATCGACATGTATGTAATTAATATTTATATTTAACCGCTGTATAATATCGAGCTATTTTGTCTAATGAAAATGTTGGATTAACAATTATTTTTTATATGGGGGATTTCATGTCAAGTGAAACAATTTTGAAATCTATGTGTTCCGATTTGGATGAGATTTGCACCAAGGTAAATCCTATTGGATTGTGGTTTAAACACAAATTTTCCCAGTTACAGGGGGTCAAAGTTTGACATATTGGCGATACAGCTGTTCTATCTCATCCATGTAACTTATTACCTATTGGTGTTAGCAAAATTTGTCCCAAGTAAGTTCGATGGCATAGTTAAATGAAAGTTGGGTAGCATTTTGATCAATCTTTTTTTTTATTTTTTTTTTAATATAAAACTACTACTACTCTCCAATAGGTGCAAATTTCATCCAAAACGAAAGACATCGATTTCAAAATTGGGTCACTTGAGAGATCTCCCATATGCCTTTAATATCAAATTAGAACAACCGCGAATTATAAACTGGTATGAAATAGTTGTAGTCGGCTAATACCGAAAATTTTTTACCCTTCAGCACAATAGCAATAACGATTTGTGCAAAATTTCAACAGATTATCCATTGTAAGTTGGCTCTTTAGAGGAACCAGTGCGATATATGTAGTCATAAAATCATTTTTTAACTTCTGTAAAAATTTACAGCATAAAAGTATTTCATATCTGTTGTGGACTGGGTATTATGCAGCCCACAGACGAGGCAGAACTAGTTTAAACATGGGCATGTTTCACTCATGTTACTACGTGTTACTACAATGTTTCATCGTGTTGACTATTTTGTTGAGAGCATTGGCTGAGTGCGATGATTTTGCAACTCGCGAAGAAAAAAAATCAAAAAATGGCAACAATTGCAAATAATGGGAATGTAAGAAAAGATAAACTCACTGTTTATTGTTGGTGTTTTGTTTTGGCTTTGATATTGTTACAAGTAAGACTGAGTGTTTATAATTATTATTCGCTTTAGGGTTTTATTTGTATAACATTTTTGGAAAAGGTTTCCTGATGAGCTGGCCTAAGCAACCAGTGAAATGCGCATAGAAGCTAGATTTCCCTCAACAATAAATTTCAGTGTATTTATCAAATATGAAAAACTGGGAATTTAGCACGTCATACGGAAATCGTATTAATAATAAATTTTGTATTCCCGAAAATAACTGAGAAAAAAAGTATAGTTAAATATAAAATAGGTAAAAAAAACAAATAAAACAGCTTATCAAGAGACTTGAGCACACACAGTACAATCAAATTGAAAGACTTAGTAGTCAACTTGAAAAAAATCAAAATCTTTTGATTTTTCTTCAACCAACTCGACAACCGTCAAATTTATCAATTGACAAAGCCATACAAGCTTTGATTTGGACATCAACCGACTCAGTTGACAATTGAATTGAAACGTGTGTGGTATGCTTTAGTAATACATTTTGTTATAATAACACAAAACATGAATTTGTATGTAAATAAATACTTACATTTTCTTTGGCAATCAATTTATTTTTAATTATGTTTTTATTATTAATTTGTAAATTTTGTATTTAAATTTTACATTTTTAAGTTAAACATTTTTCTTTTTTGTTACTGATAACTGATTTTGACAGCTTGTGTTAAAAGATAATTGCTCAGCAATTTATTATTAAATTTGTTGCAGAACATGTGTTCAAATACATATTTATGCAGTCCAGACGTTAATATCTAGTGTTGGCAACAGAATTTGATAGTTGCTACAGCAATAATTGCCAAACAAATTGCTCGTATGGACTTGGGTAAATATACCTTGATTTCGTCTTTAGACACACAATTTTTAAACTAAAGTGCGAATAAAATAGTACTTTGATACTTTGATACTTTATTTTTACAATTTTGGTTACAAATTTTATTTGGTCGTGGCAACGCTGATGAGTACCTATGTTATATTTGAAGGTGGCACAATATATTGGCAAGAATCAAAATCCATTTGATTTGTATTGCATAACGAAAAGATGTGCAATATACTGTGAAATGTGCTGGCAACAACGTACGATGTTGTCAGCATTTTTTATTTTTTATATGAAGTTTGACCTTTATTATGACAAAAAATTGTTTTGTTTTTAATAAGAGTTGCGCCATATTTTTATTGAAACCATTGCGCCACTTTTTGAATAATAAAGGACAATATATGACGAATAACATTTACAATAATATTGTAAATGGATGGGGCGCTTAAGAATACCAACATACTGATATTTTTTTTTTAGGAGAAAAGAGAATATATTTTTTAAGATTGTGTATAAATTTTGTATACCGTTCGTCTGGCATCACAAATTTTAGGTGAGGTTCATATAATTTGCTGTGGTATTTAGGAAAAAAAAAATCCCAATTTTAACTTGAAACTATAAAATTAATATATTTTATTTACAAAATATCAATTATTAGGTATTAAGTGACAATAATTATATTGTAGAGTTTTAATAACAAAAGAAATTATTCAAATGCCACCAAAAGAACGTAATATTGCCATGATGGGGTACAGAAGTGTGGGTAAGTTAATTGTTCCTAAGATTTTCCGAATTCTCTTTTGTATTATTTAATTTGTTTTTTGCGTTGTATTTATTTAATATGTTGTTAAAATATTTATTATACTTTTTGTTATTGTTTTTAATGGAATATTCCGTGTAATATTTACTATTTTTATATGATTGCTTATTTTAAAGGTAAATCCTCATTGAGTATACAGTTTGTTGAGGGACAATTTGTCGATTCGTACGATCCAACAATAGAAAATAGTAAGTATACTGTTGTATTATTAGAGAATATGTTTAATTTTCTAATGTATTCATATTTGGAGGTTTGAGGGGCCCATACAACAACATATTTTTAATGATGTATAGTTGTTGTTTTTATAATTATGTAGGATAAATAATAAATTTAATTTAGCTATGCTAAATTAGTTTTTGATTTCGCAAAACTGCGTAGTTTATTAACTTCTATTTTATGGCTGTTTTAAATTTCATTAAAATCGGTTTGAGACTTTCTGAGAGGCATATGGCTGAGTTCCAAAACATACCTTCCAGTCCAAGACAAAAATGTTTGATTAAGTTAAATGATTCATATTTTACTAATTTACTCAGCGACAATTTTTTTTTTGTAATCTGGGACAGATAACATTGTAAAATTCTACACGGTTGCGTGGTAACTACAATGCATTGAAAAAAGCGAGATGGTTTGCAAACGACGTTTTGGAACTAAGCCTATGCCTTTTTTTTATTGTGTTCTACATTGTTTATTCAATAAGGTTTATTTTTTAGACAAGTCCAGTTAAACCTACTTTTCTATAAATTTTTTTCTTCCACGAATGTTAAAAGTACATACTTAAATCTTGTATGTCAAGGTTAGTGCATATTTATTAGTTTGTTTGATTGACAATTGAATATATCGCACCGGATTCACTAAATGAGGATTAACTCAAAATTTATAAATTTTCAGTAGAAAACGGTGCTGATTACATATTTATAATAAATCTTATTGTGCTGTTTTCACAACACAAGTGACTGAACGTGTAGTAAAATTTATATGGAAAACACTCAACAAACTGAGTGCTTTTCATATAAATTTTACTTCACGTTCAGTCACTTGTGTTGTGAAAACAGCACATACATATATTTACAAAATACTTTTTTTTATTTTAAATCAATAACATAGAATATATGTACTTATGTATATAAAGTATGTATTTATAATATTCACTTTAGTAATAGTCCCACCGCAAATTCAAAACTAACCTCCCCAGTAACAATTTTGAATGCAAAGTTTTTTTCCATTGCTAACTAGAAAACACATATTTAATATTCTTAATAAATATGGAGATGAGACCTTTTCGAAATTAATTTTAAAGAAGCACCTTCATTCTGACATTATATTGGTCTATATGTGTACCTCCAAAAAGAGCAAAAAGCTCAATTTCAATTTGTACCTGATTCAAATATATTTACATACATATATTTCATATCGTACTAATGCTATATAACGGGTCCGCCATCCAACGTTTTTTATTCAACTAGTGCTTATTTATTAAAAGTTTCAGTCTGTCGAACCAAACACTTCCGAACATGTCGACTGCCGATGTTCTTTGTTGTGTACAACTTTTCGTTTTTTCCTTTTGAATGGACTACGACTGTTTTAATGAATCAGAAGTAAGAATGAAAAATCAAAAAGTGAAAGAAAAAACAATTTTTTTATTTTGATTGCAGTTTTTTAAACCTTGCTTTTAATAATGTTAATAAACATCATTTACAATTTCATACAAGTTGTTGCTTAAGTTTACTAACCCCTACCACACTTCTATAAGAATTTAATTTCTGTTTATCTTAATTTTCCACTTTAGCATTTACAAAAGTAACAAGAGTAAATTCTCAGGACTATGTCGTAAAATTGGTCGATACAGCTGGTCAAGATGAATATAGTATATTTCCGGTACAATATAGTATGGACTTTCATGGTTATGTTTTGGTTTATTCAATCACCAGTCAAAAGTCATTTGAAGTTATAAAAATTATTTATGAAAAATTATTAGATGTTATGGGCAAAAAATAGTAAGTAGCTAAAAAAACATTTTAATTTTGTTACGTTTATTTCATACATATTTAAAATATTTCATTTTTAGTGTACCTGTGGTATTGGTAGGTAATAAAACTGATTTACATCAAGAACGTACAGTATCTACGGAAGAAGGTAGAAAATTAGCGGAATCCTGGCGTGCTGCATTTTTAGAAACTTCTGCTAAACAAAATGAGGTGAGTATCAGGAGATGACAAAAAGAGTGAGTTTAAATGAATAACAAATTTTTAAGATATTAAAGTTTTTAAATTTAAAATGTCGAAATATTAATATTTCTTACCAAGGCGAATTCATCCCAGGTAATCTCGGTACTACAACAAGTACAACTCTTACAAAAATCACAAGCAATTTATTTTTGTTAAATCATTGTACAATGGCAAAAACAGAAATAAAGATAATAAAAGAGAATAAAAAAAATTTCGACATCCAATAGTGATTTTTGCTAATATCAGCAGGGCTTTTAAGACCACCTGTAATAAATTCGCCTTGTTTCTTACATTTCTTGTTAATTTAACAATCAAACCAATAGATTTTTAAATTTTCTTTTTATCTAGAATAAAATAACAGTAATAATTTTGCCAACCTTTACAATTTTACTTGTAATGTCAATAAAAATATTGGTTCCATTGTAAGCATAGGAACGTTGATTAAAGCATCTTTGAACTGGGTTTCTCAGCAATTGAAAATAGCACATATAAATTGTAAAATTATTAAACCATTTCAGAATGCTGTTGAATTTGATAAGTTTTCAAAAAACATGGCTAAAACCATATAATAATGTTAATTCTATTTTTGAAGTTGTGAATTTGCCACATGGAAACATTTATGCATTAAACCTTTGCATTTAAAATACATTAACATAATGAATAATTGTTGGTGATTTTAACTGTGATATTTTATGAAACTGTCATTTGCTTCAGCAAAGTGCGGAACAGATGGCAGTTTCCCATACAAAGTAAACTATTTTTATACGCACACCACAATAGTGGAGAGGGTATTATGCATTTGTGTTGATGTGTGTAATACCTTTAAATATGAGTCCTGGACCCACCTTAAAGTATATACATATATCAGAATCCCTTTCTGAGTCGATCTAACGATGTCCGCCCGGCTGGCTGGCTGTCCATGTAACCTTGTGCGCAAAGTACAGATCGCAATTTTGGAGATATGATCAAATTTGGCTTATAGGTTCTTATTGGTACAAGGACCAAGCCTATTTAAAATAGGCCGAATCGTAGAACCACCAGAGGAGATAGGGGCAATTTATGCCTCTCAGAAACTCTCAAACCGATTTTAATGAAATTTAAAACATAGATAGATTTATAACGGGTCCGCCATCTAACGTTTTTTTCAACTAGTGCTTATTTCGTGAATGGTAACAATTAGCTCATGCCTGATTTGACAGATAATTAGTTTTATCCTTCCGCTGAACGAATATGGTTGTGTATAAGCTTGAACAACGCTGGGAAATATGCGTTTACGCTTCTCTAAGTGGGCTTGCGATCGACTTACAGAAGATGCAAATGGACAAGGAGGTGCCGTTATTGGGGCATGTTGATTGAATTTTTGTTCAAAAAAAAATTGAAGAAGAGGATATTAGCAACATTTGGGTTCACAGGACGGCTCTACGTGCCACACAGCCAAAGCTGCACTCGATGTTTTGCGCCTTGTTTTTGAAGATCGCATTTTTAGCCGCAGAGCTGATGTCGTTTGGCCACCTCGGAGCTGCGATTTGACACCGTTGGACTATTATTTGTGGGGTGCCGTCAAAGATAAGTGTTACGCCGACAAGCCAGAGACAATTGACGCTTTAAAGGACAATATTCGTGAAGCCATTGGTGAAATACAGCTGCACACAAATGATAATGTGCTTAAAATTTGGGCCGATCGTGTAGGCTACTGCATGGCCAGCCGAGGCAGCCATTTGAATGAAATTATTTTCCATTATTAACCGGAAGGATTGTACTTTCAAATAAAAAAAGAAATTTGAGAAAATATTCAGTAGTTTTTTTTATAGCATTTTCAAAAAAAAAAGTTATTTGGCGGACCCTGTATTTATATGGCTTCATAAGCTATGAGGTTTTTCAAAATAGGACCAAAAGGGGAGGTAGTGAGCAATTTCAGCATCTCACAAACTTTCAAACCGATTTGATTGAAATTTAAAACATAAATAGATCCATATCCATATATGGACACATAAGCATGATTTTCCATGTGTCCCGAATAGGGTGCATTTTCGTAAATGTGTTTTTAAATACTGTGGTGTAGGGTATCGTATAGTCGGGCTTGACCGACTGTTCTTTGTAACTTGTGTGATTTTATTTTTGTTTTTCTAAATGCGTTTTTTATTTTTTTTTTTTGTAAATTTTTGACAGTAGCTTGCTTAAGCCAGTTTAGGCATATTATAGTTGGGCCTTTTGTTATATAGTTTATTGACCTAATGAGCCTTTTTATATTACTTGCAATGAGTTGAAATTGAAAATTGAATAATTACGAAACTTTATTTAAATTGAAAATTTCTTTATTTTTTTTAGTCTGTTGCTGATATTTTCCATCAGCTCTTGCTGTTAATAGAAAATGAAAATGGTAATCATCAGGAGAAGAGCAGCTGTGTCATTTCGTGAGAAATTTTAAGCTTAGCTTAAAAGTCACAACTTGTCGTCGTACCATTTTTAATAATACGAATTAATTTTTTTTCTATAATTTAATACTTTTCTAAATAATTTCCCAGATTTTCAGTTTTTTTAAATATATATGTATGTAGTTAATAATAGAAAAATACCCATACAAAAAAAAAGGAAAAAAAACAATTAGTTTAAGCAATGCCTAAGTAGCAATTAATTTTTATTTTCTTATTTTTAACAGATTTTAGTTAATTAAAAAATTAAATAATAATGAAATGTATGCTTTTGGCTGGAACAATTTTTTACTTTACTTAATTTTAATTTAATTATAACTTTTTGCTTTATTAAAACAAAATTCTATTTTAGAAACAAAGAAAACATTTAAAAAAATATTTTTTGAAATTAATTTTTGTCTGTTGTATTTACAAAACAAAATAAAATATTTATAGAAATGGAACTTAAGTTTTTAAAATAAACAAAATATCAATAAAAAAAAAAATACGTATAACGAATCACAATTTTTGCTTTTTCAATACTTTGAATTTTATCAATATTAACCAGCGTTGCCACCAATGAATCAATTAATTATGCAGCATTTTTGTAAAAATTATGCAAAACCAAATGATATAGTACATATTTTTCAATATTATAGAAAATCCAAAAATGACTACATGCAGCACGGAAAAGTAAAAAAAGAAACTTCATTTCCCTTTTTGATACTTTTTATTTACCCATTGAAGTATCAAAAATTTCAATATTATAATGGGAGCCCGTTATTTACTAAGTATATTTCAACGAACGGGGAAAAATGTTTTGTAAAAACGTACCAAAAATAGCTACGATCGTTTGTAATTTAAACGTACCAAATTTATGTTTGCATTTTTATAGATAAAGTACGTATTTGGTATGCCCGTTATTAGTTTGTGCCGGTTCACACAAGTCAAGTCAAGACCAATGTCAAATTTCGTGTATATGAGCCAAAATTTGTACATGTGTGCGATAAATTTATATGAAGACAATTTTGACAATTCGGTTCCACTCGGTTATTTTTATAGAGCAGCATGTCTACACTCCCAAATGAGTCTACCTTGTGTAAATATACCTTGGCAACGAGTTTACCTTGTGTAAATATACCTTGTTATGTATTTTCCTCACACCAGGGGTGTATTTTAATGGAGTATATTGAAGGTGGTAGCATTTTTATACAATTACAAAAACAACTCAAGAAATGTTCATGTTGTTTTTGTAAAAATTGTAAAACTGTAACCATCTGATTTTTTGTTATAATTTTTAATTTAACTTTTACCATACATACCTCAGTATTCGAAATATGGACATATTACTATTATATAGTTAAATTTAAATTTTAAACAAATTAAAACACATCCATATCGATGGCTTAATATAAAAATGCGTAACTCAAATGACGCTTTCGTTAAATTTTTTACAATGAAATTGACAGAGTGTATGTGCAACTTACTGAACAATGTGGAGCAAAACGGAAATAATACACGGTACTACAATGTATTACAACATGTCGAAAAATGATGTAGAATGAGAAAAATCTTATCATGTAAAAGAAAAATGTATTGGGTAAGAGAGAATACGGATACAAAATCTGACAAGCGGTCGGTAAATGTTTTTTCTAAACCACATTTTAGAAACTTATGTATGTATCTTATGTTTGTCAGCTGTTTACCCCAGTTAGAACCCAAACGTCAAAAGTTGTTTATGTTTGTTTACCTACTAATGGCCTGTTGTTGTTTGTTGTTTTTTTTAATTTGAGTTTTTATTTTGAAGGCAAATTGTTTCTTTTTTGACCTCTCGCTTCAAAATACAAAAACAATTTGCCCTGTTGTTTTTGTTTTGTTGTACTTGTTGTAGCAACGAGCAAGGTATATTTACACAAGGTAAACTCGTGGGCCCATATGTTTGTCAGCTGTTTACCTAAGTTGGAACACCAATGTCAAATTTCGTGTATATGAGCCAAAATTTGTACATGTGTGCGATAAATTTATATGAAGACAATTTTGACAATTCGGTTCCACTCGGTTATTTTTATAGAGTAGCATGTCTACACTCCCAAATGAGTCTACCTTGTGTAAATATACCTTGTTATGTATTTTCCTCACACCAGGGGTGTATTTTAATGGAGTATATTAAAGGTGGTAGCATTTTTATACAATTACAAAAACAACTCAAGAAATGTTCATGTTGTTTTTGTAAAAATTGTAAAACTGTAACCATCTGCTTTTTTGTTATAATTTTTAATTTAACTTTTACCATCCGTGTAAACATGAAATATACTTACATCAGACTTTTCTTTTTAATACGGAGAGAATTTTATATTATTTTGAACCTACAAAGTCGTAATACATTGTATTACCGTGTAAACTGGCCTTAAATAATATTGAGTAGTCGATGGGTACCTTTATAATCCCGCCTTTAAATACAAAAAACGCCTAAATGTTAATAAATCATCATTGGTCTGGCAGCACAAATACCAAGTACTCACTACGAAACTAAAAATAGCCACTCTCAAACAATCAGTTATAAGAAGACCGCCGTTCGACAACCACCCAATATTTTAACAAAAACAATAAACATTTTGTTGTTTTTTCGTATATCAGAAATTCACAAATTCCTTTTTTTAGAAAAACAGCTGTGCAAACACCACTATCTCGTCAAAATTCACTTTCAAGTACATATACAACTCGTTTGTCGTAATATGTGCAACGATTTCTACTAGTAAAGAGCGAATTATAAATGTGTGTGCTTTAAAACTATTATTACTTGTGTCTAGTTCATTTATTAATGCGAATATTGTTCTTTGTTTAATAAATTAAAAATAAATACGTAAACAAAATAAAACGGCCCGAAATAATAAAATAGTATTCGTTTAAAACGAAAATGAAATTGTGCTAATATCATTAAAAAAGTCAAAAATCTACTAAGTTGAAATATTTTAGTGACGAAATATAGAGTTAAAAAATACTGTTTCCTAATAAAATAAAAAAAAGGTTAGCTCTAAGAGTATAACGTAATATTAGCGAGAATTTATGCAAAAGAAAAGTGGTTTAACAAGTTATTTAATTTAAATATGTATAAAAAATTAATATAAAAAACAAGTTGTCAAAATATGGCTAACAAAAAACGTGAAATATGTACATACTAACTAACTAACAAAAATATGTTGCAAAAATTAAGTCATTTAAAAATTTCCTTTATTTTGTAGTCGAATAGTCAGGCAGCTGCTTACCATTTTCAAAGCCTTAATAACAGTAGAGTTGTCAACGCAAACAGTTAATAGATTTTGCACGGGATCATAAAGTAAATTTGGGGTAGTTTAGAGTGTGATGGAAATTTTTTAAAAGATATTGTAATTTTAAAGCCATTGGAGCAAATCTTGTTTACCCAAGCTTGAAAAAAAACATTTCAGGGGATAGAAAACGTAATTTTGAACAAAAAAAATTAAATAAAAATTTATGTTCTAATGGGTTCAAAATTGCTATCATAGAAAATCTTATAAAAAATCCTTGAAGATGACGTCGAAATGTGTTAAAAAAATTGAAACAGTGAAGCATTAAATGTTTTTTATTTTGTTTGCTTAATTTTGTATACCTACTTTTTATATATATACTAGCAGATCTGGCAAACGTTGTATTGTCGTATAATTTCTTTCTTTCAGATGTTGCAGTATATGCATGGCAAATATTAAAAACCCGATTGAGTAGTTAAGAAGATATAGGCAGGGGTGCTTTTACCCCTCTTGCCGTATTCCCTATTTCCTTTCAGATATTACAATGTCTGTATGCCAAATTTTAAGAAAACCAGTAAATTAGTTAGGAATATATAGGGAGGGGGAGCTTTTACACCTCTTGCCCAATTTCACGCCCTAAATAATAAAAGTTATATTCTATAATTCCTTCCAGATGTTACACTATTTTCCTGCCAAATTTCAAAAAAAAAATTTTTGATTAGTTAAGAATATATTGGGAGGGGAAGCTTTTACCCTTCTTGGCCTATTTTACACCTTTTTCCTTATTTATTTTCGAATGTTAGAGTGTCTGTTTGCCAAATTTTTAGAAAACCGGTTGATTAGTTAATAAGATACCCTATTTTACGCCTTCTAGCGATATGAAATATACCTGACAACCTATTCCCATACCTAACAAATAAAATTACAAAAACCGTGACATGAGATTTTTATATACATATGTATATAGAGATAAATTAAATTTAAAGTAAATATGAAATATATTTTAAACACAAAACATCTGATTTCTTACGGAATGTGCGATCATTTTCTTTCTGTGCTCGAGCAAATGACAGTTTTATAAAACTTAAGAAATAGTTTCCTTAAGTTCAATATGGTTTAACACATACGATTTATGTACATGTATTCGCACAGTTGCTTAAGACATCATATGTACATTATGGTTGGGCCTTTAAATATAGCTTACAGACGCAGCCACATTTAAAAAAATTACTTAGGGTGATAGAAAATATAAAAATAAGAAGAAAATATAAAAAGGTAAGTCTTTCAAACGCATAGTTTTCGAGTTATGGACCTCTGAAGTTTTCATGTATAAACATATATATATATATGGGCAAATCCTGCGTAACGGGCGCTACACGTACACGTTTTCTGATGGATATATAAACATTTGTTGATCTTTCAAAAGAGATAGCTTTAACTTATATATATCATTTAGTGACATTAATATGTACTCACGAATGGCATATGTATATCATAATTTCTAAGCAGGTATTTGTTGCGAAATAATTCATCACAAAATTTTGTAATGGACGTAACAAACATTGGAAGTATCTTTAAAAGTTGAAGTGTGTTTTCCTAATTTTTAGCGAATTTTGCATCATAAGGTATACGAAATCTAATTCGAAAAAGAAAGATAAATATACGAGAATTCTATAATCACTTATTCGCTGCTAAAGTTTTTCCAGTAGTATATAATAAACCCAATTTTATTTATTCTCATTTCTTAAACTACTTTTGTGATTATTCATGAATGTATTAATTAATATCAAATTTTTTTTAACGAAATTTATATTTTGATGAACCTGATATTTTAAGCACATAAATCACCTAAAATCATAAGGTATTCGCAAACGTAAAACGCAAGCATTTTAAAAGTCGTTTTTTATAAGATTTCTGTAATAAAGGAATTTTATGACAAATATTAAACAAATATTTCCCTATTTAACAGGATTTTAAACCAAAAATTATATGAATGTTAAAAAATTCATGTATGTATGTATAACATTAAGAGATCAGGGGTGGGGAAGGATTTGGTAAAAATTATTGTACATATTAATGATCATCGAAATACATATGGGTGTTTCTCTGAAATGGTCCATCGTGAACAGGTAATGAATATATAAATGTTGCTCGAACAGGATACTCACTCAACGAAAAAATTAAGATGGATAATTTTGTAGTATATTTTTATTTTTCATTTTTGAATAAAATTTTAATTTTTTTGTTAAAAACTTCTGAAAATGTATGTAAAATTACTAAAATATGTATGAAGGTAAAAAGTGTCACGTGCGTAATGTCACGTGCGTAATTTACAATTTTTTTTTTTCTTCGCCAACCCATGCATAGTTGCTTTTGAACAAAACATGATTATAAAGGCCCATTACTAACCTTTATAAAAACATTTTTTCCGAAATAAAAACCTCCTACAATTCACTTACTTTCGCACTTTTTCTTACGGTCCTAAAAGGCACTTCTATTTTTGTCACGTGAGTAAGTCAACTTTGATTGCATGGCATTTGGGTACCCAGTGCTCAATTTACCATTATATATACATACATACTTTTTAGAAAGAACTCATCACAAACAATGTAACGATTCTAGAATTCATTCTAAAATTCCAATCCACTTCTATTTTTTTAATATTCAAACACAATAAAACGCGTACAAATGTCGCGTGCATAACCAGAGAAACAGCCTATGTAAAAAATGAAATTAGACTAGATCTAATATTCAATAAAAAATTAAATTGAAAATTTTTTGGTTGGTGGACTGCATCTGGGATTTGCCCATATATACATTAGTAACAATTTTGGCGATGTTCAAAAAGTATTTAAGAAGTTAATTTTCAATTCTTTCAGCTACCCGAAATGAATGAATCTTGTTTTTATTATACAATTATTCGTTTTTCTGTCATTGCATTAGTGTGTGTTTTATTTTTTAATTATGCTTTTGTTTTTGTTGTTGCCATTATTTATATGTTAACAGTGCTGCCACAAAAAGGGGCTTGTCCCCAAATTGGGAATTTCAACATTATTTTGGAGACACGTTTGCAAATTGTAGGAATATAAAATAATATAGAAATTATTTTTAAAAATTAAATAAAAAAAGCATATTTTGTAAGAGCATTTTGTACAATGGTACAGTAAAACGTAAAACATTGTTATTTCTATGTCCGTTTTAGTCGGCTGATTTGAATTTTGAGTTTTTAGAGGTTTCTTATTTTTATATTCTTTTTAAACCTTTTGAACTTTTTCTTGCTCTTCGGGTTTTTGCTTAAGTTTTTAACAATATTTTTAAATGATTGAATTGTTTTTGACAAAATAATTTAATATTGAAATTACATAAATGGGCAAGTTTGTTAACACTTTTGTCAGATTTAAAAAATAGATTTTTTGGGAGTTGAAATCTGATTTTATTAAACTTGTATTGTGAACGCAAAAACAGCTGTTAATAGTTTTACTATTAAAAGCATGTTTTAAGTTTAGGTGTGAAAATACTATTATAATGCAACAAATAGAAAATTGTGTTCTCTTTTTGTTTACTCTTAGTATCGATTTTTCTTTAAAAACTCGATTTTCTTTGAGAAAACAATGTTTTTGAAAGTTTTGCACAGCAATCTATGATCACTTATAACTTTTGTGAAGAATCGATATTTTAAATGAAAACATTTTAATTGAAAAATTATAAATTGATAAATTTGAATAAAGCTTACAGTCAAGGCGAATTCGTACGAGGTGGTCTAATTTTAAAATTGAATACAACTCTTTAAAGTATACTTTAACGTTGTGTCAAAATAATACAACAATGTTGTTAAAAATTCGCTGCACATTAACTGCCCGTATGTACTAGAGATAAATATTGCGACATATGTATATTGCAGTAAATGTCAAAATTATGTTGTCTTTAATGTAGACAGTAAATTGTGTGGGGAAAAAATCAAGATTGTGAAATGGTAGCAAATTATAAATGAAGTTAAAGAATTAAATAATTAAAAATAAACACTAAACCAATTTTTTTTTATTAAAAAAGCACCACAATAAAATTGCAAATAATATTTTTGTTAATATCATTTTTTCTTATTCGATCTTTATTACATATTTAAATTTATATTAATTTTTTTAAGATGGTGTCACTTTTTACCCTGCACCTTCTGCCTTGATATTTTTCAAATAATGAGTTAACATTATACGTTTTCCCATGCCTTTAACATAGGCTGAGCATTAAGAAATATTGCTTGGTTATTCTTCCAAGTTATTGCAAAATTGCTGAGATATACATATATCTTTGGTGTAGACCTGGTGTAACCGACAAACATTTATATTTAAATTTAAAAAAAGTAACAGCATATCATTTGGACATGTAGTTAGTTATCAGCTGTTGCTTACGAAGAAAGCCAATACCACCTTGAATAAATTCGCCATGTGTACAGTTTTTGTTCCAAATTTTTTATAAACTTAAAAAACTAGGGATTATTTGAGGACATAAACCAAAGTTTACTGGCACCACTGTATGTAAATAAAAGACAAAGAGCGCGCGCGGGATCTGTGCAAACGAGGAGGTCATCTTTTATTTAGTTTTTGTTTTTTTTATGTTTCTCTCAATTGACATTTTTAACACGAAACAATTCTTTTTTCTAAATAATAATTTATCTACAGTAATACTAAAACACGGGGACTAACTCACCTGGATTGAGAAAAACAAAAAGCAATAGGTATTAATAGGGGGGGGGGGGGGGGATAACAACATTCCCATTAAGCAAAATAAATAATGATTCAATTTAATACATACACATGTACCTATGTATGTATTAATAACTGAAAGTATATTGAAGTTTTAACACCATTGACACGTTAAGTTAACAGCCTTTAATCTGTGTTTTGAATTTATTTACAGTTTAACTATAAATTTACACAGACTCAAATTATAAATATTTTAGTGTGTGCTTTTTAAATAACAAAAAAGTTAAAAAGAAGAAGTAATTAATACTACTCTCCCACATTGCTTTGGTGGCCGTTTATAAACATTTGTTTCAAAAAAATCAACATTATACCTACATAGAAGAAAGTTTTATAAAGGTAGGTACATATGTAACAAAAAAATGTGTTTATTAATTCTTTTTATGGCTGTATACCTAATACACAGGTACTTTTTCTATTTACATACATATTTTTATTTAATTTGTTAAAGTGCATTTTATTTTTTAATTTTCTTATCATTTTAAAAACAAATTTTCTTTGGATAACAATTTAAATTACTGAAAGAGCAATGGTTTGAGAAAAAACACAAGGTCGTGGGTGGTTACTAGGGATGCCAAACGGGAAATCCCGAATCCCGAAATCCCGGGATTTTTCGGGATTGATAAATCCCGAATCCCGGGATTTATTTTTTTTAATCCCGGGATTTTTCGGGATTTTCGGGATTTTTAATATATCAACAATTATGTACAAAAATTTTCGTTTTTATTAAATTTTTATACTTTATAATTATTCAATGTCTTAATTTGATTCTGTGTACCAATTAACAATTTAATGAATATTTGTAACACATTGTTCAAAAATTATTTAGAGAAAACAAGCAAATTTGATACTTTGTTACATGAATTCTATGTACGTATTTGTAAAAAGCCAACGGAAAAAACTTTTCTTTATTAATGTATAAAAAATACCAGTTGTTATAAATAAGACAAAATGAATTTTGAAGAGCATAAAACAAAATGTAATGACAAAAGTTCTGTGTGGTATTATTTTTTGATGCAGTTTAAAGGCGCCCCTCAAGCAAAATGCAAAATATGTAAAAGGGTTTTGAAAACTAATGGCGGTTCAACAAAAGGACTAATAACTCATTTAAAAGTAAGTTAATTAATTAAAACTTTCATATTTACTAAACCGTGTTGTTTAGGTTCATATGACAAAGTTGGAGAAAAATGATTGCAGTGAGCCTGAACGAAAAATTTTAAAAATGACAGATTAAAATTTTCTAAAGCAAGAGGAGTCTTTGTCTGCTACTATTGGGCGCTTGACTGCTGTTGATAATTTGCCATTTTCCTTATTGGTAACGTCTACAAAACTAAGAAAATCACTGAAAGCTCGTGGTTTTGAAGTTCCATAATCTAGAGAAACAATAAAGGCAAAATTTATGGAATATTTTCTTAAATGTAAAATGGACATAATAGAAGAAATCGTCGAATTAAAGTCAAAAGGAAAAAAATTTAGTATCGCGTTCGACGAATGGACGTCTACCTCAAATAAGCGTTTTATGAACATCATTATTCACACAAATCAAAAAAATTTTAATATTGGTTTGGTAAGGATGAAGAAGTCTGGCACTGCTGTAAACTGCATTCAATATTTAGAAGACAGACTGAAGGAATTTGGAGTTCTATTGCCTGAAGACGTGGTCAGTTTCACCACTGATGGAGCATCAACAATGCAAAAAATCGGAAAGTTAATAGTTCCAAAACAGCAATTGTGTTATGCACATGGTCTGCATCTTGCAGTTGTAGATGTATTGTATAAAAATACGCCAAGTGTTTGTACCGAAGAAGAATTGTCTTCATCAGAAGACGATGATTTTTTATTTGAATCTTTAGAAATGGGACTAAGAGTCAAGCACAATAACATAACAGAAAGATTTTGTATAAAATCTGTGATTGAAAAAGCTAGAAAAAAAGTAAGAATGTTCAGAAAGTCACCAACAAAAAACGATATTTTGCAATCGTACGTAAAACAAGAAAAAGGTAAGGAACTAAAATTGATCTTGGACTGCACAATAAGATGGAATACTCGGTTTGAAATGTGCCAACGCTTTTCCAATTTAGAAATTCCTCTTAAAAAGGCCTTAATTGATTTAAAGTTGCAAGCTTTTTCTGGCGAAGAATTTTATTTAGTAAAACAAATAATAAATACTTTAAATCCTGTAAAAATCTCACTTGAAGTTCTATGTCGCAACGACATGACTTTGTGTGAGGCTGATGCTGCATTGGCTTTCATGATAAAAGAGATTTTAACAACTAACTGTGAGTTAAGCAAGGATTTATACAATTCTCTTAGCAACCGAATTCAAGAAAGAAGAACTATGTACTCAACACTTTCAAATTTTTTAAAAAATCCAAATAAGATATCAGATTTTGACAACAAATTGGACATGGTTTTATTAAAAAAGGAAATAAAGTTACTTATCTCACGTTTTACAAAGAGTGCTGTTTTAAACAACTCCATGATATCACACGAGATTGATGATAGCATATCAGACGAGGATTTAGAAGATCATGACGTTTCTATTGTTAAAAAATTAAACAAAAGTCCAGTTAAATCTTTAAAGTCAGAAGTTAATGACATAGACACACAACTTACCAAAGAAATAAATTAATTTCAATCAGAAGCCATTAGAGGTAAATATTTGCAGGATGCATACAACTATTTAGAAACTATTTTACCAACAAGTGTAAATTGTGAAAGATTTTTTTCTACCGCAGCAAATGTTGGAAACAAATTCGTTCTAGATTATCTGATGAAAAATTGAACACTTTGATATTTTTAAGAAGCTACTTACATTCGACAAACTAATTACTTAAACTTAATTTACGTGATGAACTTTTTCATAAAAAAAAATTATATTTGGAGTTATATTTCTTTTATCGTAAATAATTATTATACCCTTCATTTTTGAGTTACATTCTTTTTTTTTTGTTGGCAAACAACGATTATTTTAAGACATAAAAACAATATAATAATTTAAAATTTTTATATAAAACGAATGGTTTTGTTAAGTTTTCTATAAAAAAAAATATATAATTAACTCTTGTTTATAAAAAAAGTTGTAACAGAATTGTTTTGTTAAGTTTTCTCTTTTAAAAATTCAAAAATAAATCAATGAAATTTAGTTACTTAACAAAAGTTGTTTATGAATTGTTCTGTTAATTTTTCCTTTTTTTAATTCAAAAATAAATAAAATTTAGTTACTTAAAAAAAAGTTGTTTATGAATTGTTTAATTAAGTTTTTTTTTTTAAAAGTTCAAATATAAATAAATAAAGTGTTGTTTATTTAAAAAAAAATTGTATATTAAAGAAACACATTGATCCCGAAAAATCCCGGAATCCCGAAAATCCCGGGATCCCGAAAAATCCCGGAATCCCGAAAATCCCGGGATTTCGGTATTCGGGATTCAATAATCCCGAATCCCGGGATTTTTTAAAACCAATCCCGTTTAGCATCCCTAGTGGTTACTTCTTCTATTTTTTCAAATACATACTTACATACACTGAATCAATTAAGTCTCCGTACAGACATTATCATAATATAAACTATCATTTAATGGTCAATTTTACTTATATATATTATAGTTTTTTGAATTTATTTTATTAAAAAAAACTTATAAACTAGAAAACAACATAAAAAATTCAAAATTTTTTGATTAAGGGTGTGTGTGAAACGGTAGCAAAGTTCTATGGTGAAATGAAATTTGTTTGTGGTAGAAAATTTTCATATTTGTGCTGTGTGAAATTATAACATTTTTGACAACGTTATCAAGTTTTTACCAATAATCATTTCAGTTCTGTTGGCATTGAGATCGTCCCAACTATTTGATGAATTCGTTCTGATATATTAACAATTTTTACAAAAAGTGCGGGAAAGAAAGCTTATACATGTGTAAATACATACATGTTGTATAATTTTTTTGTAGCTGGTCCTACTTCCATATCATTTTTTATTTAGTTTAAATAAATTTGATGAAAAAAATAATTTTGTGGTTGTCAAAAATTTCTACACTAATGTCAAAATTTATACTAGCCCCCATGGCTAGTGAAATTTTATTCACCTCAATAGTGTCGAAATTTTACTTCCATGAGTACTTTGCTACCGTTTCACACACACCCTAAAAACATAAAATTTGACATAAATTCATTAATTTCACCAAAAATAACACCAAAAAAGTCTCCGTACAGTTAACCTTTTAAAGGCAAAAAATCCCAATATCAAATAGAAATGCATCCTCTTTTCTGAGCAATTACAGCATTTAATCGGCTATGCATGGAATGCACCAGCTTTGTTGTTGTCAGGGAATCTATTTTATTCCACTCTTCCAAAATAACGGATTTTAGATGATCCTTGTTATATTGTGCTGCCGAATCTTTCGTTCCAAGTGATCCCATAGGTGCTCAATTGGGTTAAGATCCGGTGACTGAGCTGGGTGATTTAATTGCTTAGGAACATTATACAGAAGAATTAAGTTAAATAGTTTATATTGGCCATACTTTAGTTTTTTTAGGGAAATATATCTGATAAATTAAAAATAAAGCAAGTACGGATACTTAATTGATTCAGTGTATGTATTTATGTGTGTTTCAAGAAATTTGTTTCAAAACTATTTAAAAATTATTTAACTTAATTACTTGTAAAATACTAGCGGTCTAATTCATAAAAATTTCTTGTTTCAGCTTTAATGCTTACAATAGTTATTAAACACTTTTTGTTTTATAAACCATTAATAAAAAATCTGATTTATAAACGCTTAATAGGAGCGGATTAACAATTAAACGTTTATATTACTTTTGTATTTTTATGTTGGCAACAACATGTTATTTTAATTGTAATTTTTGTAATAGTGATGCATACAACTAGGGATGAAACGATACAACGGTCGAATTTTATGTGAATTTCTGTTTTGTTTTCAATTTAAAATGAATTTCTGTTTTTAAAGCGTAATACATATTTTAAATAATTTATGTTTTTTTTAATAAAATACATACTATTGAAATAGAAGCGAAACATGTATGTTAAGCATTTATTAGCAATATCAAATTTTTACTGCTTACTGTAGTAGATGTTTTGAAAATAAAACCTCCTAGGCTTAAACAAAATTTTTTTTTAGCCACATATAACTGCCAAAATATTTTAGGTTCAAATGCTAGGGCGATAACTAATGTTTTTCTTTTTGCCAAATAAGCCCCCAACCCATCTAAAAAGCAGCGAAATCGTTGTTTCCAAACTCCGAAGCAACGTTTTACAGAGTTTCTAATGCCTATCTGTGCAGCATTAAATTTTTTTTCCTTTTCATTCTGTGGTTTGGATAGTGAGGTGAATAAATAAGTCTGCAGCTTATAGCCTGAGTCTCTTAACAAAATACCTTTGAACTCTCCGCTTTCAAGTTTGATAGTTGACTCATTTAAACTACGGCAGTCATAAGTGGTAAAAGATTTATTAATTATGTATTTCTAAAACATAATTTACCTGAACATTCAGGATATAGTAACCCTTTGTTAATATAATATTGGGCTAAATTCCCGTCGGTTTTTTTGATACGTATGTGCGTACCAATATCTTCTGAGAAATTTTGAAATGTCTTAATTCTCTCATTAGGATTGCTTCCTCTATATGCGATGAAGGCATTTTAATTTTTCTATTGCCCCAGCGAGATAAGGCACGTGCCACTCTGGCTGAAATTATACACACTGTTGCTTGAGAGAACCCATGAAGATTTGTCGCATCATCCTTAATCTACAAATTGTTTTTTAACTTCAATCAGTTTTTCAAATTTTTATCAAGTTTTAAATCAATTCTTGTAATAATAATGGCACCCTCTTTTTTAACATGAATTCCCTTTTTGGATATATCGAATATATTAGGAGATATCGAGTTCTAGCTTTGCCTGATATCCTTAATTTAACAGTTCTCTAAACATTGTTTTGCTTCATTCTTCACTTTTTGTGCTATGAAGCAAATTTTCGTTGAAAAATTTAAAATTTTATTGTTTGTAATTGCTGTGCTGCATGTTCCATTCAAAGCATTTTTGTTCCGTGGGGCAAACCAGTAACCAACACACGATATACTATGTGGTTTCTACTTTGTGTTTGCTTGAACAAATACTTAACCGATTAAAATACATTTTAAAATATAAGAGTAATGAATGGTAAAAAGGTTTGCATTATTTGAAATAAATCTTAATAGCTTTTTATACTTTATGCAAAAAGTTATAACGACTTTAAATTTACACAGAAAACATAGTTCGCGACCCACGTTATTTTTAACAAACAAATCTATCGAGCAGTTTATATTTAAACTTAATTCAATCATTAGTTATCGTTTTTCTAGAAAAAAAATTTTTTTGCGTATTATAATTTTTTATTAAAATAAATAAGAAGACAAAAATGTTTACGGCCTAATTTATAAAAAATAAAACAGGTTAATAAAGAGTTTATAAATTGGATTTTCATACAAAATCTGTTTCATAAACCCTTTATTAACATGTTTTGTTTTTTATAAATAAGGCAGTTAATGTTTCGTGCAATTATAAAAATTTTATTTTTACAGGCTACAATAAATATTTCAAATTTATGAAATGATTATTAAACGTTTAATAGGCTATTTAACATTTATAAATACTCTTTTTTCGACTTTTGCTTATTAATGACTTATTAAGCTGCAATGATACGTTTATGAATTAGACTGTAGATATGTAGGTATTTTAATAAGCAGGGAAATGCTCTTAAAAAACGTTTTATGTGCATAAAATATGCAGGAAAAACTTAAAAATATGCCCTAAAAATTGTTAAAAATATGAGCTAAAAAATTTAAAAATTACTTATTTGAAAACAAAATATTTAACAATTTATTAACAGTTCAATTCAATAAAAACATTCATAAAATTATGGTCATTAAAGCCCAAACACCATAGTATTTACAGACGAATTTTTGAAATTTTACCCCATTCGGAAACGATGGCCAGTCATCGGATCACAAAAACAAAGTTATGTTACGATGTTAAAATTAATATAATTAATTTAAGGCAAATTTGATCTAAATACAAACATAATTAGATGGTTTTCGGACACAAACTTATAGACCATTTACATAGAATTGTTTCTAAGTTAGTACAATTAAAATGTAGTTACCAAATATTAACTTCTCAGCGGTAAACTTTTGGAAGCCTTCATTTATAAGGCCTTCTGTAAGTCCTTCCTAGACCTTTTTTTAAGATCCAGTACTCATGCTCGCTTGACTTCTTAGGAAGCTCTTTTGGAAGGCCTTCCTAATCCCTTCTTCATATATATATACCTACAATAAAACCTACTGAAGAAGGGCTCTAATCAGGCCTGCTGAACATCGTGTGTAAAAATTGTATTAGTATGGAATGGGGTTGTATCTGAGAAATAAGGGAAATAAGGCTTCTTTTTATCGCTGGGTTTTAATTGAAAGTTTGACAAGAACACTGCTAAATACATATCGTGTAAAAGTACCTTTAGTCTAAGCTTACATAATACAAGTCCTGTTGATAATAAGTTTGAAGTATTTATAGTCGGCTTTTTGATCGTTTTCTTTAATGCAAATGGTAAAATTTGTTTATAAACCTAAAGGCCCAACCATAATATACTAGCCTTGCTTAATCTACAAAAATTAAATTAACAAAAAGTCTCTCAATTGTATTTAAAAAAACAAAATCGAAAAACATTTGATTCGAAGCGAATGACAGTTTCATAAAACTTAACAAAAAGTTTCCTTAAGTTCAATATAGTTTACCTCATAAAATTTACATGTAGTCGCACATTTGCTTAAGCCAACTAAAGCACATTTTGGTTGGGCATTAAGGTTTTTTTAATGAGAATTAGAAATTAGGTCCTTTTTCCTCCTTCCCAAACCTTATTTTCCTGATCAACACAATGCACTGCATATATAGGGGGCATCCCCTGAGTGTTGGTTTATCGCTAAAAAAAAAAAAAAAAACTAGCTTTAGATTTAAATTTTTTTTTTTTTTGAATTTGAGATTTTGTTTAACAAAACTCAGAACCGTTTCCAAATGGCCATAAACCACAAATCAAACGGAATATTGTTTACCAAGGCATCCTTATGAGGACCACTAAAAAAATTCAACACAATAAAAAAATTAAAAAAATGTGTAATAAAACTTATTCCCAAGATAAAGTATGATCTAATGACAATTTCTTTTTCAATTTCAATTAATTCTATCTTTAGCCTGTTTATTACTCAGTTTTAATAGATATATTCTGTTTACTACACTCATCGTGCCACAGTACATTATTATAAAAAAAACATTACACTGTACTACATAAAAAAAAACAAATATTAATCCATAGCCGGTAAAGCCCGTAATATGAAACCCTACACCACAGAATTTACAAAAAAATGTTCGAGAGTGTACCCGATATGGAACCCATGAGCAATCATAGACATAACAAAATTATGAGTTTAAGATTCTTGTAAAAGTTCTTTGTGCCAAATATTCGTCCTTATTATGAGTGTTGTTGTCGTTGTCGAAAACCAGACGTTTTAAAAAAAAGTTGTAATGATTGTCGTACACAGAAAAAATTATTTTTCGAATTCAAACAAAAAATTTGTAGAATCAAAACATTTTTTGTCTGAAATCGGTCCTACAAACAAATTCGCATATTCAAACAATTTATTTGCATTTTGTTTACTAAAAAAAACACTGATTTTTTCAAACAAATAATTTACAGAATCAAACAAAAAGTTTACTGAAATTCATATAAATTTCAAACAAAAATTTTTTGCACAAGCAATGACGCGCACCTAAGCTATCACTGAAGGAGAAGATGAAAGCAGAAGCAGAGCGGCGGCTGGCTTTAAGACACATGTTTTGTTGGAATAATTTTTGAACGAAGTCTTGTTTATACACACAATGTTTTTCTTCATCACTCACTGTTGCTGTATCCTATCCTTGGCTAAAGAAGAAGAAATGTAACAAACAACGGCAGCAGACCGACTCGATATGTTTTTCGTCATCATTTTATTTTTGTATTTGATGTATTTAAGTAAACAGTTTTCAAAAATTGAATACGGGATTTTGTTTTTCATTCTTTTTTTTCCAACTTTGAAACCAACCAAAAATTAATTTTGTTTCTTATAATGTGGTTGTTGTTTCTGTTGTTGAAAAAGAATGAAACCTTTTTTTTACCTGCTATTTTTTGGTTTTTTTACTAATAACCTCGTCGCGCTATTTTATCATCTTTCTTCTTGTTGTACTTTTTTAAAGCGTCCAAAAATAAACTGTATGTGTTTTGTGTTGTTGTTCTTATATTTCACATAAAGAAGTGTTGCTTACGATCAAATAAAAAATGCAAAAAACGACAACATTAAAGAGCGTTAAATATTTCATACAAAATTATGAAAAATTGAAACCAATAGCGCGTATATTATATTATTGAAAAGTTGTCAACATTTTTGTTGGTTAAATAAAAATCAAACAAAAATATTAATTGAATCAGTAAAAATTCGGCAATAATTTTTTCTGTGTAAGCGACATAAATTCGAGAAACTTACGCTTTGTTTTACATTGTCGTTGCCGTGAATTCCAAAAAAATATCGACAACAATTTCAAACGACTTCAATCTCGATAATGACTTGCAATAAGGCTGATTATTTAGATATCTTCATAAGATTTGTTTGGCTTTAAGTGATCTTAGGAAGGGGTTTAAATGGAGCCTATAGTTAATTATGGACCTACCAGCACAACATTTTGTCGTGATTTAGTAGCTATCCTAAGGCCCCTTTTCACAACTTACCGATAGCTAAAAGTATACTTTAACAGGCCTTATAAAAAGAATTCCATTATTAAAACTTTACTTTAACCTTAAGTGGTAGGTAAAAGTAAAGTTGTAATAATGTCACACTTTTTATACGGCCGATAAAATCCTACCTTAAGCTTTCGGTAGGACCACGAGGGAAGATAGGGGGAAATTTCTTTCTCTCAGAAACTATCAAACCGATTTTAATGAAATTTAAAACATAGATAGAACCATATCTATATGGACACAAAATGTATGCATTTTTAAAAAAATAGGACCACGAGGGGAGATAGGGGCAATTTCTGCCTCTCAATCCGATTTTAATGAAATTTAAAACATAGATAGATCCATATCTATATGGACACATTACCTATACAGTTTTTCAAAAATAGGACCACAAGGGGAGGTATGGGGCAATTTCTGCCTCTCACAAACTTTCAACCCGATTTTCATGAACATAGATAAATCCATGGTAGAATAAGTACAAGGTATAGTCATTAGAAATTTTGTTCTCAATTTCAAAACCGATATTACGTCAAACAAAAGAAAATATAGAAAAAATTAAAACAAGCGTTAAAAATCAAATAAATTATTTCGACATTATTTGGGTAAATAATGAAAACTCTCCCTAATGAACATACCTGGTACTTATTATACTATGGATAAATCCATATTTATATGGACACATACATAAGCATGATGTGTTTTTAAATACTGTGGTGTAGGGTATCTTATGGTCGGGCTTGACCGACTATACTTTCTTACTTGTTTTTATTTTAAATACATACATACAATAAATAGAAGTATGTAGTTTGTATCCTGTAGTAAATTAAATAGTCAGTTGCAGAAAACACTAACTATAAGTTAACTATTTTTCAAATGACTTCAAATTGGTTTAATTCTCATGCAGATATCAACCAAACATATTGCATAGAGGCACACGTAAAACACAAATAAAAGCAAAACAAGTAAAACAAGCATGCCATGAAGTCAAATGAAAAAAATATATACAAATTTATTAAAATAATTAAAAATTAAAACGATTCAAATCTTCTTATGTACTAGAAATTATGTAGCGTATTTATTTCAGCACTATTATGCATTATCCTTTAAAGCAATTTGATGCAAAATGTTGTTAAATATTAATTTCTATATAAAGATATGCATGTTTGTTCATAGGAACATATATTTTTTTGACAAAAATTATTTCAAATTTAAATAATTTATTATAAACCGACTATACTTTTAATTAACTACAAATAGGTTGAAAAATAAGTAGTTAGTAGTCAGTTTAAAAGTAATGCAAAGATGGCCAATTGACTACTGCCTATGACATGCCTATGTTAAAATAATGAGTCGTCGACAAGGAAAATAGTCACTTAATCAACTAGATGTGGTTATAAAAAAACCAGTTTGAAATTACTTAAAAATCCTACAGGGTATTTAAAAAACATAAAAAAATGGAAGTATTTTGTATTTTAAAAACATATGTAGTTTACAAAATATATTTTGTCAGTTTATTGATGGTTATTTGCATTTTGATCTACCAAAAACAAGAATCGCAAAAAAACGTAACTATCAGAAAGCTTACTACATACATAATTTAACTTTTTAATAAAAAAAAGTTTAATGTTTATTATTATTATTAAAATAAGAGCACGTAGGAACTTAAAATTTATTGAACAAATTGCGGGTTTTTTAACTTAAACGAACATTTTTCAAGCGATTACATAAATTTTACTAATAAAAGGCAAAACTAATACATACATGTGTTTTAAATAAAAAAATTTTGAGAACCAGTTCAAGAGGGCGCTGCGAAGTGTAATTTTAAAAATAAATTTATCTTGCATTTTGTAGTGTTAATTCTTATTTCTCTACAATTGTCATGTTAATTTTATTGTCAGTTTTGTTTGGCGTTTTTAAATAACCACCCCCTTTTTTGTTTACGCCTGCTATTTTTTTTTGTTGCTGTTGCAGCTTTTTTTTGTGTTTATTTTCTGCTATTTTTGCAAAATTCTTTGGCTACGTCAATTGCCAATCAAAAAAGTAAAATAAAAACTCAATTTCACAAAAAGTCACGTTTAATTTAATTGTTACACAAATATTTTTCTTCCTCTTGTGAAAATCAAACGTACTTACAAATGAATGTGAAAAAAACAAAAAATCCCAATTAAATGCGTTTTTATTGCAAAATAGCGCCATTTCTTATCACTGTAAACAGAGAGAGAGAGTTCTTTTTTTACAACGTTATCAGTAAACTCTTTAATCTCCCTCTTCTTTTCTATTATACAGATGCAATATTTATTAGTGATGCAAAGTGTGTCACAATTTTGGCATTTGTGCCACTTTTAAAAATTTAATGTAACTTTGGTACTTTCTAATCTATTTCGCCCCTTCCAGTTTAAAGTCACGATTTACACGCTTCAGGTTATAGTCGTCAGGTCTTGAGTTTTTCGGAGAGAGCGGAAAATAAATAGAATTCTTCTTTCCATTCTCTCCTAAAAACTCAAAACTTGACGGCTGAAAGCTAATGCGTGTGAATCAGCACTGCTGAAAAACAAAATTTTCTCAAAAGCATGTGAGATTGTTGTGGGACTAGCGGTAATTATTAATGAGATAGCAAATATACACGTACAGAGCTAGTACGCAATACCGCTGTTTAATTAGTCTACCTTGTGTAGAAGTGCCTTGAGTGAGGAGTACATTTTTTTTATTTTATTTTATAAAACTGAAAATAAGTTGTTCCCACTTTGCTATGTATGCAAGACTTTTTGTATTCGATTCTGAAAATGCGGTGAACACAATTATTGTAAGAGATGATGACAAAAGTGAAAAATTAACATTTAAGGAAATTTTGAATACAACAATCAGTTAACAAAAAGCTGATTCGATTCAAAGCAAATCAGTTTCGTTAAAAAAGTAAGGAATTGGTAAAAAAGTACAGGTGTCCAGGGATTATTAAATGTTCTTTTAACTATAAAGGCAAAAAACCGTAGACTCTTATTGATTAAAATTAGAAAACGCCCTTTTTATGTCCCATCAAAATAACGTAAGCGACATCATTTTCAATTTTAGTTTTTTTTTAATAAATGACTTTATTGACAACACTTGCATCATGTCCGAAAGTGTCATGGTCACATAATGTATCGTTACTATTTTATAGCAAGAACAATTTATCGTAAGCGACAAATTTCATACAAAATTTATTTGAAATAAAATAAAAAAACTCTCTCCTGTAACATTTGATTTTTGGCGCTTACATTATTTTCGCGGTTAGGGGTCGATATGTTTTAACATTTCTAGTGTTTCTAGCGGGGGTTTTTAAGGGAAATGTAAAACAAAAGTTGTCAACAGTGTACACTGTGCAGATGTTGATTATCCAAGAGAGTAAGATTTTATTGAAGAAACAAATAAAAAAAAATATTATGGTAAATGTTATTGTTTTCTCATTACTGCTCATATATTGTGCATGGTTTTGATTAGTTAAGTTCGTATTATACCACTTTGTACTTGGCACAAGCGAAATTCAATAGTCATAGGGCATTTCCATTAATTTATTGTATTCCATTTATAGAAAAACAATTATTGTGCTTACATACATATGTTATCAACAGTTGGTTTCGAAAAAATTTAATAATGTGGTTTAAAAAAGTAGGTGGTTGTTTATTGTGCAAGATGAGAGCTTTAAAATTTATCATTCATGTAGATTTAATTTTAAAACGTATTTTTATACAAAATATTTACTATTGGAACAAAATAATGAACGAACATGGTTTTTTTTTAAATAATAAAACCTTAAGGGAATTTTTTAAAACTTGTAAAAAATTTAGCTAAAAATGTTTTTGGCATTTCCGGGAAAATCATTTCGAAAAATTTTTATAATTTTTTTTTTTAAGATTCAGTTTGGAATTAAGGCCTCTATTATAAATTTTTGGAAATTTACGGGATTAAAGAAATTCCAATTTATATTTATGTAATTGAAAAAACCATGTACACTGAAAGAATTTTCTTCACAGATCCAATGGATTTTGATATTCATTAACATAATGATAAAGAAACAAAGGTTATATTTGAATTCAATTTTTAATTTTTCAATGGCATAAATTCATTAAATTAATTCTTAAATTGGTAATTTTTATGACAGTCTTTTATTAGTTTAATGTTTGCTATGGTTATGTATTTATGTTTATTTATTTCAGCCATTTTTTCAACGTGCGTTTTGAGTTGCTGTGAATTTCTTTAATTTTATTCCTGCTTCAAATCATCAATTTATACCTATTAATTTTATTTCGTTTTTATATTTCTGTTACATCATGTAATGTTGTACTTTCTTAAGCGAAGAAATTCATCTGCCTTCTTGCCATTTTACTGGATTGCACTGCTACGCAAATTTTGTGTATTTAAATAAACAATTAAAGAAAAAAGAATGTGAGAATTTTTTGCTCTTGTTTTTTCTTTGTCGTTGTTTGTTTTTGAACCTATTACTAACATTTAGCATAAATCAGTATTTCGCTATCGTAATAAATTTTTTGTTATTGATGAAACATTAAAATTTACAATTTTTTCATGTCCATCCAGTGAACTCCGGTCCAAATTTAAACTTTTTAGCTTCAGTCGTTTAGACTGTCCGATGGCGAATCAGTCTGTCAGTAACGTTAGAATTTTATTTATATGATGATTTTACTTTCGTAATGATAAAAATACAATAATTTTGGTTTGAAATGGAAAATATTGAAAAAATAAGGCTATTAAAGTATAAAAAAAACTTTTTAAACAAATTTAATTTGACTCAGAATACACATTCGAATAATATGAAAATTTATAATAAATGTAACTCACCATGAGAAATAAATTCCCAGATTCTATTTAGAAAAATTTTTCATGAAAAACATTTAAAATTTATATAAATTGTTTTTGAACACTGCTCTGAATGTTTAAATTAAAAAACCTTTGCGTACGGTAATTTCTTCTCAGAAACGGTAATTTTTAGAGGGCCGTACGGTAATGAAAAAATAAAAGTTAACATCACTGTGTCTTTCGCTAAAAATGGAATTTAAAATACGTTTTTACAACAGTTATAGGAAGAAAATGTCTTCTAGTTACATATGTATGTATACATAAGTATTTTAAAGTGACATTTGAAAAATATATGAATGTTTTAATTAATTTAATTAATTTTAATCTTAAAAAACCTATTGAAATAATGTGTAACAATTAGTTGCATTTTTCTTTTGAAAGAGATATTAAGTTGTCATTGATTTAATGAAAGATTTTAACGCAATTTCAAACCAAATTCGTAGTGGTAATAAAATTTTATAAAATATAATTCAGCTATTTTATAAAATTTTTTTTCCCGTAATGAGAACTTTTCATTGGATTAAAGAAAAAAATTTAATAAAACTGATTCATTAGATTTATTAAGCATAATTCTGTCGGTGTAATTTTGTCTCCTTGGTAGTTTGAAAATACAGTGTAACCTCGGTTAACGTAACCCTCGTAAAACGCAACTCCTCGCTAATCGCAACACCCAAATTCTTAACATATTGCATTTTAAAAAAACGCAATAAAAAATGTCACACTTTCATCGTTAAAAACATGAATCTTGTATTTAATAAAAAGTACTAGTGCAAATCTAAATAAAAAAGAATGTGTAATTTCTATTTTATATTTAATTACAAGTGATTGTTTCTTCTCAGCTCTTATCACAATCAAAAATTTATTGGAAAAAAGACAGATTGAATTCGCGTACTCCAAGAAAATTAAGGACTTTTTTTTTAAAAAACTATAAACATTTACATACATACGTATATGGTTACCAAAAACGCAAACGGCCCTTTCTAAAATTTTGAAAATTAAATAAAATCGCTTTCTTTTGGTCGAAAGTTTCCAAAAGTTTGATGCAATACAACACAGAACCAATGAACAAATTTATTGTTAATTTTTAGTTTGTTAGGGCCGTTTGCGTTTTAGATAACGATATGTAAGTGAAGGATAAATGTTTCAAAATGTTTATCAAATGCTTGTTTATTTAAATTATTTTTTCTAACTCTTTTTTTCATAATTACAACTTTTGTTAATACCAAAGGTTTAATTGAGAGTCAAAAATTTCATTAATAAGATTAAGTGTTAATGTGCTAAATTCCCAATTCTTACTATTGACAAACGGAAATTTATTGTTGGTGGGATAAGCTATTCATATGCGCAATTCACTGGTTGCTTAGGCCATATCATCAGGAAACTTCATCCAAAGATTTGGGAAAAGCTAAGGATATTATTCAAATAAAACTGTTAGGCGAATAGGAATTAAAATCACTCAAAGCTTATGTTTTCTTACAATCCCCATTACAATTGATTGATTTTTCGCCAACTCTAATTGTAGTTGAAAGGGTAAACAAAAAGAAAAAACAAAAATAAAAACAAATTACTACTTTGTTTCATTGTTGCCAGTTCAGTTTTTTGCACTGCCACTTACATATTTGTTATCAAAGGTTTTCTTGGGAGTCAAACATTTCATTAATAAGATTAAGCTTTAATGTTAATATAAACTTTATATGATTTTAACTTTTCTCTAGCCGATTGAAATTGAAATTATAGAGAGCCTACTGTATTTTTCAAATTTACGACTTATATTACATTTACGTTTTTCTTATTCAAGAGATTCTTTAATTAAACCTTGAGTGATATTGGCTTAAAAACCTCGACAAAAATATTGTGATACTGATAGAAATCGCACAATGTTATTTTAATGGGGTTATAGATTAACTAGATGTCTAATCAAAATATGTATATCGTCATGTAAAATGCAAAAGGGCCTTTATATAAAAAACATAACAAAAAGGCAACTATTGTGATTAAAAAATTATGAATTAATGACACTATCCTTAAATAAATGTTTTTTTTTATTCAAAATATGTAGTTTGCTCTTTATTAAGGTTTAATAACTTTAAAAATTACGATAGGCTCTTTTGCATTTTATAGGACGATATATATGTGTAAGATTAATAATCTGTTAATTTCAACCACAACATAAAGAGTTCAATTTCCTATTTTTTTTCTTTTTTTTAGAAAAAGCGACATTTTGAATATTTGAAATACATGCAATTTTTTATTCAAGCAAGAATTTAAAAAGTAGCGATTTTCTGAAAAACCTAGCCTTTTGTAATTTGTTTGTGTAAATTTGGTGAGAGTTTGCAAAATTTCATTTCTTTTTGTTAGAATTTATGAAAATTAACATTTTTTTTGTTAAATTTTGTTAAAGCAGCCATTATGCCGGGAAGTTATAACTGTGCTCAGCTATTTATGTAAATTATTATATTGTTTTTTTTTCAAATGTTCCAATAATTAGTGAAATTTATACGATATTTGTTTTTGTAAAATTAGCGATTTTTAATTTGTCTGACTCTGATCGTAAATATCTTTTGCCTTGTTTTTCATATTTTAATTACATTTACAAAAAACTAACACCCATTCATTTCAACAATTACTAGTTTTTTTTAGGTTTTATTAACGATTTAGATTTATTAAGATAAACCTTAACTAAATAAAAACTGGGTCAAAGTTGATATGCTTCGTAAACCCATTTAAACTAGTGCTGGCAAAGTATTGAGTATCGAGTATTTGCAATTTTTTGTTCTGTAATCAATGCTTAAAAGTTGTATTTTTTCACAAAGATTAATGAACAATTTAACAGCCATCTTTATAAAAATACAATTCTACCCTAAAAAATTTCATTTATTTATTAGTTTAATAAAGTCTACGGATATATATAAATCCTTACAGACAAGTACTTAATAGGATGAAATTTATTCAAAAATATTCTTCACCAATCTACTTATTTAAATATCAAAATCATATTTTAATATACATACATACATAGTTTTTCATATAATTTTGTTTTGATTTTACATGAAAAACGAATTTAAAACATAAATTGATATATAAATAAAATTGGTAAAATTGGCCATAAGTATTAAAAACACGTAATATTGCGTTTAATAACATTTACATGAAGAGAAAAATCGATTAAACTATACGATTCATTGAAATTTTTGCATGCTTTCCTAAACAAATCATCATCAGAATAATTTGTTTGAACAACAGGAATCTGTAAAGATAGTAATTAGGTGTTGAGTGAAACGTCGTGGAATATTAAAATTTATGTAACATAAATTATGTTACAAAGAAGGAAGTAGGAGACGCCATCACTATTTATCCAATTTAGCAGAAACGACACATTAAGCATAGTGGATTACTTTTGATTCTTTTTGATTATTTTGGAGTAATTCCCGGTACTTCTGATTATTTTTGATTACTTGTAATCGTAATCAATTAGTAATCAAACATTTTTTCTTATAGTGTTAAATAATCATTACGATTCTTTTAAAAAAGTAATCTAATTGATTGCTAACCGTAATCGATATTTAACAGGTATGATTAAAATTCACTGCTTGGCTTTGAAACTTTGCTTTCAAATTAAAAGAAAAAAACGTTAAAAGTATTGACTAGAATTGAGTACCCAAATGAAATGTCTTGAGTATTCTTAAGTAATAAAAAGTAGAAGAGTTTGCCAACACTAATTTTAACTCATGCATGTATGTATATATGTATATGTAAATATGTACATACATATATACTTATGATTATAATACGCATAAACTTTTGTACTTGTTGTTTAGCGCATAATTCAGTTTATGTTAGATTTGTAGATTTCTAACATAAATCAAGTTTAAAAAAAGCTTAAATTTGTAAAAGTACTTGTTAAAATTTGAAAACCACAAGCTTTTTTAAGTTGTTTTTAATGTTTTATTTTTTTTTTGCTAAATTCTCAGAATTTTTCTTATTAGTTTAGTTTAAATAGGTATGTTTTCGCATTATTTTCTGAGAGTTAAATAAAAATTCTTTAATTAATATTGTATTATGTACCTACATACATACCTACCTACCTATGTATAACAAATTACAAATTCTGTTTTTTTTTTTTTTTGTTGACTGGAAGAAGAAAATTAAACATTTTGATTGAAATTTAATTGAATGAATTGCAAATTTTTGTTAGATTTTATTTATAAAAAATCGGTTAATATTATTTTGCAGGGAATTTTGCCAAAAGAAAATATCACTTAATATAAGCATGCAAGAAAATGGCGCTTTAACAGCATTTGATTTAGTTTTTTGATTACATTTTATAGACTTCTACATAAAAAACAAATGTACATATGTATGTATGTATGTAGGTATGAACATGTGTATGCAACAGGTTATCCTACTAAATAAGAGCAGCAAGCGTTTTTAAATGTCAAAACTTAAAATACAATTCATTCTAAACATACCAATATAACGCAATTACAACACTGATCGTTAAAAAAAATCAACTAGACAAATCATTAATTCGGATGTTTTATTAAAATTGTTTGTGCAAATGAATTTTTTTTAATCGGAAAAACACTTACAGCCTGTTCAACGATTTCGAACGTCTACGTTCGCATAGAAAACTACATTTAAAACAAAAACAAATTTTCAAATATTGTTTTTGTTTTACATATACTTTTCTATGCGAACGTTGACGTTCGAAATCGTTGAACAGGCTTTTAGGCACTAATTCTTTAAACGCAACCGCAAAAAATTAAATTGAAAGCAAAAACAAAATAAAAAATATTTCATAATTTTGTTTTTGTTTTCCACAGAAATTCATATTGAATTTTTAAATTTGGCGTTGAAAATTTTAAAACGCAGTATGAATTTCTATAGAAAGCAACAACAAACTTATGACACATTTTTGACATTGTTTTTGCTTTTAATATTATTTTTGGCATTGCGGTTGCGTTTTACAGAATAAAGGCTCAGTTAGCAGGGAGTAACAGTAACAGTAACCTTACCGTAAAAAAGTAAGACCAATCTATTTCTTACAGATTAACATCGTAACATCTTACTGCTAACTATAATCGTTCTAATTGTTTTACATACAACAAAATGAATAGGCTGATTTCCAACGTTACTGTTACTGCCGGCTAACTGAACCTTTAGGGCCTTAATGTTATAGGTACACAGTTCTTTTCATTCATCAATAAATACTCTCCCTCTTTAGCTTAATGATTGAGGTGGTAAAACGATTTTTTACCGTTATGTTTTTATTTTGATGCATTGTATGTACATATGTTGATAAGTAACACATGCACATACATAGGTAGATATTGTTAAAAAAAATTTACGATTTTTAAATACTACCTACAGAGAAAAAAACCGGAGCATATTGTTGACATACTCATAAAATAGAACAGGTGATAGGTACGACACATGAGTAAGTGATGTTAAAATTTTACTTGAAAAAATAATAAAAACGAAACACTTCATACAAGAACAAAGACTTCAAAAATATCAACAATATAATGAAACAGTTGTTTACCTAGTTATTTTTGCAAAAAAAAAAAAAAAAAAATTGTAAAGAAACTTTTGTACACATTGGCCGGAGCAAATGTCAGAAAACACTTTTTATTACATTTCTTTTCAAACCAAGGAAAAACACAATTACAACGGTGCGATGCTGTTCAAGCACTTTTTCTAGGGAATGTATAAAATTTAAAACAGAATATTTTAAACATATAAATATAAAATATAAATGTACATACATACATAATACTAGCTGCTAAGGGCAGGAAGAACTATCTAAAGGTAAGCCCCAAACGTGAGTACCATATGCCTGGCAATTAAGTATCTCAATTCACCACCCGTTGTCAAAAATTTTAGATCCGACTACTTCAGACTATGCTCCATTCTTAGGGCTATGTAAATATGCTAGCCAACTTTCAGCTTCCTATGTCATTAGGGGCTTTAACATAAGTTAAAACGTAAAAAATTGCTTTTTTTTCAACTTTCTAGCCCCATCAGCGGGGGAGCTTCAAAAAGCTCTCGATAGACAAAAAAAAGAGGAAACACAAATAAGGAAATTATGCATATATAGATCTACATATAAGTAGATATATATGTACATACAGTGCACTCTGGAAAACGTCAACTAATTAAAACCGCGGGTGTTGACGTTTAACAAATTGTTGACGTTTACGAATGTAAAATTTTTATATAAAAAACATATCGATAATGTGCTTTTAAACGCTTTTATTAATTATAAACTAAATCCAAACATAAACAAACTCAAAAAGGAAATAAAAAAGGCATTCAACTTGACTAAAACCATAGAAGACAACTGGAACTAAAAGAATACATTTTAAATGAGATCATATTTTTAATTTTACATGCACACATATGCATTTAAAAAAAATCTGTTATTTTTTTCTGCTGTTTTTTTCTATCCAACACTTGGAAGAGAGCCTTCTCTCTTAAACGTCTTAATACATTTAAGTCATTTTGCTCAACATTCTCGCATTGAGCCCAATCCAAAGCCCTGTTAAATATTTCGACGGCTTCGCTTGGTTTTATTGTCTGCACAAAAAAGCAACTGAACATAAATAAAAAGACAATACAGACATACAGTTGTAATTTTTTTTGCTCTACTTACAAGGTGGATCCCCAATTTCTAAATTGATTTCATAAAATAAATGTGTGTCTGTACAAATGTGTGTATTTTAACTGCTGCTAAATTCGAAATTTTATTTTATTCAGAGTTGACGTTTTAAAGCTTTATGGTTGGGTTGACGTTTTAGAGTAGGCAATGTAAAAAAAAAAGGGTTGACGTTTTGGGATGTTGACGTAAACGAGTGTTGACGTTTTCCCGAGTGCACTGTATAAGGGTTGGCCAAAAAATTGTTTTTTCTCTTCTTATAGCGCAAATTTTTTTTATTAATTCTATATTTCAAGTATAAATACATAGGTTTTATGACCTCAGCGCCATTTAGGCATTATTTAGGCATGTTGACTAACTTACATGTACTTTATAAAATAAGAACCAAAGCTTTATGCGTTTAAAGATGGTTTAAACACATTTTAAACCAAAAAGTAAGTTTAACTAGCTCCGATTTATTAGCCCTAAGGCTCAGATTTACAGTCATCAGTTAAATGGTTTAACCAAAAAAAAAAAATATTCAACATTTTTTATTTTTCGAATTTATTCTATGAGCTAAATTTCAATTATGTATTTTAAAAAGCTTTTTTTGTAATAGTCATATTCTTTTAATTTTTAAGAAATGACTTTATACACTATCAGACTATTAATGTTGAATATAATATAAAGTAACCTTCGGAAGGAAATAATTCCCAGTTTCTATTTGTCAAAAAAAAAATATTATTTCCAGCTTTTTGTTTACCATAAGTTAAACTATCAAATGTCATTGGTTAACCACTAGTTAGACAACAGCTCTTCTGTTGAAAATTATTTACATTTGTTATAAATTGTACCCAGACGCTTCCACGCATATTCTTTTTGTTTAGCAGTAACACCGCCACTTTTTTGTTTTCTATGACATTTAGGTTATTTTTCATATTAAGAAATAATAAAAATGTAAAGAAAAACACGGCTACCAATATTGAATTTTTGCTTTTTTGATAGAGTTACCATTTTTTGCTCTGAGAAATATTTTTAGTTAACCAATATATGTACATACAGTAGAGATGAGCGATATTTCCGTACCTGTGATTTAATCACTGTTACTGAAAAATCACGAATCACAGTTGTGACCAAATCTGTTAAGTAACAGGTACTTGCTAAGTTGTTATTTTCTTATTTTGTTTCATACACAAATTTATGATATTTCACTGTTTTTGTGGGTAATAGCGTTTTTTGCACTCATGAATGTAATTGTTGCTATTTTTTCTTTTGTTCTCTCTTCTTCCTTTTTAGAATTTTTTTTACAGCCAATGTTTATTTGTTCAAGTATGTCCAACTAAACAGGTGATCGTTTTTGTTGCCTTATTTCTTTGTCAAACTCCATAACAAAAAATTTTCAAATATCCTAGAACAAAAATAAAAGTTGTGATCACAATCACAGTTTTACATAACAGTGATTTTAAAATCACGTTCACTAATCACGATGTTCCTTAAAAATCACGGGATCGCTCATCTCTAACATACAGTAAATAAAAACTGCTAGTTAGCCAAAAGTTATCATATTAGTTTACTAAAAATTAACTTATGACTGTAAATTTGGGCATGGCCTAATTGAAATTAATGAACTCTTTAATTTTGGGTTCAATGCAATTGTTATGTACAGACATATTTTTTTTTAAATTACATATTCACATTAATTCACACACCTACTGTAAAATTTGAATTTGCGAAGTTTTTATTCTTTATTTATTTAATAGGCGACAAAATTTAAAATTTTCATTTACATTTATCTCAACTTTTGGTTTTTTGTTTTGAAGTTCTTTAACCTTTTTGCTAATTTGTGCTGCATACATATAAAACAACAACAAAGCTTGGTTGATACTTATATTTTAAAATGGAAAATATGTATTACGATCATGAGAAACAATGAACTTTCGTATAATTTAAAAAAATACATGATTTTGTTAGATTGGCGTTTTTTTATTAAAAATTACGCGATTTCTTATTTTAGCAATTTTCTCCATATATGTATGTATATACAAATGCGATGCGATTTTTAAAGCCTATTTCACTTAATGCGAAAGAACTGTTCCTTTCGTACAACTACTTTCAGACAAAAACAAATACACACATATTTTGTTTTTGCACGAAGCAAAGCGTTCTTTCGATATCGTAAAATTAGCAGTTAAGATTAAGATTTTACTTAACACAAGAGTTATTTGTTTTGTAAAATGGGTAATTTGTACAATATACATACACTGCTCTTTATTTTTATAAGTTTATGTAAAGAATTTCTATGTCTCTTTGATATCGAATATTTTCTTTTTGTTAAATGAGAATCGAATTTTTTTTTGCGATTTGCTTCAGAATTATTTCCTTGAGTTTTTTTAAATCCAAAATTATTTAAACATTTTTTTTTTGAATTAACCAGAGTTTGTTTACATAGCAAATTTTGTTGTCAAACTGGTGTTTTTTCAGTGTACATATGTATTTCTTCATTTCGTTTTAAAAATGGCAACCGTTGCTTAAGCTACGGTCACATTTATTAAAAATGTACTGCCTATTTCACGATGTCACTCGAACGCTTTCGTTCGTACAAATTATTTCGCACAAACGCTGAAAATTGTCAGGGCCTTAGTAAGTGCAAGATTATCAGAGTAAAAGCATAATATTTTCGCAACTTTTTATGGCGTTCCCAAATTGAAAACATTGCTTAAAAAGAACTCATAAAATTAATTCTACACTAAGCAACAAAGCTGAAATACCATTTTGATGTAAATTTTTTCTTTGAATTCAAAAATATATTAAATTATAGTGTTTAAAGATGAACTTGGTAAAAAATAAAACAATTAAAAAAAGAAAAAACTTCAAAAAAATTATCGGAAATAGTACGGTGAGAACGGATTTTCTTAAACTAGTACAGAAAGATTGATTCAAGTAGGGATTTTTAATCCCGAATTCGTACTTGAAATAATCCGAAAATGCGATTGACTTAAGTAAAACTAAGATTGAATCAATCTCAAAATGCGATTGATTGAAGCTTTATAAAATTGTAAATTATAAGTGAAACTTAGATTGAATCAATCTCAAAACGCGCTTGATTCAAGTATTATACAGTTGATTTTATCCCGAATTCGTGCTTGAAAAAAACCAAAAAATAAATTAGAAATAAGAGGAAATTATTTTGATTGATTTTCTAACTCCTTTAGAACCTTACAGAATGATAAAACACCAGCGGTCATGCCGAAATGGTTTTAACTTTAAAAATCTATTTTACACATTTTACTCAAAATATAAACTGAATGAGAAGCAAGACTTTAATTTTACTTTTTAAACATGAAAATAATATATGTTTTTCTTCTTGTTCTAATGCTTTTATTGTTTCTACACACAACAAGCAAATTGTTTTTTCCACTTTGTTTGGTGTTGTTGTAATTTCGCATAAAATAATGTAATGCTGGGAGATAAGAATAATAAGTTACAGTAGATTAAAACCAGGGCTGCCAGATGTTTTTGAGCGCCATCACCAAATCAGCAAACATCTTTTTCTTTTTTAAATTAAATATTGCATACAAAAAAAAAGATATTATAATATTTCAGTAAAAAATCGCCATAAATCGAAAAAAATACAAAAAAGTTGCCGAAAAAAATTTCGTTTAGTTTCTGTTATTTATTTTTTTAAATATGTAGCATAAAATGGAGATCATATTTTCAGTAAAAAAAAACTTAAATTAAGTACACAAGTCTATAATATCGTACACTTCAGCCTCATCGATTTTATTACTGGTGTTTTGACCTGCATACATACATACTATTAGAAATAAATAGTTACTGAATATAAAATTCACTCAAAATGAAAACAAAACAAAAATCAAGTAAAAAAAAGTTGCCAGATTTTTTTTAAATTAGTAATGATAACAAAAAATGACAAACTGTTAAAAAAATAGCTGAAATAATATAAATGGTAGAAATAGCCAAGTAAATCGCCAGATATATAAAAGTAGTCAGTCGCCAAATGGAAAATCCCACCGCCAAACACGTTTAAAATTGCCAGCTTTGGGGAGAAATCGCCATATCTGACAGCCCTGATTAAAACTCACACTTTGTAATTTTACTCTCAGAGTGGCACTACAAACGAAAAGTTCAATCTTTTTTTTTATTGAATTTTAAGAAATTCTGGAATTAATTTTCTAAAGTTATCGCATATAGGATTGTTTTGAGTACGTTTTAGTGTTATTCGTACTTGAATTTTTTAAGTACTACTCGTAATTAAAGTAGATATAAAAAACATAATTTATCCTGAGTGTTTTTCTTTCAGTGTAGCAAAAATTTTTTTTTTATAAATTGTGGTATAATCGAAATTTTTATTGAAATTAAAGAAAATTGTATATTAGGTTGCCTGTGGGTGGCGTGCTTTCCTTCAAATATTTGCCAAGTGTAACCGTAGCTTTAGAACTTATACTTGCAGTGTTGCCAACTTGTTAAAAATAACCGGTAATATATTTTTATCTTTGTTTTAGCAATGTTGCCATTTAATGGGTGAGTTAAGCTATATTTCGTCTCGTTAAGCCAAAAAGAAATTAATTTGACCATCAACAATTTTCTTTGCCAAATTTTTTCATAAAAAAATATTATTGAAATTAAAAAAAAAACCCTTAATCGCAGGTTTTTCTAAATACCGTTCGTAACTATTTTTATGAAAGAGCCGAACATTATATTTTGTTCTATTCTTCGTTAATAAACAGAACATTTGTAGTGATATAATGTTTCTTTTTTTACATTGATGAAGAAATGAGCAAACAAAAAATTTTATGAACGACCGCAGCACGAACAGCTTGTGTGTATTGTGTATATGTTTTGTTTGTGTAAAATTATTATGATGGCTTTTTGTTTTTTTCGTATGTGTATATTGTTTTTGTAAAAAAATTTTGGTTTTTTTGCTAGCCAAAAGGGACGAACATTAATGAGCCGAACCGAACACAATAAAGTTTGTGGATTTAAAAAAACCCGAACGGAATTAAATGTTCTCATCTTTTGTTGAGTTGAATAAAAACAGTATTATTTTTGTGTTCGAAAGATGACTAACAGGGAAACGTTATTTTTTTAATGCTTTTGTACACCTACACTATTAGTGTTTGTGTTTTCCACAAATCTACCTAACCGAACACTAAGGACCGATATTTTGTTTTTATTTTCGAACACTGTTCTAAAGTGGAAGGGATCGGATCTTGTTTTAACACTTTATATGAAGGGGACTTGCTATTTTAACATGGTGATGTCCTAGGATAGGGCTAATTCGCACCTTTTTAACACTTTGTTAGAGGTCAATGACGTAACCTAAATGGGCAGATATTGTCCCGAGTGAACAATAAAAGCATAGGCCCCTTAACGTATATATGTATGTACATTAGTGTGTCCCAAGCAGAATTTAAGAGCTTATAGGGTAAAGTATTTTTGAGATTTTTTTTCAGATTTTTCGGAAGAGGATAAGAGCGACCTCTCAAGTCGAATTTTTGTCAAAAATCGGTTCTTGTAAATCAAGAATGTCTGGCAAGCCTCATTGCAAGGGAATGCAAAAAAAAATTGTTTATAATTCCGGTCGTTGCAAAAAAAAATTTTTACTTTTCAAAAATTAAGGGCGTATTTTGTAAATCCCTTCACCTTGCGTTACAAATTGTTCATAAAATTTCTTGGAATTTTCAAAAATTTGTACGAAAAATTTGTTTATGTATGATAAAGTGTTAAAGAGCTTTATTTGTGTTCTTTATTTGCTATCGACTTGTTATTAAATTGCTTTATTTATTAAAAAATTAGTGTGCTCTTAACAGCTTTTTAAAAAATTTTGACTGCTATTTGGCAATGATAAAAAATTTAATGAAAATACATTAATATTTTATTTAATTTGTTTTTTTTTATAAGTTCTGCTATTGAACATTCATAAATTTTTAACTTCTTATACTTTTCCCATAATTACTCAATAAATGTATGCTGAATGTTAAATACTGTCGAAATATTGTTAGAGTTCTTAAAACGATTTATTTAATAAAAAATTGTTTGACTAAGCAGTTTTTATTTGTATTGTCTGCATTTGTGACACAATTTTCTTTCAATAAAGAATTTTATACGCTTCAACACAGGTTAAAAGGGTATACATATCGTCAGCTTAAATGCAAACGGACATATCTTCACAAAAATTCGAAATTTCGGTTTTGATTGATTTTTGTTCGTTTTATTAAACTCAATGTTTACTGGAATGATTAAGCCCCAGCAAACAAAAATGGTGACTTTATTAAAGAAATTCAAACGCAAAGAACACCTTGTTATTATTGATTTTTTAAAGTTTTTTTCTTCTAATAAAAGTTGGTTTTTTCGACCTTTTCTTAATGAAATCTCAAAGAAATACATACTCAAGCTTTTTATTTTATTTATTTAAATAACTCCAATATTGCGATATTTCTTGAATATCATCATCAGGGATACTTATGGCCATTTTCTCAATGTACCGTCAAACTGCCTGTTACTTAATGTCAACATAAATTTATTAGACCGATAAACTGTATGTTAACAATTTTGGGTTTCTCAATATACCGACAAAAAACATGGTTTTAATCTGGCAACACCTCTCAAAATACATGTAAAAGTTGGGAGTCAGCTGATTGAATTTATCTGTACGGCAAATAAATAATCGGCAGATGAGTGCTGGTTAGCTTTGCGACAGAATAGAAGCAAATGAGACATTGAGAAAACCAAATTTCTTTAATGTGCAGTTTTTCGTTTGGAAAAAAGTTAATCGTGTAATGAGAAAACGGCCATTAAATTTTTAATAAAAAATCACACAACCAGTAGACTTCAACCATAATTTTGAGAAGTTGCAAACAAAACCTCTTAGCAAAGATTATTGCCTGTACATATTTATAAAAATTTTTTAAATTTAATAAAGGTTTAACGAATTATATATAGATAGAAACTAATATTAATATAGACAAGCTTTTTGTATGAAATATCTGTCAATTCGTCGATCACACTTTTTAAAGCCTTCCATGAAATTGTTTGATTTCTTCAATTTTGTTTTAAGTTCTTGGTGTTTTAATAAATAAAACTGATGAATTTTCCCATATCGTTAATTCCGCCGGTATGTTGTAGTTTCAAGCATGAAGATATGTTAGAACTACTTAAGAGTTTTTCATTCATTTTTGGCAGCATATTTTAGTAAAGTATTATTTGCAGTCTCTTATAGCCTTTTTACACTGATCAACATCTACCATCTACCATCAATTTTCCACAATTTGCGAAGATGTTAACATCTTTCCATAAGAAATACATAGGGCTAAAAACCAATATATTTCAAAGATGTTCCTATCTCATTTTATTCCATTCTACATCTTTCGATTATTTTAGTGTCATCACTAAAAAAGTGGCAATAAGTTATTGTGGCATCACTGACAAAAAAAATGATTTTGAAAGCAACGTTATTTGTCAAGTTTTCCCTTTTATTGCAATGATTTTTTTGTTAGGTATTTTTTATATTTTTATACAAACTGAACTTCAAATACATTTTTGTGTTTTCTTATTAAATTTTGGCACTTTTGTAGAAAAAAAACATTTTTTTATTTTAAAAATGGACATTTCATATCCGACTAGGACAAAACTAAAATAACCGGTTAACACCGGTCGAATTCTAACCGTTCGATCTCCGTAGCTAATAACATATGAATCGGTCCATTATTTATTTCGCCCCCCCCCCCCAAATATGTTCACGTGTTTTTTACGTTAGGTTCCATTTTAAACAATCTATTTTCGAACAATTTTGGCTTAAATATTCTCTATATGTGACCTTTTCCGAGAAAAGGGACCTAGTGTGTCTAAAATCGGGTTTGGACTTAAGAGTGGATACCTGGTACCTAAAAGGGTGTAGAATAAGATGAATGGAGTTTTTCTCAAAACTTCATTTTCACACACTAGGTGGTCCCTTTTCTCGGAGAAGGTCACATACATATATGTATAATATTTGTTTCATTAAAAAAATAAGCAAAATCGCCTTATTACTTAATCTACCGCCAATACAAATATGCTCCCTGTGTAAGGACTTTTATCACGTCAGTAGCCATATCATATGAGCTTGGGAGCAATTGGCCTTTTAAAACTATGGTAAAGAGTAAAGGGTGGTCCAACCATAATGCACGAGTCACAACTTAACGTAAAGTTTTTTGTCCAACTTAATTTGACACTTCTTTGTTTCAGTGTTTGACAAATAGAGAGGTACACAATTAAGCAACGCGTTAAGTTTGTTGAAAATGGACGTTCAAATTAAAATGCATTTCGTGTACTTTGTGTTTTCTTTTTTGGTCGACAATGAGGACAGGGAAGCAGTTACTGTGAATGGTGTTCGCAATCGCGAGATGATAACGGCCAACTTGTGGCCAGAAATTTATGATATGGACCAGGACGATATGTGGTTCCAATAGGATGGTGCCACTTGCCACACAGCCAACGAAACAATGGCTCTTTTGCTCGAGAAATTCAATGGTCGTGGCGATGTTAATTGGCCGCCACGAACATGTGATTTGACACCGTTGGACTTCTTTCTTTTGGGATATTTAAAAGAAAAAGTTTACGTCAATAAGCCAAGAACAATTCAAGAGCTTAAGATGAGATAATTCGGCACATCAACAACATTAAACCTCAATTATATCTCAGAATTATTGAAAATACAAGCTATCGGATAGAGATATGTCACCGAAGCCGTGGGGAGAATTTGGCCAATATTTTGTTTCACAAACAATTGTCATAGATGCTTCTATTATAATAAAAATTATTAAAATAATTCTCTGAAAACTTTTTGTTTTATTTACAATTAACATCGTGCGTGTTGGTTGGACCACCCTTTACATAAGATTTGCCATAGCCGAATAAACCACTTTTACTTGTTAAGATTTCTTTTCGTTTCTTTTTTAAATTTGTGTGTGTTTATTTCTTTTTTGTCTAAATGAAAAAATTTTTTTATTAAGAAAGATCAATTGATTTTAAACAAATAACATAAACTCACATACAATTTGCATAGTTTATTATTAATTTATTATGAGAAAAAAATAACAATTTAAAATAAAAAGTTTTCTATAATTATACATGCAAACATAGTGACAGGTCAATTCCAAATTATGCTATGTCGACTTAACTTTTTTTAATTAATGTATTGTTAAAATTCTGTCAAATGCTGGTTGTTAATCGGCTAATTCAATTCAAAGTTATGCACGAAAAAATACTTGGAATATAACAAAATGTTGTATCGACCGTAAAATTTTAAAAGCTTCTCCCGCAAAGCTCACTTTTTCGACTTAGAATTTTTTGAAATTGAGCTGTCGATATGTAATCTAAATTATTTTTCATTTTTATATTAAAAACTAACAACACACGGTATTTTATACCAACGTATTTAAAAAAAACTGACTTGCATACAAATTACTTTAAAAAAAACTGCATACTGCAGAACTTCGTTTAGTTTTATTCAAAAACGTTTAACGCACCCACTTTAAAAATCATACATACATTTAAGAATTTTATTTTAATATATTAAAAGTTTTTATTCCATTTTGTATTTGTATGTACCCTGCAAGAAATGTCACTAGTGAATCTGTACTGATTGACTAAAGGCAAATATATTGGCAAATGTAGTGTAGATATTTTGTTGAAAACGTCACCAAAATAGTCGACATAACTGGTGACTTGGAGACACTTGCACCCAGGTTTCCTTCAGGGTAGTGTTTTATGCAGTGATAGCAACTTACGCCTTTTTGGGGCTAGATTTAACCATTTTTTAAGAACTTGAGACGCGAAAAAATTTGTTAGTCCTAAAATAAATTCAAATTCATCCCAAATTGTTAGTACATTTTAGCCCGTTTTCAGATTTGGTTCGGTATGGTAAAATTTTTTGTTTTTCCGACAATGTCGAACTGAGAAAACTGTCTTCAAAATTTAAAAACGTCCAAATGGAAAAACATTGAATTTACGGATAAGATTTGGATCGAAGCTTATAGCAGTTAATAAAAATGCAATTAAAACCTTTCTTCTAGTTTTGCTATAAATATTGTTACGTTTTTCCTTTAATAAACTTGTTTGAGTTCTTTTAATTGCACATCCAAATAAATACACACACTTATTCAACTTAACAAACTTTATTAAAACTAATTATAATGTTCACAAAATGTATCCAATATTGTAAGTTACGAACTGAACCGTTTAATGTCTCAAAACAAACTCAACTCAATTTAACGAGTCAGCCTGTATTTATAGTTCACAACTGGTAGTAGTTGAAGAGTAGCAGATTCAAAAACCTTCTAGTCGATTCCAGAACATTCTGTTCGAATTCGAAATTCTACAATTAAATCTTAAGTCTACAATACAGAGGTGCAAATAACAATTTAAACTAAAACGACATAAATTATAATATACAAGATAACTTATAACTAAAACTATAAATAATCGTTAGATGAATCTAATTTCGTAACAATATATTGATACAGCCGTACTTAAAATAAATTATATCAAATAAAGTCTCAAACGTAATAATCGTTGTTGTTATGCTTAAGAATTAATTCTGACGAAACATGCAAAAAGTCTCGATATAACAGAGTCACAGAGGAATGTCGATGAGGATGTCCAAGAACTGCAAATTTTATTTAACAAGGACCAGTTTAAAAAGAATGTAAATGCTAAAAATTTATGTTAAGCATTTGTGTGTTAATTCAATTTAATGTAAAATGATCTCGTACTTAATTAGTTAGTGCTGGTTCACACACATCAAGTTTGATTCGTCAAGTCTTGAGTTTTTAGGAGAGAGAGAGAGAGAGAGCGGAAAAGAGAATGAAAAGCGGCACAGACTTGACCGTACTTGTCCATTTTCTTTTTTACTTTTGTCTTTAAGTTTGAGTTGTAGAGTAAAGAACAAGAAAATTGCGTGTGAACGCACACGCAGGTTATTTAAAAAAACAAGCGTTTAAAAAACTGCAGTAAAAGTAGAAAACTGCCATTTCTTCCACTTCTTCATTTGTCATTGCTTTTATTTCTGATTCATTTAATGCAAACTGTCGCTGTCAAACCAACGCAAAAAGCGAATAGTTGTACAAAAATGTTCTTTTTTTGTTGGACAGTTTTTGGTTTCGACTGCAGTTTTTTAACACTGAACAAAACCCTGCTCAGATAAACCCGATTTGTCTGAACTAGAACTAATAGTTTTTAGTAAATTGTTTTGTTTAACATTTTTGGAGTTTTACTTGGAAAAATACATTTGAGCCCTTTGTGCACTTAAAAAAAATAATAATGTTTTAAATACGGATTTTTTTTTAATTTAAACTACACGTGCTCAATAAATTATGAGAGGAAACATTTTTTATTAATAATTTCTTTGATTTGCTTTTAATACACAATTTGTTCTTCTTATTCTATCTTGGCGAAGACATTAATGTGCTGTTTCCGTGTAGTAAAATTTATATGGAAAGCACTCAAATAAATGAGTGCTTTTCATACAAATTTTACTACACGTTCAGTCACTTGTGTTGTGAAAACAGCACATAATTATGTGTTTTCTAAGAAAAGTTCTAATAGTTTGCTTTTCCCATTTTCTGCATATGATTGGCTGCATGTTTGCTGTTTTTCATTGCGGCGTTTAATTTGTTTACTTGTGTAAACATAAATTCATTATATATATATATATGTATGTCCTTTATTTATCTAAATATAAATAGAATTACAATTACTGAATACCATAAATACTTAAATAAAGTTCAGTGTAAACTTAGGGCGTCAGATTTATTGACGTTTCTGTAATCATAGTAGTTTAAGAGTGAGGGCTGATTGGACCACTGCACTCCGATCCTAGTGTTGGGGCTGCCAACTACCTCTAGGCAGGCAAACAAAATACAGCTTAGTTTCAGAGGTAAAATGTAGTCTGGATTACCACCTAATTACCTGAGACGCACCGGTGTTAGCATGCCATTCAGGTTACTCATATCTGTACGCCTTCTCACTCTAGCTGACATCAGACGGGTTTCTGAACGTCATTACCAGGGGATACTTGGCCAAAGGACCGGAAGTAGTGAGCTGCTTGGGCAATCCAGCAGAGGAATTGCTTCTTGCTATTCCCAAGTGAATAGCAGGCAGATAGCGTTCCACACCGAAGTGCACCTCTGTGAAAAACCCCACCATTAATTAATTTAAAATGCCCACATATTGATAATGTTTAAGTTTTAGAAAATTATATACATTTTACACACTAAAGGTATTCACGACAAAGTTTCACCCTTGCGAAATTGCAAAATTACAAAAACGTAACAACAACCACATAAGCGGTATTTAGTGCTTGGTGCTGTTTAATTTGCAACTGTTTGTTATTGCAATATTGTCACTGACAGTGAGCGATATTTTAAGTAATTTTGCATATGGATTACAGAACCCGTTCTACTGATATGTATACAGAAATCTCATGTGTTCGCATGGGAGGTGCCATGACTACTTTTCCTATTGAACCTACTTTTGGAAGATGTTATGTATTATTATCTAAGCTATTTGTAAAAAATTGGAACACCTTCACTGTAACAGTACTCCAACTATGAAGAAATCTTTATTGTCATTGTAAAAATTATAAAATATTAATTGCCTATGTTAAGAGCCGGGTTATCAGAAAATTACTGTGAAAGTTTTAAGAAAATCGGCTCTGTAGCTTAGAAGTCTATAGGGAACAAAATTTCATACGCTTTTTTACTTATATATTATTGATTGCTCCTCCTGCACCTAACCCCTTAATTTTCATTTTGAAAGGAGTAGTTTACCATTAGAGTGGATCCTATAAAGCTTGAAGACATTTGTCTTCAGATATTCGGAATTTTATAATTTCTTTCTATGAGAGGTACTGCTCTTCCTTCCTCTACCCCGCCGATTATTATTTAAAAATTTATAATTCACTATAATAGTGGCTTGAACCACGTTTGAAGACTCTCCCTTTAATAGTTCTTCAGTTGAGCGATATTGAATACATGCATCCTATGGGAGGTATTTCCTCCCCTGCGCCCACCCGCATTATTTTTATTTTCAAAAGTGTAGTATACCATAAGAGTGACTTCTACAAAGTTTGAACATTCTCACTATAACAGTTCTTAAGATGTGCGATATTAAACATTGGATTCCTATGGGGGTACCACTTCCCCCGCTGCTATTTTATTTCAATTTTGGGGCTCAGAAGATCCTACTACCAAAAGTTCAATAAAATTCGTGCAGCGGCTCTTAATATATGCGATATTTAATATTGGCATCATATGGGGTGAACCAATTCCCCTGCCCCTATCGAAAAAATATGTAGTTCAGTAGTTTAGGAGTCTATAAGCCAACATACAAACAGACAAATATTTTTCATTTTTATATATGTATAACCTCAGACAGTTGCCTTAAAACAATAAAGAAAGCAAATTTACAAAATTTGATTCAACATGTATGAAAATAAGTTGTCCTATATTTGTGATTTTTTAACTCGAGAACCACTCAACCGATTTTCAAACGTGTACATACATACGTTGGATAGGTCTTCTTTCACTGATGGTTTATAAAAAAAACTCCCTATAGGTGGCGCTGTTGTCGTGCTATTTAAATTTTTTATTGATAGTAGATAACGCTGGGGTCAAGTTATTAACAAAATTCTCCAGTATTTAATTTTTTATTTTTATTTAGAAAATCCCGAGCATCGCCGGGACCAAACAGATAGTATACATATAGATAAAATAAGCCAAAATAAAAGAAAAATTGCGTTTATAATACAAAATTGTAAAAACATAAACAAAAATGTTTTTTGAATGAAAATTCGTAAGATTAACAAAATTGTTTTCAATTTTTTAAATTTGACTTACGATGTTTTGTCAAAATGTTAATTAATTTTACTATTATGAATATACTATTTTCTTTTTTATAATTTTGCTTTAAGTTATCTTTTAAACATACATACATACATAATACTTATCACTAAAATATTGTGTTGTTCTTGAAAAAATAATGATATATTTTCTTTAATTTTCCTGCTTAAAAATCTGCTCCATTTAAGACTCAACTATCAAGAGTACCTATAATGCGAGTATTATTTTATCACATGATAAAATAAAGTAATTTTTAAATAAAACATTTTGATGGAAAATATCTATAAAATATAGAAGAAAAGGAACAATGAAATAGCTGATAAGAAAGAAAAAAAAAGAAAAATTCCTAAGATTTGCAGAATTAAGAGAGAAAAACAAATTATTATACACACGATTAAAATGTGTTCCACTTTCAAATCACAATAAAATCCATATGAAATGGATTATTAATTTAATTTATTTTTTGCATTTACATTTTTTTAGTTTCCTACACTTTTTTTTAATTCACTGCAGAGCAAAACAGAGTTGTAGTTTATTTGAAATTAAATAATAATCAAGTTTGTTGAACTACAAACTTATTTTATAACATCATAGTTATTTATAAAATAATTATTATTATGCGTTTAAAATAGTTATATATTTTTTTTAATATTAGGTAATTAAAGAAATCGTTTTTTGTTACTTAAAAAACCGCAAAATAACTGAGCTACCCAAATAAGAGCGGCAATTGTTTTTTATGTCAAAACTTCTAATTTTTATACTGTTTTTATGAAACTAAACGCTTGGTTTGCTTAAGTATTGGCAATAGAGATTTCATGTTTAAAAAGCGCTTTCCGCTTTTGTTTACGAAGCCCAGTTAGAAAATTTGAAAAATTAATAATTTTTTTTCTTCGGAAAATTGGAGAAATTTATTAAATTCTACTGAAATTTTTTTTAGAAAAATGCAAAATTCGACGCTGAAATCAGTCCTTACGAAATAAGTAAAAAAAAAAAAAACATCTCAGAAAAATGGCAAAGAAAGCAACAACAACGTTTTTGGGGACTTACACATTTTTTTTCGGAATCTTTTTTTGAGGTAATGACTCGAAGTACCGCCACTAATTTCTGAATAACTCATAAACACTAGAAAATAAAAAGATGTTATTTGGATGAATCAAAGAAAATTTTTGATCAAAAGCGGACAAATCGTTCTCAAGTTATGATAAGCACAACCTATTTCGAGCAGAATATTAGCATATTCCCAAAAACAAGACGAATCAATGTGTGAACAGATTTAGATTCAGCACGCTAAAGTCAATTAAAATCACATAATAAAGTTATTGATCCCGACCTTTTTTTTTTTTTTTTTGTTTTATTTGTAATTATTGATATTACAAATTTAACTCACATTTCTGTTCATTCACTTTAACAACGCAAAAGACAAATAAAATCAATACGAACATACAAACATATTGCTCAAGTGCTTAAGTCACTATCAAAAGGCTGTTAAAAATTGAACAAATTATCACAAGTAGAAAAACGTTTCAGTAACAAAAATCACCACAACAACAAGAAAAATACTTTTCAGATAAACAGCCATCAACTTTTTATATGAAGTCCCAAAACAAATAAATAAACATACATACATATGTACACGCCACAACATGAGTCATGTTATAACTCAGCAAATGAAAAAAAAATCTAAAAAAAAACATAATTAAAACAACAAAAATAGAAATGAAAGCCAAGTTTACAATCTAGTTATTATACCCTTCACCACATGTGGAACGGGCGATGACCCAAAATATGAAGGGCACTAGGTTGTTATATGTATTCCAAAAATAGTCAGAAATTTTTTCTTATTAAAATTTAACCAGACATTCGCAAAATGCCTCTTCTGCATCTAATGTTTCCTCTTATAATTTATGAACTTAATTTTTTTACTTTCATATTCAAAAACCTTATTTGCTATTTATATACAAATGACTACTACCTTTTTTCCGAAATAACCGTCTTAGCATAGAAGCACTCATACCATATCAGCTGGAAGGAGCAAATTTGGTTCAAATATTTTCTAAATATAAGAAGTATTAAATAAAAAAATCAGCCAAATCGGTTTACTATTTCACCTGGCCACCATACAAGTGCCCTACCGAGCTGAGGATTTTTGTGCGAAAGGGTACATCCAAAACAAGCTAGCTTTATAAAATTGGGCTTTAGTATTTCCAGTGTATAAAATTTGTTTGGTCTTTAAAATTAGAGAAAACGACCTATTACTTTACATATCGCCTATACCATTATGCTCTCGGAATAAGGAGGAGCTACATGGACCAAATTAGGCTCGAAGGTAAGGTAAGGTTCAATTGGCAGCCGACACTAGGACGGCTCACTTGGGTCCTTATGGCGGTTCCTTTGTGGTACCCTTAGCCAGTGAGCAGAGTCAACCAGACCGTTTCCCAGACATCACTGCAGTCTCGGACTACTTCGACTCCCCGCAAAACAGAGATATCAACCTCATTCTTATAATAGACACAGCGTCCAATCATGGCAATTCCAGTTTCCTAAAATGCCTCATCCTATTACACCCGAGGCCGGGACATTGAAAGTGAAACGTCGCCTCCCCCTCATCATCAGGCCAGCTGCTACGGTAGTCATTATAACCCAGACCCATTCTCATTGCACTGGTCCCTATCACCCAGTGATCCGTCATGGCCGATATCACTGTCCTAATCTGGTCCCTACCTAAACCAAGTAGCACGCGATTAGGCATTTTCACCGTTCCATCTGCCCTGAGCCGTTCTGTACAAAGTTAAACAAGACAAGGCGCAACAGCGAGTTTTTGAAATGACAGACGTGTCGTTGAAGAGAAAGCCCTGTTTGGCCAGACCGTCGCCATTTGGTTCCCCAGACACCCAATGTTCCTTGGTAACGATGCCAGCGTTGCCCTTGAATGTTCCGCAATCTCATGTAGAGACATCCGTCATTTCACAGATAACCTGTATGAAATGTAGTGAAGACATTAGCTAGAGCTGCAATGGGAGCCTTGCTGTCCGTAAATATGCATACATCTTTCGATATACGATAATGCCTCAGCCATTTCTCCGCCTGGACCTTTATGCCCAGTTCCTCGATGATGAAACCTCTACCTACACTGCTGCCTCTCTTATGGTGTTTTCTTTTCTACAAAAAATGTCACATTTTATTTAAAAAAATGCAATTTGGTGTTCGTTTCTCAAAAATGCTTTGCTCTCTAAAAGGGCAGCGTGTTTTATTCTAAAAAAATTCACCCTTAAATGTCATAAGGCATTGCACTTTACGCCCCATATAAATCAAGAGTGTTGATAATGCCCTGTAAAAAGATGGCTTCTGTTTATATATCGAGCCTTTGGTGCAATACCGTAGTAATTAAAAAAATCGTGAACTGTGGAAAATGCATTTGAAGTTTTCAGCCATAGTTTTGATAGCATTTTTGTTTACTAAAGTTATGTTTTTACAAGTTTTTAAATAAAGGGGAATGTTTTGTAATTAAAAAAAGGTGAACAATTATTAATAATATTAAATATTTTTTTTATATTAATATCAATATGGTTGGAAATAGCTAGAGGCAATAAAGACATTTTTAGCTGTAAAATCTGAACAGTTAGAGATGGAATCATAATCTTTTTTCTTTAGAAAGATATTTCCCCAAAGATCATTTCTGCATACCCAGCTCAAAAAATTCAAATTTTGAGTTACTACGATATTGCACCAAAGGCTCGATATAGGGTAACCAGACGAAGTTGGGGAAAATCGGCTCTAATCAGGACAGTAAAAATTTTAAGTTTTAATAGTTATTTTTTCTATTATTTTAAAGTAAAAACAAAAGAAAGCATTACATTGTTAATGGTAGGTTGTAAGTGATACAAAATTTAAATGGATTCGTTATTATAAAATTGTTTTTGAAAAAAACGTCAAATCAAGAAATCGTAAAAACTTGGTGTTGATATATCGGCAATCTGGCAAAGGTATTCAGCCTTATTGTGGTTGTCGTTTTCGTAAGAAAACGTGTTGTTTTTTGTAGTAGATTAAAGAACACATCTTGAGTATTACTTTAATCTATTACACAGTCGTATACGACAACCACAATAAGGCCGATTTTCTTGTTTGCATATTTTATGAAAAATAAACTAAAGAAATTGGAATTTCGTCATTCATTTTGTTCATTTATTTATTTAATATCAATCTATTAGCAAATTTGGGTTTATACATGGTAGAATAAGTGCAAGGTATAGTCATTAGAAATTTTGTTCTCAATTTCAAAATCCATATAACGTCAAACAAAGGAAAATATGGAAAATAATTAAAACAAGCGATTTTGAAGAACACACTTTTTGATTTGTGTACATTTTTTTATATATTAAGAACAAACTTTTTGTCAGCTGTTAAAAACAGGGCGATCCAATTTTGTGTTTTGTTCTCGTCAAATAAAAAATTGCAGTATTACATGTTCGGCAAGACATTTTATATATGCACCTTTTAAAATGTAGTATTTTCTTGTAGACAAGAAAACACCATTAGTGTAGACCCTTAGGGCTGGTTCCTGAGGTCGCGTATCCTTAAATATCCCATCACTAATGCCATGATGAACTGTGAATAAAGCACCGAAAAAGTGCTCTGAAATTCCATAGTCCAGTCCTTCGCGATCTGGGCGCGGAATTAAGAGCCAGCTGTTATGTCATGAGGTCAACTGGCAACCAGTTCAACATAGTGAACAGCGCCTTCATTAGTGTGGACCGTAGTGATCCTATGATCATCAACGCAACCAACCTATATACTTTCTAAAGCATTCAGCAAAACCGTCCATTAACCATGGCAGGCCACCACATTTTGACTCCATGGACAAGAATCGGTTTTACCACCAGTTCCTGCCCACCGATCTTTTACAGGTACAGTGGCCCTATCAACCCTCCAACGAAGTTAAGTTCCCAAGATGGTTTACTATCGAGAATAGCCCCCAGGTATTTGGAACTATTCGAGATCATAAGCTCTATGACATTTAGCCTCGAAAGCCCAAATTTATTCACCTTTATCACGGTTGGCGAAATAAGTTCACGTTCTCTTTAATCTATTTCCAAAAAGTCGCAGGCGTATTTTAAATTCGCCAACCACGATAAGGGTGATTAAACATGTATATACTTCCTGGTTAAAACTATCATTTTAGTTTTCAGTGGATTGACACCAATTCCAAAGGAGATACTCCAGGAACTAAGAATCTGCAATGCAGATTCGAAATTTGGCTCATAAATTTTATTAAATATACGGAGTATTTAATTTTAACAATCAAACAAATTGGTCTATTATTTCACCCGGGCCCCATTAATGTGCCAACCCGAATTTAGGGTCTTGGTACGATAGGGTCTGTACAAAACAAGCCAAGTGGATAAAATTGAGCTCAAATATAACTTTCTGTTCTTTTTCAATCAAGGTGTAGGGTATACAATATTCGGCATTGCGGATATAGCACTCCCACTTGTCAAATTATGGAAAGCGGTAAATGTTAATTAATTTCGCTTTAGTAATAAGTCTGCGTTTATGATTCTTCCTTTTTCTTCTTTGAACATGATTTGGCATTCGAATGATTCATGTCATGTTGACGACATTTTTTTTTATTTTGTATAGTCGTGCGTATGCATGTGCGCTTTATGATATTGAAAACAAAAACAAAATTAAATAACGAATAAAAAAGCAAAGCGTACTGACAGTACATGCATCTGTATACTCGTTTCTTTTCCCCTCGCCATTCTCGCCAATAAAGTAGCAATCATGTCATTAAACTAAAGCTCTGTTTCTTTACCCTACTTTGGGATCTCTCGGGATCCCAATTTGCACGAAAAGCGTTCCCGTACTATTAATTTGTGTAAATGAGAGCGGTTTTGAGAGAATAAAATTCTTCTTCTTGCACGAAACATCCCAGACTTTTTCTTCGTGCAAATTGTGTAAGTTGTGAAACAGCTGTAAAACATAAACAAAACAAAAAAGGAAAAGGAAAAGGAAAAGGAAAAAAGTTCATGACCCAAATTCTGGAAAAAGTATTGTTGAATAAAACAATTGGGGGATTCACATGGTGTGCTATCCAGTCATATCGTCATAATGTCCTTAATAATATTTTACAATTGTTTAAAAAAAATATTGTTGTGTTTCAAACAAATTAAAAATTAAAATGCTGTGTTCATTTATTCGTCATAATTATACTGTAGAAATCTAAATTATATGCGGTTGCCCACAGCAGTCACATATATTTCTTGTAATTACTTTAAGACATATGACTTTACAACTTTATGACAGCCTTGTGAATCCCCCAAATGTGCTTAAATAAAAAGTTGTGTAAAAGTGTTTGTTTTGTTTTATTTTTAGTAAAAGTATTTTAATTCTAGAGCCAATATACAATTTTTCAAAAGTGCCGCAATTTTTTTTGGTGTTGTAAAGAATGTCAAAACACTGAATTTTTATTTTGTGCTTAAAATTTGGTTTTTTCTGTTCCCGTACTTTTGTGTAATGTTGTCTTTTTATGACAGAATTTTATGCTTACTCTCATTTGCACGGACTTTACCCAAAAAGTAAAGAAACAGAGCTTAAATGATTACAGTAAATTTATCGTTTAAAGGTACATATTTGGGTATGTTTTGGATACAATTTCTGAAAAGAATTTTGTATCCTTAAACTGTTAAAAAGACAAGCATAGAAAATTTAAGCATGTAATTGCTTTATAGTCTATATAAAAGCCTTGGTCTATATTTTATTTAACAATTTTCTATTTGTCTAATAAATGTATTCTTTTTTTTAGCAGGTTACTAGATATTTATGCATCTGTAAAAGTGTAACATATTTAATTACAAAGTTATTATTTTCATGTTTTTGTTAATGAAAATTGTCAAGTCAATTAGAATAGTTGTGCAACAAAAATACAATTTTTACTCTTCATGTACAAGTGCAAATTCAATTATTTTGTTTTTAACCTTCGTCTGTTTTCCTTTCCCATTTCAGTATTAAGCTGTTGATAAAAAGGCTTCAGACTGTTTTATTTTATTAAAGCATGACCTTACCAACACGTCCAGCTCCGGCACCACCTGGATCACGAGCACAAAATGCAGCCGCAAATGCGAATGCTAGTCTAGAACAGTTACGTTTGCAACTACAACAACAGCAGCAATTACAGCGCAGCCAACACAATGTCACCGTACCAAAGTTAACAATTAAGTTGCCACCCCCACCAAAACAGCCGGCGCACAATGGTGGCTCTATCAATAATAATACCACTTCAATCACGCGAAAGTTTCCTCAAGCTCGTTATGCACCTGCTACGAACTGGGATGATTCACCGTTTGATATTTTATCGGGCACCACAGGATTTGGAGATGGGGTGTCGGCAACGAAACACCAAACTCAACCAACCACAAATGGTAATTTTAAGAAACAACCACCACCCAGACCTCCGCCACCGAAAGTACAGCCAAAAAAGGGGGTTGCTCCCACACCAACAATACAGCAATCAACAAATATATTCCATTTAAAAAAGAAAACGTCCAGGGCTCCCACACCCAATAATGCCTCATCGCGTATTTATGGCTCAGCAACATACGGAACTGCGGCATCCATTACCAAAACCTCAACAGGAACATTACAAACCAATGGCACAACCTCAACTAGTTCGTTGAGTACAGATTGGAATAGCGCCTGGAATAGTGCGCCATCACATCAAACTGCTACTACAGAAGCTCAATTAATCAGTTTTGATTCTCCTCCAAGCTCTCCTACATTTACACAAAAATCCAATAGCGATTGCTTGAGTGTGGACAGTTTCAGTTCAGATTCCAATTTTAGTTCGCCCAATAATGGCAGCGTTTCTCAGCCGGAAAGTGGCTTTGAAGATGATTTCTCAGCACGTTCAAGACCAGCAACTACCAGTCCCTTAGATCCTTGGGAAGCTTTTGCCAATCCAGAATCTTTGGCTGCACCAACAACAACTACACAACCTTGTTATGGCAGTATTGGTACGGCTGCCGTTAGAAATCTCAGCACAATAAATACACGTGTACAATCCAATGGTGATAATCCTTTATGCAATGGTAAAAGTTTATTACCACCAGCTCCTGCGCTCAATATGCCCACAATTATAAAACCGAAAATCTCTCAGAAACCTCAAGCACCCAAACCACCACTGTTAGTAAAACCTACATTGTTTGGTTCCTCCTCAATTTATTCAGATAACTTAATTACTCCACCCTCACCGCCTATGCCCCAATGTGCACCTCCTCCACTTCCACCAACAACAGCCATACACTCAACGTTATCTTTTCCAGCATCACAAAAACCATCAATTTTGGATGTTATTACCGGAAAGGTCGATGCCATTGAATTGGGTTCCAGCATGGAGGACGATAGTGGAACAATGGAGCCTCCACATGGTATAGCACTTTACGATTTTGATAGTACGCAGGAGGGAGATTTGAGTTTTAGAGTGAGTAAATAATTAATATTCTAGAAATAAAAAATTTAAAGAAATCAAATAATCTATACTTGCAAAAACGTTTGTGGCGTGTGTGTGTTCCTAAAACTCAAGAACCGCCGGACCGATTGACACCAAACTTGGACAATAAATTAGTTTAGTCTGGAGACAGGTTTCTCTTAAGTTTAATCCCGATAGGTGGCGGTGTTGTCGTGATATTTGATATTTTTTAATTGATGGGACGATTTGACTGAAATTCACAAAATATAAGTATTTATTAAAAACAAATAAGTTACCTGGGCCCAGATCGTCGCAGTCGTGATCAAAATTTTACTTTTTGAAATCGTCCCATTCGTTATCAAAAAACTTCTATCGCAATTTGAGATTATGTCATTCGATAACGAGTAGTCGATCGAATGCCTTTACTCGAAATGTCATTCGATAGGTTAAGAGCTTTTGTAAAAAGATTTAAGTGTTTTTTTACAAACAATTTACACACTTTTTGAGAATAATTATTAGATTTCTTCAACAATAAGCAATAAGAAAAATAAATAATAACATTTACTTTTGCAGTTGTTCGCAAATTTTAGTCATGTTTGCGATAGAAACGATGTTTGTATTGTAAGTTTTTTGATTCCTTACAGCTTTAACGATTTTTTAAATGTAGTAGACTTTGCTATTATGCCGCTATTAGCAATTTTTTTTCGAGTTTCCCCTAATTTAGCAATTTTTACAGAATTTTTTCCATTCCGTATACTTTTATGGAATTTTATTCGAATTATAAAAAATTTTCGCGAATTTTAGATATTTTTGTAAAATTTTTTTTTCTTAATTGCTGAAATTTTGTTTTTTTTTACCGATTTAGCGATTTCAAATAAATTTTAGGGTTTGTTTCCAAGTTTGCAATTATTCGCGAATTTTAGTCATGTTCGCAATATCAGCGACTTTTTCTGTAAGTTATCTGATTCATTACAGCTTTAACAATTTTAAATAAATACTAGACTTTGCCTTCATGCAGCTGCTTGCAAATTTTTGCGAGTTTCCGCTTATTTCAAAATTTTAATAGAATTTTTGCTATTCCTTGTACTTTAAGGGACTTTTAATCAATTTAATGGCTTGTTTGATATATTAAAACCTTTCGAGAATTTTCGCTATTTTTTTCAAATTTTCTGAATTTGTTAAATTTTTGCGAATTTCTATAATTTTCCGAATTTTTTAAAATTTTGCGTTGCTCTTTTTTTTTGGCAAGCGGCGAAAACCGATAAGTTGAAGTCACTATTAGCACTGTTGATCTATAAGCATAAAATCTATTACATTTTTTTAAACAAATTTCGATTCGAAAGCTTTCGAATGCCGCAATCCCGTTTTTGATACGTGACGAAGTTTTATTCGATACAAAAGTATTTGGGCACTGATAAAATTTTGACCCCGTACATAGCGCTGGGGTCAAGTTACGTATTAACAAAATTCTGCAGCATTTAATATTTTATTTTTATTTGGAAATTCCCGAGCAGCGCCGGGAAAACAGCTAGTTTTCTATAAAAAATAAATGGAATCGAAAAAGTTTCTTAGAGGTGCGTTACCTTGATTGAAAGAGGGGTGTACTGGCAATTGAAAACGTAAAACGCAAGAGTTAGAAAGATGTTTTTAATTCACTTTTAATCCAATTTTTATAATTTTTGTTATAAGATTCTGTTTTTTCGAAAGTACTTTAAGTCGTTCCACACGATAAATAATTTGCCCTCGATGACAGTGTTCGTTAAATATACTAATTAATTAACAAAGATGCCACTTGATTGAAATTTTTAGCTATGTTGTTAAAATTGAGTTACTGGATTGCTGTATTGTTACCGTAAGCAATAAACAGGAAAGCTTCACCCAAAAACTTAAGAAAAGGTAAAGATATTAGGTATGCAAATAAAACTGTAGAGTGAATGAGAATTACAAACACTCAAAATTTTATTTGTAACGATATCAAAGCTGAAACAAAATACCAACAATAAACAGTGAGTTGATCTTTTCTTACCAGCGTTCTCAGTTTTGGAAATTTATCTATGTCGTAAAAATCTTCAGGGAATTTTTTGGGGAAAAAGCACTTTTTTCGCTGGGGGTTTATATAGATAATATATTATTTATAAGCGCCATTTGCGCAACGGCAAGACAGGTTTGGTCAAGACGTTGGTACAAATTAAAGTTTTTTGTCATACCATGACGCTGGCGGTTCGATAACTTTTCAAGAGCTTGCTGAAATAATTTGCTTAAAGGGTAACACTGACTACAACAATGTTTTAAGAAGCACTTTTTTGCCTCTGCGACTGTTTATGATTTAGGCCCAGTTAAAATCGATGGACAGGCCATTTTCTAAAGAAAATTCAAGCAACCGATTAAGTTTCAAAAAATAAATGCGCGCCTTTATTTAATTTTTTCAGACAATGTGGAGCATTTTAAACCTAATTGTTTTCTTTTCAGGAAAATGAAAAAATCTATTTATTGGAACAAGTTAGTAACGAGTGGTTTAAGGGACGGAATCGTTCTGGCTGCGAAGGTATATTTCCTATAAACTACATTGACATAAAAGTGCCACTTTCCATCGATTCTGCATCGAGTGCAAACTCAACACAATCATCGTCTGCCTCCACAACACCGACATATCAAGCAACAACTGCAAATTCTAGTAGTAATTTGAAAGTTCGTTCTTTATACAATTTCCCAGCCGAAGTTGAGGGTGATTTGGAATTGAAAGTAAGTTTAGACAATTTGAAAAAAGTAAAAATAGTTTTAATATTAAATTATTTACATATTTCTTTAATCCAGGAAAATGATATAGTAACGATATTGCATAGAATAAATGAAGACTGGTTGTTTGGCGAAGTAAATGCTCGCCAGGGTCAATTTCCAGCGACTTTTCTTGAATATGTGCCCTCAAATATACCAATGCCTTAAGTTTTAAACTAATCATACACACATACACTTGAACAATTCCTAAATATGAATATGGTAGTAGTTATAGAAAAGAATTAAAATTAAAAAAAAAAAAAAAAAAGAATGGACACAATACCATTTTTTTTTAATATTGAGATATTTAAATATGATTATTTTCCTATACACATACAAACATACACTTTATACAAAAATTAAGTAAACAAAACAATTTACATAAAATTTATTTAAAGATTTGCAAGACATATTATAAAATTATACACATTTTAAGTCGCTATCTTTTTGATAAACGAAATCGTTTTTATTTGTATTTCCCTTAATATATTATCAACTTGTATTATTAAATTAATTAATTAATTAGTTATCTACAAAAAGTCACAATTCTATTTGTTAAGTGTTTATAGATAGTTTATTAAAATATTCCTGTTTACCACTCATCCTTTTTTTCAAATTAACGAAACTTTTGTAAAATGTACATTAATCTGTGAAAATTTGTTCTTTTTATTATATCATTTTTTAATATTTTATTAATTTAGATCTGTATTGGTTAAAAAACATAGTGCTTTCGAAAATGTAATAATACTGTGTGCCCATTTTATTTTTTAGTCTATTTATTTGCCGCAAATGTTAAAAGTTTTGTTGAATGATGATAGAATTAAAAATAAGAAAATTTTAATTTTAGTTTGCATATTTTTTTTCTTAAAGAATTGTGAGTTTTTTTCTTCAAATATTTATAAATAAAATGCTTAAAAACAATTAAACAAAATAACAATTGCCTAATAAAATTTTGCATTAACTTGAAAAATACGTTGTATAATTTTCATTATACAAATTTTTGTTATAAAAAGTACGAAAAACCGATATACTATTCGTTAGAGATTGATGTTTGACTATAAACTGGCAGGCGCCGCAGTGGCACAAGCGGTAGAACGGCAAAGAATTCTGATGATGGGAATATGGTTATTTTCGAAACATGTAGGTTAGGTTAAATGGGCAGCCGCCACGACGACGACTCACTTGGGTCCTTATAGCGGTCCCTTTGTGATACCCCTAGCCAGTGACAGGAGTCAGCCAGTATCCACCAGAATATTCCCCAGCCTCGAACCACCCCGACTCCCTGCAGAACAGGGAGATCGATTTCAGTCCCACATTGGACATATCGTCCAGACATTGCAATTCTGGTCTCCCAAAATGCCTAAACCTAATGCTTTCCAGACCGGGGCATTGGCAGAGAAAGTGAAACACCGTCTCCTCCTCCTCCTCCTCATCATGACAACTCCTACAGTATCATTATACGCAAGACCCATCCTCCTGGCATGAGTCCCTATCACCCAGTGACCCGTAATGACCGATATCACTGTCCTCATCCGGTCCCTGCCGAGACCGAGTAGTACGCGCGTTCTCTCCGCGTCATAGCCAGGCCATAGAGCCCTTGCCATCAAGCAGGTATGCTCCCCCTGTCATCTCCCCTGAGCCATTCTGTACGACTCTCGTCTGATGAGAGTCTTGCAGCGGGCCATTGAAGTGTGCACAGGAGAAACTGTTGCACGTGCTAATTCGTATAAGAGGTTTTTTCACAACGCAGCGAAATACGCTTATATTAATCGTTAAGGGAATTTATGATGTATGTAGAGATTATCTAACGAGTCTTTCAAAAAGCATGCCAAGAGTCGTATGAGACTCATGTAGGGATTATTTTACAACTCCTGAAATGCTCAGCTAAAAAGGGGCAACAAGCGTCTTTTTGATGTTAAAACTTCTTATTTTTATACAATTTGTGTGAAACAAACCTTAAGGGCGCGAAATCAACACTATCCTATCGGAAAATCCTTTTTTACAGATACTTATGTAGGTCGGTTTGTTTTATTGAAATTGTATTGACAATAGAATTTTCATATGTATTTCAAAAACGCTCTTATTTATGTAGCCCAGTAATTGTTATACGACTCTTACAGAGAATCGCAAAAGGCTCATTCCAAGATTAAAAGACGAGCGTGCCAAAAAGTCATCAGAAGATTCTTTTGGGAGTTGTATATTAAACATAATCGTCAACCAAACATCCTTTTCTAGCTGGATAGGTTAAGCAAGGTTATGCATAGTTGGGCCTTAAAATCGAAAAGCGCTGCAATCGGGATAAATACATTAAAACGAAATTGAAAAAAAATTTTACCAAAATTAAAAAAAATATTGGTTACAAAAAAAAAATTCGCTTAAATAAAAAATCAGGGAAAACACTAAAATGGCTACAAAATTTTTAAGCAAAAAGTAAAAAAACGTTTAACACCCAATTTTCATGATGATTTTTTCCCCTATTTTTGAAACATGTCTTTTTTAGTTTGATAGCGAGCGGGGGAGAGAAGTAACACCCAATTTTCATGATGATTTTTTCCCCTATTTTTGAAACATGTCTTTTTTAGTTTGATAGCGAGCGGGGGAGAGAAGTAAGCAGGGTAGAAAAAAAGACATGAATCGTATTTTCTGTGTTTTTTTGACATTCCTCTTTGCACTAAATTTTTGTTTTTTAATTTATATTGTATTTTTATTTCAAAATGACAATTACTTACTAAAATATTCAACATTTTTTTTTTATTTTTCGAATTTATTCTATGAGTTAAATTTCAGTTATGTATTTTATAAAGCTTTTTTGTAATAGTCATATTCCTTCAATTTTTCAGAAGGAAATAATTCCCAGTTTCTATTTACTAAAATATAAAAAAATAAACAAATTTAATTTAAAAAAATTTAATACATACATACATATATAAGGAAAATAAAAAAAAATCAAACAAAATTAGAAGCATTGTGAAAATTTAACATGTTTTTGGAAGTTTCTTTAAAAAAGAACTACAAAAAAGACATGTCTTTTAAATCATCGTGAAAATTAGGTGTAACAAATTTTCTTGAAATAACAAACAACAAGCACAAGGCGAATTTACACCAGGTGACCTTATTTAGCTACGTAAGCAACAGCTGATAATTAACCTTGTGTCAAAATGATATAGCGTTCATGTGGTTCTGGGGAATATTTACAAAATTTTATAATATTCATTTAAAATTATTAAATTTAAAATTTTTTAAATTATTAAATTTCAAAACAAACAATGTAAAATAAAAAGAAAATGAAATATTTGTTTAAATTGTTAACTACAATGTTGTATTATTTTTGACACAACGTTAAAATATTTTACAGTGTTGTAAACGTTTTCAAAATAAGACCACCTTGTATGAATTCGCCTTGAACAAGCATTTTAATAAAATTTGGATAAAATTGGTTAAATAAAATAAAAATTATCAAATGGTATGGTCGCTATCGTGTCAAAATCATTTTTCCGGGAGCATAATGCATGGGGGCTATGTAAAATAATAGGTCGATTTTGCTTATTTTTAAAACAAAATAAATCTGGTATTTATCCTTATATTTTATATGATGTGGGCGCTTTTGTGTCAAAGTCATGATTTTGGAAAGAAAAACAATTTGTCTATTAGACCTGTTCCTTGAAATCTTGTGATTTTAAATTACACGTGCGATTGTGTGATGTTCTGAAAATCACACCGTTTTTATTTATTTCGGTGTGATTTTCAACTTTCGAAAGCACAAGCAAACACAAAAAGTTTGTTCGACAAAATTATAGCTTTTTATGTTATTTGTTCCTCATAGCCTTATTGTGGTTGTCGTTTTCGTAAACAAACGTGTCGTTTTTTGTAGTAGATTAAAGAACACATGTTGTGTATTACTTTAATCTATTACACAGTAGTATACGACAACGACAACCACAATAAGGCCGAATAATAATGTTATTTTTCGACAGTTTGTTTTTAACCGATTAAGCGGTCTCAAATTAGTTTTAGGGTTGTTTTTAATTTTGCATTTTTTTCGCAAAATGTTCGTAATAGAAGCGATTTGTTCTTGTAGGTTTTCTGATTCTTTACAGCTCTAACTATTTATAATAAATAGTAGACTCTGCTATCATGCCGCTGTTAATTTAGAAATTTTTACCGAATTTATGCCATTTCTCTTAGGCACTTTTGATAAATTTTAAGGCTTGTTGTAATTTTAAAAATTTTCGCTAATTTTTTTTTTTTTTTTTTCGACATTTTGTTTTTTTAACCCATTTAGCAATTTCAAATAAATTTTAAGGTTTATTTACAAGATTGCATTTTTTCGCGAAATTTAGCCATGTTCGCGATAAAAGCGTTCTTTTCCTGTGATTCTTTACAGCTTTCACGAATTTTAATAAATATTAGACATTGCTATCATACCGCTGCTAGCAAATAGAGCCTGAAATCAGAAATCACAAAAGTAAATATAATTTTTGTAGTGTCGTCGAATTTTCTTAATTCTAACTGCCCAAGGCCCATTGAAAAGGTCTGCGCAAGAAGCCTGATGATCATTGTTTATGTTCTTTTTAGTTGTCAAAAGTTGTTTACATGTACATGTAAACTTTTATGGTATGCGACACATACCCATTTTTCCTTCTGCTTTGTATATGTGGTAGTAAATGTTTGACAACTAAAAAGAATCGTTTTTTGTTTTTGTACAAATAAGCAGACCTGATAGATGGGCCTTGTAACTGCCTGTTTTTAGAAAACGTAAACAAGTGAGTGAGTGAGAAATTATATTGAAAACAACAATAAGAAACGAAAATTTGTTTTTGTTTTCAATATAATTTCTCGCTCACATACGTTTTTACGTTTTCTAAAAACACTTTTTCCAGAATTTACTCCCAAAGTAGAGTAAAGAAACAGAGCTATTATAAACAACGTCTATATCAGTCAAATGCATGTCAAGGTTTTTCAAGTTGTATGTTGTAGTATCTTACACGAGTCTCCAAAATGTTATTTTATTTCGTTTTCCCCGCACTTTACTGTTATATAAACCAACACAAATTGAAAAAATCTTTTTCTTCACACCTTCTAGTATTATCAAACTCAAACTGAACCGAAGTTATAGCAAAATATATCTTTAAATCGGTACATTTTGAAAACTTTAATCGCATTTGCCAAGATCGTTTGTTTTTGTAGATATGACTATGACGCAATAAAGGAGCGATATGTTTAGGTATCTTCTATTTTTAAGACTTGTTCATGGACAATGAAACTTTACTGCCTGCATCATATTTTGAATTCATGTACTGTATTAACTCTTCACTTCACTAGATGTAATAATTATCAACTGTTGCACTGCCCATTTTGCTTTTAATAGATTTATTGCATCAGGAGACATTAATTTAAATATGTACTCACTTCAGATGCTAATTTTTAGAGAATAGAAAACTAAATTTTAAAGTATAAATAGATGTTTTCTGAAATTATGAGGAATTTTTTATTTCCCGGGATCCCGCAAGAAAAATCCCGGGAAAACGGGAAATAAAATAATTGAAATTCCCGGGAAAACCCGGGGAAAACCCTAATATAGACAAATTCGCATGATTCTCCATGGGTCCCGAATAGGTTGCACTCTCAAAAATTTGTTTTTAAAAACTGTGGTGTGGGTATTATATGGTCGGGCTTGTCCGTCTATGCATTCTTACTTGTTTGTTCATGTATGTATATTTGATATTTATTTGTGTAATTTAATATTTTATTCTATAAGAACCATTTATCTTAAAAACTAAAAGAAATATTTTCCGTTTTGAACCCTTTTTATAACTCCTCATGTTTAGACGGGAATTTCTTTAAAATTGCATGATAAAGATTGTAGAAAGCATAAACTGAAACCGAAACAATAACCAGTAAGGCACCACCAAAGGCCATACTTAAAAAATTTCCATCAATGATGCCGGAAGAAGTGTGGCGTCGTGTGGACCATATTTCCTCAGTGCTAGCAGGATTTTGTTGCTGTTGGGCCGTCCGATCAGCCATTAAACGTTTCATGGTATTTAAACGTTCACGTAAAACTTCTACAGATTCATTGTTTAAATCGTCTTGGTTGAGAGAAAATTTCAAAAAGTAGAAAAAATTTAAAATTTAAGTAGAATTTCTTTTAAAAGTTTCTCTTACCTCCTGCACCAGGAACATCTTGATAATCAGCCATGTTAAATAAAGGAGTTTTTTAGGAAAAAGTTTTAATTTATTTAAAGAAATTTTTCTTATATATTTTCTTTAAGGGATGCTGCTGTTATTTTTTAATCAGGTTTACTTTTTAGTAATAGCCTTAAAGTATGCAGCATTTTATGCGCATGCTTGTTTGAAATTACTGGGGGTATTGCCACCTGAATCTTAATATCTGTTTTAGTAAAAACCTATATGGCATCATTTATTTGTTAAACTATTCTTTGACATTTCTTTTTTATTTTATTTTCTAAATATTGTCCAAATTGCTGGCTCGTGTTATTTGTATACAACCTTTTCAACACGTGCAAAGTGTTGTGTTTTTATTTATGTAAAAATAATTAATTTAAAGTAACAATATTGTTAAATAATTTTAAAATATGGGTTTAACTAAACAATATTTAGCTTATAAAGCTATAGATAGTTTTAATATTATAGCCAGTGGTCGCAGTAATGTAAACTTTATAATTTATAATAAAATTGAGGGTCGTTATGTGGTTGCGGCTGCTGCAGAAAATGTTATTATTTGGGATTTAAGGTGAGTAGGAAAAGAGGTTTTTATTAAATATTTAATAAAAATGCGTGATCTAAAATTAAACAACTATGCATAGAAAAAACTTTTTTAAAGAAGAATTGCTAAATAAAAAGGGCACATGGAACGCATTTTGCTCATGAAGTACAGTGTAGGTAGGAATTATAATTGTATAAGCGTGAAAAATAGTGATAGCTTTTCCAAATATAAAAAAATAGTGGCAAAAGTGCGAAAAAAAAATTGAACCCCTTCTGAAATTAAAAAAAAAAAACAAAAATTTAAGGGGGATGAGGCCCGTGGTCCCCCTGGATCCAAAAAAACGCCCCGCCCACTTAGTGAAATGTGTGGTTACTCAAATTAAAGGTAATTGTACAAGAAAAACGAAAATAATAAAATTTAGGGCGGGCCGGACTTTTGGGGTCCTCTTGGTCAAAAAAAGTGTCCCAGCCACTCACATCTACATATGTGTAGGTACTCAAATTAAAGGAAGTTTGCTCACGATTGTAAATATTTTGTTTTATTTTGTATTTTTTAATGTTTTATGATCGATTTAAAAAAAAAAAATTTTATTTTTTTTTGTAACTAATAGCCTATTTCCGATGTGCTAAATAATTATTTTCTGCTCTATGGTATAACAAAGACCGGCTTCGCTAACTAAAGCTTCTCTGCACAGCCGGCCTTCGGTCGTGCGCAATGATTTTCTCCTCTGTGGTATGAAATACCGGCTTCGCTAACTAAAGGTTCTCTGCATAGCCGGCTTCCGGGCGCAAGGATTTTTTCCTCTATGGCCCACGAGCCTTAGCCCCCTTAAATTTTAATTATGGTTTTTATTCTGAATCGGGTGACATATTTTTTTTACGCCCCGTACAGTGCACTTCAGCCAAAATAGTACAAATTGTAGGTATTTTTTTTTCGTTAGTTTACATCATTTATAAATTATATCACAGTATTTTTTATGGGTGGAAAACACAACGAAACAATTTCATACAAAATGTTGCTGAAGTTCTAGTTGACTCAACTTTAGTTACATTTTTAAATAAAATTTAGTTACAATTTTGTTCTAAAAATGAAAGGAAAATATATGAAATACTTTGGGAAGAAAAAGATAAAAGAACAAACGATATTGTTTCTCTGATTGTGAACGCAGCTGTAAAATTATCACAGAAAATTTGTCCTTCTTTGTTATTATTACTCTATTTGAAATTTACACCTCGAATTATTAGTGTGTCCTCTGCAAACCGTTTTTGCACATTTTAGTACATACATATATCATTATGCACAGCAAAAGATATACTTTAAGATCAGAATTTTTTTTAAATATGTATTTGGGTTGTTCACGAAAGGCAGACTATCCGGTTATATGGTTATGTAGTTATAATAACAGCAATAAAATATATTAAAAAAAATAATAAAATAATGTATTTTGTTGTTATGAATATAACAAAATAACCAGCCTTCCGTGAACAACCCAATTGTAGTTTTAATTTTTTACATTTTGTTTAAATTTTCTTGACTAAAAATTAAAAATCTTGATAATATATTCAACATTTTTTATTTTTCAAATTTTATTCTATGAGCTTAATTTCAGTTATGCATTTTAATCTTGATAATATTTAAAAGTTTTGCAAATATGTATTCATTTTTAACCAAAAACATGTTTTATTATTCAAAACAACATTATCTCATTTGATTCTTGCTTTAAAAAAAACCTACATATGTACACAAATACATAGCTTAAGTTTCGTTTGGATCCTAATTTTTCTAACTTTCCTTTTTCCCTCAAAACAGATTAGGCGAACGTGTTGTAACTTTTAGACGCGATAAGCAGGAAGTAACTGCTCTTCGAGTGTCACCCGATCGTTTACACATTGCTGTTGGCTACAATGATGGTGTTGTAGATATTTTTGATGTAACAAACCCTGCGGTATCCGTATGCTCATTGGCACTGCATAAATCGGCAATATCTATCTTGCGTTACGATGAGCAAGGTATACGCTTAGTATGCGGTAGTTTAGATTGTGAACTAGTTGTGGTTGATGTAATTGAACAGGCTGGTTGTCAACGCCTGATAGGACACAATGCTCCCGTGACAGATGCCCACTTTTTTGAAAAGTTTAAAGAACAAAATATAGTGGTTAGTTGTTCCAAGGATACCCAAATTAAGTTCTGGAATTTGGAGACCCAGTTTTGCTTTAAAACAATAGTCGATAATCGCACTGAAGTCTGGGCCTTAGCTTTTGTTAATGACATGATGATTGCGGGTTGTGGAGAATCTACTATGAATGTGTATCGTTTGAAACCTAGAGATCATACACGAACAGAAAATCAAAGTCTGGCAGTTGCTGTTGAAGGGTTGTCAATTGATGATGAGGATACTATAAGTCCTATATCAGTGGCAAACTGTGGTGCTATACAAAGAGCTGGCAAGGGACGATGTGTTAATTTAGTGGCCGATGTCTCAGAAAAAATCATATCGTGTCATGGCACAAATGATATAATAGAAAATTTTTATATTTGTAATGAGGACGAAGCCAAAAAACGTTTGCAGAAAAGATTAAAAAAATCTAAAAAGTCTGAAGCTATTGAAGAAAATGAGGATAGCTTAAAAAATTTGTCTTTATCAGATGAAATCAAAAGATTGGAGAATATAAAGGTTAAACAAAAAATTAAATCCATTGATGTTTTGCTGGGAGCTAAGGAGGAACTCAGAGTTTTGATTAGTTTAGCCAATAACACTTTGCAGTTATACAGTATGAAGGCGGCTTTTAAAAAAGCCAATCAGGAAGAAACTGTTAAGCTATTAAGATCTCTTAACAGACAGGGTCATCAGTCGGAGGTGCGCAGTGTTTGTTTCTCTTCAGATTCTTTGGCTATTGGCTCCGGATCTGCAGAATCATTTAAATTTTGGAACAGAGATTCTATGCAATGTTTGAGAACAGTAAACAGCGATTATGTTTTATGTTCACAGTTTGTGCCAGGAGATCGTTATGTATTGCTGGGTCTTAAATCAGGAAAATTACTAATTATTGATGTGGGTTCCGCAGATGTGGTAGAAGAAATTCCTGCCCATGAAAGCGAATTGTGGTCTATAGCTTTGCTGCCCGATCAAAAAGGCTGTGCAACAGGGAGCAGTGATTCTACAGTAAAAATCTGGACTTTTGAGCTAATTGACAGTGCCCACGATTCTATGGAAGTTGATGGAGAACAACAAAAACTTACGCAAGGCAAAGTATTGTCTTTACTTCACAAAAACACATTAAAATTGGAAGAAAATGTATTGTGTGTTAAAGTTAGTCCTGATATGAAATATTTGGCTGTGGGTCTTTTGGATTCCACTGTCAAGGTTTTCTTCTTGGACAGTTTTAAATTTTATCTCTCCCTCTATGGGCACAAATTGCCCGTGCTATGCTTGGATATATCATATGATAGCACTTTAATAGCTACCGGTTCTGCTGATCGTAATGTCAAGATATGGGGTTTAGATTTTGGTGATTGTCATAGATCTTTATTTGCACATGATGATTCTGTTATGGGTTTACAATTTATACCCAAGACTCACATGTTCTTTACTTGCGGCAAAGATGGTAAAGTAAAACAATGGGATGCTGATACATTTGACAAAATTATTACCCTTCCCGGACATTTGGGAGAAGCCTACAATTTAGCTGTAAGTAGCAATGGTCGCTTTCTAGTAAGCTGTGGTTCTGATCGCTGCTTGCGTTTATATGAACGTACCGATGAGCCAATAGTTTTACAAGATGTCCAAGAAGAAGAACGTGAAGAAATAGAAAACCAACAATTGGCTACCGGAGAAGAACATACGGTACCTTTACTTCCCGGCTTAAAGCTAGCATCCCGAAAAACTGTGGGTTCCGAAAAAGCTGCAGAGTCTATATTAGAATGCTTGGAAATATGCAAACAATATGATGTTGAGGAAGATGAAAAGCCTGATTTGCATCCCTTAATGCGCGCTTTAGATGTTAAAAACTCTAATGATTTTATTTTAGCTACATTAGTTCGCATAAGAGCCTCAGATTTGGAGGAAGCTTTACTTTTATTACCTTTTTCCAATGTCTGCGAATTATTAGAGAAATTACCCGGTATTTTGGAACAACGTTCTGATGAAATTGAATTACTAGCCAAAGTTACCATGTTTTTGTTTAGAGTCCACATGAAACCCATCGTTGGAGCAAAACATATGAAACCTTTGCTGCAAACTTTGGTCAAGATTTTGAAAAAGGATGTGAATTCATTAAGAGATGTTATTGGTTTGAACCTACATAGCTTGGCATTAATTCAACACGACATAGAAGAACGCGAAGGTGTAGAATTATTCCGTGAAGCGACACAAGAACGTAAGAAATGGGATAAGAAACGCCGTGAGGGCATTAAACGCCAACTTATACAAATGGCTTAAGAATTCTTGGTGGTTTTTTTTATTATTGTAATCAGTTGTTTAAGTTAATTTCAAATTTAAGAAATGTGTATGATAACCCATAATTAAACATTTATTACAAAATATATTTGTGTTTTTCAAATGATTTATTTATTTACTTGTTATTGAAGATGGGACACAATTTCAAATATTTACATAAAAGTAACGAGATTCAAGCCTTTTGGTTTTAATTTACAGTTAAAGAAATATTTTGTTTGTTTTAACAGATTCCCGCCTTAGGGAAACTTGTCGCATTATCGTTTTGTTTACAGCAAGCTGAAAAGAAATTATAAAGAGCAGATATTAAGTTCTTTAAAAATCTAAAGGAAATTGAAATATATATTTAATTTTGATTGAATTAATGTTATTTGTAAAAAGCATTCTACAATTTCCAGGGTCGAACTACGACATTTGATATCGATCGAAATGTCTATTAAAATAGATTTGTCATTTCTATCGATATCGAGTACCATGATTTCCCTCCTGATTTTTCTTATCAATAGCATGATAGCGATATATATATTGTATATATATTTTTATTTCAATATTAATCGTACTTAAATTAACTACGCACACTTCGACTGTTATGACTCTATTGCTTTAATCGGTACTTTAAATGCGCAATAATAAAGGCTATCCTTTATATAATTCTATGAACCAGGGCTGTGGAGTTGGAGTTGAGGTTTTTGTGCCGGAGTCGGAGTCGTAGTACCCACAAAAACTCGCGACTCCGACCCAAAGTTTTTCGGCATAACAAATTTAAAAAAATGTTCCAAAATAAAAATTATCTTCTTAAAACACATTTAAAATTTAAATAAATGGTTTATGAATACTGCTCTTATGTGCTGTTTCCAAATGATAGGCGATGGACTGAGTGCTTTTCATATAAATTTTACTACATACTCAAATGCCTGTCATTTGGAAACAGCACATTAATGTTTGCGTACGGTAATTTCTTCTCAAAAACTTTAATTTTTAGAAGGCCGTACGTTAGTGAAAAAATAAAAGTTAACATCACTGAGTCTCATATACATACATTTAGCGTCAAGATTATAACAGGAGTCGGAGTCGCACTTAAAAAATTTCAGCGTTTGGAGTCGGAGTAAGTACTTTTTTCGGACGACTCCACAGCCCTGCTATGAACACTGTCCAAAATAGTGTTATCGCTATAATTTTTTGTTTTTAACTCTTAAAAAAACAAACGTTTTCAAAATACTCCACACATGTTCACTATATAACACAAGGGAACAAGTTTTGGTTGATTAAGAAAAAAAAATTAAGGCACTTTCGCTACATATATTGGAATAAAATAATTCAAAACTCGTCAACGATATTATCTTTAAGTTGTGCTTACATCGGTTTTTAATTCGCCCAGTTGTTTCAGACATAACGTTGAAGTTTTGAAAAAAAGAACAATTCAAAAAAAAACTTTTTTTTGTACTTTAAAATTTGATAAAAAATAAAATTGCGACAAAAATCACAGTTTAAAATTATTTAGTTAAACATATTTCGAATCAAATGAGCTTTATTTCATTGTAATCGTTGCACAACTTTTGATTTTATTCACAATTTACTGAGAAAACTGAATTGATACAAATCGCGATTTCCATACAAAAATAACATTTTTAATGTGTTCGTTTTTCGCTGCACTATTTTATGTCCGTTTTTGGCTTCACTTAAAAATGAAACGCGTTCATCAATTCTTATGATCAATCGGGCATGTTCTAAAAATTGAAACGAAGCGTGTTTGAAATCAAGCAAATTTTAAAAACGACCTTGAAAAATTAAAAAATTCCATTTTATTAATTTCATTTTGTGATTACCAATTAGACTTACAAAGAACAACTCTTAAAACCAGGAAAAACTACGGTCATTTTGTAAATAATTGAATTTGAAATATCATTCGATTACAATTTCACTTCATTTCGAATTCTAGAACATGCCTGTATGTCTTATTTTGTGCATAGGTTATGTTACTTTACGTAAAAATAATAAGACTAACTTTTTCCCCGTCTTGAATTTTTCAGGATTTTTTATAAAACAAAAATTTTTTTACGTAAACAACCATTTTTTTTGTTGGTGGATTCCGAAAATTTGAGTGTTTTTCAAAGCTAACAATTACATCCTAAAATAAATTTGAAAAGCGCTTAATAAAGAGTACAGTTATGATTTTTTGAACAAATTAAAGAAATACGTTTAGTACCTGTAACTTAAAAATGCGAGCTGATAGAAAAAAAAACGAAGATTAGATTTGAAAGTAGCGACCTCAAGTTAGTAAAAAACCTAATCAAACTTCCAATTAACTCAAAAAAGTTCAATTTTGTTCCCTTGTTCCTTATATAAACTAAGGCAGATATCACTGCGTAAAAAGCCCAATAACCGCCATACATACTCTGTGAGCAATGAAATTTAAATATACTTATACTTAAATATATGTCTGCGATTAAAATCGAACGATTTTTAAATGGTCGTTTTTAAAAGGTGTGATTTTAGTCGATTTTCCATTTCTGAATTAAATTCTTAATTTTTGTTCTTAACACAGTTCAATTCAACATATCGTCGGCTTAATATACAAACCACTTTTTAAGTAAATTAAGATTTTGATGCCGTGTAGTAGAGAAAGATATGCCTAGTCGACCAGCATGTACTTTTTCTTCAATTTGAGTCTTAAAGTGTGTAAAACCAACTACATTTTTTGTATTCCTCTCAAGCTGCAAATATAAAATATAAAAAGTTTTTTGTCTCTCATGTAAAATGTGCTGAAAGGGAGTTAGCAGGTTTGCATATTAAGCCGACGGATATACATATAATATAAAATTTAAAGGAATATTTACAGAAAATATGTATTATAAATCAATTTTTAAAGTTACTGAAAGATCGGTTAAAAATCGTTTCGTTTTCAAAATCGATTTTTATCATATAGCTGATTGTTAAGTTTTTGTACTTATGCCCCTCAAATTGAAATATACTTTTGCAAATTAAAAAAAACAACAATTATTTCCTACCTCCACATCTTGAAAATGTACCGGGTGGCCCATAGCTCAATTTCTGTACGGTACATTTTTCCATCGGTGCTGTAGGCCTAATATAACTTGAGGCCCTTGCCCATGGTAAAGCTTCCTTGCGGCCTATACAATTCGGCATATAACTCAATTTATAAGTTGTACACTTCTCCATTGATCCTTGAGGGCGACAAATACCAGTAGGTGGTTTTACTGCCGGTGGACGACGATATTCACAAACATTTACAGGCATATAAGACAACTTATTAACAGTACATTTCTCCAAAGCCCCTGAGGGACGACCAATTAACGATGGCGGCTTAATGGGACACCGACGACAAATGGGTTTTGGTACAAAATCATGCTTTTGTGTGGTCATGAAGTACATGGATCCAGAGGGTTTTATACAATTTTCTCTCGGTCGTATGGCAGCTGTACGAACAGTACAATAATTCGGTTGATAGGATAATTTTTGTACTGTACATTTCTCCATAGTACCTGTAGGCATTTCAAGACCATTAATGGGTAACACGGGAGGTGGACGACAACAACGTGCATCATTTCCTATATAACTGAGTTTGTATACCGTATTGCCATCATTGCCGTCTGTACCAAAGAATTTAAGGCCATTCATAGGCATAATGGGCGCTAAACGCTGAGTATTACAATTCGGTATATAACTTAAGTTGTAGGTAGTGCAAAGATTTTCATATTTGGGAGGTGGACAGCGAGTCTTCTCCGCCCACGGCATTGGTTCTTTGGCAGGCAAACATACTGGTAAATAACTTAATTTTTGAATTGTGCACTGCTCTCCCGAAGCTGTGGGTCGTTCGTAATTATAAGTTTGTACAAAAGGTCTAGGAGGTGGATTCTTGCATACATCAATCGGCATATAAGATAATTTATTAACGGTGCAGCGCTCCAAAGGTTCACAAGACTTCCATATACCATGTTTAGGCTTAATAGGATTTCTTCTACAAAAACCCTTGGGCATATAATCATGTTTTTGTGAGGTTATGGCATATATGGGACCTCTGAAGTTTAAACAGTTATCTTTGGGTCTAATTGGTTCTGCTCGCCCCACACAAGAGTAAGGCATATATGATAATTTTTGAACGGTACACTTTTCCATTGGTTCTTTAATTGACGAGATATTGTTGCTAGGTTTTACAGGTTTTGCTTTAAAGGTATCACCATAATTTCCAGGATAGGAGCGTTTGTAAATTGTTTCAGTTTCTAGAGGTTCATTCGAACGCATTATACACGTTTGAGGTCTAATAGGCTGAGCTCTAGAGGGTTGTTGATAACAAAAACCGGAATAATCACCACAAACACATCTGTTATTGCAATCATCCGAAGGACATGCATTAAATTCTGTTGGGGCTTTACAAGGCTCGAAAGGGGGATACACATTATTACAATCTCCTGCTGCAGCCGCGGCATCGCATGGATTTTCATTTATGGCGCATTCCTCGGGAACTTCACAAATAACTTGGCTGGTAAATTGTTAAAATTTTTTAATAACAATTTAATTTGGTCTTTATAATGACAGTTTACTTACTCACACATAATTTTGAGTTTATTATTAGCTGGATTATTTTTTATACGAAAAAAGTTGTGCCTTTCTAATTATTAAGCCCAAAATACCTTCTGTAGTAAATTTTGCAAAATTTTTAACGTAAAACACACACAAGATAATTAAACAATTGACAATTACAGAACCGAAACAATTTTTCAATTAAATTTGGTAAACGAAAACTGTGATTATGGAGAAAAAAAAGAAAACAAATACTTATATTTATTTTACATAAAATTCCTGGCATTTGTTGTTTTTAAAAGAAATATTGTTTGGTAAATTTTAATTAAAATTTTTAAGGGACCGTAACATTAATTAATTTTTAATAAAATTCAATAATTTTTGTTTCTTTTTTATAAAGTACTAGCTTAACCCGGTGCGCTTCGCTACACTGCTTTAACCACTTTATCGGTTGAGAGATATTTAATATATGCATCCTATGGAAGGTAGTTCCCCCCTGCGCCTATCCGCTTTATTTTTATATTCAAAGTGAAGTATACCATAAGACTGACTACCAAGTTTGAACTTTCTCACTATAAAAGATTTTAAGATATCCGATATTAAACATTGTCGTCCTATGGGGGGTAACACTTACCCCGCTGCTATTTTATTTCAATTTTGGGGCTCAGAAGATCCTACTACCAAAAGTTCAACAAATTGCTTGCAGCAGCTCTTAATTATATTTCTATCTATGAGGGATACTGCTCCTCCTTTGGCTACCCCGCCCATTTCTATATTGAAATTTATAGTTTACCATAATAGTAGCTTTAACCACGTTTGAAGACTATCCCTTTAATTGTTCTTCAGTTGAGCAATAGTTAATATATGGATCCTATGGGAGGTATTTCCCCCCCTACTCCCACCCGCTTTATTTCTATTTTCAAAATTGTAGTATACCATAAGAGTGACTTCTGCAAGTTTTGAACATTCTCACTATAACAGTTCTTAAGATATGCGATATTAAACATTGGCGTCCTATGGGGGTAACACTACCCCCGCTGCTATTTTATTTAAATTTTTGGGTTCCGAGGATCCTACTACTAAAAGTTCAACAAAATACGTGCAGCGGCTCCTTTTAATATTTCTATCTATGAGGGGAACTGCTCCTCCTCTGTCTACCCCGCCCATTACTATATTGAAATTTAAAGTTTGCCATAATAGTAGCTTTAACCACGTTTGATGACTCTCCCTTTAATAGTTCTTCAGTTGAGCGATATTTAACGGCTTAAATAACCGGGAAGTACTGGGAAACCGAAATAAAAAAACTATGAAAACTCGTGTAAGATACTACAACATACAATTTTAAAAACACATTGTCCTAAAGATTACAGGTGGATCTTATAAGATGAAGTCCGTTTGATGCTATTTTTTGCATCAATCTTGACATACATTTGACTGATATACAGGCCTGTTCTGAAAATCACATTTTTTGAAAGTGATTTAAAATCACAAGAAAGGTGTTCTGAGTATATAATTTTGTGATTTCAAAACGTTCAGCTACGTTAACAACTTTTTGAAATCACTTTGTTATTTTTTCGACTATTGTAAGTTGACCTTTATAATAAATTTCTTAAATCAAATATTCCATGTGTTGTTTATTAATTTTTTTACAATAAGCTATTTTATTTACAACAAATCATTTAAAATTAAGAAAATTCGATGATACTACAAAATGATATTTGCTTTTGTGACTTCTGTTGTGATTTCAGGTTTGCTTTTTTAGTTGAATTAAAGTTCGCTTTTTTGTTAACAGCGGCATGAAAGCAAAGTCTTATATTTATTAAAAATCGTAAAAGCTGTAAAGAAACACAGGAATAAATCGCTACTATCTCTCAAATGGCTAAAATTCGCGAAAAAAAACTAACCCTAAAATTTATTTGAAATCGCTAAATGGATTAAAAAAACAAAATGTCGGAAAATAAGAAAAAAAAAAAAAAATACAAAATTTTAAACAACCCTAAATAAAACTAATTTGAAATCGCTAAATCGGTAAAAAAAAAACAAATTGTCGGAAAATAACATAAAAAGCGTTAAAAATTAGCTATAATTTTTTTTGCTTTCGACAATTGAAAATCACACAGAAAAACACAAAAACGGTGTGATTTACAGAACACCAAAAAATCACACGTGTGATTGAAATCACGTGATTTTCAGAACAGACCTGTATGTAAAATATTTTATCTATTTTATGAATCTACTTCTTGATTTCATAACTTGAGCACCACAATTTTTGTTTGTTTTTATTATTGTTTTATGAATTAAATTGTTATGTTTATGTTATCTTTTTATCTTGTGTCGAGACTCTAGAGCATAATGATACGAAATTTACATATAAAATCGTAAGGTAATAATAATTCAAGTTCCTCTTTCAACTTTTAATTAATTTTTGTAGTATTTAGGCATTTCTTTTACTTACTTTGTAAACAAGTTCCCTTACGCTTTTTTAAAAAAGTTTTTTTCATTAATTTCAAACAAATTTACTTTGTATTATTTATATGGAGCGGGATACCGGGATCCCGGGAAATTTTAAAAAAAAATCCCGTTTTCCCGGGAATCGAAAAACTCCGGGGAAAAAACTCTAGTTATTATATAGGGAATAAAAGTCCATTAAAACTCAATTTTGAAATTTTTGCAGATAGGTTATTAGGTCTTTCAGATGACGATATATTATAAAAAAATTAGTCCATTAAACTGAATTTATTTTATTTAACATATCGAGTCCTTTTTGCAATTATATCGTAAGCGACAAAAGGTAAATTTTACAGTAGAGGGTTTTTATTTATTTTTTCTTATGTAGTGCTTCATATTAAGCATTTATTTATTTTTAAAATTATAATAGCGCATTCGATTGTTTTTAAGAGCATGGTAGATTTAATTGACCTGTCGTTTACGATAGTTTTAATGATGTCCCTTACGACATAAACGCAAAAAAGGGCTCGATATTTTCTGGCATTTTTATTTTAAAAATTTACTCATGTTTACCTTAAAAAAAGGGAAACTTTATTAACCGCAGCTGGTGTTCGCCATATCATAAAGTTCAAACTCCTTTCGTCCGACCAAAGGCCGACAATTCAAAGAAACTTTGCAATTGAAATATTCGTTTTACTTGTTTTGATCGCATCTTTAAGTTTTATGATACCAATATTATCCCATAAAACCATACATTGAGATATGAGCAAATATTTTTTTCGAAATTTCGGAGGCCCATAACTCGGAAACTATGCGTCGGCGCCAAATTTTTTATTTCAAATATACATATGTATGTATATATTTTTTAAATTACATGTTCGACCCCTTAGAATACTTTTTTATTTTCGTTTAACTTGGGTAAACTAGATTTGTTTCAAATAATTAAACTCATGTATGTATATTGTTTGGTTGATTTCTTCTTCTTCTACACTAAGCTTATATGGCCTAAAATTGGAACACCTTTAATAAATAGCGATTTAAAAAAAACTCATCTGGTATTATGGTAACCAGGCAGGGCTTATTACACGCACTCCACCATACGTAGAGAAGGTATTATTGTTTTATACTGATTTTTGCAACACGTGAAAATATTGGTTCTCGATCTAACTTTTAGCATACCGATCGACTTCGAATTACCTCCTGAATCGGTCTAGTGGTGTACTTCCATTCGGTTGGCTGTTTAGTTATAATAAGGACGAATAGTAAGAATCGGCTGATAACGGCTTACGTAGCCCCCATACAAACTTCTTTTCGGAAAATTTAGTATTTTTGCCTACATATAAATCTTTTTATTATGCTGGTATTTTATTTTAACTTGACCCAATTTAATAAGACCAATTCTCAAATGTAGGTATATGTTTTAGAATACGAATCCACTCGAAAGTGGATTACTTTAGCATGTTTGGTGTTCTGCATTTCACATCCACATGTTTTTATTCGTTTTCAATTAGAGTAGTAAGGGGTTGTTGAAAGTAAAAAAAAATCGACTTTTTCATTGATTTTGATGTAATTTTGCTAATTTTTTTTAATGTTTTTCTGTTATTTTCCGACGATTTGTTTTTTTTTTACCGATTTAGCGATCTCAAATTAGATTTTAGATTTGTGGCAAATTTTGCAATTTTTCGCGAATTTTAGCCATGTTCGCGATAAAAGCGATTTGATTCTGTAAGTTTGCTAATTCTTTACAGCCTTAACGACTTATAATAACGAGTAGAAAAGTCTATATTGCCACTGTTAACAAATTTTTAAAAATTTCCTCTAATTTAGCAATTTTAATCGAATTTTTGTTATTCCTTATAGATTAAGGGACGTTTAATCAATCTTATGACTTACATATGTATTTGAAATATTACAAATTTTCGCTATTTTTACAATTTATTTTGTTATTTTCCAACATTTTGTTTTTTTTTTTTTTTGCAATTTTTCGCGAATTTTAGTCATGTTCACGATAACAGCGATTTTTTCGTGTGATTCCTTACAGTTTTCACGATTTTTAAAAAATATTACCTTTGCTTTCATGCTGCGGTTACAAATTAGCGTTCTTTAGTTCAACTAAAGTTTTTTCGAAAAAAAAAAAAATTTCGAATACACAAAAACGTGCGGATTTGAGAAAACCAATTTATTTATTATGCGAATTCAAAAAATTTTTCGTTTTCAATTCTAGTCGAAACCTAGAACAGACCTGATAAACATCTATTGCTTTAAAATACTTAATATGTATCATTAAAAAGTAATAGCATTCTAAAAAAAGAAAACTTTTTGTGAGTTTCTTAATAAAATTCTAATAAAATCGATATTATTTTTCAGACTTTTAATTTGTGTTTGCTGGGAATGTGGGGTATATTTGTTTCATACTACCACAATGATAGATAACATTTTCAGATCTACACTTTCAGGTCAGTAAGAAATCTTACCACAGAATTAGTTTTTCTTTCTCAAATTATTCTATGTTAAATAAAAAGCATTTAAATTTGGTTAGTCTTCCTTTCACATTTTATTTTCTTATATAAACTATTGATTTGCATCCTTTTACAAAGATTTAATAACATTTCTTGTTTAAATAATAATAATAACAAAATTAAAAAAAAAAATTTTCTTAAAGAAAATATAAAATAAAAATTGTGAAAAGGAACACTGTTAAAAAAAGAGAATAATTAAGCAAACTAAACTAAAGACACAGATAGAATTTACTAAAAATGGAATATGTTGAGACTTGAGAAAAAAATAACTTAAAAATTAAACAAATTATAAAAAAAAATGTTGAATTGAAAGAGTATCTGATATCAAATTTTCATCGTTTATTGGGGGGGAGGGGGTCTGCTGTTAATATACATATTTCAAAGTTAAACTTTCAAATTCATAAAGACAAATTTATTTGTTTTTTTTCTTTTATAGTTTTTTTTAAGTTTTTATTTAGTTTTTACCTTTAAAGGTTTAGTTCATATTTTAAATAATAAAATTCTATAGATAATCTAAATTAGTTGGGTTTTTTTCTCTTGAATTTTTTCTGTTGGGCTTTTTTAATAATTTTTTTTTTGTTTCTTTAATCTTTTCTAATTAATTTATTTGCTTTAATTAAATATGTTTCAGTATTTTATTTAAATTTTTCATTTGTATAACTATTTTTTATTTGTTATGTATACAGAATTACAGTTATTTGAATGGCTTAAATGCCAAATTTATTAACTCCACTTTTAGAATTTTTTTAAATTTTAAAGTCATAGATGACAAAAATTGCTACTATTCATAACAAAAATCTCTAAAAATAAAAAATTACACCACTAAATGACAAAATAAATAAATAATTTTTATTTCAGATACTATTTTCTCATTTTTCTCACCTATTTGTTTTATGAAGTTAATCGATTTGGCTTGCAAACCATTAATTTTAATTTTGAAGTTTGTTTATATTTATTTTATTACTTTTTTTAGTTCGTTTATATAAGTAAATCAGAGAGTACGTTTAACGTGGTGTCTTTCCTTATTTTCTTGTTTTTTTTTATAAAAATGGGTTGTTTTGAATATTTTCTCTTTTTTACAAGTTAAAAATAGAAAACGTGCTGATCTTTGTTGTCGTTTTCTTTTTGATGTTATTTGCTTTTCAAAACACTGTGGACAATATTGTTCTTATTTTAAAATTTTTTTTTATATTTTTCTTCTCTTTTTCCTTTTAAATTGATTTATAATTTATTTGTAAAATTTTAGTTCTCTTTTTTTGTTTATTAATTTTTCACTTTGTTTAATTCTTCTTCTTCTGTTGTTGCTGCTGTTTGATTTATGTCTCTTTTCGGTTTAGCGCTTAATCAGATATTGTCCACAGAGTCGGCATCATCATCAGAACTAATTTCATCACCAAATTCAATATCTTCATCGAAACCATCTTCCACAAAGGTGACCGTGTCGTTGATACGCACAGATTCGGGAAATTCACCGTAGGTCTTCAAGTTTCTAGCTTCGTCTGATGTGTATTTAAGAATAACATCGGCCTTTGAATCTTGATAATCACGAAGACCAACCAAAATAATATCACCTTGATTAATCCATACCTGAATGAAAAATAAACAATTAGTAAAACAATGCAATTTAATTTCTAATTAAGAAACTTATTTAATTAAATGGAAATCCATCTCATTTGTACATTAAAATAAAAAATACGTATTGATTTGTTAGAAATCTATACAGATAATCCATGCGTATTTTAAATTCAAAATTTGTTTTGAAAGTACATATGCGCGATTCGGATTAACATTTTGCTATGGCAGCCGTTGGCAGTAATTAAAAAATTTGTATTATAAATATTTTAATGATTCCATTCAAACAGTAATACACAGAAACATCCTGAAACCTGTGTTCACGTTTTAAAAGTGCAGTCAAACTTCCCTGTAATGAATACGAATTGGAGCAGGAAATCATTTCATTATATCGCCAGCTCCATTATTGGTTGGACCTACCGAGCATTTAAAAAGATTTAGTTATTTAGCATTATTTTTACTCCCTATCAACTATTTTAATGTTTATTTAGTATTGCTTTGCTCTACACGCCACTGCTTGGCGAATGCTGCAAATTCCTCATACAAAAATGCAAAAAAAAAAATTATTGTTGCAAAAGCAAAATAAAATGTCAATAACACAATCCACAGCAGTAAGTATAAGTATGCAGCACAAAAGGCTAATGTTTAGAAATACATTTAGAAAAGTGGCGTTTGCGGCACAAAACAATAATTTTCGCTTTCAATACCTCTACCGCAATTCTGTAAATTTTTTGAATTAAACTTCCGATTTTGTTGAGCAACGAGATGTCTCGGATACTTAAACGACGTTGTTATTCTCTATTTTAAGTAAAAGAATAGTTTCGTTGAGAAATATAAACGACAAATATCGGTAAAAAATATAAAACGACGTTGCCACACATTAAACCAATAGCGGTTTTCACCCTTTGTATTAACTGTACAACTCTGCTTTTCTTAATATGATTTTATACTACAAAGCATGAGTGTCTTTTTCGTTAGTACTGTAAATTAATGATGTTGCTGAGTGAGGGAAAGAGATAGTTTCTTCAACTGTTTTCTTCTGGGTTATTTAACAAACGTGTTTACTACAGCTTTTTGTTGGATTTTTCAGCCACTGCCAAGTAAATTTTAGTCTAATACATTTTGTTGTTGCAGTGTTGTAAATCTTAGTACACTAACTAAATTAATAAGATTCACAAGGTCTACAAGGTTGAAAACCGCTAATATATCGGCGATACTTCAGGTTTGCCGATATATCAGTATCGGCGATATTTTAAATTTTTTAAACAAACATCTAAGAGAAAAACACATTAAAAATCAGAGCATAAAATCAAAACAGAATACATAATATAATTGTTCGTTTTTATTTTTGAGCTGGAGGTTCACACTACGTAAATACGTTTATGAATCGGTCAAAAAGGCAGAATCAGTGTAAAATCTTTTTTTCAAGTTACACAGCAAATGCGTAGAATGGTAATACGCTGTTTGAAGAGGCTACAAAACCCATATGCACAGTCACTTCTACTTTGTCTGACGTTAGTAAAGCTTTCGAATATTTCAAAAACAACCGCCTTCCTTCAATCGTGTCCAAAAAGTCTTGCTGAGCTACATTCCGAAAGTGTTGAATACACATAGTTAAAGTCCTGCTAAGTCTAAAGCTGGGGTCGCACGATTGCCGCAATGCTCCAATTTTCACACTCGTGTAACTGCACAACCAAATGGCTCATGTACAATCGAGGACAATATTGGTCTTACTTTTACCAACAAATTGCAACCCTGGTACGGCAATCGTGTGACTCACGGTTGATAAAGTTGGTACACTTGTACTTTTTTTTGGAACAAAATGGCTTTTTTGGTACTATTTCCAAATTTTTCAAACCTTTTGTTATTTACTTTAAAATGGCAACTCGTATTTACTGTACAATGAATATAAACGGAGTTCAGTGTTTGGTGCAAATGTGTAGTAAAATTAATATGGAAAACATTAAAAAAAACTTTGTGCTTTTCATATAAATTTTACTACACTCAAAAAACTAAGTGCTTTCATATAAATTTTACTAAACGTTCAATAACCTGTGTCGTAAAAACAGCACATAATAATCTCTTACACTGGTATTTTGTATAATAAACAAAATCACTCAACTTGAGTTGAATATTGCAAAATCGCTACTGAATTCAAGAACAAATAAAAAACAACTGAAGGGACACCCTTAAAAGTAATTTAAAAAAAAATTTTTAAGACATCCGTAATAATTCCTAAAAAAAATTTCCAATGCCATACTTCCGTTTTTGTTTAAAAAGAATAAAATATTTTTTAAGACACAATTTTTTTATTATAATAATCATAGAAATACACATTATCACATAATTAGTAATAAAAGACTAAAATGATAAAAAAAAAATCCAAGCAAAAATGCGATAACATTTGATAAGTTAATAAATTTTAAACTTTCTGCATGAAGCCGTCTAATGGTACAAACTTTTTTCAAGTTCGGCAGAATAAAATATGACGTAAAGTTTATTTACACTTTAAATATTAATAAAAGGAAGTAATTTATGAATAGTTAGGCCTGTCACAGAAATTAATTCCGATCGAATTTACTTCCACTTTCGATTTCTGTGACAGGCCTGAGCATATATGAAATATTAAAAATATTTTTAATCTTTATTCTCATAAAATGAATGCTATTTGTAAATATTAAATAATATTCAGTGATACGTTTTATTTTACAACCACAACTGGAGTATTAGCGGTTTTCACCCTTGATAGTAATGTCCCTTGTAGTCCTTGTAAATTTTATGAATTTAGTAAAAGTACTAAGATTTACAACACTGCAACAACAAAATGTATTAGACTGAAATTTAGTACGCTGTTGTTGAAAAATCCAACAAAAAGCTGTAGTAAACACGTTTGTAAAATTACCCAGAATGAAGAAACTATATCTGTCTCTTTTCCTCACTCAGCAACTTCATTAATTTACAATACAAGCGAAAAAGATACTCATGCTTTGTAGTATAAAATCGTATTAAGAAAAGCAGAGTTGTGTACTTAATACAAAGGGTGAAAACCGCTAATGTTTAACTATGAAGACTTTTTGTATCAGAAGTAATAAATAAAAAATATGACATACATATGATAGGGGCTATAATAAAAAAAGCAGAACATGGTCTCGGCTAGACTAGTTGTTCGTAAGATATTCTATCAATCTAGGTTTTGTGGCTTCAATTCCCGCAGCATGCTGTGAATTGTAACACGATACTGTGCTCGGTAAATTAATCAGCATACCGAAACGTGCATTCATCGTTTATTCGTGAATTAGTTAAAATGTTTTACAATTTCGGTGCTTATATGAACTGCCGCATTCATAACAAATTAAAATCGATTTGAAATGCATTTAAAGAAAAATTTGTATGAAAATTCTGCCTTAAACACATTTCAAACTTATTTTATTTTTTATGAATACGGCAGGCAGAGTTTAAAACATTCTGCTTTTGTTTATTCATGTATGATATAATTTACCGATAGCTTAAAGTAGATTTTAACCGGCCTTATAAAAATTGTTTCATTATTAAAACTTTACTAACCTAAAGTATCCAATGTTGAAAAATAAAAACATAGCGAACAAATTTGCATCACTCACTCCTGAAAACTAGTTTGGAAATTTCCAACATAAGAAATACATAATTGGGGGATTCACAAGGTGTGCTATCAAGTCATATCGTCAGATTGTCCTAAATAATATTTAACAATTGTTTAAAAAAAATATTGTTGTGTTTCAAACAAAATAAATATTTTAATGCTGTGTTCATTAATTCGTCATAACTATATAGTAGAAATTTAAATTATAAGCGGTTGCCCACAGCAGTCATATATATTTCTGTAATTATTTTAAGACATATGACTTTACAACATTATGACAACTTTGTGAATCTCCCAAATAACATTAATCTAAATATAGTTACCATTATCGTGGTTGGCGAATTTAAAGTACGCCTGCGACTGTTTGGTAATAGATTAAAGGATATAAGTTTACATTCTCTTTAATCTATTACCAAACATTCTCAGGCGTTTTTGAAATTCGCCAACCGCGATAAGGGTGAGTGTTTGCCCACTGGTAGAATATATATGAATTTACGTCTTAGGCTGGGTTTTTGAGATCTCAGTTAAACTAGAATTAGTTAATCTAAAAACAGATTTGTGCTGCCATTTCCCCTGAAACCGAATATGAAGTCAGAATTGTCAAAAGTAGAACCGTTTTTGAGATATTCCAAAATAACCGTTAATTGTGTTTTTAAAAAAGATGATGTGACTGAAATGCAAATATCTTCAAAAATTCAATTTTGCTCTTTTTTGGTGTTAAGAAAATGAAAAATGTGACTACTCGCTCATTCATTTCTTGTAGGGATTTAAAAAATAACCAGTTGTAGAACGAAACAGTACTAAAAAGCTCACCCATATAGATTCGTATTCACTCAAAACCATGTATGTTTAATTTTATGTTTCGAGGCCCAATTTTAACGAAAACTGAAAAAGGATATGTTGAAGAGCAAAAAGGTGCCAAGATTTTATATCTTATATGTTCTTATTCACTCAGGACCCTGTACCTATAAAATTATTGTTTCTAAGTTCAATATTATAGAAAATCCTAAAATTACCTCATGCAGAACGGAAAAGTAAAAGAAAGAAATTTATTTTCCGTATATCTTTTTTTTTACAATTAATTCAAAGTTACTCCCCGTTGCCACATGCAAGTGCAAGTTCGAAAAACTCAATACACTCACACTTTTTCACTAACATTCACACAATTTTTGTACTTTCAGCCAATCGGCTGATTCGACTTTTTTCAATAACCGGTTTTCGAATATTCCGAATATTTGCTATTTAAAAAAAAAACATTTTTCCCGTTAAGCATTTTAAAAATAACCGGTTAACCGGGTTTAATTCGAATACATAAAAATACAAAAATCAAATTAGTTTTTGCAATAAAAAGTTAATAAGAATAAAAACAAATCAATTCACGAAGGTAAGGTACCAACAAAATACATAGATATGAGTTAGCCCTTTCGACCCGGCGGTACATAATTATTCCAAATTTAATGTTGCTTGGTTGTGAAATGAACCGTATAGTCCCCCTGAGAACATTCTAATACGTTCCGTTATGTTTTGTTGTTGTTTTCATTTACGGCACCGCTTTTTGTAAGTTACAACGCAACCAAAGTGATGTGCATAGCATCGTTTTTTCACGATATTATGCGCATATAGTTAATTTTACCGGACGGTTGGTACTTATTTGTACCACATAACATCCCGACCGGACGGTTGGTACTTTTTTGTACCACATAACATCCCGAATGGTACACCGGTGTACCACAAAACTCCCACCCTCCCAGCCCCCCTATTATTGTTTTTCGATTTTCTTTCACCGATAAGTTATATATAACTTAAATTATCTGTTCCAATCAAAAATTTTATTTTACAATTGCTATTCGAAAGCCGTGTCGAAAGGGTTAAGGTATGTTTAAACCTAACAAATATTTAACGATAAAATAAAAAAAAGCGTGACCAGTTAATTGATTAAACTTCAGTTTTATTTTTAACAATTTCTGTTTATTTGCTAAACTTTATGTCTAAGATGATAATTGTATTTATGTATAATGTAGTTTAGAAACCGTTAAATAATGTTTGCTCTAGCCAAACGTTTTGCAAAAGCAAACAATTCTTAAAGAAAACTAGTGGTTCTGTGTAGGGCGTCAAATATTTAATTCACACGTACACAAAAGTTTAGGTAATTTTTTTCACGTTAGCCTTAAAAAAGTGATAGAAAATTTGTTCTATGCGATGACCATTATTCTGTCATCAATGACAGTCAAATGACCGGTAAAATGACGGTCACTCTTCTTGTAGGGTATTTTGCCTTTGCCAATTTATATATATGTAAAAAAGAGATCTCCTGAATGCTTGTAAAGTATCACGCATTTATCCTGAATCTCCTGAATACTTGTTAAGTGTCACGCATTTATACAGTACTTTTCGCTTATATTCATATAACCGAGTTCGAATACATATAATCAAGTTATGTGAATATTTAAAATATAAAAATTCATAAAAAATTCACCGACATCAGGCTTATGGTTTTGCAACAGAGTTGCATATAGTATATAAAATAGTTAAAATAATAACAAGAAATTTCATAACTGATACCAAAGGCAAAAACTAATTGTTTACGAGTAGAGAGTTGATAACAAAAATTAAACGATTTAATTCTTTCTTTCTTTGGTTGGATTGTGGTTTCGAAAACTAAAAACAACTTGGTAAATAATGCTAATGTGACTTTAACGCCATTAATTTGCTTTACTTTTCCCTTTGATGACTATTGATAGATGGCATATATGGCAAATGTGCTTATATCGCTAAATGGACTATAACGTTAATACTTTATATTAAATTAACTTAAAGAAGCAAAATAAACTGATAAAATGGACTATATCGCTAATGTGACTATTAGCGGTAGTGACTATAAACGAAAAGTACTGTAATAAGATTTGAAGACATTTATTATATTTAGAATGCTGGGTTAATATAATAAAAACATAAAAATCTAAACTAATTAATTGATAATTATGGACGTGCGACTGGGAATCTATTAGCTTAAAATAACCAACAAATTGATAAAGATTGAAAATAAAACAAAAACAAAAAAGGTTTTAACAAAGAAAAGATAAAAGTTCAAAAAAAAAAATTAAACAGAAAAAAGGGGGAAACTTACAAGATAAGAAAATATTTAATGACGACGATTGTTGCTTTATGTAGCAATTGAGTAAGTAATATGTTTGGTATGTCTAGTAAGAAAGATAAACAAATTAATAAGGTACTTCCCAAAGCAATAACATAAAAATTATAAATTAATTAAAGAAATTGCATAAAGGCAGAACAATTTTTTTTTAATGTTTGCTATAACATTTCAAAGAAAAGTTTTTTAAAAAAGACAAGGTTTGTACATTGAGTTTTTTTTTAAATAAATTTTATAACTGAGTCATAATTAAGGAATTTATTTTATATTAGTAAAAAAAGTAGTAATGACACAAGTAAGGCACAAGTCCGCTAAAGTAAAATCATAAAAAAGCGATAATAGGTGTGTTTTCAGTTAATAAGAGAGAGTAATGAGAAACCGAAAGCATTAGAAAATTGATAAAGAAAATTTTTTTGAATGTATTAGAGTTTAGGGTTAAACGAAGTTAAATCGTGTTTCTTTTATAGGAAAATCGGGTTTCCTCGTTATTTTCTTTTAAAGAGAGTTAAATTTGTTTAAAGTTAAAATTTCATTATAAATATAACACTCAATTCATAACTTTAAGTTAATTTTAAATCGGACAAGCTAACTGAATAAATAGTAGAAAGACAAAAAGAAACGTTTAAATTGCAAAAAAATTTATGTCAAATAAACAAACTATACAAAACGGATTTATTAACGTGTTCAACGTGTTACGGCGCTTTAGAAGAAGAAATTATGACTATTTGTGTCAATTATATTTATGTGATTTTAATAACCACTTTATTACCAATGGTAGTCTTAGCAAGCAATACACATTCAGTGCCTGTAAGAAAAGGCGGCGGAGGTGGAGGAGCTTTAAGCATACAAGGATTTTCTTCAACCACACGTTTAGTTTATGGGTTTTTCGAAAATCGTATAGCTTCTTTTGAAAGTCAACAAACTTTGTGGAGTAAAAAATTTTTGGCCAAAAGAGAAGCAGAACCTCATTCAGCTCCTTATGCGGTTTCTATACAACTAATGACACCCCATGAGGGTTTAGTGCACAGCTGTGCGGGTACTGTTATCAATGAACATTGGATTTTGACAGCAGCTCATTGCCTTAGCAATCCTCAAATGGTGGCTAATTCTGTTATAGTGGCCGGTTGTCATGATATTCATGACCATCGTGAAGCCCAACATGTACAACTACGCCATATAGACTATTATGTGAGACATGAACTGTATCTTGGGGGAGTAAATCCTTATGACATAGCTCTTATCTATACTAAAGAACCTTTAGTATTTGATCAATATGTGCAGCCAGTAAACTTGCCGGAACCAGATGTTTTACCAGAAGGTTATGGTACTTTATATGGGTGGGGTAATGTCTCCATGACAATTGTACCCAAATATCCTCATAAATTGCAGCAGGCAAATATGCCTATTTTAGATTGGGAACTATGTGAAGAAGTATTGGCTATCTCGGGAATGCAATTGCATGAAACTAATCTTTGCACTGGACCTTTAACAGGAGGAGTTAGTATATGTACAGCAGATTCTGGCGGGCCTTTAATACAAAGTGACTACGATATATATGGTCAAGAGAAACCTACCATAATAGGTATAGTTTCCTGGGGTAAAATGCCCTGTGGACAAAAAAATGCACCCTCAGTGTTTGTAAGAGTTTCGGCATTTACAGAATGGATACAACAAATCGTAACAACAGCCACACATTTTGAATTATAATGTTCGCAAAAATAAAAAACTAAGTCATTTTTAAAATAAAAACTCGAATTAAGTTTAATAATTAAGAAACAAAACCCAAAGAAATCTCATAAGTTAAGTTAAAAAAATTTTATAAAATCTTGAACAATTTTAATCCCAAAAAAGTTTTATTATAATAAAAACTCACTCACTATTTATTTTATTCCTAAGATATCCAACCGTCTTTTTCATTTAAATAATCTTTTTTGTGATTAATCTCATTTATTGTGAAATTCCGTTTAAGAATTACTCATTCCTATTAACACAATCGTGAACACCTTCCAATATGTTGAGAATCATGTGAAGTAAAAAAGTCCAAAGTCTAACATCTATAAGAAAACCCCGAGAGCTTTATCGTTTAACTGTTATTTTGATAAAAGTTTAACAAACTTTTTTAACATATAGTTTGATTTTTTTAAATATTAAAAAAAATTTTACCAAGATGTTTAATAAGAAAGTTTATAGATTGCTAATGTTTTTTAAATTTTATTAAGAAATGGAGAATTCTGAGAAAATTTCAATTCCGGTTCCGGAGTTCCGGTAAAAAATATGAACTTTTTTAACTTATAATTTATAAGTCGTTCAAATGGCATTTAAATGTGCATTCCGAAAGACCAAACTTATACTTCGATTTAGATAGTTAACTTAGCGAATGCAGTTTCAACTGTATTTTTGCACGGGTGGAAGAATTTTAAACAGCAGGCGAGCATTGACAGCAGAAACAACCTTTTATAAGTTTTTGATAAAAAGAAGCCTAATCACTCTCAAGTTTAGTTCACATATTTTTCTTTTTAACAGAAATTTTACAGAAATCTGGCACTAATTTTGCTAAGAACTAACAATAGCTGCGTTCGAGAACACAAAAGTTTTTACTATTTTTTACTGAACTTTACTGCATTTTACGAAATTGCGTTCGAGTACACAAAATACAGTAAATGAGAACACAAATTGAGAGCGTAAAGTGACAGTTATTGTCCGAGTATTTACAAATTTTTACTGCAGAAATTTTTGCAGTAAAATTTAGTAAATCAAAAAAAACATATGTTCCAAAAGGTAAACAAACAAAAGTAACAAATAAAATCATATAAATTGTGAAAAAATTGTTAAATAAAAGAAAAGTTGAAATAAAAATTAAACCAAAACAAAAAGTGAATAACTATTAATAAATTAATCTTGTTTGTGAAGCATTTATTTGGCTAAATACAAACTTTTGAAATTTTTTTTGTTATGTTAATTTTTTAGAGTTGTAAAAGTGTGAAGTACTTGGTGACTTAAGAATCAATAGCAAAAAATTCTTTTAAATAATTTAACCCGCTACAAATTAGTAAAATCAAATAAAATTAAAAACAAACAAATATGAAAGATTAAATAAAATAGTTTGTTTGTATTTTCCAAAAATTTTCGTGTTATAAAAAGTTTTTAATCGAGTACCGATAAGAAAACGAGTTAAGTAGTCAAAAGTGTAAACATTTTTCAACACTTCAATTATTTGCTATCTTTTGCCTTTATTTTACGAATTTTTACAAATTTTGCGTTCGCGTACTTTTTTGCACAACAGCTTTTTGTGAGAGCAAATTTTACAATTTTCTCATTTACTGCATTTTACTGCAAAAGTACTCAAACGCACCTAATTTCTCGCATATGAAAAAAACTTGTGCGGAATACCTATGAAGTAATGTTGATAGAGTTGTAATCTGTTCATTTTGTGAAAAAGTTCCGAAATATGTCTGGCAAAATTTTTTTACAACTGCGAAATAATGTAAGCTGCACTTTTGTGGAATTTTAAGCAAGAAAGGATGAACTGTGGCCGTATTCTGTAATTCGCTAAAGCTTAATCTCGATCGCTAAAAATCTAAAAAGTTGTTTTAGTGATTTTTGACTACAAATTCAATACTGTAACGTGCATTGCTAAATTTGGCATTGCCATAAAAATGTAATTTACAGCAATTTTAGCTTTTAATTTCGTCGCTAAAATTTTTCAATTTTGTATTCTCTAAGGCATTTTAGCGATCGAAATTTAGCTTTAGCTAAGCGAATTACAGAATACGGCTGCTGATTATTAAATAAGAAATAAAAAATTAAAATAACACAACCGGTAACAGTTGTTTATCAATAGTAAAATGAAAAATTATGAATAAATTTTATTCATTTTATGTTGTAAAAATTCCTTTCTTCATAAAAATAATTTAATGAACTTTAGCCTAGTTAAAAATTTGGATTAAATATCATAAACAGTTCAATAAAATAACCACAATACTAATTATCCTAACAAAGAATATTTTGTATAATATATATATTTTATTCGACCTTTATTATTATATGTAATATAACTAAATTTTCAATTGAAAGGGAATCTAATTCAAGACTTTCATATTTGGACACATTGATAATAAGAAGAGGGAATAGGATATTAACAGATTGGTATCAAAAGCCAACATCTTCTGGTAGAATTATTAATTTTTTCTAGAAACTTCCTAGGAGAATAATAATTAATACAGCTAAAAATTTTATAGAAAGAGTTCTAAGGATAAGTGATTCAGAATTTCATAGAGATAATAAAAGAAAGATTTCAAATATTTTAACAGATAATAGCTTTCCTAAACAATTAATATCAGATTTATTAATACAGTATAATAATTGTAGAATATATAACCGAAATAGTATAACAGAACAGAGAATTTATAAATCTGTAACATACATATATACCAAAATTTTCAGAAAGATTAGAAAAATCACATATATATTTGATAGTAAAATATATAAAATAGCTCATAAATCTTTTAACACAGTAGGTAAACTATTTACTAAAATGAAAGACAAAATAAAGAATATGGAAATGTCAAATATTGTTTATAAAATACCTTGTAAGGGTAATGATAGTGGACAGTGTAATATGGTTTATATAGGTACAACAAAAAATAAACTACAAACTAGGATAGCAGGACATAAGTCAGATCAAAAATATAGACATATTTCATCACAAAAAAACAGCTTTATCATCCCATTGTGCTAATCTTAACCATTATCCAGATTTTGAAAATTCAACTGTTTTAAACACAGAAAATAATTATAAACGTAGATTTATGTTAGAAATGTTACAAATCATAAATGTACCGACAATGTCGAGAATTAATTTTAAGTCTGACACTGAGAATGTAGCACAAAATTATAGACATTTATGCCTGTATTCACAAAAATTTTTTTAATTTAATGAAGGTTTAAAGAACAAATTTACAATGAAAATTATCCTTAATAAACGTTTGTTAAATTTAATAATCGTTTGTGAATACGGGGGTTAATTTATAAAAATAGAAACGGAAGGTAAAAAATTTTTGTATATTGTAATAGATCAAGTTAGTATTGAAAAATATTTTTTATTTTTTTTACATGTATGCAGAAAAAAATCTTGTGCCGCAACAAATTGCCACATTAGAAACGTCGAACTGAAAATTTCAGACGAAATGAGAATCCTGGGTGTATACTTTACCAAAAATTTATTATGGAACAACCACATTAAACAATTATCAAATAAGCTAAATAAAATCAATAACCTCCTTAAACTAATTTGTTGTCGAGGCAAAGGGCCACACATGGAAACCGCACTAAACATTTGTCGCTCGCTAACAGTAGGAACCCTCCTACATGGGATCACGATTTACGGTTGGACATCAAAGAAGAACATCAGTAAAGTAAACACCTCCATAAACGCCTGTTTCAGAACTGCATCTGGTCTACTTCGTACTACTCCGCTGGACGAATTGAGAAGTGAAGCCAATTTCACAGATTTTGAAAAGCTGTTAGAGAACACATCTGTTAACATGGCATCCAGAGCAATTACTATTTCGTCCGATGGTTTACATAAATCATTTTGGAAAAACCTCTGCTCTCATTCAGACTACCTCTCATCTGCAACAAACAACATAATAGCAATTCTTAAAAAATTTAAAATACCTATACCTCAAAAACCCACTAATCTCACAGAGAGTAATGCATCACTAAAAATAGACGATGGTTTAAGTGCATTTGCCAAAAATAATACAGATCCTACTTGCTTTAAAAAGATATTGTGCCAAAAAATTACTGATTTCTCCCCGCATGAAATTTATTACACTGATGGATCGTACCAAAACGGGTTGACATCCTATTCTATAGCTAAACAAATAACAAGGACACAGTTTGAGATAATAAGGGAGGCTAGGCTCCCTGATCATTCTGGCATCTTTACCGCAGAAATCTCTGCTATTAGAATGGCGATTAAGTTGGCCATCGAAAAAGGTGGGAAATCATTAATCTGCTCGGACAGCCTAAGCGCTACAAAAGCTTTAATAAAAAATCGCAATGGTGTCTTTGACGACATGTTGCGACTTCCAAACAACACGCATCAAATTATGTTAATATGGATCCCCTCCCACATCGGTATTCAAGGAAACGAAAGTGCAGACCTTGGTGCTAAAAGGGCCTTAGAATTACGACAAATAACGGAAATCCCATGTTTTCCAAAAATAATAAGCAACCCCTTTAAGGCGATCCAAAAACAGCAAAGCCCAGTTACAACAAACAGACCTAAGTATAACAAAAATTTAACACGACCACAATGCATAATGCTTGCCCGCCTAAGAGTGGGGAAATGCATCTTTAACTCTAAACATTACTTCGAAAAAACTGATTCACCCAAATGTAGCAATTGCATTGAAGATCTGACCGTAACACATATTTTAACTAGATGCCCGATCTCAAAGATAGATGACCCACTGGAAGAAATACTCGACTGCAGTAAGTCTAACAACATTCACAGAATAAGCAGATGTCTACAGCAGCACAATATACATGATATTTAGGTCTTACAACTTTTATAAATCTCGTTTTTTATTTTTAAAATGTTCTTTCACATGTACTAATATTCTTTAATAGATTGTAATGTACGATAATAAGTCATAAACGAGCGCATATGGTCTGGTTACCGGCGCCTATCTTAGTATATATTTTATAAATTTATTTGTAAAGTATATAATATATAAATAAATAAATTTTTTATTCAATTCCAAAAAAATTTTTTTAAGTTTGTCAATTTTTGTAAAATTTGTTTTATTTTAAAAAAATTGTTAATTTTTGTTAAAAAGAACCCTGAAGAAGGCACTCAAAGAAGTGCCGAAATATTGGTTAAAATAAACGTTTAAAGTTTTTTTGTATAATATTAAAAAAGACCTCAAGCTTGAAAATTTAGTTATATTACAAAGAATATTTTGTACAAAGGATAATTTTCTGAAGAAAATATACAGTCTAATACAGATACATACAGATATTAGCAAATTGCAGTAGGCTAAATTTTACATCAATATTATTTTTTAGTTTTGCGGTTAAAGGCGTAGTTAAAGCGTTTTCCGGGAGTGTCTTTTATATAGGGCGTATGATAAATTAATACTCGATTTTTACAAAATATGGTTGTGTAATTTCGCGTCTTATTAAAGTAGATTACGCTAAATTGCACCATAAAACCATTACTTGTTACGCTTTTAGCCATTCTCACATGATTTCCGAGAGTAGACTTGAAATGGTGCAGTAGGTAAATTATGGACCGACCTATACAAAATTTTATGATACATAAAACGAATTTGTTGAATTTTAAAGACAATCGGTGCATTCCGCCACGAATTTGTGTTTTTGTAAATTTTTTTAGGGAGGTTTACTACCGACTTGCCAAGAGATATAAAAAAATGTTTACTCGCTGCCTTTATTTAAATCTAAGTTGTTTATACAGAAGTAACATTATTTTCTTGTTAAGTATATTTTTTTTATTAATAACTGAAGTTTATTAATTAATTAAAAGCTTTTATTAACAATATAAGGCCCTAAGGGCTCGGTTATGCAATCGAAGAAAATAAAATAAAATAAATAAATTGATGGTGCTGGAATTCAGTCCCAAACTGCGTAGGAGAACTGGAAACAATTTGGCACTCATATGGCTATATCGATTTAGAATTATTGAAGGCTACAGAATACATATCGAACCTGTTCAACAATACTGTATTAACTCAAAAATTTTAGTTTTTCACTTTTTGGAAATAATCGACAGGTATTATTCATATCTACCAACTGTGAAAATATCGAGCTATTTTGTCTACCTTTTGGTAAAGAAACGGTTGGTTTAAAAATACTTTTTCATATGCCTTTCATATTAAATTAAAAATTGTATATCCTCTCAGTTAGACATTTTGAGTTTTTAGTTGTCTTTAATTAATTTTTTTTTTCTTTCGTTTGGTATCAATTACTTAAGTCTAGCACAAATGCTTATAATAGTAATCATCTGTTCTTTAGAAAACAGTCTATGAAATATACCAAATAAATAATTTTAAATTCAACATTACAAAAAACTACACTTTTTGACTTAAGACATTTTTGCCTAACGTCAAAGATACATACTTTATGGGATCTTAAATGATTATTAAAAACAAGATTTGTTTTTATTTTAAATGAAAGTCAATGAAATGAAGTCAATAGTAAAAAGTTTCCAGTCATAATATACAACTAGTATGCCGACTGGAGAGAGCATTCTCAACTTTTGATTTCACCTATCACACATATCGGTTCCGTGTAAATTCAACACACGTAAAATCATGACACAAACACATCCAGGGAGTTGTCCATTTGATCAAAGTGGATCAAGTAGTTCAATATGATTTGCAGGGTAAACATTACTTTTATAACCGTTTACCACACCCCTGCAAATAATATTGGATTACCTGATCCATTTTGATGGATCTGGTCCAATGTAATGCAAGCATGGACCATGGCATTGTTAAAAAGAGTTTGAAGTGAAACGACACGTCTTCGTTTTTTTTTAACATGTTTTAGTTTTTAAACGATTTCAAAGCTAATCCTCTGGCGTATACAATGGAGTAGTTTAAAGATTAATCCTTTGTTATAAAAAGCTGGGTTATATGTTCCTGCCCTAGGACATCGTAATGCAAAATATACCATGTTTTTTCCATACATTAGGGTTACCTTTGAACTAATCCTAGTCCCTTATGGGCTACATTTTACATGCGTGTATGGACTAGTCGTATTATCCGCAGGAACGTCTTGCCAGCCTTTCTTTCCTTACAAATGCATAAATACATACATATATGTTTACGTTCACGTACGTTTTTAACTCGCAGAAGCAAACACTAATTTGTTATAAATTTGAAATTACGAGAGTTCAAAAATAAAACTCGTAAGCACAAGTTTTAAAACGAGTTACAAGTCGAGCGATCGTAAAAAAATTGTGCTCCCGAGTTTTAATTTTAAAACGAGAGAATTTACTCGAATTGTGCTCGCGAGCAGAATTTTTTCCTACCCTGAAATAACCTCTTAACTTTCATAAAATAACTTTAATCTTAAATTTTTTCGTATTTGTTACATAATATATACTATATTTAGTTTAGTTATAATACAAAATATAAGTTTAATTGAAGAAATAAGTGAATAAAAAAATAATGAGCGGAAATCCCGGGAATCCAAAAAGTGCGGGCAGAAACTCTAGCTGAATTCCATAGATAAAGAAAATTATTTGAGAAACAATTCTTGGAAATAAAAGTGCTGAAGACATTGCGTAATAAATTTATTTTAGCAGCAACTTTTAATACGACTTTTTAATTTAGAAAAGAAGCGAAAACTAATGTGACAAAACTCTGCATTTAATATAGGGTTGCCATACGTACTGTTTTTAACAGTACATGTACTGATTTTTTGCAATTGTACTGTTTTATGCATAATGTCCAAAACAGTACGCAAATGTACTGTTTTTTACACTTGGTACTGTTTTTGTACTGTTTTTTTTTTGTTCAGTCCACAATAAACCAAGATATTAAGAAAAACCCTGTTAAAGTCATATTTTAAAAATATACTAATATTTAACAGTACATTGCCTAAAAAAATGTTGTGTTCCAAACAAAAAAGTTCTAAAATAATAAGACTTTTTTACGCTGTGGTCATTGTTTTCTCATAAATACGCAGTAGAAATCTTAATTATAATGGGTGACTTATTATTTTTAAGACATATCGCACTTGTTCAACAATAGTGTATTAACTCAAAATTAAAAAATTCAGTAGAAGCAAACCAATTTTTAATTTTACATAAAACGCATATGTGCGAAAGAATTCTTAAACCAACCGTTTCATTACCAAAAAGTAAACCAAATACCATGATATTTTTACAGCGGCTAGATATGAATACATATAAAACCAAGGTATATTTATAGCAGGTAGCCGCGAGATTACAACAATTGTACAATAAAACAAACAACAGGGCTTTTTATTGTTGTTATGCGATACAAACTGTCAAAAAGCAAAGGTGCTGATAAGAGACAAAAAAGACAAAAGATAAAGACAAAAATCTTGTTTACTTGTTTGCTATACAACATTTGACAGTTCGTATCGCAAAACAAGCAAATAAAAAATAAACAGCTGGCTTTCCGAGACTACCTGCTATAAATATACCTTGTATAAAACGTTTCGTTTTTTTTTCTAAAAAAAGAAAAGAGAAAAATTTTGAGTTAATACACTATTGTTGAACAAGTGCGATATGATTTTATGGCTACCTCTTCCAATAGTATTTTCCTTTAAACACCTGAGAAAGACAAAAACAAAATGGAAATTTTGTTAAAAATATTATATTTTTAAATACTAAATAAATACTTATTCCAACACAATTATTTTTAATTCCTAGAATTTTTTTTAATATTCGGGCAAGTTCTGGGAATCGAAATTACGTGAAATTTAAAACGTACAAAGTTAAAAAATTCTCCGGGCTCAAAATGTATAAAAATACCTAATTCCTTTCAGGTGTTTGAAATTGGAAAATTAAGTTAGGACACATACATTTTCTCAAATTCTATATGATTTGTGCAACTATGTGTGTGGTGAAAATTGCTTTAAATACCAATATGCTTAAAGAAAGTCCTACTTACACAGTCAACGAGTTAATCGTTTTAAGCTAAGTTAGGCTTTTCTCCTTTCTTATATGGCTTACAGGAATGTTATGATTTTCCTGTCTTCAAATTAAAAAAAAATATTTTGGCCAAATGCTTCGTTTTAGAGTTTTTTTTAAACGAAAATGGAGTAATTTCGTATACGTATAAAATGCCATAAAACGGAAATCATTCCTTTGGCGTTACACATTTTAAGTGTTTTTCGTTACATAATTGTTGCATATTCAATCAAAAGTTTTAAATATATAATAATTTAAATAAATAGTTGTGTTTTCGCCAAAAAAAAATGTACTGTTTTTTTCTTGATTGTACTTTTTTTTTGTGTTCAATGTACTGTTTTTCCGAATTTAAAATCTGGCTACCCTAATTTAATTTTATATGTAATCCGTAAGGTAATCTTAAAATTCATAGTATTTAATTGCATCGAATAATAAATTAATCTGTATTAAGTTTTTTTTTTATCTAATCTTTTGTTTAAATTAATATTTTAAAAGAAACTAACTACAAAATCATCATCCTTTTGCACGTGTATTAATAGTAAGGGTAATCAAGATAGTCATTGTGTAAATTTGCAATTTGTAAATTTGCAGTGCATATTATGATGATTGATCGTGAGCATTCCACTTTTATTTTTTGTGCAAATATCCTATTTTTCTAAAAATTTATTCTGGCAACACTAAAAACTTTTGGCAGCACTATAAAAAAACTGCATTTGTTTACAATTATACACAATTTAATTTTAATTCTCTTTTTTATATTAAAGCCCACGAAAAAGTTTAATTTATAAGTTTCCTTAAAAACAATATGGCGGCTAAAATGTCAAATGTTATTGTTTACATTTGTTTGCAACAGAGCAAATATGCACTACTAAATTTGCACTAATAGAGCAAATTTCAAATACGTACATTTTGTTGTTGTGTTGGGCAAATGAGTGTATGTATTTTTGCACGCATTTGCATCGTTTGCACACTTTGCACTACCCATCGTGATTTCCCTTAGTATATTAAAAAAACGTATGTACTATATGTATATAAACAAATGTACAAAAAAAGTAATTGTACCAGACATGATTGAAAAATAAAAGAAATGCAATTAAGTCTTAATTTGAGTGATATTTGAATTTTGTTGTATGTTAAGTATATGATTTTGTTAAATTTATTTGATTAGATAACTTGTCGTCGGTTATATGATTTGGGAATGTAAAATTGCAAATAAATTATTATTTAACTTTGTAATTATTGTTATTATTAAACAAGTAAATTTTAATAGGGTTTTTGTAAATTGCAATCGCAAGATGTTTGACGACTTCAAATTGAAAAAGAATGTTCAAGGAAACTAGAATATTTCAACGCACGTATTTCAGACCACCATAAAATAAATAAAAAAAAATTATCAAAATTTGGTACACATAGCTGGGTTATCAATACATAGCATCTCTAGAAAAACACAGACGGGATTGGAGAATTGGGCGTGGCACCTCACATACAAAGACATTATAGACTTTTTTTTATCTGGAAACCGGCAAGAGTCAAAGCTTCCAAATTAAGTACAAGCATTTTGGTTAGCAATACACCACATCCGACAAAATCTTGTCGAAATTTTTAGTTATAGTGGCACTTCCACTGCAAAGAGATGAAAGATATCTTTATATCTGGTGAACTGCCAGAACCAACGTTTCCAAATTAGGTACAAGAATGTTGGTTAGCAATACACAAAATCCAACAAGATTTGGGCAGGGTTACTTCTCCAACCCGTTGCAAAATATAGATTTATTTATATTTTAAGAACGGTAACAGAAAAATTGTCCCAACTTGGTACACATATCTGGGTTATCAATACGAAGCATCTGTCAAAAAGAAAGTGGGAGTGGGCAAGGAACCTCGCATTCAAAAACAAACGAAATTCCGGTACATCTAGAGATCGATAACAGCTTGGTAATCAATATTTATTGATTCCTGCACGTAGAACAAAATGGAATGCCATATATCTGAAAAACGTTTAGTGTAAAATTGCAAGAGTATTTAAATTTCTTACAAATATCTTCGTTAACAATGCACGAGATCTGTATTTAAGAGAAATAACGATTAATGCGGGTACAGCACCAAAAACAATATGTTTACATTCAATCTTAATGTGCACTGCAAATAAACAAATTGCAAATTTGCACAATGACCATCGTGAGTACTATTAATTTAGCATTTTTTAGTGGTATTCTTATACAACAGGACTTAAAGTCTTATAATTATAGTACAGGATAAACAATTCGTAGCAATTTCGTATGAGTCACACAATAAAAGATTTTAACAATAAACATTAAAATGAATTTTTAAATGGAATTGGTCAAACAATTTTAAACATAAAGACATTCAAAAGCGTTTTTAAATACAATTGATTACACATTTTCAAGTACGGGAATAAAAATTAAAAATACATTTCCTAAACTGCGTTGCATTACTAGTAAATTGAACAGTTGCTGATAGTATGTTCCAAATACGAAAGCTGTGAACGAAAAACTGCCATTCAGACACTAACTTCTTGAATCTTATCGGGATCAGATTGTTATTTCTTCTTGACTGCGTAAAAGTAACACGTTCAAATAGATACTACGTCGGCTCACCAGTATAGAAAATTGTATGCAAAAGAATATTTAACATTTCAGAAAAACGCACTCCATAAAGTAGGGTGTAACATGAGAGACATGTCCTAAGATCAAGACATATCTCAGAATAGCATTATATGTAGATGTCAATTTCCTGGTGCTTTTTTGGTCACAGCTTGCAAAAACCTCGTTGCCATATATTAAAACTGGAATAAGATATGTCTTAGCCAAAAGCATACGTATGTTGAACGGGGTTGAGTGTTGAGATGCCCAAAGCGAACGAAGCATCGCAAATACTTTCCCTGCAGCAGCATTTATACGATCTGACCAAGTATGTGAAGAATTAAAAATAATGCCCAGGTTTTTAGTCTTCTTGACAATTTCTATTTGCTGCGAATTCAAGATTATATTGGGCTCAATAGTTATTTGTGTATTGTTCCTAGAAATTACAAGGCACTCAGATTTAGCGGGATTCAGACAAATACCATTTGCCTCTGCCCAGCTTTCTGTTTTTTATAGACCAAAGTTTATTCTACTACATATATAAACCTGAACATCGTCGGCGTACATATGAATTTTGCAATGTGATAACTGTTTTGGCAAATCGTTTATATATATTGTTAAAAGTAGAGGACCTCATATGGACCCTTGAGGAACACCTTTGGTCACAGGCATGGGCAATTATTGCTTATTGTTTGAACTTACATACTGATAGCGGTAACTTAGATATGATGAGGTCAGCCGCTGAGGATGTAAAATGGAAAAGCTTAGTTAATTTAATACGAAGCATGGCATAATCAACCATATCAAACAAATGCTTTGGAGTGATCCAAAAGCACCAGAAAGGTAACATTTCTGTCATCGAATTTCCTCCAATAAGTGCAGCAGTACAACCATGTTTGGGTCGGAAACCAGATTGCAGTTTGGTTAATAAATTATTCGTCTGAATGTTAGCACTTAATTGTTTATGCAATAGTTTTCCGAAGACTTTTGATAAATATGAAAGGATAGCTATTGGACGATATTCATTTCTTTTTTTAGGGATGGGAACAATTTTCGCACCTTCCAGTTCTGTGGAAAAATACATTTTGTAATTATTGTGTTGAATATGTGTGTGATTTTTGGAAGTAAGTTAGGTAGAAGGAGTTTTAAATTTAGGGTGAATTTTATCAGGTCCAATTGCATTTGATTTGATATCATGGCAAGTAATAAAGTTATCATCCTGAGAAACACAGCGAAAAGAAAATTGTGGTACGGAGCTATTAAATGATGAACTGGCACTAATAGAATAATAGTTAGATAAATAGATAAATGTTTAAGTCAACATTCAATCCTGAAGAGTCTGTTTTATTTAATTTTCCGGTGCCAATATCACGAATAATTTTCCAATTTTTCTTTGAGTTCACAACAGTTGAAAATAAGTTAGTAAAGTAAGAGAATTTTGTTCGCTTAATCAGTTTATTTACTTCCCTTCTGATACTAACCAATTGATCATGCAGGTCATCAGTTTTGAAGCGTTTCCAACATTTATAAAGATGATCTCGTTGGTTTATTTTAGCTTTAATTTGTTCATTAAACCAAGGCTTAGTAGAGCTTTTCTGTGTGACTGTTTTTACTGACACGGATATTTCGGCAAGATTTTTCTCCAGAAAATTAATCAACTATTTAAAGCTCATTCATCATTCTCTCTTCCCTTGTATATTTGGTTCTGAAATCGAAGCACAAAAATATTAGGTGGTATTTCGAGAAACATGGTGTGCCAATCTGATCATATAGCAGGACTTTATTTATGTCGTTGGCAAAAAACATATCCAGCAGTGATTGATTTTGAGAAATAAAATGCGTTGGTTTTACTACATTTGGAGAAATAAAACCATTCCATTACGTCAAGTAGTTGTGACTCGCATAAAGCATTGGAGTTGAAATCTCCACACAAAACAACGTTTTCATAATTAACCGTTATGTTTTCGAGATTATGATGTAGCCTTCACCTAATTTTTACATTTAAAAAATGTTACACATTAAAATGAAATTAGTGGTAATCGTAGTTTTCTGCTTATATCTGAGACATTTGTGGACCGATCTGGCTGAATTTCAATGACGGAGTATATGTGACATAAATATATAACAAACCAGTCCTCCTTATTTCTAAAGCCTTCGGAAAACCATTCCAACATACAAAAAGTTGCATTGTGTTAGTAATTGATGTTCTCTGTAATGCGTGAACCGATTTTGTTTCTGCAAAGTTCACGTGGAAGGTAACGTCAATACCAAGGTTATTGTGTATTGGTTCATGAGTAAGTGAACACTGCATTCATTCCGAAACATGTATTTTTTTTTCATGGAAATTTTGCGAATTCGACTTAATATTTTGAAAACTGAAATTCAATTAGTTTTTAAATTCATTACAATTCGATTTAAGTCAATCCATTACTTTAATTTAGCTAATTAGGTGTTGTAAATCACCTCTTTATGAGTTATAGCCACAGTGAACACTGCTTTCATTCCGATACATGCATTTTTTCGTGCATGAATGTTTTGAGAAACTGAAATTCAATTCGTGTATTGCTAATAAGGCATTACACAATTAGAAATGTCAACACCTAATCGTGCAATGCATGACATTTAAGCAACGTGAACAACAATACGATCGCAACGTATTAAATGCTTTTGTTCGCGCAAATCTTTCGACATTGAATGCGAAGCAAAAAAAAGCCTACGATACTAGTATGCTAGCTGACATTGAATTACCAAGTTAATCAAACTCCCACATGTAACGTTTTAAAAACATCTTGAACGGCAAAATTATTGAAACGTTTCAGTATCATTATTTGGGATGAATGCACTATGGCGTATAACAAATCTGTTGAAGCATTAGAAATAACAATGAAAGACTTTCGAAATAATTAATAGTTGTTTTTTGGTGGTTCCTTGTTTTTATTGTCAGGCGATTTTAGGCAAACAATGCCCGTCATTCCTAGATCGACAGCTGCCGATGAAACTAACGCTTGCTTATGGAGATTTGTAAAAACATTGAAAATCACTACTAACGTTCGTGTTATATTGCAGAATGATCCATCTGCTGATAAGTTCTCTAAGCAATTGCTGAAAATTAGGAATGGTGCAATGCCTGTTAATGACACTGGATTGATAACATTGCCAAATGATTTTTGCCATTTCGTACAGGCAAAAGAGGAATTGATTGAACGTGTTTTCCCTAACATCACAAAAATATACAATGCCATACATGGCTGAGTGACAGAGTAATTTTAGCGGCAAAGAACAAAGATGTTAGTGATTTAAATATGACTATACAATCAAAGCTTCCTGGCGAATTGGTTTCGTACAAGTCTGTGGATACTGTTACCAATGTAGGAGATGTTGTCAAATATCCAACAGAATTTTTGAATTCGTTGGACTTGACAGGATTGCCTCCGCATAATCTCCAATTGAAAGTTGGAGTCACTATTATTATGCTTCGCAATATCAATAAAACCGGTTTGTGAATTGGCACAAGACTTGCAATTTAAAGGTTGATGGCTTATGTAATTGCAGCTACTATTTTAACTGGAAAATTTAAAGACGAAGATGTATTCATTACAAACATCCTAATAATTACGTCTGATATGCCATTTCCTGTTCGGCTTGCGTTTGCGGTTACTATTAATAAGGAGCAAGGCCAATCATTGGGAATTTGTGGAGTGAATTTAGAGTATCCAGTTTTCTCACATGGACAGTTGTATGTAGCCTGTTCGCGCGTTGGCAAACCATCGGTTTTGTATATTTACACCGAAAATATAAAAATAAGATATGTTGTGTACCACAGAGCATTACAATAAAAACAATTTACCACTGATTTAAATGAATTCGAATTGATTTCTTATTTTATTTTTTGCACTACGAAGTCTGCAGGGCAGGGGGTTCGCTAGTACTGTATAGATTTTAAGATCAATATTGTAGTCAATATTAAAAGCGGAATTTTGAAAATGAAAAATATGCACGTATCATGTATGTGATGAAAATCGATCGATTTCAAAACGAACCATTTTAAAAGGTGTGATGAATTTCTAGGGATTTTAAAATCCAATTGGCCTTGTAAGGCTTTTATATTAATAGCGGTTTTCACCCTTTGTATTAAGTGTACAACTCTGCTTTTCTGAATACAATTTTATACTACAAAGCATGAGTGTCTTTTTCGTTAGTATTGTAAATTAATGAAGTTGCTGAGTGAGGGAAAGAGACAGAGTTTCTTCAACTGTTTTATTCTGGGTTATTTAACAAACGTTCTTACTACAGCTTTTTGTTGTATTTTTCAACCACAGCGTAGCACATTTTAGTCTAATACATTTCGTTGTTGCAGTGTTGTAAATCTTAGTACTTTAACTAAATTAATAAGATTCACAAGGACTACAAGGGACATTCATATCAAGGGTGAAAACGGCTAATGTATTTGTTTGTACATATGTATACCCTTTACTAAAGCCTATAGTACACGGAATGTAAAAAGCCACATGAGCATGTGGTTCTGACGTCATTTTGACGACACATTCGCCCTTATTGTGTTTGGCGTATTTAAAATACGCCAACGACTGTTTTGTAATAGATTAAAGAGAACGTGAAATTATTTCCTTTAATCTATTACCAAACTGCCGTAGGCGTATTTTAAATACGCCAAACACAATAAGGGTGAATAAGTTAGTGTTGTATGATGACGACAAAATTACGTCAGAACCTCATGCGCATGTAGCTTTTTACATTCCGTGTACTAAAGGCTTAAGTAATTTTGAACGTTTATTTTCACTAGCACATTGTGCAATTTATTACTTATGTATTTAATTAATATATTTCACATGCATTTGAGTTGCCTTGAAATTTGTCTTTGATGCATTACATTTGTTTATACCCACAACACAATAATGGAGAGATTATTATGCGTTTGAGCTGACGTGTGTTACACTAAAAACCGACCGACACAGAATCAATCACCCTTATCGTGGTTGGCGAATTTAAAATACGCCTGCGACTGTTTGGTAATAGATTAAAGAGAAAGTGATATTTTTTCCTTTAATCAATTACCAAACAGTCACAGGCGTGTTTTAAATTCGCAAACCACGCTAAGGGTGAATGTTTGAGTCTATCCGTAAAACTGGCTGGATGCCTGTTTATGTAACCTTGTACGCAATTTACAGGTGGCATCTTTGAAGATAATTTGATTTGCTACATACATACGTTTCAATTGTCATAAGGACGAATCGAATTGGAAATGGTGAAAATCGGTCCTTAATTTTACATAGCCCACATACATACATACTTCTTTCCGAAAAAGTTTTAAGTTCCAAAACTTCCTTATAAATGATGGTACATATTGATAAGATTTGGCAACAATAATTCTTATAATAGCTAAGTACTATGTCACGGCAATTTTAGGGGAAAAATATGTCCCAATAAAAGCCCTACCTAAAATCACTTAGACAAAAAAAATCGCTTTTGCTTGTATTTTTTTTTTTTTTTTATGATGTTTATTTAAGTTAAATTCATCTACTTAAACTACAAATAAACAAATAGTATTTATAAATTATTATTATACACAGTCCCATAGTCGAGCCCTCTAGTATACTTAAGTTATTTAAATTTTTTTTTGGAAATTTTATATACATATGTATATACCCATATAATTTATTGCTTCTATGCAATCAATTAAATTTTATGTAACGAAAAGATATCTTCTACAAAAACATTACTTTTATATTGTATCTAAAAGGGTTAATAATAAGTCAGTGGGTAAAAAGCAACGCTTTTGCTTGTATTTATCTTGATTATACATATTTAACACAAAGAACTCTTATAAGTATTTTAAGATCGTTCTGGCGTGTCATGATTGTATATAAGTCCCAAAAAAAGTTTCTATATCTACATATGTACATATATACATAGGTACATATCTATATCCATAAATAGGTACTATAGTTTCTTCTTTGTTATTGCATAATATTTTATAATCGTTGCATATCAAATTTGAGTGTTTGCAATTCTCATTTACTTTACAGATTTAGTTGCATAGCTATATAATATCTTTAGCTTTTCTAAAGTTTTTGAGAAAAGGTTTCCTGATGATCTGGATTAAGCAACCAGTAAAATGCGCATAGGAACTAGCTTATCCTCCAACAAAAAAATTTCCGTGTATTTATTAAGAATGAAAATTGGGAACTAAGCACAACAAACTAAATCTTATTAATTTTATAAAATTTAACATAAGCTACTGATTTTTAAGATTAAATTTTGTCAAGTTTTAAATAGGTATTTAGCAATTTTTTTATTGTTTTAGCTATTTTTTTTGGAAAAAAAAAATTGACAATGTGCTCTTGATTACAAGTTGTTAATATTTAGGGGTTTTCAACATGCATGTGAGGTAGCACAGCCTCGCTTTGTGTTTTATAAACATTTTACGAATTTTAAGAATATGTACCCACAAAAACCTTCTTCCAAATAGGGGGTTCAGTCAAATCAACTTCGCAAAACAAGAGTATATAAACAGACGAAAACATTATCAACCAAACGTGAACTTTACACACAAATGCAAAGTGAAATCATGCATTTTCACACTCATACAATGTTAAATTCACTTTCACAAAGGATATAAAAATAAATTATAATCCCAACTATAAAATTTTTCTTTTTTAATCAAGAACATTTAAATATATACATATATAGAGTACTTTACCTTCTTTCTTAGCTTCCCCCGAATATGACACAGACGTTTGACACCATCAAAGCACATTGCCTCCAAACGGCCATTTCCCAACATTTTTGTAACTTGTGCATATTCTTGCTGATCTTCTTTGAAAATTAATTCACGTTTCTCAAATTCATTTTCGTTCTTACCACGACGGCGATTTTTACCACCTTTTCCCTTATTTTTAGGCATTGCTTTAGCGGTTTACTAGCGGTTTTACAACAATTATCAAATCTGCACACAATTTTATAAAATTAAATAAATTTTGTAGTAATTAATGTGAAATTTTATGAATTTATGATATTTTCACTTACGATAAAATGCTTGATGAACTTTATTTTTCAGTTCTGTGACAGAAAAGAGGGAAGGCAATATAAATTTAACAAAAGGCAATAAAATGTCAAAATTGTTGATGCATGAATTGCTAAAGAAGAAAAAAGACAGTTACAGTTTATAAAGGTTTGTCATGTTGGTAATGAAAAAATTGCACAAAGAAAATTATAGTATTGCCAATAGCAACTTTCTTACAAAAACTAACTTGGTATCACTGGTAAAATTTAACATTTTTGCACATGTCAACGAAGAAATTTCCATTAGGTCTGCGCAAGTCACCAGATGTTTATCTGATTAATTTCTTAAACCTGTCAAAAGTTATTTGCATTTTGCTTACATGTGCATGTATATTTTTGTCTACGCTTATTGTTTTATCCCACGCAAATTTAAGCGCCATTGAAGGTACCACACAAGGCGAATTAATTTTTCAGGTGGCCTTGGAAGCACAGCTGTTCTACTTTTTTTTCTAAATTAGAGAGCGGATAGTCAAAAGTGTCATTTGGAAACAGCACATAAGAGCAGTATTCATAAACCATTTTTTTAAATTTTAAATGTGTTTTAAGAAGAAATTTTTTTTAAAATTTGTATGCCGAAAAACTTTGGAGTCGGAGTCGCGAGTTTTTGTGGGTACTACGACTCCGACTCCGGCACAAAACATCAACACCGACTCCGACTCCACAGCCCTGAAAGCAACAAATAAAATACAATGTTGTGTTTTTGGTGTTGCTACTTGTTGTAGTATCGCCACCACCGTATACATGAATTCGCCTTGGTACCACATACACGTTTTTCCTTTTGCTTTGTAGTATTTTTGGTAGTAAATTTTTGACAGCTTAAAAAAATTTTTACACAAACAAAATACATGTTTTTTTCTTTTTGTACAAGTAAGCAGACCTGATAGATGGGCCTTGGAACACGTTTTTTCCTATGGTGTAGCACTGACGGGATTTGTGGTACAATTGTACCAAATATGGTACAATCGAAACTTTATTGGTAGACTGGTACAATTTTTTGGTACAATTTTATCATTTCTTTGAGGTGGATTAACTCACTTTTCTTTTTAATAATAAAATATTTAATAACACATCTCTAGCATTGACTAAAAGTTGCATTATTGTTAATTTGTGTTCATGACGTAATACTAACATCCCTACAAGAAGACTACCGGTCATTTTACTAGTTATATGACCGGTAGTGTTGACCAATATAGCGTTATAGTAATAGTAATTTTTTTAGTTTTGGTTATGCATTTCTTGTAGGGATATTAAGTACACACGAAAAATGGGAAATAGAGAAATTTTTGCTTCTTCTTTATTTTGTATTCCAAAACCACAAAAGTGGAGATGGTATTGTGTTTGTGCTGATATGTGAAATGCTAGAAAATATTAATACATATACCGATCGACTTAATATTATTTTCTGATTCGATTTAACGATGTGTCTGGGTGGCTGGCTGGTTGGCTGTCCATGCAAAAAGTCCAGGGGTCTAATCACCGCATTCGATACTTTCGTATCGAATAAACTATCGAATAATTTTTGCATACGATAGACACTGACGTATCGAATGAAAACTAGAGAAATGTAATATCGAGTTACTCTTTATCGAATGCTACTATTTCAAATTCAATAAATTTTATTCCATATCGAGAGTCGTGATACCAAAATAAATAATTTCGATCAATTTTGCTCGATATCGTATGCGGTGATTAGACCCCAGGTCACAATTTTGAATGTAATTTGATAAAATTATGTACATTGGTTTCAATTCATGAGGACGAAGAATACGGAATATGGTGAAAATCGGTTCATAATTTCATATCCAAAGTTCTTTCCAGAATTGTGTTTGTGCCTATAAACCGTCTTATTATGTTGGTATTAAGATTAAATTTGGGAAATAGTCAATTTATTGCAATCTAAATGTTATTAAAATCGGTCCATAATTGACGAAAGCTCCCATACAAATAATACTACCGAAAATAGCTTTTTTTTAAATTCCTTAAAAATGTTTGAATTGACATAAAAGTGGGCTACAATAACTTTAACGGTAGCTACTATGTCATGAAAAATGTTGTGCTGGTATTTCCAAAATTATCCATAGGTCCCATATAAGCGCCCTTCCAAAAATCACTGAAGGGCAAACAAATCTTATATAGATGAAGATATCTAATAATATTCGGCACAAAGAACTTTCATAGAATGGGTCCCAAATAAGGTACACTCTCGGAAATTTGTCTTTCTATACCGTGGTGTAGGGTATCAAAAGGTCGGGCTTGACCAACTGTACTTTTTGACTTTTTATTGAATAATAAAATGTTACTAATTACTTTGTACTTTGTATGATTTTTTATTTTATAGCGAAATTTTGGTACAATTTATGTTAATTTGGTACAATATTGCCATTGAGACGGTACAATTTAAAAATTGTCAGATCCCAACAGTGTGGTGTAGTAAGCTTTTGACAGCAACCACAAATTATGTTTGTGACAACAACGACAAATTTTACACAAACAAAATGCCTGTTGTTTTTTTGTATTGTAGAGTTGAGCATACATACCTTTCTTGCGTTTTTAATTTTTAACAAAAGTTAGGCACAAACAAATGAAATGCCACCCAAAAAAGATAATAAAGGCAAAGACAATAAAGGTGCAGCAGGTGGTGGTGGCAAGAAGGGAGGATCAGCTGCTGAAGAAAAAGGTTTGATTTTGTTCGTTATCAGAGACTGTATATTATTTATTTAGTTTTAATTTCATTTTAGGCAAGGAGAAGAAAGGCGGTAATGCTGTTAAGGTAAGACATATATTGTGTGAAAAACAAGGCAAAATTATGGAAGCTCTGGAAAAATTAAAAGCCGGTCAAAAATTTCCTGAAGTGGCTGCTGCCTATAGTGAAGATAAAGCTCGCCAAGGTGGTGATCTGGGTTGGCAGATACGTGGTGCCATGGTAGGCCCCTTTCAAGACGCTGCATTTGCTTTGCCTATATCCACAGTTAACAATCCCGTGTATACAGATCCACCAATAAAAACAAAATTTGGTTACCATATTATAATGGTAGAAGGCAAAAAATAGAATACATATACGAATTTTCATACAATTCTAAGTTAAAGTAGCAGTTTTTAAATTAAACCCAATAAATAAATGATTTACTTAAATAGATACGATTTGTTGAAATTTTATTTTTATGTCACCTTGGTGGAAAAACTACGTGAAGTTGAGCCTGATGCAAACCAAGATTCGGTAAAACGAAAAATTAATACATTTCGTTCGAATTTTAATCGTGAAGTACGCAAAATACGCCATGCTCAAAAGGAACAACCCAATGAATTATACAATCCCACATTATGGTACTTTGATCATTTGTCGTTTTTACTAAATCAAGAAAAGTATAATGGTTTGTCAAAAGATGGCCATTATGACGAAGAAATTACATTGATGGTAAGCTGATTTGTTTAAACGAATTATTCATGCATGACGACTAACCTCAATCATTTTTAACGGTTATTTTTTTAAACTGTATTCCAAAAACTTGCAGGGGGTAACAACTGCCAAAAGTGAAATAATTGTAGAAAATGAAACAATGCAAGCAGAATCTATAAATGAAGAAGATATTGACAACAACGACCAAAATTCCAACTATGAAATATTAGCTCAAAACAAGTGCCCTTTATTTTTTGGAACTAAAAGTCGGGATAAACTATCGGAATCAGAACAAAAACCTGTAGTTGAAACCTCTATTGTTGAATTACAACACCCAGAGCCAACTCCTTTGGTTCAGGAATCTGTAAAAGAACCCCAAGTTGAAGAATCACCGGAAAATCCGATACATCATTACGTAAATATAGTTAAATCTTTGGAATCAAAACGAACTACAAATTACAAAACTTTACGTTTAAATCCTAAAAGATCAAAATTACGTTTAAAATCACAGGATCCCTACAATAGACATTTAAGAAGTAATGGTCTATCATCAATATTAACCGATGAAGCTGAAATTTATGGTCAATCATGGGCATGTGGTTTTCGTAAACTAAGTCCTCAACAAAGGCTTTTTGCTAAAAAGGCTATTGATGAAATTTTAATATTGGGACAACTAAAGGCTTTAAAATTAAATACAGTACCAATAAATGCTAATTTATTGGAGGAAACAAGTGATCAAGGTTAATGGAATTTGTTTAAAAAAAGTGCTTCCCGAGTTCAAAACCAAAAATTTAATATGTAATAAAAAACTTTGTTGTATGTATGTATAAAATTAATAAAAGAAATTTATTTATTTCAATGTTACGAACAGGTGGAACATTTTCCAAGTTGTTAATACAAATTGTATTACTTTGAGTACAAACTTAAATTATTATAACTTGACCTTCAGGGTCCACTAAAAAATGTGTGTAGAGTAAATAAACTAGGGCCAAATCATGGCATTTGACAACTTATTATTTCATTACAGTAATTCAAAAATCAATTACGATCGACATCGAATGCCGTAATTTGTCCGCTAACTATTTTTCACACTAAAGCTAAAGATTAGAAAAAAAAAATTAAATTTGCTTTATTTCTTTCCGGCATCTTCTTTCAAGCCAACGGTACGGTTGAACACTATTTTATCCTTACTAGTATCCGGATCTACCGAGAAGAAACCAATACGTTCAAATTGGAATTTATCGTAAATCTTGCAGTCAGCCAAAGAGCGATCAGCATAAGATTGCAAAACTGTTTTAGAATTAGGTCTAATATCTGATAAAAATCCACCAGGAACCACATTAGGATCTTCGGGATATTTATGGTTGAACAGTAAATCATATAAACGGACCTCAATCTGTAGCGGCTGTGAAACCCATTGTATAAAGGCTTTTGGTTTTTCAGCAGTATCGGTGGAACGACATTCACATACAAGCTCGGTAACACAGCCGGCAGCATCTTTTTTAACATCTTTAAGCGATAAAACCAAATTAGAATGTCTTAAGCCCACCGCTTGACCAGGAGCCAAACGTCTATAACCCTTTTCGGGTTCCAATTTAAAGTCACTTTGTTCTATGTATACCTCCCGGTCTAAAGTCATTTTATGGCTGCCTAATTCGGGATTTTGGGGGAAGTTTGGAACTTCAATTTCTATGGGACCGGCATGAGGATAGTTTTCCAGTGTTATCTTCAATGGTTCTAAAACCACCAATCTGCGTGGAGCGGTAACATTAAGAACATCTCTTACAGATGCTTCCAACATAGAAGGATCGACGGACATTTGAGCTCCTGTAACGCCCATTTGAGCACAGAAGTTATTAATAGCTTCGGCGGGAAAGCCACGTCTTCTTAAAGCGGTCAAAGTAAATAGCCGAGGATCGTCCCAATCGTTTACAATTTTCTCTGTAATCAATTTACCAATTTTACGTTTGGATACCAAGGCATAATTCATATTCAAACGCCCATACTCCCATTGTACCGGACAATATATATCCAAGGCATTGCACAGCCAATAGTAGGAAGATCTTCTCGATTGAAATTCTTTGGTACACAAAGAATGTGTAATATTTTCCAAAGAATCACATAGACAGTGAGTATAGTCGTACGTAGGGTATATACACCATGTATTACCCGTACGATGATGTGGTATAAATTTAATGCGATAAGCTACAGGATCTACTTTACCCTCTTCCAACGTTACTTTTAATCTCAAGGTTGCAGTACCTTCATTAAGTTTACCATTTTTCATGTCCTCAAAAAGCTGCAAGGACTCCTCGATAGGACGATCACGCCACTGACTAGGTTTAGGATTAAAGCCCTTCATTTCATCAGCAGGCTGATGGCACACATATGCTAAGCCTTTGCGTATCAAAACTGCAGCCCAATCATACAGTTGTTGGAAGTGGTCTGAAGAGTGAGTAATTTTGTATGGCTTGTAACCTAACCACTCAACCATGTCTCTGATACCGACAAAAAACTTTTCTTCTTCCTTTTCGGGATTGGTGTCATCATAACGCAAGTAGCATATACCGTTATGGGCAGCGGCATAACCAAAATTTATGTTAATAGCCTTGGCATGACCAATATGCAAAATGCCATTAGGTTCTGGAGGAAAACGGGTCTGAACTCTGGATCCAGTGGCCTTTAAATGTTCCTTAAGTAGACGTTCGGTGTTGTCGGTAACTACATAACCATCCGTCTTGTAATTTTCACCAGGAGCATGGAAGTGAACCTTATTTTTCATTAATTCGGCAATATTTTTAGCTCCATCGCTGACGGCTTCTTCCTCCTTTCTGTTATTTGCCGTTTTTTTTTCTTCTTTTTCAACATGAATGGCTTTTTCTTTTTTTTTATCACCTTTGGCTAACGGTTTTGCATCCTCCTCAGTTTTGGGACCAAGTAGATCAAAAATTTCCACATCAATTGCAGCCTTAACACTTTTTGCATCAGCCCATTTTAATTGTTCTCTCACTTCCTGCAAGATTTTGAAGGAATTGAAGCGATAACGTTGTTCAAGCAATGCATCCTTGTGTTTCGCCACCTGTTGCTGTACAACCTTTTCAATTTCCTCAGGTGTTACTACAACCCCAACACCACATTCTTTATCCAACTCTGCCAAATTAATATGTTGCCCCTTCTTCTGAACTTGTTTTAGTAAATACTCTAACGCAGCATCAATTCTCATTGTAGAATCCAATTTCTTTTCCACAATATAACGCACGAGCAGGGGTAGATGTTCAGCACTTTGTGGCTTAATTTTTGTAGCCATATGATACAATAGCATACCTACTCCCTCGGCTAATGATGCATTGTTGCAGTGCTTCAAGGTCAATTGTAGATTTTTACTTACATTTGCATTTTTAGCCGTTTCTTTGGCTTTTTGTTCGGTCATGCCTAGAGCTTGAAATTTTACAATCAATTCTTCAGTCATCTTTTCGCTAAATAAAAAAGAATTTTAGTCACAAAAAAAAAAGAAATTTTATTGAAATACCTGTGATTAAGCTGTAGACTGTGAAAATAATTTTTTAAATTTGCAAAAAAGAAAGATGATGAAATTTATTTCAACCTCCTGCTGCTATGTGGTTTAAAAAGCAGCAACAAATACCGCAATAGGGATGGAGAATAATTATCGATTCATCAAAGTAACGATATTTTAAAAACAGTCGATATACTTAATCGCCGATATTTAAAATCCCCATATATTTATTAATCATTTACGAAAATTGCATTCGATATTTTAAACAAATCTTTATAAAAAAATTCAACATTTTGATGATAAGCAGTTTACGGAGCATACGAAAGAAATATGTCTTCCGATTCAGAATTAAAAAAAATTAAAGGGCCTGTACTCAAATTAAAGGTAATTTGCTGACGTTTGCAAGTGTATTCGTTTATTAGTTATTGCCCTCTCTAAGTTTATTCAAGTATCCTTTAGATTCAGAGATGCTTTAGTTACCGGAGCCGGACGGAGAACAATAACAATTTTAATTGTGAGCAAACTACCTTTAATTTAGGTACCCACACTAAGATATAAGTGGGAAATTTTTTTTTGCCTCAGAGTACCTCAAAAGTCCCGTCTGCACTACATTTTATCATTCCGTTTTCTTGCACAATTACCTTTAATTTGATATGTGTTGTACCATACCGCTAAGTTTGCGGTGCGGTATTTTGAATCCACATTTTGGCCGTTTTTCAACCGCTTACAATACTACTGTTTTCTTAAAAATTATTTTTTACTAGTAAAAGGAAAAAAAATATTTTTCACTGTACATTAGTTTAAACAGTGAAGGCGAAGAAACTTTAAAAAATTTATTTTGTATGTCTTCCTTGTGGAAGTTTTTTAAAAAGCAACTTCCGCGACCCATTTAAATTTTTCGTAATTAAAAAAATGTGCTTTTGGGAACTAAGGGGACAGTTATTTATTTTCTCCTTTTTTATATTTTATTGCATTTTTTTTAATGAAATTACATATATGTAATTTTTTTTTTTTTTTAAATTGATAACAATTATTTCAGCTAAATAAGTTCGATATAACGAAATATCGATATTTTTAATTAATTAATATCGTTCTTAAAAATATCGATACGATATATATCGATATATCTTTCAATTTGCCCATCCATATACCGCAAATATGGCAGTTAAAACGGTGATGCCAAGTCTTGGGACTAATGGCGTTTTATTTTCTAAAAAAAACTGTTGCATAAGTGTTACATGTGACTTGGCAACATTTTTAAATAGTCCCCTTTTACAATGTGACAGACAGAAGGCAGAAGGCGAGGGAGGAAAAAAGTAAAGTGTGTCACGCATACAGCGTCGCCCCCTTACCAACAAATTCGTCTGTCTGCCTTCTGTCTGTCACATTGTAAAAAGGGAAATACCCCCTAATTTTTTAGAAGTGTTTCATATTTTACGTTTAGACTGAACTTACACGTTTCATCTCTTGATGCTCAACTTCTTTTCAATTCCCTTTTAAAGATGTCAATATTATCACACGCAGCAGTCGGTTTCAACTTTTTTCGGTTCAAAACAACAACGATTTTACTAACAGCGAATCAAAGAGAAAAAGAAAAGAAAGAAAATTACATGCAGCCATCGTTGTGCATATACCAACGAATAAAAACACGAAGCGTACTGGCCGAGTGCAGGCATCTCCATACTAACCACAGAATACCACAAAACTGTGAAAAGTGACGTGTGAAAAGGACCCAAATCAGTTGCGAAGGCAGCTTTCGAAGAAAAAGACAGAAAGCTTTTTTGGTAGTGAAGTGGCAATGTGTAAAAACAGGCCGCAACCATCAACAAAAATGGCGTGATCAAAACAAAACACAAACCGTGTTAAACAAATGCATTAGTTTAACAAACGTTGTGTTTAGTGAAAAAAAATTCATTTAGTTATATGTATTGTTTTGTCCAGTTTTTCATATTAAAAAAGATGGTGCAAAGAGAAATGCAAAAAGGGCAGCTTTCTTAAAAGGAGACAAAAGAAAACGCGAAATCTTCCGTCTCGTGACAGTTCTGTGTATTCTGTGTATTCTTTCTTCTCATCCCTAAAAACAAAAGAACACAAATTTCGGCATTAAAAAATAAAGTCCAATTAACGCAAGGTACATTCAAATTCGCCTTGATCTTTAATTAAAATGAGTGTTGAGCAATTGTTTTATTTTAAAGGGAACATCATCAGAAAAGCACGCTTTACACTTTTAAAATAACACATTTTTTTCAGAAAAGAACATAAAAAATGTAAAAGGCAGAATAAATGCAGAATATTACTTAGAAAAGAAAGGGCTAACACAGCGTTTACATTTGACAGTACTGGCAAGACGGTAAGAAAATACATATGTATTAGTTGCCAAAAACACTACTAACTGTCTTCTTGACGTAGGCGTCCAGACAGTAGCTAAGACAGTTCATTTTTTAAAATATGTCAAACGTGAATGTTGCAGTGCAAGTCCAGCTAAAGGTGTCTTATATGAGCTAAACAAATTTAAAAATAGCTTAAAATAATTATATCGACCCCTTTCGCGAAATTATTGTGTGTTACAATTACCAAATTTTACTGGACAGTCATTTTTCTACTTTTCTCTGCTTTCACTTGCAATATCAAAATGAAAATATACATGTGCTTAGATAAGACACGATAAGACGAAATGGAATAGGTGACGTCTCTTTGAATGTAGAACAAGATTGCATCAAAAACTAAATTTCAAAAAAATTGGCATATACGATTATTTCGCGCATAGGGGTCGATATAGTGTTAACAAACATAACACTTAACTAAACCATTAAAAAAAATATATATACATATTTATTTTTTTAAATTTTGATTTTTCTTTCTTTTGCGAACAAAACTAGTAATTACTGTTAGCAAATGTAAAATCACTGTCTGCAAAATTTGCTATACAGTAGACAAGACAGTTGGAAAAGTGTGCATGTATTAAGCGGCTCATACACTTACAATAAAATTGTTCAGTTTAACGTATTGTACAATTATATCGCCAATGTGTATGTGATATACGATGATGGCACAATATATTGGCAACAATCAAAATACTTTTGATTTTTATTGCACAACGAAAATAAAGTGAAATGTGTTGGCAACATTGTACAATGCTGTTTATGTTATTTCTATAGGTTATGTTCACCTTTTTATTGAATGAATGATAAAATAGTGCGACTTATTGCATAATATAGGACAAAATGGAAATAATACGGCGAATATAAGATACAATAATATTGCAAGTGCATGGGCCGCTTTAGTGAAAAAGTTTGCATGTTTGCTACTATCTTGCCAGTACTGGCAAATGTAAGCGCCATGTAAATTTAAATAAGTAACCCAAGGTCTACACTAAAGATAATTATCTCAGTAAGTTTGCAATAAAGTCGGCAGAATAACAGAGCAATATTTATTACTGCTCAGCTTATGTTAAAGGGATAGGCAAGACACATCTATCAGGTCTGCTTACTTGTACAAAAATAAAAAACAACGACATGTATTTTGTTTGTGTAAAATTTCTTTTTAGCTGTCAAAAACTTACTACCAAATATACTACAAAGCAAAAGAAAAAAACGTGTATGTGTGGCATACCATCAATGGCGCTTTAATTTGTGTGGGAAAAAACAATAAACGTAAATAAACATATACATGCACATGCACATGTAAGCAAAGTGTAAACAACTTTTGACAGCTCAAAAGAATAAAAACAATGATTATCAGGCTTCTTGTGCAGACCTGTTCAATGGGCCTTGGGGATGGCAAAACGAATTTATGTTAACTCATAATTTTAAAGAAATCAAGGAAGAAGGTGCAGTGTAAAAATGACGCTATCTTGCAGAAATTATATTTACTAATACAAATTTTTTTATATTCGACTTATTTTTTAAATGTATATTAATTTGTTTAAGCTTGAGATCTTTTTTATATACAAATATTAATTTTTATTAAAAAAAAAAAGCTCAAGACTTGACGAGTCAAACTTGACGTGTGTGAACCGGCCCTTAGACAAACAATTGCAAATTGAAAAATTCCTTTCAATACACTCTCACTTTTTTACTAACACACTCACACTTTTTAAATTGACCACGAGATTGCTTTCAATTTCACCTTACCATTTGTCTGGAAATTTTGCTTTCAATTTAACAGCTGATTACATGCTTGTCTTTATAAATTGTTTTCTTGATCTTGAAAGTAAATTGCTTTCAAATTGAATGCAGGCTACGTCACATCTTTCAATTCATGTATATTTCGACAAGCAGTGTATGTAAAGGACCAAGGCGAATTCAAACAGGTAAACTCAAGGCCCATTGAAAAGGTCTGCGCAAGAAGCCTGATGATCATTGTTTATGTTCTTTTTAGTTGTCAAAAGTTGTTTACATTTTGCTTACATGTGCATGTATACGTTTGTTTACGTTTATGGTATGCCACACATACACGTTTTTTCCTTTTGCTTTGTATATGTGGTAGTAAATTTTTGACAACTAAAAAGAATCGTTTTTTGTTTTTGTACAAGTAAGCCGACCTGATAGATGGGCCTTGGGTAAACTCATCTCGTCAGCCGTTCATCAGCTGTCTCCACGGCGAATAAAAAAAAATTGAGAAACGTCAAAATATAATTTTGTTTTGAGAATAAGTTGATTGAAAAGTGCTAAAAATATTATATTTATAATAAAAAAAATTTCAAAACTGCAAATGATTAAAGTGAATTTAATAATTTCTTTTATAACAAAGTGATAATTTTTATTTGCAATAAAAAAATTTTGACAGCTATCAATTAAATTGCAAAAACAAAATACATGGGGCTTTTTGTAGTTGTATAGTTGCACTTACCTGTTCTGAATTCGCCTTGTTTAAGCTGTTGCATACGTAGCAAGATAAGGTCACATAGTGTAAATTCACCTTGTACCCAAGTAAAGTTAAAACCAAGGCGAATTCAAACATGGTAAACTCATCTCGTCAGCCGTTCATCAGCTGTTTCCACGGCGAATTAAAAAATATGGTCAAACGTCAAAATATGATTTTGTTTTAAGAAGAAGTTGAATGAAAAGTTTTAAAAATATTATTTTTATAATAAAAAAATTTCAAAACTGCGAATGATTGAAGTGAATTTATTAATTTCTTTTATAAAAAAGTGATAATTTTAATTTGCAATAAAAAAATTTTGACAACCAACCAGAAAATTGTATAAACAAAATACATGGGGCTTTTTGTAGTTGTAGAGATGAGTTTACCTGTTTGAATTCGCCTTGGTTAAAACAATTGTTTCTCCACAGTCCTAATTGGCACAAGGACCAAGCCTATTAAAAATTTCACATAGCCCCCATATAAGCCTCTTTTTGGATTAGGGTATTTTTGGCCATAGACCATCTTATTATGTTGGTACTTAGATAAAATGTGGTCCAAACTTAGTTAATTGCAATCATTATCATCTTAACAAATTTTATTGGAATTGGTCCATATTTGGCCCTAGCTCTTATACAAATACCACTCCGGAAAATAGTTTTTAGTGTCAAAACTTTCTTATAAATGTTGGTATTACCATAAAAATTGGCGATAATAACTTTTACGATAGCTTCTATGTCATGGCGAAATGTTGTCTTGGTAGTTCTAAAATTTACCATAGGGCTCATATAAACCCCATCCTTATATATCTTATATAGATAAGATATCTAAATAATATTCGGCACAAAGAACGTTAACATTTAATCTTCAAGAACAGGGAAACCAAAAATATGCAATTGCATGTCTTTCCATGTGTGACCAATGAAGGCAGCAACAATAGTTTTAGAGCTTTTTTTAATTTGGCATCGATTTGTTAGTCCATATTTTACCGTTTGCAGATTTTTTTTTTTTTTGTATAATTTAGTAAAAAGAGCTCTTTGCAGCTTTTTTTAGTTTTTAGTGCATATTTTGCCTTATCGAGGCATATTTTGATATATTTTTTCGCAGCATAAAATTTTTTTTGCGAAATGTTGGCTTTTCTGTTAAAAAAATCTATCTGAAAACCCAACCTGTTGCTTCAATTTCGCCATCCATGTACATTTAATTATTACTCGAAAATTGTAAGACAAAGGCAGGTTTTTATTAAAGATAAATATTATTTTAAACAAATAGAATCTGGAATTTATTTCTCATATTGAGTAACATTTTATTATACAAATTGTCATATTATTCGAATGTTTATTTTAAGTCAAATTACAATCCTCAAAAGCCTTTATACTTTAATAGTCTTATTCCTTTAATATTTTCCAGGAATATTTTGTATGCACCATCAGAATTTTTGTTTTTGTATATTTCTGTTACGAGGCTTACTTTAGCTATCCTTTGGCTAACAATAAAATAAATTGTAAAGAAAAATTATATAACTATTAAATACCAGCAGAATAAAATGCATTTTCTGTTCCGCTACATAGAAATCTGGACCACTTTAGTATACACTGGTCAATGTTAATTTTGTGCGCATAGTACAAGTTGCCAGCTTGTAGATGATAATTGATCAAATTTGTTAAACACATTTTAATTGTGTTCGTACCTAACAGTTATATTTACCTATTTGACCGATTATTTGGCTACGAATTCTTACCTTCAGTTTTCTTTAAAAAAATGTGAATCTGTCTAACTTAACATATTCCCCATAAAAACTTCTTCCCAAATTAGACTATCAGCCCAATTATGAATAAAAATTTCCCGGGAGTTTTCTCCCTTCTCCCATTTTTTCCTATGTTAATTTAGTTTTAAAAATGGAAAAAACTCCCAGGAAATTTTTATTTATAACTGGGCTGTCTTTGTATCCGTAAACCATCTTATTATGTTAATATTTAGATTTTTTTCCCCCAAAAAATATTTTACTGCAAATTAATTATTTTCGAATCAGTTCACATTTTCCCAAAGCTCCCATCTATAAAAAAAGCTTAAACTTCCTTTTAAATGTTAACATTAATAAACAATTTAGGGGCCGTCCCTTAAATCCCTTTAAGACAAAAAATCTCATATGGATGTTAATATCTAGATAGTATTCGGCACAAATAACTTTTATATGAATTTTAACCTTTTAACATAGCTTTGTTTGTTGAGCCGATGATTGCTTATCGTAAAATCTCGAAAATTCGTCTGTAAATAATTAAGTGTTTGGGCTTTGTCGGTTACAATTTTAGGATTGGTTTTATTAAATGGAACTATTATTAAATTGTTGAATATTTTGTTTTTAAACTAGCAATTTTTGAATTTTTTGGGACATATTTTTAACAATTTTCAGGGCATATTTTCAAGTTTTTACTGCATATTTAATGCATATTTCTGGTTTCCCTGGTCATCAACAACTTTCAAGGCATAATATTCAGCCCAATTTGTGCCGTAAAAAACACATTAAAGCCTATTTTTGGCAAATTTTATTCATGCATATAAAAAATAAAGTTCATATTAAAAAAGCGGCCATTTATGTTACTGAAATAAATTATTTATTAGCAATTAAGACCAACACCGAAAGCAAGCTCACAACATCTATGAAAGACCAACTAGAAGTATGGAAACAGCATTATTCCAATTTGGTTTCCCTAACAACTTCTAACTACCAACACACATGCATCTGCGTTTCCCACGAAATAATTCAAGATATCTCCATTGAATGGCCATATATCGCAGAAGTTATGGATGCTGTAAATCACATAAAAACGAATAAGGCCTCCTTTTATTTTATATTACCTTTCTAATTGCTGAATAATCAAACATCAAAACAACCTGTATTTGCAAATATTATGTTCAGCAAAAATATTCGCTAAAGGATTTTGTACAAAGTAATTTAAAAGTCAAATTTTTTATATTCTTCAATGATTGCGCATTGCGCAGGTCCGTTATTTTTGTGTGTGACGAAACAATAGACTTTGTGAATGTGCATTTGTGTGTGTCTTACATTTTTTACAACAAACACTTAAATTTAGTCTTTGATGACGTAGATGCGCAGTAGAAATTTTTTTGTACAGTTGAGTGCGCAATCTTGTTCTTCAATAACCTAAAAATACCGGTAATTTTGTAAATAATGGAAATATGAAAAAGTCGCAAAACAAAAGGTGCTGCTAAAGCCCTAAAGCAATAAAAAGTTATTTTTCGTAAAAAATCGATTTTGGCATATTGCTAAATATATTTAGGGACCGGAAATAAGAGTTATTTTTAAATTTTTGAAGAAATAAATCAAACATAAATGAACATCGTAGAAAACTTTTAATTACACCATCATGATTTTTAGGCGAAATGCATCCAACATATTGCATGATTTTTAAATTTTTGATTTTTATTTTAACAATCAATAATAAGAGTTATTTTTGATTTTTATTTTTTTAAATGAAAAATAAAAGTTATTTTTGATTTTTATATTTTTAAATGAAAAATAAGAGTTATTTTTGATTTTTATATTTTTAAATCAAGAAATAAGAGTTATTTTTGATTTTTATATTTTAATATCAATAAAAATCAATTCAAAACTCTTATTTATTTTTTGATGCCGTATGTATTATAATATGCTGCTTCATTCAAATTTCTATATGAATATAATATATTATGTGACTAATCCATTACCAGCTATAAAAACATGAATGCATAAAAATAGCTTGTAAGTTTTGGCTGCCATTCAAGTCAGTGTTAAGAGGTCTTTTTCAGGTGTTCAATTTTACCATCATAATTGATTTTAAATGTTCCTCAGATAAATTACATCTCAAATCTCCCAATATTAATCTGAGTGCTGAAAATTACCTTTCTACACTGACTTGCGTGGCAGCCAAAACTTATAAGCTATTTCTATGCATTCATGTTTTTATAGCTGGTAATGGATAAGTCACATAATATATTATATTCATATAGAAATTTGAATGAAGCAGCATATTATAATACATACGGCATCAACAAATTAATAAGAGTTTTGAATTGATTTTTATTATTGATATAAAAATATAAAAATCAAAAATAACTCTTATATCTTGATTTAAAAATATAAAAATCAAAAATAACTCTTATTTCTTGATTTTAAATATAAAATAACATTTATTTTTCATTTAAAAAAATAAAAATCAAAAATAACTCTTATTTTTGATTTAAAAATATAAAAATCAAAAATAACTCTTATTTCTTGATTTTTTTGATAAAAGTCATAACAGTTACGGTCCCTGATATATTTGTGAAAATAAACATATGTACATCTTTTTGATTAAATTGAATAAGAACATTTTGAACTAAAAACCAAAATTTGGTTTTTGTTAAAGATGTTTTCACATATACATAAGAATATAAGTTGTTTCGCTTAACTTTCACAAACCCCTTACTACTACTCTGGTTGAAAACGAATAAAATAGTGGATGTGAATTGCAGAACACCAAAAATGCTGAATTAGTCCGCTTTGACATTTAGAATACTACATATTAATCAAAAATTAAATAATATTCAGAAAAACATTACTGGTTTGAAAAGTAATAAAGCTATGACCAAATTCATGAAAGGCGGATATTTTAACATGCAACCAACTGCCCACAATATTGAACACAGTATTTTTGAACCCATAAAAATGTAGCATTTTAGAGTCTCTGGCGGGAATTGCACCCCTCGCACTGATAGAATAGCTCACAACCAACTAGCCTACCGGGGCAACATTACCGAATATGAATTTTTTAAAATTTTATAAATCTCTTGCCGCTGACGTTCCAGTGTCGTCAGTCCGTCTGATGATTTAAAATAAGTCGAGATAATTTTTACATTATTTATTGAAAACCATTTTTTTTTTAAACTAAACTTAAATAAAGTAATTCCATCTCGATCCTTAGTAAAATAAATGTTTGTGTAAAAAAGCTTTTATAAACAATTTGTAATTTCATTGTGTTGAGTGCTTATTGCTTTTCTGTTTATTAATATATTTTTGTATACATTTGTTAAAAAAACAAAAAAATAAATAAAATTAGATCATCAAAATAAATTCAATTTAATTTAAATAAAGTTAAGTGGAGAACACATAAATATTTTTTCACTTAGTAAAAAATGAGAAGAGTACGCTTGATATTTGATTTTAAGTGTGTTATACTCTTAAAACCTTTTAAACAAATTGAGACTCTTAAGGAACACTTATTTCAAATAAATTAGGGTTTTAAGCAATTGGTTCTAGAAATTGTTGTAACACTATATAACGATCTATAGCACATTATATGGTCACGATTTTTAAAAAAAGAAACAAGCTTAAAATCTATACAGAATATTTTAGTAACTAAAACTAAGTATCAGGTGTAAACTAGAAGAGAACTAGAAATTAACTTGAATTTAACTGTACTAGAACTGAACTAGAACTGAACTGAACTAAACTAGAACCGACATAAAACTGAAGTGAATTAAAACTAAGCTAGAACTGAATTATAACTTCTTTTTATTATTCATTTATTTATATGCATTTAAAATCTTATATGTATATCGAATCATTACGGCAAAAAAAGCTTAAGCGACATCATCTTTAATTTTCGTTTTTTTTTAATAAATGACAACATTTGCATCATTTCCTTAAATGTCACGGTCACATAAGGTACCGTTACGATTTTATATCAAAAACAATTTGATCTTAACCTTCATATAAACTTTTTATTAAATAAAATAAGAAAACCTTCTCCAATAAAATTTCGTTTTTGTCACTTAAGCTTCTTTTGCGGTAATGACTCGATATAATCCCGCGAACCCATTTGTCTTGTCTGCAAGATATAAAAATTATATAGAGAAAAAAATAACTTAAAATCAATAAAAACCATTTTGAATTAATTATAAACATTAACGAAAGTCTAGTAATATTAAATTTTTTATTTCAATATGGGACAATTTTAATTTAAAGATGCCGTACATATGGAAAACATTAAGAAACAATATTTTTCGGCATTGAATTAAAATTAAATTCTTGCTACGTAAGCGACAGCTGGTAACTAACCATATGGTGTAACGTTCTGGTGGTTCTGGGGAATCTTTCATAATTCTATAATTTTCACTTAAGCCTATAGTACACGGAAAGTAAAAAGCCATATGCGCATGTGGCTTTGACGTAATTTTGACGACACTACAAAACCACAATAGCAAGTTCGTGTAGTGTGATGACGACAAAATTACGTCAGAACCACATGCGCATGTAGCTTTTTACATTCCGTGTACTATAGGCTTTAGAATTATGAAATTTAAAACGCTCTTAAATTATTATTATTCAAAGCACAAAGTTTGAATTGTTTAGTGCTTCTTTTCCCCTCTTTCCTAAAAACTCAAGACTTGACGTGTGTGAACCGGCACTTACTACAGTGTTGTATTACACAGTGCAACACGAAAAAATAACCATATACAGACACCACTACGTAATAAAAGACAAAAAAAAAAAAGACCCGTGTCTCCCAGTTTTGCCCAAAGTCATGCACTTTTTTTTATGGGCCCCCAAAGATTTGGGGCCTAGGTGTGATTTTTGCAAGAAAATTATAATTTTCTTAGGCTCATACCTTGCAAACCGTTCGAATTTTTGATTTACCCTCTGCGACAAAGTTGTAACTCTTGCCACAAAGAACAAAACGTATACAATGAGTGATTGGATTGGACGTGGCGCAAAATAGATATAATTATATCTATAGAACGGTATTTATATAACTTTCTTTTCTTATCATACCATGGTAAAGAGATTTGGCATAGCCAAAAAGTTTTATTTAATGGCGATTTTTGGTGCAGATAGCATAATAATTTCAAAATAATAATGCGTGTAAATAAAGTGTTTTTAATATGATTTTCCCTTAATCAGATTAGTAGTATTTTATCAATACAATTGAAATATGTATATTGAAAATATAAAGAAGTGACCTAAAACCTAGATAAGTCAAAAAGAATAAAACTAAAATTCTACTTGACCTGAACTAGAGTTGAAATAGAACTGAAGTGAATTAAACTGAACTACCACTTCAACTGAACTAGAACTTAACTAGATCTGAACTGGAGCTGAGCTAAAACTAAACTGAAACTTAACTTGATCAGAACACAAAATTAATGAGAAGTGCAACATTACTTAAACGCACCTTAAACTGAACTATAAATAAACTAAACCTGGACTTAAGAAGACCAAAGCAAAGCTGCGTTAGAACTGAACCAAACTTGAAAATTTATAGTGCAAATTTTAGTTTTTAAATTTTAAATCCAACAAATTAAATTTTTATGACTCTTTTTTTAATATGTTTACATAGTTTAAAAAAATTAACAGTACATACACAAATATGTAGACAGCTAACTACTCATTTGCTGCAACGTCGTCATAACACAAAAAAATGCATTTCGAAATAAACGTGTTTAAAGTTTTTGAATTTCTTGCAACACTTAGAAAAAATAATGACACATTCTCTTTAACAAGGAAAGCAAAAAATATACAAAGATGGATTTTATACACAATCTAAAGAAAAACCTAGCAAGCAATTCTGCATTACTTACTTACGCTAAAATTTCATTTATTAAGTTATGACGAAGTTGCAGCTAATGTGCGATATGTATATCGGCAGCTCAATTCCAAAACATGCTAAGTCGACTTAGCAAATTTTGTATTTCTTACGTTTTGAGTATTTTTCAACTTAAATTCTATAAAATGTTGGTGTTCAATCAGATCAATCTAAAGCTATGCACAAAAAAAGAACTTTTCATACAAAAGAATGCTTAAGAGATTCTCCTGTAAAACTAACTTTTTTGACATAGCATATTTTGGAATTGAGCTGTCGATATCGAGCCCTAACCGCGAACATAACGTTAGCGACATAATTTTCAAATTTCGTTTTTTTGCATAAATGACTTTATTGGCAACACTTGCATCATATCCTCAAATGTCATGGTTACATAAGGTACCGTTCCGGTTTTATAGCAAGAACAATTAGATCGTAAGCGACAAATTTTATAAAAAATTTATATGAAATAAAATTAAATAAAACTCCCTCCTGAAAAATTTTATTTTTGGCGTTTACGTTATTTTCACGGCAAGGGCTTGATATGTACATATGTACATATCGAGCCCTAACCGCGAAAATAACGTAACCGACATCATTTTCAATTTTCGTTTTTTTAATAAATGACTTTATTGGCAACACTTGCAACATCTCCTAAAATGTCATGGTCACATAAGGTGCCGTTACGATTTTATAGCACGAACAATTTTATCGTAAGCGACAAATTTCATACAAAATGTATATGAAGTAAAATAAATAAAACTCTCTCCTGTAAAATTTGATTTTTGGCGCTTACGTTATTTTCGCGGTTAGGGCTCGATATACATGTATTTTTTAAGCGTAATAAGGCGAGCGGGCCATACAAAATTAGTATTAGCTTAGTGGTACAAATGGCTAAAGTAACGGTGTGTACCTATTTATTTTATTTATTTATTTTAATGGAAAAATAATAATAATAATATATAAGTTTTATTATATGAACATATTTAGAGCAAATGTCTTGATTATACTGACAACTAAACAAAATTTTGTTCCACTGTATGTTGTTGTTTGACCAATACAAAATTTTAAAAATATTTTTTTTGGAACTTTTTTTTAATTAAATTTTTTTGTTATTAATTACTTCTATTTGGCTTTTGTAGTTGTAATAGACTCATAAATACACAGAAAACAACTTAATTTGTAAATGAGCAAATGAAAAACAAAACAAACAAAAACATTCAAAAATAACAACAACAAAAAAATAGCTTTAATAACAAGTGTCAGAGTGTCATATGTCAGCGAAAATAACAACAAAAGTTATTTAAAAATAGTGATGCTACTCTACATAATAGTTTACACACCAACATTTCAAATATACAAAAAAAAATTTTTTTTGTTCATAAATAGGGATCGCAAAATGCGAACTTTTCAGTTTCCCAGAAAAGCAGAAAAAATAGATTTTCGTGGAAAGGGACATAATCGGCGAACGCTTTATTTCACACACGAGCGATTTGCCTCCACATTTATCGTTTATATAATCTTCTGACAGGTTTCTTTGAGGATTTTTGGAAGAAAGAGTGAATGTTAACAAGTGTATGTTAACAACCATCCCCCAACTTAAAAGTGACATTCAATATAATAATCAATGTCAATTACACCCGTAATTTTGCGAAAAGTTATGGGATTTTTCATTTTTCAGAAATCAAATATTAATACTTACCCCGGGCTTTGAGATGTGGATTAGGTTTAAACTTAGTTTAATGTTGTCTGAAACTCGGGTTTTTCCAGCGAAATGCGATTTTTTTTTACTTCATTAAAGACCAACATTTTAAGCAAACCTAAGCTGTTCCGTCAAAATAGTGTACACAAACTTAGTAATGGCGGCTCAAATATGTTTTGAGATTAACTAAACCTAGTTTAACACAGATTTCAAAAGCCCAGCCTTAATCGCATAAACAAAAAGTTTTAAACAGTTTAAACCAAATATCTCATTTTGCGCCACCCTGTATATGTCGATACCCCGCAAATAATAGGACCAGTCCAAACACGCGTGTAAAGAGTAGCCCACAAGGGACTAGGACTAGTCCAAAAGTAACCCAAACGTATGGAAAAAACATGGTCTATTTAACATTACGATGTCCAAGGGCGGGACCATATTGCCCAGCTTTGGACTGCAAAGGAGTAGTTTTAAAACTACTCCATTGTATACTCAAGAGGATTAGTTTTGAAGTCGTTTAAAAACGAAAGCACGTCGTTGAACAACGAAGACATGTCGTCTCACTACAAACACTTTTTAACAATGACATGGTCCATGCTTGCATTACATCGGACCAGTCCATGGAGAAGTCCATTTCATCAAATTGGATCAGGTGGTCCAATAATATTTGCAGGGTATATAAAAACTTAAGTTAATTTACTGCCTGCCGACACTGTCGAAAAGAAAATTTCTTAAGTATATTTACATATATTGAAAAAATAAAAAGAAACTTTCAATGTAAATATACGAAAGGAATTTTTTAATCGACACTGTGGGCCAGGCAGTAATTATTAAATTTTTTTTTGGAAAACACAGGTCCAAACAGCTAGTTTTATATTAAAAGAATTATAATTTGTTAAGGAAATTAAGTATTTATCCCATTACCAATTAAACGGAAAAACAAGAAAAGCAGGGGATTTACCACAAGTCCCGGGAATGTTAATCCCGGTTCAATTTTCCAGAAAAACGCGAAATAAAGGATTTTGAATTTTTCGGAAATCCCGGGATGCATTTCCTAACAATAAGGTAGCAAAGAAAAAACAAATTAAGTGAAAAAACAGTGCAAAGTACACTTTCAACTCCAACAATCAACAACGTACAATGAATGAATTGTTTAATTTTTTTTTGTTATTTTTATTATTTAAATTTTTTAACTATGAATGTATGTGCAAGAGTTATTTAATTTCAATTGCTTGTTACATTTAATACGATGTACAAACAACAACTACATACTAATTCTATTTATTTCCATACAGAGTAATAAAGGAATCATTTCCTTAAAATAATGAATTTACATTTGTTATAATCTAGTTCAATTTTATTTTAAATTTAGTTTAGTTTTGTTATAATTAATTTTTAATTCAGTTCTAGATTTCAGATTTCGTTCAGAACAGTTATAGTGAATTTCTTGTTTAGTTCTTGTTCAGTTTAATTAAATTTATCGAGCAAGATTTACAGAAAAAGGGCTTATCATATAAAAAATTTGGTGTAGTTTTCTAAAAATATGGTCAAAGTTTGTTTGTTTATTCCGCAATCACGTGCAAACGGCTGAGCCGATTTTATTTAAATTTGGTAGCAAGATATAATGCGATATATTTAGTTATAGGATATATGTATCTTTTCCGGAAAAAGGGCAAAACTTGAACCGATTTGTTTTTAGTGACCCTTCATTATTATTCGACAGCTACATCGAAATGTTACAAAGTAGTAAATTTTGAAAATAGCCAACCATATTTATACTCCAAAGTTTAAAAAGATAATTTAATCGTAGGCTCATACAATTATTAAATAATTTAAGGGTATAAAATATCTTTGAAATATGTATTTTGTACATAAAAAGCTTAGGTACCATGTTAACCCATTTACGCCCGGCGTACTCATAGGAGGACGGTTGTTCATGTGGCCACAATATTTAGTCCCGATACTTTATATTTTCCTTATAAAAAATTTGCATTAAAAGAGAGTGTGACTTTAAAATAAAAAAGGTACTTTTATAATTACATGCTTAAATTGATTAAAAAATTAGTTTCAATTCCCATCTTTGATGAACTGCGTTACAAGCCAAATTTACGCTATTTTTATTTTATATTCGTGGATGCTTTTTTGCACATTAAGTCTCGATTTTTAACAAACAGTCGTTTTAGCAAATTATAATAAAATTGGACAAACAGTAATTCCTGGATAAATGCCATATGCTGTCTCTATACCAAATTTTTCGAAAAGAGTAAAAGTACCAAAGGTACCAGCTTTTCCTTATTTACGCCCCGAGGAAATACACTTTTTGTTAAAGTTGGCTTCTATTTATTTATTTATTTATGTTATCAAAATGTTGGTATTCTTTTGGAAACAGTTTTACTAATATGTAGTGGTACTATGCAATTTGCTGAACCATTTTAAGATTTATTTTCAAACTGAAATTTTGTTCTTAAAACTTTGCATATGTATGTGACTAACTAAAACTGGGAAAATTTCCTAATTGTAGCAAATTGTCCATTTGTGTACCATCGTACATTTTAAGTTTGAATAGTACCCTCTGTACTCTGTACTCTGTATGCACAAAAAACTATACATATGTACGTATATATTGCATCAACAAGCATATCTTTTTGCAATTGCAGTTTTTAATCGTGTATATGTTAAGCACCAATTTTAATAACCCAGACTATAAGTTATTGTAGGATCCATACTCGTCAACCAGTGTAGGGAAGAACTGTCCAGACTGGGCAGTCTATCCGACATTACCTTAATTTGGATCCCTGCGCATAGGGACCATTATGGCAATGAACAAGCGGATGGGCTGGCCAAAACTGGAGCCGCTCTTGATATTTCACAGGCAGTGCCAGTCGCAACACCCCTGGGAACTATCAGGAGCGAAATCTTCAGGCACTATCTGGATATGGCTGACGATAAATGGAGGAAACTGGATGGCTGTAGGGCTACCAAGGAAACGTGGCCCACATATGACATAGGTCGCTCTGAGCGACTTCTCAATTTCAGTCGGAAGGACGTGTCAAGACTTACATACGTGCTCACTGGTCATTGGACGATCGGCAAGCACGCTATGAGACTCGGCCTCCCTTTCAATGAATGCTGCCGCAGCTGCAGGGAACCTGGAACTGAGGAGACAGTATTTCATCTTCTATGTGATTGCCCGGCGTTTAACTCTATACGACATGGACTGTTCGGGAATTACCTTCTACAAGGACTCTCGGAGATATCGCGGGTGGGACTCAACAGCCTGCTGAAATATCTCAACGCAACGGGCTGGCTCTAGCCACCTCAGCATTGCCCCTGGGTCAAGTTTGATCGGGGGGCTCCGATTTCTTGACGAGTTGTGTGGTGTCAAAACGGAGCCACCGTCGGCTCTACTTGTTGCGCGCCGGGACCTGTGCGTGCTACCACGTTAACCAACCAACCAACCAGGATCACAATAGAACCGTATGAACCTAGTAGCGTAAAATGTAGATACGTTGTCAAATTAAAACGTATTATATTTTATACAATGGCACACAATAGCTGTCTACGTCGTACGCCGAAATATACTTATCTCTAATTATATATCAAACGCCGTTTATGACCGTATTGTCATACAAAAAGAAAAGTTAAAAGTATAAAATAAAATTATTTTTGTGTTTTAAAATTGAATATCTGATAACAAAATAAAAGCATAGAAAAATAAACAATAATTTGAATAAGATGTTAATTTATAATAGGCTTGCCAGGCGCTCTTCATTTTTCTTGATCTATAAAAATTTGCAGCGCTAATCAACAATCAAGAAAAATATGTTTTGTCAAGATGTTTTGAGACCAACTACAAAGCACGTTATTATTTAGTAAATTTGCTAACAGCTTTCAATTAAGCTAAGCAGTGTAAAATGGAAACGAAAGTTAAATTGAACAAAGTTTAAAACTCTCCCGTGTTCAAAGTTCATTAAAATATTTGCTTGTATGTACCTTATACATTGAGGACCACTTTCCTCTACCTAAACTACTTTTGAAACCAGAAAACGCTACGTTAATTTTTACAAAAATTAAATTGAAAATCTTCGTCGTTTTCAATTTCACGTGATTTCGATTTCCAGAATATGTTCGTATGGGTTGAAAAATCTATTAAAACTGCGTTTCCTTTATAAACATATTCAACACTTAATAATTCTGATTTGAAACAGAAGCCCAAATTAATATTGATGTTAATATAAAGTTTACGTCGCCATAGCGCAATTTTGGGTCATTAAACTGTTCTAAATTGTTGTACAGTAATAGGTATAAGTGTTCATTGCTGCATCTAAAATAATTTTGTTAGTTTTGGTGTTTCAGCCCCTCAATAAAAGCGTTGAACAGCTGACTCAAAACAAAAGCATGCAGAAATTTTTTGTGCATATAGTGAGTTTATTTTCTTGTACTTTTTACTATTAACTGGTTTTAAGAATTGTGTTAATTTTTTAAAAGATTGTTTAGGGAAGTTTTAAATTGTCAAGAATTCTTGTAAAAATCAAGATCTTCTTAATGAATATCAAGAATTTTTCAAATGTGAATCTGGCAAGCCTAATTAAGAATAAAGCCCCGAATTCTCACTCAAATCAGTAACAATTTCGCAAGCCATTTATATAAAAAAAAATAGTTTTTACTTTAATGATTTCTTTCCTTTATAAAGCTGTAACATAATAATATTTTGTAATTTCGTATATATTACTTTTTTTTTTGCAATTATGTAGTTGTGACACAGCAGCGACAGTTTAAGTTCCATTTTAATTACGTTTATACTTTTAGCAACTATGTACTATGTATATTAAAAATTTTTTTTACATAGTTTGTGTTTCTGGTTGTTTTTCTTTCTGTTTTCTAAAGATAAGATTAAATTTCAAATGATGATTTATTGGCCACAGTAGACGAATTAACGCTCTCATTTTTATAATTTTTATTATTATTTTTTTCATACATACATACATGTTTAATTTTAAATTAAATTCATATCAAAATTCAAGAAAAAAATAAGTATAAGATCTTATATGAATATTAGATGAGGGCAGGTGGAAAAGTGTTTAAAAAGCTAAAATTTACCAAAAAAAAAAAAAAAACAAGGGTGCTGTTTCATTTTTCAGCTATGCAGGATCTTCGATTCACTAAAAATAACTGTTATTTTTATTAAAAAAAAAATTACAAAATAACTGTTATGTATCAAATGTATAAAATCATTGATAAAACATTTTTCATTTTTTGGAAAGATTTAAAAATACATTATTAGAAAAAACCTGTTAAATTCGTGATTTGGCACTTACGCCCATTTCGCAAAAAATGGTCGATATAAGTTCATTCTCGAAGCTTGGCAACAGATGACTTAGCTTGCCTTGTATTGGTCAGGATGTCTTATAACCGAATATTCTACAAAGCTTAATAATCTAGAGTTAGAGACGTGACTCGAAACAAATCTTTAATCCTTTGTAAAAAAAGTACGAAAATTGGGTGCCACATAAGCTGAGAGATATAGACCAACGATTTTACACATCAGAAATTCTACTACAGTGTTAAAAAAAATGTTGCCAAATGTATGTATTTATTATCAGAAGTCCAAGCATAAACTATTATATTAACAAAAGAATCTGGGAATTTATTTGTCATGGTGAGTACATTTTATTATATAAATTTTCATATTATTCGAATGTGTTTTCTAAGTCAAATTACATTATTCCTTCAATATATTCTAGGAATATTTTCTATGCACTATCAGAATTTTCATTTGTATATTTTTAGAATACACATTCGAATAATATGAAAATTTATATAGTAAACTATAATTGGGGCATTCACAAGGTGTGCTATCAAGTATATCCTCATAATGTCCTTAATAATACATTTACAATTGTTTTAAACAAATGTTGTTGTGTTCAAAACTAAATAAAAATTTTAAAGCTGTGTTCATTGATACGTCATAACTGTACAGTGCAAACCTAAATTGTAAGCGGTAGCCCACAGCTGTTATATTTATTTCTTGTAATTATTATAAGACATATGACTTTACAACGATATGACTACCTTGTGAATACCCCATATATTTATATTTGTGTTATGAACTGCTAATACAGGACAATTACTGTCAACCAAATAAACGAACGCATACAAGAAGTTTTTCAAAAATACGAAATAATGCTAAAACGTTTTTAAATTGGTACAAAATTATTATGTGATCTATAAATTGTAAACTAATCTAATAAAAAATCAATATCAATGTACTGAAAGAGGAAAAACATTTTAATGCAATGTTTTAAATTTTGTACAATTCAGATGAACGATTCTTGAGATTTATCGAAATATCTAAAACAACTGTAGAACAAATGATTTTCGCGAATATCTTGAAACGCTTCTTGAGAGAAATAAATGAGTGACATATTCGTGTTCAGCAGCACCGATTTACCTTAGAAAACATCTTATTTTTGAGGTTATGGCAAAAATTTTAAAATATGTGAACCAGCGTTATGTATGAATCGTTCAACAACAAATTCGGCAGTGACTTCTAGTATTAAAAAAATTAAATAAGACCAATATCACCAAATTGAATGAACGCACGCCAAAGTATTGTATTGAAAGCAAAAACAAATTCATAAATATTTTGTAATTTTGTTGTTGCTTTGTACAGAAATTTATTTACCGTTTTAAAATTTTCAACGGCACAAGCAATGAGGCGAGGCGTATGAAATCTTAAAAACCAATGTGAATTTCTGTTAGAGGCAACAACAAAATTACAAAATATTTATGAATTTGTTTTTGCTTTCAATGTAATTCTTTGTCATTGCGTTGTGTTTTACAAAATAAGGGCCTTAAATTCGACAGAATTTTACTACAATATCTAAATATGCTAATGATTTTTCAGAGTGGGCTTTGGGACCTAGGGAAGGGTTGCCAGGCGTGGCAAGAATTTGGCTGATATTTTGTTTCACACACAATTGTCATAGATGCTTCTATTATAATAAAAATTATTAAGATTCTCTAAAAACTTCTTGTTTTATTTACAATTAACCACGTGCGTTTTGGTTGGACAACCCTTAATAGCTATAACAGACCAAATGCTACTGCAACAGTATTATTTATTACGGCTTAAGCAAGGAACACAACTGGGACGAACGACGAATTTCGTCCAGCACGACAAATTATTCGGAAGAAATTCGCTGTATAAATTCGGCGTATGAAACACAATAACGACGAAAAACAAAATGGAAATAAAATATGTTGTACAATAAACAAGAAATAGTGGTACCATATGAACAAAAAATACTTGACAAACAAAACATTAAGAACAACTAACTAAAATACTTTTTTATTGTCAATTTTTTTTACAATTTGAATTTTAAATTATATTCAGCTAAAATTTTACGATTTCTAAAGTAAAAAGTAAATAAAGTTTTATTTACTAAAACACTTAAAATTTTCAAACAATATGGCTACCCGGTACTGATTTGTTCGTCGTTCGCCGGCGTAAGAATTATAATTAAATCTATTTAAAGTTTGCAACGTCCGGCGAATTTTCGTCGGCGCCCTGATTGTGTGCATTTTCATATACACAGATATTTTTTATTTTTGGCGACGAATATTCGTGTTCCTAGCATTAAGGTGTACTAAAGTGTTTTCCGAGAGGATTCATAACTCTATTCCTACTGAATCTCAATGTGCTTAGGAGAGCTACAGATATTTTGACACCATAATTCTTCTTTTCGGTTGAGACTTTCGAAAGAGAGCGTGATTTAGTAATCAATGACTTAGAATAGCTGCACATACATACATATATAATAGGTATATGGAGTCTTACATAGATGAATATTAAAAAGTTTCACACAGAATGCAAAACTCAGTATACCCTCATTGACCACTAGTGGTGGATGATATAAAAAAAATAATCAGTTATTTAAGGGGCTGTAATTATATAAAAATGTTAGCACTTTCCAGTGTTGCCTTTTACTGTTACTGTTACTGAATATTTTCTCAAATTTCTTTATTTATTTGAAGTACAATCCTTCCGGTTAATAATGGAAAATAATTTCATTCAAATGGCTGCCTATGCTGGCCATGCCTACACGATCGTTCCAATTTTTAAGCACATTAATGATTGTGTGCAGCTGTATTTCACCAATGGCTTCACGAATATTGAACTTTAAAGCGTCAATTGTCTCTGGCTTGTCGGCACCCCACAAATAATAGTCCAAAGGTGTCAAATCGCAGCTCTAAGGTGGCCAAACAACATCAGCTCTGCGGAAACAGGGCGCAAAACATCGAGTGTGAACAAAAATTCACATGGCCCGATAACGATCGCCATTGACTGTAACGGCCACTCCTTGCTCATTTTCGAAGAAAAATGGCCCAATTACGGCTCTGGACCAAAATCCGCACCAAAAAGTGACTCGTTTTGGGTGCATCGGCTTTTCAATGTATGCGTGCAAGTTTTCTGTGCCCCAAATGCGACAATTTTGCTTGTTTACGTACCTGCCAAGATCAAAATGAGCTTCATAAGAAATCCGTACGCAATTTTCGCACACATTCTGCAACATTACCATGAGTAATGTCGCAATATTTCCCAGCGTTGTTCAAACGTATACACAACCATATTCGTTCAGCGGAAGGATAAAACTAATTATCTGTCAAATCAGACATGAGCTAAGTGTTACCATTCACGAAATAAGCACTTGTTAAAAAAAACGTTAGATGGCGGACCAGTCATATAAATTTTCATATTATTCGAATGTGGATTCTAAGTCTAATTAAAATTTTTAAAAGCTTTTATACTTTAACAGTCTTACTGCCTGTTTTTAGAAAACGTAAGCAAGTGAGTGAGTGAGAAATTATATTGAAAACAAGAACAAATTTTCGTTTTTTTATTGTTGTTTTCATTATAAATTATCACTCAATCACTTGTTTACGTTTCTAAAAACAGGCAGTTATTCCTTAAAAATTTTCTATGCACTATCAGAATTTTCGTTTGCATATATCCGTTAAAAATTATTCTAAAAATCTGCTAAATAAAAAGAAAATTTAATAAACATATGTTCTATGTATATTTCATAAAAAATATGCTTAAAAAATCTGCTTTTCGAAAAAGTAAAAATATACTAAAAAAAATCTTCTTTTGAACAAGGAAATATGCAATAAGCAGAATATGCAATTCCCCAACTAACCCAAGCTAAATCTAGCAGAAAATATGCTAAAATAGTAGCACCGGCACTTTCATATTTAAAAATTTCGTCGTTAAATGTTACTTGCTTTGAAAACTACGTAGTAGTTGTTAAAGGAACTCTTCTATCTATCTACGTAAATATACACATTATTATACTACAAGCTAATTTAAAGGGAAAGGGCGACAGTAAGAGATTAAAAGAGATAAGAGAAGAGTGAATGCTGTATATTAAAATTGAATAGACATTTGCATATTAATTTTTTTTCTATTCAAGTGCCTAATTAAATATTTAAAGGTCTGTAAAATCTAAATAACAAAATGAATTATAATATGTAATATATGTATGTACATGTATTTGCAATTAATACTAGAATAAATAAAAATAAAAAAAAAAGAATTAATAATGCCCAGCATGTCTATAATACAAATTTCTTTATTTACTTCGACAAGGGTAGGTACAGTGACAACTGTCAGATATGAATTAAACATTAAAATTTGAATATGTTCATATTTTTTCGAGACCAATTATACAGAACCATGTGTTGAAAATGTCATTTAATAATTTGACAGTATACAATAAAAAATTATAATTTATTTGCTACGATTAAATTTTTTAAATAATTTTGCATTAATTTGTATCAATTTAAAAAACAAAATATGAAATCATTCCAATTCTAGTTAAAACACTTGCAGCAGAAGGAATTTAAATTTTAATTGAAATAAAGTAATACACATCTGACAAGGAACTTAAACTTATGACAAAAAAGTTAAGCTAGTGTTTTTTTTCGTAGAACAAGTTACATAAAAAAATATTTTGAAGCGTTACCCTTGTGTATTTTTGACAAGTTATTAGCTGACAATAAAAAGAATATATGTACCTATAGGTATATGTATGTCTATACCCAGCAAAAACTTAACATACCTGGCAAGTTAGCAAGTTATGTTGGAGAAAAATAAACACTTCTTATTTTTCGACTCAATAACTACTTATTTTTGTTTGAGGTGTCCACAGAATTCAGTACTTACAATACACTTACTAGATGTCAAAAATATCTAGTTACTTTTAACTACGACTAAGTACTAGAAGCCAAAACAAAATTACTAGTTAATAGACCTAATAATGAGTTATTGAGTACGCTACCAGTAAGTAAATATTCAGTACTGAAAACAACACAACTAATAAGTAGTTATTGAGCTGATTATTACTAAGCAAATGTTCAGTAGTGAAAATAATAGAAGTAAAAAGTAGTTGCTGATGTCATTACTAGTAAGTACTTTTCAGAATAATGAAAATTGTAATGACAACTACTTACCAGGTAACGTATGAAATAACTACCACCTATTACTAAAAATCTAAAAGTTTTTCCTGGGTAATTTCCTTATTTGTGTGTTCCTCTTTTTTTTTGTCTATCCAAAGCTTTTTTAAGGAACGAAGCCAAATTGAACTTCAGCTAATTTTGAAGCCCCTAAGCATATGGTACTGACGTTGGGGCTTACCGTCAAGTAGTTTTTCCACATGCCTTTCAGGAACAGGCTTAACAGCTAGTAGTTTAATAAGATTTGTTAATTATGTAGGAACAACTTATTGAAGAGGTTAAAAACATACAGTATTGTATGAAAAAGGAAGCCAGGTGGCAAATTGCAGCATTCGATATAGTTCGAAGTTCCCATTTAAATTGTATTGTAATTTCTATCGATATCGAATGCCGTAATTTGACCCCAGGACTGCAAAAATAAAAAATAATAAACAGCCGAAGGTTGGAATTCTATTAGCGAAGTGGATATTTTTCAATTTAAAAATTAGTAAACAAATAAAAACAGCTGACAGAAAAGACTTTTATAGCGAGCGTTGTGTAACTTGCCATTTTTCAAGCGCCTAAGTTTTTCAACGCACGTTAATTGTCGACGAATTAACGCGTGTTATGTAATTCTACCTTTGTAGGGTAAAAAAATAGAGTTCGAAGAGTGCTACTCTCTTGCACGGAGACCGCGAACTAAATAATTTATTTAAAGAGTGCACAAAAAGGCTAAGAAAGTTACTGAAGGTTTAGACAACAGCATCCCTGGAAAAATGTCTTAAGGAACTTGATGCAACTCCACAAGCAGACATTCCATTCCACATTATGGCGTGCAGATAGAAATCTTAAAACAAATTTGAATGGAAGTTTTGTTTCTTAAGCATTAGAGAAACGTATTGACCAAAAACCAGTTTACGATACCAGATTTCATCAAATTATCTCCAAAATAGCGATGTGTACTTAGCCAGCCAGGTTTACATGGACAGCCAGCCGCAAAATTGCACATAGTTAGATCGAATCAGAAAGTGATTCTGAGTCGATCGGTATACTTAAAAGAGCAACATTTAAAGGTCAGCACAAATGCCGATAAAATAAATAACATAGAACTGAATTAGAATTAAAAAAAAGAACTAAATTAAATTGTGTAAAACTAAACTAGAATTGAACTGAAATTATAACAAATCTCGAACTAAATTGGAACTGAACAAAAGTAGAATAAGAACTTAACTAAAGCTTTGATAGACTAGAATTGAATAAGAATTAACAAGAACTGAATTAGAAGAAAACAAGCATTGAACCAGAACTGACCTAGAATTGAACTACATCTGAGCTAGAACTTTATTAGTCGTAACCTGAATTGAACAAGAATTACAAAAATCTAAACTAGAACAAATGGGACGTAAAATTTAGTTCGGACCGAACTAAATTAGCTTGACTAATGAAGTTCTAATTAATTTAATATATATATATATGTATGCAGAATTCCAAAATGCATTAAATTTCAATTCCTATTAAAGAAAAAAATTTATAAAATTTCATCTTGATTAAATTTGTTCTAGTAAATTTAAACAATTTAGATTAAACAAATAACATCAGTATCTATCATCTGCGTCTAAAACGGAAATTTTACAATAATTCGCAAACAAGTGAATTGAAAAAAATAAAAAAAATATATTATTTTCAAACATTTAATTAGTGCTCAATGTTTAGATTTCGTATGAGAAGTGGTAGCCTGTGTTTTTTTATTTAAACAAAAAATTTTTTCTAGGTTATTTTTATAAGATAAACACAATTCTCGTAGGAGTTATCTAAGTTTTGTGTATGTAGGTACGTGTTTATATATTTTTTTTATTATATGAAATTTAATTTTTTTGTTGTTGCTATTGTTGTTTAATATTTCTATCACATTGAACAAATTCTATGACCAGTTTAATTATTTATTACATCACCCAAAAGACAGCAGCAGCAACTGACTGAAATAGTCAACCAATATGTTGGTTGGCTCAACATTTCAAACGTTTGTTTTGTTTGCTTTTATTAAGAAATTAAAACAATTATCGTTGAAAATAAAATACTTGTACTACTAAATGTCCATCAAAGTGGGCATTTAATGTTTAAACATCTATCAACAAGTTGGAATTAAACGAAAAATTTTAAACAAAAAAAAAAAAAACTCAATAAATAACAACACAAAAGTGCAAACATGCCAAATGTTTAAATATTTTGATTGAAGTGGCTGGATGGAGTTTATTTGATTTGATCTTTTTTTGTATTTGGGCAACAAATTATGTTTGCAACATGACTCTTTTTTGGTTTTATGAAATTTGACAAAAGATTGTTTATATTTGTCTAGACTGCGTTAAACTCAAATCGATTATAATTTTTAGCAGAAATCGATTCTGTGTGTATAAATATTATGCAGGAGGAAATTTTAGTTAGTGCCGGTTCACACACGTCAAGTTTGACTCGTCAAGTCTTGAGTTTTTAGGAGAGACGGGAAAAGAAATGGCCTTCTCTTTTCCCTTCTCTCCTAAAAGCTCAAGACTTGACGAGTCAAACTTGACGTGTGTGAACCTGCACTTAGAAAAGAAGTTACTTCAGCTTTTGCAAACTCCAAGAACTTGTGCTATGTTCACACTTGGGTTTTTAAACGCGTTTAAGCAAAATGTTGATTAATTTAATCAACATTAAGATGACAGATGATTAAGAAAAAACACAACAAACAAATTTATATTTCTTGAAAGTATTAAAAATTGATAAAAAAAATACTTTTATAAAGTTATCAGAAGATTATTTTAATAATTTTAATGATAAAATTGTGAAAATTTATGAATTTTTTAAGGAAAAAAAATAAAAACATTAAGCAAAAATCGTGGCCGGTTGTACACGTTCATGTTGGCCGATTCTACATTATACTCATTTTGAGGTATGTTCAGTGGATTCTATGTGATTAATAAAGTGATTTTGTTATAATCATGTCAATTTGAAGTGATTAACATATCACTTCAATGTATGGCAAATCATCTCGATTTTTGACGTGATTAAAGCTTAATCACGTTCGAGTTGCTTAAACGCGTTTAAGAACCCAAGTGTGAACATGGTATTCGTTTTCAAAATGACTAATATGTTGCCCGTATTGAGTTGATTGTCGCCGGTCACATTTAAAGAAAGAAATTATCTCTTAAAAACTTCAACATTATTTTACTATTATTTTGAAACAAAAATAACGACCCACCTATTGGAAATAATATCTATTTCGAGTTATTTGTATTGAGTGCAAGATTGAACTGGATCACCGAAATAAAACTGAACTAAAGCAGAACAAAAATTTAGCTATAATTATATTTCTTCAGCTAACTATTGGTTTGGCGCATATGCCAAAAAGGCGGAGTACAGAAAAACGACAAAGAATGTTGACATGAAGATTTCTCAAAATGTATACGATAGAATTTTTATATTTTCTAAGCTGCTTCCGTTATATGCTTTGAAGAAAAATGTAAATTTTTGTCAACTTTTATGAATGAAGTAAGAAGTTAATAGTATTTTATTGTAAGTGAAAAATATTATTTTATGCCCATACGCCACTTTTCTAAAATATTTTTAAGAATAAGCTTTTTGTGCTGCATACGTATGATTACTGCTATGCATTGAGTATCTTGCTGAAATGAAAGTTTCTATTTTAAAAATCTTGTAAAAAGTCAACATTGATGCATTTTTTTCTTTTATTTGGCTTTATTTTACAAAAAGGGTTCCATTTTTATAGTTTTAATAAATTTCGGAAATTTTTACTATTTATTACCACGTATTTATTATTGTATAAAACTATTTGTTTCTTGATGTCATTTTATTCAGCTTTTGCTCATGGTCCGATTATTAGGTCTATGCAAAAATACAACAATTAAAAAACAACACGCACTTTGTTTGTATATAACATGATGCAGCTATCAAAATCAATTCCCTGCAGATAACTAGACTATTCCATACATGCATGTAAATAGTAGTCCATAAAGGAGTAGGAGTACTCCAAATATATGGTTAAAAGGTGGTCGATTTAACATTACGATGTCCTAGGAGTGGACCATATAACCCATTTTTGCATTTCAACGGAGTAGTCTGAAAACTACTTCATGTTCATATATACTCTAGTGGACTAGTTTTGAAACTACTCCATGGTATACTTTAGAGGATTAGATTTAACTTTGTATAAAAAGGAAACATTTTGTTTAAAAACGAAGACATGTCATTGCACTACAAACTCTTTTTAACAATTACATGGTCCATGCTTGCATAACATTGGACTAGTCCAGGGAGTAGTCCATTTCATCAAAATGGATCACGTAGTCCAATATTATCTGCAGTGTTGCTACAATCATAATTTCATGAAATAAACACAACTCTACAAAAAATCAGCAGTCGTTTATCGTAGACCTTCTGATTTGACGATGCTTTTGCTTAAGCTACTTTTTTCTGACGGCAATGAAGCAAAACAAGAGTGAGATTTATTTTGCACGTTTTTATATGAAGAATAAGTGGTGTGTAGAGCAAAACAATGCTTAATAAATAGATGATATGCAGCAAAATTAATGCTTATTATTTTAGAATCTACAAAAAATTTCCCCCAACAGGTTTTGAATTTAGAAAGGGGTTATTAAAGTAATATATACCTCATACCTAGCTCATTTTTTTAAATGGTCGGTAGGTCAAACCAATAATAACCTAACGATTTTTTCTTTAGCTTTTCTGCAAATAAGCCAGACCTCTACCAGTGTTAAGTCATCGTTCAGACTTGCAGAAGTTCTTGAATTTAATAGTGCGAGAGGTGAGAAGATTGAGGAGGTGGACTGAATTTCATGTACTCTGCAATTCATAACACTATTCAGCTTGCAGATGGCTGAAGATGTACATATTTGTATTTTTTGTTTAAAATATAAAAAGGAGAAGAGGAAAGACGAGATAAAAATACAAAAATTGCTAGTCTAGAATTTAATAATCTGCATACAAATGCAATTTCAAAACAGAAGTTTAATATATTGCAGCAGCACATATTGCAAGACTGGGTAACGACTTAGTTAGAATTGAACTAAAACTAGAACTGAACTAGAATTGAACTGGAACTGAACTAGAAATGAATTAGAAATAAATTAGAAAGGAAAGGAATTAGAGCTGAACTAGAACTAAGTAAAAATTAAACTATGACTAAAATAGAATTGACCTAGATTAAAACTACATATTGCCGAACTCGATCTGACCAAAAATTTAATTGTTACTGAAACTTATATAATTTTTGAATGGAATCAGTGTAATTTTTTAAATAATTTATTATAACAAATACAAAAAAAAAACCCTTTGGACAAAATTTATTGAAAAAACGTGCTTAATTAATTATATTGTTATCGATTTACATAAAATATTAATGAAAAGTAACAATAAAATAACAATAATTACGTGTAATAAATCAGCATACATGCATATTAATAATAACAATATCAAAGTTAAGGTTTTAAAAAAATCGTATGACATTTAATTATGACTACTTTTCGTGAGGGGAGTCAGTTTTTGTGGCCATTTTAATTTCAATGTTTTTTTTTTTTACTTTTAAAATTATAGGGGCACACACAAAAATGTATGTACACTATTTAAAAAATATTTAAAAGCCAACGTAATTGTAAAACTTAAAAAAAGCAAAAATCATTATCGTGTATTGGGTACCACATTGAACTCATAATAGGAATATAAAGCAATATTGTTTTTTTTTTTTTTATACTAAACAAATACCGAATTTTTAACCTAAAAACAACGAACAATTTAAATGAGAAAAATATTTCAATGGCAAAACAATAAAAAGTGTAAAGAAATATTTAAATTGTTTCAAGAGTGTTGAGAAAATTAGGGTTGTTATAAAATCGAGTTTTGAATTAAAGTGGAATAAAGAGAATTGGACTAAATATGGAATAATTAATAATAAATCAAGTAGTTCGAAACATATGGCGTTTTTTTCCTGCTCCGTATTGTATTAAAAAAATGAAATAGTGTAGGCGCATAATAACAAAGCCAAAAATATTTAACATGTTTCACTTTAAATTTAAAAGGGTTATAGATCCAGCATTATTTAAACAGCTGTTCATGTTATTGTTAAAAAAAAAAAGTTTTTGTATTCTTTGCCGTTTTTGCGTAGATAAAATTAAATGAAATTTCTTTAAACCTAAATAAAGAAAAATTAGATCAATTTACATCTAAGCTCCAGGCCTAACAAGCTTAATTATAAGAAATTAAGCGCCGGTTCACACACGTCAAGTTTGACTCGTCAGGTCTCGAGCTTTTAGGAGCGAAGGGAAAAGATAATGCCATTGCTTTTCCCCTCTCTCCTAAAAACGCAAGACTTAACGAGTCAAACTTGACGTGTGTGAACCGGCACTAAAGGCCATGTCAGATAAAACGTTTTCTTCGCTTTGCGTTAGAGATTCGCTTTGACATCCAATATGAAATATTCATACTTATACGAAACATGTCACATAAAGTACTTTTAACGCAGAGCGAAGCGAAAAGTTAGGCAACTCTCATCTTTTTGCGCGCTTTGACAGTCTGCCAGTATAATTTTTTTTTTATTTATTTATTTTAAACAAACAATTCGTGTGTGTTGTCAAAGTGTTTATTGTGACATACATCTTTTGCGTTACGCTTTTCTGTCAAAGTTAGAAACGTCACGCAAAGCCAATGATTTTTTTGTTATCGTTAAGAATTTAACGCCTTATGACGGTGCGAGTAAATGGTGCAAAATATATTGGGAATATTTTGTGTCACAAAAAAAGCACGCCAATAGATTTGTGATTTTTTTTAATTTTTAATATTTGGCGTATCATTCGATTAATTTTTTATCCGTTTAAATGCTTAAATGGTATTACTCGTTGCCTTCAATTTATTACTATATTACTTTTCCCCTTGCCATCCCCTAGGCTTTTGTTGAATTATTTAAAAATCATTCGAAAAAAATCCACAAATTGAAATAATTTTTTTCAATAATCGTGTATTCAATTTTAGGAAAAATTAAGTTGAACAAAAAGTCAAAAAAAGTGAACAAAAAATTAAGCAATCTGCTGTTTTTAGCTACTGGTCGTGTTAGCAATGCGCCGCCACCACTCACTCTCTGATTCACTTTGTAGCGTAAGTATGAGTATTTTGAAAGGTATTGTTGGACGTAAATGGTTGGTGTTGATCGCGTTCAAGATCATAATGAAGAAGATGCTGCTATAGTCGAGTGTATGTATAAGTATTTTTAGCCTAAATAAATTTCACATTTGGAATAACAAATTATTAAGCAGCGGCGGCAGTAGCCAAAATAATATAAACATTTAAAATGTTTTTCATCTGCTACAAAAAGAATAACTAAAACAACAAAACCAAAAGATACAAGAACAGACACATTTAATTGAAAAAGAAACGCAGTTAGACGATTACGATATTTTAAAATTTATTTTAATTAAATTAAAATTTTTTTGTTTTCCTTTTAAATTCTCAGAGATAGCATAAACAATTTAATTTGTAAAAATTTACTTAAGTAAAAAACAGTTAGTTTTTTGTTATAATAAAAAAGGTTAATATATTTATTTTTATATTAATGAAATTATTTTTCATGTTAATGACCCAAATTTCTTATTTTCGTAAATAATTGATTTTTTTTGTATTTGTTAACTGTATACCTTAGAAATGTTTAGAAAGTTGAGCAAATCACCCCCTAGGTTAGTTGAAAAGAATTCTAGATATTTTTTTTAATTTTTTGCCACGCCTCTAGATACCGCCCTGTTAGTTTTTTTTATACTGCGTCGCCACTTAAAGTCCGATCATAACATATTGCATATTTTTATTCATGGCTCGTCTATGGCTTCATTTTTGCCTTTGGTGACATTTTAATCCGACATCAAATTCTGGGTGCCACTTATGCCATGTCCAGTTTTTTGCAAAAGGCAAGAAAGCCCTCCTAAAACTTTGGGATCTGACAATTCTTAAATTCTACCGTCTAAATGGCAAAATTGTACCAAATTTGCATAAATTGTACCAAAATTTCGCTATAAAATAAAAAGCATACATAGTTAGAATTCATAAATAACACCTTCTGTTTAACAAAAACAAAACAAGTAAGAAATTATATTTCATCAAGCCCGAGTATTAGATACTCTACACCACAGTATATACAGACAAATTTTCGAGAGTGAGACCCATAGGCAATCATGGACCCGCCAGAACAAATTATTGTTATGAGGTTAAGATTTATGTAAAAGTTTTTGTATCGACTGTTATTAAGATATCTTCATCTATATGAGATTTATTTGACTTGAAGTGATTTTAGGAAGGGGTTTTATATCAGACCTATAGATAATTTTAGACCCGCCAGCGCAATATTTTGTCTTTACAAAGTGGCTATCGTAAATGTTATTGTCGCAATATCAGCATTTATATGGACATATTTCAATAAAAAATGGTAAGACGATTTAGATTGCAATAAAATAAGTCTGGTCCAAATTTAATGCTCAAATAAGATCAATGTAAGTGAAAACCTCATCGCACAATTTTGTATTAAGTTTAAAGCAAAATTTTCTCAACAATTAAAAATTGGAAAAACTCTAATTAAAAAACAAACTAACTAAATATTACAAAAACTAAAATAACATATAAATGCTTACTTAAAACGGCAAATCAAACAAAACTGCCAATTTTGGTAAAAACCAAAAAAAACCATTAAAGTAGAATTAAAAGTTTATTAAAAAGCAGACGCAATTATTAATTAATTGTTGGTAATTAAAAAAAAATTTAATTTAGAATAAAACAAAAATTTTATTAAAGGAAAATTTTTAACAGTAAATACTCGTTTTATTAATCCGATTTTCATAAACCGTGAAAATAAAATAGAAAAAATTATACAATTTCCTTAAAAAAATATGTTAAAAAACCAAAATTGGATAGTATTTTACTGTCTGTTCAACAATTTCGAACGTAAACGTTTGAAGAGAATTTTTATATGAGAAATATTTTCAAAACTAATGGCCAATTTCACCAATTTATGTTTAAAATTCATTTTTCATATCAAATAAAAAAAAATTATGTGAACATTTATATTTTAATATGAATTGATATTTAAATAGAATTAGAGAAATTGGCCATAAGAATGTTTACGTTCGAGATATATAGTTGAAAAGGCTGTTAAGGAAAAGTGGAATAAAAAAAATCAGTTTAAAGAACAAATAGTTTTTCTAAAACGTAATCGCAGATTGGATCATGAAGTTTTTGAATAATAAGCAATTGCATCAGTGTCGTGAAATAATAATAAAAGGTATCCAAAATTTAAAAATAATTTTTTCTACCTGAAATTTTTATTCTAAATTTTTATTTTCAGATTCTTACATTCCGGTTAGTTAATATGGAAAGTTACACAATGTGTTTTTTTTTATTAAAACAAGAAGAAAGTGAGAATTTTTTAACATAATAATCTTCACCGACAAAGCCCATTTCCAGCTCAATAGCTACGTCAAAAAGCAGAGCTGTCGCATTTGGAATGATGAGAATTCAATAGTTTTTTTATATCAACCATTACATCCACAAAAAGTTACGGTTTGGTGTGGTTTGTGGTCAGAAAGGATCATCGCACCTTATTTTTTTGAAAACGAAAATGAAAATGCGGTTACGGTCAATTGAAATCGCTACATGGAGATGATCCAAAGAGTTTTTTTTGCGGAAAATTGATGATTTAGATGTAGAAAATATGTGGTTTTAACAGGATGGTGCCACTTGCCACACAGCAAGAGAAACAATGGTTCTTTTGAAAGAAAAGTTCGAAAATAGCATTATTTATCGTAAGGGATGAGCAAATTGGAAACCAAGATCGGGGAGCCTGACGAGCTAGTAGGAGGTCACTTGACCGACATAATTTTTAATTTTTAACCGAAACCTAAAATAATAATATTTTTAATATCTCAAAAACACTCTTTTTTTTAAATGTCGTTTTTTATTAATGTGCTGTTTTCACAACACAAGTGACTGGACGTGTAGTAAGCTTTATATGAAAAAACACTCAGTTATTTGAGTATTTTCTATATAAATTTTACTACACGTTCAGTCACTTGTGTTGTAAAAACAGCACATAAGACTTCTGAAATAAAATAATTTTATGACAAAAATTATAAAAATTAGATTAAACGTGTATTAAAACAACCTTCAAATTCTTGCGTTTTCGATTTCCAGAACACCCCTGTATTTCATGATTTAAATGACGCAAAAATTTTTTTTTTTTAAATGAAGGCGAAGGGTTGATTTAGAGAAAAAAACTGTCAATTATACTTCAAGGCCGTGTGATGTGAAACCTCTTGGTTGTTTTCCGAAGGGCTGTGAAGTCACTGGTTTGTGCTGATAAACCAGCAACAATTGACGTCTTGGAGTTCAACATTCATTGTTCATTTAATTGGTGACATGCCGCCAAAAATGCTCGAAAAAAGATAAAACAAAATTGGACGTCTTACAGCGCATTTCGTCAAGAACAGGCGCGGTGCCTATTTATTTAAAATCAGTTTCAATTGGTTATGCCGTGTATTTATCTGCGATTAAAACTAATTTTTTTTTTGTTGTTTTCTACCATTTTAAGTTTCATGGTCGTAAAAATACCCTTTATACCTTATTTAGTAAACAAATGCCTGCAGGGTTTTATACAACTGCCCCTTTCGTAATTCAGTTTTACAACTGTTAAGGGCGTTAAATATTCTTCAAACTAAAGCATTTGCAAGTTGTCAGATAAAAATAAAATCAATTGGAATATTGAAAAAATTTCTTCCCCCTGGCTAGTTTTTTGTTTCAATAACTTTTTTCAATAGACCTCAGGTTCTAAATCACTATGAAAGCCATCTTTATCCAAATCTAAGAGTCCATCTTGCGACATTCATTATCGAACTTTTGAAAATATATATTAAATTATATCTTAAAAAGAAACCGAGACTTTGTTCAGAAGACTGTGAATTTTTTATCAACAATATTTAAAAAGAAAAAAATGTCATCACTGAAATCGAATCTTGATTTTATTTGGGTATCTGAAGTAAGAATTTTAAATTGCACATAAATTACACCTAAGAGAAATTACCCATGCTCTACCCCTGACAGTAAAAATTATACCAAATTCGGGTAATTACCCACAAAGTGGCAGCACTGTACTGAGGTCCCTACAAGAAATGAATGAGCGAGTAGTCACATTTTTCGAATGTGAACGAAAACTTGATTTCGGTCATTTCTTTCTATCATTTTCTTAACACCAAAATGAAAAATGTGACTACTCGCTGACTTCTCGAATGTGACCGAAAACTTGATTTCGGTCATTTCTTTCTATCATTTTCTTAACACCAAAATGAAAAATGTGACTACTCGCTCATTCATTTCTTGTAGGGGTCACTTTGTTAATACACCCTACAAGAAACGAATGAGCGAGTAGTCACATTTTTCATTTTGGTGTTAAGAAAATGATAGGAAAAAATGACCGAAATCAAGTTTTTGGTCACATTCGGCCATTTTTTCCTATCATTTTCTTAACACCAAAATGAAAAATGTGACTACTCGCTCATTCGTTTCTTGTAGGGCATTTTGGATAACCCTACAAGAAATGAATGAACGAGTAGTCACATTTTTCATTTTGGTGTTAAGAAAAATGTGACTACTCGCTCATTCATTTCTTGTAGGGCATACAATTGAAGCTCAACAGTGTTGGCAACTGTCCATAACAACAAATACCTAAAAAAAATTAATGTATAGTTTGACTTTTTTTAATTCAAAGTGTCACAAAAACATTTTTAAATCATTTCCGTTATTGGAAAAAATGCTTATAGGTTTTCCAATTATACTAACAGCCCTTGCAATAACTGTTCCCACACATTATTAAAAACTTAATAAAAAAAGTTAAGTAGACACCTCCACCTTACGAAAATTATATATTTTTATACACTTGTATACCCACCTTTAAACAAATGACAATCTATTTTATATAGTTAATACCAAAACATAATGAAAGAATTTTATTTACATTTATATCGATACAAGTTTTATTTATTATTTTTTTTTTTTTATTACCAAAATTTATGATATTTGGGGTCGGCTTTATTTTTTATGTCGCGTGTATATGTTTTTTATGTATGTACCTATATTAGTGTGTGCGTTTAATAATGCTTAAATCAAAAAAATATTTTTTTAATACCTACTCAAGATCAATTAAATGGGTTTTGTTTTAATTTTCAAATTAATTTTAAATTTAATTCTATTTATAAAGATGAAATTTTAAAAGTTTATTTAATGTAGATAAAAACGTAAACATACATATGTTGTTCACAGAAGGATGGTTATCTCCCATCACTTTCTTAACGCTTATTAAACAATTCTAAAATAATTCTTTAAAATTTCACTTAACTGACCTTGAACTTCTTTCTGCACCTTAAATCTAGCAAAATACGTTCATACCTAAACATTTTTTTGTTATATATGGACATACATAGGTAGGTAGGTATGTATTTATTAAGTTTTTTTTTGGTAAATTATACAAATGTGTGTGTAAAAGATAACGTTTTTATACCTATAAAACAAATATGTATAGGTATAATTAATTGAATCATTAACAAAAAATGACTCACCCATTCATCGAATCTACATAGTACATAAGTATCTAGATTTAAAAATGAACGAATGGTTTCTACAGGTTTAATACCAAGGTAGGTACCTATTTGTTTGTTGTTTTTTCTTAAAAACAAAACGAAAACTAACAAAATACCTACACGTTTTTGTAAGTTTTAACAAATAATTTTGTTATCAGGTGAAAATTACTACATACCTATAAACAATAAAATGAAAATAAAAAATTTTAATTAACACAAAAATTCCTAAAATTATTAATATGTACCTAAATATATTTTGTAAATAAAGGTAAACAAAAATAAACAGACGTTGTGTTTGTGCAAATTAGTACAACAAGTAGTTCCCATACGATAACAAATTAATATTATTGAACAGTTATTTCATTAGACGGTCAGAAATACGGCAACGCGTCTGTGTGTTTGTGTGCTATAACAAAACAAAAATATTATAAACCTGACATTAAAAATTTTTGCAAAAATATTTTTAAATTCGTTTTATTGTTAATGTTAAAAATATTTTTAAAAAAGCATATAAAAAGCACAATTTTCTCATTTCTTATTATGTATACTATTACAACTACCACTACTATACATACATATACATACAAACATATTATTATTTATTTGTTTTCTTCGTAATTAACTGAAAAGGTAAAACTACAATGGGGTCGACAGGCGATGACGTCAATTCTTAGTAAAACGCACAAAGCAAAAATTAAAACTTTCTCATAAAACAATTTTGTTTTTTAAAAATAAATTTAATTTAGAATTCCATACATTAGTTAAAGCAATAGTTTCTTAATTTAATTTGCATAAAGTAATAAAAAATAAAATAAAGGAATTTAAAAAATCATAGCAAACAAAATATTTTTTTTTTTTATTTTACTTTTTAAGCGAAATTTCGAAATTGAAATATAACTTTATTTATTTTAATTTTACTATTTTGTGAAATTTTGAAAATTGATGGACATTTAAAAAAAATTTAAACGTAAATTCGTTAATAAAGCTTAATAAAAAATAGTTTAAGAAGTTTTACAAATTTAACAAAAATAAATAGTTGTTTACTCTAAAATAAAAACAAAATTTAATTTATTGAAGAAAATATTAAATATAAAAGAAATAAAAAAAATTTGTACTAAAAACGGTTTTTTTATATAAACTGTTATTTGTAAAAATTTGTATAACAAATTGCTTGGAATTTTCCAGCGAAATTTTGATGAAAATTATCAAAAATTAATAAAATACAATTATAAAACTTATAGTAAAAACACATAAATAAAAAGTTATTTTTTAGCAAAGTTTATCAAAGGCAGGAAAATATACAAAGAATCTATAAACTTCAAACAATATTTGCAATTACATTATGTTAAAATTAATGTTAACATGCTCAAATTTTTATAAAGAAGTTCTTGGTATTTCCCAATTTTACATTTAAGCTTTAAAAAATATTCTTTTGCCTCCGAAACTATTTACATTTTCTAAATTGTTTAGAAAAACTTAATTTCCGTAATAATAGGTGAGATTTTTATAATGTACTTAAATAATAAATTCAAAAATTATATTATTGAAATCGCTCTAGTTAAATTTAAAATCCTGAAAAGTCTTTCAAGATCTATAATTTCACTTCTAATGCCTCATACGCCTGAATTTAAGCTTAAAACGCCATTTACAAAGCAACCAATTTGTTTATGCTGCAGTTTTTTTTTAAATTTTAATTCTTTAATTTTTGTGTTTTTTTTTTAAAAGAACAAACCCAAAGAACTTCATAATTGCTTTACAAAATGGCAAAAGGTCTCATCAGTATTTGGATTTTTTTCCATAACACTGGCAAAACGACAAACATTCAAAATTATAAAAATATTATGTACTTATGCCTTGTCAATTTTTTTTATTTGTGTTGACAAAAGATTATGGAATTTTAATGACGAAAATAATAACATTTAATCATTAACGGTTAATTTCACCAAGTGCGGTTAAAACTAACTATTACTTTAACTTCCAGTTACCAATATGACAAATTGACAGCTATAACTGATAGTTAATTATAACTGAACTTGGTGAAATTGGCCGTAAATAAACTAAAATTTGAATTTTAATTCAATGACAGCAGTGCATGCAATAATTTTTAAATTTAAAACAAGTATTTTTAGTTTACTCATCAAACTTTACTGTAAAATATTAAGCTTACAGCTCAAGAAAGTGTTTTCATTTATTTATTCTAAAAATTTTTAAATAACCCCTGAAGAAAATTACATATGAAGATTTTCATAATTGAAATGTTACATGCTTCTTCTTTGACGTCATTGCAGTTGTCCCTAAATCCCCAGTTTTAACAGAATTTACTTCTTGTCCTAAACTTTCTTTATTACTATTACCAATTAAAAAATTCTGCACATCCCGCTCTCAAAGAACATAGTTCTTTTGCTTTTCTGTGGGTAGAGTTTTGTTGACAAACGATACGATTGCCGATGCAGGTTGATTAATGGCCAAATCACAGAATATATGGCACTGGTTATCCTTTGAACTGGCAGAGCGTCGGGCCACAAAAGCGAATATGGTTTTCTTAAGAGCTCCTACTACCGTAGTATTATCGTTGCCATGTTCTTGCATGGTCCACAAACGGTGATCCGGATCAATGGCACAAAAGGAAATTATATCGGCTGTATAGTGTTTGCGGAAAAATTTTTTACGTGTATTATCCGTTAGGGTTATGCCTTGTTGAGTTACTTTAAAGTGGATCTCTGTGGGGGCGGGTAAGGAGGGTAGAGCATACATTTGACGTATAGCCTTACGTATGGCCTCTTCACCTGTAAGAGATTCTGTATCGCAGGAGAACAGCCACAGAACATTACAGGCTGCTCCTTGTGTTAGCAGTTGCTTCTGAGCTGGGGTATGTTCGACTAGTGGTGGCACTAGATCTCGCTCCGGTATATGCAATATACAGGGTAGGGCCAATTGATTTATGGAGTGTTCAAAGACCAAGGCGGAGAGTGAGGTAAAAACCGGTTCATTGGCACAACCCTTAAGCCGCACACCACGTGTTGTGGGTTCTATAAGAAAATGACGCACCAATTCATCAGGTTTACCCGTAGCGGTCGATCCTGGTGGCGGCTGGGCCACTCGTAAAACCAAACCATAGGCATTTTTATAAGTGGTAGAATCTCTAACCACAAAAGTACCTGGCGCAGCATTGATAAGCAGAGAAATGGCTTCGTCACGTGACAAATTGGGTTTGTACCAGAATTTCGAAGAATCTTTAGCAAATTTCACTAAATGAGCAGCAACTTCTTGTGGCTCACTATTGGCCATAGATAGACTAGAATTTAGGCGCGGTCTAAAGTTAGTGCCATAGATTGTTTCCGTAGAATAGTTGTGCTCAACAATGTTGGCATTTGTAGGCTGATAATTCTGTTGTTGGTGCTGCTGGTAGTTGTCATTGATTTGTTTACTTAAAGTGGCCGTTTGTAAGCCATAACTATTGCTGGTGTTTGCAGCAAATGGTGTACGCGGCGTAACAGGAAATGCTGGTGTTTCGGGTCGTGCCGAGTTTGGGGAGGGATAATCTGCTACCGTTAAAGTTGTGGTAGAAGAAACTGTTGCATTATTGCTATTGCGATAAGATGGAGGAACTGCTGCTGCAGCGGCTGCAGTTGATGATGATGATGTTACCTTTTTCGTGCTGGTGGCATAAATAGGTGACGTTTCTCTATCCGTCATTGTTTGACCAAGATTGGTTGGCTCATGACCAAACATGTTGCCATTGCCATATGTGGCATAGTCAGTTGAACGTTGAGTACGTTGCAATGTTGGTGTTGATGCTGTTGTTGCCGTTGTGGCCTCCAAAGGCTGCATTATATTGAAACGTTGCTTGTTTGTATTAAAACGATCATCAAAAGGCGTTGAGTAAATGTCAAGCATTGAGGTTGGACTTAAAATTTCTCTGTTATTGCTGTTGTAGTTGTTACTGGTCTTGGCATGTGTGGAAGCAGATGATGAACTTATTGTGTGATAATTACGTTCTACATATGATGACGCCAATGGAATGTTGCGCGTTTGATACAACTGTTGCTGCTGCTGTTGTTTCTGTTGCAAATATTTCTGTGGTTGTGTGGTTGTTGAACTATCTATGGTATTTGTACGTCGTCTTAATACATCAACATTGTCAACCTCATCTTCGTAACGTTGCTCATTCAAATTAAGATTGAATTCAATATCATAATTGTATTTACTATTTTGTGTCTGACTTCGATTTGGTATTTGTGGAGGACACAATGACTTGTTGCTCAGCGAAGGCGGCAGTGTTGAGGGTAACTGTACGGTGCCATTGGCAAAACGTCTAGGCGGTGGCACTGGTGACACTTTTGGTGAGCTGGACAGATCGTAAGTTGTTGTCGAGGTGGTACGGTATTCGTTGAAAACCTTCTCACGACGCTCACGTAGCAATTCATCAAAATCATGTCTAGCTGGTGTTTTTGCTGCATTGAGTATGTCACCAGCTCCACTGCCACCACCAACACCACCAGCATTTACACTACCGTACGTTGTTTTGTGGCCATAGTTATCATTATTGTTGATATTGCCATTTACGACAAACTTGTCAAAGTTGTTGTCTCCAATAAAGTTGCTGCTGTTGCTGGCATTCCTGTTGTTGTTGCTGGTATTACCAAAACTATAGTGGTAGGTATTTGCTATAGTGTTGGTTGTAGACCGCGTAGGTGATCGACTAAGGCTGTTGCCATTGCTTAATGTTTTACGTACCAGTAAAGGACTAGTAAGACGAGGTTGGGATTTAATCATACTGGCATCTGTTTCATCCGATTGTTTTAAATTAAAACCACTATTATGTTGATTTGGATACTGTTGATATTTCACTGTTTGCGTACAACTTTCATTCGAATACTTTTCACTGTTTAAACCACGATAAAAATTATTTTGTTTACGATCGCGTTCACTTTGTGTTAATAAATTAAAATTGACATCTTTGGTACCACCACCACTACTACCACTCCCATGCAAGGCACTATTGTTATGATTTTTAAGATTTGTGGTTTTACCGTAACCGTAATCCAAACCGCGATTGAAACCAGCGTTCGTACGACCTGTAGTGTTTAAATCAAAATCGAAATCAAAATCGAAATCATACTCGTTACTGTTTTTATTGTTAGAATAATTACGTGATACCGTAGACGTCGACGGCGTCAACTTAGCGTTAGTGTGAGTTGGCCTCAATGGCGTTGATGTTTTACTTATCTGTCCGTAACTGAATGGCAGCGAATTTTCACGGGCGTGATATGGTATCGCACCATTACTAATATTATTATTATTATTTATATTACAACTATTATTATTATGATTGTTATAATTTGTTGTACCACTCAATTTATTTGTTTCGCCAGCAGCGAAATCATCGTAATGCGACCGCATAGTTCGCGAATATTTTCAAGACTGTCTAACAACACATATGCTGCTCAATTCTCCAATAACTTTCAGTTCATAAGTGCCATATTTTTATGTATTGGTGAATAACGTTTTACACCTAAAATACTCTATCTATCTAGCCATTCGTATCTGTATCTGTTGATGTTTTTGTGTTTGCTATTCATTCATTTAGCCAACACTAAATTGGTGAGTAAAATTTATAATGGCGAGTATAAATATGTTTAAACATAAACGGGAGTGAGTATAAAAATAAATTTCTGTTTGGAGCGTGCACAACTAAATAGTCGACAATCATTTGGGAGTGTGTACTGTTGTATCAATTTTGAGAATTTTAATTTAAACTAATGTGGTTTTTTGTATTGAACAGTGTTGTAGGTGTTGGGTGAGGAACCCAATGTTTTCTTCGGTGGGTACAAATGCATTAAATTTTTTTTTTGGGAAAGCAAAGTACATAATTTAAGCCACTACAACAAATTTTTCATAAGGTTGTAAACGCGCAGCCCATTGAAGATATGTAAAAATTAGCCAACTACGAAGAATTTATTTAGGAATATGACGCCTTTCTTTTGAAATTAGTTTGTCATTTAAATTAATTATTGCAGGTCCACTTGTAAATAATTGCCTACATAAATGTTATCGTTCATTTCAGTTAAGTACGGATCCTTAATTTCATCCTTCTATGAGGAAGATAAAACAATTTAATGCCATATCAACTGATAATGAATTTCAATCCATATTGTATTTCTTTCCATTTAAAACTTACAATTTTAAACGATTACCGTAAAGATACTCGTATATGGCCCATTCTTACATATTCTGTTTAAATACCTTGAGTAATAACTACCATTTGTTTATATGTATATAATCAGAAAAAAAATTATTACATATAATAATAATTATTATAACTATTTGGACCCTATGGTCGATTATGAGATTAAGTTTCATATAAAAGTTTTTTGGGTTGAATATTTTCTGGATAAATTCATCCAAATGAGACATTTTTGTCTTTAAGTGATTTCAGGGAGTGGGTTTATATGGGACATATGGACCAAGTTAGTTATAAAAGTTATATAAACTCAGAAAGTGATTCTGAGTCGATCGGTATACAAGATGATCTACGACCAATATTTTTATTGTTACACACTTTAGCACAAACACTTGAGGGTATTGTGACTTGGGTATAAAAATAACAGTACAGTGTCCAAAATTTTTGAAGTTATCGAGTGCAAGCCTGATAGGCTAGGAGAAAAAAGTGTGTAACAAACTAACCAGAAAAAACTGCATGCATATTATGGCGCAAAATTTCCAAAATGTTGAAAAAAATTAATTACTGTTATAAATAATTCATATTTCCTCAGAACAATATATTACCTAAAATACTTTTCTTTAATATCCCAGCTTTATTTTAAATCGAAAATTTCAAAAATATATGAAAAGTTTAGCAAAAGGTTAAATACATGAATTGATTAATATTTATTTTTCTTACATTTCTATAGATGGAAAAAAGATGAAAAATACCCGGTAAATGGGGAAAATTGGTAAATACCCTGGTATTTACCCAACGGATAGCCACCCGTTTGAACAAAATTTGATACAAATTTATTGTTTAATTTACTGCCTGTTTTTAGAAAACGTAAACAAGTGAGTGAGTGAGAAATTATATTGAAAACAACAATAAAAATCGAAAATTTGTTTTTGTTTTCAATATAATTTCTCACTCACTCACTTGTTTACGTTTTCTAAAAACAGGCTGTTAATCAGTATTAGCTTCACTAATAAACACAAACCTTCTTCAAAATTTTAAATCAATATACTCTGGCTTATTGTAGTTTTTTTTTAATTGCAGATAGTTGCTTATAAATTGAATGGAGGAAGGTAGCGTGTTCCGAAGACGTACAGAATGAACATAAAATTGCCACTCATATATTAAACTTTAATCTCTTATATCTATGATGTGGTTTTAGTGCAATTTAAAAAGGTTTTTAATATTTAACGAAGTATTTAAAAAACTAAAAGTAATTAAAAATTTAATTTAGTTTATTGACAGTTAATGATTGCCATATTCATTTGTGTTTTATAAATACTCAAATAAATTCCAAAAAAGGAGTGTACCCGGTATTTACCAGGTACATACCCAGAAATCAGGTAAACACCCGGTAGAATCCAATTTATATACATTTCTAGAATTTTCGATGTTAATACAGCTGGAAAAAGCATTTTCTAGTATTATTAGGATTATTTATTCTGAAAATTACTTCATAAAATTTTTACAGTTTGGCAGCTATGGCCAAATATTTTTGAGGCATAAGACGCAGTTTTTCTGTACATCATGTTACACACTTGTTTATCCTAGTCTATAGCTGCAATTTTGTCATAGACAGCAAACCAAAACTTTATTTGGTTTCCGAGAAACTTTGGACGTTCGTAGAAAAAATCAAGTTTAGGCCAAAATGTTTTTGAGGCCATAGTATTCGAACGTCAGCTAAAATAGCTAGTCTAGATAAGTACTTCCAGTACTTCCAGAACACGAGAAGGAATTTGCGTTTCATGTGTTGCATAGTGCTTTTATACAGGAATTACTTACCATTTAGATTAAGTTTACTTCAAAGTAGTACACAGAAAGAAAAATACTCGTGATAAATTGAGTTTTTTATACTTACTTTACGTACGAGTCGAACTAAAAAATTTAAGTACGAATAACACTAAAACGTACTTAAAACAATCCTAAATGGGATTACTTTCGAAAACTCATCCCGGAATTTCTTAAAATAAGTACAAAATTCTTAAACCAAGTAAAAAAAAAGATAAAACTTTTCGTTGGTATTGACACTCTGAGAGTACAATTTCAAAGTGAGCGTTTTAATCTCATTTAAATCATTGTTGTAGACTACTACAACAACACCACACAAGTAGTTAAAAAAGGATTTGCTTGTTGTGTGTATAAACAACTAAAACAACAGGACTTGACGAAAACACATAATTTTCTTGATTAAAAAGTTAAATTGAAAACACTTGCTTATATATTCAGCTATATATGTATATTAAATGTATAAGTGAAAACCATATCGGGGATGATGCTGGTGTTTTTAAAATTGCAATTCTGTAAGGTGTAAAATCAATCATAATAAAATTCTTCTTTTAATTTCACTTTTGGTTTATTTCGTGTACGAATTCGGGATTGAATCAACTTTTTATATATACTTGAATCAAGCCCATTTCAGATTGGTACAATCTTAGTTTTACTTAAATCAATCTCATGTTCGTTTTATTTAAGTACGAATTCGGAATTAAATTCTTAATTAACTCTTAAATCAAGCGAATTTTAAGAATTTTAGTTTTACTTAAATCAATCACATATTCGGATTATTTCAATTTCGAATTCGGATTGAATATGGATAGGTTAAGTATTTCGTTAAGTTTTTCCGTACTTGAATCAATCACTTAGATTAGATAACAAATCTACATACCTACATGCCTATTTGTTCTAAATATCACATACCATTACTATACCAAGTTTCTCTTTTATTTAAAAATATTCAAAAAATGTAATGTTTTTTACAATTTTTAAAATTAGTCTTTATAAAAAAATTACATTGGGAGCAAACCATTTAAAATAAGCAAACATCAAGTTCAAAGTAACATTTCAGTAGCAAATTCCTCCTTATAGAAATTATTTTGGAAGAAAAACTGTGATTCAAAAGAGTAATAAAAATACTACTGGGTGGTAGCTTTTTCAAACAATTTTTCAATTATTAAAACAAAGTGAGATTGTGAATTTAGAAAGCCTAGACTTGAAGAGCAGAAGCATTTGCAGTAATTATTGTAAATTTTATCTCAGAGTTTAGATTGAAATGCATTATAATTTAGTAGTCTTCAACATATAAGCCAATGGAGAGATGATGTTGAAACAGATTTACTTGAGCACCTGCAATATGACCTAATGTCATGGTGCCCCTTAACCATTGGGTGACCATTTACGTATTTACCAAATGCCCCCGTGTGTACACGGATACTTCAGCAAAGTGCAAAATATGAATCATTGAGCTTAATGGTACATTTTTGACTTTGTCTCAACGGTATTTTGATGTTTTGGAACTAAGGCTCTTTTAAATTTTTAGTTATTGTCTACTTCCGGATCTTTTTAAATTTTTTTGAGATTTATCCGGCACTAGACTCTTAGTTTTGTAACCATAGGTTTCTTTTCTAAAAACCCTTTCTTTTATTTCTTATTATTTTAAACTGATTTATAGCCATAAATCTTTTAAGGGGATTTATATGTATATGAGCCTAACAAAATACCCCCTTTCAAACGTATAAGAAACGCCTTTGTGCAAATGCATGCTCTTAAAAATGATATTGTAAAAATTTTTAAACTATGGCCCCCACTTACTCTCTCATACAGAGTACATCAGGGATGGAAGTCATAGTACAATTGTACTTTCTTTATTTTTATATTTGGTACAATTTAAATTTTTAAATCTATAATCTAATTTAAAGTAAAGTTGTAATAGTGAAACAATTTGTATACGTGGGACAAAATCCTACCATTAAAAGACGGCAAATTGTATGAATGCCCCTAAATCAGCATCAAACTTAAATCTTGGAACCATGATGTACGTATACTTAATGCATAAACAACATACATAAACATATGTTATTTATATGGAAATATAAAATATCGTTATAGTTACAGTCTTAAGTCAATATAATCTCAATACAAAATACATTCGCCCAGCGAATGTAGAAACTGCACCGTTTCTAGATCCTCCAATATTTCAAGCCTTTACCAACAAATTCATATATGTATCTTAAGGCGGGGATTCCTACATATTCGTACGATTCATTTACATATGAACTTTCGAATAAGAATAAACAAAAACCAATTTTTCATGTTTTCTCAATAAAAAAACCATTTTTTTCAAATAAAATATAAGAATATACATATTTACCTTTCCATATACTAAAATATAAATTGTAAATAAAATGACCACGACGCAGACTAACAACAGAGTACCACAGAATCACTCCTAGAAGGGTAAAATCCCTTTGATGCCCCTAAACGGGTCAAATGTATCAACGTACCTCCCCGCTGTTTCTATTCCTAGAAGGGGCATTAAAATCTGCCAATATTTGCACAAGTTACAAGCTTTTCAAAGTTGACATAACTTTGACACCCTGTATCTCACCTTGTATTCTAACAGTGTGGTCACAAACTCAATTTCCTTAAAGTCTATGTCCCCCTCTACGACTCGTTTTTACATAATTTTGCAATCCGAACAGTAGTTTAGGAGATTTAGATTTTTTAAAACTTTTTCTGCGATAAACCCCTCTGTGCGTTGTAATTGAAAAAGTACTTCTTGTGTTACAATTTGATTCAAAGTCAGAAAAGACATTTTCATTACTGGGGCACAATACTATATACACATTAACATTTCCCTCTCCTTATTGTTTAGCTCCCAACAAAAGTTAAGCCATTAACGTTTTCTATGTATGTATGCGTTTGTATCTGTGTGTTGATGTGTAAAATTTTGCAAAGGTGTATAAGATAAACAGCTCTATTGGTTTTATTGGTACTGCTTGAATATTTTGTTGTTGCCATCTATTTGTATGGGTTTTATTTGTATATTTTCTACGTAAAATAAAATAAATTTTGTGTTTTTTTCGCCAGTGATGTCATCCGGCACAAGTTGTTTTGTTAAACTTGTTTAAGTGATGTGTGCGGCTCATATAACACCAACAATATAACAATTTATTAAGGCAAAAATACGAGTAAAGTACTTGCATTCGCACTCGACGTTGAACTCCAGGAGAAGAATGAGAGTACATACTGTTAAAGGTACTCTTTCAATTGGAGAGTTTTCTTTTTAAGTCATTTATTTAGTTATATTTGTTTGAGAATAATATTTTGTCAGATATTTTTTATTTTTTTTTTTTTATTTTAGATTTGCTAAATTTTTTGTTCATTGCCTGAGTGATCTTATGGCGTCGGTGTTTCCTTTTTTAATTTTTTTTTAGCTCTGTTCAAGATTGTTACTTGTTTATAGTATGTAAGTTGTTTAAATTTTGAAAATTCATATAGCACACATACATTCATATTTGCACTTTCGTTCGAGGTGTTAGTTTGAAGTGATCTTAAAAATTTGAGAGATTAGAATTCAAATAACAAACAGTTATTAGAATGAATACCTATTAAAAATATAAATCTCACTTGCATATGGATCTTCTTACACAAGATTAAAATAGGGCTTATCGTGTAGTGAAGACAAACTTTTAAGCTTTTAATTAAACTGATCGGAATTTCACCTAAGATCAATTGTAACAAATCGTTGAACCCAAAGGAGCAATATTCATCAAAAATTTTTACTGTATCTTTTTATTGTTCGTATCTCAGAAATTTGTTAAACAATATCCGGGTTTATTATTCATGATTATCTACGAAAAAGATCTTCCAAAGAAATAATTAACCGTGTACTTTGATCATCAAAAGGGTATTTATTTATTATTATTATTTTTCGGATTGTAATAAATCGATTTTGTCTTTTCTCAACATAAGCTACTCTGCTATATGACCACGAAAGTTATTAAGACAAACGACCAAACCAGAAATACCTACTTATGTTAAGAAATTATTGTTATTTAAGCTGAAACTGTTTTTAATATTTGTGATATGATATTGGGAATGCCGTATTAGAATTCCTGTATAAACTGCGAAAATCTTAAAAAAAAATCATGCTTCTTCCTGCCTTAAGTTTTAACATTTTTGGCAACAATGACAGGATGAAGTTACGACAGGATTTACGATCGTCGCAAGAATATAATTAGCCTATTGCGTGCTTAGAAGTCAATAATCTCCAAATCTATTTCAAATCGTTTGTTTATAAATAAGTTCTAAGAATGAGACAATTGATTAAAAGAACATTCAAACAAGAACTGTACGTCAATGGAACGAACAAAAGCGCCTGTTCACAAAATGATCCCACTGACCCAACGGGGATATGTGCAGCAAGGCGAACACGGCATCAACATTAGCCATGGTGGTTGTATGATTTGATCATGCTAGACTTTTTTGTTGGATTTTATAAAAAAAAAATTAATTAACTAATTTTTTAAGTATGGTGAGGAGAGAGTAAGTTTGCCGTACTAATTCTCTTATCCAAGAAGGTTCCACTTAGAAACAACAAACCTTTAAAAAAAAATTGGTCGGTAATAGAGATAAGAATGTTGATCAAAATGTATATACTTTCTCGCTATTTAAAGTCCTTTCAATTTTATCCTCGTACATCTACTGATGCGCTCATCATCACACAGCATCATTCGTTTAAATTAAGAAAAGTTTTCTTTGTTTTTCTGCACTTCATATTGTTGTAGTTGGCAAATATTTTTTGTGTTTGTTTATTGTTGTTATTTTTTATAGTCATTGTTGTTAATCTAACGATCGTCTATAATTAATGAGTGAAACCATTCATTATGTCTAAAATGCCGTATTGTAGCTTTTGTTGTTGTTGATGTTTCGTCTTCATTGGGTTTTCTGTTGATGTGTGTTGGTTGTAACTACATATATAATGGAATTTTTATTCATAATTGGGCTGAATATTTTCTGCTGCGCGATGTAATTTGTAAACGTTGGAAGTATGTATGTATGTATATGCATATGTATGTATTGTAGTATGAATGAAAATGTGCGATTTTACCTTTTATTGACATAAGCATATTTGTGGTTTTGACATTTGGTCGCCTCCACGCAAAATATGTTAATACATAGTATAAAACAGAAACACGCAAGAAGTGTTGTCAAGTTTCATGTGATATAATCATTGAAATCTGCTATAAAATGGTATGCTACTAGAAGGGTCAAATGTATGACCAACCCCACTTTATTATTTATTGCGGAGTTTCGGATTTTCTGGGAATTTCAATAAGCTAAACCGTTTTTGAGTTACGCAAATATATGTTGGGCAGCCTCCTCCATTTTCGAAATAGCGGTATAACTCGATAACAAAAGCTGACATAAAAAACGGTTAGCACCACTGGATTCAGTGTGCCCGAATTAAGTTTAAACGCTAAGTGCCCGGCTTGTCTGTTTTTTTGCAACTAGCACAGTGTACTTATTGCTCAAAATTGCAATATTAAAATTCTTTTTTAAGATAATTTTTTAAAGGCTGCGAATGAAAAAAATCATATCTTAAAAAAACACCTCTTTCAAAGTTTCAGGATTTTTAAACGTGTTTTATTTACAAAATGTTGTTAAGCCCTAGTCTATATTATTAAACATTTGCTGCGAAACATTTGAGTTTGATGATGAAAGGGGAAAGACGAATGGAGAAGTGTTCTTTGTTTCATGTAGAGAAAAGGTATACAAAGTGATATAATGCTGCAAAACAAAAGTTTTATTGCATGGACACGAATGCAGTTTCAAAAGATAATTGAAGAAAGTGTTTTCAGCAAATGTTTCATAATATGGATAAGGACTAATGAGCCGATGTTTAAAAATTTAAAAAAAAGTAGTTTGTTCAACATTTGTACTTCTATTTTCGAATACATGTGCGAAGAAAATGTTTAGCCAACTAAAACTTATTAAGACTGATCATCGTAACCGACTCAATACTTATACAATAGAAAAAACAGACAAGCTGGGCGCCTGGCGTTTTAACCTAATTCTGGTACGCTGAATCCAGTGGTGCTAGACGTTTTTTAGTTTTAGCATAGCTCTGGTATTCGAGAAATACCGTTATTTCGAAAATTGAGGAGGTTGCACAACATATGTTCGCGTAACTCAAAAACGCTTTAGCTTAATGAATAAACTAAAAAAACCGAATTTTCGCAATAAAATTTCCTTTAAGAAAAGTAAAACATTTTTCTAATATGCGCAGTCGCTTTAGAAACATGTTTTTTTTGTTTTTGAAAAAAAAAATAATTTTTTTATCAAAATTTCGAATTTTTTGCTTTTTAAAAATTCATACAAAAAATTGGAAAATGCTGCTATGATTCTCATTTTTTGTATGGAGGAAAGCAAAAAGAAAAGAAAAAACTGTTCACTTTTGATCCAGGATAGACTTGATTATACCTACACAATAAAGAAACGCTTTTAAAATGTCGGTAATTAAAATATTTTGTGAAAACATAAACTAAATTGAAACACTTAAATTAAAAATAAAAAATTTTGCAATTGTATAAAGTTTTTTTAAAGCACTAAAAAATCCTCTAACATCGCTAAATTATCTTTACCAATATGCCTAAGCGCTTAAATAGAGGGGGAAATAGGGGACTGATCAGTGATCCCTATCTTGATGTTACTCTCGTTCTCTTTTTCATTTTTATTACTTACTTAAATAGTATCTGAGTATGTGTTGGAGTTTATATAAGTAAGTATCTACATGTTTGTTTTTGTTCGTTTGTATGATTTATTTACATTTATAAATATGACTGACTCTCAATGTCAGCTGAAGTCGAAATTTGTAAGGCTTTGCGTTACAATTTCTTAAATTTTTTTAACAACCAAGATGATTGTTATAGTTGTTGTTGGCGCACTCAACACTTCTCACAATATTATATTTTTTATTTTATTTCTTTTACCTTTAAAACTAAACATCTGTTGTTTATATATCAAAATTTTTAAGGTGATAGTAAGTGTCTCGTACTGGCCCCAAACTTACTCGAAGATGTCTCATATTCTCACACATGATAAATTGCAAAAAAATTAAAAAAATAAATAAAAAAGAAAAATAAAAACATTTTAATAGTTGTTCTCACTTTCGCTTAGAAATCAAAAATGTACATTTAACAAGGCAGACGGACAGACATACATTAATAGATTGGTTTATGGGTTTATTCATGATACAGTTGGCGGCAAAAAATAGTATACATTAAGAGAGCTAACGTTATCTACATTTGTATGGTCGTATATACATATATGTATATGTTTATATTATTAATTAAATGTATCTGTGGCCTTTTGAAAAACATCTTAAGTCAAATTTAAAAAATTGAAAAAATTCTGTTAATTATACGAATTTTCCTTCAAAAAAACATTTTTGTTTACGATTCTAAAATTTTGTATTTTAAACGAAATTTTTCTTTAATTTCGGTTTATTTTATTATTTGATAAAATTTTTTTTTCACCGAGTTTTTTTTAAACTTTTTTGCTATCTTATCTCGACATAAGATGTTTTGTCAAAATGCCACAGATATGTTAAAGCTTTAATTATTTAAAAGTATTCCAAGTTTTTTTCTATTCGTGTCAAGGCCCATCTATCAGGTCTGCTTACTTGTACAAAAACAAAAAACGATTCTTTTTAGTTGTCAAAAATTTACTACCACATATACAAAGCAAAAGGAAAAAACGTGTATGTGTGGCATACCATAAACGTAAACAAACGTATACATGCACATGTAAGCAAAATGTAAACAAGTTTTGAAAATTAAAAAGAACATAAACAATGATCATCAGGCTTCTTGCGCAGACCTTTTCAATGGGCCTTGATTCGTGTATGTTTAAAGTTTTTTTTATATTTATGACAGCTACGGATGTTTGTATTGACAAATAAATCAAACTTACAAAGAATGTGATATGATTTCTAATCATATGTATAAAACTTTGACGTACCAAATTTAATTATGATAGCGTTGCTTATTAAGGTTTAAGGCGTACTTAACTGTTTTTCGGGAGTAGGGTTAAAAGGGGGCCTAAGGTAATTTATAGACCGAACTGCACAGTGTGATTTCCAGTCCTATAAAACAAATTCGTGCAAAATTGTATATCATTCCGTGCATTATACCACTTTTTATGTTAGTTTTTTTAACAAAATTTTAAATTTTTTAGGGTGTTTTTTTTTTGCTGGATTTCAATCCTAAACTGCTTAGGATAACTACAACAATTTGAGTTTTTCGAAAGTGAGCGTGTTTTCAACAGACAGACGGACATGGCTAAATCGACTTAGAATTACTCAAGGAGCCACAACATAAGTACATATAATTCTTACTTCTTGCAACGGCGCACTTAATTTTGCTTTAATCTATTATAAAAAACGTCTTAATCGGTTTGGAGATCGAGAACCGTAAAAAGACCGATTGGGGTGGCCGACGTTTATTTAAAACAAGGCGGCGCTACGTGCCATCAACGCTCTTTCACGTAAAGAGATTCCCAACCGTGTAACTTTTCGAAGAGACGATCACAATTGGCCACCAATATCTTGTAATGTAACAGTCAACTTAAGACATCAAAGATAAAACACTTGCAGTTATCGCAAACGTGCGAATTGATGATGAAAAAGTTCATGAAAAGAGTAAAGGCCCAACCATAATGTGCCTATGTTGGCTTAACCAAATGTGCGAGTACATGTAAATTAAACAAGGCAAACCATATTGAACTTAAGAAAACATTTTGTTTAATTTTAAGAAACTGTCATTTGCTGAAGCAAAGTGCGAAACTGATCGCACTGATCGTACGGAATCAAAGGTTTGTTTTTGTTTTTTTTTTAATACATTTGAGAGATTATTTGTTAATTTTTGACAGTAGGTTAAGCAAGGCTATGCATATTATGGCTGGGCCTTTAAGGCCCTCCTGCAAAGGCAGCCGTTGCGGTTTATATTTGCTTGACATTGTTTTCCATTATCAACCCTCCTCTTGACAGTTTAATAAGCATCCGATGAGTTCGTTTAAAAATACTCTTTTTTCACATATCAAAATAAAACCTCTAATTGGAAGACTCTTTATTGATGTCGCTGTATTTCTTTCAAAAAAATATTTACGTTTATGTTATCCCCCACATTTAGACATGTGCTTCAAATATGGTTCATAAGAGTGGTAGTTGTTTGTATGAAGTAGTAGCTTTTTTCATATACGGGGGCTGGAGTAGAACTATAGAAGTGGAAAATAGCAAAATAATACGCAATACAAACTCGTAAAAATTTTATTTTTTTATGGCAAAAATATCACAAATATTTGTTGGTATGTACTTTAATTTAAATAGTTTTGTATTTGTTACGCTTTATGCTCTAGATGTTTATAAATTTAATTCCGTTCACCTTTTTTTGTTTTTGTTAAAGTATGAACACATGCTTGTGTTTGTCTATACATATACATACATGCAAATGTAAATATTTGGCATATGTAAAATAATTTGCTTGAACAAATTGTTAAATAAAAAAAAAACATGTATGTGAACATGAATGTTTGCTAAACATTATAAGTTTGGTTCTAGGCTGACAATGTTTCTTTTACATCCGCCATGAAATATTATCATTAATTTAAAATTTTCCTTTTTTTTCTTTTAACTTGCTAGTAATTTTTTATATTAAAATATATAAATTTAAATGTTAACAGAGTTTAGAAAGAAGGTAATCAAAATTTTCAAGTTTTTAAAATTAATAATAAATGTGCTTGTTAGTGCTGGTTCACACACGTCAAGTTTGACTCGTCAAGTCTTGAGCTTTTAGAAGAGAAGGGAAAATGGGATGCCGAGTCAAACTTGACGTGTGTGAACCGGCACTTAGTTTAAATATGTATAAGCAATTTTTGAAGTGATCTTTTTCTATATTACTAAACTGGCAAACCATACGAATCCACTGGCAAAACACCTTTCTCAAGTTTAAACGCTAACACGGCTTCGAAGAGCCTATCTTTCAACCCACTTCGTCGAGAACCGGGTTCACATTACTGTTCAACTGGAGTGGGACTAGTGTTTAGTGTTAAGATTTTTACCCAGTGACTTACTATGCATTAAAGTATGTATAAAACAAATTCTAACGATTTTCTTGCTTTTGACAATTTGTTGGCGTTAAAGTAATTAAACCTATTTGGAAACCGATAACTGTCAGCTGTTAAAAATTACATTAGTCGCAATTTACACTTTGGACTTTTTTTGCCGGGCAGAAAAAGTTTGTTGGCGAGAGAAGCAAAAAGTAAAGTGTGTCACGCATACAGCGCCGTCCATAGTGTAAATTCCGACTTATCAACAACAAATTCAAAAATATTTGGTAATTTTGTTGTTGCTTTCTAAAATTTGCAACGCCACAAGGTATGCAGTGTTTTATTTAGATATTAATTTTCAATGTCAGCTGCTTAGGGCTTCCACTTGCTTATATTTTGTTGTATGTTGTATGAATTTTCCACATTTGAGGTGGCACCCAGTTAAAGTCGGTTCAATTTAAAACATATGTACTTTAACTTCGACTATAGAAGCAAAATAATTAAGAGAATGTTTTTAAAAAGAACTGACTTTAGCGTTTGGCTATGATTATGGGCCATTGTTTTTTTTTATACATTTATCACAAGATTTTCACTATTTGCACTAAAAAATTTAACAATTTGATGAATGCGTCTTATTATGGTTTTATATGTATGTATTTTTGACAGCTCATCTTATAAGATAGTTGTTATAAGATTTCTTATAACAACTGTCTCATAACATTTATTATAATATTAATACTATTTGAGAGTCCACACGTAAGTGCTGGTTCACACACGTCAAGTTTGACTTGTCAAGTCTTGAGCATTTAGGAGAGAAGGGAAAAGAGAAGGCCATTTCTTTTCCCCTCTCTCCTAAAAACTCAAGACTTGACGAGACAAACTTGACGTGTGTGAACCGGCACTAAGATAAAACTGTCTGCGATTGAATTTGATTGTAACATGGGGTCTCCACCTGAAAATTTTTTATTATACTAAACGTCAAAGTCTATATGAAAAACTCTAAAATTTTTGTCAGCTTTTTAATATGATGTTTGACGTTTATTATGACAAATAAATTGTCAGGTGAAGACCCCATGTTACAAAAGCAGATGATACGAAAACAAATTTAAAATTGAGCCTGTTCGTAAACGCATCACAGCGCTGCATCTTATGTAGACTTGTAATAAAATAGCACTTGTTTTTTTTTCTTTTAAACCAATCAACCTATCCTTTTTTATTTAATCAAGGGAAGTCCCCGTTAAAAATCAAGAGTATTTCAATTCAAAAATAAATATAAATATATTCAATTAACGCATTGCAGCGCACCATAGTAACAAACTTTCGCAACAATCTATCAACCATTGTCTTTAAAAACGTATTTGGTGGACATACTATGTAGCGTAAAAACCTGTTTTAAAATATCTATAATATGTGGGTAGATAGCTAAAACCAAACCTGAAAGAGATAAAAGATATTTTTTAATTTTCTGAGTTTAATCTTTTGCGAACATTAGCTGATAATTTAAGATAAAAAAAATTTTTTAACTTGTAAAATTGTAAAAAAACTTTACATTCCTTTAAATTCCTCTAATCAATTCTTAATGAATGAACTCAATGTGTGTATTTATATTCTCATACAATTTATATTATTTTAATATCTGAACTACACGCAAATGTTAGAATTTCTGTCAATTTATAGTTTTTTTTTTCTTACTACACATTCAATTTTTTATAATTCTCAGTTAATATTTGCAAAAATTGATTTAAAATGCGGTCAAGCGTCAAACGCGGCACCGTTTGATTTTTGCCGCAACGTTGTAATATTGACAAGATAGTTTGCTGTTGATGTATGTATGCTGAAGGAGAACGAGAAGCAGGAGTAGTTTTTTTTTTAAAGAGATCATAAAACACTATGAGAGTAAAGCGAAAAAACCAAGGAGTGTCAATGCAAGTTATGCATGTGTAATTGATTTATAACCTTAATAGAATTTATGATAACAGCAACAACAAATTGCAGCAAGAAAGAAGAGTGATTTTGTGTCTATAACAAATAGTAATACATAGCAACAAAACATGAAGGCATTGCAAAAACTGAAATATTTTTAAGATTATAATAGGGTGTCTCACGAATTAGTGCTGTAGTTTGAAGAAACATGAACTTAACTAGAACTGAACTTAAACTAAGCAAGAACTGAAATTAAACTATAACAAAAATTTAACTGGACTTAAACTGAACTAGAGCTGGACTACAACTGAACTGAACTAGCACTGAATTAGAACAGAACTTAAACTGAACTTAACTTAACTTAACTTAACTTAACTTAACTTAACTTAACTTAACTTAACTTAACTTAACTTAACTTAACTTAACTTAACTTAACTTAACTTAACTTAACTTAACTTAACTTAACTTAACTTAACTTAACTTAACTTAACTTAACTTAACTTAACTTAACTTAACTTAACTTAACTTAACTTAACTTAACTTAACTTAACTTAACTTAACTTAACTTAACTTAACTTAACTTAACTTAACTTAACTTAACTTAACTTAACTTAACTTAACTTAACTTAACTTAACTTAACTTAAAATGTACTACAACTAAACTTAACAAAAACTTATGTAAAGCTGACTTTAAATACGAAACCCACATCATTCATTAAATTTGGAATTTCTTTAAAATTATTATTATTATTTCTATTATTTAAAATGTACATATTTCCTTTTAATAATATCTATAACAATTAGCAAAAAAAAAAAAATATTTTTTAACTTATAATAGGTTCGTCTCTCGAGTCAAGTGTTATCAATTTGAAGAAAAAAAACTGGAATGGAATAAAAACTATAAAACCGAACTACAGCTAAACTAGAACTGAATTAAAGCTGAAATAGAAGTACAGCTGATTTGACAAAAGAAAGTATTAAGGCAATCAGAGTTGCTGATTTAGCGCCTTTGGCACCAGCTTTAAAGCTTTTTAATAGTCGAAAAGTCGCATATTTTTCCCTTTGCGCTTTTTTTTAATAGCACTAAATTATGTAAACATTTTTTGAAATTTAGATACACAACAATTTTTCGTACTTTTATTTTCATAAATAAAATTTTACGCACATTCCACACAAACTGAGGTTTGATTTCAAATTAATAATAGTTTGAAATCATACGTTTTCTCAACCGACACACATTTGATAATGATTTGAAAATCATAGTATTCTCAACAAAAAGGGGAAATTATTTTCAAATTAAAAAATGCCATTATTTAAAACTTGCTTTCAAACATAGTTCTCAAATGTGGATTTGAATACAATGTGGAACATAAATAAAAATATTTTATTATTTTAATTTAAATTCATTATTTATTTAAAGAAACTGTGAGATAAATATTCGGCACCATAGCCAAAAGATGAAGACAAAATTGGCTTGCTTCTATTTTGAGGATTGTAGCACCGCGATAATACAACAAACTTATTGTAAAATGATAAATTAATATCATATCAAATGTTTGACTTTGTGTTTGTTGGGTTAAACCAAAATTTGTTTCCGTTTTGTTTTTGAAAGCGCTATATAAATGTGAAAACTGCCTTATCGACTAACATTTTACATTTCCTATTATTATTAATTATATTTCTATTATTTAAGCCTTATTCCAATTAAAAATTAGAAAAATTCAAATGTTTTCATATGTATTTTGCAAATAGCCCCAAAATTTTGATGTACATATTTTATTTAAATAGAAGTTTGCTTATGTTTTATCTAACGGTCAATTTTATGTTTAAAGTATTATATGGTAGCACATCGGTGTTTGCGTTATACACAGTGCTACCAATATTTCAATATTTTAAAAACGAAAAGGCATTGCCAAGGCTAATTTTAGTAAAACATAAATGTAAAACCGGAAATCAATAAAAAATAAATTTGTTTAAATACCTATAAAGCAATTTTTGACAACTAAACACGCCTTATACAAAAAAATTTTATAGATTCAAACACATTTAATTAAATTGGGCAATAATAATTTAAAATTTTAGTATGACATTACAAAAATGTTCTAAATCAGGGGGAAAAAAACAAAAATTTGTTTTAATTAATTTTAGAAAACTTAGAACTAAAATATATTTGTAAACTTAACTTATACAAAAATTAGTTTTTTGTAAAAAATGTTCATTGTTTCAAGGGTTTTGTTTAAAAAAACAATATTTTAAATTGTTTAATTCAAAATTAAATAAAAATTTTAAAATTTGTTTACTCTATCCAAATATGTACTGTATTATGTCATACTCATACATGATTTCATTGCATTTAATTATGACCTCTAACCACTCAATTATGTACTTGATTTGGGAGTAGCATGATATTAAATTGTGTGGTTTCAACATTTCTTTAACATCTGGTTTATTTTGCAAGGAAATCTTCAAAAAAATCTAAAACAATTATTCCTAAGAGAAAACAATTGAAAATGACTTAAGTGAAAATATGCGTTATGATAAAAAAATGCTTAAAAAATTTTCATCTACCATAAAAACCAAGAGAAATTCCAAATTTAAGATTATTTTTTCTTATTCAAGTATGTACCTATACTTAATGGAAACTTAACATGAACAACAAGTTTGCCTTATAAGACCCGCCGTTCTCTTGACGTAAATGTACAAATATGTATGACTAAAGTTTTTCCAATTAAGGCACTTGTTTAAAGCGACAAGAATAACAAACACAGCGTAATTTGAGAGTAAATTAAAATAAAATTATTAAAAAAATATTAACTGACAAATCAAAGTGATATCTAGTATTGTAGGTGTATAGAAAAGTGTTGTCAGACAGCTTAAGATTTACAATAGATTTGAAGTCGCCTACGTTGTGGTGTTAGTAAAGAAATTAAATTTTTTAAACATACTTGTTTGTTTTGGTGTGTGGGATGATGTTACATTTTTAAGCATTTTTAAAACCTTAACTTTTGTAAATTTTATGATGCCTTTTCATTTTTATTTAATTTCATTTGAACAGGAATTAAACTAATCAAACTGAATTAAAGCTAGAAATGAACAAGAACTAAACTAAAACTGAACTAGAACTATAACAAAACTAGAATACATTAAACGATGCACCACATATCGCACACATAGTTAAAAAGTGACTGAACTCAAAAAACTTAAATTTCTTAATTAGAAATCGAAAAAAACAGTTTTTTGATCTAAAAAAAAATCAAATTATTAAAAACAAATCTTTGGACCATTTTGTATAAAATACATATAGATACAGATTAAATTTTTTTTTAATATTTATACACTATTATTATGCACAAGTAACCGATTTATTTAAAGTTATGTCACTTTAGCTGATTATTTCTTCATGTTTTGATACTTTTGCCAAATTCTAAACTGGCACAAGAAGTATAATTTTTAAAACTCCAACAAAGATTTATTTTATCAAAAGTGTGACAATTCGACTTATAACTTTTTAGCACTTAGCAGTAGGCATATACAACTATTATATTTTCTGACACAACTAAAAATAAATCACTTTTATGAATACATATGTAGCAACTGTATACCAATTGAAACATAAAGAAAGACATTACTGTTTTTTAGCAACAGTTAACAACAACAAAATACAATGTTTTTATAGATAAACAAGTGTATTGTGCATAGTTTAAGAATATTAATCCGAAAATTGACTTTTGAACTAGGTGAGCGATATGTACATTAAAGTGATGACTTCTTGCATTTTTTTTTTTTTGAAACATCAAAAATTACATTTTAAAGATAGTGCTACATTCGGCTGTGCCAAATTTTTGGTACCATCCACCGATAGTTCGAATTATTCAGCTGGCTCTATATGACATCTATATATAATTAATTAATCTTTATAAAAATGGACGTCGGCATTATTAAATTATTGGTCGGCAATTAGAAAGTTTTATGCTTTTCATTTTAGAGATTTGAACTAGCCTGAGTAAATTATAATGATTCGTAACAGTTTAAGCCGAACTTAAATGAATTTTCAGGAGGAGAATTTAAATTGCATCCATGGTAAATTATGGGCCAATCATCACAAAATTCCGTACAGCGATTTCTGGTATTAAAAACATTAATTTGAATAAATTTCAATACAGCAGTGAAATAAGTTTAAGCGTTAGCAGTGAATTTTAGAAGGCTGCTTAATATGGGGTCTAAGGTATATAATGGACCGTATATCACAAAATTGCTCGACATTTTTTATGCCCATATGAAGCTAAGATGGAACAAATTTTGCCGCTTTATCTATATCTGCTACGGTTTTATGCGTATTTAATTAATTTCCGAGAGTAGGGTCTTAGTAAACTTTGGACCACGAAGTTTCATAGTGTCATTTCTAGTCCTATAAGACAGTGACGTACCAAATTTTTTATGATAGCATTATTTATTTTGGTTTTAGGCGTACTAAACTATTTTACGGGAGTAGGCTTTCTAAGGGGCCTATAGTATATTATGGACCGATCTTCACGAAATTTAACAGTATGATTTCCAGTCGTATACAACGAATTTCTGCATCATTTCGTGCAATATTCTACCATCTATGTTAGATTTTATAGCAAAATTAGCAATTTTTTAGGGTGGTGGTCCCACATTTTGATTCATAGCTCTGATCCTACTGCACCGATTTTTTTGGATTTCAATCAGAAACTGCTTAGGATAATTAGAAGCAATTTGATACCAAGATTGTTCTTTTCTGTTGAGTTTTTCGAAAGTGAGCGTGTTTTCAAAAGACGGGCATGGCTAAATCGACTTAGAATTACTCAAGAAGCCAGAATATATCTATATCTGTGGTATTTTGACAAAACATCTTAAGTCGAGATAAGATAGCAAAAAAGTTGTTAAAAAAATACTCGGTAAAAAAATAATTTTTATCAAATAATAAAATCAACCAAAACAAGTAATAAAGTGTAGTCGGTCAAGCCCCACCATATGATACCCTACACCACAGTATTTAAAAACACATCAAGCTTATGTGTCCCTATAAATATGGATTTGTCAATGTTTATAAACTTCATTAAAATTGGCTTGGAAGTTTGTGAGAGGCAGAAATTGCCCCCAACATCCCCTTGTGGTCCTATTTTTGAATAACTGTATAGCTTTTATGTCCATATTGATATGGTTCTATCTATGGTTTAAATTTCATTAAAATCGGTTTAAGAGGCAGACATTGACCCTATCTCCCCTCGTAATCCTATTTTTTTAAAAAATCCATAACTTTTGTGTCCATATAGATACGGTTCTATCTATGTTTTAAATTTCATTAAAATCGGAATCGATTCGGCCCATTTTCAATAGGCTTGGTCCTTGTGCCAATAAGAACCATGTCCCAAATTTTATCAAATTATCTCCAAAATTGCGACCTATACTTTGCGCACAAGGTTCCATGGACAGCCAGCCAGCCTGCCTGCGAGCCGGACGGACATCGTTAGATCAACTCAGAAGTCGATCGGTATACTTTAAGGTGGTGTGGTGTGTGTATAAAAACTAAAGATAGTATACAAATAAAACTTGTTTACGTTTTAAAAATTTTGTATTCTAAACGAAATTTTTCTTTAATAATACCCACACCACAATAGTGGAGAGGGCATTATGCTGATGTATGTAACACCTTAAAATATTGGTCCTAGACCCACATTAAAGTATGCCGATTTTTTGAGGTTTCTGCATAACTTTGTCAAAACCCACGATTTTCTTCTCTTTTAAGGAAATAGTTTTTAAATGAAAAATGTTCAAACCTTATTTTGGTGTAATGTATTTGCTCATTTACAATTTTTCGTAATTTTTCCATAAATATTGTAAATAACGCTTTATTACTTTTAAATTTTTTATTAAAACCAAACAAACCAACAATGCAGTTAATCTTAGTTTTCAATAATTCCTTCTTATTCTTTTAAACAAAGCAAATAATTTTTTAACAAAACTTGTGGTTACGTGAAGGACGTCAAATATTTAATAGGTGTGACTAGCTTAAGTTAAACGAACGAGTTTTGCGCTCGTGTTCTAAAAACTGTCAGTTAATATTTTTCCTTTTATTATTGTGAATAAAATGCCGCATCGATGACTCATGCGTGTGCTGATTCTTAAAAAAAGGACAATGTTTTTTTTAAGGTACAAACAAACACTGTACAAGAAGAAAATCGATAATTTCATCGCATACAGTTGTTATGTAGAAGCCATGGAAATACTTTTTATACTGGGGTAGACATTCTCAAAGGCTTTACATACATACAGACATACATACATATCTATGTTTATATGCATGTATGTATACACTGAGTTTTGTATATACATATGTATGTATGTATGTAGAATGACATACTATTATATCGATATTATTTCAAGGAGTGGTTGGCAGATGGCTGCCAAAATGTAAGGAATGTATTTTAACACAATTTTACTGCATTTTATTGAGCATGCATACATAAGTATACATATGTACATACGTACAGTACTTTTTGCTTATAGTCCACTACTATAGTTGCACAACTTTTGTGGACTATAAGCGAATTTGGACTATAACCAATTTTTTTATAAGTCATTTTAAGGTTAATAAGTAAAACCAAGTGCATATAATCGACATAAAATTATTTTCTTTAACAAACCCACTTTTTAAACAAAAGAAAAGTTCATTTAAAACATAACCAAATATTGATTTAATTTAAATAAATAGTAAAAACAAAAATCGGTTTTTATTAATTATTTCAAATGCTTTAAAAGTTTACAATAAAAACAAAAATGTAAATAATTTCAATGCTGTATAAGCCTTAAGTATATTTTTATATTATATTCATTTTAATTCTTTGGATGACGAAATCAAACACAACATAAATATCAATTTCATTGGTTCTTTACATGGGGTCTTCACAGTCAATATCAAAAAAAAACTAATATTTTTGTCAGCGTTTTTTTTTATGAAATTTGACGTTTGACACCATGTTATGAACTATAAATTGCGAAAATTGATATTTATAATAGTTACCAGAAATGTTAATAAAAACATGTCGCCAGTTGATTAAAAAAATATAAAAAACAGAGTAAGCAAACATTTTTGCATGAAGAATTAAGTACGCATGCTAAGAAAATATGGATTTTAAACGAAAATGGACTACAAGCGCATTGGACCTTAGAACAAATAATTTGTATGAATTTCGTAAAAATCTGCAAGTGAGATTGACAGTTTTGGCTTAAATCCGTTTTTGGCCTTTAAGCGAAATGGACTATAAACGAAAAGTACTGTATGTATGTATATGTATATCTATTATATGTAGTTTAAATAAAATTTCCGCTTTAATAACAATTAAAGGAAGCTGGTGCGAGTTTTAAGAAATCATAACAGGTAGAATATGTGTGTATGTATTCTGCATTTTTTCTAAGTTTAATGTACATACTTTAAACAAAATGTTTCCGGATAAATTCTTTTTTTTCAAAATGTTTTAACTAAAGTTCAATAGTTTGTAATTTTAATTGGAATAAGTTCCCTGAAGGAAACCTGGGTGCAAGTGTCTTCAAGTCACTAGTTTTGTGGACTATTTTGGTGACATTGTCAACGAAGTGTCTACACTACACTACACTACACTACATTTGCCACTATATTTGACAACTGAGAAGAATAATTCCTATAAAAGTTGAAGAAATAATAAAAAAAAAATGTTATGAATTTGTATTAGAACCAAAAGTAAAAACTTGATTAACTAAAATGTACTAGTGATTCTCTGGTTCCAATGTTTACCTATGTTCCCTAAAGAACTACCAAGTCAATAGTACCAACGTCAGTATTAGATTTTTAATGACACGCAAGTGTTAAATGTCTATAGTAAATAGCATTGTCTGGGATATCATAAGTCACTAGTACTGGTGACTATGTTAGTACTGGTGACTATGCCAGTAGTGAATCAGTACCGCTTTACTAGTTTGTCTGCCTGTTTAACGATTTCGAACGTCAACGTTCGCATAAAAATTTATATTTAAAACAAAATTCTAAAATTTGTTGTAGAATTGTTCTATGTACATACATATATGTATATTGAAGATAAGTATACGTTGTGTTATATATTAGGATCATGGGATTACGTTAACTGGCGTCGCGAAGACACTGACGTTTGAAGGTGCATTAACAAGGAAAAATACATTTGTTTCAGTTTTTTAAAAATGTTGCCATTAAATAATTAATTGGCAATTTCGTTCTAAAGAGATACATATGTAGGTATAATAGACAAAATATGGTTAAAAAAATTAAAGTTATTAAAATTTACCCAAGCCATTAACATGTCCTGAGAACAAAATTAATATATTTTGAAAAATATTTAAATAAGAGCTAGTTTTTACTTAAAATATAGCCGTATTTACTTGCATATAAATTTTTGTCTTCGTGTTCGCAGGTTAGGCAATTTCAAATTTTTAAAAATTTTGTTAAACAAATTTTAGATGGCTTTGATCGTAACATTGGTAAATATTGAGGATGTAAAAGGAAATAAAAATATGAAAAAATTATGTCAATACCTTTCATACGTTTTCCGTACCTGTGATTTAAAATATGCGATTTTCGGAAAAAACTAATTTGTTTGGCCATATTTTGACAAATGAGTCCAATATCCTTTCTGTTATTTATTTCAATCAAAACTAATTCCGAATAATATAGTCCAGATAATTCTTTATATATGTACTTTAAAGGGTTTTTCTAAAATGCTGATCTTATCGTAAAGGCCCAACAAGAACGTGAATGAACAAGCTTAAACTACAGTCAAAAAAACCAAAATCCTCTCAAATGCATTTAAAAGATCAAAATAAAAACATCTGATTCCGTGCGGAATTCGCAATCAGTTTCGCATTTTGCTTAAGCAAATGACAGTTTCATAAAACTTAACAAAAATTTTCCTTAAAATCAATATGGTATAATCGGATAATGATCTTGATAATTTGTATTATTATTCAGATATGTAATAAATCTTTAATTTTCAATTAAAAAAATATAATTCAGAAGTAAATTTACAGGAGAAGCAAAAACCGTTACAAAATCAATCACACTTATTATTAAAATACGCCTGCGATTAGAGAGAACGTGAAATTATTTCCTTTAATCAAACACGAAACGGGTGAATAACAATACGGCATTTCTTTAATAAAGTCGACGTTTTTTGATCGCAGGGGTCTACAAACCTTGTACAAAGTTTAATTAAACGAGCAATAATCGTTTAAAACTCAATTTCGAATTTTTGTGTAGCTACGTCCGTTTTCATTTTAGGTGACGATATGTTTTACCTGAGTTAGAACTAAACTAGAACAATAACTGAGCTAGGGTATAATTAAGAAGAATACCTAGACAGGAAACAAGATGATTATAAATTAATGGCCTTGGTATGTACATACAAGGTATAGCCATCAAAAATTTTGTTCTAAATTTTAAAACCCATAGCTAAAACGTCAAACAAAAGAAAATAAGGAAAAAAATTAAAACAAGCATCAAAAATCACATAAATTTACTTGAAAGCTCATGGGTAAATAATGACAACTCGCCCTAGTGAACATAACTTGTACACTTATTATCCTACATATCATGCTAAAAAACAAAATACATACATATGTAGGTATTCGATTTTAAATCGTTTGGTTTTAAAATTGATTTTTTTTGTTAAAAATCAATTTTTTTTAAATTAAATTTTGCACAAATAGCAAAAAATACATTATTATAGTAGTTACGTCCGTTAACATTTAAGGAGACGATATGTAGACAAGATTATAAATAAGCTGATGTGCAAAATGTACATACCTACATATGTACATATTTTCAATGCCAAAAAATTTCGATTTAGAGTGTGAGCTCCATTAACAGTGCAACGACCCTGGAAAGCTTAAAACATTTTTGAGTAACAGTATTACTAATAATTACACCATGGATTTGAAATCTTAAACTTTAAAATAAACAATTTCAAAGTTAAAAAAACAAAAATTATTGTAATGACATAACCGGTTAAGGCAAATATTTAGCTAGTTATTTTATTTATAAACAGGTGTGTTCTAGGTTTAGACTCGAATTGAAAACGAAAAATTTTTTGAATCCGCATAAGTCATAAATTGGTGTTCTCAAATCCGCATGTTTTTGTGTATTCGAAGTTTTTGTTCGAAAGAACTTTTGTTGAACTAAAGATCGCTAATTTGCTAACCGAAGCATGATAGCAATGTCTAATATTTTCTAAAAATCGTGAAAGCTGTAAAGAATCACAAAAAAATCGCTAACATGGCTAAAAATCTCGAAAAATTGCAATCTTTTAAACAAACACTAAAATTTATTTGAAATCTCTAAATGGGTTAAAAAAACAAAAGGTCGGAAAATAACAAAAAATTGCAAAAATAGCGAAAATTCGCGAAAATTTTTAATATTTCAAACCAGCCATAAAATTGATTTAAAGTCCCTAAAACTATAAGGAATGGCAAAAAATCGGTAAAAATTGCTAAATTCAAGGAAATTCGCAAAAATTTGCTAACAGCGGCATGATAGCAAAGTCAACTATTTATTATAAATCGTTAAAGCTGTAAAGAATAAGAAAACTTACACGACCAAATCGCTTATATCGCGAACATGGCTAAAATTCGCGAAAAATTGCAAAATTTTAAACAAACCCAAAAACTAAGAGATCGCTAAATCGATTAAAGAAACAAATTGTCTGAAAATAACATAAAAATCGTTAAAAAAAAATTTTGGTATAATTACATCAAAATCAATGAAAAAGTCGACTTTAAATTTAGGGTTAGTAAGGGCCTTTTGCGTTTTAGATAACGATATATTTTTGATTAAATTGGATTAAGAAGATTTTAAGCTAAAAGCAATATTAATTTTTTTGTTAAAAATATTATCACATATTACAATAAAAGTCGATTCGGTTTACTTTCACCAACCCATATCTACTCTAATTGAAAACGAATAAAAACATGTGGATGTGAAATGCAGAACACCAATAATGCTAAAGTAATCCACTTTCGAGTGGATTCGGATTCTAGAACACACCCGCATGGTGAAATAGACGCCTATTCCAATAAATATTTTACTTCAAAGCTTATTAAAATGAAATCATCTCATTATATACAAGTCCATTCTCATTACCATAAAAGGCAATAGTACGAATTTCAACAAAGCAATTCCATTTAAAAATAGTTGTACAAAAACCCTCCACGTTAAACTTACTAAGGCAGCCCACCACACAAACGGTTTACACAAGCTGTAAACTAAAATAGAACGCTGTGAACATAAAAAACTGTACTTTGCATGAGAGAAGATATTTTAAATTAATCACAATTCAACTTTATGAATCATCTTCAAGATGTAAATATGTATGAGATACGGAAGTTATTTGCTCTATTGTGATGTTTTTCCATACCTTGTTTCGTGTCTACAAATGTATGATTTCGTTCGTACACTTTAAAATAAATACCAAACAAGTGCATGATGCATTCAAAAGGCAATTTATAGTTTCCCTCTTAACTAAAAGAAAAACTACTAGAAAGTTCAATAAACTTTTCGAGATTTTTAACTAATTCTACCTTTAAATGTTTGTGTGCTAACCTATTTTTAGGTTTAATGAAAAACCCATTTCTTTTTTTTTTAAGTAAAACAAAAAGTTTATTTTTTAGATTTTCATTCAATGCAGCATTACATTCATTTTATTTCGTTATTCTTTTAATAGCTTCTTCTTTTGTTTTTGATGTGCATTTTATAATTTGTTTCATTCTTTTTTTTAATTTGGAAATACAAATTTACAAAGGGGAGTGGAATAGTTTTGTATGTATATTGAATATTTTAGATGGGTTTCAGCTAAAAGAGGTCGAGAATATATTCAATACACGCTTCTTCTTTGTCTTTTTGATGGAGAATTGTTTAAAGTGGTCGGCTTAATATTCTTCAGCACCTTCACCCTCACCATCACCAGAGTCCATACCGACTTCCTCGTAGTCCTTTTCAAGGGCAGCCAAATCTTCACGGGCTTCAGAGAATTCACCTTCTTCCATACCCTCACCGACGTACCAGTGGACGAAAGCACGCTTGGCGTACATCAAATCGAACTTGTGATCGAGACGAGCCCAAGCCTCGGCAATGGCGGTGGTGTTGGACAACATGCAGACGGCACGTTGTACCTTAGCCAAATCACCACCGGGCACAACAGTGGGTGGTTGGTAGTTAATACCGACCTTGAAGCCAGTGGGACACCAGTCAACGAACTGAATGGTGCGCTTGGTCTTGATGGTGGCAATGGCGGCATTGACATCCTTGGGCACAACATCACCACGATACAACATGCAACAGGCCATGTATTTGCCGTGACGAGGATCGCACTTAACCATCTGGTTGGCAGGTTCGAAACAGGCGTTAGTTATTTCAGCGACAGACAATTGTTCGTGGTAAGCTTTTTCTGCAGAGATGACGGGAGCATAGGTTACCAAGGGGAAATGAATACGTGGGTAGGGCACCAAATTAGTTTGGAATTCTGTCAAATCAACATTAAGGGCACCATCGAAACGCAATGAGGCGGTAATGGAAGATACGATTTGGCCGATCAAACGATTCAAGTTGGTGTAAGTGGGACGCTCAATATCCAAGTTACGACGGCAAATGTCGTATATGGCCTCGTTGTCGACCATGAAGGCGCAGTCAGAGTGTTCCAAGGTTGTGTGGGTAGTCAAAATAGAGTTGTAAGGTTCTACAACAGCGGTGGACACTTGGGGAGCGGGATAGATGGCGAATTCCAATTTGGATTTCTTACCATAATCAACAGACAAACGTTCCATCAACAAGGAAGTGAAACCAGAGCCGGTACCACCGCCAAACGAGTGGAAGATTAGGAAACCTTGGAGACCAGTACATTGATCGGCCAATTTACGGATGCGATCAAGAACCAAATCAACAATTTCCTTGCCAATGGTGTAGTGACCACGAGCGTAGTTGTTGGCGGCATCTTCCTTACCAGTGATCAACTGTTCAGGGTGGAACAATTGACGGTAGGTACCAGTACGTACTTCATCGACTACAGTGGGTTCCAAATCGACAAAGACGGCACGGGGCACATGTTTGCCAGCTCCAGTTTCGCTGAAGAAGGTGTTGAAAGAATCATCACCACCGCCGACAGTCTTATCAGAAGGCATCTGACCATCAGGTTGGATACCATGTTCCAAGCAGTACAATTCCCAGCAGGCATTACCGATTTGAACACCAGCTTGACCGACATGGATAGAGATACATTCACGCTATAAGTAAAGAAAAATTATAGATATATAAAATAAGATCAAATCAAGTTTGTAAAAACTACTTTGACGACGTTGATTAATTAGCAGAAAAACATGACGTCACCATTTTTTTCTCTTCCCATAAAATACGCTACTTTAGGGTGCGGCCGGCGAAGAGGTACAGAAAAATTTTTACAAGAAAATGCATTTTAAGTAAATAAGTAAATATTTTTGTTACCGGTCAACTTATTTTCACAAAGAACTTTGATTTCATTAACAAATATTTGAAATTTTGTACAAATACACTAAAAATTTATAATATACATTTCAAACACATGACATTTTTGCTATGTAACCACTATTGCTGATTTGTGTGCAATCATTAATTTTTCAGCTAATAATTTTTTAATCATCCTTTATTTAATCAATTACAAATTAAACTCACCATTTTGATTAATTTCTTTTTATAAACACAAGAAGAATAAATTCACAAGTTTTGTTGTATTGACGTTAAGTTCGGAGTAGCCGGCTATGAAGCTTACCAAACTGATATCGAGTGATTCAATTTTCTAGGAAACACTTGTATTTATACGCTTACAAAGAAATTTAGACGACGCCTACTTCGTCTCGTTGCCTCGTCTAATTACGAGTCAATGTTGTCAGCACTGCTATGTTGTGTTTAGTTAGCATAACTTACAAAAAATTGGTAGCACTGTGCCGTATTTTAAATATTGGCTTGCCTGAAAATTGTATTCATGATAAAACAGTTTTTTTAAGTAACAAAATAGTGGGCCCGTTAATTTTGACAATATTAAAGAATTAAGTAAATGTTTATATAAATTTTGTATTTTGACAGTGATTTGTTATAGTTTTTTATCGTAACTAAATGTTACCTTTAAGTTTATGGTAAGTTTTATTAACTTTTTATAAATTTTTGCTTAAAACAAACTAGTTTTTTGTTTGCTAAAATAAAAAGTTGCCACATAGTAGAACTTTGTTCCAACCATATACATACACACAGCGTAAAAAGTGAGTCAACATTAGAGCTGCAAAACTATCGATAGTCGCACCATCGATAGTTTCGATAGTTTTAAAATGAACTATCGATACTATCGAATTTTTTTTAACATACATACATACATATGTATGTATTTTGTAGTACATTAAAAAAATGAGGGTAGCATTACCAATTTCTTTTATATGTATTTACACTGGATTCTCTTATTGTAAATTACTTGCTCTTATTTTACATTAAGTAAATGCAAACATAATATTTTTAAAGACAAATTAGAAAATACATACAAAAATTTACCGGCAGCGAAAAGCCTGTGTTGAGTAACAACCATACCTAAACAAGAGCGGAAAGCGTTTTCTAGCTGTCAAAAATTCTCATGCCCATACAATTTATATGAAGCATCCCTAAATAGCGCGGCGTCAACGCTTTACAATTGGAAAATCCGATTTTGACAGCGCGTTTTTTAGTGAAGTTGGCCGCTATTAATAATAAATAATGACAATTTAGCTATTTTTTGTCAATCTAGCGGGTTTTTCTCTTCTTTTTATTTCTATTGTATGGGTTTTATTAAACAAGAAAGTTAGCACTACTGTTTGTGGCACAACGTTGACGCTCTTGTTTAGGTATGGCATATCAGCGTAAAAACTTTGCGGAAGAAAACGTTCCGCCTTCCGCTCTTGTTTAGGTACGGCTGTAAGTATGCTTTTAAAATTTTCCGATAGTATCGCTGTCGATAGTCGCACCATCGATAGTCAGCCAAAAATAAAACTATCGATACTATCGATAGTACTATCGATTGTTTTGCAGCTCTAGTCAACATCGGTAAAAACTTTAAATTTTCCTTTTTACAATAAATTTATTACCATCAAAAATTTCTCAAAATTAATATCAACAATGAAATGATTTCCAATGATTTTCATTAAACTGTGACTATAAGCACCAAAAGTTAAGATGATTCTTAAGATGACGGGTTTACTGTAGAAAAAGGAAGTGTTTAGTTATCGCTGATGTTGACTTACTTTGGACGCTGTGTAGATATCAATTGGGTTGAATTTCATATTTTAAGAAACTAAATTGAATGATTATCCAGCTTTTTTGGTAATCAAATAAAAGGTACATTTTAGGGATCCAAGTTGTTCGTGTATGTGACAAAAAACCATATTTTCGCTAATAGTGCAGTCATTCAGTAATATACAAAAGATAATAAAATCAAACTAATGTGATTAGTTCTCGACTCGAAACTTTTTTTATTTCAAACTTATTTTATAGATATATTTTTGTCCCTAGTTTTATTAAAACTTTGTGAAATCTTTTAAACATGTTATGTATCTGATTGTCTTGATGTTATAGATAAGCTTTGAACTACGTTTTATTATTATGTTTGACCAAAAGAATATCGGTCTAATTTTAGCTCTTATTTTTTACTGAAATCATATTACATTTGACCATACATGTTAAATTCCAATTAGAATTAGCAATTGATGCAATTAGTTTATATTCTCTAATTGATCAAACAATTAGAATTCGTTCAACTAATTCCCATTAGCTAATTGAAATTTTTATTCTAATGGTAAAACTAATTGCAATTAGTTGACATTAGCAAAAACAATTGGCTTACCTTTACAATTAGAAATCTAATTGACTTCTGCTAATGCAATTATGTAGGTATTCAATTAGCTCGAATTAGAATCAATTATTTTAAATTATTGAAGTGAAATAGCACTGTTTTGCAACACACCGCTTACGTCTTCAGGCCCTGTGGAGCGACTATTTTCCTTTGCGGGCATTATTAATAGTCCAAGGCGGGGTCGCTTGACGGACTTTTCTTTTGAAAAGCTCGTATTGCTGAAAGCGAATATACCCGGTCATTGTATTTATTAAACAGTTAGTACGTACGTTAAATATGTGTGCATGTATGTAATATATGTACATAAGTAATATATATATGTGTGAAATTCATATTATGAATATTGTAGTTTTTTTTTTGTTTTTGAAAATATCAAAATAATTGATTCTAATTGGAGCTAATTGAATATCTAATTGCATTAGCAGAAGTCAATTAGATTTCTAATTGTAAAGGTAAGCCAATTGTTTTTGCTAATGGCAACTAATTGCAATTAGTTTTACCATTAGAATAAAAATTTCAATTAGCTAATGGGAATTAGTTGAACTAATTCTAATTGTTTGATCAATTAGAGAATTTCACAAAAGAATGTTAATTAGCAATCATTAGCATTAGCTAATCATTACTTAACATGTATGCATTTGACTAAACAAATACTAGTTAAGTTTTAACTTTTATTTATGACTGAAAAAATATATGTCAAATTTTAACTTTTATTTTGTCTAAAAAATATAAGTCAAACTTTAACTTTTATTTTTGTCTCAAAAAAATAACAGTTAGTTATATTTGACTTTTTTGAAAAAAGTAAAAAATAAAAGCATTTCAAGAATTTGTTCCTTGGCTAATAACCATAAAAATGCTATACTCAAATAACATATAGACAAATTCGTTCTGTCTGACTTTTTGAACTGACATTTAAATAATAACTGTTTCGATCCCTGTTAAAAACAAAACACGGGGTCATCACCTGAGGTCAGAGATGCCCACTGTTCAATGTAGCTAAAAATTTTTGAATTTAAAAATCAAAGATGGTTTTGTTTTAAATCCATTTTTATTTAATTTTTGTACCTCACTTATTTTCATTTATTAAAAAAATTTTATATTCATATTAATGTTTAATAAAATTACTGATGAAAAACTGTATTAAATTTGTTTTAATTTAAATTGAAACGAAAAATATATCAAAAAATGTATTTATTTATTTTATTGTTCATTGGTAGGAATTTTATTCAGAAAATATTGCTTAAAACTGTCATTGTCTTGACACATTAATAACGCCGGACTAATGTCGTCTGATTTTACACGAAATAATATGCATATGTACGTTTATATTCATATGTACTTATGAATAAAGATCTTTAATAATTGCAATATTTGATCTCTTGTTAATTTTAAATAAGACCCTTGATAGTTTAAATAGCATGTTAAACAATTAACTTTAATTTGTTAAACTAAAAAAGAAGCCTGAGTAATTATATTTGAAAAAGAAATTTGATATGTAAATATGTATATCCAAGAATTATCAACCATGCTTTGAAAATCGCATTCGAGTGAATTTAAGGGGGTAATTTTGTTGTTCACTTCACCTTGCGTTGAGAAAATGTCCATATAAAATTTTTTGAATTTTCAAAAATTTTAAAAATTTTATATGAAAATTTTCTCAACGCAAGGTGAAGTGAACAACAAAATTACCCCCTAAAATTTTTAAAACTTATTAGTTAAAAATTAAAAAAAATTTTTTTTTTTAACCTAATGTGTATTTCGATACCACTTACCAGAACTACTTTTAAAATCAGGAAAGCTACATTTAAAAAATTTAAATTAGAACCTTTATCAATTTCAAATAATTTCAAAATATATAACGTGATTATCAAAAATTAAAATTGGGAATTAAGCAGGACAAACAAAACCTTTTCAATTAAAAAAATTTGTATTATATTTTTATTTAAAAACTTAGTTGTACCTAAAATTTAATTTTTTCAACTGTTTGATCAAATACTGGTACATTTTAGCAAAAAATAACAAAGATGTCAATGTTGAAAAAAAAAATTACAATAACAATCGATGCTGTTGTTATGCAATTTTTTTTTGAAAACACTGGCATCACTGTAGATTAAAAATACATCCCTGTAGTTTATTATCAAAATCGATAACGCAGTGCTCACATAATGTAAACAAACAAAAATGGTTTACCAAATTCGGGCAAAGTAAAAAGTGCTTTTAAATATCCAATTTTATTAATTCCCAACGGTAGTTCAATTATACAATACAATCGCAAACAAAAGATTATCACGCAGTAAAATGACTTTAACCAAAACTGTGGACCAGATGACGATTTTAAGTGGTGATAGATCTAAGTAAGTCAAAATTTCCGAAAACTTTTTTTAAGGATTCTTTACAAATGCTACTTACCACACAATTCTTTAGGCTTAAAGATTTACTTTGCAATCGATTAGCTGAATGTGGTTGGCGTGACGAGGTACGTCTTATGTGTCGTACCATTATTAAAGACAAAGGCAACAATGTCAAAGTGGAACAATTAATTTCCGAAGTTACACCTAAAGCCAGAGCCATCGTACCAGATGCTGTGAAAAAAGAATTACTTATGAAAATCAAAGCCATATTAGCGGCCCAAGAAGGCATAGATTTGTAGCATAACTTTAATTAAATTTCTGTATACAAAAAATAAAACAATAATTTCTTTTTCTATATTGTAATTAATACCACTAAATAAATTTTATTTAAGAAAGCGAATTACATAAACCACAATTACTAATTGGACACATTTTCATTTGTGTATCTTCTCCAACACGCAAAACAGCCGCCATGCCATTTTCTGCATGTGTGGAAATATGGCAATGTAAAATCCAATAACCAGGGTTATTAGCAAAGAAACGTATGATGGTATAACCATAGGCGGGTACCTGGACGGTGTCTTTAAGTGGAGCTTTCGTTAGACGTCTTGGTAGAGGATTACGGCGATCGATTTCTTGTATCTGTAAGAAAACAGGTTAAAATACATATCGTCATCTAAAAGACCTAATAACCTATCTGCAAAAATTTCAAAATTGATTTTATTATGGATTTTTATTCCTTATATCATAACGCATATGTGTGCAAAATTTTGAACATATAATATTACAAATGACAAAGTTTTTCTACCTGGAGGACCGTTACGCACAAAAAAAAGAGAAAAATAAATCATCAAAAATCACGATAAAAGTTTTATTTTGTTGCATAGTGTAATTTAAACAAACATTAAGTACTTGTTTTTGCTTAAACCAGTAAAAGAAACTACTACTTTAATTATTTAATGTATATAATATTCATGTGTAAAGAAATTTTTATTTATTCATACTAATTAGTACTGCAGATAGGTTATTTGGTTTCAGATTTTTACAATTCCAAAAAACCTAAGTGTCATAACATAAGCTGTGATTAGAAAAACAAAATTTTCTCACCCGATATATATTACTGGTTTCATTTTAATCAAAATGTGTAATTTTCGTTTCAATATCGTTAATAGTTCCAATTTTATAACGTTTTTTCCCTCTCCTGTAAACTTTTGAAAACTGCAGATAGGTTATTTCGTCTTTTAGGTGACGATATATTTTCTTATTATTATATAATCAATAAAATAAATTCGTAGACTAAACACGCGCATGTAAGATTTAGCATCACAGCTCCTTACAATAGGTACAAACCAAGAATTACTTCAGTATTTAAGCAATAGCTTTTGTTGATTCTCTCAAATGTCTTGGTTTTATTTTTGATTCCAAACTAAATTTAAATGAACTTTATTGCTTATAAAATTTGTTTTATTTTGAGATGACGTTATTCATTCACTTATCATATTTCGAATTAACTATTGTCTTGAAGTATATTCTGCTACGTGGTGCTTTGGTTTGATCGTTATTGATTCGACAATTAAAAAATTAGTTCGTTATGTATTTAATGTGAAAGTTTGGGAACATGAACGTACTTCTGTGCTTACTGCTGTTTTTTTGAAATGTAGCATTCGAAACTAATTGGATCTACGTATTTTACTTAATTTTTCCAAAATTTTTTTATTGATATTTTGTGAAACAGATTCGGCATGCATGGAGTCAATTTCTAAATGATCTGAAGCTTTTTTCTTACTCGTATTAAATTTATAAGAAAAAGCTTTTTGACTACTTTAATTATGCCTATGGATGAGATCGTCATGCACTAAAAAATCGAAAATATGCACTTAAAACTAAAAAAAAATTCCTTAAAAAATAGTTTTTTAATTTTCTAAAAACAAAAATATAAAAAATTCAGTCTATTGTTATTCAAATATCTATTCGAATGTGTATTTTAAGTCAAATTACAATCCTCAAAAGCTTTTATACGTTAATAGTCTTAAGCCTTCAATAGTTTCCAGGAATATTTTCTATGCAATATCAGAATTTTCTTTAAACAATTTAAAAAACTAATTTAAATTATTGCTTGTGTAAAAATATCGTTTTTTGTTCGGAGTAATATCCTTCGGAATTCAATTGTTCCGTACACTGAGAGAAAATTTTTACGTTCTATTTCTAAATTTAAGACAATTGTTCTTGCGAATATTTGAATTCTTTATACTGGTTGATGTCAAATGTGGCATGAGTCATGATTAGTAGTCATTCTTTATAACTGTGCATATCAGGGGGGGCATATAAAGTATAACTATTAAATATGAAATAATTTGTATCAACAAACATAATTTAGCATAAAATGATACATAATGCCATATTGTATTTTCTGGTTTAATTTACTTTTAATATATAAATATTTCCTTTTATAATTAGAGTTTAAACTTGAGTCAGAACATTAAAAAAATGATTTTAAACTCAATTATATTTGTTTAAATCTTATATGAAGTTATTGCTGTATTACTTGGTTCAGATTTTTTATCTGTTTACAATTCTTGGAAATTTATTCTTGTTTGAATCAGTGAATAGAATATTTAGATGTTTTTAATATTTTTGGATAACGTGCTGACTTATAATTCTTTTAGTATGTATTGAATATTTTGTATTATGTCGCACTTGATAAAAAAGAGAGTATAACAATCGACACGTAATATTTATATCTATTAAAACATCGTGCAATTTTTAATATAAATTTAAAATTTGTTTTCTTGATCAAGTGCTATTTGCATGTCTGGGTTATGGGATTCATTGTGTTTGGTCTAATTTTTAACAGTTTTGTAATTTCATTTATTTTTTTGGTTTTTATCTACATATGTACATACATGTCGTTATAGGTATTTTTTCTTTTTACAGTAAACTTTGTCAATGTCTGCTTATTTGATCATTGTTTGAGTAAAGGTGGCATGTTAAGTTATTAAATGATTTTCTTCATTTATCGATTTTTGTGTGTAAATTTTTTAGCGATTTCGCATTAAATTACCAATTTTTTTAAGATTAGATATTTTTAGTTATTTTTATGAAGTTGTACAATCCAATTATGAATTGAAATTACACGGGTGTTTTCTCACTTCTCCTTGTTTACAGTTGTAATATTGAAAAATTGCCTCATATTACCAAAATTAAGAGTACTGTTATTAATTGTTCAATATAAATTTTTAGCGAAACTAAGTAATTTCTTAAACGATATTTATTGTAATCATTGTTTTTAAATTGTAGGTTTTTGTACTTTTTAAAATGTTTGTTTTTTATTTTTCAGTCATATCTTCCCCTTTTTTTAAATTTGTCATTCACAGTTTTAGGTAAAATTGCCGTTTTATTTTGTTTTACTTTTTAATGTGAAATTTTTTTCCAATTATAGGAATATTTTAAGATAAGAAAAATTTTTCAGGGTTTTTTACAGAAAAAACATTTTTTTCTATTTGTGCGTTTTAAACTGATCAAGATTTTGATTTTAAAATTACTATTTCCTTTTGAATTTTTAATTATGTACAATAAGAGAGAATAAAGAAAACCAATTTTACCTTATCAACTTTATCTTCTCCCAACACACCCATACCCACAACACGAAACGTATACCCATGCAAATGTATTGGGTGTGCAGTATTCGATTTTCCCGATATGACCAGTTCGATGTGTTTAAACGCCGGAACTTGTAGAACATTCGTACACTTGCAATGTCGCTTTAAACAATTAAAGCCCAACCCTAATTGTTGAGTACGATTGCAAAATAGTTTACCAATACCTAGATTACGTGTTTGTAACATTGACACTCTTGGCATTGTGAAAGTAATATCATCCATTTGAAATAAAAAAGATCCGCCTCGTATGACCACATTCATACTGATGTACAATGTTATATCAGGATTTTGTGTAGGTTTACTTTTCAAAATTAAAGCTTTGACGTCGTTAAAACCAAAACGTTTATGATTTGCTGCTACCGAAACATCAAAACCATTAAATTCCACTGCATTTGAAGGCTCATAAGAATAAGTGGGTTCTGGACCCTGAGGCATAGATAATCGATCAGCACCCATATAGTGGAGAACAGCTTCCTGATGTAAATTATTAATTTCACAAAATGTGTAACCTTTAACCCTAATCCAATAGTTCTCTACAGCCCGATTAGCATTTAAGACAAAATCAAAACGTTCACCACCATGGAAAGTGATTTTTTGCACCACTATTGGCTCTATGTCATTACCATCACTTGCTATAACCAATAAATCATGTTGATCGATACTCAAACTGATCGGGCAATTAGTAACACCATTAAAAATAACACGAAATCTATACCGTCCCCCCCGAGCCACTGTAAATTTGGAGTATAGAGTAGGTTTTGAACTATCTTTTAAATTCCGGCCCAAACCATTTATAAGTATGCTTTTCGGCACTGATTCATCTAAATCCTTCATCCAATCTTGCACCATTATAATATGTTCCGTATAGTCGAAATCATATAATTTAGCATGTACATTATCCTTACGAGGTTGACGCACTACCATAGCACCAGCTATACCAAAAGCTCTTTGATGATCAGTGTGACTATGCCACCAATGAGTACCAGTATGATCCACCTCGAAACGATAACGAAATGCTTGACCTGGCTCTATGGGGTACTGAGTAATATGGGGTACACCATCCATATGAGGATTTGTAGTCTGATGTATACCATGCCAGTGTACGGTGGAGGTTTCGTGCATACTGTTGATAATGTCAGCTACAATGGTATCGCCATAACATGCCTCAATAGCAACCCCTAGATTGAAATTTTATAGAGAGGAAATAAAAAATATTAGTATTAGTTTTTAACCATATTTTATATAAAAAAAGTTCTGCTTCTGAAAGGCGTGTCAGATTTGTGCAACCCACTATGGGATGTTAGATTAACTTCCTAAAACTTGTAGCGAAGGTCTTAAGTTAATCACCCGTATTGTGTTTGGCGTATTTAAAATACTCCTACGACTGTTTGGTAATAGATTAAAGGAAATAAGTTCACGTTCTCTTTAATCTATTACCAAACAGTCGTAGGCGTATTTTAAATACGCCAAACACAATAAGGGTGATTTTTTTTAAATTATATGCCGGTGGATCCATAACTGACCTTAGGTTCCAAATACATAAATATGTAAGTCTTTGTCCCGAAAATCAATCACCTTTTAAACCTTCTACAAGTTATAATAAATTACTCTTTTTTATACCCAAAAGGCGGGAGTGTCCCAAGAGCCTTCTTCATAACTGCCAAAAACGGCCATCTACACCTTTATATGAGGAGAAAGCCGAAACTTCTGCAGTCAACTTCCTAGTAAATTAAGTCTCTTCAAGTTAAAGTAAAGCTTCGGTCACACTTATTAAATATTTGACCAAATAAGCGTAACCACTACTTTTGTTAATAGTTAGTGAGAGTTAACATGGTCTTAATGTCACAAAAAAAACTAATTATGTATACTACTACACCTTTTCCAATTGTAATTCAGAAAGCGTCACCTGTAATTCAGAAAGCGTCAATTGTAATTCAGATTAGTCAGTTGTAATTCAGAAAGCGTCAATTGTAATTCAGATTAGTCAATTGTAATTCAGAAAGCGTCAATTGTAATTCAGATTAGTCACTTGTAATTCAGAAAGCGTCAATTGTAATTCAGATTAGTCAGTTGCAATTCAGAAAGCGTCAATTGTAAATCAGAAATTGTCAATTGTAATTCAGAAAACATCAATTGTAAATCAGAAATTGTCAATTGTAATTCAGAAAGCAAAAAACTTGCATTAACTATTTATTTTTATTTTTTTATAACAAAAGAAAAAAATGTACACTAAAGAGCTAATATTTGGTTGTATTTTTAAATGCATATATTTATGATTATCGACCGACCGCCATGTCATTCATTGAGGACGCAGAAGCTTGGTGAACCGTACAGTGTTGCACAGCACGAGCGCAATCACCCCCAGTTATGGTATTTGTTGCACGATCTATAATTTCCTCCAAGTAGATCAATCTTTGTTCTATCACGCCAGGACCTGTAACGTTTGGAACACGAATGTTGCTTTTGGCATAGGCTTTAACTTTCGACCAAATATTTTCAATGGGATTTAGCATTGGAGAGTAGGGTCCGAGTCGCAAAAGAGATGCTGGCGTACTATTAATTACTCTTTCAAGGTTTGAATGACAAGGTGCGTTGTCAGCAACAATCACCAAATCTTCCAGCAGATTACCCATATCTTGCCACTTTTGCATTAATGTAATCACCCAGTCATTTGCTAATTGTGCAGTAAATGAACCCCTTCTACGTTCCACGTGTACGATTCCTGTAGTTGAAATTGCTCCTATTAAATGTATGTTAGGACCTCTTGATGCTGGAAGGTGTTGTACTGCTCTTTCCCCAGCTCTTGCACGGCCTCTCGTTCGACGGCAAAACAAATTAAAATTGGTTTCATCCATCCAAACAATTTGCTTTCCATGCTGTATGTAGTGGTTCAAGGATTGAACATATTCAGCTCTTTTCCTTTTATTTGCCTCAGAGTTCATTGTAACTGGTTCAAAGTGTACTTGTTTTGTAGTGAACATTCGGCCTTCTAAATAATTACCTATTGTTGACACAGATAACGATTTGTTGAAATGACTTATAACCTTTTCTTTAAGCTGCATTAATGTTATGGTAGAGTCTTCTTCTACCCACGAAAGCATCAAATCAATTTCATCATTAGAAAGGATTTTTGGCTTTGTACCACCTTTTGGTTTCATTTCGGTATCACCAGATTGGATCCAAAAATATGCGGTCTTATATTTAATTCCTAGTGATGTAGCCAAACCTATCCAATCTTCACCTCTGTTAGCACAATTAACTATCCTTTCACGGTCTTTTGCACAATGTTTTTTATATTTTTTTCTTTCAATTTCATATTTTCCAGTCACTATTGCTCTGCAGATTGGACAAGCACTATCTTCAACATCCGTTATGGGCTGTGCGCACTTCTTGTGAAAGAAATGCAGGCATGGTAGCAAGCGTATAACTGAATTCCTTGTCATAACAGATTGGCAAATTGCACAATTATCCTTAAATTCCATTTTTTTTTATTTATGTCAATATTACGTTTTAAACTGTTTAAAGTTTTAAATAGACTATGTATTTACATATATTTAAATGGATTCAGAAATTTTATTGCAAAAAAAAAAAATCACGGGCTACTATGTTTATAATTTTTCCTCACAAAACTTTTAGTGATTTTTCTTTTTTACATTTATTTTATTCTGAATTACAATTGACGCTTTCTGAATTACAATTGACAATTGCTGATTTACAATTGACGTTTTCTGAATTACAATTGACAATTTCTGATTTACAATTGACGCTTTCTGAATTACAACTGACTAATCTGAATTACAATTGACGCTTTCTGAATTACAATTGACTAATCTGAATTACAATTGACGCTTTCTGAATTTCAACTGACTAATCTGAATTACAATTGACGCTTTCTGAATTACAACTGACTAATCTGAATTACAATTGACGCTTTCTGAATTACAACTGGAAAAGGTGTAGACAGCAAAAAAAAAACTGTTTTTTGTAAGATGTGGTTTTATAATCAAAATTAATATTGGAATTAAAGGAATTGATTATTTAGTTTGCTTGTTGGTCCCATTTTCTTCGTCAAATATTTGGCAAGTGTGACCGTAGCTTAAGTCCACGTTACAAATAGTGTCCAACATTAGATACATATGTATGTACTTTAGGGTCATGACTAATTTTTTGCAAAAAATTCACCTATCACCGCGTAATAGCCAATACTAAATAAGTGATAAAAATCGTTTTTGCTAATCCTTCCGCACCAAATGCAATTTTTAAAAATGTCTACATACTCAGGGGTGTGCTGGAAATCGCAAACGCAAAACGCAAGAAATCCCCAGAAAACTCCCGGGGAATTTTTATTCATAATTCATAGTTAGGTGAGCAAAATTAAGTCATTGCCCAATCCTTCACCAATGCAAGAGTGAAACGTATAACGAACGACAAACAGGGACGCTTAAGGACGGAGAGTTTGTAACCGATAATGACAATGATGCGCAAGCTGCTTATACATTTCGCACTTAATTAATAAGAGGGTATTAACTCCAAATTTAAAAATTTTCAGTAGAAGCAAAAAAATTTTTAATTTTACATCAAAGGCACATGAAAAAGAATTTTTCAACCGACCATTTTTTCATTACCAAAAAGTATACAAAATAGCATGATATTTTTACAGCGGTTGGGTATTACGCGTCGATTTTATCCAAAAAGTGAAAAATCGAGTTAATACCTCTTGTTGATAAAGTATAACCAAAGCAGTATGTATGTATTACGAATACATACTACTTTTTTGAAAACTAAACTTTTATTAAGAAAATTTGTTATTTTGGTTTTATACAACGCACATTAATCAGAGAGAATGAAGTTGTAATAATGTAACACTTTTTAAGCAGCCGATAAAATCCTACTTATAGCTAACGGTAAGTTGTGAAAACGGGCCTTAACTGTTTTTTTATTTAAATAAAAAGAAATATCGAGAACAAAATTTAATCAGCCTTTTTAAAACCGATAAAGATTTTGGTGTTTTATATTCTTAATTTCCGTTCTATGTTCCTTTGCATACATTTGTTTTTAACTGATTGCTAAATTTTCGTAACAAAATTCTTTAAAATTGCTTACTCAAACTTCTGGTCTGTATCGTGTAAACAAATGATAAGGTATTGATTGGTTAACAAATAAATTCCAGTAGATTTTTGTCTTTTTTAGTACTTTTCATAAAAAATTTATTGCAAGTTTAATCACTTGTATTGTTAAATCCGCAAATTAAATTTAAACGGTTTTGTTTTCTACCTAAAAAAGGTAATAATCTACTGTAATTTCGTTTAATTTTGTGCATAATTTGTTAACCAATACCTTATCATTTGTTAATATTTTAAAATAAACTTTTGACGAATTAAATTCTGATGTACAGGGGTGTGCTGTAAAACGAAAACGTAAAACGCAAGAATAATTAAAGTCGTATTTTAATAAGATTTCAGCAATAAAAGAATTTTATGACAAATCTATTTATTTATAGAAAAATAAGTTGTCCTAAGTTCGTCATTTTATAACTCGAGAACCACGCAACCGATTTTCAAACGAGTACTTGCGTTGGAAAGGTCTACTTTCACTGATGGTTTATAAAAAAAAAACTCTCGATAGGTGGCGCGGTTGTTGGATATTAAATTTTTTTGTTGATGGTAGATATCGCTGGGGTAAAGTTATGAACAAATTTCTCTAGTATTTAATTTTTATTTTTATTTAGAAAATCCCGAGCAGCGCCGGAACCAAACGGCTAGTATTATATAAATATGTATATATTTTTTTTTACAAAAAATTTGTTTAAAAGTGTATTAAAAACAACTTCCAAATTCGTGCGTTCCACGTTTCGATTTCCAGCACAGCCCTGATTAGTTCCAACGTTATTATTTTAAAATCCAATTCTTAATAAAAAAAACTGGTTTGTGTTTTGATTTCACATTCAAATTTGAATGGTTTTGCTTTTGAATCAAAATTACAGAATATTTCTTAGAGTTTGAAAACCAATCGATTTCTATTTTTTCATTTCTGTTTTAGGGCATTTGCTTTCTGGACCAAAAAGCTTGACATTCCAAAGAAAAAGCTTGATATTTCTTAACAATTAAAAATTCGGTTTAATGTACAACAAAACTTATACAGTTAAACCTCGATTAACCCGACCTCTATTTATCGGTTACATCTATTAACCGGCATGCGGTTCTTTTTATTTTTCTACACATACATCTTAACTTTCTTAATTCTTGTTATAATTTAAGAATTTTATTTTTTTGTAACTTTCACATAAAATAAACTCGTTAGAATACTGGTAGTGAAAATAACAAAATCGTTCTAATAATGAACTACATTCATCAAGAACTGACCTTTGGAGCGAAAAAAGTATGAGACGATCTGAGGAGAATAAGCCTCTTTTCATTGATCAACGTTGCCACCAGAATGTTGATTTTTTGACCAAAATATGATTTTGTGACTTTTCTTTAATAAAGATTTTTTATTCTTAGAATTTAAGATTATTAACTTGAATTGTGTTTTCTTTTCTACAAAAAAAAAAAAAAAAAAAAATGTTATATGTACATATATTATTTATAAAACGTAATTTAGTGTTCGTTTCTGAAAAAAGTTTTGCACCTTTCGCCCCGAATAAATCGAGTGTTTAAAATGCCTGATAAAAAATATTGCAAATTTGGATTAAAAACCATAGATATTTCAACAAAATTACCACAATACTAATTAATCTTTCTGCATCAAATTTTTTTGGGATCTGCTAAGACCAAAAAATCGTGCAATGTATGTATTTGTCTTTTAAAAAATTATGTTGCAATATCCGAGCTAACACCTCAAAACATGAAATTACAAATTTTAATCGCAATGTACAGTTTACTTTGACTGGAGGAGTGCCGGAAAATTAGCTAATTTCATTTTTAGTTTTTAATATAATTATTTGGATTTTTGATATTATTTAGATATTAAAGTCACATCAATTAAATTTTTTCTTCGGCCTTGGCAAAATTGACACTTTTAAGTCAACCATATGCTATATAAAATTTTCTAAAAGTATATAATATCAATAAAAAAGTTCAAAGTTCGGAAAGCTTCGGATTTTTTAGTTTTAGGGATTGATGGACCTAACCACAGGTAGTAGTAAGTAGTACAAGTTTCACAACCGTCTTCAGATGACTTTTTTAATTATTGCCTTTGTAGTGATCTCTATTATTACAAATTTTAAAAAATTTCAATGTGGAATAGTTACAGTTTTTATTGAGAACATCGAGATAGCTCAAAGAATATTGCAAAAATTTTGAAAAATATATGGGCTTGGCAAACATTTTAGAACGTACTAAGTTTTATTGCTTCATCAAAAGAAGTAACAACGGTTAGGGGTTTTGGTCGAAATTCCCCACTGCATTATGTAATTCGCACCGTTTTAATTACTCCTTACTATTTTAAAACGAATTAAAAAAAGAATTGTGTTTTATGTTTTGTAGAGGAGGTAAACACGTTTTAATTTTTGTACGAATTTGGTTTTTGTGACACCTGATTATTTGAAATTTATTTTCTTTTCACATCGTCCACACTTTATATTTTCACTTACCTGGCAATTGACCATTAACAACCATTATCTCTGTTCTTACACCATCAGCATATTTACAGTCATCGAAATCTCCTTGATTAGGTTCTTGCAAATTATAAGGATTAATATACTCCCGATTATCATATTTATAACGATTTTTAGCATACAAGTAACGTGAGCAACCAGGACCCATAGTTTCATCATAATGCACTACCATATAATAATAACAAGTCATATGTTGATCGGCTACACATTTGCGTTTACAGGGATGATCTTTTAAATTGTCATTACGTGCCATACGCCAATAACGGGCCTCGCCAACGGTAGCAATTTTCGGATATAATTTACGTATCTGAGCAAAACGGGTTAATGGGTGAGAAACTAAAAAAAGTCTTTTTAATTCCGGATTTCAATATTAAAACAAAATATCTCAATACCTTCACTATTTATCACATTCGTTCGATAAATTATAACTACACCACATACAATTAAATACAACCGATATTTGGCCATAATTGTTTTTCGTAAGATGGTTAGATTTGAACTAATATTAAAATTGAAATATTTTGCAGTAGACCGCTCAACGGTCTTGTCTGTTTTAAATTTAATTTTTCTCGTTTTTGTTCTATTAATATTATCGTTCAATTGAAAACAAAACTGAGATACCTGGAATTGTTATCAATATTTAAGAGAAGTTCTACCATCATTTCGATAAATAATTACACTGTGCTAGTTGAAAAAACAGACAAGCTGGACACCTGTCGTTTTAACCTAATTCGGGACCCGAATTTCGGTTACGTTGAATCCAGTGGTGCTAGCCTTTTTTTAGGTTAGCTCTGGTTTTCCAGAAAAAAACCGAAATTCCACAATAAAATTTCCTTTAAGAAAAGTTAAACTAAATATGCGCAGTCATTTTAAAAACATATTTTTTTTTTATCAAATTTCGAAATTTTTGTTTTTTAAAAATTCATAAATGATTAAAATCTGTTAGCAGCTTTTGATTTTATTCACAAAAGTGGAAGCATTTCAATTAATTTAAGAATTTCATAAAACGAAATATTTGTATGGGTTCCCTAAGAAGTGGAGATAAGGGGCAAGTATGCCTCGAGAAAATGTTCGGGACAAATAACTAGTTGCGGTCGGTCATACATTTTATTCCCCTAGGGGCGACTCCTTCGCATTTATGGGACTTTTTCTTCATTTTGTATGAGAGCCCCATTAAGGAATGGAGAATAAAGTTGGGTTGGTCATACATTTGACCCCTCTAGGGGCATCCCACGCGCGGCAGAGCCAAATTTAAGAATTTTATAGAACCGCCATATTTGTATGGTTGAAATTCTTAAATTTAGACGGTAAAACGCGTAGGATGCTCCTAGATGGGTCAAATGTATGACCAACTCCACTTTATTTTTTTAATCATTTATGGCTTGTTTTGTTCGGAATTTCGAATAACGTCAAACAAAATAAAATATGGAAAAAAATTAAAACAAGCGTAAAAAATCAAATAAATAAATTTGACATTACATGGGTTAATAATGATAACTCTCCCTAATGAACATAACTGGTACTAATTATACTATGGTTTTTTATTTATTTTTTAAAAATTAGAAGCTAAGCTGCATTTTCCAATTTTTTATGAATTTTTAAAAAACAAAAATTTCGAAATTTTGGAAAAAAAAATTATTTTGTTTCCAAAAAAAATTATGTTTCTAAAACGATATTAGAAAAAAGTTTTACTTTTTGAATGGAAAATTTTATTGCGGATTTTTAGGTTTTTCAATAAGCTAAAGCTTGTGTATGTTGTGCAACCTCCTCCATTTTCGATATAACGGTATATCTCGTAAACCAGAGCTAACCTAAAAAACGACTAGCACCACTGGGTTCAGCGTACCCGAATTAGGTTAAAGCGACAAGTGCCCAGTTTGTCTAAAAAAGGGTAAATTTCAAGCACAGTGTTATTAAATAAACAAGCAAACGATATAGATATTGGAGATAGATCTAGTCTCCACAAACACTGAACTGAAATAACGACTTTTGTTTTATATATGTAATTATTTTAGTTTGTCATTTTATTGATTTATTTAAGGTCGTATGGCGTTATCATTAACAAATTAGCATTATTTTTGAATTTATCAATTTTCCGTTTCCGCTGTCTTTGCATTTCTTACATTGCAGAGTGGAAGATTTCGGTCAAACCCCATTTAGTTATTACTTTTATTAAAGCAATTAAACTCAGCACGTGGGTGAAGCAGCTAAAGGCCGTTGTACTGACGTTTTAAAATTTTTGCCACGCTCCAAAATATCGCATCTTAGTGTCCATTACGCCGTCATTTGTTGCTTAATATTAAAGATATGTACATATATACATTAGGGTGGTCTTTATTTAGGAAATGTTCGAATTGCTCTTCTCGATCCTTCTAAATAGGTTGCAAATATATCAAAAAAAATTCGTACCAAATTACAGCTCTTAATTTTGAAATTAACCCGGCCGCCACGACAGCCAAAGTTTTAAGTGGGACTAACATGGAAAATGTTCTGTTATAACTTTGGAATATTGTAAGTTATGTACTATTGAACGAATCATATCGACAAATGATAATTTAAAATAGCTTTAAAGTTTTAAAATAGTTTTTCTAAAATCTTTGGATGAAGTTTCCTGACGATCTGGCCTAAGCAACCAGTGAAATGCGCATAGGAACAGCTTATCCCATCTACAATAAATTTCAGTTTATCAATAGTATGAAATTTAAACGAAACCTTGTTAATTAATTTTTTGAATCCCGTCAAAAAAGGCTACAGTTTCAAAATACTAAGAAAAGTTTATTGGCTTATACTTGCCTTTAGGACGGTTTCTAGTCTTTTGGGCATCGATTTCGCCCATTTCAAAGTTGGCTCAGTAAACATTTTTGGTCACTCTTCCTGCAGAATTTTCTTCAGAGAGTGCTTGCTGCTTATGTTTTTTTTTTTAAATTGTCTGTCCTAATGATTCCAGATGTTTAGTTGGATTGATATCGAGCGACTATTGGGTTGATCCAGCTATTTTAGGACGTAGTACGACAACCAACCCTATCACGCTTCACTATAGATGCTAAAGTGATTGCGTTGAATTTCTTATTTCTACCTTTTATAAGGTTTTTTGTCCGACTTGCTTTCATCAAGTTTTGGAGCAACGTATTTACACCCACACCACAATAGTGGAGAGGGTATTATGCATTTGTGCTGATGTGTGTAACACCTTAAAATATTGGTCCTATTTCCACCTTAAAGTATATCGACTCAGAATCACTTTCTGAGTTGATCTAACAATGTCCGTCCGGCTGGCTGGCTGCCCATGTAACCTTGTGCGCAAAGTACAGGTCGCAATTTTGTTGATTATTTAACAAAATTATAGGACGAGGGCAGATAGGGGACAATTTCTGCCTCTCAGAAACTATCAAACCGAATTTTAATGAAATTTAAAACATATAGATCCCTATTCATATAGCCACACACTCTCGAAAATTTGTTTTTAAATACTGTCAAAAAATCTAATTTAACATAACAATTTGTGTCCACACCATCACACAAAGTATAAACACTTACATATGGAATAAAATGCAACCCTGATCCAATGAAAAGTATTATTTTTTACGAAATTTTTGAGTTCAATAAGATCCAAAAATATTTTGTCGCAACCTACATAAATCAGCAGAATAAATTTTTTTAAAATCGGTCCATGTTTGACCACAGCTCCCATACGACACTTATAATAAGTATCCTTAATAATGGTAGTAGATACTAACATAGATAATATTTGGCACAAAAATGTCTTATGTGAATAATAACCTCACAACATACGCTTTTAGGCGGAAACATGATCGCCCAAATACTGCAATGTTGAGTCGGGCTTGATCGAATGTACTTTCTTAGTTTTTTGTCTATATTTTTAATCTGTTAACAGTACATTTACTGTCGTTATTATTTAACAAGAATTTTTTTTTTTGTCGTAAGCTACCGACATTTTTTGCCGATAAATATTGTTAAAATTTCATTACAGAATAGCTCTTAACGACAATTTTCGTTAGCTAACGATTTTTGACTACTTAACGACAATTTTTTGTCGTTAAAAAGTTACAGAATTTCGGTACAGGAGTTTGATTTTAACCAACATTTAATTAAACTCATTTTTTGTACATTAACATCCAAGCTTGTCGCTGGTCGCTACAATTTCTAAAGCAGTGTTATCTAATCAGCTGGCACTGCAAATAAGCTAATCGTCATTAAAAAAGAAGAAAAACAAGATGAGTTTTATTTAAGACGTAATAATAAAAATCCTTAAAAGAGTTTTATTTGTTGACGGCGAAGTGAATTTTATTTTAGGCCAAATATAAAACTCTCTTTTTAAGAGTTCATCTTTTTTTTCGTTGAAAAATTATTTTTAACTGTAGAGTAGAGATCGTGTTTTCTAGATTACCATAGGTTCTTAAAGAGAACTTAAGGACGAACCTATGGGTATATGACAGTATAGGTCTCCATTGACTCTGATATGGAGAGTTTTTAAGCTAACATTTAATGGATAACTCTTATTTACGATCCATGCAATTTACCCTTAGAACAAAATATTCATATATTTTTTTTACTCACCTAAAATTTATTTATAAAACGTTTATTTTTAATAATTTTTTTAAAGCATTAGGTAATGGTTAATTGTTTTGTTTTTTTTTTATTTTTGTCAATGTTTTATTGTGTTGTAAATAGTAACCATCTGGCACCGCTGGTTGAGATCGTATACAAATTAAATTAATAAAGTTAACCACAGATATTGTAGAAATACTTATGGTGACAACAGATATTTGTAAGCAAGAAAAAAATGTTATGACATACTCAATCCAAAACCATAAGCAATTGTTTTTGTTTTTAAGATATGGAGAGTGGGCAAAAGCAAAACCATACAATATCAGTTACACTAATTCTCTCATTTATATCAGTAGTAACAGATAAATATCTGGTGTATCTGTTTTAACAATACTTACTGATGCACTCGTGCAGGTCTTTAATATGCATGAATCAAAGAAACAAGATTGCGCATTGCGCAGGTCCGTTATTTTTTTGTGTGACGAAGAAATAGAATTTGCGTATGTGCATTTGTGTGTCTTACATTTTTTACAGCAAACACTAATTTTTATTCTATGATGACGTAGAGTTTGAACTTTTTCTTGACGACTCCACAGCCCTGTAAAATACATTGGTAACAAGAACAAAAATTGTAAAACTGTGCTTTTTTTTAATGTATTTTACTTGTAGTTTTGAAAAACAAGGCCCAGGAGGTTAGACAATACGAATAAACAATTGACTACATCATAGATATCTATCTATACACAACCATAGATATCTGGCTTTTGGAAATAACGGGCATTCATAAGTAAAGGTATGTTACCTTATATAACCTAATTTTATTAAGGATATCATCTACATAAAAAACACATTATGTACTATGTACACAACACAAGTTATTGAACGTGTAGTAAAATTTATATAAGAAAAACTCGATTTTTTGAGCACATTAGTCAAACAAACGAAAATTTTCAATACAGAAATAGAAGCATTTGTGATTTTCAACATGTTTTTGTGGTCTACATACTATAAAGTTTTCAAAATTTTGCTTGGTGTAGTTTATCTCCCATCGGCAGAGTTAAAAAATGTATGATTTCTTAAACAAATAAACTGAAATCTATTTTTTCAGTGTACTCGCCATTGTTTTTTCCGTTCCGTAATCAGAATTATTTTTGTCTAAGACCGAAATATAAAATTGCAAGCCATTATTTTCTCCAATTTTCCCCAAAGTGAGTAGATAAAAGTATGTATTCTCAAATCTGGAACAACGTCATGCATTTTTTTCCTTTTTTCTATTAGCATTCGGTTTGAAGGTTGAAATTTAAAATGTAGTTCACTTAGTGCTTTCACTACAGGAGCTACAGCAGATTTTCAGTCATTTCGAGCCCTTAAAGCAAAAATTATGTAACCAACAAAAGTAAAATTTTACAGAAGAAGGTTTTTTTTAAATACTTTTGCTTCAAGTCTAGGGTTTCGTTTGAAATTGCTTTTGCTCTTACTTCGTAACGGTACTTCCCAGAGATATGAGATTTTTAGAGATGATGCAAATGATCAAAAATTATCGATTTTCATCAAAAAACAAAAATCTAATGCTATGTTCATATGACGATAGTAACCACTGGTTTCGCTCTCTGAAACTAGATTGCCAAACATGCTGTTCATACGACTTATTCCTGTTTCATTTTGACATTTTTTTTTGTTGTTAGTGTGATTTTTTTTTAAATAGATAAAAAAGTAAATAAAACTTAAGAATATATTATTTAATAATTTTATTTTATTATAATTATCACTTTATTTTATTAAAAATCTATTTTTATTTTGTTTTTTTCTTTGTTTGTTATCAAAATTGGCGATGATAGTATATTTTTCCTGTTTCGAAGCCTGTTTCAAAATGAAACGACCTGTTTCGCTCTCAAAATTTTGTATGGGAAAACAAGTCATTTTTATCATGTTCGGGGCGCGAAACAGGAATAAGAGAGCGAAACGCGAATATTGCTGTCCATGTGAACATGGTATAAAATGTTGTTGGTTACATCTTTTTTGCTATTAGGGCTCGATATACTATGTGAACATCGCTACAAAAATATTTTTTAATATGTATACGATTTTTAAAAAACAAATATAGCGACAAATATGCTTTTTTAATTCTCTTATTCGAATATATTTCATCAACGATATCTTGACGCACTTCAAACAGAAAGGTTAAAACAGTTACAGAAAATGAAAATTAGAGATAGTTCTGAAAATGTCTGGCGAGTGGAACGAACCAGTTTTGTTATGAACTGCAATTTAAGGTCATAAAAAACATAGAAAGGTACATGCTTGGATACAATCAATATATTTATTCTCATAAAGTTCTAGAAGATCTTTCAAAATCAATTGTTAACTCAATTTTTATAATTTTTGAAACAAACGAGTTTTGAAACTCACCTACTTATTTGTAAAGTAGACTGACTGTTCCTTGTTTTCTGACTTAAAAATTTTTAAAGTAGCCCTCTTAAATTTTTTTTATTTTAAAAATATTTAAACATTTCTTATGTCGAAAAATTTTGGAGTCAGAGTCGCGAGTTTTTATTCAAGATCCACCTATTTTTTTTATATAAAAAAATTCTGGAGTTGTTTTACTACTTGATCTTGTTTCTAAAGGTTCGATTACGGCTAGCACCACAACTGAAGTTGAGTTGCCAGCAAAATTAGTAAAAATTTAATAGGTGTGTTTTTCTTAATAACAAAAGGCCAAACACTACAATGTAAATGGTCTTAAGACAAAGTTATAAGTTTTTGTTTATTTTAACTTTTGTTAATCCTAAAATGAGATTTAAGTTGTTTGTGGTGCTTCACGCCCATACGGCTGTACAATAAACTTAACTCTTTGTATTTTTTTTTTTATAAATTACGAATTATAGCTGTGTTCATTTACTTAAATTTTTTACAAATTTGTAACAAATAAACACAATTTTTACATTCTGTTAAAATAAGGTACTCTGCAAAATAAGTTAGTTAAAGTCTACCAAACTTTGGCAATTTCGTCGAGTTTCAATAAAAAAATCTGAAAGTTTACAATAAAACAAAAACGTTTCTCAGCAATACTAAGATAATAATTAATATAGTTGTCCGAAGTTGGTTATGAAACTCAGAGTATGTAATTACTTGTTAGCCTTTGTATGTTCTACCTTCAAACCTTTAAAAACTACTAAAAAAAAATCTGTGAACACTTACATCTTTATCTAAAAATCGATTTTTAATGGAAATCTTAAATCCTGAAAATTTTTGTAAATAATTGTAAAATGATCTCAATATGTGATCATTTATTATATTGACTATCTTGTACACAAGAGTTTAAATCGAAAAATGGCGTTCTATTTTTAATCACTCGTATTTTGGTTAAAAATTCTTAAATCTTTAGCAGGGCTTTCGTCTGTAATGCGTTAGCGAATTTCAAATACATATTGTTTTAAAATTTTTCAAATACATAATTCTTTTATTTTTTACAATACTAAAATTTAATTTTTTACATTTTTAAACTAATTAAAATTTCGTTTCGAGTTTTTGTCAAAAATGAAATAAATAATAAAAAACTAATGATTTAACATTACAATTTTAAGTTTAAAAACTTTTTAACTTTGTTATGAATATCTGATTAGATTAATTAATTGTAACACTACTACTGCATATTGTTCAATAGATAAATTAATTATTTGTATTTCTATTAACAAAATAGGATTGAGAGAGTTTAGGTTTAATTAAGGTGGTTGGTTGTTTGGATGTTTGGTTAATGAATACAGGAATTTTGTTTTGGTCTTACTGTGATAAATTAAATTTAAAACAATTTTTTTGTTTTGTTTTATATTATTTTTCTAAAACAAAGTCTTAAAACAAAGATTTATTCACAAAATCTGTTTAGTACCTAAAACGTACTTCTGTTAAATTTATTATAATACAAATTATAAAAAGAAATCTTTTTAAACTAGAAAAAAGAAATTTTTGTAAATAAATATAAACAAATGTGTAAACTTACAATCGACATTTACTACGGTTATTTAAATAATTTCTAATATTTGAATAATTTTCTTTAATGATTCAATAAGGAATCTATAGAAAAATCTTTTAATTTTGCTATAGACTCCTCAATGATATTTGTATTAAGAATATTATTGTTATTAATTAAATTTATGTTGCTGCTGCTACTACTGCTGCTGCTGGTGTTCTTGCTGTTTAAAATGCTATTGCTATTTGAATTTGGAAATTCTATATTCCCATGTTCGATGGCTGTAGTATTGTTTGCATGTTGTTGCAGGTTTTGAGTTTTAATTTTATTACGTGGTTTTCTTAAAAATTTTGTTGATATATTAAATTTTCCCGGTTTCGTTAAGCCTCCTGCTAGATGGTGATGTTTAGGAGCGTGGCGAAAATTTCTTAATTCATTTAAACTATTGGCGGTTTTTTCAATTTCTGTATTGTTGTTATCGAAACTTTTTAAAAATCTTTGGACTTGTTGCAGTTGTTGTTGTGTCTGAGCTGATGAAGCCGAATGTAAATGCTGTTTTGCTTTCATTTCCGTTTCATTTTCATCTTCAGCTTCATAATTTTCAGAGTGTTGTGAAGATGACTGGGATTGCAGCGAATCACTTTCTTCACTGTCTGGTATAATTAGGGTTGTAATGTCACTACTTTTGGAATTTTCAGGTTTTTTGTTTTCAACTGAAGTATTAACAGTTATTTCCGCTTTATCTTCATATTCTTCATCTGATGATAATGCTATGATTTCATGAGGCTTGAAATCGTCCGTTTTGGCTGATTCTTCACCTAAAGTTTTAGTTTTATGCTGACTATTTCTGTTACTTTCTTTATTGCGTTTGTTTTGTTTCAAAGTAGATTTATTTGCTGATTTGCTGGTGTCTTCAAGTGAATATAAATTTCAGCTGGCCTTTGGTATGTTATCGTTTCGTCTTAGTTGCGACTGTTTTAAATGAAGATTATATAAAACGTTTGAGAAATTTAATGTGTTGGTAAATGTTATAAACGTAATTTAAGATTTGTTTAAAAATGTTTGTTAAAAACTTTTAATATCAAAGTGAAATATTTAAAAACAATTTAAACTTAATATTTTTTTTTTAAATTAACTAAGATTTTGGATGTTAAAATTGAAAAGTATACATACATACATATTAATTAATTAATTTAATTAAGTAACAATATTTACGCCGAAACAACTTCAAATGATAGCACGGCAGAATTGAACATTTTCATTCAAAAAAATCAACAAAATTTTCTTAGTATTACAGGTTTTATATATCTGTGGCATTTTGACAAAACATCTTAAGTCGAGATAAGATAGCAAAAATGCTTTAAAAAAAAACTCGCTGAAAAAATCATTTTTATCAAATAATAAAAAAAACCAAAATTAAAGAAAAATTTCGTTTATAATACAACATTTTAAAAATGTAAACAAAAATGTTTTTTGAATGAAAATTCGTATGATTAACAACATTTTTTTCAAGTTTTTGAATTTGACTTAAGATGTTTTGTCAAAATCCCACAGATATGTATACATACTATATAAAATATATTAACCAAAAATATTTTGCTCGTCGGAAAATGATAACCAGGATTTTTTAAAATCGAATTGAGGCCTTTTTGTTTAAAGCTGTTTAAAAGTTTCTTTTCAAAGTGTGAATTCCAAATTTTGAAAATGTTTTACCAACTAACTTTTAAACTTTCTTTAAATAAAAAATTAATTTTTTTAAATATGTATTATTTACTGCTCTCATTAAAAATATTGCCGGAAGTAGTCTAAATAAATATGTATGTGTGTGCGTGTGTGTATTCACGAATATAAATATTTACCACAGTACAAATCGCTTCAAGAAAAAATTGAATTTTATTATCATAAGAGTTTAAAACCGAATAATTTCTTCCAAGTTTCAATTTATCGTGAATTTGTTAATAGCATACTGAATTCATAAGTTTTTTAAAGACAAAAATGTCACAAATATGGAACTTCAAAACCAAATGTCATGCTCTTATATCGTATTGAGAGATTTGTTTCGGATCAATTTAAAAAAAAAAAATTATTTAGTGCCACGTGCTTTTATTCAAAAACAAAAAATTTTATAAATAAAAAAAAACAACATCCATGATTTTCCTAAAATCTCAAAATTTTTTAAATGATTATCGTAAATTGATAGCCAACTTTTGCCCGTCAAAAATATGTCAGAAATTTCAAAATTTTCAGACCTGTTCTGAAAATCACGTGCTTTGAAAATCACACTTGTGATTATATAAGCTTCATTCCAGTTGTCGTTGTCGTAATCGATCAAGTCGTTTTTTGTCAGAGATTAAAGTAACACACAACCAGTGTTCTTTAATCTCTTACAAAAAACGACTTGACCGATTACGACAACGACAACTGGAATAAGGCTGATTGTAAATACTAGGGTATTCATTTAATCGGGCTTTTGCTTTAATCGGTTAACCGCTCGATTAATTAACCGATTAATAAAGTTTTGTTATAAATTATGTAATTTCAATAAATAAAAATGCAAAAATTATTTAATATTTGGAGCTTATTAGCAAAAAACAAACAATTACATAACCAAAGAATCAATTCTTGGACTAAAACGAGCAAAAAAAAAATAGTTTTTTTACTTATCGAAGATGTTGGAGAAATCGAAAGCAACCCATAATACAAAATATCTTATTTCTCTGTATTTTTCCAGGATTTCTCTAAACATATAAAATCTTCCATTTAGCCATTACAGCCCGGTTTTAATTTTTTAAAATTGTTGACACTTCTAATCGTTTCAGAAAATTCTGTTAAAAGATTGTATGTGTTCCTAGCGAGAGTTTCTGCAGTTGTTAGGCCATCATTTGACTCGTCCTGGCAAAGCTCACCACAGAACCTTCTGCAAAAAATTTATTTTCGAATTCCTTAGCTACTGATTTTGTACTGTATTTTAAGAATTTATCGCTAAAAGTAAATATATTGTATGAAAAAATATTTTCTAAACGCATAGCCCAGGCGAATTCATTTTTCAGGTGGAGTTGAAAGCTGTGCTCCTTTTTTTCTAAATTAGAGAGGAATGTCAAAAGAGCAAGATGCTTGTACCTAATTTTGAAACTGTGGCTCTTGCCTTTCTCCAGATTATGAATAGAAATGAATGAACATTTTTCAATGGGAGAAAGGAAAAAACTTCCGAGGAATTTTTATTCATAATTGGGCTGATACGTCTTTGTATGGGAAGTGTTACTCCTCTAATCCAGCCACATTTCTTGTGGTTATAAATGCTTTAATGTTGTTAAAAAAAATAAAACTTTTAACGCAGCAAAAAGTGTATGGAACAATTTCTGGTAGTAGGGGAGAAAAGTGATTTTTTTAATACACTTTTCTACTGGCATCAGTTTAACTTACGCTTCTTTATATTCAGATAAAATAAGCTCTCAAATATTAATTCTTAAATAAAAACTAAGCTTAAACTAAAAATATTTTGAAAAATTTAGGTTTTTTTTTAACGTAGACAATTTTTTGCTTCTCCTGTAAAATGTTTTCAATGTAACGTAGGACTTTTTTGAAATCATATGATGATATCCACTTTTACCTTTGGTGAAGGGTATAATAAACAGCCCAATAATTCCAAATGCTTTTATTTTTTTAATATTTGGGTCATCCTAAGGTTTTAAATTATTCTGTATGTTCACTTTTCTTTCGAAATCCACTTTCTCAAATCCGCATGTTTTTGTGTATTCGAAGTTTTTGTTCGAAAAAACTTTAGTTAAACTTGAAACACAGGAAAAATCGTTTCTATTGCGAACATGGCTAAAATTCGCGATAAATGGCAAACTTCTAAACAAACCCTAAAATTTATTTTACATCGCTAAATGGGTTAACCCTTTACGTCGTCATGTTGTATTTCTGCAACATACCCTTAAAGGCAGTGTAAAAATATTATATATGGTAGCATAGCAATTTAAGTTGATGTTGCTGCTTGGCAACATAGCATTCTTGCGGTTTAAAAACTATAAGCTTTCTAGACAGCAACAAGTTTATATTAATTTCATTCAAGTGAGACGTGTGTAGAAATCTGTTGCTCGCTCTTTGAATTAATTTAAAAAAAATTATTTTTTTAAGTAATAGTGATATTTGGCTATTGATATTGGTTTGAGTGAAAGGTAAGAGGATATATTTCAATAGTCAATTACATATTTTTTTCGCAAAACCAATTTCTAAAATTTGCTAAAGCGGCGTGATAGCTATAATTACATCAAAATCGATGAAAAAGTCGATTTGAAATTTAGGGTAAGTTAGTAGGGCCTTTTGCGTTTTAGGTAATGATATATTTTTAATTAAATTGTTTCGTTTTACTTTCACCAACCCCTTACTACTTTAATTGAAAACGAATAAAAACATGTGGATGTGAAATGCAGAACACAAAAAATGCTGAAGAAGTGCACTTTCGATCGCATTCGGATTCTAGAATATACTCGATGATCTAAGTTATTGAAAATTCCATAAATTTAATTACTCCTAAAATTTGTACTGTGATTTGAAATATTTTTTCAATTAACTTAAAAAAAATTAATTTTTTATCAAATTTTATAAATACATATTTGTTCAATTCTGTTAAATATTCTTATAAAATGTATATAAAAAAATACTTTAAAAACAAACATGTTGCTGGGGTTTTAGGGGAAATTAAAGATAGGAGGCGGTACTTGTTGGGTGTTGTTGAAAATTTTTGAATAGCGGTTGTGGTTTGGTGGTGATGATACAAATGTGAAAGAAATTTTGAGTTATCAAAATTAAAACAAAAACAATAAGAGTAACATTTAATTATTTTGCCAAATATTATTTGATGTTGATTGATTCTTTTATTATGTTGACATTTTTTATACACATGAGCTGATGAGATTTAAATTGAATGTTTTTTTTTAGCAAAAAACGTGCCAAGAGAGTTGGAATTGATTTAGATACCATATATACTCTCTCTTTCTTAAACAGTTGGTCCGTCAAATGGTCCTTTCGTCATTAGCAACATAACAAAAAATACTCTCTCGCTTGTAAAAATGTTGCGCCACATTGTTGCTGAACTTTTTGTTTAAATGAATTACACAAATGAAAAACATAAACAAGCATGAAGGTGAATGAGATGAGTTTTAACAAACAAAAATAATTTGTAAAATTTGTTTCATTTATGAATTTTTTCGGAATTTTCTTTAATTCTTACACATAAAAGAGGCGCTTTCGGTTTTTTTTTTAAACAAACTACCTGAGGATGAGGTTTATAGGGCCCAGGATAATTAACGGCCGCTGAACTAGAAGAAGAGGTGTTAGCACCAACACCGCCACCAATATTACTGTTACTACATGTATTGTTTAGGTCATTTAGGCTAGATTTAGTTGTTAAACTAAGACCACCAACACCACCACTCGGTATACAAGAAATAGAGGTAGAAGTTGCCATAGCGTTAGAGTAGTTGGCTGTGGTAGATAAACTACCACTTACAACACCACTACCGGCTAGGTTAACACCAGCTGTCTGTTTAAGGTCCGTTTCATTTAGTAAAGCCGACGACGACGTCGTTGATGTAGAAGAGGAGGAGGACGAGGAATAACCTCCACCACCTAAACGATTGCCAGCTGTTGTATTGGTAGTATTTAATGGTACATTACCTCCAATACGCGATGTGGTCATTGGATGAGGTTCATGGTGAATTGCATGTGAGACATGTTGTGCTGATGAATGAGACGATAAGTGCGTGTGATGATGCTGTTGTTGTTGCTGAGATGGAGGAGGAGGCTGTTGCATTGAGGTAGCAACATGTTGCATGTGATGATGTTGCTGGGCTTGTTGTTGTTGCTGCTGATGATGCATGTGATGAGGTTGTTGATGCTGATGTTGTTGCAAACGATTTACTGAAGCCGCTGTTGGTGGCATTGTCGAAGCTCCTACAGCTGAGTGTACTGTAGATGATGAAGCAGCTAGAGCAGATATTGATGACATAATGGGAAGCATATTGTTGTTGTTAGTGCTACTACTGCTGCTATTGTTGGTGTTATGTGCCGCAGCTGTACTTGTTGGTGCTACTTGTGATGTGATCGCTGATGTTGGAGCAGCATGTCTACTAAAGACAACAACACAATACAATTTTTATGGCATTAAATTATAAAGGGGTTATGTTTAAATAATTAAAAGCGCCTGCATACATATGTATATACATACCAGGCGCGGATTCAGGGGGGGGGAAATAAGGAAATTTCCCCCCCCTAAATTCTAAAAATATCTTTGGTTTCTCTCGATAATACAAGAATTCCCAATAATAATATTTTTTATATGCACAAAATTTAAGGAAATCCCAATTGAATCTAAATCTAACGAAATTTTCAATAATTATCCAAAACTTAATTCTAATAGTTATTTATTAGATATTTCCAATGAAATATCTAATTTACTGTATTTAAATACTTATTATTCTACATTCAATCTCAGCAGGTGGCATCTATTTATATCCAAAGAATAAACGTTTGACTTGAAAATGCGTGCGGTTGAATTATTAATAAGCCTTAGTATATGCAATATTTATGTATTTATGTGTTATATGAATAAAAATTCTATTCGATAATTTTTGACAAAAACACAGATTTTTCGGGGAAAACCCAGATTTCCTTATCTTAAAGATATTTCAACATACAACAAAAAATTATTAGGAAAGCATTTATTGGCTTTGTTGTAAACGCATTTGAAGAGGCTTCAAAGGATATTGATAATGTGATATGTCAATTGATGCGAAGGCACTATCATCAAAAGTTCTAAAAGTTTTGACAAAGTTTAGTCTTGACCTAAAAAATTGTGTAGGAAATGGAACAGATGGGTGCCCTCTGATGTCATCAGAAAATGGAGCTGTTATAAAATTCTGGACAAATGCAAAACAAACGCCTTGCTATTCCCATAAATCAAACAACTCAATTTTAAAAAGCAACAAAGTGCCATTAATACAATAAGTTGTATCATTTGTTAAAGAAACGACAAATTTTTTTAAATACTTATATTCATCCCAAGCGAAACACAGTTTTAGCAAAGTATTTGGGAGCCAAACTCTCTACATTATGCGAGACAAGATGGTTGGACCGTCACGACTCAATTTTACACTTTGCAACAAGTGTACATCATATAGTAGAAGCTTTTGAAAAAATATCTGAGTGGAAAGGTAGAGATACTTCATTAAAAGCATTATATTAAGGAACTCGCTTAGTACTTTTGAATTCATTTGAGGAATAGTATCATTTTACAAAAGCACGATATAGATTTTCAAAAAGGATCAAGCCTTATCAAAACTTAAATCATGTGCCTTGAAGAGAAAATAAATAAAGCCAAAGAACTATTTAAAGCGATTTTTGAAAAAGTTAAAGTTATCTGCGTTCAAATCGAGGTTCCAATCACATTTAAAATGTTGAAGATTACTACCGAGTTGAAGGTGACATTCCTCTTATTGAATTTATTTTAGAAGATCTCAAAACACGTTTCCCAATAGATATCCTAAATGTATTGAACATACCTAAACTTCTACCTCAAAGTGTAATCAAGTCAAATACAGATACAAAACTTTTAAAATCACAACTAGCTGATGAGCTGATTATGTTTGATAAAAGAGATAGATAAACACCTACTAACATCTAAACTTGAGTCTGAACTGTTGCATTTGCAACAAACATGGAAAATATCTAAAAATCTATCAGATAACATTGAAAATGCTTTAATAAACTGTGATGAAGATATCTACCGAAATCTAAGAAAAATATTTAAAATTTTCGTTTCAATGCTCGTCAGCAGGGCAAGTTTAAAATGGCACGAAAAATGGTTAAAAATGGCTGGCAAAATGGCACGAAAAAGTATAAAAATGGCAAAAATAAACATGTTATTTACGAATCTTTTTTTTTATTAAGTTTTTTTTTGTAAGTACAATAGTATGATTCTTCAAATTGCTAAAAAAAAATTCTGGGGGCAAAACGCAAGAATTTGGAAGTTGTTTTTAATAAACTTTTAATCTAATTTTTGTTATAAAATATTTTTATAATATTTGTCATAAAATTTTATTACCAGGGAAATTTTATTAAAAAACGACGTTTAAAATTCTTGCGTTTTGAGTCTTCGATTTCTAGAACACCCCTGATAATTTCCTGTTATTACATAAAACAGTTCTATAAATGAAAAACACTCTTTCAACTTCGCAAGATGTAACTGGAGCATATTTGAACACTAAAAGTTCAGATGGAGAAAGATTGTCAATAAATTCATCCGTCTCACTTTCATTAAAACAAAATTGTGAGAAAATCGATTAAAACACTTTTTTAAAATTGAATTGCCAAGCCATATAGATTTTTCAGGAGCATTGAATAATTTACCACATGTATTACGATCTAAAACGTTTTTTAAACTTTTCAACAAAATCTTTTTTACTGACATCTTGTATTATTTTCCTTAGCACTATCAATTAAGCCAAAGCTTTCATTCATAGAAATCCCTTTTGTTTGTAACTTCAAGTAACTTTAAGAGGCTTGAGCAGATGCATTCAAAGTACTTTTTACGTCCGATTTTTGCATTATTCAGTTAGCATTTCGAATAGATTCTGCCTCATATTCGCTAAGCTTATTTAAAAATTTTTTTCTATGTTGCAAAAAGGTATTCTTTAGCAAGCTGGACCAAAAATTGCTTTTTAAAAAAATAATTGAAGAAATGGCAAAAATGGCATATGCCATAAAAAACTTGCCCTACTCGTCAGTAATGCTACGATAGAGAGGTCATTTCCTACCCGTCGTCTAAAAAAAACATGGCTCAGATCAACAATGACAGAAGAAAGACTGTACAATATAAATTTGCCTCACGAGGAAATCATAAATTGCTTATTTAAAAAAATTAATTTATATTGAACTACTCTTATATTTCACCTTATTGTTGAGTTTTTTTAATAAATATACACATATTAATTTTAATAAACTTTTAAAAACAAATTTTTTACTTTTTTGTATCAAAAAAAATTTTCCCCCCCCTAAGGCTCGAGCTGGATCCGCGCCTGATACATACATATACATACTATGAAAACGTGAGAGTGAATTAATTTTTTTTATAATTGCAAATTATTGATGTGTTAAAAAATAGCGCGTTTTCTCTAATTATTCACAAAAAGGGCGCTTCTTTGAATAGGAAAAGATTAAATATTTATAACAAAACAAAAAAGTTGGCTAATAAAAAAGAATAAATAAATATTTATTTAAATAGAAATGTTATGGTGCCCAATTAAAAAGTATTTTTAGCTTTACTTAAAAAAGTATTGATAAAATTTAAGAATATTTACGGTCAGAGACAAAGATTTTGAGCTTAAGGAAAACTATAGTTTTTTTTCGAAAATTTGTAGTATGCAGTTTTATTTCTCTTCATTAATTATAAAAAAAAAAACTTAAAATAAATAGAGACTTAATTGTATACATAAGAGTAAATAAAAAAAAGCCGAAAAATTAACGCTGACAAAAGTTTAAATCATTGAAGTTTATCGACTTTATTACCATTTCATTCTTCTATGTTCCCGTTATGTTTTGTTTGCTGTCAAATAATTGCTAAAGTTACTTTTATGTTGCACAATTGTCCACTTTAACGGAGCCTATGGGCAAAGAAAACGAGATAGAATTCGGCATAAAATCTTAATGATTAAACTTTTCAAGAGCGCAAATTCTATCGAGAAAAAGAAAAATTTCAGCGTCCAGAACACCGTTAGAAAATATAACTAAGCCGGTTCAGTGAAAAATATACCTAGATGAGGCCAACCAAAAAAACTTTCTAGTCGAGATGTAAGCTATGTCTTACGAATAGTAAAGAAACAATTCTAGAATAGGCGCAACAAAAATTTGAAAAAAAAACATGTCCATCCAAAAACTGTTCTAAGAGCATTACGGGAGAAAGCTAAGGATGGAGTTTGCCAATAAGTATAAAAACAAAGGCGTGGAATTTTGAAAAACTGTTATTTTAACAGATGAATGTACATTTAGTTTGGTTGGAGGCACTTGAGTTTTCAAAGAGTAGCTGATTTATTATGCTCCACGGTAGCTCCACAGCATTTTCCAATCCCCCGACATAAAGCCCATAGAACATGTTAAGGGTATAATGAAGGACGAATTTAGAAAGGAAGTAATTACTAGCAAGGAATCGCTTAAGCGTGCTCTTAAGGTCAGGTCAAAAATAACGACTTCCAAAACGAAGAATTTGGTGCTTTCAACGCCACGTCGCTTGGAAGCTATCATAGAGAGCCAACTAAGTACTTAACTGCCAGGTCCACGATGTCGACAAGAACATTTCTTTTGCATATTTATATTGAAAACAATAATAAAAAAGTACAATTTGTTTTTGTTTTCATTACAAATATACAAAAGAAATGTTCTTGTCGACATCGTGGGCCCGGGCCTACGTGTTTATTTTTTTTTTTTTTAATTCAAGAGATATACATAATTTTTAATAGAAAAATGCAATTGTATTTAAACTTTTGTCCTCGTTACTTTTTGGATTTTTTTAAAGTAACAGTTACGTATGAATACAAATAACTGCCTTTAAAATAAAATAAAAATTTTCGCTTAGGAATTTATATTGAAACAACGGTAAAAAAACTCAAATTTGTTTTTGTTTTCAATATAAATTTCTAAACGAAATTTTTATTTATGTGCTGTTTTCAAACCACAATTGACTGAACGTGTAGTAACATTTATATGGAAAACACTCGAAAAACTGAGTGCTTTTCATATAAATTTTGCTACACGTTCAGTCACTTGTGTTGTCAAAACAGCACATTAAGTTTGAAGAACAGGCAGTAAGTCAGTTTTTTAGTTTATTATTATCAATGAAGAAAATTTTCGAAAAACTTAAGTTTTCCCTAAATTCTGAGTTTTGGGTGCGTATTAAAACTTTCATTTGTCTATATTTTTTTTTTTAATAAAAATATCAATAAACTTACCTCATCCCTGCTGTGGGTGTGGTAACTCCACTAATTGCTGAATTATTTGAAGAATTATTAGAGGTTTGCCTAAAATCTAAACCATTTTCCATATTACCAGCACCGGTAGACACATTTGTGGTAGATGCCATACGATTTATACGTTCCTGACCTGTTGTAGCTACACCTGAAGGTACCCGTGAAGTACTCGAGGCTGTAGTACCAGATATTGAAGTTGTTGCTGCTGTTGCTAATGAAGCCGCTGTAGCGGCCGATGCTGTTGTCAATGTTGGAGTAGAGTTTATGGTTGAGGTTGTAGCTTGAATGGCGGAAGTTGTAGTACTACTACTGCCGCCTGTTGTTACTGTAATATTTAGTTTTAATTGTATAGTTTTCTAAGCGTTTACAGGCATTTTTGATAGGGGAAATGGATATCGAAATCTTTTAAAAAGAGTGGATTTTTTGTTATATAAAACATTTTTTCGAATGTTCTATGAGTCTAATGGCGTTTTCTTTTCTAAAAAAAGTGTATCATAAGTGTTACATGTGATTGGAGAACATTTTTTAATGCCTGGTTCTTATGAAGTGTTGCATATTTTAGTTTTACAAATCAACATAAGTTTCGCAATAAAACAATAAAGTAAAATTTGCGTTTAAATTTTAAGCTCTTTTATATCGCTAATTTCTAAATAAAAAAAAATGCAAGAGACGAACTAAAAAATATTTATTTATTCAGAAATAATAACAAAACCAGCTGTTAATCTAGTGCCCTTTAATTAAAATAAGTGTTGAAAATGTAGCATTTTCTTTTATTACGGGGAACATCATGAGAAAAGAACTCGTTACACTTTTAAAATAACACATTGTTAGCTCATTATTGGTTTGACTTACTGATTTCTAAAGAAATTTAGTTAGGTATAGGGCAAGGTATATTTACACAAGGTAGACTCATTTGGGAGTGTAGACATGCTGCTCTATAAAAATAACCGAGTGGAACTGAATTGTCAAAATTGTCTTCATATAAATTTAACGCACACATATAAAAATTTTGGCTCATATACACGAAATTTGACATTAATGTTCCAACTTAGGTAAACAGCTGACAAGCATATGGGCCAACGAGTTTACCTTGTGTAAATATACCTTGGTATAGGGTATATATATTTTGAATACTCCCTTTCTGAATCTAAAACCAAATTTTTTGTAGTTGCCGATATATTAGGTATTTTGCAGCATATCAACTATTTTAAAGTTTATTAAGTATTGTTTTGCTCTACACGTCACTGTAAAGCTATTGCTGCATACAAAAACGTAAAAAATAAATAAATTTCACTTTTGCTTCGCTTTATTGTCGTAAGCAAAAGGCCCTTACTAACCCTAAATTTAAAGTCGACTTTTTCATTTGATGTAATTATAGCTATTTTTTTTTAACGATTGTTATGTTATTTTCAGACAATTATTTTTTTTAATCGATTTAGCGATCTCTTAGTTTATGGGTTTGTTTAAAATTTTGCAATTTTTCGCGAAGTTTAGCCATGTTCTCGATATAAGCGATTTGTTCGTGTAAGTTTTCTGATTCTTTACAGCTTTAACGACTAATAATAAATAGTAGACTTTGCTATCATGCCGTTTTTAGCAAATTTTTGCGAATTTCCGTAAATTTAGCAATATTTATCGAATTTTTGCCATTTCTTATAGTTTTAGAGACTTTCAATCAATTTTATGGCTGGTTTGAAATATTAAAAATTTTCGCGAATTTTCGCTATTTTTTAAATTTTTTCTTGTTTCCCAACATTTGGTTTTTTTTTTAACTAATTTAGAGAATTCAAATAAATGTTAGTGTTTGTTTAAAAGTTAATAATTTTTCGAGAATTTTAGCCTTTAAGCGATTTTATCCTGTGATTCTTTACATCTTTCACGATTTTTAAAAAATATTAGACATAGTTCAACAAAAGTTTTTTCGAACAAAAACTTCGAATACACAAAAACATGCGGATTTGAGAACACCAATTTATGACTAATGCGGATTAAAAAAATGTTTCGTTTTCAATTCGAGTCTAAATCTAGGACATACCTGGAAATGTCATTAAATTATTAATTATGCAGCACAAAAAGCTACTTTTTAGAAATAAATTTGGAAAAGTGAAGTATGTACAGAAAATGTGGCACAGCCTTATTCCAGTTGTCGTTGTCGTAATCGATCAAGTCGTTTTTTGTAATAGATAAAAGAACACTGGTTGTGTGTTACTTTACTGACAAAAAACGACTTGATCGATTACGACAACGACAACCGGAATAAGGCTGAATAATTTTCATTTTCAATTAAAAATTATTAACTTTTAAGTTCGGTAATGAACGTTCACAAAAATTTACATATTTCTTCAAAAGATATGCTAGAGCAGTGGTGAAAATACAGAAAAATTCTTCGTGTAAACCTTTGTCGTTTTTCTCTACTTTTTGGCATATTTATGTGCCAAACCAATAAAGAGCTGACGAAATATTTTCCAGAAAAGAAAACAAAGAAATGTAAAAGGCAGAACAAAAGCTGAATATTATTCAGAAAAGAAAATGTTATAATTCGATGTCTATATTCGATTTTTTTTAAATATATTTTAAAGCACAGATTTTATAAGTAATATCCAGGGAAACAAAAAATATGCAATTGCATCTTTTTCTTTGTGCGAAAAATGAAGGCAGAAACAATCAGCCTTATTCCAGTTGTCGTTGTCGTAATCGATCAAGTCGTTTTTTTGTCAGAGATTAAAGTAACACACAACCAGTGTTCTTTAATCTCTTACAAAAAACGACTTGATCGATTACGACAACGACAACTGGAATAAGGCTGAATATATTTATCCGTTTTAGAGCTTTTTATGAATTTTTGCATCGATTTGTTAGTGCATATTTCTGCATATTTTAACGTTTGCAGCATTTTTTCCATAATATAGTTAAAAGAACTTTTTTGCAACATTTTTTAAGTTTTTAGCGCATATTTTGCCGTTTTGAGCCATATTTTGATACATTTTTTTAGAAGAGCTTCGCAGCAAAAAAAAATTGTTTTTTTTTTAATTTTTGGCTTTTCTGTTCTAAAAATCTATCTTATCTATCTATATACCCAACGTGTTGATTCAATTTCGAGTGAAACAAAATAAATGAACGGAATGAAATCAGGGTTTGTTTTCCAAGTTAAATTAAGAATTGAAAATTGTTTGCATTTAATAACACCGATAGATTAAAAAGATGCTAAAACATAGTCAATCAATACTCTAAAAACGGAATGTTCTAACTAGGGTGATCGATCGAATAGTATTCGACCGGTTTTAACCGGTTATTTTAGTTTTGCCCAAGTCGAATATTTTAAAATGGCAATTTTTCGAATATCGAATAAACCGGTTATTTTAGTAAAATAAACCGGTTATTTTAGTTATGTGTAATTTATATATGTTTTCCTTACTTTTGTTAATTGAATATTTGGCAAACTTGAACTTTTTATAAAAAATGTCAAAACAAAATGAAACAAAAGTCAAAAAACGTTATGACCAATGTAAATACAAATCGCTTATGTTAGCGTGTGTTATTGTAACAAAAACCAAAAACAATTTACAGTACGTAAAAAAAGTTCAGCTTTAAAAGTAGTTAGCAATTTGACAGTATTCTAAATACTTTATATATATCTTTATAAAGATGCCATCTCTGGTGATATTTCGAACTGACTTAAAATAAAATTGTGCTTAAACGGCCCTAAAATGATGATTCTTTAACGTCACGACTTATTAATCATTTTTAATTAGTCTTCAAGCTTGACATAAATATACGCATGTTGATATTACTATTGTTTCTATAATACTGAAACATAAAAAAAATTTAAATATATAATCCGGGATAAGAGGTTTTGTTTGCCACTTTTCAAAAATATGGCTGAAGTTTACTGCTTCGTATACACATGCTTAACCAGCAATAAATTAAAACTCATTTACAATAAATTTGGAAAAATATGTCAAATAATAAATTATATTAAATCCCAATATTTTTAAAACCAAAGTTTTTCAAAAATTATAAAGCTATGTTCACACCTATTTAATATTTGACTCCTAACGTAACCACCAGTTTTCTTAAAGAATTGTTTGCTTTTGCAAAACGTTTGGCTAGAGCAAACATTATTTAACGGTTTCTTAGCTACATTATACATAAATGCAATTATCATCTTAGACATAAAGTTTAGCAAATAACAAGAAATTTTTAAAAATAATGCTTAAGTTTAATCAATTTACTGGTCACGCTTTTTTTTGATTTTATCGTCAAATATTTGTGGTCTGAACATACCTTAAGTCATGTCTATGTATTGAGGCCCTATGCTCCTTATGGGATCGACGGGAACATATATATATATATGTACATATATGTATATATTTATTTTGTTGGTTCCTTACCTTCGTGGATTGTTTTGTTTTTATTCTAATTAACTTTTTATTACAAAAACTAATTTGATTTTTGTATTTTTATGTATTCGAATTAAAACCGGTTAACCTGTTATTTTTAAAATGCTTAACCGAAAACCGAAAAAAGTCGAATAATCGATCACCCTAGTTCTAACTAAGGTTGTCAAGCCCGGGCTTCGAATTATTCGAAGAACACCAGGTTTTAAATAGGCTGTTTTCCTAAACGCCTATTGCATTGTAGTAATACAAGGCAACATGCTCTTAAATGCAAACTTAAAAATGTTGACAATGCATTTTGTTCTAAAATGCAACTTTAAAGTTGTCACTGCACAGAGAAAAGCAAATAAAGCAGTTAAAAAATGTAGATTCAAAACATATACACATATGTATAACACGGTGTCAATACTGTATTTAAACATTGTGAACATGACAACAGCGCTACCAACGTGAAGTGCGAAGCATGGTATTTGCATGAGATTATGTGCGAAAGCTAATTTTACCGGAAGGTTGGAACTTATTTGTAGCACATAACATCTCGAATGGTACACCGATGTACCACAAACCGGACGGTTGGTACTTATTTGTACCAACTATGTACCACAACCTCCACAGCCCCCTAATTATTATTTTACCGATTTTCTTTTACCGTTAAGTTGTATATTACTTAAATAATCGGTTCCAGTCAAAATTTTTGTTTTACCATTGCTATTCGAAAGCCGGGTCGAAAGGGTTAAACGTTTTTTATCTATGATATCAGCATTTTTAAAACTAAAATCGTACATTATTTTTACTTTATTGGATTTAAATTTAGAAAATGATTTTCAATCGAAACTATTACTACTAGACATTGCTGAAACAAAACTTAGAATTTAGGGAATTATTTAATTTCCTACTAAAAACAAATCTGCATTGAATTATATCTGGCCATATGAAGAAGCTAAATTCGCCAACATTTTACCACAACATCTATATCTGCTACAATTTTAGGCATATTTAAATAATTTCCCATAGTACACATTTTATGGGGAATATGATAAATTATGGACCGATTTTCAAGTCATTTGCTTCAGTGATTTGAAGCCTTAAGAAACTACGAAAGGGCTATTTCTGCAAATAGAACGATATTCGTTGCGGCTTTAGGAGTAATAAACTGTTTTCCAAGAGCATGCTTAATGTGGGGCCTATGGTAAATTATGGACCGATGCTCAGGAAATTTGACAGTGTGATTTCTAGTCCTATAAAACTATAGCGCACCAAATTTTATTGCAGTAGCATCATTTGTTACGGTTTTAGGCGTGCTAAACCCTTTTCCGAGACTATCAGCCCAATTATGAATGAAAATTCCCCGGAAATTTTCTCCCTTCTCCTATTTAAATTCAATTGTAAAAATGAGAAAAGGGAAAAAACTCCCGGGGAATTTTTATTCATAATTGGGCTGTATGCTTTATATCGAGCCCTTACCGCAAATATAACTAACGACATAATTTTCTATTTTCATTATTTTTTTTTCTTCTAATTTTCTAATTTTTTTTGGCAACACTTGCATCATCTCCTAAAATGTTAAGAAAGTAAATATGGATGAAAAACTGTTACCGGTTGTGGTCTTTAAATTTTAATTTCATATTTAATATTAAGTTTGTCTTTTTGTTTTGTTTGCTTAAAATTGCACGCGAAATAAGTGCAGCTTATAACGGGTCCGCCATCTAACGTTTTTTTTTTCAACTAGTGCTTATTTCGTTAATGGTAACACTTAGCTCATGTCTGGTTTGACAGATAATCAGTTTTATCCTTCCGCTGAACGAATATGGTTGTGTATACGCTTGAACAACGCTGGGAAATATGCGTTTTCGCTTCGCTAAGTGGGCCTGCGATCGACTTACAGAAGATGCCGATTTTGCAAAAAAAAAAAATCATCTTTTCAGATGAAGCTCATTTTGATCTTGGCGGATATGTAAACAAGCAAAATTGTCGTATTTGGGGCACAGAAAACCCGCACGCATACATTGAAAAGCCGTTGCACCCAAAACGAGTCACTGTTTGGTGTGGATTATGGTCCAGAAGCATAAAGGATTGGCCGTTACAGTCAATGGCGATCGTTATCGGGCCATGTTGAACGAATTTTTGTTAACAAAAATTGTAGAGGATGATATCGGCAACATTTGGTTTCAACAGGACGGCGCTATGTGCCACGCAGCCGAAGCTACACTTGATGTTTTGCGCCCTATTTTTGAAGATCGCACTATCAGCCACAGAGCTGATGTCGTTTGGCCACCTCGGAGCTGCGATTTGACACCGTTGGACTATTATTTGTGGGGTGCCGTCAATGATAAGTGTTACGCCGACAAGACAGAGACAATTGAAGCTTTAAAGGACAATATTCGTGAAGCCATTGGTGAAATACAGCTGCACACAATCGATAATGTGCTTAAAAATTGGACCGATCGTATAGGCTACTGCATGGCCAGCCTAGGCATCCATTGGCTCGATATGGGGCCTATGGTAATTTATGGACCGATCATCACGAAATTAAACAATATGTTTTCTAGTCCTATAGAATGAATTTATGCCAAATCTATACCAGCATTTATTTTTGTTAGGTTTTGTAATAAAATTATCCACATTTGGACTCATAACTTTCATCCTACTGAACCGATTTGATACTAACATTGTTCTTTTCTTTTAAGTTTTCGAAAGTGAGCGTGTTTTCAACAGTCGGACAGACACACGGACAGACAGACGGACACGGCTAAATCGACTTAGAATTACTCAATGAGCCAGAATATACATATGTGTATACTTTATGGGGTCTGAGATGAATAATAAAAAGTTTTACACGGAATGACAAACTTAGTATACCCTCATTCACCACTTGTGGCGGTGGAGAGTATAAAAATCAAAGTTATTTTTGGGAGTACATAATTTTCTTTTCTAATATTGAAAAAGTCTGTGTGAACTTTATCGATATTCATACGTAGATAATAAACCTATAATATATCTAAATTTCCAAATAATCAGCCTTATTACGGTTGTCGTTGTAGTCATCGAGTGGCGTTTCTGGAGAGGATAAAAGAACACAGGCTGTGTGTCACTTTAATCTATTCAAAAAAAACGACACAGTAGTTGACGACAACGACAACCGTAAAAAGGCTGAATATTTGAGTAGAGGAGAATTTATATACAGTGGAATAGGGTTATAACGTACACCGGTTACAGCATGAAAACTCTTCTCCGATCCCATTTTTTTTAACTTGGTATATAAAGAATTATATTTTAAAAGCGAAAAATTCTTGCTGGTATTTTTGAGTTCCTTATAACCATGTTCTACTATATGTTAATGTTTAGCATGTGACTGTTTAAATAAATAAGGAAGTGCATAAAGTAATTCAGAGGTGAAAATGGATGAAATAGTGTTTTGATAATAAATCCAATAAACCAAGAAATAATGCCATTATTGTAAAAGGAATGACAACAATAAAAAGTAGAATTTATTAAAAAACAAACATGCACCACAATTAAAAAATAAATAAAAATATCGAAAAAGCAAAAACGCTTTAATGTTTTTTTTTGTTTGTTTTGAAAGAATTTTTCTTTATTGAATTAATTTTGATAGAATTAACTTTTTTTTTTTTATTTATTTTTTAAACAAATAAAATTTAAGAAAAAATAATAAACATATTTAAAAGGGAATATTTATCAGCTAGAATAATAATAATAAAAAAGTTATAACTGTAAATGATATTTATAATTATGTAGTTTAAATAAAACATGTTTTATAAAACAGTTTTAATAATAATTAGGAATTATTATTTGAAGCAGAAAAATAATATAAAAATGAAATGGTTTTAATATGAAAAAGAGTTATTTTTTAATTTAAGCCTAAACACATAGAAACTGTATAATTTATAATATATATATAATACACGAATTTTTTAGTGTAATTGTGTTTTAAAGGTATGCACTATATATAGTTGGAAAGATAAGTGAAAGTGATTTATATACAAAAAATATTGAAAATATAAAATTAAAATACACAATTTCCGAGTTTAATTTAAAGTAAAGAAATATAGACCTTTTCTTGGTTGCTTATAATAAAATAACTTAATTTATAAGATGAGTGCAATTTATAATAAGGGTATTCACGTCACAAGTTGCACCCTTGCAAAAAACGCAAAAGTGCAAACACATAACAACAACCACAAAGAAAATTAATTTCGCACAACTAATTGTCAGTGTGGTTGTTGTTAGATTTATGCACTTTTGCATTTTCGCAAGGGTGCAACTTGAGACGTGAATACCCATAATATGTATATAAAATTAAGCCAAGACTTAAAATTATAGTAGAAACTAACTATCTTAGATAATTAAGAAGTTTGTTTTTTATTACTTTCTTTAAGTTAATTTTAATTTAAAATTGTTTTGTACGTTTAATATTCTTTGTTTAGAGCCAGGTTTTGTAGGTAAACAAAAATTTTGGTTGTTTAGTTTGTAATACATATAAGAGTTTGTTTTTTTTTGTAGTAACAGACACACAGAGCTTCTTTTTTATATTCCTTTATTCTCTTACAGTTGTTGGTTTTTAAGAAGGGAATAACGATTGTATTCAAATGTGTATTCATTTTCTTCTTACTTACCTTGACTCTGTGTTGTATTCGTATTTAAGGGTATATCTAATCTAGCATTAACTGCTAATAAATGATCTCGTCGTGCTATTAAACTAGAAACATGTTCTTCTAAACGTACATTTTCCGTTTGCAATTGATGTAAACATGATAAGAGAGAGGCAACTAAAATGAAAAAATAGTTGTAAGTAACTTAAAATTTATTTTAAAGAACTTTTATTTAACTTACTGTCAAAATGTTGGGCCTGTTCCATTAAAAATTGAGAGCCCTGTTCCCATTGCCTTTCTAATAATTGCTCTAAGCTCTGTGGTATGGATAGATTACCGTTCGCCCCGCTACCGAACATCGAAGCCAATGGACTAGGACCAGTAGGTGCCATTGTAGTGGTGGGTGCAGCTGGCGTGAAAGTGTTGCGCTAAATTAAATAGATTAAATAAGTGAATTAAAACTGAATTTGAACTAAACTAGAGTTTAATTAGCGTTATTACAAAACTAAGTAAATTAAGCTGAACTTAAATTAAACTAGAACTGAACTTAAACTTAACTAGAATTAAAGAAAACAGCTTATCTAAAACTGGGGGGTTTCCGCGTATTCCTATTCGAAAGAAATCATTTACGAATTCGAACAATTTGTACTGTGTATTACAATTTTCGTAATATTTGTTTCGAATAAGCAGACGTTTTTTAGACTTTACCCAAAAACAAAAAATTCCTTTCTTAACAGCCAATCTCTATTACGAATAAAAAGTTTTCATCAAATTTCCCATTTTGTTTTAAATACAACCTCTGCCATCGTTTCGAACGATTGTGAAAATCGTAATACACAGTTCATATTGTTCGAATTCGTAAATTATTTTTTTTCGATTCGAAATACGCAGTAACTCCCCTGAACTAGAAATGCAATCTAACTCGTTGGTTATCGTGGTAGTTCACTGCGCGTAAGCAGTCAAGTAGAGTCAATAGGATACCATTTTGAATAGACCACACCACTCATCAGACGTATTGTCATTTATGTAAACCGTAATAATAAAAATAAAAACCTTATCGAAATACTAAAACTTAATTAAACTAAAGCTGAGCTAGAACTGAGGTTGACCTTAAACTGTTTTTTTTTCTTCAAATTTTTCTTACCAATCAAAATTCAACTTAACTCAACTCAGCAACTTAAAAAACGACTAATGTGCCGTTTTCACAATACAAATGTTTGAAGGTGTAGTAAAATTTATATGAAAAACACTCAGTTTTTCACTTGTGTTGTGAAAGCAGCACATACACTAATAAAGGATAAAATATTAAAAGAAAAAAAAAACTTACCATTTTTCCCGGAAATGGTACACCCACAAACTGAGGCATTGGCGGATCGGCACTATAAACACTATGATCCTGTATCTCCATACTTAATTGATCCGATAACTTCTGAGCCACACTACTGTTCGGATTGATTTGGTTGCCCAACATATGAGCCGCCGAAGTTACATTTATCGTTGATAAAGTGGTCGTCGAAGCATTCGGTGCCAAAGAAGAAACAGCAGCAGCTGCAGCCGCTATAGCTGCTGTAGAGGTAGTTGCCGCAACGGCCGACGTTAAATAAGGAGCACCATTTTGAAATACTTTAATATCTTTGAGATCATTTGCTACAAGATTTGTGCTTATGGTAGAGGCAGCAGCAGTAGTATCTTTTGCTTTGCGGCCACGTTTACGCTGAGAACCAGCCTCTGAGCTTGGAGAACTGGGTGGTGAGTCTTTAATGGTGGTAGTAGCAGCTATATTGTTATCAATACCAGGCGGTAAAGACGCAACACCAGGTTGTGCTTCATAAGAGAATTTTAAACCGCCACCACTCCCAATTAAAGAAGAGGTTGAACATGAACTGGCGGTACTGGCATTGCTTATATTAAAGGAGGATGATGAAAAGACACCACTGTCTGGGGTTCTGTTGTTGGTAGAAGATGAGGTGGTGATGGCAGCGGTTGTCGAGGAGGTTTTATTGTGTTTTGATGATGTTGTTGATGATGGTGTGTTGTTGTTAGGTTTATTGTTTGTGTTGGTGGTATTAGCGTTATTAGTGTTTTGTTGGGTATTGGGAATGTTGTTGGCATTTGTGGGATTATTTTGGTTATTTTGATTGTTTCCGGTGGTTATAGTGGTAGTGTTGGATAATGTTGTTGTTGTTATTGGCAGGGTAGTAGAAGAAGAAAGAGAATTTGTAGAAATTGTGGTTAATGGCAAAATTTCTATAATGTCATTATTATTATTATTCTTATTATTGGCAGCAACATTTTGTTGTTGCGTTATTTGTTGTTGATTTAATTTATTTGAAGCATTATTATTAGTAGTAGTTGAAGTAGTAGAAGAAGTTGTGATAGAAGAGGAATTAGTGGAAGTACTAGAAGAGGAATTTGTGGAATTTAAAGAAGAGCTGTGAGAAGTGTTAGCGCTAGTAGCAGAAGAACTTAAGCTTTTTGTATTAGATGAAGAAGCAGATGTTGCAGAAGCATTAGGAGTGTTTAAAAAAGCATTGTTGTTATTGGTATTGCTATTGGAATTGTTAGTTTTATTATTGTTGCTGTTGTTGGTTTTGTTTAAACGCTCAGGCGATACTTGGTGTTGTTGTTTGTTGTTCGAAGAAGTTTGTGCAGTACCCGAATTGCTCGCTTGAGCAGCAGCAGCCATTTGTTGTTGCAAATGATTCTGTTGGGCTCTTAACATTTTTTTATTTAAAGGTTTATTGTTGTTGCTAGTTGCTGATGATGGTGGAGGAGTAGCAACTGCAACATCTGTATTGCTACTGGTATTATGATTATTATTATTACTTTTACTACTACTGTTATTGCTACTGCTATTTAAGCTACTATTGCTACTGCTACTAATTTGACTATTTGCTGTAGCTGTTGCCGTGTTGTTGGCATTTTTATTATTAGAATTAGGATTATTAGTATGTGTACTAGTTGTATTTTTAGAGTAAGTATTATTTGTGGAAGAAGAGGAAATGCTCTGGTTATTGTTGCTATTGTTATTATTTTTGTTGCTATTATTGCTATTCAAATTAGAAAGATTGGTTGCTGTGGCGCTAGAGGCGCCTGAAGTAGCATTAACATTTGACACTGCTGTTAAAGAAGGTGAGGGAGTATTACTTTTTCTTCGAACCCCGCCAGGCGTGGAGGGTGAGGAGGATGATGATGTGGACGAAAATGAGGATGAAGACGATGAAGCAGACGAAGCAGAAGATGAAGCAGAAGAGGCTGCTGCTTGTAGTCTTGTTACAGCAGCATTTGAAGTATTATGATCAATATTTGTATTATTATTGCTGCTGTTAGTTTGCATCATAACTACTGGAGAAGCTGACGGAGTGGCTGTTGGTGTGGATGTTGGTGTAGAAGTACGTGTTGAGGGTGTGGGTGTACTACTAGGCGGCGGTAACGATAGGGGAGAGGGTGCTGTAGGTGGCGGTGTTGGTGTAGCCAAATCACTGCGATAATGAGACGGTAATTGTTGCTGGGGTACAGGAGATGAAGATGTTGAGGCAGCAGAGGCCCCAGTATTCAATGAAGTCTTTGATACTTTTTCTTGTGTAGCTGCATTTGCGTTATCAGCGTTATTTGAGCTTAATTGCTGTGATTTATTTGAGGCTGCTCGTTTTTTGCCCGATCTAGAGGTCGATTTTTGGGCTAAATATTGTTGTTGTTGCTGCTGTTGTTGTTGAGCTTGCAACATACCACTTTCACCTGAGCGTGATCTTTTTTGTTATGTCCAATTTTTCATTTATTTCATTGCAAATAATAGTGCAATTTTTTTAATAATTAAAAAATATATATTTTCATTTTTTTCATACAAAAATTTTTGCATTGTTAAAATTTTTTTTTATGGAAAGAGAAAAAAATATTGAGAGAAAAAAAGAAATAAAATTTTATATTTCCTTTGAATTTTTTTAATCATTTCTTAGTTTTTGTTTAAACGAAATTTTTTTGTTTTAATGATTAATTTTAATATAAATGTATATGTGTGTGTTGGAGATAGTAGATATGAAGATGAAAATAACAACAACAAAAACATGTTAATTTTAATTGAATTATAATTAAAAAAAAGAACACAACTTAAAATTTCAAAATGTAAGTTTGGAAAAGGCCACACAGTTAGCAAATGCAATGAAATGATAATCAAAAAATTAAAGATTTTAAAGAAATGTATGCAGAAGGATAATCCTCAAGATTTGAAGAAAATTGGAATGTCCTGGACTAAGAGAAGCTTATTAATACCAAATTTTGAAAATTTGGATAGCATTTTATTTTAATCTAAATTGATTAATTTTAATTTTCAAGTTTTAAAAATGGCAAACTATTCAAATTTTTTTTTCTTTTTTTTTTTAAATAAAAGTTTGGGTAAGAATTGAAAACTGGCTTAAAATTAAAACCTTACATTAAAAAAAAATTAAACATTCCATAAGAAGAATAGGGAAAGGTGTGTGTTTATATATGTACATATAAAAACAAGTTTTTATATTTTATTTTATGTATATAAAAATTAACAATTTTCCTTAAGTTTATATTTTTTTAAAAAAATTTTTCTCAAAAAATTCCAAAAAATTTTAAATAATTTTTTTCATATACAAATTTTTTTTAAATTTGAATGTTGATATAATTATTGCTTTAATAAAAACTAATTTTCACTCCAGAAATAATCATAATTTTGTACAGCAACCATCCTTTAAGATTTCTTTTTGCAGTAAAACAATTTTCTTTTCATTTTTTTAAATAATAAAATATAATAATAAAAAAGCAAGAAAAATAATCACAGTCCAATAATAACCAAAGACTTTTAAAAGAATTTTAGAAGAAGGTAAAATTAATAATAAGGAAGAAAAAAAACAAACTAAGAAAACATGCAGGTAAGTGAATAAACAAAATAAGGAAGAGGAGAACTTCTGCTTGTGTTTTAGGTTTTAGTTCAGTTCCGATTCAGTTCTAGATTATTTTTAATTATATTTGAGTTCAAGTTCGTTTCAGGTCGGTTCTAGTTAAGCTCTACATTAATATTTGTTCAGTTTTAGATCATTCCCAACTAAGTTCTAGTTCCATTTTAGTTTAGTTCCAGTTTAATTCTGGTTCAGTACTAGTTCAGTTATAATTAAGCTTACACCTCTTCCATATTATGTTCATACACTTGTGGCCAATTTCACAAATTCTATCAATTAATTTTTAAATAGTTTTTTATGTACATATATTATTTTTATTTGACATGAAAAACGAATTGTAAACAAAAATTGATATTTAAATAAATTGGTGAAATCGGCCATTAGAGTCGTATTTTATAAAACCCAAAAAAATTTGAAATCTTATTTGTAAATATTCCAAAATTTTTTTCTCTACAAAACAAACTCTTTTAATAACAAAAAACTAAAAAAATTATGGTGTTAATGTGTGTTAAAAAGATTGTGGCAAAGTGTAATTGTAAATTTTTATAAAAATGTGAACAAATAAAAAAAATATTCTAACCTTGATCTACGTATAGGAGCGGATTCTTGTTCCTGTATTTGACTAACTCTTGACGATTGCTTTTCGTAGCTAATTTTTAAATTACCCGTTTCCGTGGTAGAAGCGGTTAAATTAATGCCTGCCGTTGAAGAAGAGGAGGAAGATGTCGCTGTAGAAGCAGCAGGATTTGGTGATTTACCACTTTGAAAGATGACACCATGTTGTTGAGCAGCAGGAGAGGGTACTGAAGTAGTGGAGGAAGCTGCCGTAATATTATTAAAAGGCGAATGACGCTCTAAAGAATTGTTGGCGGCGGCGGCGGATGATGACAAAGAGGCAGATGATTGTTGCAGTTGACTAGTTGAGCGGGTATTTTGTGCGGTTGAATGTTCTAGAAAACAAATTTTCTATTACATATTTATGTTACATAAAAATAAATCTTTTGTAAACTTACCTCCTCCTCCTGTTGTCGCAGTGTTCGTGGGTATATTAATTCCAGGTACATTTGCTGTTGATAGTGGCACGGAAACATATAAACTTGGCCCATTGCCAGCAGCACTTGACGACGCTGTAGTTGTTGCTGCCGCTGTTGTTGTTGTCGTTGCAATGCCACCATTAGCTGCCGCTATGGCTGCCTGCGCGGCGGCATATCGTTCTTCTCTTTCTTTGGCCGATATTGAATTTGATGACGACAACGACGTTGTTGCCGTTTTATGCGCTGCAGAAATTGTCACCGATCCCGTTGTATGTTTTCCATCATTTATATTCGTTTTATGGTGAGATGACGATTGATTGCCGGCTGTACTGGAGGAAGAGGACGTGGTGGATGATGAGTGCGTGCTAGATGTTGTTGATATTAAAACAGCATCTCGACTATTTTGTGAAGTTGTTTCGGCATTGATTAATGCTTGATGTATTGGTGGACTTAATTCAGTTTTTTGCTATAAAGATAATATTTAAAAGGGAATAATAATAAGTTTTAAATTTTATATACAATTTTTCTAAATATTTACATAATCAATATTTCAATAAGTACATTTATTTGATTTGTTCTAATTTATTGTAAGTAGAGTTCAACATCAGATCTTGAATAAAATGCTAAATCTAGTCGGCTGCCCCGATAGGCTAGTTGGTGGCAGCTTGATGAATTTTGTCTATTTTGTCTGTCTAGTCAAAGATTTTTGTGTGATTAGTTTATTTTATTACAGTTTTTAAACATTTTAATTTGAATTAAGAAAAAGTCTGACAGCAGACCTACATATGTATATACTATGGATGTGCGGTGCGACTAATCTAAATTAATCCAATTCTTAGTTAACGGAATCATTATTATTTTGATTAAATAAAAACATAACTAATCATACCAAGAATAAATTAATCAGAAATTTAAACAATTTGTTTAATAAGTTTATTTGTATTCTGCCATTAGTTTACATAACTATCGTAGTATGCAAAATGGTAGTACACTAACTACATCATGTACTTTATGTGATAACCCATTATATTATCCAGTGAAATAGTTTAATACATACATATGTATGTATATTGTCTAATTTTTATTTTGATTAATCAAAGTTTCAACTATTCAAATAATCATGATTAATCACAAATGTTGATTAATTGATTTACTGACTATGTCGGACAAAATAATACGGACGCTATCTTTCTTTCAAATAACAAAGTCCAAGTTAATTTTGCTTTTGAACTTTTATTGATGAAACTTACAGTAAAATTCTTTCAAATAGGTATAACCTCTTTGAAATTCTCAGCAATAAAATTTTTTATTTTATTACGTGCACTGCATCAAAAACTGAATTTTCAAGAACTTTGAACTTAGCTCCTTTAAAATTGAAGGTAGCGATATAATAACAAATATGTACATACATAGGTAACTTGTATATAAGTCTACATAAGTATTATTAGTTCTAGTTCTGTTCTACTTCAACTCTTATTCAGTTTTAGTTTGTTCAGCATTTTTTTAGTCCAATTTTAGTTTTCTTGGGTTTTCTGGCTAAACTCTACCTAATTCTATCTGTACTATTTGTGCAATTTTAAATTTGTTTGCCATTTAAAGTAAGGTTTACATATTTTTATAAATCTTATCAAACAACCCTCGTTTATTCATATAAAAGTACATTTTATCTAATTTGGGTTAATTATTGAGTGCTTTTTTGTATTTCCATGGAAAATACACACTTCCGCTTTACTGGGAAATCTCAAACGCCTAGTATGTTAAGAGTAAAATATGAAGTTTACAAAAAAATGCAAGTCATAAAGTCTTTATATGAAAGTGTATAAAGTTAACAGCAAACTTTATAATATTAATACAAAAGAGTGTGCAATAGCTGTAAAAGAGCGTTCGTCAAAAAGAATCTTAAGAGAACACAAAGAAGAATTGTAAACAAAAAAGTACCTATAACAATAAACCAAAAACAAAACTGGTGTCTCAAATAAAGGGGGGAAAAGCAACAACAACATAAGCAGTAAAAGTCAATGTTGTAATATGTAAAAACCGTCATCGTTATTATTTGCTGTTGATTTTGTATAGATAGATACTCAAATAAAATTGTACTTGTACACACCAAAAGAAAAAAAAATATAAATACAAGGAAAAATATGAATAAAAAAAAAATAACATGAATAACAAAAACAAAAATGCATTAGAGCGACAGGTTGAATGTACTAAGACCCCAAAAACCAACAACAATCACAACAATTTGAAAACAGCACATACGCATCTGCAGACAAGGAAATGACAAACAAGAAATAAAAGAAAAATACAATAAATAAACAAAAAGAGAACGCAAGAGAAAGAGGGTGTTATAGGTGGAGGTTGTTGTCAAGAATAGAAATATCTAAATAAAACGTATAAGTCATCACAAATATGATGAGGATGGTGTTATTTATTTGATTTGATTTACCCTGAATTATTAATTTTTAACTTAAAGTCGCGCGTAGCACAGCATGAGGTTGATTAAAGTACATAATAAAAAACAAAATACATTTTAGTGATTAGAAAGCTTATTTATATTTAATATAAAATATTAAAATTTATATTAAATATTGTTTTGTTTACTCGTAATACATTTTTTTTTTAAATAGGTATTTCTCTTTGTGTTTGTGTAATATAATAAATGAAGGAAGTACGTAACCAGCCAGCAAAATAGTCATTTAGGTATGTATTTACATATGTATCTTAATGTATACATATGTATGTACATATGTATATAGATATTAGAGTTTTTCTTTTCCCGGGCTTTTTTAATTTCGCGGGAAAGCGGTATTTATTTTTTAATTTCCCGGGAATTTCCGCTTAATATGTATATATAAATGCAAACCTTAATTTATATGAACAAATTACAATTCATGAGATCTATTAAGTACGTTTTTAATGCATTAAGCTTTAGTAAAAAGTAAAAAATTCAAGTTCTTTACACACTAAGAAAAAACATGGAAGGTTGTGTTAATCATATTCTAAGAGCTACATATTATGATAAGATTCATGATTGTAGTCTCCATATTACGATTATTACTGAATTATTTTATGACCAAATATATTCGTAATATTACATCATACTATTTATTTTTAAAACTTTTTTTTTGTGGAATTTCGGTTTTTTTTATTAAATAAATGAAACCGTTTTTGAGTTACGCGAATGTGCATACATGTGTCGTGCAATCTCCTCCATTTTTGAAATAACGGTATGTATTTCGAAAACAAGAGCCAACAAAAAAAAGGTTAGCACCACTGTATTCAGCGTACTCGAGTTAGGTTTACTCGACGGGTGCCTCGCTTGACAGTTTGTTGAACTAGCACAGTGTTATTGAACTGCAAAATTATAGCAGGAAAAAAACTTGAGTTGCTTTAGTTTGTGCCACTAGTGAATATATATATGTACATTGTACATACATACATACATATTTGCATATGATTTATCTAAATAGATCTGTAGTTCTTATTAAATTTAAAAGAGCTTGAACTTTGAAACGATTTTTTTTCGTATTTTGTTTAATTTGGCATTGAAAAATTTTGAAATTTTGTTTTTGGTTTTAAATGTTAGTTGAACGAGTCACTTTTGCACTTGTAGTTAATCTCGATTAGTGGCCATTTAGTTCTAACCTTATTCTATTTGCTAACCCAATTCAACTTAATTCTTGCTATCATAACGGATTTGTGTCACTCCTATTCCAGATATACAAACACACATGTACAGTAAGTCAACAAAACGTTTTATATAGTTAAAATAGTTCATCATTGAAAAAAAACATCTATTTAATTTAAATTTTTTTTATTTATTCATTCTTGGCCAAATATTAACTAACAAATAAAGGCAAGGAGAAAAAACCAAAAAATTAAGATTAAGAAATAAGATCAAAAATTAAAAGAAACTCGAGAAATTTGTTGTCAAGCATTTGTTTTTACATACTACAAGCATCTGTTAAAACGAATTATCTCCTATAACGAACAATTTCTCTGGTCCCAGAAGTTTTGCATTAAATGCAATATATATTTAATTATGTTTTGTAACGTGTTTTGAAATTCCTTTTTCACAAATATTATGTTTATGTATCAAATAGGTTTTATATAAATTTTTAACATGAAAATAATAAAAACGAACTTTTTTAAATTCATTCAAGATTGCGTTCAAGACATCGTTGCGCGAACAAATGTTTCAACAAGAGCAAAACATCAACAACAGCAGTCTTCACGATCCAAATGCTATGTGACGGGTCCGCCAATTAACTTTTTGTTTTTGAAAATGCTATAAAAAAAACTACTGAACATTTGGCAAAATCGGTATCTTCTGTAAGTCGATCGCAGGCCCACTTACGAAGCGTTGTTCAAGCGTATACACAACCATATTCTTTCAGCGGAAAAATAAAACAAATTATCTGTCAAATCAGACATGAGCTAAGTGTTACCATTAACGAAATAAGCACTAGTTGAAAATAAAACGTTAGATGGCGGACCCTTTACATGTTTTGTAAGCACATGAAATTGTTTATTGTTTGAACATAGCGATGGCTAGTCGGGACAGTATGTTAAGTAATGGAGATTATTTAAAATTCGAAAATTGCATTTACCCTTACCTATTTTAAAACATTCTAAACAAGTTAAGAAAACTTAAATAAAAAATAAATAAACAAAAAAATTATAAATAAAACACACATAGAAAATGAAATGATTTCGTTGTTTTCCAGTTTTGCTTTTCTTAAGTAAAAAATATACATGTATGTACATACATATGTAAAATATATACGTATGTACATATGTATCTATACAAGTAAATACAAGTCAAGCAACAACAAAAATAAACCAATTTTAAAAGAAAACAATCGAAAAAGACGAAAGAAACTAAACCAACGGATGGCTAAAGTTACGCACCACATAAAAATGCAGTCAACCAACAAACACCCGCTGAGCTGCAGCAAAAACTTTTTTTGCTGTTGCTATAGTTGGCAATTTTTCGATACGTGTTGTTTGTTGATATTTGTGGTTTAGGAAAAACAAAATGTCAAAAAGAATGACAGTTTAAAAGTTATCGGAAATAAAAACAAAATGTCAAAAAATTCAAGATAAAACTTAAGAAAACCTTTGGCAAAAAAAAAACAGGATGCGGTCAAGCAAGATGTTTGAAATTAAAATAATAAAAAAAGGACAATTTATTTATAAATACATACATATATACATATTATGTTTGTAATAACTGTGTTATAGTGACCAGTCCAGATGACGCATATTCATTGTGCGTTTCGGTTTTGTGGTTACAAATATAATTGCAAGCTTATGCAGGCATATTTAACTGTTTCTCTACTTTTTGGCGAGCTTTTTAAACATTTATTCTTTTACAAATCGATATTTAATTAGAGTGGCGAATAAGTGAGTAAGAAAAGTCTTGTAATATTCACAACATGTTTGTGTACTATGGACACATGAATTGAAATGGCTGTCAAATTATAAATAATGACTGTGTGGGGTTGAGGTAAAACAACAGCTTGATGATGACCGATGGTGGTTATTATTTGTTGTGTTATTTTTCCAATAATCGCATGTTGTTATTATAAATAAAGGTGTTTATTTAAGTTTCTTTATTTTAAAATATTTTTTTAATAGAAAAAACATGGTTGTGTTAAACATATTCTAAGAGCAACATATTATGATAAGATTCATGATTATAGTCACCATATTACGATTATTATTGAATCATATTATGACTAAATATATTCGTAATAAGTGCATCATAATATTTTTCCCTTAATCATAATCTTATCCTGTTAATCATAAAACGTTAAGAAGTTTCATATTATTGTCATGGTAATCATAATAAGTTAAGAAGTAATTATATTATGATATAGCACCACTTTCATAACAATAACATTAAAATTTTTTCTTAAACTTATTTTTAAAATTTTTTTTTAATTATTGAACCACTCACTCAACAATTAATTCGATAGCCATATTTAAAACAAACGACACAACTGATACAAAATTATTTTACAAATGGCGATAACAAAATATTATTAGAGTAAAGATATTTTGTTTGCATCTTAAACATATTATGATAACGTATAGAAATCACGAAATGGGTGTGAGTATTACATATACATAATAAGTTTTCAAAGTTATAATAATTTAGTTGTTAAAAAATTGATTATTTTTCAGTCAGCAATACTCAATAATTGAAATAATTGAAGCATTGAAAAATGTACAGTATTTATAATATTGCTGATATTTAATAAAAATTTAAATTTTTTGTGTACGACAACAATATATTGTTACCATAAACATTGAGTAGTTGCCGTAACCATGCCGAACCATATTTTTTCTCTAACGCGTATAATACGTATAACTAAACCAGAATTTAATTTAAATTTAAACTATGCTAGAACTTAATTTGAGCTTAGCAAAAAATATAACTTTCTGTTCCTATCGTACCATTGCAAAGGCTATAAAAGATTTGGCTTAGCAAATCACTTTAATGTATGGGTAATCATCTTGATTTTGATGCCATAAGAGCTTAATCACGTTCGAGTTGGTTAGACGCGTTTAAGAACCCAAGTGTGAGCATGGCATAAAGCCAATCGGTATACTAAAAGAATAAATATGTCCACTATTGTGGTCTGGATATAAAAACGGTCGCTCTATCCCAATTTAGTCGACGTAAGAAACAGAAATAAACCTATTGCAAAGTTCGTAACGCAAAACTTATTTCAACTGACACACTGATTATCAGTGTGTTTTATTTCTGGTGGCAAATATTCGTTGCGATAATTATGTTTACTTTAAGAAGTTTATTTGAGCTAGAACTAAACTTTAAATGAACAAGAAGAAATAACTTCTGAGTAATGCCTGAACTAAAATGATTTTAACAAAAATTCAAAGCAAAAGAAATAAAATAACACTAATAACATTCAAAATTTATGAAACCTATTGTTAACAATATCTTAGCAAACATTTGCAGATCTTTCGTTGACGAGAATTATTTAACAGCCCAATTATGAATAAAAATTCCCCGGGAGTTTTCTCCCTTCTCCCATTTTTCCTATGTAAATTCAATAGTAACAATGAGAAAAGGGAAAAACTCCCGGGGAATTTTTATTCATAATTGGGCTGTAAATGTTTTTAATTTATATGTAGAGGTGTGTACTTGACGTGAATTTTTAGAGTCACGAGTGATTCACTATTAAAAGTGATTTCTTAAAATATTAATAACGCGTGACACCCAGTCTACAACAGACATGAAAGCCTAAACATTAACACTAACATGATGTTAGTGTTAAGTATAGACTCAAATTTGTTAGAGGTTTCTCATGTTTAGTGAGCGCAATTGAAATATATGTAAAATGTTTGTGGTGATCGCGCTTGATTACATCACGACTTTCTAAGAAGCTATTGAATACAAAAAAATACATAGTTTTTTGAAATTGTCTAAATTTTTAAGAAATATTAGTTTAAAATATGTATGTTTTAAGGAAAATTTAATTAAGTTTAAGCTTCGAGTTTTATTAAATACATATAAAAAAAAATCATAAATTCCTCGTTGTGATCGTTAGTAAAAAAACCACTCACGCACTCAGCTCTAGTTAAATGTTAACAAAAAGAATTAATATCGCTGGCTTAACATGTAAAGGCTCTAAGTCCACTTTTTTAAGAAATTGAGATTTTAATGCAGTAATGTAAAAATACATTGTTTACAAAGAAAACATTGCAGTTATCTAATTTTTTGTTGTTATTTTGTAGTGATGAGCAAAAGCTCTAAGTCCCACTTAAAAGTAAAGTTTAACCATTTCCCTCAAATTGTTCCATCACATGTATTTTGATTGTTTTTTTGTCTCTCCTGTAAAATTTTCAAATATGGACTTAGAGCCTTAACATGTTAAGCCAGCGATATATGTAAATATTAAATAGTTTACGCAAAAAGTGTGTCGTCGTTTATTCTTCGCAGCTCAATTTCTATTTCTTAGAAACAAACAAGCATAATTTTTCTAAAGTTGAAAATAAACATATTTTTCAGATTCTTTCATCAATATTGCCATTCTACTTTACAATATCTTTAACTCATATTTCTTGGGGGCATTAGAACTCAAAGAAAAAAAAACATTGTTATTAAAGTGTAAAAACAAGAATAACACCTGTTGTTTTTCCATAATTTTTTAATGTAATTGTATTGTACAAGAGATAAATGATGCATTTTAATGCTGACAATAATTTAATAAACATTGTCGTAAATAAACAATTTCTGAACTCTTATTTAACATAATTTATTGACAAAACACAACTGCTGCTTGTTAAAAGTGTTAATCCTTTTTGGGTTTCTTAATCTGTCGAAACAAATAAACTTAAATTTAAAAAGTAAATTTATTGTACATATATTTTTTTTTGTAAAATTTTTAAATTTTTGTCGTTTTAAATTATTTTGTATACAAAATTTTATTCTATTTGATAATTCTCATTCTACATTTATCTTAATAAACATCCTTGATTGCTTGTGATTCTTTTACGGAAAAACTACTAATACCCTTTGTACACTTGCATACATTTAGGAGGAACGCATGGAAAATGCTAAAAATGTGAAATACGCGTTCACACTTAAAACATCTAATGGAAAAACTTGAGAAATTGTAACGCCACTTTCAAAGCAAATGCCATTTTGTCAGAGATGCTACAATAACAACAGAATTTATTGCCACTATTCTAGAGATGACACTAAAATAATCGGAAGATCTAGAATGGAATGCAATGAGATGGAATATTTTGTAAAGATGTTGAAAAATATTGATTTTTACCGCTATGTATTTCTTATGGGAAAATTACAACATCTTCGCAAATTAATGTTGGATGTTAAATGTTGACAGGTGTGAAAAGGGTATTATTCAGGGGTGTTGTGGAAATCGAAAACGCAAGAATTTGGAAGCTGTTTTTAATACACTTTTAATGTAATTTTTATAATTTTTGTTATAAAATTTTGTTTAATAGAGAAATATTTGTATATTATTTGTCATAAAATTCTTTTATTACAGAAATATTATTAAAAAAATGACATTCAAAATTCTTGCGTTACCATTTAAAAAAAAAAATTTTTTAAAATAAAAAAATTGTTTCTACAAAAGGCCCAAAACTAAAAAAGGAAATACAATAATGTGAAGTTCAACTTGTTTAAAAATATAAAAAAATACATAACAAAAAAATATTGCAATAAAAGAGAAAACTTGACATATGGTAATGCTACTTTCAAAACAAACTTCTTTTTGTCAGTGATGCCACAATAATAATAGAACTTATTGCCACTTTTCTAGTGATGACACCAAATAATCGAAAGATGTATAATGAAATAAAAAGAGATAGGAACATCTTTTAAAGATGTTGAAAGATGTTAGTTTTAAGCCCTTCGTATTTCTTATGGAAAGATGGTAACATCTTCGCATATTGTGGCAAAATGATGGTAGATGTTAGATGTTGATCAGTGTAAAAAAAGGCTATAATTAAATAGTTTATAAGATTTCTGGGCTGGACTATTTGGCAGATATATGTATTAATATTTTCTTTTTCGAAAAAAGCCATGAGGTACTTACATTTTTAACCTTAATCTTGCGCCTAATCTATAAAACCTGTACATATTTTCTGCAATTCTTGTTGAAACAATTAGACCCATTTACACAATATTTAGCTAAAAATCTAAACAAAATTTGAAATCTTTCTTTTTTTTTTAGTGATCTTCTAAACGGTATTTACATTTTTTTTTTGAAAACCCAGGCAGTGCCGGGTTTAACAAATAAACTTAATCATTTAACAAGTGGTTTTAACCTTTTTATTCTTAAAACCTCAAAATTAATTTTTCTGATAAAAATATTTTCTCACAAAAAAAAAATGCCATGCTTCAGTTAAATAAACATTTAGAAATTAAAAATTTTGCTAAATGCTTACGATATCATTGCTGGGAGAATTATATTATAATATCTTTACATTGAACACAAACATATTTTTGAAATCAGAATAAAGAAGAAGATAGTTTCTGAATTAATTAAAGATACCTGAAAAAGGACCAATGGCTAGAAATAAAGCGTTTCAAACATCTCTCTTATCTTATTAGAAGTAAATTTTATTGAAGACAATAAGTAGATATATTTATAATACTTCAAAAATATTTTGACTGATTTGGGAATCCCATTTATAAAGACCTCAGTTGTCCTGAAGCTTCTCGGAATGGGTATTTGAGACGGGGAGACAAGTATTATTTTTGGCCCTTTCCGACCTTGTACAACGCCAAAGGTGTTAATTTCAAAATTATATAACGAGTCAATGTACTTTGTAATTATAAGGAAATCAAGAGTTTATCTTTCAAAACTTAAAACGTTTTGCAAAGTTTTTGTGATTTTTTTTGTCTATCGGGCCTGTTCTGAAAATCACGTGTTTGTGGTGTACTGAAGGTCATACCGTTTTTGTGTTTCTCGGTGTGCTTTCGGCAATTGAAAATCACACCAAAACACACAAAAGCGGGACACTAAAATATCACACGTGTTAATGAGAAAATGACGATAAACACTATTGATTATTTATTTTATTATATTTTTATTAGTATTTTACTTTGTATATTTTTTTCACAATACAAGCACTGACAAGTTATTCACAATAGAGACTTTTATTTATAAAGCACTGACAAATAATTCACAATAGAAATGTTTACTTCCAAAATGTTTGCGATACCGATTTGTTGGGGATGGGAATATTTGTTTGCTCCCATAAAACATATTCCCATAACATTCGCGATAGGGGTGAATATTTCATCGTTTTGTTTAAGTATATTTGTTAAAACAATTAACAAAACTATGTTTTGTTTGTTCAACAATAATAATTTGGCAACACTGAAGTGCTTAATTGGAACAGAAACCCGTAGCAATACTTGTATGCTTTTTCCTATATACTGAACATTAATCATTAAAAACGTTTAACAGCTGACTCGATAAGAAGCGTATGCATAGCCCATTTTGGTGCTGTGTTATTTTTATAAGAGATTATTTTAAGAAGCTTGTAATTGTCAAGAAATCTTTTCAAAATCAAGATTTTGTTTAGTAAATGTCAAGCATAGTGCAAGTATAAGCCTAGATTATCAATACATGTCGCTAACTTTTTTCAAGAACTCGACTTGTCTATTCCATTGATAAAATCGGGCAAGAATTAAGAATTCTGGATAGTTTTTTCTTTTTTGTTATACTCGAGTTACCCTATTTATAGCGGTCGTCCTGATATGTCTATAAACACAAAATCCAAAACCTTAACTTCCAATTGGACTAACCGTTTACAAAATTCAGGATTTTTAAATTTTTGTTTCAAACTCTCCCATTGTGCATCGGAAATAATTTAATCCCTGTACAATTAAATTATGAACTAAACATAAATAATTTATAAATGGTTTCGAACATTCGTTTATTTCCTCAAAGGATATTTGATATTTACTATTTAAAGCAAGACAAATTTATGAAATTTTATTTATGGGAACTAACAAACTACTTATGTACCAAGCCAAATCAGCTTTTGTTTTTAGTTTGCAACCCTTTAAAATCTCGCAAAAAGAAAAAAAAACATAACGTGTAAATAAAATATTAAGGTTAGGTTTGTATTTGCCTGTCAATCCCCTTTGGTCTGTTTGGTAGTGACGGGTATAATATTGAAACTTTATTTGTATAAATTATTTACAACAGACGTTCAAGGGTTGTTAAACATTATTATTGTATTTCAATAACAGAACAAGGGGAGAAATTAAATGAAATAAAAGTTAAAAAAAAATCAATGGTAACTGCCATAACAACTTGTAACTTTTAAACACACTAGCGAAGTTTAGAGTTTGAGTTTGGTGCAAATGGTCTTGCGAAAGAGCAAATGCAACATATAACAAGTAGTTTTTTTTTATTTAATAATCCAACAACAAAATAAACTAAGTTTTCGTTAGATTTCAGAAAAGAGCATTTTCTTATTCGCAAGACCATTTGCATTAAATATTGAACATGCTAATATTGTCGTAGATTGATTTTAATGCGTTCAAAAGTTGCCAGACAAAAACAAATTTAATAAAAAAAAATCACCAAAAAGTAAACAAAACTTTAAATAGGGCAACCTTTATTGCGCATATTTCTCTGTTGCTTCCGTTTTCTGTGAAATTTACTCTTTTTTCTGTCTCTTTCAGTCTATTGTTTTTGTTTTACTAGAGAATAAATCCTTTGTTATTTTTATGTTTAATTTATTTAGCCACTTGTTTGTGTTTAATACAACAAAAAAGAGTTTTTAGATTTTGGAAATTTCAAGTTGCTTATGTACTTTTTATCCTGTATTTTTGTCCAATATCCTTGTGTTGTTGTTGTTGTTTGTTTTTACAATTTTCAATGTTTGCCGGAATTGCATTTTGACTGATGTTTTCTTTTGAATTTTTTTTGTATGTTTTGTCTACGTGACTTTATCAACATCTGCGCAGAATTTATATCCTGTTTGTGTGTTATTTTGTCCTTTTGTAATTGCTTCAAATATTTATGATGATATTATAAGCGCGCTAAAATGTAACTTGTATAAAAAAATGGAAATCTCAACATTTTCAAATCTTTAAGTATAAAAGGAACTTTAGATGCAATTTTAGTTTGGTTTTAGCTTGATTTTTTTTATGATTTTGGAACAATTTTAGATTTTGTGTAGTTTTGTTCAAGTTTAATACTTATTTCTAATTCAAGATACATTCCCAGTTCAGTTCAAATTCAAGATCTGTTTTAGTAATTTTTAGGTCAGTTGCAGTTTAGTAAAAGTTCAGTTCTAGCATAGTTCTTGTCTTGATCTAGTTCAGCTCTTGTTCCGTTCTAGTGCTGATATTTAGTCCTTATTCGGTTCCGGTTTTTTCTGCATTTATTAAGTATTTCAGCTATCTATCTGATAAATTTTAAATCTCCAGCAACTATATTATAAATGCTGTAAAATATACGAATAAATGCGTACAAAGAAAAACGACAACAGTTTCCAAAAGATGCAAAAGAAGGAAAAAACACATGTAAACACCTGCTAAAAAAAAACAACCAATTGCAGACCTCAATTACAATAAAACATTTAAAGATAACATAAGAAAATATTAAAATAATTTAACATGTGCAACACACATACTCCTTGCTCCCTTTAAAGTAAAAAAAAAATAAATAAGGATAATGGGTGATTATTTATTAAATTGATAGAATTTTTTTTTTTTAAATAAAGCCTTTACATTATCGATATAGAACAAACAGACAGTTAGTTTTGAAATGTAACAACAATGTTGTTAATGTGTTGTTACCTTTCCTTAGGGAAAAAAGCAGTTACAAATAAAAGGATGTACTTAAAGAAGGAACAATAGAAGGCAAAAAGGAGTTCTAAATAAGAAAACCCAAACACACACACACACACAGAGAAATTTTTAACAGTACCCAACAAACAGCTGTAGTTTTCTTAATGTATTTGTGCTCAATTATTCGTTTTCTTTCTCTTTCGTTTTGCTACAGGATATGCTGGCATAAGAATGGGCTTAGCAAGAAAACATCAGTCAGTTATAAACATAACTAGATCTTTCTAGTGTTTTATTCATACGTAGGGACATACATATGTATGCCTATGCATACATACAGATATTTTATAAAAAGCAGATGTTATGAATTTGCTAACGTTTATTTTCTTCTTAATTGTTCGTTTTTTTCTCTGTTTTTTTTTTAAGAAAATTCCTTTCCTTACAGCTGCTGATGAGTTTTTTAAGGATTAGAATTTTATTGAATATCTTTAATAAATAGTGCACACATGTGTTTTTGTATGACAGGATTGTCATAAACTATTTTTGGCTTTAGGTTAGGTATCTAACATTAGGGTTGGAGAAAAAGTTAATTTAAGAATTAATTTATGTCATATTAAAACTTTTAAGGCAAGAATATTAAATAAGAACATCAAAAAATGTTAGGAAGGAAGAGAAGTGATTTTTAAATATTTATGTTTCAGTACAGTTCTCAATAACATGTTTAAATACTTTTTATATTTTCGCAAGCCGTTTTTTCGAACATAAAGTCAAATACATAATGTTCTTATATAAAAATAGTTGTTATAGTAAAAAGTAGCTAAGAAAAAACTTACACACACTATTCCAGCCAAAAAGTACTTTTACTTGGTCCAACATAGCTTTTAAAAATATGTCAGATATCCAGCCTTATTGTGGTTGACGTTGTCGTATACGACTGTGTCGTTTTTTGTATAAGATTAAAGCAACACACAACCTGTGTTCTTTAATCTACTACAAAAAACGACACGTTCGTTTACGACAACCACAATAAGGCTAATTATCTTTTCTAAATAATTCATTTTAAACTGCTGTTTCGGTTAAAATGGACAGCGAAAAAATAATAAAAACTTTTCAAAAACAATTCAATATGGACTTTCAAAAAAATAGCAAAAGATCTAAAGGTTCATCGTCACACTGTTTCAAAAGCCATTAAACAGTAGAAGGAGGAATTGAACATTGAAAGAAAAACTGGATCAGGCAGAAAAAAAGGATTAACAGATATTGGTAAGGCAAATGAAGTTAAACAACTCTTTCGAAGAGCACCGAACACTTCTATTAGAAAAGCACCTCGTAAAGCTAAATACTCTGATACTTTTGTGCACAGAGCCAAAGCTAGAGCTATGTTGAAGTCGTATAAAGTTTAGAAAGCTACAGATCGCAATTATTGCATTGCTTCTTACTTAATTTTTTTCCTGATTCATCCGTTTTGCTCTGATCAAAATATTGTCCTTTAACCAATTATTTTGTCCCACATCGATGAAGTAACAGTAAGTCCTCTTATGAAACATTTGAGTTTGATGATGGAAGGGAAAGACGAATGGAAAAGTGTTCCTAGCTTCGTGTACAAGCAGTTTTTGTGAGTTTGTTTTTGAAAGAAAGATGCTTAAAAGCTGCAAAACAAAAGATTTACTATATCGACACAAATGCAGTTTTAAAAGAGAATTGAAGAAAGTTTCTGCAGCAAATGTTTCATAATATAGACGAGGGCTTAGAAGCATTTATTGCCACCTGATCTGAAGTAAAAGGGCTTTTGTATATTTGGAGTATTTTGTTGTTTCGCAACTCAAAACGGACAAAATTTTAAGAGTTAAAAGTAAAAAGTGTTCAGGCTAAAAAAACGAAGAGAAATAGTTGCTTGTTTTTCACCTGCTGTTACCTTTATACCCTTTTGGTATGGGCTGCTCCTTCCAGCTTTGAACTGCCTGTTCATCGATTTCGAATCAAGACTTCGTCTGTTTTATTTACATTTAAAACAATCAGCCTTATTACGGTTCTCGAAAACGATTAAGTCATTTTTGTAATAGATTAAAGTAACACACAATTTCTCAATGTGCCACTGGCCCAAAGGTTGAGGCTCCCTTACAATGACATATTAAGGAGTTGCGGTGAAGAGAAGGAGGAGGAGTCAACGGGAAATCTTTGTCACTGCCCGGCATTCGGGGACCTGAGACTCGAGCTGTTTGGTCAAAGAATAATCAGGGACAAAATCTGTCTCTCTCACATTGATTTGAACAGGATACCTTCATTGAATCAATCATTGATGTCAACAGCCAAGTAACGTAGGAACATTGGGAGACGGTGTAACATGGTAAAACAACGGGAACTAATAACTGGACCCACATGAGCTGTGCTTAATTGCGGCTGCCAGTGGAACCTAACCTAACCTAGTTGGTCAACAATCATGATAAAAATCAAAAACTTGAATGGGTAAAAATTATGCTTTAGATTATTTGCTTGGAGAAAAACTCTGCGTTAAATCAAAAACTTATAAACTAAAGGACCCTTAAATAACAACAAATGTATACTCTTTTCTGATTTATACCAATCCTTTCGGAAATTCTTTTATGTTTGTCAAAATCAATTTCTTTTCCAAATTTTTGCAAACTTATGTAAGAAAATTATCCCAATTAGATTTTCGAACCACAACTGATTAATGCAACATCTGTTCCTGTTTTATAAAAAAAAAACAAAACGGCCATCTGTTTAAAACAAATTCACTCTTCAATTTTCTGCTGCTTTGTGTTGTGTTGTTGGTGGTGGTGATTAAATTAATCTAAATCCTATGCTTACACTCGCATAATACAAAAATTTCGTAATATAATAAAAATGAAACTTGGACGACAATAGGCGTAAAAAAACTAAATCATGTGAAACCATTAGAAAATAATGAAATACAAAATCTTAATCTCTATGGGAATTGGGAATTAAAAGTGAAAAAAGCACTAGTAAAGAAAAAAAAAACTAGAGCACTGTTGTTATCAAACATTGTTATCAAATGTACAAAGTTGTGTTTGAACCACCCTCTAAAAAGACCAATAAAACGCATTTCGATTAAAAAAACGATTATTTTTATAAAAAATAAATTGTAGTTGTAAAACTTAATTAATGAAGGTCAATCCTCAGAGACAACAGATTTTATTGTTTAATTGTTGCAATTCGACCTAATAATCCCAACAAACTTTATTAAAAAAGATGCTTTTTATAATGGCTATTTTAAATCACGTTTGAATATTTAAACAATCCTTATCAATTGGGTTAATTTGGTAATGGATTCATGTTTAGTTTGCAGTCTTGTTTCATGATCTCTTCTCTTTATTTTTATTAGTAAAGAAACTGTTGTTGGTTTGAAATTAAGAATCTATGGTTCCATAATTTTATTGTGTTTGTGATGTTAAACAGGAGCACTATTATTCTAATTATTCTACAGATACATTTTCAAGCGTTCCTTGTCCTCTGATCCATATTTCTACCTGTGATTCTTCAGTTTTGGTTGCGTATTTAACAAGCCAATCCAATATTTTTATGAATTGAACTTAAGCTACCTTTTTTTGTATTGATAGTTAATAAATAAATAAATGTTTATGAGCCATCGCACAATAAACAAGGTCCAATGTAGATTTGTAATTACGTCAGAACCACATGAGCATTTCGTTGGTCTCATGCAGAAAGGCCCTAGCTCACATAATTGCAACTTTACATGAGAAGGCAAAACATAATAGAAACTGTGATGTATCATAATCTAAAATGGATTCTACAATTGCCTGTAAATCTGATATTTTTGATGCTATTTCATTAAATTCTTGTGACGAGGTGTATTTGTGGTAAATGTATTGAAATTACTAAAAAACTCAATTTCGAAAAAAATCGCTGGAAATCGCAAACGTAAAACGCAAGAATTTTAAAAGTCGTTTTTAAATAAGATTTCTGTAATAAAAGAAGTTTATGACAAATATTAAACAAATATTTCGCTATCAAACAGGATTTTAAACCAAAAATTATAAGAATTAGGTTTAAAGTTTATTAAAAACAATTTCCAAATTCTTGCGTTTTGCGTTTGCGATTTCCAGCACACTCCTGGTAATCTCTTACGAAAAAGTAGAGATTGTTGCCAATCATTCAGATCTGTTTTGAAAATTTCGTGACTTCAAATCACTTGATTCGTTATGCTTACTGTAATTGAAAATCATACCGAAACACACAAAAACGAAAAACCAAAATATCACACGTGCAATTTAAAAAAAGACCCAAGTGATTTGAAATCACTTGATTTGAGTTAAAGTAATTTTCAGAACAGGCCTGATATTCCTTCAGCCGGCTTTTTACGTTCCCATTTACTCACGTGTGCTAAAAAAAAAAAAAAACATAATAATCTGTCCGATTTGCGAGTGCTTATGAAAATTTGCATAAAATGATAGATTCCATGTGATCAGAGATGAATTTTTTGTAAAGCAGCTGAGTGTGACATCGGAAACAGATTTTTTAAGAATCAGATTCTGTAAGATTTTTTTCGTGGAAATGAATCGTACGATTACGTATGATAGTGAAACACGGCCTTTAAAAATAAACAAATTCCTTTTGATTGTAATTCTCATTATACCTAATCGTAAAATTATTGCTTGAAGAAGCGATAATTATTTATTTACAAAGTTTATAATCATAACCAATTATGAACATAAAGAAAGAATAACTAAGATACTAACAACTAAGGCCTTTGATCTAATATTTGACAAGGTTAGATTATACATATGTATATGTATATATTTTAGTGTTTTGATAGTAGTGAATGTGACTTCTTTATATTACGTGTATTTACATTTTTTAAGGGCCATTATTAAAACCTACTGATAACTGTTCAGATAGTTAACGTAAACGATAAAGTGACCAATAAGTTTTCACAATTATTACAACTCTCTGATGAAATAAAAAAAAGTCGAATTAATATACTGTGGCAACATTGCAGTAACTACCGACTACTTTTGGTTATTTAAAATAAGAAGTGGCAACGACTCTTTTGCTTTTTTTTTTTAATTAAAAATAGAAATTAATTTTTGTGCTTTATTTTTGTTTTTAATGGTAAATTTTTTGTGTTTTTTTTTCGTGTTTGTGTTTTTTTTTAAATAGTTTAAATAATTTAATTTGACATTAAGCTGTCATTAAAGTTGCATCTCTTTAAATAAAAAATATGGTAGCTGCAAATTTATAAAGTTCACTTGTAAAGTTACCATAAGGATAAACCTGCTGTTAGCTTATCAGTCACTTTTTAGGTTAATGTTAACTAGTAATAATCAAACACCATTTATGTGTCAGATAACATCCTAAAAATAAATATTTCTAAGTTGTAAACGCAAAACGCATGAATTTGGAAGTTGTTTTTAATAAACTTTAAACCTAATTCTTATAATTTTTTGTGTAAAATCCTGTTTAATAGGGACATATTTGTTGATTATAAAATTCATAAAATTCTCTTATTACATAAATCTTACTTAAAAATGACTTTTAAAATTCTTGCGTTTTACGTTTGCGATTTCCAGCACACCCCTGTATGACAAAAAGATGGATTTGCGCATTTATAAGTATGCAGTTAAAGATCAGGTATTCTTTATTTAAAATTAAGCTGGTGTTACATTTGTTGGCATGAATCTCTTTTCGAGGCATTCAGGTATGTGATGAAAATCGATCGATTTCAAAACGAACGTCTTTAAACGGTGTGATCAATTGCGAAGGATTTTCAAAACCATTTCTGAATTATAGTCTTAAATTTTCGTTCAGGGTACATTTCAGTTAACATATATAATATAAAATTTAAAAGATTATATATATGTTGTAAGGCTTGTAGGGTTAAATAGATGTGCCCAAGCCTTAACAGATGAAGCAAATTTAGCGTCTTCATCTGCAATCGTTATATTCCTTATGGCTAAAAAATTACTGAATGCGCTGGTTTAGTTAAACTTAACTTAATTGCATATGCTGTTTAATAATGTATTATATGTAGTTAACAAATAACATGTGGCAGCACTACAATAAATGTTCGAAATATGGTCTCAACTCAGTTGAATTGTAATTTCTTAATTTTTGTATTTTAAATAATAAATTATAACTGATCACAACCAGTTGTCTGATTTGAGTTGGTAACCGGAATTGGGGCCAACTTTTGCAAAGCGATGCTAGAAAATCAACGTTTAAAGATTTTTTTTACAAACGGAGAATGTTGTGGATGATCTTGTTGCCATCTGTGTATAAAACATTCCAATTTTTGTTTTTAAAAAATGTAGATATTTCATTAAAAAGATTTATATATAGCTTGATGTGGATTCTTTGGTTGGTTTGATAAGATGATCTTATACAATGCTGGCGTTTTTCCATGGGGTTTCAGATGGTGTATAGTTTTTCTTAGAATTTAAGTAGATACCGATTTCGGATGCTAGTTTAATTGAATTGTAAATGGATGAGGGACAGCTTATTTGAAGTTGAAGTAAGAGGACAGAAATTTTATTACCAAGGTGATGTTCTTTGGGAAACATATTTTTATTACTAGATTAGCTGGCAGTTCCTTAAATCGTTGGTCTTTCTAGGTAGGCCAGATTCTCCAGTAAGATTTTTTGATTTGTGTTGGTTAAATTATTATTCTTTGGTGGTTAAATGATTCAATCTTTTCAATTTAGGTGGTTCTGCTAAGAAGAAAAATAAGATAACTTGCCAAACAGAAGTCGCAATGCAAAATTAATAAAATCCACCTATATTTACTACAACAACAAAATTTCATATTGTAAATCTAAAGACATGCCAATGACTTAATTTTAAATTAGAAAATAAAATTTGAATGGGTCGATTACGGTTTTGCCATACTGAAGTTGAGTTGCCAGCAGCTAAATCAGGCGACGCCACTACTGTTAAAATATATAAAAATCTTTTTTTTATTTTATATTTTAACCTGAGCGGTGTTGCCTTATTTCAACTTCATTCCGGTTGCCATCCGTAATCGACCCATTCAAAAATGGCAAATCTGCGATTCCATTATGATCTTTTTATGTTCAAGTGTAATGACAGTTCCTTAGGATAAGGATAGTTCCTTAGGATAAGATACCAAAACTCATAAGTTTCTATCCTAAATATGTACCTATTTGCGCACTTTTAAAAGCACACATTTATAAATTGTTAGAAATATTAAACAAAATTAACTTTAATATTTACCCCTGATAGCAGAAATCTTATTTTCAAATTATGCGGATACGAGGTAGCCGTCGCTGTTGCCCCCGTTACACATATCCCTGCAGACAAGGACGAGCACGAGGCAGGAGAGGCCGAGGCGGAAATAGTCGACAATGAAGATGGCGATGAAGAGGCAGATGTTGAATGATGGTTATGGCTGTGGCTGTGATGATGATCACGTTCTCTTTCACTCTTATCACGATGCTCTTTGCCATGCCGATCTCCCCTATGCTCTCGATCATGATCTTTATCACGATGTTCTCTGTCACCACGATGTTTTTTATCCTTTTCTCTTTTTTCACGCTTTTTTTTCTTGTGTTTACGATTTTCTTTATAATCCATCATTTCGATATTATTATGTGATTCCATGGATACAACAGTAAAGGCGGCTTCTATTGTGGTTCCAGAGTTGGGATTTTGAGGGTTTGTTATCGTGTGGGGCGGCGGGGCCAATTGGTCATTTTCATGGTGTGGAGGTGTAGTATCCATGGCTGTTATACCGGTTACAACTGTTGAGTTTTTTGTATTCGATGGATCTACTGTGGTATCCATCATCATCATTTTGGATATATGTATTTTAATAATTTTTTTTTTTACTTTTAAATATTTTTTAATATTTTTGCTTAGTTTTTTTATTTATAAAAATATCACAGTTGCTTTTATTATTTTTTTACACTTTATTTTCTTTTTAATATAAATTACCTTTTTTTGGTTTTAGTATTTAAGAGATTAATATAATTCTTAAAAATATGCTTAGACGTTCATTCATTTTGCTTTGTTTTATTTTGTATAGGTAAATATTAATTTTTTTTATTATAAATTATAGGGTTTCTTTTTTTACATACATATAAAAACATATTACAAACACACTGTTAAGCCACCATTATTTTTCTTTATTTCTCTTTATGTTGTTTTTGTTATTGTAATTATTGGTAACACTTAAATATAACCAAGAAGAAGCATAAGCAAAATCTGTGACGTCTGGTCTAGTCAATGTTACTTTTGTTGTTTTTATTTTTATTTATTTTATACATACATACAAAATATTTGTTATATATTTTTTAAATTCTCTTTCTTTTTAGGTTGGCGACGTTTTTATTTTATGTTTAATACAAATAACAACAACAATATTAAAATTAAATACATTTCAATGGCCTTTAAATCAATATGGAGCATAAGATATAGAAGCAGCCAACAATAATTAAAAATAAAACACTCTTATACACTTATACGAATAAAAAAAGTGGACAATTCACGTTGATTTTTTATGTTGGCGAATAATAAAGATGATGACGAATAAATAAGTTAAACATCAGTAGTTTTCTGGTGTTAGCATAAACGAAAATCACTTCAAAAAGAAAACCCCAAAAAATCACAGCCAACATTTATTAACCACAAAATTTTTATAAAAAACACACACAAGTCAAACAGGAGATCAAAAAAATCTTAAAAACACACACTAGTTTTGTTTTTCTTTTTTAAATTTAGTAACAAAAATCGTTTTTCTTGTTTAAGTAACAGAAAGCAGATAAAAACCCAAATATTTGAAAAATTAAAAATAACCGCGTATTAAACAAAAAAATTCAACGTTTTAATGCTGCGTCTGTGTCTAAACGACTGAATGACAGTTGAGTTGGTTGTTTGGTTAATTCTTTTCAAAGGCATAGAAAAATATCATGAAATTTTTCTCACATACACAAAAAAAAATACTTTTATGCTCTCTTCTGTTTTTGTTTTTCCTTACTCATTAAACACAAACTTACACACTCTTTCCAACACAGTAAAAGGTATAAAAAACAACAAACGTATGTATTAAAATCAAGTAAGAGGTCTGTCTATATTCGGCTATGCCGAATCTTATATACACTTCAACAAGATGGACTTTGCTACACCGCGACCAATCACTAGTTTTTGTGACCGCCCCCATTTCCACCAGCCACTTTTTTGGGATGTCTTGTAGTTGTATCGAAGCTACTTGTACTGAATTCTAACTTTTAATTATGGACCTGTTCGGAAATGCATCTCTGCGCTGCATCAGTGATTTAAAATGCTTAAATATACATACACATATCAGTGAAGTAGATGTGGACCAAAAAATTGTCAAATACTCCACATAAATAATAGTCACACAATAAAAAAATGTTAATTGTTTTTTATCGGCTTTAAAAAAGTTTGCTTTTCTGATGCAGGGCAGTGATGCATTTCCGAACAGAACCATTTTGTTTTTTCATAGCACCCACTTTTTGACGGGTTTTGTGTATTGGCAACCCAGTTATGAGTCTCAAATTTGGACAACTTCTCTCTTACCGTTCTTTAGATATAAATAAATCTATTTTGTGCCACGCCCAATTCCCCAATCCAGTCCTCATTTTGTCGGATGTCGTTAATTAATAACCAAGATGCTTGAACCAAATTTAGAAACTTTGGATCTTGCCGTTCTCCAAATTATTATCAGCATTTACAGTCCTTTATGGATCAAAGCTTCGGCAACTATCGCCCACCATATTCTTCTATCCAAGGCTTTCTGCCTATAGTTTTAAACATTCAGAATTTTCAAGTCTTTTTCAACGCTTTCTATCTTTTTTCTTTCTCATTTTTTGATACTTTTCGGTTGTTATTTAAAACTTTTCCTGTCATGGACTCATCTAGATGTATGATGTGTCCAAGCCATCGTATTCGCTGTGCTTTCACACATCGAACAATATTCTGGTTTTCCTTCAGTTCTACTAGTTCGTCATTATACCTGGGATCTGTAGACTCCTTCTTCTTTTTGAATTGGACGAAAAATGTAATGCAATTTTTTCTCTCAACAGTTGGCTTATGTCCGTAGTGTTAAGAGTTCACATTTCACTCCTATTATATAAGACTGGTCTTATAAACTTCCTTTATTGGGTAAGTTTTGTCTTCTTAGACAATAAAGGGGATCTAAAGAGTTTTAGATGACGAAACCAAGTTCTATTTGCTGATTGAATGCGCTATTGTATAGCTACTTTCATATTTCCGTGCGCACTAATGTTTAACCAAGATATTAAAAGTCTCTAACTGATTCCAACACAATATGATCCATAACAAGGGGTGGAGTTTCTTGTTGAGTTCGCGATCCAAGCATATATTTCGTTTTGCTTCTGTTAATCATTAAGCCCACTGTTGCCAAAAGTAGGGAAAAATCCCTACATGTAGGGTTTTTGATACTGAAATAGGAGCGTAGGGAAAATCAGACTGATTTTATATATTTGCCAAAATGAAGGTATTTTTATTCATATTGCATTTTAAATTTATGAAATAAATGCTAAAAAATTTAGTTTTAATAATGATTTAAAATATAAAGGAATAGAATTCTTAAGTCCAGAAAATGTTTTTGGACAATAAAAAGATGAGTACAAATTTGAACTATTGTCTTAACAATTTAACTTAAGCCTCAAGGATCTCATGTACGATTCAAAAGAAATACATACATATGTATACTATTTGTAAAATAACCTGTTGCTTTTGTACCTGAAATTAAAATTATCATTTAAAGATTAAGAATAAAATTAGTCTTTTATAGCAATTGTTTTTTCTTAGATCTTAATGACTTAAACGCGAAGGAATTTTTGTAGGGGAAATTTTTTCAACGTGTAGGGCAAAATCGGATTTTTTCTTAGTATGCGTAGGTATGTTTCCAAAAATCTTCTGGCAACACTGATTAAGCCTGTAGTGTGTGCTTCTTCCTTCTATTTGTTAATTACATTTATTAGGTTGTTTCCGCTGCTGGCAATAATCATGATAGCATCAGCATATGCACAAATTCAAGTGACTTTGTTGAAAATTTTTCCTTATTGACGATTTCTTCCACTATGGAGTGTGGAACTAGGTTGAAGACTAGAGATGACAACGCATCCCGTTGCATTACCCCATAATTAATTTTAAATGTGTTCGACAGTTTCCCCTGAATGATGACTTAAGCGTTAGTATTTGTCAAAGTCGTATTTACAAGGTTTACGAGCTTTCGTGGAATTCCCATTAGTGTATATTAACCATATATTCGTAGCATTTTTCATATATCTGGGTGATTGATTATAAAAGTCTGTTGAGTGGTATATATTTTTTTTTCTAAAGCCACATTGATATTTTTTGTGCGTACTCATTGAGGTGATCATAAAGAATACATATTTGTAAAGACTTTATATACACAGCAGAGAAGTGAAATACCACTGTAATTATTGCAGTTTGTCTTATCTCCTTAATTGTCAATGGGTAGAATTATGCTTGTTAGCCACACTTTTGGTAAATTTTCTGAATTCTAAATATCAAGCATAGTTTGAGGGATATAATTGCGGCATTTTGGTGTCTGCATGTAATTTTATAATTTGTTTAGCGCTGCCCTAGTACCCTCTATAGCTGGATGGGATATGCATACTTATATATGTACATCATTTATATACATATACATATATTGATAGTCCCCATCGTATCAGGGGTCTTGGAAAACCAGTTTCCACGAACATCGTTAACTATGTACTTCGCTACTCATGAGGACCTAAAAAAATATATGTATGTATGTATACTTAATAGAGTCTAAAATCAATACATATTTTAGAAATTACAAACGGAATGACAAACTTATATATGAGTTGAAGGGTATAAAAATAATATTAGCATTTTATTAACCTAAAACTTAAAAAAAACAAATTAAGCTAAAAGCACATTGCATTAATTGAGAGAGAAAGAAAGGAAGTAAAAGTAAGAGAGTAAATTAAACATAGCCATAATTTACAGGGTTGGGTATTTGTATATAACAATATACAAAAAAAAATCGCTAATTTAAAATTTTTTTGCTTTTAAAGAAATAGTTTTATTTTAAACAAACAAATATGGTACAAAACAAAAAAAATTATAAATTTTCCTTAGCATAAAAAAATTGTGATACTATCAGGGCTGTGGAATCATCAAAAAAGCTGAAATTGTCAAAGTCCGGCAATGCTGCCGACACTGCTGAATTAACCAAAGACATTAAAAACCACATAGCCCCTTTTTAGCTGGATCAATAACCGAGTTTAAGTGCTGCTAATTAAAATCAGATTCTTTCTCGCACTAATAAATAAAATACCAAAGTAATAAAAATTATCACACTTTTATATTTTTTAATTTATGGACTTGAATGAACTTAGTCCAATATATTTTTTTTTTTTTTTTTTATTAATTTCCTAAGCTAATCCCGCGAAGCTCTACGCTTGTCTAAATTAAAACCTACTTATTCATAGTGAACTGTAATATGTTACGTTGCTTATTTCGAAAAAATTTTTATTTTGGAAAATATTTTAAAAATTTTTTGAATTTCTTATGCACGTGTAATACCGAGAAATTTTGGAGTAGAGGTCGCGATTTTTAAAGGCAGATACTCAGACTCCAGTAAAAACAATCCAACTCCACAGCCCTATAGGTTATGCGATTAATTTAGTTATAGCCTTAATGTAAATATATTCAGCCCAATTATGAATAAAAATTCCCCGGGAGGTTTTTCCCTTTTCCCATTTTTGCAATAGCATTTACATAGGAAAAATGGGAGAAGGGAGAAAACTCCCGGGGAATTTTTATTCATAATTGGGCTGATTTAGTTTTTCAATTTGGAAACATCACTCCTATTATGTAACTCGTTGTCGTCGTCGACGTTAGTTTTGAATTGATGCACATAAATTCGACGACTACATCACTTTGACGTTAATTTGGTATTTTATATGAATGTTGTGCCGACTAGTTAACGAGAACCTGATCAAAAAAAGAAAATTTTGTAATTATTTTTTCTTCATACGTTAAGTGATTTCAAATAAATTTTAGGTTTTGTTTGAAATTTTCCGCGAATTTTTGCCATGTTTGCAATAAAATTGATTTCCATAAAGTTTTTGATTCTTTACAGCTTTAAAGATTATGATTTCCTAGAGTTTGGCTTTATATTCACCCTTATCGTGGTTGGCGAATTTAAAATACGCCGGCGACTGTTTGGTAATAGATTAAAGAAAATAAGATCACGTTCTCTTTAAGCCAACCACAATAAGGGTGATTGTATTAGGATTTTCGGTGATGTAAAACAAATTTGTGCAAAATTAATTAAGAATCGGTGCATTCTGCCACCCATAAAATAATTTTTGTAATAAAAATAGAAATTTTTTAGGGATGTTGTTCCATATTTGGGTTTATAACTCCCCTACAAGAACAGTGACAATAATTTGACCGCTCATATGAGTGTCAATGCTGATAGAAATATTCATCATCGCAAAGTATCTATCATTTTCTTAAGGCCAACGTGAAAAATACCAATGTATTCAATTCAAATTGCTTTGTGTTTGTGTTAGTTTCGCTCATTCATTTCTTGTAGGATCTTTTCCTACTAAAGCGATTATGCTGATTTCAATCCCAAACTGCTTAGGAGAATTAGAAAGAGTTTGACACCAATATTGTTCTTTTCTTTAGAGTTGTTCACAAGTTAGCGGGGTTTCAACAGGCGGACATGGCTTAATCAACTTAAAATAACTCAAGGACCCAGAATATATGTATGTATGTATAATACTATACTTTATAAGGTCTTATAAGAATATTAAAAAAAGTTTCGCACGGAATGACAAACTGGTATACCCTTATTCACCACTAGTGGTGGAGGGTATAATTTTGTAAGGATTTCGTTGCTTTTCTTTAGCACAGTACTGTGTACACATTTGTAAATGCACTTTTTGTTACAAGATTGTGCAAATTTACTAAATAGCAGAAAAAATAAACCTAAAGGTGGTTGGATGAAAAAGAGAGACTGGGAAATAATTTTTGTGGAAAAATCTCTTTTTTTTATTACATTAAGACACGCATACACGTGCAATTGTTACTCTCTTTTTTATGCTTAAATTATAGCTATTTCTGTTTTGTTTCTCTCCCAACATACATGTTACAAAATTTTCCCATCAGCATGGCCAATAAAGAAAAACAAAATACAAAAAAGTTCAAATTAACTTGAAAAAAAAACAAGAAAAAACACAGCATAGACATTGCCGGTTTCTACAATATGCACGTAGGCACAATATATTTCTTCAATACCTTTTGTTATTTTTATACATACTACTACTGTATAAAAACAACAGCAACTACATACAAAAACAATAAGGCCTTATGTGTTGTACAGTTGTGGTAAGAAATGTACTAAAAATATACTCAAAAGAAAATAAAAAACTGCATCAATAAAAAAGTTGCCAGATAAAATTAATTAAGAAGCCTCGAATTTTGTCAGAAAAATCGATAAATTGAAGTAATCAATATTTTTTACAGAGTTCAATAAATTAAAAAAAACTTGTATTAATTAGTTTCGACTTCTTAAAACGGTGATATTGAAAACAATTAACGGTCTGGGAATCAATTCAAACCATAACTCTTCAACATTCATTAGAAGCTACACAACAGGCAATTCCTTTCGTTTGATAGCATTGCCATTTATTCTACAAGATCTTTCAGTATTGTTTGGTGTAATACAATCGGCTACTCCTTGTGTTTGAAAGCATCGCGATTAATTCAAGAGCAAGGAATAGAAGCAAAAAGGCGCAAAAATATGAATTTAAATAAAACTCAACGAATAAGTCCAATTAATTTTAAAATAATAAATAGTTTTATTAGAAAAATGGTATTAAAAAATATATGTACGGCTACTCACACATTAAGTGGCACACATATGTTTGGAACTCAACATAAGTGTGAGTTAAATTTAAGAATTTTTTATTTAATATACTTCATTTTAAATCAATTATACGAAATAAACATTCCTAATTCAATTCATACCTGCACAAAATAATTTAAAAGAAAAAAAGATGAAAACTAGGTATTTTTTATGAGGGAGTAGCTGTCTACATATAGTAGCTGTATACATCCATAGTTCGCTGGTTCATATCCGGGTCGAAGGACCAAAATTTTGGCGTGTGAAACGTTTACTTTATGGTCCAGTTGTATTTGATTTTTCCTTATCTTCACTCTATTTTAATTTAATGGTCACTTATCAAGTGAGAGTCTTATTGACTTGCACAGTTAGAGTGTTATTGACTTGCACAGTTAGAGTGGAGTTGTGAATTAACCAGCTCCATACCATTTTGTAGCCTGGCTATGATGAACGGAGAACTTGCTCTCTACTTAGGTTCAATAGGCACCAGAACAGTGGACTGTGGGACTCAGACAAGGAGGATGGGTCACGGTTTTAATGACTACTGCAGAAGAGAGGAGAAAGAGGAAACTTTGAATTCGGAACATTAACAAAAACTACCTTGAAAACCGGTGTTCGCCTGTTTGGTGGATTTATCAAGGATAGAACTAAGGTAATTAAGTAGCTGCTCTGTAGGTTGGGCATTGGCGCTGGGTATCCCAAAGGGACCACTGAAGGACCCAAGTGAGCTTTCTCTCGATGGCTGCCCAAGGAACCTAACCTAATCGACTTGTTATTGAAAATGTATACGCTTGCCGCTGTTGTTAAGGTATCTCAGTAACTTTACATAGAAACATAAATATACAGGGTCGGCAAATTTACCATTGCAATGCATTGGGCAGATACCAACGTAAAGTAGAAATATGTATAGGAATTTATAATGGAGTATGATGTCAGGAAAATGCCCTATTCTAGCAATTCATTCGTTTTTTTTTTCATTTGATCGAATTTAACAATGTGATACAGTAAAATTTTCACAATTTTGTAAATTTTTAAAATTAATTGTTCAAGAGTGTAGCGTTGCATGGTTAAAATTTTTAAAGTTTTCACTATATTCCCCACTACAATTGATTGGAATTCTTCCAACATTAATTGTAGTTGTAAGTAGGTTAAGAAAAAACAAAAAAAAACACAAACAACTCGCTTTATTTAAAAATAAATGCCAAAGCATGATAGCGTAATTTTTGACCATTCATCATTTGACAGCCTATTTACTTCCTTACCTAAAATTGCCCACCATATATACATAAAAAGATAAAAAAACATGTCAAAATAATAAGTACTCTTTTAATCTACTAAATGCCTCTAATTTCCTTAAGCTTTAACTGCCTTGTGCGAAAAAAAATGAAGTTAGTTAACCAATGCACTAAGCGATGTTGAATTAGTGAAAAGATTTTAATTTGTGGGCCAATATTCTAGATTCAACTATCGCCAAGTGGGCCCAGAGACCCGTTTTCACAACTTTCTGGTAGCTAAAGGTAGGATTTTATTGGCCGTATAAAGTGTTAGATTGTTAATACTTTATTTTAACCTTATGTAGGCGTTAAGTTCAAAGACGGTTCATCTTACTTGGGGCGTAATTAAAAAAATCAAACTCAACGTAATTAAATTAAAATAAAATTACTTAAATTTAAAATCTTAACTTAAAAATAATACCACCTACCTATCATTTAAATTTAATATTCTAATAAAAATCGTTAAAATAACGAAAAATCTGGCATTGTTCTCACTATATCAATAACAAAAAAGAGAGAGATTGAGAATAGTAAAAAGTACTAAAAAGAGCAGTGATAAAAAAGAAAAACATTTGCAGCTTGCAAGTTACTTGAAAAAAAACAGAGTAAGAAGAAATTTGTTTCAGAGAATTTCAGATGAAAATAAATTAGTGACTAAATAGAAAAACTTTATTTTATAGGTTTAACAAATACCTATTTAAGAAATCTTATCTTGTTTTAGTAAAATACTTTACACTGACATCAAGATGACGACAGGAAGTTAAAATAAAAAAAACCTAAAAAATATTGAAATAAAAAGAAACAAATAAAACCAGTGTGACCAGGTTTTAAAATTTTTTACAGCTAAATCAAGCATAAGACACGGCGAAAAAATGATAAAAATTATTTTAAAAAAAGCTAAGAATTTTTATAGATTTTCGTTATATTTTTCATAAAAAAGTATCAAATTATATTTGAAACTAATTAAATTTAAGTGACACGCTTTTACCAAAATTTATATAAATGGTAATATTTAAACAGTTGGGTAAATTTTAGTTAAACATCAGATATATGTAAATAGCAAAGCTAATTAAGTATAAATCTAGGCCACACGCAAGAGCCCTGATACAAACAAAATACAAGCGATTTGCTTTTCTCGGATTCAAAAGATTCTAGATATTAAAAGATATTTCACTGTTTAAGAAAAGTTGTAGTTTTTTTTTCAAATACACAAGAAATATCCAAACATTTTTATTATAAAATTTCTATCTTGGGATTAAAATGTAATTTTTTTAAATGAAACAAACTTCATATAATAATTAAATTTTTACATTACAATGTGAAATTTCCTTGTAGATTTAAATCGTACTAATTAAATGGCAAATAAGTTCGTATATTAATAATTAATAAAATAAAAAAATAATTTCTTGATTTCTTTACACGATCAAGTTTTCCCTTTCTAGTTTTAGTTCACTCACACTTTTTACCGATACACTCATAATTTTCAAAATTTAAACGAACTTGAGTTTAAAATTCTTTTACAAGTTGAGTGTTTCAGTTTACGTTCAAGAAAACATCTAATTACAAAGTTAAGTGAGAACATTTTTCGTTTGTCTTTATAAATTGTTTTCTTGGTGACATCTTTAATGTAAATTCGTCAGCTCATTAATGGTTTGGCACATATGCTAAAAAGTCGTACTGGAGAAAAAGGACAAAGAAGGTTTTCATGAAATTTACTTTCAGCAACTTCTCAAAATGTATTCCTCTGCTTCCGGCATATGGGCATTTCCGGCGAAAAGTCTACTTTATGTAACGTAACGCCAGAAGTATTTTAAATTGTTTCTCAAAAAATTTTATATGTATGGTTTACTTCTTTATATTTTGGTGTAAAGCGTAACTAGCTCTACAAATAGTAACAAAAGGGATAACGATTGACCACCATGGTCCGAAAATACAACCTTATTTGCAATCTGGCGTTACATTAAAAAAAGTAGACTTTTCGCTGAAAATGCCAATATTTACCTTAAAACGAGCAAAGATTTATACATATTATAGCTTGTAAAATAAATCTGTATTAGTCCAAAGTTTACTTTGCTCAATTCGCAGTTTTATTCAGTTTAGTAATGCAAGACAAAATCCACTTCCGTTTTTTTAACGTCACGCCAGCGCAGATTTTTGCTTATATCTGCGAATCCTTAGCGCCGATTTTTTCTGAATACAGTGCTACTTCATTACTTTGTATATATAAAACCCCTTTTTACAAATTTGACTTCTTCATTTAATTTGTTTACATTTTGTGGTACATATATCACGACACGTCAAAATGGAAATGCCCATATGCTTTGAAGAAAAATGTAAATGTTTGTCAACTTTCATTAATGAAGTTAGAATGTATAAATTATTTTATTGGAAGTGGTGAAAAAAGTGAAGTTTTGATGCTCAAAACGTGAAGAGGTATTACTCCTTTATTGTGGTCAGGGATGTAAGATGTGATGATTTTACGTAATTTTGACGATTTTTTTCGATGAATTTATTAAATGACGATTGACGATTTTTGATGTAGAGTCACTTATGTTTTGACGATTTAATCCCGTCAGTAAATTTACTTTAAACTTTCATCTGGCATTAATTTTATAACACTTTAATCTGGCAAGCAGGGTTGATAGATGTGACGATTTTTTTGAGAAAATACAGTAAAATGACGATAGACGATTTTTTGACTAAAAGTAATAGTGTTATGACGATTTTCTGGCATCGATAAAACACACCTGAAATATTTACAATTATATTGAAAACAGTCCAAAACTTAAAAATCAATTTTTCGAAATACAAAAATTTTTGGAAATTAAACAAAAAAATTCCTCCTCCATCATAAACCAGGTGGCATTAGTAATTAAAATTCTACACTTATAGAAATGCCATCGATGCTTCAAAAAATATACACTAAGGCCCTAATTTGCGTCTGTTCTAGTTGCTCCGCTTTGTAAAAATTGGTTAAATCCGCTTTGCGTTTTGATGATTTCGATTTGCGTCGCTACATACGAATGCATTTTTCGATGAAGTCATAATCACATGTGAAGAATTTTTCTATTTGTGTGTAAAAAGGCAAATCACATTTAATTCTGTTCGGTAAGTTATTCTTAGTAAAATTGCGTGTTAGGAAGTAAGAAGTAATTTTTTAATAAGAAGTTGTGTAGAAAAATGAGTGCAATGAGAAGAAAATTTATTAGTTTGGAACTAATATTAGACGTAATAAAACGTTTCAAACCGGGTAAAAAGACTATTGATATATACAGAATCCTTGGTTTTAAGCACCTTTAACAATAAAAACAATTTGCAATAGAGATAGCGCTAAAAGTTTATCATTTAAAAATAGCTCGAGTTAAAAGCAAATGAGATTTTTTTTTATTATTTAATATTTTTCTGAATACGGATAAATGAAATAAAAAAAATTTTGTTATGCATTTTTGTACATATATAAATATATAAAATAAATATATTTTTTCTTATGTTTTCTTTTTTAATGAAAATATATTCAGCTCACATGCTGAAATAACTAGAATAAAACTTAACCATATCACTTTCTTCATCATAAATAGAATTTCTTGCTAAAAATTTATATTTTCGAACCAATCCATGCAATAAATTGTCTTTAATTTGTAAATTTTAAATATTTGACGTTTTGTTGACGATTTTGTTAAATTTTCGTGAAGATTTTTACGAATTTTGTTAAAACTTTTGACGATTTTTGACGAAAAAAGTCTAACAACCCTGATTGTGGTTAATGTAAATTTTAATTTGAGTGATAATGTTTTTGTCGATCTACATTACATTTTTTTATATTTATTTAATTCTTACAGCCTGTTCAACGATTTCGAACGCTAACGTTCGCATAGAAAATAACATTAAAAACAAAAACAAATTTTCGAATATTGTTTTTGTTTAACATATAATTTTCTATGCGAACGTTAACGTTCGAAATCGATGAACAGGCTGTTAGTATTTTTTTTAATAAGATTTAATTTGTTTTATACTGAGTATTTTTGTTTTATTTTGTTATTGCTAAATTTTGTAAGCATTCCCTGAAGATGATATTCAAAGAATATCGAAATACATATCGGAATTAAATAAAGAAAAATTTTACATAAAACAGACCTCGAGCTTAAGCATTTTAACTTAATAAAGTGAAAAATATTATTTTCTGCCCCATACGCCACTTTTCTAAAAATATTTTTAAAAAGTAGCTTTTTGTGCTGCATACGTATGCTAAATGCTCTATGCATTGAGTAACTTGCTGAAATTAAAGTTTCCAAATTAACAATCTAATAAAATGTCAACATTGATGATTTCATTTTATTTTGCTCATGGTTCAATTATAAGGTCTATGCAGAAATACAACAATAAAAAAAAACCACATTCACTTTGCTTGTGTGTAACATGATCAGGGTTGTCAGATTTTTTTGAGCTCCATCGCCATGCCGGATGTCAGAAACAGCCAATAATCGCCAAACGTCAATTTTGTTCAGTTTTCGAAACATTTTTTTAATTCAATTTTTAATATTTCAGTCGAAAATCGCAAAAAACGGAGAATAATACAAATAAGTTGCCGAAAGTAAATTGTGTTTAGTTTCGGTTAATATTTTTTTTTTAATATCATAAAATGGAGATCATACCTATATTCAGTTAAAAAAAAAACTAAAATAAAGTACACAAGTATATAAGATCGTACACTTCAGCCTCATCGATTTCATTAGTGGTGTTTTGACCTGCATACATACTATTAGAATTAAATAGTGACTGAATATAAAATTCACTTAATATGATAACAAAACAAAAATCATGTGAAAAAAGTTGCCAGAATTTTTTTAATTATTAATTATAACAAAAAATGACAAACTGTTTAAAAAAAATCGCTGAAATAATATATGTAAATGGCAAAATTAGCCAAGTAAATCGTCAGTTATATCAAAAATCGCAAAAAAAAAAATAAGGTGCCAGCCGCCAAATGGAAAATCCCACCGCCAAAAACGTTTAAAAATCGCTACGTGTGGCGAGTAATCGCCATATCTGACAGCCCTGAATATGATAAAGATATCAAAAACAATTGCTACAAAAACAAATACCATTCTACAAAAAAATCAGCAGTCGTTTTGCGTAGACCTACTAATTTGACGATACTTTTGCTTGAAATACTTTTTTTTTACGGCAATGTAGCAAAGGAAGAGTGAAATTTAGTTTGTACGCTTTTATATAAAGAATTTGGTGTAATCGCCAAATAGTAACGCGTAGAGCACAACAATACTTAAAAAACCTTAAAATAGTTGATGTGGAGCAAAATGATTCACGTGATTTAGATTTCCAGAACATGGCTTTATATGTAAAAGACTTTCAAGAAAAACTGGAGTGTTAAAGAAGAATTATACGTTTTTATACAAAATGTATCTTTGAGAGCACATCTTTTTAGCCAAATTTATAATAAATAGAATTAGAAATTTATTTCTCATAGTGAGTAACATTTATTTATTTTTTTATTCGAATGTGTATTCTAAGTCAAATTACATATTCTAAATAAAATGCGAAATGATAATTTTGCAGCTAAATCAAAATGTTAAATTAAGCTGCAATAATGCCAAAATGGTCACACTGAATAAAACACCAATTTAGAACACAGACAAAAACTACAATTGTGTTTGGAGCTAAAAACAAAAACAACAACAAATAAATCGAAAAACAACAACAAAGTAAAGAAAAAGCATGTAAAATTGATGTGTTTGTGTATGTCCAATGTCAGTGCCCTTTTCGGTTTCTTCTATATTTGTATATTCTGTTATTATTGTGAATAAAAATGACTGTCTGTTTTGTCAGTCGGTTTGTAGCTTTTATTGCTATTTTGTTCTTGTTGTAATTGTTGTTTCAGCTACTGCGGCATAAAAACTCATTTGAAGTTGTGCTGTTTTTCATCTAAAATACTAAAAGTGGAATTTATTAATAAATTATTGTGTTTTTCTTGAAAATTATGTATGTATGTATGTAAGTGTGTACCTATCTAGTTGCTTTAACTATTTTTAGTTGTCCTATTTTTTATATGATTTCCGTTTTGCTAAGCAATACGGATAAATGTAGTCATACATAGATGCAGATAAAATAGTTTAAAAATATATTATAAATTTTGTCATGATCTTCCTAATGACTTTTCAAAATGTTTTAACCTAATTTCAATATTATCAGGTAGGTATGTACTATGTGATGAAAATCGATCGATTTACAAACGACCTACATACAATTTAAGCTTTGTTTACAAAATTGTGCAGGCTCGAAACTTTGCATGCAGGATATTTTCTGAGAAGTCTTATTAATATCCAATTTTAGACGCTAACCCTTTTATTTAATTGAAAATCGAGTAAAAAATTACAATACTTCGACTAATTTCCACACAGAAAATCACTTTTATAGAAAACTGATTTAGTTTTCAGTCAAAGATATAACCACCTAGTCCCGATTAAATTTAGTGTCTTCAAAAAACTCATTTCAACTTGCACACGGACAGACGAACGAGAGTACACAGACTTTGGTAAATGAACTCCGCTACCCATAAGATTGCCAATGTATCGCACTTGATCAACAAGAGAGAATTAACTAAAAATTATAAGTTTCAGTAGAGATGAAAAACTGTTTGTGGTTAGATTTTGGAAGAATTTGAAAATTCGAATATCTCATAGTATGCTAATTCCATCTAAAAATATATATTTACATCGTTTTTCTTTTAAATTTTTGCAAAAAAAAAAAATATATTTTTTGGGTTAATACAACTTTTCTGAAACTTCTCGATATCTTTTTTTTATAAAATTTTGAGTTGTGGTACTTTAGGTGAACTTTTTATAAAGTTTCCAAATGTTTTTTATATCATAAACACAGTATCAACTCAAAATACAACCAAATTTAAATAAAACAATTTAATTATTTTAAATTAAATAAAGCGCAAATCAAAATATTAAATTTTTTATGAAAACATAGGATGCAGTTTCATTTAAACTTTTGTATTAACTCAAAATAATACCTTTCTTTTAATATAAAGGTAGTCACTACCCTTTCACGAAAATGGCCTCAAATGTGGTTTTCGAGATGGAAAAATAACCGAAATGCGTTGAAATTTTAAAAATTTCAAGTTAATTCCATATTGTTGATCAAGTGCGATATATACTTTCTAGGGCCTTAGACCATTATTGTAGAAATTACAAACGAAATGACCAATTTATAGAAAAAAGAGCTTATATGGTATACCCTTTAACTATATTGAAGGGTATAAAAAGTTATTCAATTGCAGTTTATTGGTCTTATTGATTAAAAAAAAATCTTATCGTCATCATAATTGTCGTCACAATTACATTCACTTTACCACACCAGGTGTATTAATATTTATCAAAAAAAGTAATAACATTGTAGTATTTGTTTTGTAATGCAATTGTATATTTGATTACAAATAACAAAGAGAGAGAAAGAGGAAAAACCATGTGTGTAACTGTAGTTGTAAGTTAATATTTCGTATTTTCTCTGATGTAACGAGTAATTTAAGGGGAAATTTTTATTTATTTAACTCACGTACTACATGTTTCGTAATAAATTATAAAATAAATTTCCAACACACACGCGTTTTTCTTGAGTGCCGATAATTAAGAGTAAACTTTATAACGTCAATGATGTTAAACCAAATATTTTTAGAGGGGAATTTTTTGTTTAAAATACCAGGAAAATCCGATAATTTTTAATCAAATAAAGTGTTTTTTTTTGTTGTTGTTATGGGTACCTACTTAATATAAATTTATTTGACTTACATATCGCACTTGGTCAACAAGAGGGTATTAACTCAAAATTTATATTTTTTCACCTTTTGGAAAAATTAAATTTACACCCGCTGTAAAAATATCATGCAATTTTCTACTTTTTGGTAATGAAATGTTCGGTTCAAAAATTCTTTTTCATATGCCTCTAATGTAAAATTTAAAATTTTTTTGCTTCTACAGAAAATTTTTAAATTTTGAGTTAATACCCTCTTGTTGATTAAGTGCGATATGTACTTATATTATTTAATATTTAGTGGTTTGATAGGAAAAATTCCGCTTTTTGTAGAATTTTAAATAAATACCTATTAGTCTTCTACAAATGTAAAATGAATGTGTACATCCCCTACTAGTATTATAAATGAGAAATTTAGATGTTTGTTGGTTTGTGGCTCAATCACGCTAAACCCGCTTAATCGATTTGTATGAAATTTAGTAGACAGATAGCATATGGACCAGATTCAAATAAAGTGTACTTTTTAGATGAAAATCGTGGATAAAATTGGCACTTTGGTTTTTTCTCTTTTCGCTAAATTTGGTATGCAGATTACATATGGTCAGGATTAAAATATAGGGTACTTTTTAGGGCGGTAAAAACGGGAATGTATGGGAAGTGCCACGCTCACTTATCTAATAACACCCACTTTTTGGCGGATTTTGTGTATTAACAACCCAGCTGTGTTCCAAATTTAAGCAATTTTTCTTCTACCATTCCCACACGCAGGAAAAACATGGTTGAAGTATGGTTAAAAAAAACATACTATGGTCCCTGCAATAGCAACAAACAAACTTATGTTGTTTTTAACAAAACTTTTATCACGATTAATAATATTTTGTTTCTATTTAACAATAAAGTGTTTACCTCCCTTGAAACTTCAAATATGGTTGAATTTAACAATATAATGTTTTAATAAAATAAAGCTACAACTATACACTTCAACATATTATATTTATCATTATTACGGCAACCATATTACGGTTAAATTCATCCATCCAAAAGCTATAACCATATTATGGTTGCCGCCAAACATGTTATGGTAAGTATTTAATAACAAAAATATCTTCGATATTATAACATTTTAAAACATTTTATGTTTAATTTTAAATTTTAAACAATATGTTTAAAAAGCAACAACATACTGGTCGTTTACATTTTAAAATAGAAGCTTGGTTTGCTTAAAATTCTCGTTCATTTTATATTAATTATTGATTAAAATACATAAATTTAAGTTGAATAAACTAGTAGAACAAAAAAAAATGGGAAATGTAGGTCGTCACAGGCTGGAATATGAATCAAATGGGATTTTTTTTATAAAAGTGGAACATAACACCCATCAGGAATAAAAAATTTAATAAATTAATAATTTGACACTTAACAGACAAATTAAAAAAATGGATAAAATAAATAATCATAATATGGTTAACATTGACCATGTTATGGTTGATTTCGGGAAATTTTTTGGATTTGAACCATATTATGGTCATATTTAAACATAATATGGTAACCTGCAAACATAAACATTCTTAAAATCCAACCATAGTATGTTGCCTTTAGAATATGGTTACCTCGAACCATATTTTTTTCTACGTGCAGGATATAAAGAAACGTACAGAAATCTATTAAGTGTCACTTCAATCCCGCCCACATTTGACGGATGTTGCATATTGATAACCAAGATGTTTGTAACAAATTTGAAACTTTAGCCCTTGCCGTTCTCCAGACATAAAAAAATCTTTGTCTTTGTATGCGCAGTTTCTTAAAGAGTTTGTGAAGATTACTAAGATGCTTGTACCTAACTTGGAAACTTTGGCTGTTGCCATTCTCCAAATATACAGAAAAACACAAGGGCTCAGATTACGCGTGACTGGTGCCATACTATCATCTTTTTTTATTCAGTAGTGTTTGACAATGGAAAGGCTCACGCCGCTTTGATTTCATTTATGGGCTCTGCACCAGATACATGAAGATACACTGTTTTCGCTCCGAATTTTTTTCAGTGACGAGGCACATTTCTGTCTAAATTTATAAGTAAAAAGTTAAAATTGCCGCTTTTGGGCTGATGAGCAGACCGAAAGAAATCTAGAAACTACTACTTACAATGTACCGTTTGGTGTGGTTTATGGGCTGATGGAATCATCGGTCCGTATTTCTTTTAAAATGATGCCGGACAGAACATAACCGTCAATAGCGAGCGCTACCGCACTATGATAATAGATTTTTTGTTGCCTGAAATTGAAGCCCGTGTTTCCGTCAACATTTGGTTTCAGCAAGACGGTGCGGTGCTAAGGCACACACGGCGCGCGAAACAATGACTTTATTAAGAAATAATTTTGGTGAGCAGCGAATTTCGCGTTTCGGACCTGTCAACTGCCCGCCTAGACCGTGTGATATAGCACCACTGTAGTTTTTTTGTGTTTTTGAGGTTATTTGAAGTAAAAAGTCTTCGTCGATAAGCCAGCTACGATTCAACATTTGAAAGCTAAAATTACTTCCGCACTTCGTGAGATACCGGTAGCAATGCTGGAAAGAGTAATCGAAAATTGATCCTTCCGAATGGACCACCTTTGGCGTAGTCGAGGGCGATATTCCAATGAAATTATTTTAAAAAAGTAATTGTAGACGATTGTTCTTTCGGGCAAAAATAAAGATACCGACAGCCAGTTCTATTTTGAGTGTTTTATTTAAAATTAAAACAAAGGTTTAAATAAATACCCCTTAACATAATAATAATGATACAAGTTTAACAACAAACCAAACTGAGAGCCAAACACTTACACAAATCCACTAATACTCTTAAAAACAATGATAAACACGAGTCAAAATAAAGGAGTAAGAGAAGGATAACAAAGCAACAAGCCAACAAACCAGAGCAAGCCAAAAATAAGCCAGACACATTGCCAGACATTTCAATGGCCTAAGCACAAAAAAAACACAAGGGATGACGATGTACATATAAATGGGCAAAAAGAAAAATGTGAAAAGGGCAGGCGATTATTTTAGCAAATAAAGCAAAAAAAATTACATTTATACACAAAATTTAATTTAAAAAGGTAAAATTATTATTTTTGTTTTGCATATAAAATAACTTTTTAAATAAGTCAAAAGGGACTAAAGAGAGTTAGAAGAAAAGGTAAAAGAAAATTGTCTTGTCAGACACACAAAAGCTTTAAATTAGATTTCCTTGAAGAGTCGTGCAATTCACAGTGGGTCCGGGCCCATAACGAAAATGCATAAAGGCAATATCTTGTTCTAAGTAGACTATTAGCCAGACATAAAACGTATGTAAAGAGAAATTTGTTAGAGTCTTTAGCAACTTAATACGCTGAGGTAATACTTTGTTTTTGGTGAAATTAGGTTTTTTTCAATTAGGAACTGCTTAAACTGGATCACTCCATCTCTTTAGATAACAATTGATCCGGGTTAAATATATCAATTATCGAGAAGTTTTTAATCCCCAGCTTCAAAGCCATGCCCGGTCTGAATTTTTGTTTGTGTTGTCCTGGCATGAATGAATTCGCTTCGCGACTCAAAGGCTTCAAGTCTTAGATTTGTTTCTAAACACGAAAGAAACGTGTTTTTTTTAATAACTAGAATGACATTGTAGTTTAAAACTGTATTGCAATATTGCTAATTGCAAGACAGTTTCTAATTGCAGATAATTTGTGGCTCAATGAAGTTTAAGTGGTGGAATTCCCCACAGTGAAGATATTGCTATATATCTGCCAATAACTTGTACAGACAATGCCTTTCTTAAAGCTTAAAACCCTTTCATTGCGTTTTTGAACTCACATACATATACATACATACATACATACATACATACATACATACATACATATATGTATATTTTTAAACGGATTTAATAAGTTAGTTCGGATAGCTACTATTTTTTTATTTCTTCTTGCCAATGTTTTTCATACTTCTGTTATTTTGCTTTTTTGAATATACCTTTATGTATTTACAAACATTTGTATATTTTTTTTTTTGTTTAACAGGTAAATGAGGCAGAAGTAGCAATTTAAATATACAAAATTAAAATGGTAAAGCACAGTCTGTGTAAAAGAATAAAAAGGTTATAATTTGTTTAGTTTGGGTTAACTGGCTGTTTGGCTGATTATTTGGTTAAATGTCTAGATGTCCGTCTGTCAGTCTACCAGGCGGAATGCTTTATTTGACTAGTATTTGTGTATGTACATGTGTTTGGTAGGAGTGATTGTGTTGTTGGTGTGTAGTGGCTGGCTTAAGGTGCATACGTGATTTTTTTTATGACTACAGTGGTGTTTGGTATTTTTGTTTATACAACGATAAATATGCATTCCCAACAAACACGGAGGTTTGATTTCAAATTGAAAATGATTTGAAATCAAACGTTTTCTCAAACGACAAACGTTTGATAATGATTTGAAAATCATTTGAAAATCATAGCGTTCTCAACAAAAAGGGGACATTATTTTCAAATTGAAAAATGCCTTTATTTTCAACTTGCTTTCAAACGTAATTCTCAAATGTTTTTCAAATGTGGATTATAATACAATGTAGAATATAAATAAAACTACTTAATTTTTTTAATTTAAATTTATTATTTATTTAAAAAAACTTTGATATAAACATTCGGTACCATAGCTAAAAGATGAAATAGTGTTCTTTCCGTCCTCTAATTCTTGGAAAGACAAAATACTTGGCTCCCTTTTATTTTGAGGATTGTAGCACCGCGATCGTTCAACAAACTTTCTTCACTTTCCCGTTTTATTATTTTTCTTTTTTTTCGTATTTTTAATCATTGTAATTTCTTACAAATAATTTTTATTTTTCACAAGAAATAAACTGTTCACTTTATATTAAAATTTATTTTTAATAGTAAAACACATGTAACCACAAGGAAAAAAAATGTAACTTTAATCGCCATTTTTAATGCTTACATTTATTTTTCGTTTTAGTATTGCCAAGTTTATTTTTGATTTGATTTTAACATTTGACAAACATTTGACATCAAATTGATAAAACATTTGATATCAAATGTTTATTTTCAAATCATTATCAATTTGAATTTAAATGTTAAATCAAACAATTGAAAAACGTTTGAGAATTGCGTTTGATGTCAAATGATAAAGTCATTTCATATCAAAGGTTTGACTTTATGTTTGTTGGGTTCTAGTGATGCCATAGTAATTACATATATGTGTACACATCAAGGTTAAAAACTTATTTATCTAATGGGCAATATTTTACCAAAGTTTAAAATCAAATGTTTTAATCACATATCCTGATCCTAATACAGTGCTGTCTGGGTAGAGTGAACCCCCGATGCTATGAATACCTCGTTAAAGTGAACACCAGAATGTTTACATTGACTACTCTGTAGAGTGAACACTGATTAACCTCTATAGAGTGAACATACTTTATAGTGAGTTTTTAGGTTTGGTTAAGGAGAAAAACAATGAAAAATTAAAGAGAACATAAAATAACGGTAAAGTAACGATTTTTTTAGCGTAAGTTGACAAGTTACTCTCAAAATACGCATTCTATGAAGTGTGAATTTATTTTAGTCTGCCGCATGTTCCATTAAGGTCGTGTCTCAAAGTTAATTTCAGAATAATTGGTGTTATATAATTGTTACATAAAAATGGATTCGAAAAAAAGAAAGCATGTATCCTTAAAACAAAAAAGCGACATTATAAAATAAATTGAAAAAGGTGCTAGTGTTACTTCTTTGGCACAGCGTTATGGCGTTGCAAAATTGACAATTTCGACAAGTTTTTTAAATTATAAAAAAATTCAACCTTGATTTAGTGAACAACCTGGGTATAGTGAAATCGCTCTGCAAAAATTAGTTCACTCTACCCAGACAGCACTGTAGTACATTTAAGTTTTAGTAAGAATGTTCCTAAAACATTATACGATATAAAACTCCAATGGCTGACAATACGATAGCGATTATTTTTATTGATCAAATTATGAATATATTTCTATTGCAAGTTGCAACAGCGAGCGGTATATTATAACCACAAATGTCAAATAAAGGTAACATTACACTATCACACAAGTCTTACGTATTTTGAGGAAATAGTTTTCTTTTTTATTTACATATTTATTTTTAGATTGGTATACTTTTTCTTATTTATTAAATAATCTTTAAAACAATTCATTCGAAATGTAAACAAAATACATATTAACCTATAATAAATCAAAATGACACTAAAACAACGAAAAGCTGGCAACAAATTATTAATGATGGTGATAGCTGATAGTTGATAGATAACATACTTTAATAATAACGATAACTAATAAATAAAACAACAAAAAACAACTTACTGAAGAAAACTAATATGTATGTATGTACTAAATTATATAAAATTAAAAAAAATTGCGAAAAAAAAGAAAATTGTTTAATGAAGAGGTTTCGTTTAAAGTCAAACTAAAGTCTAAAGTAATGCTGTAGTTACACAGAAGGAAAAAACTCGTTCTAAATTTAATTTTTGTTTGACTTATTTAAAGTACGAGTCGTACTTAAAATTTTTACTTACGCATGTGTTTATAAAAGTTTATTGTGGCATCAATAACACTACACACGTAGGAAAAACACGATTTGCATTTGCAATTTTTGTGTGGAAACAACAACAAAACTACAAGAAGAAAAACATAGTATATGTATTATTTTCATGCTTAAAAAGTAAAATATATAGTTAGCAAAAATTCCCAAATTCTATTTGTTGCAATTATTTTGTTAAATGCATTAAATTTTCAAACTAGAATGATTACGAAAACTGTTTAGGGCATGCTGCTGCTGTATTATAATTAAGAGTTCGTTTGTAAACAAAGGCGGCAATAAAACAAAAGTGAAACAAACATAAGTAAAGGGTAAGTAAATAATAATATTCTCCCTCTATGGTTCACTGTGTTAAGGGTTTTAAGGTTAGAATCAAGCTCACTTTCGGATTGTTTTAAGTACGAACTCGAGATTTAACCAACTTAGAAATTCTTGAATTTGTATCTCACTTTTACTTAAGTCAATCCCGTTTTCGGATTATTTTATGTACGCGGTACTTGAATCATTAATTCTCTTCTTGATTTAAGGAAATCCGTACTAATCGTACTATTGACACGACTTCGGCTTGATTTAAGTACGGATGAATTGATTTTTCTTTTCAGTGTACACGTTCAAGTTTACGTTAAAATTTACAAAAATTTAAAATTCAAGATGTCAATAGGAAAACATTTTATAAAAACAAAAGAAATATGTTCTCATTGAAATCTCAATCAGCTGTTTCCTTGACTTTAAGTTGAAACACACAATTGGAAAGAGAATTTGAAAGCAAGTTCGCATTAAATTTAAAAATTATGTATGTATTAGTGAAAACGTTTAAGTGTATTTAAACTTGGAACAAAATTCGAAGCAAAACTTGATCGTGTAACCCCCAAATTAAATAAGAAAAATAAAAAAATAAACATGCAGTTAGTGTGTGTTTCATTTGTTAGTCTGTATGAGTTAATAACTAAAAAAAAAATGTTGCCTGCATTGCCAGACACGTGATTATGTGTCGGCATGGTATCAGGGACAAAAAAGCAAGAACAACGAAATATTTATGGGCTTTGTATACAAGGTATTATATCCAACAACAGCGGTAACAACAAAAATATGCATTATGCACATTATGACAGACAATTAACGGTATTTTCGTAAAGAACGTTAAACGAATAGTTAAATGATTTTTTGTGGCCTTTTTTGATTAATTAACTAAAAAATGTTGCAAGGTAAAATAGAAGTTAAATTTAACATTATGCATTAGTTAATAAAAAGTAGCAGCAGGAATGAGTGTTAGGGAAATGGTTTGCAAATGAATACTGGGATTTAATAAATCGATTCTGGGTATAAGTTTTGGAAGACTTTTTTATTTAGGTTATGTTTAGTTAATTGAGGGATCGATTTGCATCTCTTCATGCTGTTCGAACCAACCTTATGGGCAACACTTTTGATTAAAGGTGTCTTAAAACGAATTGAATTTTGGCTTTTTGCCATAACCATAAATAGGTGTAATGGCTATGGAATTATGGTAGGTGTCAGTATGTACATACATACATACATACTTAGACGCCGTTTCCGGGTTCAACATGATTCAGAATCTTCTGGTTAAAGAGCCTGTGAGTTCAATTAGGATCCCAATAAAAAATTTTATCATTTTGCGAAGCACTAATGGTACATTTAAAAAAATAAACGCGTAATTATGCGCTACACTGATAGAAAAGGCGTCATAACGCTGTTGTATTTTGACATCAGTACTATGACAAGTGTCTTCGTTTTGACCCCATGACACTTTTTATCATTGTGATGTCAACCATAACATCATTTGGCCAAAGTGTCATCAAGGCAGTGATGCCAACAGTAGGGAATTTTCCCTTTTTGTAGGGATTTTTTCGGAAAATTTCTAGCGTAGGGGAAAAAGGACAGATTTTTATTTTTAAGGCAAATGTAGGGAATTTTCAAAATATTATCTCATTTTCAATATATTGTGTAAAAATACGCAAATATTCGTATTATTTTCATTTACGAATTAAACATTTAAGTACAAATTTAGTATTTTTTTAACAGAAACCTTATACCATGCCAATCTTCAACAATTGCCAAAACCAATAATCGGGTTTGCATTTGAAAAAATAATCGCAACTTCTAAACAAATAATTTCGAATTTGTAAAAAATTTTAAAGAAAACTTTTAAGGATATGGAAGGTAATATTTTTAAAAGGAAATATTTTTTTAATTTTTAGCACCGCACTTAAGAATTGTAGGATTATATGCCTTATCTTACAGCACTAGAGTAAAGCTGGGATCACACGATTGTCGCAATGCACCAATTTTCACACTTTTTAATACCCCAATCGTGTGACTGCACAACTAAATGGCTCTTGTACCAATCGAGGACAATATTGTGCTTACTTTTACCAATCAAATGCAACCCTGGTGCGGCAATCGTGTGACTGTTTGCTATGCAACCGCGCGTCAATTAAAATGACAAAAATGCACCAATATTTATTGTGTTCTTGTGCGGCAATCAAACAACACAATACGCGCCAATATTTGACTTTTTTATTAGATTTACTTTTTTGTGTTTCTTTTAGTAGGTAATGAAAATAAATATGTATTTCTTTATTTATTTTGCATTTAAATTTTTTTAATTAATTTTTTTAAGTAGGTATGTTCATAAGCATATTGAGCTGTTCTGTCCGAATATTTTTATTAAAGATATTTCTATTCGAACCTAAACATACGAAATTGTTAAACAGACTGTTAATTTTTGGAATATCTAAAAAAATTAAATAAAACTATTCAACAATAATTTGTTTAAGTATATGATTTGTATCATTTATCATTTAATTTTTTTCAATGAACAATCCAACAAGAACTTTCAAACAAATAAAAAAGCTGCCACAACAGCTGTTTTCGCAGTTAATATACATAAGTAAGAACAATCGTGTGACTTTTCTGCGGCAATTGTTGTAACCATTTCGCTTTGTACCAACTAGCGGCAATTAAATTTGTATAAAACAGGGCAATCGTGTGATTTCAGAAAATTTGGTTGGGGTAATTTCATTATTGTGCGTCAATAAAGCACAATAATAATTGTGTCATATTGGTGCATTTGCGGCAATCGTGTGATCCCAGCTTAAGGCAGTCATTTTTAGTAACAAAAAAGGAGTGGTTTGGATGCAGTATAAATGTTTATTGCCTTCAAATTTTAAAAATGTTTGCTGGGATTATAGCCTATTTCCGATGTGAAATAAGTATTCTTGAAAATTGTTAAGTGTTTTAAAAAGGAAAAAAGATGAGGAAATGAAAAATCAAATACGAAATTTGACCATATTTTTTTTCTCTAGATTCAAAGATATTTAGAGGTCTTTCAGTCCAAATTCAAATTTGTCACTGTTATTTTTGAAATTGAATTTTTATATATGCGTGTATGTCATTGACTTATTTATTTTGGTTTTTTTTTTGTTGTTAATAAATTATTTTATTATAGTATTTACAAATTGTGTATTTGTTTGCCTGTTGCTAAAAACAATAAATTCTAACGTAGGGAAAAGTGTAGGGAAATTTTTTTTGGTTGTAGGGAAAAAAAGGAATTTTTTTAAAACACGTAGGGACTTTTGGAAATTTTTTCCTGGCATCACTGCATCAAGGTCAAAATGAAATTATGTCATCAACGGAATGACACATCGGCATCATAGAAATGACGAACATATCCTCAGTGCGATGACAAAGTAACATCGGAGAAAGGACAAATTAGCATCAATTTAATTTAAAGTTTGTCATTAAGTCAAAGTCATTGGAATTGACTTAAGTCAACGTTAGAGAATATTATTATTTACTTACCCGTTAAATATGTTTGTTTCACGTTTGTCTTATTACGACCTTTGTTAACAGCCGAACTCTCATTAATTAGACACCAGTACCATGCCCCATATGGTTTTCGTAATCATTATACTACTTCAAAAAATTGTTATATTTATTTAACCAAATAATTTAAAAAAATAGAATAAAGGAATTTTTTTGTTATCATGAAAATAATGTTAATAGTACACAAAATGTGGCATCGAATTGATGTCACTGTAGTCATAAAATAGATGACACGTAAAAAATTTAACGAAGACGTTAGTCATTGGATTGATGTTACTTTTTGCTTCATTGATGCCATTTGTAGTAATATTGATGCACAATTTTGATGTTAGGCCATCATCAATATGAAGATGCATTTTTCTATCAGTGTACCCAATAAGACATACAGTTTACAAGTTTTATAAAAAAAAGATAAAATTTCAAGTGCCATGGCATTCCCTTACTACGAAGTACGGATGCCAAACGGAATCGATTTTAACAAATAACGGATTTTCGGGATCCCGGGAATGTTCTCATGGTGAGTAACATTTATTAAATAAATTTTCACATTCACATTCGAATATGTAATATGAAAAGTTAATATTTATTTTTTTTTTTTTTTTTAAGGAAATAAATGAAAAACAATTCATTTTATATAAAATTTTAAATTATTATTATGGTTTTATGTCTTAAAAAATTCTTAATTGTATAAACGCTTGAAATGTTATCCCGTATTCATAAATGAATGTTAAATTTAACAATGCTTATTAAAAGAAATTTTCACAAATAATTTGTTAACATTATTAAGTTTTAAAATTGTTTATGAATACAGTCATAAATCTGCAATATTTGTTGATAACTACTTAATCGACCAAAAAATAAAACACATGACAATACAAAATAAAAAACATGTCGTCAACATGAAATGAATCATTTGAACGCCAATTAAAATTAAAGAAGAAAAAGGAAGAATCATTTCAATAAGACATGAGCCGTATGAACTCAGACTTACTTAAAGTCAACATAAATTTATTAGACCGATAAAGTGTCCGTTAACGATTTTGGGTTTCTCAATATACCGACAAAAACATTGTTTTCAGTTGGCAATACCCTCAAAATACATATAAAAGTTGGGAGTCAGCTGATTGAATTTATCTGTATACAAAAAAAATAGAAAATCGACTTCAATTAAACAATTCGTTCAGACAATTAAATATTTAACTAATTTTGCCCCTGCAAAGGAATTGATCATATCAATTAACGGATTTGTATTTTCGAGTCATTGGACAATAAAAACGAACATTTTTATACATAAAGGAATTTTTCATACATAAATGGTGTTAAAATTAAAAATCCCGGGATTCATAAAAATAAACCCCGGGATTCGGGATTTGCCAGTCCCGAAAAATCCCGGGATTTCCCGTTTGGCATCCCTACTACGAAGCAGGTTTGTAAGGGAGAAAAATAACTGTTAAAAACATTCAGTGGGTAAATCTAATAGGTACGGTCACCACTTTTTATATCCGTTTCATAAAGCGCTTTTTGTATCAAAAATTTATTGCTTCAAAGTGGGAACTCACCATATAAAATCCATATTTTCCATGAAGAACGTGTCAATAAATCTGTTCAGATTCTTTTTGATTGGAAAAATGAAAAGATGGAAAAATTCAACTTTTTATTACAACAAGCACAAAGAAAAACTTTTAAAATGAAAGTTGCAGTTTAATCAACTGTTAAAAAAATCAGATTGGAAAAGTACAAGAATACAATTTTTAAAGGGTTGGCAATTCATAAAAGTCAAATTGAGTGTGGTTGCCAAATGTTGTTATTTTTCACAAAAACACTAATCAAATCTAAATTTTTTTAAACGTTGTTTTTTTTTTTAAAAAGTTAAAAATTAATTCAATTCAAAAAAATATTGAAAAAAAAAGAAACGGGTGAAAAAAATGGACAAATGCAGAAGTTAATAAAGTGCTTGGATTTTTGTCATAAACATAATAGAAAATTCGAGGTGAATTTGAAAAATTTTATTTCTAAGAAAGTTAACAATCTTTCTTTATTTTGAAGCCCACGGCACAGATATATTATAAAAATTTGATTGACAGGTTGTTTTACTTTATTTCACACGTCAAATGTGTACAACTTAACACTTTCAAAAGCACAAGCTCTATATTTACATTTGTCCTTCAAGTTGTGCTGAATAAGGTCAACAAGAAAAAGAAAGACAAAAACATTAAAACCATGGACTTCAAGAAGAATTCTTGACAAAAAGTACGAAAAAACAGAATTAAGAATGAACATGTAAATCAATTAAAATAGATAAGCATTCAAAACAAATTTCGATCTACCAAAGTTAAAATACCTTTTGGTTTAATGATTGATGTTTGACTATTAACTGCCAGCCGTCGTCAATGGCGGCGAGTGTCAAACGGCAAACGCCTCTGAAGAGATTGTGCGGTTACAATTGAAACATTTAAGGGCAAGCTGTCCGTGAAAATCTGGGTTCGATTCCTAGCTCAGTCAAGAATGAAAAATTATCAATAAATTTTTATTCATTTCATGTTGTAAAATTTATTTCTCCATAAAAATAATTTAGTGAAAATTAAAGTCAATGAACTTTGTTTAGCCTGATTAAAATATGGATTAAAAACAATAAAACAGTTTACTTAAATAACCACAAAATTAATTATTAGTTTAAAGACCGCTCACTTTAGCATGAGTGCAATTTTCCACTTTACCCTTTTTTAAATCAAAAAAAAAAATATGAACTGTTATATTTTTCACGAATTGTGTTAGTTATTAGTATCTTCGAGTGAAAATAAACAGCATCTGTCTAAATTGTTCTACATTATTTGACATAAAAGGCGTTGCAACCATAAAGCCTATAGTACACGGTATGTAAAAAGCCACATGCGCATGTGGTTCTGACGTAATTTTGACGTCACTACAAAGCCACAATAGCAAGTTATTTTTGTGTGATGACGACAAAATTACGTCAGAACCACATGCGCATGTGACTCTTTACATTCCGTGTACTATAGGCTTAATGCACGATGTTAATTGTGAGTTACACCTTAACGTCAGGTTTTTTGCACAACTCAATTTGACATTTCTTTGCTTCAGTGTTTGACAAATTCAACCATGGAAAGGTACACAAATTCAATGGTGTAACAGACAGAAGTGAATGGGGAATTTACAAAGAAAATCATCTTTAAGCCTATAGTACACGGAATGTAAAAAGCAACATGCCCATGTGGTTCTGACGTAATTTTGACGACAAAGCCACAATAGCAAGTTCGTGTTGTGTAATGACGGCAAAATTACGTCAGAACCACATGCGCATGTAGCTTTTTACATTCCGTGTACTAGAGGCTTTAGCAACGAGGCACACTTTCACCTCAGTGGATTCGTTAACAAGCAGAATTGCCGCAATTGGGCAAATGAGAATCCACGAGTGATTGTTAAAAAACCAAACCAGTTACCGTAAATAGTGTTCGCTATCGCGAGATGATAATCGACTTCTTAATGCCAGAAATTGAGGATATTAACCTGGACGATATGTGGTTCCAACAGGATGGAGCCACTTGCCACACAGCCAACGAAACAATGGCGAAATTCAATGGGCGTGTTATCTAATGGCGTGGCGGTGTTAATTGGCCGTCAAGATCATGTGATTTGACACCGTTGGACTTCTTTCTTTGGGATATTTAAAAGAAAAAGTGTACGTCAATAAGCCAAGAACTAAAGGATGAGATTATTCGGCAATTATGTCTCAGAGTCATTGAAAATACACTAACACTAACATTTTGTTTCTAAATTAACATTAAATTAATATTAAGATAATTCTGACAACTTTTTGTTTTATTTTTATATTTATATTGCAACTCGGGTTAGTTTAACTCAGTATTTTATTGGATGTATAAAAAGGTTTTACAGTTTCATCGTTAAAGAATAGTTGTAAGAAGTAAAATTGCCGAATACATACGGCTATGCCGATTCTTATATACCCTTCATCATAGTATTGAAAAGCCAATTGCTCCATAGTTCACATGTAATGGGTGCTATCTTATTAAAATCCTTATTCCGGGAGCATATTTGTCTGGGCGCTAGCTGATAAACAAAGTCGTTTTTGCTGATTTTTAAAACAAAACAAATCTTTAATACAGGGAACAGACCTGGGCGATTTGCACAACTTTTTCATTATTAATAAATTGATCAGTTGATCAGTTGAGTTGTAATTTTATAATTTTTGTACTATGGTTTACAACTTTGATACATTGCGGCAAACAAAAACACCAAAAAATTACAACTCAACACGAGTTGTTTTATTTACGACTCAACTGAGTAGAGTTGTGAACCGTAATAGGGGCCTAAAACTCATCATAAATAGTGCATTATTATTGCATAGTAATAGAGTAATAATAGAGAAGTGTATAAATAAAACGGCATTTGTTTTGCATTATCAAAAAAAAACATCTTATAAAGTAATTTAAAAGATTTTTTAATTAAGAAATCCGGATGCTGCTTTTGTGAACGGCATAGGACATTTTAATTTACACGCATTTTATCATAGTTAAACATACATTGCCTCCCATCATCTTTCTTAAATGTGCCGTAAAATTACTTTGTTTACAGTTACTATTTCTTTTTACTTCCCGATTGCACAACTGTAATAAATGTCAGTCTTATATGTTAAGTTTGATGTTCATAATATGTTTTAATTATAATTCACCATTTAAAATCTGTTTTAATAATATTTAATGGTATTTAAAAAACAATGCACTACTTTGATAAGAAAATAATGAAGTGTAGAAAATAGGGCATTAAAATGGTTAGCAATTTCATTAATTAGCATTTCCATTAATTTAGCTTAATGTAAAAAAGTTCTCAATGCATTAGCATATTTAATGCATTTGATCCAAGTCTGATAGAGAACATGAAATCTCAATTTTATCTACCAAACGTCTAAGCTCGGGAGAACACTTGCATGGGACCAGCTAAAGTATTACACAGATTTAATACTTCTTGAATATAAGAAATGAGGCTGTACCCACAATTTAATTTAATTACGGTTCTGGTGTAAGATATGTTCTTTACAGTTCAATAGTCGAGTAAACCAACTGTTTGTACCCAAAACAGATGGCGCTAGAAACATAGTTCTTGCACGGGCCGTTACAACCAAGTACTTTAGAGCAAGAGTAGTGTTAACTCATCCTTATCTCATAAAAAGTAGTCTGGGGTTACAAGACTTCTGCGCTGATAGCCTCAAATATCTGAGCCAAATTTGGCCCTCATAACTCGTATAGTATAGGCTCTATTGTACTAAAACTATTACTTCGAGAAGAAAAAGGTATTTATTTGTCTAGAACTGGGTTATTTTAATGGACAACATTTTGTTAATTTTCATTACTAGTATTCTACTAACTTTTTTTTAGAAGACTTAAAAAGTAAAGGCTTATAAGTAAATATGAAAGAGTACAGAGATTACTTTGAAGCAAATGGCCTTCGGAATAAATAGAAGAATTCGCCTTAAGCCCACGACTTTTTTCACTATACATTACACTGTTGCCACCTCATGTTTAATTACACATGTCATGTGTAATTTTTTTTCATGTGTAGCCCATGTGTAATTGACTCCATGTGTAATTTTAACATTTTGTAGCTCTGATTTTTGTTATTATTTTGTCACAAGATGTAAAAAGGTTTCTTGACAAAAAAAATTTAATTAAAAGAATGGAAGCGTTAAGAGAGCTGAGTTAAAAATGGTTGAATCATTAACTACTAACCACTTGCAGATAGCTTTTGGTAAATATATTACCTATAACGACGAAACATCTCGGGTACATTATTCTTTTCTATTGCAGAGAGTGGATAATTGGCTGCATAAGAAATGTTTGAACTTCTCAAAAGCTCAATTATAGAAAAAGGGATTCCTTTTGAAAATCAAGATGGTTTTGCACCAGATACATCTAATGTTATGTTTGGACAGTATAATACAGATGTTAAGTTGTTAAAAGACGAAAAGCCAGATATTCACCCTAATTCTATTTGGCGTCGGCAACAGAACACAACACCGTTTTTTATGATTTTTTTTCAATTTCGTATTCCCGCTGTCAATATTGCCATATTTCGATGGCTGTTAACAAATGTTTGGTATTTTGTAAGAAACATCGGCGTTGCTATTGTCTGTAATTGCCTTTTATTTTGTCGTCGGCGTTTTAAGTGTTGTCTTGTGCTGCTTTGTGTTGTGTTTTAAAAATTTTTAAAAAAATGTAACGTGATCTTAATATATTTTTGTGGAAATAATGGAAAAAATTAAAACAACAAGTAAGTGTCAGTTCGAGAAACTAGTGGAAGCGCTTTAAAAGACTCCATCCATCACTAGCAAGAAGATTTAGCAGGAGCTCTGTTCCTAATAATCAGGGCTGTGGAGTCGGAGTTGAAGAGTCGGAGTTGAGGTTTTTGTGCCGGAGTCGGAGTCGTAGTACCCACAAAAACTCGCGACTCCGACTCCCAAATTTTTCGGCATAAAAAATTTAAAAGAAATGTCTTCTTAAAACACATTTAAAATTTAAATAAATGGTTTATGAATACTGCTCTTATGTGCTGTTTCCAAATGACAGGCGATGGACTGAGTGCTTTTCATATAAATTTTACTACATAATCAATCGCTTGTCATTTGGAAACAGCACATTAATGTTTGCGTACGGTAATTTCTACTCAAAAACTCTAATTTTTAGAAGCCCGTACGGTAATGAAAAAATAAAAGTTAACATCACTGAGGCTCATATGTATATATTCAGCATCAAGATTTAAGTAGGAGTCGGAGTCGCACTTAAAAAGTTTGAGCGTTTGGAGTCGGAGTTAGTGCTTTTTTCGGACGACTCCACATAGATCTTGTTTTATTAAAAGTAATGCTGGGTACACTTAAGGCCATGCCAGATACAACTTTTGCTTCGCGTTGCGTTAGAAATTCGCTTTGACATCCAAGATGAAATATTCATACTTATACGAAGCATGTCACATAAAGAACTTTTAACGCAGAGCGAAGCGAAAAGTTAGGCAACTCTCATCTTTTTGCGCGCTTTGACAGTCTGCTAGTATAATTTTATTTATTTATTTTTAACAAACAATTCGTGTGTGTTGTCAAAGTGTTTATTGTGACATACATCTTTTGCGTTACGCTTTTCTGTCAAAGTTAGAAAAGTCACGCAAAGCGAAGAAGTTTTATCTGGCATGGCCTTTAAGGAGTTTCAAGAATATTTTTGCAACAACTTGCACTCTTACGCTTTGAAAAATTTTTGCTTCATAGTAATATGGAGCCAGAATATTATTGGAAAAAGGTTTTTGTAATAAAAGATTCCTTGGAAGACAGATTATATGAAATAGTTATGAAATAGGAAAGAATATTGAGCAATTTAAACATGTGTACGACGGATTTAAAAAGGAATACATAGAAATGGTGGACCAAACTTTGAACCTATTCCAATCTTTATAAACTAAAAGTGGAAGCTTTAAATATCTGGAAAAATAAAAAAAAAATTACCTCAATTAAACGTGATGTATGTACATATATATGTATGTACATATGTATGTATGTAGTTTACTTTGTTTATTTTTTAGTTATAAATAACTATAAAAAATAGTATGAAATTTTTGTTTTGAACCGTTATTTTTATGAAATAAAAAAACGATGGTTAGTTAAATTTTTGAAAAAAAAACGCAATTCTTTTTTTTTAGCTAAAAGAAATTCAAAACAAAACACGCGAGTTTGCAAATAAAAGATAGCATGTGTAATTTGTATTTTCATGTGTAATTTTGGCATGATCCATGTGTAATTTACCATATCGTTGGTGGCTGAATATATGTATGTACATTAGTATGTATTAACAAAAAAAAAATCATTAATTGCGACTATAAAAACTTTTAAATGATTTGGTAAAAAAAAATACCATGAAAAATAAACACGTGCTAAAAACGATATCCTGCCGTTTTCAAAACAATAACAACAACAACTTTTCAGCAAAAAATCTTCTGACATTTATGACAGTCATAAATAACCTAAAATGCTACGACGTTAGCGAAAATAGAAAGGAATCTATTTTCCAAATGACTATAAACTAAATTAAAGTGTCAGAGTAGTTGTAAAAAACACCAATAAAATAAGTTTCTAAGAACAAGGACATTTCGCGGGAATCGTAATAATAAACTACAGCCATAAACAAAAAGAATGCTAGAGTGCCTTGGTAGTCACAATTTTCGTTTAAATTCGCTCTGCTTTCAAGGTTATTTATAGATTTAAAAAAAAAAAAACAAAATTATAAGTGTTAACAGCCCAGCCCGTATCAACGCTGTTGTTTACAACATTGCTATGCGAAATAATCAGTGCTTTGTTTAGCGATTACAACTTACAAATGATAGAGAAAAATAAACTGCAGGGTTTCTATTTGCATTGGGCCCAGTAGGCGGTGAAAGTTATGAATGTTTGCACCACTTGAGATATCAAATTAGTGTTTTAACCACTAAAGCCACATAATCATAGTTATAAATACAAATAGAAAATGTTTAGGGAATATTTTAAAAACGTTTTTAAATATTATACAATACAGTATAATAAAATACACTGTATTTTAGAGCGTTGTTTTTGTATAAATAATTTTTACTAAAAAACATAGCATTGTTATGTATGTACCTAATTTACCTCCGATTTCACCAAGTTTAGTTATAATTAACTACCAGTATAACTGTCACAACATACTGTTAACTAGAAGACAAAGTAATAGTTAGTTTTTACTGAACTTGGTGAAATTGGGCGTTAATGTTCTATATCTTTTTGTACTGTATTTGATAAAAAAAAAATATTTTCCTAATTTATTCAACTTTTCTCTTCCCAGTTCTTCAAAAATTTATAGCAAAAATGACGTGAAAAAGTATAAAATGTCTATTTTAATAAAAACATTTTTTTCTAAAGAACATTCTGCGTTAGGATGTGTGTTCGCATACTTGAGGGGTATAGATGCAAAGACTGCAATGTCCACTTTTTTCACAAACGTAACTAATAATACCTCTTTGTTGTATTTAGTGAATGCTTCCAATTAGTGAAAATAACATTACCAAAAACACTTTTATCCCATAAAAAAGTATGTTCAAAAATTAAGAATAGATGCAAAAACGGCAATGTCCATTGGAGATTGTCGTTTTTGCAATGATCACAGTTTGTTAAGCTTTTTTTCTCTCAACTATTTGCGAAAACGTACGCTATTTTTTCATTCTGTTTCTTTTTTGCAAAACAAACCTAAAATAAATGCAAATAAAAATTTGATTTTTTTATAATTTAAGTAATTTGCCAAGAAGTCTAAAGAGGTCGAATTAAACCTTTGTTAAGTTTTATTTTAGAATTTTATAACCTTTGATTTTTTTAAGTACATTGCCCATGCTATAATAAAAAATATTGGATTTAAAACAAAACACTATTATTTATATCAGATCAAATCAAACAATACAAAATCCATATTCGATTAATTCAAAAGCAGCAATGTCCATTTGATTAGAGCAAGCACAGCAATCTCCAATTTTATTATTATAATTGCCTGCAAACCGCTATATCGATTTGGTTGAAACTTGCGTCATATCTTCATCATATTCTTATTTACTGAATAGCATGATATATAATACATAAATATGAATATACTTTGAGCTAGAGGTTTTTACTACTTATTACGAAAACTATAAATGTGGGCATCGCAGTCTTTGCATCTATACCCCTCACTTATTCTTTTTGGTATGTTTTATAAACATTGTAATTAGAAATTATTTATTTATTTAATTGAATTGCTCCATACTCAATACTATGGACTTTGAATGGAACTGAGAATATGTTAAACTAATAATCAGCAACCGTTCAGGTGCTCAGGTTTGTGGGTATATACATATATTATCTTACATACATATGAATCATTCAGTGGATAAAGGGAATGAGTCCATTTTTGGCGTTTTTGAGATTTAGCGTGGATATACATACTTCCTTTTATGACTAACGATGTATGGTAAAAATTTTGTTTTCAAATTTCAACGGAAACCCCCTTTTAAAGACAAAACATTTTTTTTGTACGAAACAAAAAATTTTTATTTTCAGTGGAAAAAGGGAATAAGTCCACGCTTGCATTTATATTGCATTAATCACTTGTTAACTTTGCTTTTAATCGCTCTTATTTGTTTTTATTTCTTGCCTCTCCTCGAGCTTTCGCCAATTTTTTGTGTTCTTAAAATTGTTGTTGTACTTAGTTCATTGCTTCAAGAGAGCAGCAATCGCAAGCGTAACTGTAATTTAACTTTATGCTTTATTACATAGGAATTCGACCTTTGATCGCTTGTATGATATCGCTGTGGTTAGAAGTATATCTAATTTAGTAAGTGCAGTGAGTGCAGATAACCTTCGTCGTAAGTTACAACCTTCCTGCTAATGCCCGTAATTCCTACAAATAGATATCTAGCTGTGTATAGATATCTATGGTGGAACGAATTTTTCATAATTTTAACACGTATGTCTTGCCTACTGGTTAAACTGTAGTGTATTTTACGTCATCGATTTTTGACAGTTAATTCTAAAAATTAATACAAACACAAATATTGCCATTTTTAAAAGAAAACTTAAAGGATAAAACACGTATGCAAAATTAACGTTGAAATTACCAAAATAGTTTTACCGGATAGGTAAAGATAACTGATAGGTAAATATATTCCTCCCGTGTACCATACTTTCTATAAAAACTTGAAAACAGTATCAAGTCAGAATAATTATTCTCAAAAAGACATATTATTTAGTTAAATTTGTTATACTTACGATGCATTTCAAAAGAAGAAATTTTTTTAGTTATTTTTTGTTTTCAAAAGATGAAATTTTGTATGTTATTTTTTTAAGTTTATTAAAAATAAAACTGTGCGAATGCACTGAACTAAAAAACAAATTATCTGCAGCCTTTTTTTGCAAAATTATAAAAAATGCTCTCTTTTTAAAATATACTAATTCAATTAAAACACTACGCGAGGTAAGCCAATATTTAGATGGATATTTTTTCTTTTTATTTTCGAACGAATGCTCAAAGTCAAATTTTAGCAACAAAAAATTTGGTGGACTTATTTATTTATTTATTATTTATGTTATTACAATACAACAAGAACAAGTCTTTTATTAAAGTATTGCCCTTTTTCAACTGAAACTCTTATCAATAAAAACGTATTTGTATCATATTAACAGGTTTTGTGATCACATACACTTACATACTAACATTATATATTAACAAATTGTAAAAGAAGCCCTAATAATTAATTTTGCAATTTTAGTTTTGAGTTTAGTTGTAACAACTAGATTTAAAGTCAACGTCAACTGTTCTGTCGTTTTTCTCCATTTCAAATTTTTGGACTCATTCCCTTTATCCACTGAACGACTCATATGTAAAAAAACACAACCCCCGTGTTTAGCAGCTTATCTAAAGAAAGGTCATAAGGCCGAGATGAAAACAAAGAAACACTAGAACGCCTTTTAAGTCCATACTAGTACATAACGGTCTATGTTGTTAAACGCAACGTTCAATTTCGCTTTACTAATTGTATCACATTTAGCAAATAGCTCACAGCCATACAGTAAAACTGGCATCAGATAAGTTTTAGCAGGTAGAATTCATATTCTTAAAGGTGTACAATGCTGGGTCCGCCAAAGAGTTCTAATCATAGAAAAGGTGCGGCCACAAGCATAGTTAATTTTGCAAATTTTACTATGTACATATTTCAATTTGCTGCCGCCTTTGAATAAATATAAATACGATGAAGTTGCTGATTAAGACAGATAATACTCTGGTCGATTAAGGCATTAATACAACTGGTATAAAGTTGAAATTCATCCGCGTACATTCTTACATTTCAATTTGTAAGAACGCCTGGGAGGTTATCAGAGTACAGTGAGAATAATAGTGGTCTAACAATGGACCCCTGAGGTACCCCTCTTGTTACAGGCAGTGCCTAGGATTTCTGGATTTTAGTTTCAAAATACTGATATCTGTAACCCAAGTATGTTGAAAATAACTGAGTAGCGGTCATAGAGAAATTAAAAAATGTTTAAGTTTGTAACAGAGAATGCTACGATCCACAGTATCAAACGCTTTTGAATGATCCAAAATGCCTTTGTTATCTCCTTATAATTTTATCTTCATTATTTTTTACAGACACTCGGAGTATGGAATAAGACTTATAGAACTCGAATTTTTTTTTTCATTTTTTAATATACATACATATATACTTATATAAGAAATAGTGCAACCCCCACTCAACACGTTATACACTATCAATCGTATACATTCGTACAAGCGTTTAATTTATAATTTTAAAGTGTGCACATTTTTTTTAAGTGTGTGCACATACAGCTTCACAACAAAATCATTTTAATTTTTATTCTTTGTGTTATATGTTGGTTGTGATTTTCATGCACTAAAAAATCGAAAATATGCGATAAAATTATTTACTAAATATCCAAATATGCAATAAAAACCTAAAAAATTTCCAAAACAAATCGTATTTTAAATTTATTAATAACAAAGACATACAAAAATGCAGTCTATTGTCATTCATATCGCGACCTAAGGACAACAATGTTCTATCTTACATGTATTTTAGGGGCAAATAGAACCATGTTGTCCTAAGGTCGCAAAATATCTTTAAAAAACTAATTAAGGTGCCTATTATGAACTAAATTCGATTTTCGACAGCAGTCGAATTAGCTGATCGAACGAATTTTCATTTGGTATTATGGCGGGCATTCGATAAAAATTTACTATTGTGATTTTGTTAATTCACAGTAGTACATTTTCGATCAGCTGTCACTTAAAATAAAAAAAATTTTATTTACAAATTTAAAAAATAAAATTAAAGTTAAGCGTGACCACGGCGGAATTATGGTTGTTTTCAAATAATTTAGCTTCAGTGGGGTTTCATCCCACTTTTTTAAATGCTGAACTTTGCTGCAAATCCTTTGGTTGGACTTGCATAAAATGAACAAAACTGATAAAGAATATGGTATTTGGTATACGAACACAAAAAAATTTACAAATAGTTACATTTTAAACAATTTATTTTTTAATTATTTACACCGTCGAAAGCAAATTTGTTTTCGTTGAAAAATTCGATGCACAACGAAATTTTCGACGGTGCTGCCAACTCATAATACCAAATTAACATTCGATAGTCGATGTTCGATAGCCAGCGAAAATCGTTTATCGAATGTAACTCATAATAGGGGCCTAAAATTTTTGTTTGTTCAAATAAATTAGTACTGTTTTATCAAAAGTATAACTTTGTCTATTTAGACGAAAAAAAACTTTTGTACGCTGAAAATGATCTCTCAACGTCAACCGAAGTTATAGGACCATACCTGAAGAATGCCAATCCAACTTTGATTCCAGATGAGATTAAAAATGTTTATTATTTATTTGATTTTTTGAAATCTTATTTTTTTTTTTTTTCAAAACGTTTTGGATTTTTTTTAATTTGTCGGGCTATTTTTTCCATATTGTTAATTTTAATTTCTGCAACATTAATTAATTTGACTTAAGTATTAAGTGAACTTAATTGACTTCTAATTTCCTTTGCAACGCGTATAACCCGTGTGCCAAGCAAGTAACTTGTAACAGTTTTGGATAAAATATTTTAAGCCCATTAGAAGCCATTAACGATGTAAGGTGCTGTTTGCGAAAACAGTAAATCGAGTTGATTTTGTTTTTATTTTGTTTTTTCTTAACCTACTTACAACTACAATTAATGTTGGAAGAATTCAAAGCAATTGTAGTGGGGAATATAAGGAGAGATAAACTCACTGTTTATTGTTGATGATTTTGTTTAAACTTTGGTATTGCTAGAAGTAGAGCTGTTCCTGTAATTCTTATACGGTTAACAGTTTTATTTGGTTTAATATCTTTAGTTTTTCTAAAATCTTTATGGATGAAGTTTCCTGATGATCTGGCCTAAGCAACCAGTGAAATGCGCATAGGAATAGCTTATTCCTTCAACAATAAATTTCAGTGTTTTTATCAAAAAATAAAATTGGGAATTAAGCACGAATATGAAAATCATTTAAATTAAATTTTGTATTCCCACGAAAATTATTTTGACATTTAAATAATAAATTTGTTTCAATAAAAAAAAACTTTATGTGCAGCTGGTCCTCCAATTTTTTTTTTAGAAACTTACTTTATCTCATTCTTTTAGACCAGTACGCTCATATATCTATTAAACTCTCCCAATAATTTATTAACAAATAACTAGTAATTTCAACCTGAAATAATATTGCATTCATATGTATGTATTATAATAATATTTCACTTACCTTTTTTGAACTCTTTTCAATTTCTTTTTCAAAATCGGTCAGAGGGGTTAAAGTCACAGTTACATCTTTAATAATATCACGAAAGGGACTAGGGAAAAAATTTAAACATTCCATCAGAACAAAATCATATTAAACCCAAACGCGAAATCAAAACTTACCTATTCACTTCGTCTGAATTATTTAACTTCGTCTCATTTTTGCGTTTTTTTGCAAATGAGGATGTAGATGAATTGGATGCGTTATTTGCTTGTAAATTGACGCTTGAATTGCTATTGTGGTTGTTTCCGCCCGGCATGGAAGATTGTGAATTATTCGAATTTTTATTAAAATTCGAACCCAAATTGCTGGTAGTATTGGAATTATTGCCTGTAGAAATTATATCCATGGGCGTTGGTGTAAGGTTAGTGCCATCCGAGTGAAGTTCACTAAGAAAACTAGATGATTGTGATTGGTTTGTAGCGGAGGAGAAAGGGTTCTTCGGAGAATCTCTAGCACTTGTAGAAGACGATATATTTCCGTGTAAATTTGACGCAGAGTTGGATTGTGCGAATGGCATACTATTCGAATTGTTGGTGGAAAGATTTTGTACTCCAGATGTGTGGTCACTAGCAAAAGGATTTGTAGATAATAAAGATGAAGAAGAAATAGTGGCTGATAGGCCAGTGTTTAATTGGGAATTACTAAGAGAACTAGAGTCCTTATTCTTAGATGACTTGGAGGATTTATCACGCGAATCTCGTGAGGAAAATGATGAAGAATAAGAGTCTTTATCTTTGTCCTTGCTGGAACTAGATATTTTATTCATATTTTTATTATGTTTTCCATCCTTGCCATCCTTGTAACTTCCCGAAGAACTGCCAGATGAAGATTTAACATTCGATATCGAATTGGTGCCCGCACCGATGGATGGTAATAGATTTTGACCACTAAAACCTGTAGAGGATGAGGTGGAATTAGTTGGATTTTGATAAGGGGTTGCTGTAGCTGTTCCTGCCAAACCTGACGCTGTTGCATTGCTCATGTTATGCACAGAGGATGATGATGAGGAAGGATTTCCCGTTAAAGCATTGGAACTAGACGACGATGAGGACTGTTTGGTGGCATTCGAAGATTTTCGTTGTTTCGATGATGAAGACAAAGATGACGGTAAATTTGTGGTAATTTTAATGCTGGTGGCAGATGTCGATGAGGCTGTCGTGTTCATTGTAGAATCAATTTCCTTTTCCGGTGACGACCCCGAATCGGAAGATGTATCATGGGCTATAGGTTTGTAAGGCGGAATCGTTTTAACATTGCCTCCTTTCTTTAATTTACTATAGTGATGCTGGCAATAGCCGCAATATTTAACATTGTCTAAATAGTTTCCAGCCTCTTCACACAGCAGACCCAAACTTTGAGCACATGTAACATGAAATTGTTGCTTACAATTGGATTTATTGCACTGCATACAAGCGCCCACAGTGGCCCTATGAGGTTTACCCAAATCCTGGCATATATAGCAATCTAAAATAGTAGACAAAACAATTACATTTTGAATTTCATATAAAAATGCTTCTTCCACTTACTTTTTCCATACCTCTCCTGGGGTATTAATTGCAATATAATGGGTTCCATTGTGGTGACATTACCAAATCTTACTTCTGGTATATAAAGAGCACAGACAACATGAGCCCAACCTTGATTATCGGTTTTCTTTAAAGCTCCATCTCTCGATGGACACAATTCACAACGCACTCTGGTCGAACGCTCTTGACTTTCGCACTTTCGACAAAACCATGGACCTGTGGGCACGCTTACGATTCCATAGCACGCTTGATGCACGGCAACGGTACAATTTTGGCCATCACAATATACGAGCGGGTTTTCTGGCCACCCACGCTCATCTGAACATACACAACATCCGCCGACCATCTCCTTCATTGTGGTCTGTATGAGCCGTTTACGCTTGCGTGAATCTATTTTTGCAAAAATGCTTCATAACACTTCCAGAGATAAAGAAAATTGTATGTAGTTATTTCTTAAGGTTTTTTTGTTGGTGAATTTGAAATCTTCGCTACAAGTGTTTCAGACTGAATTTGATTTTTTCAGGTTATCTGGAAAAAGATAAAAACAAATACAAGAGAGGCAATTAAACTGTATTCTAAATATAAAATATTATTCTAGTTTTATTGAAAAATTATTTGCTTTTGCAAAACCTAAGGCTAGACCAAACATCATTTAACAGTTTCTAAATAACATTACACAATTATCTTCTTAAAAAAAAGAGTTTAGTAAATCAATAGAAATAAACACTTTTTTTAATAAAAGTGTAAAAAATAAAAATTTTTAAACATCAAACATTGACTTCGCTTACTAAAGCTTCTCTGGACAGACTGCTTTCGGCCGAACCCAATGATTTTTTCCTCTATGGTAGGTATAAAAATATATGTCAATTTTAAAATGTTCAATTCAAACGTATTCGATTATAGGTACCTATATAGATGTTTGTATTTGTAACTTCTTTTCGGTAATAAAAATTAAGTTGTCTTATTACTCCAGTTAAGAATACCTATTTAAATTATTTTTTTAACAACTTTCCCATAGTGCATGTTATAACTTAAAACTGCCCTTCTTTGGGTAGGTATTATTTGAGTTACCTTCCATTATTTCACTATAATTTATACTTTATTAACATTACATACTTAGAAACCGATAAAAAACATGCACTATCAAAAAAATCTAAATAAATTAACAACGAAAACACAAGAAAAAAATGAGGATACAGCATTTTTTTTTGGTGCTATTTCACGTTTTTTTTTTTTATTTGTAAACAAAAAAGGCTGATATAACATAAATAAATATTAAAACAAAAATGAAACTGCACTAGATCATAAAGAAGGTATTAACTCGATATTGTTATTTTTTTACTTTTTAAAAAAATCGACATGTAATAGGTACCTACATATTCATAATTAAGAGAATGCCATTTCTTTTCCCCTCTCTCCTAAAAACTCAAGACTTGACGAGTCAAACTTGACGTGTGTGAACCGGCACTATCCGCTGTAAAAATATTGTGCTATTTTGTATCCTTTTTGGAAATGAATCTGTTGGTTAAAAATTCTTTTCCATATGCTTTTAATATTAAAATAAACAATATTTAATAGTTTTGCTTCTACTAAAAATTTGTCAGTTTTGAGTTAATACCCTCTTTATGAAAAAGTGCGACATGTTAAGCGTACAAGAAAAGTGATGACAATTAGAAAATAGCTGCAAATATTGTAATAAAAATAACAAAATAAAAAATAAAGAAATAAGAGAAAGAGAACAAAAATATTAGGTTTGAGGGAGGATGTTTAAAAGTTAAAGATGGAAACAAGAAATAGCAAATAAAAGGCATACAAATAAAAGTACATAATAAACCAAAGGGGGCAATGTAAAGGGGGAGGTTTGGTGTAAGCTCAAGAAAAGTTGTTGTTGTGTTACAAGCAAGTATGCGCTTTTTTGAGTAAAGTATAAAAAAAGATTTGAAAAATTTTATGGTATACTAAAAATTATTGATTTTTTTAAGGGATAAAACAAAAACATATTATAAAATCGACAAACAATTTTGAAGAATTTATTAAAAGTTATCAAAAAAAAAAAGCGCGTAAATATTCTTGTACCAAAGTGGTCAAACAACGCTTTATGATGGTCTTTCACAGAATACTTAGCGGGTAAATGAAGCAACGTAGAATATTCAATAAAAAAAAAACGTAACACACCTTTACGAAAAAAGCACCCAAGTGTGAAAAACTTGTTTTGGATTTCACATTTTAAAAAAGAAATTTGTTTTAAGCAATGCATAAATATTAAAACAATAAAAATAAATTAACTGCAATAATAAAAAACTTACTTTTGCCAAAAAAAATTTTACAAGAACTTTATTGATTTTCTCCAGGTTTTCTTACAACACAAACACGCGCACTCTTTCACTTAAAGACTGCATACCAATTTTTCACTTTTGGCTTTATTTTTTACTATTGTTATTTATTACATTTACTTTTGCCATTTTATATACATATCTTTATTCACAGTATTTTAAATTATTTAAATAAATATTAGTTTTGTTTTTTAACTTTAAACGTTGACGTTACGATGCCTTAAAGAATATTATGTAGAAATAGAAGAAAACGAAAAAAGTTAAAGAAAAAACAGAAAAAAAAACAATTGAAAAAACACTTTGCATTTTACCATACATACACTCACGCACACCGACACATAACTTGTTTTTAATTTTTAAATTCTAATTCGATTTTATATGAAAAAGACGGAGACAGCTATATATTAAGCTTAATAAAAACTCCAAAGAACTAACTGAACATACCCTTTTATCAATAGACAAGAAATATTTTTCTTGCTACTCCCTTTACAGCTAATAATAGAATTTTGTTTTAGGTTTTTTAGACGTAAAAAGAATAACTTTTTAACTTTTAATATTTACTATAATAAACAATGTTTTTATTTTTCATTTAAAATATTTTTTAGTTTCGAAAGTTTTGTTTTTTAAAAATATTTATACAAATTTCCTTGCACCATTTTCACAACGCACTTTATTCGATTATGAAAAGTTAAAACTACTTGTTTCTCTTTCACACCATCTTTCTATGGATAAGTAGTGACAATATTGCGTTTTTTGGAAAGTAGTATAATGTTTTTAAATTTTAACAGCTGAAATAATTATTTAGTTATTTGAATTTTTATATATATACTAGCTGGCCCGGCAAACATTATTTTGCCATATAACTTATTTCTTTCAGATGTTACAGTGTCTTCATGCCAAATTTAAAGAAAACCTGTTGATAATTTAAGAAGATAATAAAAATTATAGGCTTTAGTTCATTCCAGATGTTACATACATTATTTGCCCGCCAAATTTCAAGAAAATCAGTTGATAAGTTAAGAAGATATGGGGAGGGGAGCTTTTACTTCTCTTGCTCTATTTCATGCCCTTCCTCTTTCAGATGTTTCAGTGTCTGCATGCCAACTTTCTTTTATATATATAGAGATATATTTCAATATAAACAACCTATATATAAATCTGCAAAGGCAAAGCAGTTAAGAAGACTTTCCTCCTCTGTATGTCAACCGATTTGAACAAACTATATATACACCATTTAAGATATTTTTTTAAAATATGTTCAATATTTTCAGAGTTGTAAGCATATTAAGAACACATATGTAAATACAATGTTTTTTTCAATTATCAAATAATAAAATAAAAAAAACATTTTTCAGATGACAGGCGAAATAGTTAGAAATTTTACTCAATTTGTAATGGGGACTACTGATGTGGCATTCCAACATACTTATTTTTCTTGACACAAACATCTACTGTCCACTAGTTAAAATAGGTAACCACTTTTCGCTAGATAATTCTATAGCTCAAAGTAATACAGAAAAAAATGTCAACGACAAGACGGATAAATATATATGCTAAATAGATCCCGTTACTACAACAACAACAAAATTTAACGATTTATGTTTCCTGCTTAAATTATTTGCAGATTAATTGTAAAAATACACATATTTTTTATTTAACATAAATATAAATTATTTTAATAATTTTCTGTTTTTAAAACTTCTGTTTAATGGCTTGAAAACGGAAAACCCAATTAAGTTTAAATATGCACATTCATTTTACAATTTAATTTGGATTCAAAATTGTATTTTACCTCTTTTGTGACACCGTTTTTAAGCCGAAAAATAAATAGAAGTTCTAAAAACAAGATGCTGTTGTTATTATAATGGTTTTATATGTAAAGCAAAGTTAAATTTTAATCCAGCTAGAATAGGATGTTTGTAGTACGATTATGTTTAATATACAACCCCTAACTGAATCTTCTGATTATTATCTGACAAGTAACCACAGAGCATACAGAGCACACAAAATCCAGTAAATGAGTACACAAATTGAGAGCGTAAAGTGACGGTTCTTGTCAGAGTATTTACAAATTTTTACTGCAGAAATTTTTGCAGTAAAATTTAGTAAATCTAAAAAACATATGTTCCAAAAGGCAAACAAACAAAAGTAACAAATTAAATGCATATAAATTGTGAAAAAATTGTTAAATAAAAGAAAAGTTGAAATAAAAATTAAACCAAAACAAAAAGTGAATTACTATTAATAAATTAATGTTGTTTGTGAAGCATTTATTTGGCTAAATACCACAGAGCATACAGAGGTGTCAAATAACAATAACAAAAACATCTAATTTTTGTATTCCTTTTTTTTAACATTTTAAAATACGCTCGTCTTTAAATCTTAGAATGAACCTTTTGCGACTCTCTGTATGAGTCATAATTAATAAAAAAAATCGTTTTTGGAATATCAAAATTATATAGCCAATACAATTTCAATAAAACAAACCGACCTAAGGATCTGCCAAATAAGATTATTATTATATAAAAGACTCGAGAACTAATCTTAAAACACATCTCAAAGATTCCCTCTATGATTAATGTAAGCGTCTTTAGCTGTGTTGTAGAAGTATTTCACAGCGGCATCAGCTTGTGTTAAAAAATGCGCTCTTCATGACATTCCCAGTAGACTCTTACTCGATTGAAAATGCTAGCTGGGTAGCTTGGAATTCAATTTATGTTTGAATTCTTGTGCCATTAAAAACATATCTAATGTTTAAGAAATTAATGATAATTTAGTAATATAAAAACCCCAAGCAAATTTTCTATATTTATAAAATTTGAAATAAAACATTATTCACAAAAAAATATTCCAATTAGTATTACTTATAAAAAGCTAAGACTATTCATATTGTATATATTTACACATACAAGTTATTACTTGCAAGTTGTGTATACGTATACGTACGTATTTTATGAATGTAAGTGCTGGTTCATACACGTCAAGTTTTACTCATCTTACGTTTTTAGGAGAGAGGGGAAAAGAAATTACATTTTGTTTGTTTAAATATAAAACAAATTACACATTCATCCCTTTGTTAAATTCCCTAGACCACATTTTTATTTTTTTTTAATGTTTGCAATTTTATGATTGAAAGTGCAGTTCACACTCTTCAACTTTTATTCGTCAAGACTTTAGTTTTTAGGAGAGAGAGGAAAAGCAATAACATTTTCTTTTCCCTTCTCTCCTAAAAGCTCAAGACTTGAAGAGTGTGAACCAACACAAACAATTTTATTTTATTATTAATACGATTTTCGTATGACGTGCTAAATTCCCAGTTTTTCATATTTGATAAATACACTGAAATTTATTGTTGAGGGAAAGCTAGCTTCTATGCGCATTTCACTGGTTGCTTAGGCCAGCTCATCAGGAAACCTTTTCCAAAGATTTTAGAAAGGCCAAAAATATTATACAAATAAAACCCTAAAGCGAAAAAGAATTATAAACACTCAAAGTCTTACTTGTAACAATATCAAAGCCAAAACAAAACACCAACAATAAGCAGTGGGTTTATCTTTTCTTACATTCTCCTACAATTGGTCGGGTTCTTTCCGACTTTTTTTTTTTTATTTTTACAGTAGTGTAACATTTGACATTAATTTTTATTTTTTTTTTAAATACCTAAATTTTTACCGAATTTTACTCTTGTGAATTTTTCGAAATTTTTTGTTTGAGTTTCAGTTATAGTTTCGAAATATTTTTTAATATTTTAATATATTAAATATATTAAAACATCAATACAAATATTTATGTTACATAAATTTCGGTAAATTGACTTCCAATCTGCAAGAATATAGATTATATATGTTAAAAAAAACTTTTTAGTTAATATTTATTATGATTTTTACAAGAAAATCAGAAACTTTCTCACAGAATATATATAATTATCGCATTATGCACAACACTTTTCTAGAAAATGCAACTCTACATTTACTGCACACAACAGAGATGATTCTTTCACAACAAAATATGTTCAAGGCGAATTCATTTTACTTGTTCAAAAAAGTACTTTTTACCCCTACTTCTAAAATATTTTTCCCTATATAATTTTAAACGTTCATTTTACAACACTACAAATCACCCTTCCGCAGATTTGAAAGTAAAATAATTTGGTCACGGATACTACCGAAAAAATAAAGGTTAATAATCAACCAATTTTAAAGAACCTACGTTAAAAAATACATTAATTACGAAAAAAATAATTTAAATTTTTAGCAATTTGTCTAGATAACAAAACAAATTGCTGCATTTCCTGTCTGACTGTGCGTGTGTGCTAGCGTTACTATTGTTGGGTCGTTGACGTTGGCAGCTGCTGTTTGAGAAAAATCAATTTTCTGCGGAAGAATTTGTTTTTTGATTTCGTGGTGCAAGAAATATATTAAACCAATTGTTTTCTTATTTAAAGCTGGAAATGAGTTCCCAAGGTAATTGCTTTGTTGTCATGCCACCAAATTGTGCTACGGAGAATGTCATCTTGGGTCGCAACACTGAAAATGAAAGTTTGGTGGGTGTGGCCCAAGAAGTTAATTTTTATGACAACACAGAGTCTCTAGAGGGAAAGGTGAGTAAGAATTTTTATTCTTAAATGGATTTATAATTTAATGCTGTTTTTATTTTGCTATAGAATGATCTTGTTGGTGAGGCTTCTGCTTTAAGGGTTATTTTGCAAAAACCAAAACCTGGTGTTTGGGGCGGTGATTGCGGTTCAAATGAACGTAATGTCAGTGTTGCCATAACTTGGAGCAACGATGCAGAATGTGATTTATCTGCATTTGATATTGTTCGCTTGTCTTTAGCCACTGCCGAGTCTGCTGATGCGGCTGTGGATCGCATTGGTGATTTGGTGGTCCAACATGGCCATGACGATGCAAAATTCAGTTTAATTATCTGTGATCCTTCTAAAGTTTGGCTTATTAGCTGTGCTGGTAAATTATGGGCTGGGCAGCAGTTATCGTCGGGTTATCATCATTTACCCAGTGACGGATTGGCCGTAACCACGACCATTGACAATTCTATTGAAGGTTTAGGTGATGCTTTAAAGACCTTGGGTTGCTGGAATGGTGAGGTATGTTGAGTAAAGTTATTCATATGTAATATTAAATGTACAAAAAACAAAATTTTTCTAAAAAACCCGGAAAATTTACCAAAAATTTATCGAAAACTTAAAAAAATTCTCAAAAGTAAACTGCTCCCGAAAAAGTTCGTAAACATTAAAATTTCTAATAAATACAAAAAAAAAATAATAATAGCAGTAATCTATGTCTACAATAAAACTTTACATTTTCTAGTGATGATTTGTGAATGTTTGATTTTGCAAAATGCACTAACAAAGGCTTGTAAACAATAAATGCTACCTTACACTACCACACACGTCTTACGTATTTCGTAATACTTTTTAAGATATACATATGTAAATCCTAATGAATTTTGTTGCGACTGTCAAAAAATCCAATTTAAAGTTGCAGTTTGTATTCACTTTTTTTTTGTAAGAAAAAGTTTATGTGATATTTAATCTATCTTTTACCAAATATTATGTTGCTGGTACTCCTAATATTTTATTTATTTAATAGACATTTAAAAAAATTTTAAATTTGATTTCACCCAGAATGTACTAATAATACATTTTGATTTCACCTAATTTTTTATTAATATATTTTTCATTTTCTCCCCCTAGGCCGATATTAATTTTGCTGCCTGTTTCGATTGTTCTCCCAACTCCTCATCAGATTGGAGTGGTGATGAACCTTCCGACGATGGCTCATACTCGTTGACCAGTATGTTTGAAACTTTACGTTCAGCAGCCAATGAGGCCACATCACGTTCAGCTTCTGTTTTTGTGCTGTGTAATAATGGTATATCATGTCACTGGTTTACCGCCACACCCAATGCAAGCGAATCGGTATTTAAACCATTCGTTTTTGCGCCACAACCAAAAATATCACCACTCACTAAAGTGCCAGATGATAATGAAATAACATTATTGCATAAATTACATGGCCAACGTAAACCGGCCTCATTGGAGCATTTGAAGGCCTTAGAGACTGCCTGCGTCGAGGAAGTTTTGGCCTATTTAGCTGAACATCCTGAGGTCAACGAGGAATTGGATGAATTGATGAAGGATTGTGTAGAAGCTGAGGTTAAATTCTATCGTTAAATTGAAATGGAATGAACACCAAAAGAAAAAAATAGATTATGTGATGCTGAAAAATTAAACAAACAATTTTTAATACTTTAAAAACGAATAACAAATACATATACGATTTAACTTGTCTCTTAAAAACACAAGCTTGCTGCTAAAATTAACAAAAAAATTATTACATATATATAAAAGTAAAAAAAGTAATTAAATAAAAATGAAGATACAATAATACTTGATATAAGAGATTTAAGCTTAACAGAAAAAATTATCTTATCTTTCTTTTTAAAGTAATAATTAATTGATTCTTTTTTAAATCTCATTTAAAGTGATATTTTTTATTTATAGTGTTTTTTTATTAATTTTTTAAATTTTCAGTTTTTTTATAAAAAAAATTGTAACTTTCTTGCATTTAGACGTGATTTTGTTTTGTTTTTTTTTTATATGTAAATTAAAGACGAATTTATTGTAACAATTAAAATGCCAAGTATTTTACTAAAAAACAAAAAGCGAAATTACACGTAGAAAGTTGTTTGCTTCAAAATTGAGTTTAAATAAGGAAGGAAATATAATCTTTTGTTTTTATTTTCTTTCTTCTATAAACTTAAAATATGAACAAGAAAACTTTTTGTAAGTAAATTCGTTAAAATATTCCTAATTTCAAATAAAATTTTTTTAATTTTTATTTAACTACTAAATGCATAAAAGACTTAATTATGTGACTCAGTGTAGTAGAAAGATACTTATTTTTTCTACAAAATGGCCGCTTAATCTTATGTTTCCTTTTTATTGAATGTCAAAGTATTATTTTTTTTTAAATTTTGTATGTTATTATAATGAATATTTAGATTATTATATTTTAATCTTTAAAAACGCATAAAATTTATATTTGTCTCTCTTTATCTTTATATTTATTACTTAATATATTCCATATTTTAATGAATACGCTTAATTTTCAAGAACGTATTTAAGCAAAAGTAAAAAATTTCAAAAATAATTGAACAGAAAATTTAAATATATAAACGCAAATAAATATTTATATATTTAACTACATACATATATAACAAAATCAAAAGTAAAACACGAAAACACAACAAAAAATGTAATAAAAAATAAAAAACGATAAAACAAATTGCAAAAAATTAAAGACATTTTTATTTAAGTAAAAAAAAGATAAGTTCAATGACAAAAAAAAAACTGCAGTTTTTTTATCAGACCAGCCTGAAGTGTAGTTTCTCTGAGATCAAAAAATTTACCCATAATCGCAACAGCACTAGATAAAAGGTCAATTCAAAAGAAATTTATGTTTGCAATCACTAGGGATGCGATTTCCATGTAAATGCATGTTTTTTGTCGATAGTCTAAGATCGCAATCGACCAATTATCTTTCCGAATCATTAAATTTGCGATAAAATGGCACCGATTTGTTTTTATTCAGGCCTGTTCTGCAAATCACATTTACTCAAATCACGTGATTTCAAATCACATGTGCCTACTAAAATCACACGTTTGATATTTTAGTGTCCCGCTTTTGTGTGTTTTGGTGTGATCTTAATTTTCCGAAAGTGCACCGAGCAACACAAAAACGGTATGACCTTCAAAACACCATAAAATCACACGCGTGTTTTCAAAAACACGTGATTTGAAATCACGTGATTTTCAGAACAGGCCCGATTGTTGCATATTTTGGTTTTAAAGGCATATTTTTGCATACTTTAAAATTTTTTAGCGATATATTTTTTTTAAATTTCCAACTTATAAAAACATTTCCAAATTGTATACAAAAAAAAACTTCCTAACAAAATTTTTAAATCTATGTTGTTGTTTTTTGTTTGGCTTAAGGTCATATCGTCAGCTTAGAGTGCAAAGGTGCTAAGTCCACATTTTAAGACTTTACAGGAGAGACATAAAACTTTCCTAAATGAATCTATGGAAATATTCTATAAAACTTTAAACGTAATTTTATCGGTGTTGGTTCATTTTTTAATTATCAAAAAGGAGCAATTGAAAAATAGCACACGCTGCTGATTTTCAAGCATTTTCGGGACTTAGCTCATTTTCTGTAACTTGTTTTATGTTTGTGCATTGGACTTAGCACATTTTCTTAAAATCATTTGTTAAATATTTATGAAAAAAAAAACAATTTTATAATTTTTTTTTTCTTTTATTGTAACAAAAAACATTAAAGACAGTCTTATTTCATTGCTGTTAAATAAAAAAATATCACATTAATTATTAATTAATTAATTAATTATTAATTAATCATTCGTGAGGTAAATCGTCGTAGAATTTGTGGTGATCTTTCGGCAAAGTAGTTTTTAAATATTGCAGGTCTTCATATTTTTTAGCTGTTATTTTTCTTCTTTCCTGGTAAAGCTGTTGAAAATTTGACCAGTCCAACGCCACTACATTACCATCTATTCTTTGGGGTAGTACTTCCCATGGATCAGGAAATCTGAGCTTAAAATATATTTCACCATTCGGTGTATATTTAATACCACGAATATCCGTTACTTTTGCATCGCCTTTTCCACGACCAGGTCGAATATTTTTGATAAATTTAACGTTTTTAAATGTTTTAAAAAAGGAATGATCCAAATAGGTAACATCATATGGTTCGGGGTTTTTTCGGGCTCCTTTACATATTCCAATATATTCCGCAGGAACATCAATATTTCTATTTTTCATAGCACGCTCAATTGTAGAATGAACGCTATCTGCCTCCATTTGGGTATGCCCGGTTTCAAGAATTTTTTGTTCTATAGTAACATTATGTTTGATTGCTGTATTTAACAGGGCGTTACTCATTAAGCAATTACGATTTTGATAATTACACCCATCGCTGTAAAAAATAATTTTTTTAGGGTCATTTTCACGGATAATTTTTTCTTCAATAAAAAAAACCCATATGCTTGCAAATTCCTCAGCAGTTACTCCGCCTTCAGCTTCATTCCATAAGAAACAGTATGCCTTTTGGTTTATAAGATTATGAAAACCCAAATTGTGCACCTGCAACTTTGTCCGGTAGTAGAGACTGCTGACTTGAGATTTTGGAGCCATTAAGACAGCTTGAAGATCAACGGTGAACACATTTGCTTCTTCATTTCTGTCTTGGTTTTTTTCATTTCTAGCTTCTTCTTTTTTTTCTTGGTGAAGAGTGTAGTCTTCATATGAAAGGTTGTCGACTGAATAACGTGAACAGGTTTCACATTGATCCTTCTTTGGTGAGAATAAGCTAAGATTTTTGATATCAAATATTTCGTAGAATACCGAAATCGAGAGCGGGTGCACTTTTTGGCTTTTACACCAATCATTAACATAAAAGTCGTAAATCATTTTTTTCGAACGCCATTCAGGCAAAAGATATCTTTTATTCGTTGAAGCACGACAATAATGGGATTCCATAGATGGTAGCGATTCAAAAAATGAGTTAAGGGATTGTCTGTCTTGACTACATTTTTTCGGAACACTTTCATTTAAATTAGATTTTGAAACCAGAGGTTTCTTTAGTGAATTATGCACAGCACGTCGACCTACGTTCAATGTATTTAAAAAACATGTTCTGCATACACGTATATATTTATTTTGCACTTTGAGGTGATATTGTAAAGTAACGCTCCTTCTGGATTCGTTGCTTACCTTTCTATTTCGGGATCTTGAAGGTGCAGTTGTTTGTATCAATGTGTTTACATAAACTTTTTTTGCATTCCAATCCATTTGCCAGAATTGTTTAAATATTTTTTGTCTTTCTTCATCATTGATTTGGGCACATTTTATGGTAGAAGCATCACTTTTACACTTACATCTTTGTTTAATGGCTCGTGGTTCTTTAATTTTTTCATAATTCCAAATGTCGCTCTCTTTTTGTTTCCCATAATAACGTTTTCCTCTTTCTCTGGATTTCTTATTTTTGGCCGCAAACCAAGCTGACTTCTGCATCTGAACTCTCTTTTTGCGATTTTGGGTCTTAGTCGGTAAGTCAAAAGAGTCGTCAGAATCGCTATTAAAACCATAAGGAACAAGCCCAACAACTCCATCATCTGGTGCAATGCCATAGTTGTCGTAATTGTTGCATTGAAGCGGTTGTGGACCAGTGCTATTGCTGTTATGAAGAGACATTTTAACATTCTATGAAAAAAAAAATATTTGAAAGACATATTCGTAAAAAAACAACAAAAAAAGCAAATTGTTACTTACCTTTTGGTGATAAAATGAAATTGGCAAACTGATAATACTAGAAGTTTTCTTTCACGTGAATGTTTATTAAGCAATAAAAATTAGTTTCATTACTGCGATTGAAAAATTTGATTAAAAAGAACAAGGTTTTTTTTTAACGGGACTTAGCACGTGCGATATGGCAGGTGTGGACTTAGCACTTTTGCACATCAGTGTTTATTTTGTTTAGTGTGATGTATTTTTCATTTATCTTTCGTTCTGCATCAAAATGTAAATTTGTATAAAAAGTGGACTTAGCACCTTTGCACTCTAAGCTGACGATATATTAAAATTATAAATAAAAAAATCCACAAATTTTTGTATGTTTAATTTTGTTTTTTATTTTACATCCGCTATTTCGACCATACATCGGTGGTCATCTTCAGGGGCTACAAAATACACATATGTATATTTAACATTTAACAAAAATTTGTGGATTTTTTATTTATAATTTTAATACATGACCTTAAGCCAAACAAAAAACAAGAACATAGATAATCGACACAGGTCAACAATAAATATTGAACAAATTTTTAAATCAATTAAAAAAATTTTTTTAAGCCCTGCTTAAAATACAAGGGGGTCTACTCTGTATTGCGATGCGAAAGCTAAATGCCAACTTGGTACTCTCTATCACTACTTTCGCAAAATGTTTTGAAAATGGATCAATACTGGCAAAATAAATGAAAGATGGCGCAGATTGACAGTAATGAAATGCTAAAATATGTAAAAATATTTGAAATTGGAAAATTTAAATAAAATAAAAAGTGATGATTTGGGAAAAGAAAAAAATTAATAGATGCAAAAGACAAATGCGCAAATGCATTAAAGAGTACCAATCGCTAGATTTGCTACAATTTTCTTTCGCATCGCAATAGAGAGTAGCCCCCAAGATTTTAAAGATGTCGTCAAGGGATTCTTCAATTTTTAACCGATGCAACATCTTACATGGTTACGGCTGTCAGTTGGCCTTAAGAAATTAATCCAAAACTGCTACTTGTTACATGGGTTACACCAGTTGTGAAGGAAATTAGAATCCTATTTGAATATTAGTTTATCAATTAACAGGTCCCAAAGTAGTAGCACACATAAAAAAAAAATAGATAAGTCAAGTAAATATACCATTACAGAACATTCTGTCTGAAATAAAGCCATAATAAACTCATTGAACATAAGATTAGGCAAGAGGAGGAAAAAAAATCAAGAGAATTCTTAATCCTGAACAGACAAGTATGCCATACGTATATCGCACAATAGTATTCACAATATTGATATTATACGGGAAAAACATATTTTAAAGGCCTCCTTCACGAGTTGCCATTTTTAATGAAATGTATCCCTTAACACCGTAGCCAGTATTAACAAGAAGGAGAACTTGGCTTGATGCTTTAGAATACTATTCAAAAAACTTTAAGCAATTTAGGAATGTTATTAAAATAAATATTAAATTGAGAGATCATTTTACACGTACAAAAGCTTTTTAACAGACAAAGGTTTACTTTTGATAATATAAAAAATTTATTTATATTCAGCGTACTTATGAATAAAAATTCCCCGGGAATTTTCTCCCTTCTCCCATTTTTCCTATGTAAATTCAATTGTAAAAATGGAAAAAGGGAAAAATCTACCGGGGAATTTGAATAACAATAGAATAAAAACATCAATAGAAATTTTTTATTTTTTGTTTTAAAAAAAATTAAAAAAACAAAGTCCTTTTTATTGACAACGTTCCAGTTTTTTTGTGCATATTTTTTATTTTTTTAATGCATATTTTGGAGTTTTTAGTGCATGAAAATCTCATCTCTAGTAATCATTTAAAAAAATACTCGTCTTTGCTAATATTCAAATTCAATCGAATTTGATTTTTAAAACATAAACGATTGTGATCTGATTTTCGGAACATGCCTGATATTTTTAAAGAACTAAAGTAAAACAGGGGTGTGCTGGAAATCGCAAACGCAAAACGCAAGAATTTGGAAGTTGTTTTTAATAAACTTAAAACTTAATTCTTATAATTTTTGGTTTAAAATCATGTTTAATAGGGAGATATTTGTTTAATATTTGTCATAAAATTCTTTTATTACAGAAATCTTATTTAAGAACGACTTTTAAAATTCTTGCGTTTAACGTTTGCGATTTCCAGCACATCCCTGAAAGGTTCATAGAAAATCGCTGAAATAGAATACCGAAAATCTTAAAAAGTTGCCACATACTATCAGAAAAATATTACAAAAATCAAAAAAACAATAAGAATTCTGAATCTATGATATACCACAGTTTTTTTAAACAAATTTTCGAAAGAGTACCTTATATGGGACCGTCAGTTAATCAAATGGAAAATTATTTTTAAACAAAAAATTAAAAAAAAAACCTAAAATTTTCAAAATTATTTCTAACGGGATTTATCTAATTTTTTATACCAAAATTGTATATTTATTAAATACAATTCGTACCAAGGCCCATTGAAAAGGTCTGCGCAAGAAGCCTGATGATCATTGTTTATGTTCTTTTTAGTTGTCAAAAGTTGTTTACATGTGCATGTATACGTTTATGGTATGCGACACATACACGTTTTTTCTTTTTGCTTTGTATATGTGGTAGTAAATTTTTGACAACTAAAAAGAATCGTTTTTTGTTTTTGTACAAGTAAGCAGACCTGATAGATGAGCCTTGATTCGTACTTTACATAATTTATTGAATTCCAAATTAAAAATATTCACTTTTGCTTTTTCTTCTTTTTGTTTACTCTACTTCCACATTATACTAAACCTCTTCCAACATTAAATTGGTTTTAAACAAAGTTGTATCCCTTTGTAAGGCCTCCATTATAGTAATTTCAAAACTTTGGTAAATTTCACGAAAATCCATTATATTGGCTGGCTCCGATTCCATCCAAAAACGATCGAATTCGAACAGCAAATAACAATAGAATTTATGAAAATGTATTAAAGAACAGGGTTTCTTCGTAGATTGGGCCACATTGTAAAAATGGGTTTTAGCTTCGCCCGACTTTAAGAGACGATATGCCATGGCAGTTAGATTAATGCCAACAATGGCAAAAGTATAGCCTAAAGTGGGATGCATGGAGTGTAATAAAACATGTTGAGCGGCTTCCTTGTATTCGCGGGCAAAGTATAGAAGATTTTCGAGACCCAGCATGCCCATGCCACGAAAATCGGTTTTGGGATCATCGCCCTACATAATAAAGTGTATTAAAAAAAAAATGTATTTAAAATATCATTTTTTCTTTTAAAACTTACCTGAAAACCAATTTCCTGCCATTGCTTAGAAATTCTTCCTTCCAAAGGCTCTTCAGGCATTAGATAATTCCACAATTCCAACAGTTTATGTTCATGATCTAAGTTATCTGAGTCATAGGGTTCAGATCTTAACCGTTCTATTTCATGCATCAAATGTTTGTAACTCCATATTTGTAAAACACACGCTCCAAATAAGGCACTAAAATCTGGATGTATGCGAGATTTTATATGTTTAACTCTCTGTACCACAGCTATAGCTTGAGAAGGAAACCTTTTTAATTCCTCTTCATTGCAGTGTTCTGCAGCCTCATCCAAATCTCTAAGTAATTGTTTAATTTCCAACCTCTTGGACAAAGCCAGACATCGTTCTACTTGTCGAGTGCGGCTGGCACCCGCCTGCGCTCCATAGCAGATCCGCTGCAGTTCACATAGGCGGGTAAATATGTGTAGGAACCATTTAATAAATGGTCTTATGTTTACAAATATTAACGGTAATAGTTTATCTAAAAATAACATTTTGAGATTCTGTTGCGCTTTCGTAAGAAGTTAATTTGGTATTAGAAAAATATATTATGCATATAAAGTAGAAAATTTCATTAGTTTTGCGACCAACCACCAACGCACAATGTTGTCATAGTTACTCCCGTAACACTTTAGGGATTTTACACATTAATTATATAGACGTTAATTGATGTCTTATTGACTTTAGAATTAAATTGAATTTTTTTTCAAATTATTTTAACTTTTTATTGTTTTATTCAAACATTTTTTAAAACAAAATTTTTGCAAACCCAACAACCACTACACAACAAAAAAAACATTGTTTGCATTAGACAGCTGACGGATGTAATAGTTGTTGTTATTCATGTAATTATTTATGCTGGCACGGAGCTGCCAGTCTCGAAAGGGTTTTTTAAGATACTACCCAAGGCGAATTAATTTTTACAATAAAAATCTAAATATGCACTTGAAAACGTATATAAATTTAATAAAACAAAAAAAGGTGAATATAAAATATAAAAACAAGAAATTATTCTTCTTAATTAATAAACGAGCTTAAGGTCACTTTTATTTCAAATAGTTCTTACATTTTATGTGTAAATATTTCGATTTCCTTTGGAAATCTTCTTCAGGATATTATATTTATAATTAAAAAGAGGAAACAAAAAACAATTTTAAAATATTTCCCTTTTTCGTCAAGAAATTATTTCTATAAATCAAGGCGAATTTACACCAGGTGACCTTATCTTGCTACGTAAGCAACAGCTGATTACTAACCTTGTGTCAAAATGTTATACCGTTCATGTGGTACGTTTTCAAAATAAAGGCCCAAATACATTGATCAAAATACTCATCAAGCATTGTGGTAGTATTAGTGAAAATGTGTTTGTATGTGTGACACCGACGACGCTTGATGAAATATCAAAAAATTTAGATATGACGGCGAATATTACGTCCAGCACACGTACACGTTGAATTCGCCGGCTGGACAAGCATTTGACAAGTGTATTTGGCCCTTAAGACCACCTTGTATGAATTCGCCTTGCTATAAATCTAAGCCATCTAAACTTCATTTCTAAAATTAATTTAATTTTTGATTTTATGAAATTTTATTGTTGAATGTTGAAAAAAAATTTCAAATTTAATTTTAATTGTTATTAGTTGTCAAACACAATTTTTTTGCTAATTTTTAATTGAATTTTATAAATATAATATCCTGAAGAAGATTTCCAAAGGAAATCGAAAAATTGATACATAAAATATAAGAACTATTTGAAATAAGAGTGACCTTAAGCTCGTTTATTAATATAGAAGAATAATATTTAAAAACGGTCAAAGAAATTAGAATAAAATTATTAAAAACAAGAAATTAAAAATGCGTAAGGAATAAGTAGTGCGACAGTAAATTTTTAATGAAGAAAACAGATATACCTTCTAAAGCAATTGTGTATATTTTATAAAGAAGAAAAATTCCCATTTTAAATAATTTTGACATTAATTCTAAAAATCAGCTGTTTGTGTTAGGTAAACGACAACTTTTTTAGTGTTGTTTATTTATTGTTAAATGTCAAAAAAATAAAAAAAAAATAGTTTAAAGAAATAATATATCTTAAAAATGGCAAATAATAATTTGCATTTAATTTAATAATAAAATGTTTGGCTTATCTTCTAAAAAAAAAAGAAAACTAAAAAAAAATTTTTTTTTAGTTTTAATAATTTTATTTGTTTTTTTTATCCCTCTGTGTTTTTCGTTATTTGCCATTTTTTTGACAGTGATGCCACTTGACGTTAATTTTTATCTATGTTGTTAACAACAATTTACAGAATCACATAATCGTTAGTGCAAACAACAAAACAGGTTGACAATTATAACAACCGTTGTTATTGTTAAAAGTTATATAATCCCAGTTCTGATGATGCGGTCACCTGTATGAATTCGCCTTGATAAACTATGCACGAAATAAACAGGTGGCAACACTGCGTCAGATGACGATTTTTTGCTCTTGCATTGTTTGTCTAGGTTTATGTCAAAGTTTTGTTTATGTTTACAAAAAGTCCACGTTTTGTGCTGTGATTATTGTATTTTAATAAAGTTTTAGATAATTCTATATTAAAATAAATAAGATATTGACCATAATTAAATAAAAAATTGACTAAAAAGCATTTTATTTCATCACGTTTGTTGAAAGTATTTTTTGACGTAAACGGTGATATAATTTCCATTTTTGTTGTAATGTTGTATTTGTTGCCGTAACGATGCCACCTGCTAATTCCACCATGTGCACGATAGCAGTATTTTCATCAGTGATGTCAGATCAGAGGATTTATCCCCAAATTGGGGATTTTATTTCGAAAACGGGGATAAAAAAAGATTGGCTTAAGGGAAAATTTTTATTCTTGTATTTCTATTAAACTTTTTTTAAGCAACGAAAACGATCTTTAACCTAAAAATATTATCGTTGTTCTTTACAAAAATAAGCGCACAGGTTTCTGGTACTTTTTTGAAATTCGGCCCTATAAGGGAGTAAACGGGTAAAACCTGAATTTTGGTACTGTCTTGACACCCCATCTATCTTTTGAACCAATAAACATAGAAACAAAGTTTATACCACATTCGAAACTTATCAAAAAAATACGAATTCTAATTTGGTACTTTTTCGAAATTCGAACTTTTAAGGGGTGAAAATCGTAACTATTTTTGGTACTTTTTTTACAAAACATTTTTCTCCATTCACAGACATATTCGTACTAAATTATGAGCTCCCACTACAATATTGAAATTTTTAATACTTTAATGGTAGAAAAAAATAGTACCAAAAAGGGGAAATACATAAAATTTGATATTTTACTTAAGCTTTTTGGTGCTACAACTGGTATATTTTTTAATTATCGTTAATGTTGGACCTTAAAACATAAGATTCAACATGCAATGCCCTGAGTGGATAAAAATCTATGACGGGACTTTTTGGTATTTTTTTGTTCTTTAACTGGCCCTTTTTGAATTTCCGTTAGTATTGGACCTAGAAACATAAAATTGAAGATGCAATGTCCTGAGTGGATGAGAGTCTATAAAAGGGAACTTTTTGGTAATTTTTCATTCGAAACTTATAAAAAAATACGAATACGAATATGGTACTTTTTCGAAATTCGAACATTTACGGGGTGAAAATCGTACCTATTATTGGAACTTTTTTTACAAAACATTTTTCTCCATTCATTGACATATTCGTACTAAATTATGGGCTGCCACTATAATACTGAAATTTTTGATACTTTAATGGGGGAAAAAATAGAACCCAAAAAAGTAAATACGGGAAATTTTACATTTTTCTTTACCAGTCGTAGTATTTTTTAATAAACTTTGGCATAAAAATATGTCCACGATGGAAAAGGAGACACTAACGAAGTAGCGGTTTAAATGCTAGTTTGATATAAACGTGAATAATAAAATTAAAAAAAAATATGTGTACATTAGACAACCTAAAATAACTTTGACATATTGTATGAAGGTTCCCAAAATATTTTGGCTCTAACGATAATCTCCCGTGAGCTAGACCGCGTCAAAGAAGGGTCCAAAAATTGTATTTTTCATGAATAAAAAGTTCGGTAAATTGTTTTGTCCAATGAATGATCACATACCATAAATATTTAGGAATACTTGATTCTGCATTAAAATATTTTTAAAATCTAACCACAGACAATTTCAATGAAAATTAAAATAACTTAACCAGTTTTGTCCGGTTTTCATTTACAATACGTCGTTGGAAAGGTGTTGACCACCGCTTGAGATTTTAGCAGGGCTGTGGAGTCGTCAAAAAATAGTGATAACTCCGACCCTGACTCCATCTGCTGAAATTTTTTAAGCACGACTGCGACTCCTACTCTAACTTTGATGCTAAATGTATATGAGACTGGTCCTTATTTGACCTTAAACCTTTTTTAATGCAGTACCTTTTAAATGGTTAAATATAGCAAGAAAATGATTCTGTACAAATTTCAAATCGATATTTTTATTAACATCTGCCGCATTGAGCTTCAAATTTATGTAGTTATTACTTATGAGTAGGTGATATGCAAAACTCGTTCTATACACTTTATTCGAAAAAATATATAGCGCCCGATTTATGCCCGTAATTTCTACAAAAAGAAATCTAGCTGTGTATAGAAATCTATGGTGTAAACGCTGCCATATTTTAAGCTGAAGAAAACTGAAGGTGAAAACACGTTGGCCACATATTGGTTGAAATAGGTAAATTTAACTGTTAGGTATGAACACGACCAGCTTTCTATTTGTAGAAATTACGGGCATTAATGGAGCAAATAAGTGGAACTTTTCGATTCTGAAGTGTTATGCCATTCTTGATTAGAAACTCAGCATTTGAAAAATTGAAACCAACAGAAATATAGAAACATAATAGTTTTAATTTTGGAACGAACGAGTTTTGCTACAATCCATATGGGATCGAACAAGTTTTGCAACACACTATAGCCCACCAGGAAAATTAATCATTTAACTGTTAGGAACGAACACGACCGGCTTGGGGGCTTCAGAAAACCCATTTCAACAGACTCTACTCTACTACTCTAATTGAAAACGAATAAAAACATGTGGATGTGAATTGCAGAACCCCAAAAATGCTGAAGTAATCCACTGCCTAGTGAATTCGGATACTAGAACCCACGATATGTATGTTTTTACATACATATATTACTATTCTAATATAAGTGAATTTTTCTTTTAATTTTGTATCATATTAAAAATAGTAATTTTATGTAAAATAAACAGCTTCGTCAACTTTAAAATTTTAAAACGCACCAAAATGGAGTCTAATCGGACAGTTAAGAGAAAAATATTTGTTGATTTCCTTTACTTTTTACTGTGTTGATGTTCCTTCTCAACAGCACATTTCAGTAAATTTTCAGATTTTTTTTGGCTTACGATTACAGAGATATCGAATATTAAATAAAATCGCGTTATAAGGAAACTACATATATATGTTCTAAGTAATTCGCCTAAATTTTTCAATATTAGTCAAAATAGAATAATTTTTTTTTGTATTTTTTCTTTTTCTAGAAAAAAAAATAGTAGTTATTTGAATCCCACAACCAAATGTGTCTTAAAACTTGTGGAAAAAATCATAGTTTGTTACAAAAAAATTCAAGAAAATCAAAGAGTACAAACAATGAAAAAAAAATATTTAAAATATCCCGAAAATCGCATCAAAGCCCACTGTGCAAAATTGTTTTCTACTTTTTATTAGATAGTAGACACAACAAGTTAGAGTTCTATATTCGGCTATGCCCGAATCTTTGATACCTGCAACGACAGTTCGAATATTTCAGGAGTGATATCTATATGATATCTATTTATTATTAGTTATTCTTATAAATTGTTTGAGGCAAAAATAAAAGTGTTGCCTAAAATGTCGTAGTTGTTGCGCCAACGGTTCAGTATGCTGTAGTCGTAACTGCAAAACTTGTTTGTTCACCAGTTCAATATAATTTGTCGCAAATGCAGAAAATGTTGCCTAAACAGTTTAATATACTTTTGTCGCAAATGCAAAAATTGTTAAGGCTTATAAAATATAAATGAAAATATTATTTTTAGATTGAGAAAATTTATTTTAAATTCTACCAATTTTAAGATGATAGCTATTATTTATTATATGGTCAATCGTATCCTTTTGGGCTTCAGATATACATATGTAGATGGTTTCACTGCCTTGATGATGCGTGGAGGAGTTAGAACCGCATGAAGTAAATAACCTGGTACAAGTTCGAAAAACTCAATACACTCACACTTTTTTACTAACATCCCAGCTAGCATTTTTTAAAATTTAAATTTTGTATTCCCAAAAATTTAAATTACTTTTTGATAATTTTTTAAAATTTTTAATCATAATCGAGTCTTTTTTGACTCTTAAAAGCGATTAAAAAATCAGAATATGCGCTCATTTTCTGACCATAAATGATACTTTTGTCGGGAGAAAATGGTACCCTACCCGCGACTCTTCTTGATGAGTCATTTATGATTCGTTTTTTTTTATTAGTTTAGAGTCACTTTAGACTCTTTTCTAATGGTATTTAAGATTATTTTCGAATAATTTTGTAGTCATTTATCAGTCTTTTTTAACTTATATTCTGCGTCTTTTTCGATTCCTATATAAGACATATTTATAACCTTCTAGCTGCGCGAAATTTGATTATGAATAACGGATGAAATACTCACACAGCCAAGATCATCCATTTGCGGTTTCAATACGATTTGTTATTGCATTTTAAATCAAACAGTTTAGAATCATAAGCGTGGGTAATTTACGAGTCTATTTTTAAGCGTGTAGCTGATTAATCAGTTTTTGATCACCAAAAGTACTCGAAAAAGACTCATACTCTGATTTTTTAAAAAACAATCTTCCAAATGTTAGCAGGGATCATCACATTTTCGTACTTGCAGCTCAACTTGCAAGAAATTTCTGAAGACAGTGATATTTTGACACTTGCAGCAAGTTAGTGTCAAAAACATATTTCTTGATTTTTTTGCATATATATATAAAGAAGACAATTAATTTAAACATCAATCAAATATGAAAAAGTAATAATATTTAATATTGCCATATGTTTATTTAGAAATGGAGCTCAGTTTCGCACTTGGAAACTCTGATTTATAAGGAACTTTCACTGTGTAAACATTCATGCAACTTGAATGACATTCGACTATTTCATCGCCATTTTCGATGTTAATACGTTTAGCCTACTTGCAAATAATTACTTGCATGTGTAAAGGCAGGGTAAAAGAAATAAGGAAGTTGGAAATCTGTAAAAATATATACCGCAACAAAATATTGATAATTTGGTAAAATTTGTTTGGATAAATCAAAATAAAAGACACGATTCCAACATAAATTTACTAAAGTTTAAAAAAGTTTCTGTTTAAAATTTTCCAGGAATTTAAAACAATTGAATATCCCGGGAATTCCCGGGACTGGAATGAAAAGTGTTTCGTAAAAATATATGACTTCATCGTTTTTTTTTTTTTTTGAAATTTTACTAAAGAATTCATCTTCAATTGATCAGTGTTTCATTTTAACAAAAGCAAAGAAAATTATTATTTCATGTGTGATAGTGTGAATACAAAGTATTATGGAATACGTAAGACTTGTGTAATAGTGTAACGGACCCTTAAAGGCCGTCTTCCACTCTGATAAAAGTTTGAATATTGTTTGAACATTTTTGGAAAACAATAACAACTTAATGTAGTTGTTGTCATCGCGTAAACACAGAAAAAATTTTTTTAAGAGAAATTGTGGCAAAGATTAATTAATTATTGGTCATTCGGTACATGCAGTTACAAAAACTATTGGTGAATTTGTGTAATTTTTTGTTTGTCTTTTAAAATTTATTATATTATTTATTTAGTTAAAAAAGTGAATTGATCTTTTTTACAAAAATTTTACAAGAATTTTATAAATTAAAGATTAGCAATTACATATACTTAAAGATTATACATGTTCAATTATATTTAAGAAACTAAATCTAGTTTTTGACTAAAATAAATTTACATACATATGTATATTCATTGAAAATCATTTAGCTTTTTAAAACGAATTTACAAATAAGATTTCTTATCTTCGCTGTTACAGTGTTGCCAACGCTTCATGACATCTTTATTAATAATAGAGATGGCAAAATTAATTGTTTACAATTAAATTTAAATTTTACGAGCTTTTTCAGACGCGTCAGTTTTGGCCGATCAGTTTTTCTTTATCTCTTTGTTAAAACATGCGTGTTCGTTCATACACAATCAATTTGTTTCGTAAATTCTGTGACCACTCTTATGCGCCCCATACACTTTTCAATTCAATAGTCAACTGAGTCTTTCAAATGAATTGATGCTTGGCCACACACTTCATCAACTGAATTGAAAGATTTTAAATTAAATTTAAAATTTAATGAAATAAAAGTCAATTTTTAAAATACTTAACCCTTTTTTTGCAAAAGAAAACTACAAACAATAACTTTGACAGCTGATCAAGAGACTCGAGCACACACAGTACAATCGAATTGAAAGACTTAGTAGTCAACTTGAAAAAATCAAAATATTTTGATTTTTCTTCAACCAACTCGACAACCGTCAAACTAATCAATTAACAAAGCCATACACGCTTTGATTTGGACAACAACCGACTCAGTTGACAGTTGAATTGAATCGTGTATGGGCTGCTTTAAGCAATGGTAAAAAAATAAAATAAAACTTTGCTAAAAATTAAGTCAAACAGGGGTGTCGTAGAATCCAAGACGGTTTTTGCTCATTGTCGGTTTCGCAAACCAATATTGGTTTCATTTGGTGTTATTAAAACAAGTCGGATTTGTTATTTTCGGATACAAATAAAACCGATATTCGAATCAGCTGTTTCAAGTTTTGGCTAATGTGTTTACAGCTTTAAATGCAATTTTTATTATGATTTTTGCGCTAAAATATTGCTGTGTTTTTAATTAATGGAAATTATAGAAAATAAAATAAGAAGTGGTAATAAAGTAAACATGAAATAAATACCATCGTTGGATAACTTGCATTGCATTTGTTGTTTACATTTGTGTAACTTAATTTTTTTGTAAAAATATGTTGTAGGTATAAAGCAAGGCGAATTCAACTACAGGTGGTGTCGCAACTACAACAATCCAAAAACAACAGAAACAACATAGGGGGTTTTGCATTGCATTGTTAGTGTTTACGGCTCGAAATGTCAACCATTCTTAGCAAAACACTAACAAATCAAAACAACTAGGCTCGTACTGTCAAAATCAGAAGGCGTTTCGACACCACCTGTAGTTAATTCGCCTTGGTATAAAGCAATCTTATTAAAAATATAAACAAATTTGTTGTTTAGCGTTGCATATTTGCTGTTTGCAGAAAAAGTGAGAAGAAGACTTTTGCGAATTTGCAGCAGCCCCTGCCGGAGACTACCGGAAAGATGTAAAAAATACTATTTTATCAATTTGTTTACTTCTATCTGTAGAGCAAACCTAACGGTTGAAAAAATCATGCTTTTAACAACTATATTTATTTTCAATAAAATACCGATAACATTGGTGTCTGTGATACCCAAAACCAACATTCATTTTAGTTCGAAGAAAAAACCGACAACATTGGATTTCATGACACCAACGTATTTTTTTGTCGGTTTCAAATCCAATACCGATAAGATTGGTTTCTATGACATAAATTGTCATAACGTTGATTTTTAATACCATGTTCACATGGACAGCAATATTCGTGTTTCGCTCTCTTATTCCTGTTTCGCGCCCTAAACATGATTGAAACGACTTGTTTTTAGAGCGAAACAGGTCGTTTCATTTTGAAACAGGCTGCGAAACAGGAAAAATGTACTATCATCTCCAATTTTGATAACAGTTATCGTTAGTTTATCTGAACTAGCTCTCAAACTCTGAACTAGCTCTCAAATACAATACAATAATGTGATAATAATAACACAATAATATTAATAAAAGTATTAAATAATCAGGCATGTTCTGAAAATCACAAAATTTCAAATCAAGTGTGATTTTAAAATCACAATTATTATTTAAGGGTATTTTGAAAACCACAAAAGTTTTAACTTGGTTTAAAATGGTGGAAAAATAAGCACGTAATTTTAAATCGGCGGCCACTTAACTGAACGTTTTAAAATCACGATTATGGAAAAAGTTTTCTGTCCAGAATACCTTTCTTGTGATTTCAAATCACTTTCACAAAAAATGATTTTCAGAACATGCGTGTATATATTTTAAGTTATATTAACTTTTTTATCCATTTTAAAAAGAATCACACTAACAACACAAAAAAAAGTGCCAAAATTAAACAAGAACGAATCGTATGAACAGCATGTTTGGCAATGTAGTTTCACAGAGCGAAACGAGTGGTTTATATAGTCGTATAAACATAGCATAAGGCTAAGAAATTGAAGAAATTTTTTAATATAGCCACTATATTGGCAACATTGTCCCTGCCCAACAAACACGGAAGTTTGATTTCAAATTAAAAATGATTTCAATACAAACGACAAACGTTTGATAATTATTGGAAAATCATTTGAAAATCATAGAAAAAGGGGAAATTATTTTCAACTTGCTTTTAAACGTAATTCTAAAATGTGGAATATAATACAATGTGGAACATAAATAAAAATATTTTATTTTTTTAATATATGATATGCGTTTTTTTGATTATACATAGTTAAATTTTTTATTATGATCATTATTATTAGTATTATTAGTGTACATATATATAATTTGTTATAAAACTTCTCAGGTTATATGAACTTGTAATATTGTTATTTTGGCCTCTGAGGCTTGATATTGCATAAATAAATGAAATAAATAAAATAAACTGTGAGATAAACATTCGGCACCATAGCTAAAAGATGAAATAATATTCTTTCCGTCCTCTAATTCTTGCAGGCAAAATAATTGGCTCCCTTTTATTTTGAGGATTGTAGCACCGCGATCATACAATAAACTTCTTTCTTTCTTCTTCTTTCTCACTTTTCCGTTTTATTTTTTTTAATTCGTATTCTTAATCATTGTATTTACTTACAAATAACTTTTATTTTCCACAAGAAATAAACCGTTCGCTTGTAAAGCACATTTTACCACGTATTTTAAATTTATTTTTCGCTTAAGTATTGCCAAGTTTAGCTTTGATTTGGATTTATTATTTGATACCAATTTGACATAAAATTGATAAAACATTTGATGTCAAATGTTTTTTTCAAATCATTGTCAATTTGAATTTTAATATTAAAATCGAACGATTGAGAATTTTGTTTGATGTCAAATGATAAAGTTATTTCATATCAAAGGTTTGACTTCGTGTTTGTTGGGTATACATATATGTTATACATTTTTATGATAATATTCATATGGGCCCTTGAAATGCGGCCTTGCTTAACAAAAACAAATATGTACATATATTTTTTAGATTTTATTTTTAAAATGTTTTTATCAGCCAAGTGCCCATAAGACAATCAACCACCACACAATGGGAGATTTTAGAAAAAAAAAGAAAATAATTCTGGATTTTGTAAACGGTAAGTCCGATTTCAATTATTTGGCGTGGCAATTTATAACTTGTATTCTAGTTTTTCTATATTTAGGGTCAATAGACATCAGGAGGGCCGCCATGAGTTCCAAACGAAAGGTACCTCGGGTACTACAAGAATTTAAAGCGATTCAGAATTCTTAATTTTAGCCCAACTAAATCAATGTAATTTCTATTACTAAAATTTTTTAAGTGAATTACCTGGAAATCATTAAATATTCTACAGGAAATTAATATTTAAATTTGACATTAAAAAGATTTTTGTATAGAAAACAAACTATTTTCAACTTTTCAGAGATAGACTATTTCGCAAGTCCATTTGAGTCAGACCTGCAGTGGAAAAAGTATCTCAGGTGCTATTGAACTGAAGAATTTCTCTCCACCTTTTTCTTCAAGTTCTGGTATAACAGCCATTGCATCCCTAGACAAACCGATCTGCGTCTCTAGAAATTTTAGAAGATCTAACGTATCTTTCGACTTCTTTTTCAGCAAACTCAAAGCGTAGGATGGAAGGAGGCCCATCCTCCTTGGATTGTGTCTTATAATTTTTTTAACAACGTACCAATGGCCAGTTCTTTTAGACTTATCTGAACTAGTAATACTGTAGGTTGACCTCGTTTTCGACACTTTCGAAATACTGAGACATGTTAAGTAGCTCAAAAAGACGATTTTTTTCGAAACGATTGAAGTAGATTGTCTTTGAAATATTCCAGCATTGTATTGAGGGCCAAGAAGTGTAGATAAGTAATGGGTTTAATTATTTTCTAAGGCCTTAAATCTTGTATTTATCTGTACTGCTTAGTCAGCCGCTTAGTTTTGGTACTCTGAACTATTTTCCATCTCCGTTAATTCATTTATTATATGAAACAATTTCATTATTCTGTTTTAATTTTATGATCTGCTTTTTAATGTGTTAGAAATATAAAAAGTATCGTCGTATCGACAGCAAAATATCGCCGATACCGATATATCCGAAAATATGATGTATTGCCGATATATCGGAATCGGTATTTCCCTACTCTAAACGAATCACAATGGTGCAGTTCTTTTTCAGTTATAGCCTTTTCACACTTGTCAACATTTAACATCTAACATTCATTTTCGAAGATGTTGAAATTTTTCCATAAGAAATACATTGGGCTAAAAATCAAATTTATCAACATCTTTACAAAATGTTCCTATTTCATTGTATTCTATTCTACATCTTCCGATAATTTTAGTGTCATCACTAGAAAAGTGCCAATAAATTCTATTATTATTGTGGCATCACTGACAGAATGGCATTTGCTTTGAAAGCAGCGTTACCACTTCTCAAGTTTTTCCTTTATCCTCGGAAATTGATGGTAGATGTTAAATGTTGACAAGTGCGAAAAGGCTTTTATTTAGAGCGTACAAATGTCACGTACGAAGACATGGAAATGTCCATATATTATTACAACTTTTTTTAAAGGTGACTTCATGTAAAATATTGCTATGCAAAAAATGTTTGCAAATTTCAATTCTTCGGGCTTCAGGCTCTTGGGAAATACACCTAATTCTTAATTCCGCTTGATGCCATATTTTCTCTGATCGCATCATGCTTATGTGTATAATAATTTGTTTAATGGGATTTCTAAGACCCAGTCTTTGGAGGGAAAATATTCCCAAAAAACTAAAAGAACTCATTTTTGGGGATTTTTGAAATTTTTTTTAGGAATTGTGAGATTCTTTTTAAAATTACTAAAACAGCAATTTAGGTGGTTTGCATTAAGAATTAAAAAATCTATTTACCAGTAAAATTTTCTTAAAAATATTAGAAAATTACATTATTCACAAAAACTGAAAAATCAATTTTTCGCACTTTTTGCAAAGTGTCTGAAATGAATGTTTCAATTGTTAAAAACAATTTTAGTTTCGAAAATCTAGACACAATGCCCTCCTAATATGCCTATAGAGCCCTTTACAAAATCTAGAATTATTTCCATTTCCATTTTTTATTTTTTTTTAATTTCCCACTGTGCACTAGTGGTGTTTAAAGTATTTCAATTTTAAAATTTAATCATTGCTGGCTTTACTTCGTGCAAGATAAGTTTGTTGAAATAAAAAGTAAACGGAAAAATTTAAATCCATAAATTAATTTAAATAACATGAAACCGAATAATGGCAGATTTTGGGGCACCGTGTGTGAGGGTAAGTAACTTGGTGAGTTGTAAATTTACATTACGCAGAAAGTTTTTCATTATTTATTTCGATTTACAGGTGAGGTAGAAATACGTTCATTAACGGAAGACAAACTGGAAGAGTCATTAGATGTAAGTAAAAGTAGTCGAAAAAGTTGATTAGAAAAAACAAAAAATTGGTACTTTCTTAACAAAATTTTTGGACATTGAGTATGGTCTGGCCGATAGACTAGTCTCAAGTCTGCACAGTGGATCGACAGCTCTTTAATATAAACGAAAGACTAGACTTAAGTCTGTACAATCGATCAGTATATAAACTGAAAGACAGACTAGCATATTTTCTGGACGGTATACTTATTTATAGTCAGGACATTAAGCTAGTTGATAGTCGGTACGTTGGACTAGACGATAGTTACGTTAGACTAGTCTATATTTTATATTCTAGACTCTTGATATAAACATCTCTTGTATTCCAGGTTTTGGATGGTTCATTCTTTTTATATGAATCCGTTAGCGTGGCTACAAAAATCAATTTGCCCGAAAATGTTCAAGCTCGAAAGGATTTAAGAGAATTATGCAGGATTGCAGCCATGGACGGGGTATCACTAATTGCCTTAGAAGTGTCGACAGGAAAACCAATTGCTGTGTCTTATAATAAAATTCAAGTAAGTAATTAAATACTATAGTCTTACTTCTACAAAATTGTAAGAACATTTCAACTTAAACTTCTTCAGACTACAATTAAAACAATAATTAACGTCTCACCCCTTGCTTTTAGTACATTCCCGAAAACGGCGAGGACGTCTTCTTTCTTAAATTTCGCAATGAAAATGCCACCTCTCCCAGTGCTAAGTCTCTAATGGATTTTATGATTGCTGTTGATGCTGAAGTAGATGTTTTTGAAAAATTTAATTTGGATTGTACTTGTGAGTTAATGTTTTTAGCTACTTTACCGCAATGGGAGCGTAAAGGTATTGCCAAGGCATTAGCAAAATATACCATTGATTTAACAAAAGAGCTAAAAGATGGAATAGGCTTAGATGAATTACATCCCTCGTTAAGATCGCGACGACCACAAGCTGTTACGGCTATTTTTACCTCCTTGTTTTCGCAAAAGGTTGGTCGTGCCGTGGGTTTTCAAGTTGTTAACACAGTGCCCTACACTCAATTCAGTTTTGAGAATAAAACGTATGATCAGCGCATAAATCCGTTACATAAAGGTTCTGACCAAGCGGTGTATTTAGTTTGAAAAGCTTAAAAGGTTTCAATACTTTTTGGCATCAATATCAAATTATTTTTGTTTAAATAGGTAACTTAACTGCTTGGCCCACACTGTCGACAAAAAAATATCTCTCGTATATTTATATTGAAAGGAAAAACAGATATTTGTTTTTTATTATTGTTTTCATTATAAATAAATATACGAAAGAAATGTTATTTTCGACTTAGTGGGCCAGGCAGCAAGTAATTTAAGTTTAATTTTATAAATTAAAAGACAAATATGAAATAAATTTTCTAAAATTTGTATTTTTTCATCCCATTATTAATTATAAACTCTATATTTTTTTGTACAAATGGCTACAGGTCAATCAGTCTATTGTCCAAAAGGACAATATTTTTTTCTGGACTCCACAGATTTAATGTTGAAGATAATAACGAAATAAGATTCTAACAGCCGTATTCATAACAAAAAGTTAGCCACAGTTTGTACACTACGTACAACGAACTGCTAATTAGAATGCCGATTAAGCTTAGCAGTTTGTTGGCACAGAGTTAATTCATAACGAACTTTTCTCCATCTGCCAACTTTTAATAAATCAACTCTGAATTTTTATGATGCCACATTGTATTACTTAAAAATGCCACACGTTTTGCATTAATCATCGAATTTGTCATTTTTTTTTTGTTTTTCCCTTCACATATAAAAATTTAAAAAAGTTTTTAAAATTCATGGCCTAATTTGTAGGTCTGCGCGCAACTACAACAATCCAACAATAGAAAAAACCACACCCATTTAGTTTGTGTAAAAAATGATAAATATGTCAAGAACAAAAGCAATTGTTTGTGTAAAAAATGGTAGAAATGTTAAAAAAAATTGCTGCAAAAACAATTGCACGTAAAAAACACAACTCTGCTAAAAATCAGCAGGCCTTTCGAGCAGACCTAATAATTGGATCATGTTAAAATTAAAATAAATTAAGTAAAAGTCAGTAAATTGAAAAAAAACATTAAATTAAAAAAAAAACAATATAATTGTTTGACATTAAACGGCTGTTTTTCACAAGTTGGCAAACGTTAGGCGGCTCGTTAACAAGAGTTTAGCAAATCGCTAGGGTGAGTTTGGTTAGTGTATTATGAATAAACTTTTTGCTTACTTCATGCCAAATTTTCATTATGAATACGGCTGTTAAGGCCATGTCAGATAAAACGTTTACTTCGTGTTGCGTTAGAGATTCGCTTTGACATCCAAGATGAAATATTCATATTTATACGAAACATGTCACATATAGAACTTTTAACGCAGAGCGAAGCGAAAAGTTAGGCAACTCTCATCTTTTTGAGCGCTTTGACAGTCTGCTAGTATAATTTTTTTTTAATTTATTTATTTTTAACCAACAATTCGTGTGTGTTGTCAAAGTCTTTATTGTGACATACACCTTTTGCGTTACGCTTTTCTGTCAAAGTTAGAAACGTCACGCAAAGCGAAGAAGTATTATCTGACATGACCTTTAGTAACTAGTAAAAAAAAACATTGACAAAAACAGTAAGAGTGCTGGTAATTTTAATCACCGGCCGGCGAAAAATGGATTAAGTGATATCAGGAAGAGGGTAATTTTGAACTTTTCAGCACAACATTTTGTCTGTACATTTAAGCTATCGTAAGAGTTATCGTCGGCAATTTTTATGTCAAAACTAACATTTGTCAGGAAGTTATACCTGATTTGTTCTGGAGCTACGTTCTAATATAGACCGATATTTAGTTAGACGTTTTAGATTGCAATAAAATAAGTTTGGGCCAAAAAACAACATAATTAGATGCTTTCTGACACAAAGGCTTTATTGTGGAAAGAAACTTGTGTAGGGGCTTTGTGGAATGGTGGAAAGATTCTTGTTCCTTGTTGTAATTAGAATTTAAATTTTATCAAATTATCTCCAAAATCGTACACAAGCTTTACATGGACATCCTGACAGACATTGTCAGATCAATTGAAAAAGTGATTCTATGTCGATCGGCTGGGTCTAGGACCGATATTTTAAGGTGTTACCAACATCAACTCAAACGCATAAAAATGTAGGTTGTTATCATGACTGCTGACCAGTCTTCAGTCAGATCTCTTTATCAGTTCTTAGTCGGAACTGTGGAGAAGTCTTTGGTTGGGGCTGCAGATAAGTCTACAGCTTGGATTGCAATTAAGTTTAAAGGGTTTAAAGATCTTATAGTCTAAATATTAGATTATAATTAACTCAGAATACCAGTCTACGATCTAAGCTGTAGATTAGTAAATGGTTTGAACTGTACACGAGGGCATATTCTGAACGGCAGACCAGTCTATAGTCGAGCTTGAAGAGTATTCTAGAGTCTGCGTATCTGAATATGAATGATACGCTTGGCCGAGACCTTGATATAGTCTCGGAATGGGGCCGTGCAAATAGGGTCGATTTTAATGCCCGAAAACCCCAATGTTGCGTGCTGACGCATAAACGCGCGACAAATCAAGGTGCCTCATCTGGTGGTATAATTATTGAGGAATCAGAATCTCTTGATGTTCTGGGCATGAGGATACAATGTGATGTCCGATGGACAGAACATATATTCAAGGTGTCGAAAGAAGCATTCAAGTGCCTCGGTTTTCTAAGACGGTGTAGGATATACTTCACTCCATCTGATCTCCTTACTATTTATACCACCTATATCCGACCGCGTATGGAATACAACTCTCATGTGTAGGCCGGTGCTTCAAAGTCTATTTTGGAGCTTCTCGACCGCCTGCAGGAGAGGGCGAAGGTTCTCATTGGTGACAGTAGGGTGTCCAATTCTATTGACTCCCTTGAGCACCGTCGCAATGTGGGTTGTATTTGCCTGTTTTATCGTTACTACAATGGGATGTGTTCTGACGAAATTAGGGATCTGGTTCCCGAAACCCGTACGTTTGTTCGCAATACACGTTTTCCTCAAGAGCCCATCCTTATGTGGTCGATTGGCAGGTGAATCGTACAAAGCATTACAGAGAGAATTCGTTTTTTTCCCGGACTGTTCGTATGTGGAATAACCTTCCTGCCGAAGTCTTCCCTCTCACTTTCAACATGATCAAGTTCAAATCGAATGTTCACAAACACTACTCCCTCTATCCTCCTTCCCATAACCTATTTTCCTAGTTCTAACAAACTGCAAGGCATTAGTAGGGGGCATCCCCTAAGTGCTGGTCCTATCAACAAAAAAATAAAAAATATTTGGGACTTCAGATCAGTCTATAATCTAGCCGCAGATCAGTCAAAAGTTTAACAACTGAACTACTATTTAGTTGAGACAGTGGATCAGTCTATAGTAATGACCAGGGAAACCACAAATATGCAATTGCATGTTTTTCTTGTGCGACCAATGAAGGCAGAAATAATATATCTATACGCTTTAAAGATATTTATGAATATTGGCATCGATTTCTTAGTGGATATTTTGGCATATTTTACCGTTTGGAGCATATTTTTGCATAATTAAGTTAAATAAGCCTTTTTACAGCATTTTTTAAGTTTTTAGCGCATAGTTCGCCTTTTTGAGGCATATTTTGATACATATTCGATTTTATTAAATCTCTCCTGTTATAAGCTTTCGCAGCAAATAAAAAAAATAGTTTTCCAATTTCTGGATGGCTTTTCTGTTATAAATATCTATCTGCATACCCAACGTGTTGCTTTAATTTCGCCATCCACATTTAATGTTTACTCTAAAATGAAGACAAAGCAGGTTGTCCTTAAAAATAATGTTATTTTAAACTTCAAATTTTACATAAAAGCAAAAATTAAGGAAAACACAATTATAAACTTACGTTTTTGGAGATGTGTGCAATATAGGGTGTTCAGTCGATTAATTTTTGTTCGATTAATCGAAAAATTTTAGACGATTAATTGTTCGAATAATTTAAAATTGCTTATTTCGATTAAAGGGTTAATCGAAGAATTTATACCGATTAATCGAATAAAAAAAATATACATTATTTCTGTTAAATATATAATTTTTTTTTAAAGTTTTGAGTCGAATAAAGATGGCAAATGTATGTGTTCGTTGGAATTAACAAAAACAGTCTGTTTAGTGAGTAATTTTGCTTTTATTTTTGTTACAAATTTTGTCAACACAATTTAATAATTCATTTCAAAAAATAAAAAACGACAAAGGTATGTTAACTCAAAGATTTGTATTAATATATCGGGTATGTTCTAGAAATCGAAATGAAGTAAAATTTAAATCGAACGATAATTTTACTTCAATTATTTACAAAATGACCGTAGTTTTAAGTGTTGGTTTTGCAAAAATAATAGATACTTAAAGAATGAAGTACATACATAAAATAAATTATTTTTATGAACTTTAATTACTGGGTCGTTTTTAAAATTTGCTCGATTTAAAATTCACGTTACGACCTTATAGCAAAAATAATTTAATCGTAAGCGACTAATTTAATACAAAATTTATATGAAATAAAATAAAAAAACTCTCTCCTGTAATATTTGATTTTTTGCGCATACGTTATTTTTGCTGTTAGGGCTCGATGCATTAACGTAAATGTTCTTCAAAAACTTCACTAGTTGACCACTTGCACAGTGACCATAACATAGTATTTAAAGACGATGATTCACCAATAAAATCAAAGGGTTTACAAGTGGTCCAATGAATAAACATTTTAAACAAGCTACTTCGATCGATTTTCTAGGGAAAATCATTTGCAGAAGCATAGCAGAGGATAGAATGTCCGTGAAAAGTTTAAAAAAATCCAAAGTTATATTAACAATTTGCAGCTACAGTGACAAGTTTTGTTTAAAAAATAATGTTTATTTACTCGTCTTCTAAAATTATCGAAAAAAATCTCGTAATTTATAAAATTACTGGATTTAGAATTGTTCGATTAATCGATTAATTTTAACATTTTATTCGTTTATTCGAATAAGTTAAAAATGCCAAATATCGATTAATCGTTTAATCGAACAAAAATAAAACCCGATTTATTGAACACCCTAGTGCAATACATAGATATCTGAGCCAATCTTTTAGTACACCGATCGACTGAGAATAACTTCTGAAAGTGATTTAACTATGCCCATCCATCCAGCTGGCTGCTTGTCTCTGTCCATGTTAACCTTGTGCGCAAAGTACAAGTTGCAATTTTGTGCATAATTTGATCAAATTTGGTAAACACATTTAAATTGTACCAAGAACAAAGTCTATGTAAATGGTGAGAATTGGTCTTTAATTTAATATATTCCCCATAAAAAAATTCTTTCTAAATTAGACTATTTGTGTACGTAAGAGCCATCTCATTACGTTGGCATTTGGAGCAACTTTAAAAACAGAAATATGGACCAATATTTTGGTATATCGATTCAGAATCACTTTTTAAAGTGATATAACGATGTCCATCCGTCCACTGGCTAGTTGTCTGTCCATGTTAACCTTGTGCGCAAAGCACAATTTGCAATCTTTCAGACAATTTGATCAAGGACGAAGTCTATGTAAATAAAAACTTTTTTCCAAATTAGACTCTTTGTGTCCATAAACTATTTAATTTATTTGGTATTTAGGTTAAATTCGCCCCATCTAGATAATATTCGGTTCCAAAAATTCTCGAAAATTCTTCTTTAAATACTTTTGTGTTTGGGATTTACCGATTTTAATTTTAGGATTATTTTTATTAATTGGAACTGTTATTAATTTGTGGAATATTTTGTTTTCAAATTCGCAATTGTTCTAAAAATTAAGCTAAAGTGGCAATAAAAATTAAAGATGGCGCGGATTTACAGTAATGAAATGTCAAAGTGTGTAAAAATATTTGAAATTGAAAAATTTAAATAAAATAAAGTGATGATTTAGAAAAGAAAAAAAATTAATAGATGCGAAAGACACATGCGCAAACGTATTAAAGAATACCAATCGCTGGATTTGTACAATTTTCTTTCGCATCGCAATAGAGAGTAGCACTCTGGTTTCCATTATAAGTAATATAATATTGCCAGTATATAAAATGTTTGGTTCAAAAAGGGGCAAAAGGAGCACAAAAAACTACAAAATGATACAAAAGGGGATTTAAAACTAAGGGGCCAAAAAAGTGGCACTGCAGTCAAAAAGGGACAAAAATCGCATAACGGTAACGCTGGTTACAGCAAATTAAATTCTCTTCGAAATGGTCTGTTAATACTAAATACTATTACAATTTAAGTATTGTTAATTTTTTAAATGCAAATGTTGAATATATTGCTTTTAAATGAGCAATTTTTGATTTTTTTGGAGCATATTTTTTACAATTTTGAGGGCATATTTTCGAGTTTTTGCTGCATATTTAATGCGCATAAAACGCATTTTTAAGAATATATTTCTGGTTTCCCTGGTAATGACTATAGACTACTGACAAGTCTATAGTCAGTGAAATTGAACTGTCTATAGTGTGAGACGTAATAATGACTTTGGTCAAATGAAAAATTATAACTGTATTCCACTCTAAAATCTGTAAAAAATTATTTTAAAATTAAAATTAAACCTTGCTTAATAAATAATTTTGTGTATTTTAATGTGAATTGACTGGCATTGACAGTGTTGTAAAAAAATTTCATCCATTCATAAATTAATCATTTTAAGATTTCCACTTTCTTTCAATCTTTTATTTTCTTAAAAGTTTTAATACAATAAAATTAATAAAAAATCAGTTTAAATTTATTTGTTCTCATTTTTGTTGCAGAATATTTAATTTAATTAATTTGTTTATTTTAACTGCAATTATATGGATACGGTGACCATATTTTTGAAATCGAAAATGCAAAACACAACAATTTGATAATATGCAAATAGGTCATGTTTATACAAGGCAAGTTCATAGTATTGTAGGTGAGTGTACCACTTCAATTCGCTTCAGAGCATTCCTACTTTGAATGTCAAAATTATTTTTTGCGGCAAACATATTGTAAAGAATCAATCTATCTATTTAAAATTTTTGCACAATTTAGAACAATTAATTGATTTTTAAAAGACAATATTATTTTTTTTTACATTCAAAACGAAATTAACGCAAGCTTATTTAAAATCAAAAAGAAAAATATAAACCAACTTTGACAAACCAACTAGAAAAACAGCAAGGAGCAAAAAATAATCATATGAGCGGTCAAGACCACCTGTTATAAATTTGCATTGATATTGACATGAAATTGAGTTTGGTATGGGGTATCACGATATTTTTTATGGTTTCTAAAGGTACGGTCACATATGGCAAACATTTGTCAAATTTTGTTTGCCGGCATTTTTTTAAAATTTGATAAAAAAAATAAAAATTTTATTTGCTAGTCACACTACGCACATTTATTTGCCCATTTTTGTTTGTTCAAACAGATATTAAATACCTTCAAATAAAAAATGGGAAAACATGTTAGCCCTGTGTTCACATATAAAAATATTTGCCTAAAAATAAATATTTGAACAAATTGTCAAAAATAAAAATTAAACAAATAAAATTACTTTTATTAAAACTAAAAATTAACATTTTGATGCAAAATATTGAAACTTTTATGTTTTTATGGTACAGAAGAGCGAGAACAGCAGTTTTAAAACTAAAAGAGGATAAAGATAACAAATAAAGGGATAAGGCAATTTGGCAAAGTAATTTCCAGTCTTATACAACTAAATTAACATAAATTTTGAAACTAAAGCATTATTTGTTACGGTTTTAGACGCAAGCAATAAAGTGTTTTAGAGAGTGGATCTATTGTAAATTATAGACCGATCTTCACGAAATTCAGTTATATGATTTCTGGGCATATAAGTTGAGTTTGCGCAAAATTTAACGATAAAAGGTGCATTCCGCCACCAATTTACATACGTTAGTTTTTGTAAATAAATATTGATTTTTTTTCGAGAGGTTGTTTCACATTTCGCTCCATAACTCTTTTCCTACTGAACCAAAAGTGCTGAATTTCAATCCAAACTGCTTGGACGAACTTGCGACCAACATTTTGATTTTTCGTCAGCATCCTTTTCTAAATCGATATAACAGTGTCCATCCGTCCGGCTAGCTGTCGATGTTAACCTTATTCGCAAAGTACATGTCGCAATTTTTGAGATAATCGGGTGTGTTCTAGAATCCGAATTCACTCGAAAGTGGATTACTTCAGCATTTTTTGTATTCTGCAATTCACGTCCACATGTTTTATTCGTTTTCAATTAGAGTAGTAAGGGGTTAGTGAAAGTAAAACGAATCGACTTTAATTCTTATATGTGAGAACATTTTTAGCAAAAAACATAATTTTTTTTTTTTAGTTTCAAATGTTCTTTATATAATGAAAACAATACGTATTTTCACACAAATATCGCAAATTTTTGCAAATTTCCACTGATTTAGCAATATTTAAAGAATTTTTATCATTCCTTATAGTTTTAGGGACTTTTAATAAATTGTATGAATTGTTTGAAATATTAAAGATTTTCGCGAATTTTCGCTATTTTTGTAAATTTTTTTTTGCTTTTTAACTGATTTGGCAAATTTAAATAAATTTTTGGGTTTGCAATTTTTCGTGAATGATCGCGATAGATGCAATTGTTTCCTCTGATTCTTTACAGTTTTAACGATTTGTAATAAATGCATATTAAACTTTGCTATCATGCCATTCCTTATAGTTTTAGGGACTTTTAATTAATTTTATGGCTTGTTTGAAAAATGAAAAATTATCGCTATTTTTGCAATTTTCGCGTTTCTTTGTTGCTCATAAAAACTTATTTCTGGAGAAAAGTTTTGTGCCCACAGACAATCTATTATCACCTTACCTAATGTTATTGTAATCGATCCATATTTTACCATAGCTCTTAAACAAATACCACTTCTGTAAATAGCTTTTAATGTCATAATAATCTTATAAATGTTGGTTTTGGCAATAATTTCTATAATAGCTTGTATGTCGTGTCAAAATGTTGTCTTGGTAGGCCGAGAATTGGTTCTAGGGCACTTGCTGCAATCACTTCAATACGAAAAAATCTCATAAAGATGTCGATGTCGATAAATTATTCGGCACTAATAAGTTTTATATAAATCATAAATTCATTATATAATTTTATTTTGGCGGGTCCATGATTGTCCACTGACCCCAAACTGGTACACTCTCGAAAATTTATATGTTTATATAGATATAGATAGGGCGATCCAATTTTGTGTTTTGTTCTAGTCATATAAAAAACTGCAGTATTACATGTTCGGCAAGACATTTTATACATGCACCTTTTAAAATGTGATATTTTTTTATCGAAAAGAAAACACCATAAATGTTACGAGTAAAACAGTAGTTTATAATTCATATTCGCTTAACAGTTTTATTTGTATAATATCCTTAGTTTTTCTAAAATCTTTGGATGCAGTTTCCTGACGAAACCAGTGAAATGCGCATAGGAAAATGTGGGTGAAGATAAATATGTCGAACTAATAGGTTTCGACGTAACATCTTACGTCTTCACATATTTAAAATATGTTTTTCGTATTTGGGACAATTTTCCAAAAATGTTTAAATATTTATGACAAATTATTAAATATGTTTTCGTATTTGTGACATATTTAAAATATCAAATTATTAAATATCTTCGTATTTGTTACATATTTAATGAAATTTGAAAGAAATTAAGAATTTTATTAAAAATGCAGATTCTCTGAGGGATTTTTGGAAATTGTGGACAAACTGGAAGACCTTACAGGATGGGACATACCTCATTTTAAAGATAATTAGGCCCACTTTTGTAATAACAAAATCTTTTGAAAATTTAAATTTTGTATTCCCAAAAAATTGAAATTACTTTTTGATAATAAACAGGCAGGTGCACGGCCTAAAAAACACTTAATTGACAACATCTTTTGTAAGTTGTTGTTGTTTTTATTTTGTTTTTCTTAACCTACTTACAACTACAATTAATGTTGAGAGAATTTCAACTAATTGTAGTGGGGAATGTAAGATGAGATAAAGCCACTGTTTATTGTTGATGTTGTTTTGTTTAAGCTTTGATATTGTTACAAGTAGAACTGTTGCTATAATTCTTATACGTTTAACAGTTTTATTTGGTTTAATATCTTTAGTTTTTCTAAAATCTTTATGGATGAAGTTTCCTGATGATCTGGCCTAAGCAACCAGTGAAATGCGCATAGGAATAGCTTATCCCATCAACAATAAATTTCAAGTGTTTTTATCAATAATAAAAACTGGGAATTGAGCACGAATAACAAAATGTTTTGAAAATTCATATTTAATAATTTGTCATAAATATTTAAACATATGTATATGGAAAATTGTCCCAAATACGAAAAACACATTTTAAATATGTGAAGACGTAAGATGTTACGTCGAAACATATTTAGTTCGACATATTTATATTCACCCACATCATAGGAAAAGCTTATCCCATCAACAATAGATTTCCGTAAACTAAAAGTATGAAATGGGAATTTAGCACATTTAAACGAAACCTTGTTAATTAATGAGCGTAAAAAACAAAGGGGTGGGGCTTCTAAACAATTGTTTGCTTGAATGACCATCACTGATCTAAAACCAATACTTTTTTTCATCTACTTCAAAATGATTTTTTTATAAGCTTGAAACTTTAACAGAATATCAACTTAACCATATAAGGTATATACTTTGAAGTGTAGATGGCTTCATAGGTCTAACTGAAACATTTTTCTAGATAAACAATAGGATCAAAGAGACTTCGATCCCACCACGTTTACTATTATTAAATTTCCACTGGGCATATATATATGTATGTACAAAAGATCTACCGCATAATTTAGCTCAATTTCGTACTTTGATACTAAAACAAAAGCAAGACCTTAAAACTTATACTTGTAAGAGCCCTTTTTATAAAAAGGTTGAAAGCTCCAGCTCATAAAGCTTTTAAAATCGACGAAAATAAGTGTAAACTGTGTAGAGGAGGTGCCACCTCCACTAAAAATTTCGAAAAATGATATAGCCTATTGATATTTCCAGAACTGTCAAAACTTTTTAAAAATCGGTCCAGAGGTGTATTAGTCTACAAGATTTAAAAAAAACAATTTCTTCTTTTGACATATTTTTAAACTGAAGTGCGAATAAAATAGTACTTTTGATACAAAATAATTTTTGTTACTTTTCTTCGCTTTTGGTTACTTTATTTTTATATTTTGGTTACAAATTTTGTTTGGTTGTGACACCGCTGTTCGTTGGTATTGAAAAGAGAGTTAAAGGTCCAAATGCTTGTCATGCAGGCGAATTCACTTGTGTAAGAAAAGTCAGTTAAATTGCAAATGTTGTATTTGTTTTTGATATTTTGTTAAATACGGTACAAATACTGGGGTCTAATCACCGCATACGATATCGAGCAAAATTGATCGAAATTATTTATTTTGGTATCATGACTCTCAATATCGAATGAAATTTATTGAATTTGAAAAAATAGCATATGACAACTCGACATTACATTTCTCGAGTGTTCATTCGATACTTCAGTGTCTATCGTATGCAAAAATGCTCGATAGTTTATTCGATACGATAGTATCGAATGCGGTGATTAGACCCCAGAACATTTAATTGAATACAGAACAATTAAATGTTTTTCACTAATAAATAATTCACACAGAACTGATGGTCACCGTAACTATGAGGCAAACATTTTTTTCTCTCTCTCTATCTCGTTCTCTATGTCTCTATCTCTCTGTATATTCTGGTCATTTATTTCTATCATGTGTCATAAAGTTTTGATGATAAGCGATATATTTTCTCAATTTCATTTTAATTTAAATTAATAGTTTGCATAAATAAATCTTTCACAATCTCTCTCAATTCATTCTTCATTTAATTTAAAGCTCACTACTTAATGATCTCTGTGCACATCATTTTAAATTGCGACTGGAAAAAACGACTGTTATTCTTCAACCTGCTTGTAACTACATCTTTTTGTGTAGTAAAATTTCTATTAAAAGTTGTATTAAAATTTAGTATGACATATAAGGGATTGCTCAACGGTCATTGAAATTTACAACATTGCAAAAGTTTATTCTTTTGGAAAAAGATAAAAATAAAAGTGAAAAAAATGCATTCTCAGTGTTTGGGTTTAATTTGTGATGGTATTTATTTTGTAAAATATGAGTTTTAATTTTAATAGTTTTGAAAATGAAGTACTATGTGAATTTCAGGTCAACTGGAAATTGTTAAAATTACAGAGGACCTTTACGATCCTGCAATAGAGGTAAAGTTTTTAAGAAAATTATGTAAAGAAAATAATGTGAGAGTTTAAATAAAAGGATTTTGAATTAAAAAAAAATTTTAAAAATGTGGTAATAGACTTGAAACAATTTTTAAAAACCTCTAACCAAGGCGAATTCATTTTTCAGGTGGCGTTGAAAGCACAGCTGTGCTACTTTTTTTTCTTAATTAGAGAGAGGAATGTTAAAAGTAAATGGAGTTTTTGACATATCGACCAACGAAAACAACAAATAAAATACAATGTAGTGTTTTTGGTGTTGTTACTTGTTGTTGTATCGCCACCACCGTTTACATGAATTCGCCTTTCCTCTAACCTTAAAAAATTTTCAATAATTCCCCCAATCACAGTAACCGCAATTTGTTCGTCTTTTTTGAAAATGTATGGTCCAATGATCTTTTCCAAAGTTAATCCACACCGTGTTTCGCGTTTAAGTGGGTGCATTTGATCTTCAACAATTATTCTTTTGGGTGCCCCATATTTTTATTGAGGTGGCCATTGAGGTGTAAATAAGACTCATCACCAAGGACCGGATTTTAATGCAAATGCATATTTGTTGTCGTCAGTCTGAGATCAACATTAACTTAATATCTTTTCGAATCAAGAAATTTTAAATAAAATGGCATCGATTTGTTAGTGCATATTTTTGCATATTATGCTTTAAATGCATATTTTTGCATATATTGCTGGCATTGCATATTTTTGGTGCATTTTTGGGAAAAAATGGGGAAAAAATATTTTGCAAAGCACATCGTGTTTTGTCGCATATTAGGAGAAGTATCCTATAACAACAATGTGGTTGAAATCAGTTGTGTATTATGCTAAAAATTTTGAACAATTCAAGGATGTGATGAAACGATGGTAATGCAGTACCAAAAAAAACAACAAATTTACAAAATATAAAATTTCGGATAATTTTAAAGTCTTCAAATTACGGATTTATCTCTGAGACTATTGTAAAATTAGAGAAATCAAATCCATTGAGAATGCAAATTAAATTAATTGATAATGTCATAAATAGAATGTATGTAGTTAAGGGAAACTTAAGTAAACAAATTCGTATAAAATTTGATAAAAAAAATAAGAAGGACACAAAGCAATAACACAAACTGCTGGCATATTTAATTTAAATTTTTACGAAAACAGCGTAGTGGAAAATGAATGTATATGAAAATTTTATATGAAGGTTCGCATATCTATCTAACAAGTGACTTAATTTACATTATTGTTTTACTTTATATTTTGTGTTTTACTATATTTTTACTTCTGCTTTTTTGTTGTACCTTATTTTCGTTAACGATGCTGAATTTTTAGGAGTTTTATGTTATTTTAATAATTTGTTTATGATTAAAAAATGTGTTAGGAAAAATTTAAAGTGCCTATTTTTTTAATTTAAAGCGCATATTTTTCTATTTTAAGTATATGTTTTATGCGCATAAAACTCGATTTTAACTGCATAAAAATCCGGTCCCTACTCATCACTCATTATTCGATATGATCTTTGTGTCTGAATAATCGAATGCCGATTTTCAAAGTAAAATTTAACAACTTCTGTCCTTGGTCTATTCATTAAAAATTTCCCAAGTTTTTTCAAAGTTAATTCTGAAGAAAAACAAAAAAAAACGTAAACAAAATTTGTTTTTACTTATTAAAACATAACGTTCCTTATGAGCCACCCTGTACTTTTTTAATTCATTACGTTATTGAAGTAAAACAGTTTATATCCATTTAAAAAATACAGTACAACCTCAATTAATGCAACACACAAATAACTCAACTTAACAAAAAGCCGTTTCCAATATATTTACAGAATATCAGTCTAATTCATAAACGTATCATTGCAGCTTTATTAGTCATTAATAAGCAAAAGTCGAAAAAAGAGTATTTATAAATGTTTAATAGCCTATTAAACGTTTAATAAACATTTCATAAATTTGAAATATTTATTGTAGCCTTTACCCTACTTTAAGCGTTTAATAAAGTGACAATTTCAATGATTGTTAAAATAAAATTTTCATAATTGCACGAAACATTAAACATTTTTGTAGTCTTATTTATTTTAATAGATTTGTTTGTTAAAAATAACGTGGGTCGCGAACTATGGTTTCTGTGTAAACTTAAACTCGTTATAACTTTTTGCATAAAGTATAAAAAGCTATTAAGATTTTTATCAAATAATGCAAACCTTTTTTTACCATTCATTACTCTTATATGTATTTTAAAATGTATTTTAATCGATTAAGTATTTGTTCAAGCAAACACAAAGTAGAAACCACATAGTGTATCGTGTGTTGGTTACTGGTTTGCCGCACGGAACAAAAATGCTTTGTTCTACATGCTTTGAATGGAACATGCAGCACAGCAATTACAAACAATAATATTTTAAATTTTGCAACAAAAATTTGCTAGAATGAAGCAAAACAATGTTTAGAGAACTGTAAAATTAAGGATATCAGGCAATGCTAGAACTCGATATCTCTTAATATATTCGAGATATCAAAAAAGGGATTGCATGTTAAAAAAAGAGGGTGCCATTAAAATTACAAAAACTGATTTTAAACTTGATAAAATTTTGAAAAACTGATTGAAGTTAAAAAACAATTTGTAGATAAAGGATGATGCGGCAAATCATCATGGTTCTCTCAAGCAACAGTGTGTAGAATTTCAGCCAGAGTGGCTCGTGCCTTAGTTCGCTGGGGCAATAGAAAAATTAAAATGCCTTCAGCTCATAAAGAGGAAGCAATCCTAATGAGAGAATTAAGACATTTAAAAATTTCCCAGACGTTATTGGTACGCACATACGTATCAAAAAAACCGACGGGAATTTAGCCCAATATTATATTAAAAAAGGGTTACTATATCCTGAATGTTCAGGTAAATTACGTTTTAGAAATACATAATTAATAAATCTTTTCCACTTATGACTGCCGTAGTTTAAATGAGTCAACTATCAAACTTGAAAGCGGAGAGTCCAAAGGTATTTTGTTAAGAGACTCAGGCTATAAGCCTGAGAATTAAAAGGAAAACAAATATAATAGGCACTAGAAACTCTGTAAAACGTTCCTTTGGAGTTTGGAAACAACGATTTTGCTGCTTTTTAGATGGGTTGGGGGTATATTTGGCAAAAGGAAAAACATTGATTATCGCCCTAGCAGTACTTCACAACATTGCTATTGAAGAAAATTATATTGTTCCAGGTAAAAACATTTGAACCTAAAATATTTTGGCAGTTATATGTGGCTATGTTTAAAAAAAATTGATTAAATTATTCATAAAACATAAAGCTGTATAATCTCTTTTGGAACCTACAGCAAGCAGTAAAAATTTGATATTGCTAATAAATGTTTTACATACATATTTCGCTTAAAAAAAAAACATACAATTATTTAAAATATTTCGTTTTAAAAAACAGAAATTAATTTTAAATTGAAAACAAAACAAAAATTCACATAAAATTCGTTCGTTGTATCGCTTCATCCCTAGATGTATGCATCACTATTACAAAAATTACAATTAAAATAACATGTTGTTGCCAACATAAAAATACAAAAGCGATATAAACGTTTAATTGTTAATCCACTCCTATTAAGCGTTTATAAATCAGATTTTTTATTTATGGTTTATAAAACAAAAAGTGTTTAATAACTATTGTAAGCATTAAAGCTGAAACAAGAAATTTTTATGAATTAGACCGTATGTATTTTTTTCTATTCGATTCTTGTAACCGAATTATTTTCCTCCTGAACACTCACATATATTATTGATGATTTTTGATTTGTAACATAAATAAAGAACGTACTGTATGTATGTAGTTGTAAAAAAAGTACAAAACTATGTAAATTTTTTCATGAAATTAGTGCTAGTTTTGTCAAGTAGTTAAAGTATTGCTATTACTTAAACGTATAATGCAAAACTTAAATAATATAATTTAAAAAATTGCATTTTGTCACGCTTATTGGAATTATAATGAATGTTTTTTATGAGCTTTGGTTAAGAAAAAATTCCGTTCAATTAACTTTTTATAACCTTCACCGAAGGTGAAAACGGTATATCGTCAAAACGCAAAAGGCCCTATCTAACATTTGGGAAATTTTTCAGGAGAAGCAAAAACTATTTTAAATAATAAATTGATAAATCACCTTAAACTGTTTACAATTAATTTTTCTTCTATTTTTCTTGTAAAAACTACCAGATGTTTTGACAATTGACAATGTTGAATATTAAGCAAACTGTAAGTAATGCCTTTAAGCGTTTACCGTTTAACCTTTTGTAGATAGGACCTTTTGTTTTTTGCTAATAAAATCGCAATTTTTGTTCGAAAGATTCCAAAATTTTTTGCGGGCATTTATTTAGATGCAACACATCAGAATCAATGAAAAAGTCGATTTTTAATTTTTGGTTAGTTTGCGTTTCAGGTAACGATATATAACTTTGTCATTCCGTTTGTAATTTCTGCAATATTGATCCTACACCCTATAAAGTATATATATTCAGGGTCCTTATGAAAAGCGAAGTTCAAATCCAGTTGTCCGACTGTCCGTCCGTCTGTCTGTTGAAATGGGTTTTCCGAAGCCCCCAGAAATGATGGGGGCTTGGTTGGTGTATGTATCTGTCAGATATTCTTATTATAATTTTACTATTGAAATTCAGCCAGATCTGTCTAAAAATGGCTAAGATATGAGCAAAAAACCACGACTACCTCTAATTTTTTCCAAAAATCCCTTGTTGTTGTATTTTTATTACTTTTTTCTGTATATCTGGAGAACGGCAAGAGCCAAAGTTTCCAAATTAGATACAAACATTTAGGTTATAAATACACACCATCCCACAAAATGTGAGCGGGATTGGAGAAGTGGGCGTGGTACCTCCCATACAAAAAACATCAAAAAATGTATTAAAACCTGAAAGATCGGAAATTTTTAGTAGAAAATATTTTCTGAAAAACTCGGGAAAGTCGGTTCAGATACGAAAAAGTTATGACCAAAATATTAATTTTTTTTTGGAAAAATACCCATTTTCGGGAATGATAGATCTTCCCGAGTCCAAGTTTTACAACCGAAATAACTGGAAAATGTCTTCTTAAACACGTCGGTATATAAATCTGTCAAATCGGTTAAGAAATAGCACATTCACACGATTGTTCTTACTTGTGTTAACTGCGAAAACAGCTGTTGTGGTAGCTTTTTTATTTGTTTGAAAGTTCTTGTTGGGTTTTTTCATTAAAAAAATAAAATTTGTATTAAATTTTTTAAGAAAATTATTTAAATTTTTTAAGAAATTCCAAAAATTAAAAACTCTGTTCAACAATTTCGTATGTTTGCATAGAAATTTCTTTAACAAAAATATTCGCACTGAACGGCAGCTAAATATGCTTGTGAACATACATACATACATATTTTGTTAATAGCAATAATTAAAAAAAACATTAAATCTTCATTACCTACTAAAAGAAACACAAAAAATTAAATTTATTCAAAAAAGCAAATATTGGCGCGTATTGTGCTGTTTGATTGCCGCACAAGAACACAATAAATATTAGTGCATTTTTGTCACACGATTGCCGCACCAGGGTTGCATTTGGTTGGTAAAAGTAAGCACAATATTGTTCTCGATTGGTAATGAGCCATTTGGTTGTGCAGTCACACGATTGGGGTATTAAAAAGTGTGAAAATTGGTGCATTTGCGGTAATCGTGTGATCCCAGCTTTACACTTTGCTTGTCCTTCATCAAACCAACATTGAATGAATTTTTTAAAACTCCCCGTACGAGTCATATAACAATTACTGAGCTTCCTAAATAAAAGCGTTTTTTGTAAACATGAAAATTCTTTTGTCAAACCAATTTTAATAAAACAAAGCGTATTAAGCACCTTTCAAATTAGACTTTCTAAACGGGTGGTGTTGAATTAGCGTCCTTAAGGTTTGTTTCTTATTAAGTGTATGAACATGTATAGTTTTGACATGAAATAAGCTTGATGCTCTTATTTGGGTAGTTCAGTTGTACGGTTCAGCATTTCACGAGTTGTAAAATAAATTCAGGGATTATTTCGTACAATTCTTGACATGCTTTTTGAAAGACTCGCGCTCGTGAATACAATGAAACCTTATCAAAAAAAGATTCGGTGAGCAATCGGTCTGCTTCATTTGCACTTTTTTTAAATTAAAAAAAAAAGCAAAACTTCTTGATATTAATGTTTTGTTAGCACAAATGCTTAAATTACAAATGACTGCATATATTGTTGACACATTGCTATTTTGTTAACTACACTCAAGGTATATTTACACAAGGTAGACTCATTTGGGAGTGTAGACATGCTGCTCTATAAAAATAACCGAGTGGAACGGAATTGTCAAAATTGTCTTCATATAAATTTAACGCACACATGTACAAATTTTGGCTCATATACACGGAATTTGACATTGGTGTTCCAACTTAGGTAAACAGCTGACAAACATATGGGCCAACGAGTTTACCTTGTGTAAATGTACCTTGACTACACTGTTGTACTACATATTTTGACACAACGTTAAAGTATTTAACAGTGTTGTATCCATTTCCAAAATAAGATCACCTTGTATGAATTCGCCTTGGTGGCGACTGTAGTTTTATCAATAATATCGACTATATTGGCGTCAATAGTATCGACTAAACTCTAAAATTTTAATTGGTCTATAGTGTTTAAATTGTCTTTTAGATATTATATCTTAAATATTTTCAAATGTTTTTTTCAGTTATTCCTCAATTATTTTTTGCAATATGAAAATGTGAGCATTGCCTGTAATCTAAACGAAAATGCGGAAACTATTAACGAAATGATTATGTTAATCAAAGCGATATTAAGAGATAACATTTCATTTGCTGCTAGGAATAACAAAACACAAGAACTTGTGGCTATTTGTATCAACAAACTCGTGGTAATCGGGCCTGTTCTGAAAATCATGTGATTTCAAATCACGCACTTCTGAAACCACACGTGTGATTTTGTGGTATTCTGAAAGTCATATCACTTTCGTGTTTCTCGGTGTGCTTTCGGCAATTGAAGTTCACACCAAAACACACAAAAACGGGACACAAAAATGTCACATGTGTGTTTTTAGTAGGCACATGTGCGCCCTATGCTCCAATGGGAGTTAGAGGAACACACATACATATATATATATATATACATGTGATTTGAAATTACGTGATTTGAGTTAAAGTGATTTTCAGAACAGCCCTCAATACTACAAATTTTAATAACTTAAATTTGAAATTAATAACCTCTAATCTCTTTTCCAGAACCCCTCAGCTAAAATAACGTTAGACGAGGTCTTTGCCTCCTTTAAAACGCCCAATTTGAAAACTGTAGGTGAATATCTGCATACCATCGAGTGCACCTATGACATATTTAAAGAATGGCAAATTGATTGTGTCATTGAGTTGGTTTTTCTCTCGACAAGAATTGATTATGGACGTCGTGGCATTGCTTCATCATTAGCACAATTTCTTCTGGATTATGCTTCTAAACTCAAAGAAGGCAATTGTACGGAGTGTGAACAGTTACCCAAACATTTAAAGGGACAAAAACCTAAAGCTATAACATCAGTATTTACTTCACGTTATTCGCAAGTTGTTGGCGAAAAGTTGGGCTTTGAAACTTTATTTAAGGAGAAAAATTCTAGTTTTTCATTTGAAGGCAAAACATTTGCCGAAAAAATTGATCCCATACATATATATTCGACATTTGCGGCAAAAAGATTGTGAATTTTCTTATAAAAATGCTGTTTTCAATTTAAAAAATTTTAAATAAAATATTTTTAAAAAGATGTTTTGTAAGGGATTGGCTTAAAATACTCAGTGTCTTTTAGATATGATTGAATTCGATTTAAAAAGAAACGATTTAAACCTGAACATTTTAATTTCAGTATCTTTAAAAATCGATTTCTAATTTCCTGTTTATACGGGCATGTTCTGCAAATCGAAATGAAGTGGAATTGAAATCAAACGAGATTTTGATCTCAATTATTTACAAAATGGCTGTAGCTTACCCGGTTTTCAACATTGGTTCTTGTAAAGACAATTAGTACTCGAAGTATGAAGTATATAAAAAGAAATATTTTCATGAACCTTCTATACAGGATCTTTTTTAAAATTTGGGCGATTTTAAATCCACTTCATTTCGATTTACAGAACATGCCCGATATTCTTTAAAATTTGAAATTAAAAATGTTGAATGAACTGTATTTTGAAAACACCCTTGGGTGTGTATAAAAAGGCGGCAAAGTATGTGTATGTCCCTGTTGGGAAAAAATTTCATGTTTCTGTTATGTTAGATTATATCTTTTTTGACGATATACAAATTTTGACGTTTGTTAAAAATATAAAAAGAATGAACAATTTAATAACATAAATTTTTTGCAGTTGGTACTATTTGCATTTTTTTTTGAATTCATAAAATGTTTTATCGTTTTGATTTTACTTTTTCAATTTAAACTTCTTATTTTCAGAAATTTTGTTAATTGTCTTAAAAATTCTACCCCAGGGCAAGGCGAATTCATAAAGGAGACATTTTCGAGTCGCCTGTTTATTGTTTATTTTTTTGTGTGTATACCAAGGCGAATTAACTACAGGTGGTGTCGAAACGCCTTCTGATTTTGACAGTACGAGCCTAGTTGTTTTGATTTGTTAGTGTTTTGCTAAGAGTGGTTGACATTTCGAGCCGTAAATACTAACAATGCAATGCAAAAAACACTATGTTGTCTCTGTTGCTGTTGGATTGTTGTAGTTCCGACACCACCTGTAGTTGAATTCGCCTTGGTGTATACTAAATGAAAAAATTGGTTGAAATTTAAAATTCAATAAAATCAAAAATTTAAAAAAACTTATTTAAAATTTTATAAAACAAAAAAAGTGAATGTAAAATATAAACACAATGATTTAACACGGTGTAAGGAATAAGTGAACCCACAATAAATTTGCAATTGTGTATATTTTATAAACAAAAAATTTTCCTTTTTAATATTTTCAACAAATAATTCTGACATTCACTCCAATTTTATACCGAAACAAAATACATAGCAAGGTATATTTACACAAGGTAAACTCGTTGGCCCATATGTTTGTCAGCTGTTTACCTAAGTTGGAACACCAATGTCAAATTTCGTGTATATGAGCCAAAATTTGTACATGTGTGCGTTAAATTTATATGAAGACAATTTTGACAATTCCGTTCCACACGGTTATTTTTATAGAGCAGCATGTCTACACTCCCAAATGAGTCTACCTTGTGTAAATATACCTTGATACATAGTATTTAAAAAAAAGGGATAGCTAGCATAGCTCTATCTCATGATGCGGTTACCCAAGGTATATTTATAGCAGGTAGTCTCGGAAAGCCAGCTGTTTATTTTTTATATGCCTGGTTTCCGATACGAACTGTGAAATGTTGTATAGTAAGCAAGTAAACAAGTTTTTTGTCTTTATCTTTTGTCTTTTTTGTTCGTATCGCATAACAACAATAAAAAGCCCTGTTGTTTGTTTTATTGTACAATTGTACAATCTCGCGGCTACCTGCTATAAAAATACCTTGCGGTCACCTGTATGAATTCGCCTTGCCCCAGGGCTAGTGAAATTTTATTCACCTCAGAAGTGTTAAAATTTACTTACAATCAGTGATGCCAGAAGTGCAGATTTATTTGCATTTTGCAGATTTTATACTCCAAAATTGCCAAAATGTAGAATTAAAGATTTTTGGTTTGAAATTGGCGATTTTTTAGCTCGGTGGAAACTTCTTTACATTGTCTGTTATTTTTGAACTATTTTCAATTCTTGCATTGATAAATGAAATATATCAGCCATTTATGGTAAAACTGCGCGGAAATAGATTCATTAGTAGGAATTTTCACAAATTATTCACAAAAGATTACTTAAAAATTCGCATTGGCTTGACACATTAATACGCCGGACGTATGTCATCTGGTTTTACACAAAATAATATGTATGTGTACCTACGTCTATATTGATACGTACTTATGTATAAATATCTTTAATAGTTCCAATATTTGATCTCTTGTATATTTTCAAAAAGACCTTTGATATTTCAAAAAACATGTCAAGCAATTAACTTTTAATTTGTTGTTTAAAATAACAAAGATGTGATTAAGGGCCCAACCAGAATGTGCATAAAAAAACTAAATGCATTTAAAAACAAAATAAAAAACATTTGAATCCTTACGGAGTGAGCGATATTTTTCGCAGTTTGCTTAAGCAAATGAAAGTTTCATAAAACTTTACAAAAAGTTTCCTTAAGTTCAATATGGTTTAACGCATATGATTAACATGTTTTCCCTCAGTTGCTTAAACCTCGTTGTTCACATTCTGGTTGAGCCTTAATCCCTCCTCAGTCTGAGTAATAAAAATAAAATAAAAATATTCAAAAATTACACTGTGCATGAAATTTAAACTTTTTTTTCGTGACAAGCCGGGCACATGGCGTTTTAACATAATTCGGGGACGCTGAATTCAGTGGTGGCCGCGGTTTTTTCAGATTGGCTCTGGTTTTCGAGATATACCGTTATTTCGAAAATGGAGGAGGTTGCACAGCATATATTCGCGTAACTCAAAAACGGTTTAGTTTATTGAAATTACTAAAAAAAACCGAAATTCCGCAATAAAATTTCATTTCAGAAAAGTAAAACTCTTTTTCTAATATGAGTAGTCGTTATTGAAACATAATTTTTTTTTGAAACAAAAAAATTAATTTTTTTTATCAAAATTTCGAAATTTTTGTTTTTTAAAAATTCATACAAAATTAAAAAATGCAGCAAGGCTTCTAATTTTGATTTTATTCACAAAAGTCGACAAATTCGTCACCATCCCTTAGGGGGCTGCCATACAAATATTGCGTTTTATGAAATTCTTAAATTAATTAAAATTTGTCGACTTTTGTGAATAAAATCAAAAGTTGCAAACAGATTTTAATCATTTATGGCTTTGTAGCTTCGTTTTTTATAAGTCTGCAAAAAATTAGAAGCCTAGCTGCATTTTTTAATTTTGTATGAATTTTTAAAAAACAAAAATTTCGAAATTTTGATAAAAAAATTAATTTTTTTTTCAAAAAAAAAAATTATGTTTCAATAACGACTACTCATATTAGAAAAAGAGTTTTACTTTTCTGAAATGAAATTTTATTGCGGAATTTCGGTTTTTTTTAGTAATTTCAATAAACTAAACCGTTTTTGAGTTACGCGAATATATGCTGTGCAACCTCCTCCATTTTCGAAATAACGGTATATCTCCAAAACCGGAGCCAATCTGAAAAAACCGCGGCCACCACTGAATTCAGCGTCCCCGAATTATGTTAAAACGCCATGTGCCCGGCTTAGTAATTTCAATAAACTAAACCGTTTTTGAGTTACGCGAATATATGTTGTGCAACCTCCTCCATTTTCGAAATAACGGTATATCTCGATTCAGCGTCCCCGAGTTATGTTAAAACGCCATGTACCCCGCTTGTCTGTTTTTTCAACTAGCATAGTGTTATCAGCCATTTTCTGAAAATCACAATCGAGTGAAATTAAAATCGAATAAATTTTTAATCCAAATTTTGATATTTTAATCAGTTCATTGAAGAAAGAAATTTTAGAACAAATAAAATTTATTGATAATTTTCCATTCTTAACTGAGCTGGGAATCTAACCCAGGTTTTCACGGACATTACATGTTTCAATTGTAACTACACAATCTCTTCAGAAGGGTTTGCCGTTTAACACCAATTTTTAAAACTTTTCTGTGTTGAAAGTTCAAAAAAATATTTGCTTTTATATACCTCGTACTTCGAGGACCACTTATAGATATTTACCAGAACTACTTCCAACACTATATTTCGAAATTAATTGTTATATGTATCTTTTTATAAATAAACTACACAAACTTGTAATAAATGTGTTTTGAAGATTTTTTGATGAAATATTATGGTTTTTGGCTGATTTTACCTCTAAAAGTTCTGGCAATACTGCTTACAATTGAACTTTCCTACCTTTAAAATGCTTCGAAATTCATTACACCGCTGTTAAAAATGATCGAGTGAATAAATTTTTTTTTTTACTAAAATATCAAAGCTTCTAGAAAAATGTTAACAGTGCGGATAATAATTGTAGAGTAACTGACTTAAAGGTCTTTATTATTGTACTATTGCAAAGAATTTCCAAACTAAAACAAATGTTTTGCTCTAAATTTTATCCGCAAATGAGTTTTACGCCCGAATGAGTTGTAAAACTGATGAATTTACAGTTATTTTATTGACTGCTTGTTTCTTTTTTAATTTGATTTAAAGAGAGCTAAAGCGTAAGAGATCTATAAGTGAGATAAACTTATTTTTGATCCTTTAAGTACCTTCTTTCTGTCTATCAAATTTTTAAAATTTGTATAACGGATTGAGTTTTTATTGTACCTTTAAAAAAAAAGTAGATTTAAAGTTGTTGTAACTAACCCTTATGACAAACAAAGGACCATTTTTTTTGCAATGATAGAGCGCAATTGTGTGTTATAATATCCTTAGGGTTTAATTGAAAAATAAAAATTAAAAAAAACATTTGAGGAGGTTATGGTTAATTGTTTTCATATAAAATTAATTTTTAAGGTTATGAAACTGTTGTTTTTTAAAAATTTTTATCATTAACTTTTAATTAAAAAAAAAATTATTAATATTTTTGTCACCACTGTAGAGAATATAACGCGGGAATTTGTTGTCAAAGGTTTTGCAGCTTGTTGCTGATTGCAATAGATGTGAGCTAAGTTTCGCGCTCATATACCAACACAGAGAGAATGTTGCTTTTGAAGAGTTGTATTTTTGTTTTGGCACTGATTTGATTATATTGGCAAATCGTATATAAGACAGCAAAAGCGGTTTTAGCTTTCTTATTTTTGTGTGGTACATCAACACGCGTGCATTCCTCCATCTGGTGTAACTTGGCTGTCTAGGCAGTTAAAATCTGTGGCCGATTTGATGTTCTGGCCTTACACAGAGCAAGTGATCCTGTGTGTTCTATATTTATATTTACCCAACAAACACAAAGTCAAATCTTTGATATGATGACATGAGTTTATCATTTCACATTAAACACATTTCTCAAACGTTTTTCAATTGTTTGACTTTAACATTTAAATTCAAATTAATAATGATTTGAAAATCATAGCATTCTCAACAAAAAGAGGAAATTATTTTTAAATTTAAAAATGCCTTTATTTTCAAACATAATTCTCAAAGCTCCGTGTTTGTTGGGTAACGATCTTGTTATGTATGCATTAATATTAAGGCCATATTCACTTTATATTGTATCGATATCGTTTATTTTACTTTGAATATCAGATTGAAGTTTTGATGTTAAGACAACGTCATCAGCGCATACGAGTTCATTTATATGTTCCATTCGTAGTTGATGCCACAATATTCCACGATGAGGGCTCTTGTCAATTGCCCCAATTTGAATTTCATCAATGAGTATGAGGAATAGCAATTTGGATAACAAACACCCTTGCCTCATGCCAGACTTTATAGAAATAGGGAGAGATAGTTTGTTGCCATGTTTTACTCTGCATTCAAAATACTGATACTGTGCCTTGTTTAGCCCTTTCCTATTTGACGGTACTAATTCGTACCACCTTTTTGTAACGGCAAATTACTATCATAACAATCTGCTTAAATAATCACTGATAAGAAATCGCAGTCGAACAAACGAGTTCCAAAACCTTATCGGAAGTGGGAAAAACGAGATGTTGAGACATATTTACCAGAATACTGTCAAAACACTTATGTCGTAGAGGAATTCTTAAGTAAATGCTATACGCCTACGGTTGTATTTTTGGCAATTCTTGATGACGTTGTTTATCCAAGCAATTTGTATGCCACCCAAAATAACGAGACTCTCAATCTCAAGAAAGAAGAGCTTTTGGCATTTATTGGTATTACGATAAAACCAGCGCAAAGTTTTCTGAATATACTTTAGGGGAAAGAGTAGTATTGGAGTTGACTGAACAAGAAAAGAAGAAGTTATATACTTTGACAACTTCTTCTCTTCTGTGTCTTTAAGTTAAAAGTAAAAAAAATGGGGATGCGTAACAATAAGGTTAAACCGTACACACAGAACAATTATCAATGTTAAATTAACACTGCGCAATGTTGATTTAAAATCATAGTAAATTTCTGCTTAAAAAAACATTGTTACATATTGAATCCATAAAGTCCTGTTTTATTTGTTTTGTATAGAAACAATAACAACACTATAAAAAGAAACAAATACATTTTTTTATTTTCATGTTTAAAATTATTTATAAAAAGAAAAAATTCCCGTATTCGTTTCGTTAAAATATTTAGTTAAATAGTACATAAAATTTTCAAAGTAGAATGGTGGCGAAAACCATATCGGGCACTTCTGCTGCTGTCTTTTAATTGTGATTGCTTTTGTAATCAAAGGGGTAAACAGAAAAGTGAAACATGCATTACAGGAAAATAAGTTATCCTGAATTATAGGCTATAAGAATAAAACTAAAAAACAAAATCCCTTAAAAGCCATAGCCAATGATATAGACGCGCCCGAAATATTTTCAAATATTTTAATTTCAACATTCCAACCAGTGTTGCCAGAAGCAGGGGAAAATCCCTTTATGTAGGTATTTTTGATACTAAAATAGAAGCGTAGGGATTTTTTATAATCTCCAAAATGTAGGGATTTTTAGTCATATTACATTATTAATTAAAAAAATGCAGAAAAAACGTTTTTTAAGTGATATTTTCATGTCCAAAAAGGTTCAAAAATTTTATTTTCCCTAAAATTGCTTAAAAATATACTTCCAGAGTTGTTTGTGGCTTAAAAAGTTGGCGACACGAATATGTATGTAGATGGTTTTTCTAAGATGTCATTCAATGTTGAAAGATTTAATTGAATTTAAATAAAAGTATGTATTATTATTTTTAGTTTTTTTTTTACTAATTTTTTACATATTTACACAAGGTAAACTCGTTGGCGCATATGTTTGTCAGCTGTTTACCTAAGTCGGAACCCAAACGTCAAACTTTGTGTATATGCGCCAAAATTTTGACAACTCGGTTATAATATTATATTATAGAGCAGCATGTCTACACTCCCAAAAGAGTCTACTTTGTGTTAATGTACCTTGCAACCCCACATGTATTTTACTAATAATAATTTTTTTTTATATAAAAGAAAGTAATTATGGATAAAAAACTGTTACCGGTTGTGTTATTTTAATTTTTTTTTTCTTATTTAATAATCATTTAATACTTTTTTGCTTTTGCTTAAAATTCCACGTGAAAAAAGTGCAGCTTACATTATTTCGCAGTTGTAAAAAATATTACCAGAAATATTTCGGAAATTTTTCACAAAATGAACAGAGTACAACTCTATCAACATTATTTCATAGATAATCTGCACAATTTGCATTTAATTTTAAATATTTTAAATTTGGTAACAGAGGTATTCATTGTCCAGTGTTTATGGTTAGAAGAGGGAGATGTGAGGTACATATGTAGCCTTAAGAAGGTACAATCCAAGTGCTCTCACTAGTACGTGTTTTTTTATGCCTGAACGAAAAGAAAAACTGTTTTTCTAAATATCATGATGCAAATTATTAACGTTTTTATCAAAGTTATTTTTGGGAATACAAAATTTACAAGATTTTGTTAGTCGGAAGAATTCCAACTAATTGTAGTGGGGAATGTAAGAAAAAATAAACTCACTGTTAATTGTTGTTGTTTTTGTTTAAGCTTCGATATGGTTACAAGTAAGACTATTGCTTATAGATAATTCTTATTCGCTTAACAGTTTTACTTGTTTAATATCTTTAGCTTTTCTAAAATCTTTGGATGAGGTTTCCTGACGATCTGGCCTAAGCAGCCAGTGAAATGCGCAAAGGAATAGCTTATCCCTTCAACAATAAATTTCAGTGTTTTTATCTTCGCTTTTGTGCCCATAGCTTCCCCTATATATAGGGCCTATACTTTGGTAGTTAATTAGATCAAAAGCCTTTTGGAAATTAAGGAAAACTATAGCTTAATCTATAGTCTTATACAGTTTTATAGTCATAGTTTAATTTATAGAATCTGATTATCCATCAAACTAGCTTATATATTATGCTATTGGCTCCATATATACGTTTACTTTTAGTCTTGACTGTAGTCTATAAAAACATTTTTTTAAATTATTTTTTTCCGAGTTGAAATTCGTATTTAACTAAATAAAACAATTATCATACATATAAAGTTTTTAAATATACTAAGAAATATGTTTTAAAACCCAATAATTCAAATTCTTATTAAAGATAACACCGTGTTAGTTGAATAACAGACAAGCTGGGCACCTGGCATTTTAACCTAATTCGGGTATGCTGAATCCAGTGGTTCTAGCCGTTTTCTAGGCTAGGTCTGGTTTTCGAGATATACCGTTATTTCGAAAATGGAGGAGGTTGCACAACATATATTCGCATAAAAACGCTTTTCCGTACCCGAATAAGTGTTAATTAAGTCAAATGTGTATTAGAGAATACGATAATTTAATTGTGTGTATAAAAATTTTGCTGATTATTATATATTATATAGTTTTCCATTTATGAATAAATTAGGGTAATTTGTTTTATATTTTATTTATTTATTTATTTTTTTAGCATTTAAGGCTATCGGCCCTCGTCATATAAAATATAAGTTAAATAAATTTAGATTTCGATATAATTGTGTAACACTTTAAAAAAACATAGATTATGTCAAGGTTGTCTTCTGATGTACTAAATAATATTTTACAATTGTTTAAAAAATACTGTTGTGTTTCAAATAAAATAAAATTTTAATGCTGTATTCATTGATTCTTCATAACTGTACAGTAAAACTCTAAGTTATAAGCGGTTGCCTACAGCCAGTGTTGGGCAAAATACATGGTTTGCGGTATTTAAAATACAAAATACAAAATACTTGCTGTTCATGTATTTAAAATACAAAATACAAAATACTTTCAGGTTATGTATTTAAAATACAAAATATTTACACATCTGTATGTATTTAAAATACAAAATACAAAATACTTCCATTTATTGTACGTATTTCAAATACAAAATACTTTCACGTCATGTACCTGTATGCATTTAAAATACGAAATAAACTATTTTTATTCAAACCAAAAAATAAATTAGATAAAACTAATAAACAAAACAATTGTTTCCTTTCATAAATATCAGATTTTTGAATGTAGCATCAAACAGTTTCTTGTTGAAGAAAAAATAAAACCTGCTGAAGAAAAAAATCTTTCTACAGGTCCTGATGAGCACAAACTTGTATTAAATTCTATTATACTCTTTTTATATTTGGATAGCTGTCAAGAGTAATAATGTCTTTGCTCTTGTCACTGAGGAAACTGACGAATTCCAACTCCAAATTTGATGTCCTAGATTCACCATTATCCCTATCTACGAAAACAACAAAATCATCGTCTTCTTTACTGGTGCTTCTACTTCTGATACGTTCTTTAGCGATTCTAGTTTTTGGTAGATCATAATGCAAACAATCTTCAATAAACTGAAAAATATATTTTGTGAACTATGTTTTTAAAATACAAAATACTCCCATTTTTATGTATTTAAAATACAAAATACAAACTACTTCTATTTATTGTATGTATTTAAAATACAAAATACAAAATACTTTCTGGACACGTATTTAAAATACAAAATACAAAATACTTGCACGTCATGTATTTAAAATACAAATACAAAATACGTATTTGTATTTTAAATACGTATTTCAAATACATGTATTTCAAATACTGCGCAGCCCTGCCTACAGCAGTCAAATATATGTATATTTTATATTTATATATATACATACATTTAAAGGGCCGATGTTAAATGTGAACCACAACTAAACGTCAAGTTTTTTTCTGCATTTCATTTGACATTTCTCAGTTTCAGACTTATTCAATTTGAACCATTTGAACGTCAGCCGTCGTCATCGAAAATTTGGTCCATCGGATGGAGGTGTGCCGCCGATATTTTGTTCCATACATTAATGAACCATAATAAAATGAAATGACAATAATTTCCATCGGTCCCTTAAATTTAACCACGCTTTATTTTTTGTATTTATTTTAAGACATATGACTTTACGACAAGCTTGTGAATCCCCCAATTATTTTGTAGGAGAAGTTTTTACTGGGTTTACAGTTTTATTCGAATAATATCTTTATTTTTTCCGAAGTCTTTGGAAAAAGGTTTACTGATGATCTGGCCTAAGCAACCAGCGATTTGCACATAGGAACTATCTTGTCCTCCCACGATAAATTTTCGTGTATTTATCAACGCATAAAAATTAGGAATTTAGTACATATTTTGTTTCATTTATTCAACATTCCAGCATTTTTTTTTAACAAATCACGTAAACATTTTGTTTAAAAAAAAATGATTTTGGGCAACAAATTTTTTTATTGACCCAATAAACTTGGGTTGTTGACTAAAAACTTAATATAACTATACCTACAAACTTTTTTTATCAATACCGAAAAATCATTATCGCAGAAAATTCAAAAAAATGTTTTTAATCAAATTTCGTATTAATATATGAAAATAATTTTTTTCCGTGTATTACCTTGTTTATCCTTCTTAAAATTAATTAAATCTATTCTTCGATCTTGATTAATGAATTAATTTGTTTAAAATTTCCTCACTGCAATTATTAAGCAATAAAATTTAATCTTTTTAGTTTTATTTATCCTTAAAAAACAAAACAATTTGTAATAATTAAAAATAAATTTAGTTAAAGCAGTTACTATCAAACATTCAGCTAAACCAGCATAATTTTAAGTTTCATTTCCTGTTACATATTTTTAAAATGCCAAGTGCAAATATTTTAAATAAACAATCCTCTTTTTTTATTTTTTTTTAATTTTAAGCTCAAAATGTATTTTAAGTCGAGAAAAGAGGGTGTTCATTTGTTGTAGGACTCTGTGTCAAAATATAATTTTTCATTCCAGCTCATCTCCGTTGGTCGATTAGACGGCTGTAACCAGTGATGCCAAGTGTAGGAATTTTTCTCTTTTTGTGGGGATTTATTTTAAAAATTTGACTTGTATGGAAAAAGGGAAAGATTACTTATTTCTGTTGAATTTGAGGGATTTAAATTCCATTGCGGAAGTTTTCTAAGAATGTCGAATTGGAAACTGCTAATATGTACCTCTATAATATGAAAGTTAATATGTGGCATCTCTAATTACAATAAAAATTAACCAGTTGTTTAATAATACCCTTCACCGAAGGTAAAAGGGCATATATAAGTTTATCATTCCGTTTGTATCTTTCACACTATTGATTCTAGACCCTATAATATTCTGTATCCTTATAAGAAGAGAAGTTCAATTCCGGTTGACCTTCTGTCCATCCGTCTGTTGAAATGAGTTTTCCGAAGACCCCAGATATGATGGGGACTTGGTTGGTATATACTAGGGTATTCAATAAATCAATGTTAATAGCGCGAATAATTATTCGAAGTAAAAATTTAATCGAATAATAATCGAATAATTTAATATTATTTGGTTAATCGAATAATTTAATATTTCGAATAATTTAATAATTTTATTAAAAAAGTAACAATAATTTTACAAAAGGTGCTTCACGACATAAAATAGAAAAACTTTTTTTAATAAAAAATATCATCAAAATGTAAGTTAATCTTCTAAAAAAATCGTTTAAAAAGAGTATACAGTTTAACTGTGTATGTTTCAAACGATTTCTTTCTTTTGTTTTGATAAATCTTGATTTAAAAAAGATTCTTTCACTTATTGTTGACTATGGAGAGATTGAAAGTAAAAGCTTATAAAGCATATCAAATTTACCTGTTCTTTTTTTTTGTATTTTCTAAAAATTAGTAGAAGTACATTATTCCACTTGAATCTCTCTTTGATATTTTAACAATTTTAATACTTTTTATAGTCTTGTTAAGGTCTTGTAGAATGTTGTTTTCATTTGTCTCAAAAAATTATCTTCTTCATCTGAATCATCGTACCGGCTTCTTTTTTTACATTATAGAAAAAAATCATACAGCGAAAAAGCAAATTTTCGAATAATCGTCATAAATTATTAGAATTATTCTTTAATCGAAAATAAGCAATGTTAAATTATTCGAACCAATAATCACCCAAAATTAATCGATTAATTGAACAACGGTTAATCGTTTGAATACCATAGTACATATATACATATTTATGTCAGACATGCTAATTTTTTTTTTTTTTTTTTTTTTTTTGCTTAAAAATAAAGTTTTGGCGAACTATTTAAGTTATAATGCCAGGGTATTACATAATTTTTGGAGCTTCAACCACAAAACCTCGTTCGACCTAAACCTTCATATAAGAAGGCGAGTGCTTCCAGAATCCGCTCCAAAGTATTTTGGTCAGCAAACGTCTGATTTATTTCCTTGGTACTCCACCAGTAAAACGTCTGAGTTATATATGGTTCTCCACCACTTATTTACTTTGAGTTATTTTTGGTTCTCCACCAGACAAACACATTAAAGCATTAAGGTTAAAAACGATTGCATATACATAGTTAATGTTAAAAAACCGCAAACACCGTAATTCGGTGCAGTTATATAACGCAAAACGCACGAAATGCAGACACACAAGAACGACCTGTGTGCCCTTAAGAAATAATGATAAAACAACGCGAGCTACTTCTTCACTCAGAGCAGTTTTACAAGTGACATGCTTATTTAAATTTTCCCATTGAAATTCAGCCAGATCGGTTCATAAGTGACTGAGATATTAGAAAAAAAAACACAACTGCCTCTAATTTTACCCATAAATCCCTTGTTGTTGTTTTTCCCTTGACCGAAATAAGTTTGTCATAACGTTTGTAATTTCTACAATTTCTACAATATTAGACCCTATAAATTATATAATTTTCGGGTCCTTATGAGGAGTAAAGTTGATTTAAAGGTGCCCGTCTGTCTGTTGAAATGGGTTTTCCGAAGACATATACTCCGGAATTGTTTGCTATTGCCATTTAACCTGATCGGTTCATCAATGGCTGAGATATGAGTGCCCACGACTGCCTTCAATTTTGCTTAAAATCCCTTGTTGTTGTTGTTTTTTATTTAATTTTTATGTATATGTGGAGAACGGCGAGATTCGACAAGTGGGCGTAGCACTTCCCATACAAAGACATTAGAGATTTCTGAATATCTGGAGAACGGCAAGAGCCAAAGTTTCTAAGTTAAGAACAAGCATCTTGGTTATCAACACACCACATCTACTTATCCACATTGTAGAGTTTTGTAAGTCTAGAGAACAGTAAGAAATAAAGTTTCAAAATTAGGTACAAGCATTTTGGTTATCAATACACAACATTCGACAAAATGTTTGCGGTATTGTAGAAGTGGGCGTGGCAAAAAGCTGATTTATTTATACCTATAGAACGGTATAAAAAAAAATTCTGCTTTTATCGCACCATGGTGAAGAATATACATATAAGATTTGGCATAGCCTCATATAGCACTCTTGTTTTTTTTTTACTTGGTCAAAACCTTATTACAAAAGAATGTCTAAAGAGTGATTGTGCGCCATGAGAATGATATTTATCTTGGCAATTGATGTGAAGTATTAATCAAAACTTTGCTAAAAACCAATATTCATCAAATAAAATCTGTTTGGGAGTTATTTAAAATAAATGCTCTTGAAAAGCAAATATTGTCTAAACTAGATTTTGAAGCATTTTTAGCAAAAATAAATAAATAAATAATAAAAATCATTCTCTTATGGTTTTCTTATGTTACTTTTTATGTTTTTTATTGTTTGGTTTTATGTTATTTTTGTATGATTTTTAAATAAACTTAAATTTATTTACCTGAAAGAAATTCCAAATAAAATTTTGTTTTTTTGAAGCATTTTAAAAAGTAGTGTAGGGGAAAAATAAGGAGAAAAAAGTGGTTGCAGGGTGAAAAAAGGTTTTTTTCATAAGCGTAGGAATTTTTGAAAAAATCTCCTGGCATCACTGGTTGTAACGCACCGTTAAACACATTCAGGAGGGTTAAATTGAATCATTTTTATCCTCATCGATGTCTTGTTCGATGTCCTTTTTGTATCGCAAAGGAGAGTGAGTTAGTTAAAATATGTATTTAAGAGTGCATGTATGTGAGTGTGTATTCTGATGAGGTTGTGCTTTTTTTGTTTTTGTAGTTTTCTAAATCAATTTCTACTAAGGTTACCACCATAATAAACAAATTTGTTATTTTGTTTACTTTTAGGAAAAATAGACATTTGTTGTTTTTTATGTAGATGTTGGTTGATTCGTTGTTGCAGCTGTATAAACAAATTATGTTTTTGGCACTCATCAAAACAGAAGATGTTGCTTTTGTGTTTTTTTTTTAAGAGGAGTGAAGATAATGGAAATATTGTTACACATATAGAATTTAGTCAAAACTTAGTATTCAAATTAGCACATTAGTAGTTTTTTAGAAGTTAAAGTGAATTGGAATTAAATAAAAGTTAAATTAGAACTGAGTTAGAGCTGAAATCGAAGTTAACAGGAAACAATTTTCAGTTTATTTTATTTATTTAGGAAAATTCTCGTAAACTAGAACTAAACTTTATTTATTCTATTGATATTTATTCTTATTTGACCTTTATTTTATAACTTCTTTTAATTATTTAAGCTTGAGGTCGTTTTTTATAAAAAATTATATTTATTTTCTCAATATTTCGCTAACCTTTGGTTAGCATCGTCAGGAAATTAACAAATTTTAATAATAACAAAAACGATAACAAAATTATGAAAAAATTTTTATCAGAAATTAAATTCAAAAACCTATTTGTCATAAAAATTTTTTCAAAAACCATTATAACAAAAATAAAAATTTTAACTAAAGTATAACAATTCATATAAACTGAAAAACTGTGCCGTTGGTGTATTAATTATGTGTAACATTTCCAATATATATCTGCGTTTGTAGTTAGTTTCATTGTTTAAAACCGATACTTCCTCAAAATTTGGATAGGGAATAGACTGATAACAATGATGACTTAATGCAGTTTTTTTAAAATTAATGTCCCTATATTTTTGATCGGATCTATGTCCCGCAATTCTAGTCTAATACTATCCAAATTTTGAGGAAGTATCGGTTTTAAACACTGAAACTAACTACAAACGCAGATATATATTGGAAATGTTACACATAATTAATACACCAACGGCACAGAGAATAAATTTTAAAGCAGACACAGAACATATAGCGAATAATTATAGGAATTTAGTTATTAAGGGATAGAAGATTACATATATAATAATATAAATATAGGTACCTATCGCAGCCTTGGAACAAGAGGGTTCAATTTGTTACATGAAAACTAGGACCTTCTTGTCCATAGGTCGCGATATACACATTAGTTGTGTAATAATGAAAATATGTTTAATTATGAATGTAAGATAAGATAAAAATAAGTTTAGTTTTTAAAAAATCTTTATTTTATAGCAATTAAAAATAAGTTTAGTTTTTAAAAAATCTTTATTTTATAGGAGTTGTCATTAGCCAAAATATTTTTTTATTATTGTAAATATGGTTTTCGAATTAGGTTTATAGAGAGGAAATTTTTTCAGTTTATATGAATTGTTATACTTTAGTTAAAATTTTTATTTTTGTTATAATGGTTTTTGAAAAAATTTTTATGACAAATAGGTTTTTGAATTTAATTTCTGATAAAAATTTTTTCATTATTTTGTTATCGTTTTTGTTATTATTAAAATTTGTTAATTTCCTGACGATGCTTACCAAAGGTTAGCGAAATATTGAGAAAATAAATATAATTTTTTATAAAAAACGACCTCAAGCTTAAATAATTAAAAGAAGAAATTTATTTATTCTAAATATAAAATTTCTTTCGTACAAAGTTTCTTATATTAATAATAATTGAACTAGAACTGAATTAAAAATGAACCAGAACTGAACTCAAACTGAATTGAACTTGGACAAGAACTAAACTTTATTTTAAACTTAATTAAAAATTTGTTTTATATAAAGTTTTTTGTATAGATCTGAACTTTGTGCTGGTTGGGTTAGGTTCCATTGGCGGCCGCAATCAAGCACAGCTCGCGTTCCCGTTGTGTTATCATGTGACACCGTCTCCCAATGGTCCTATATTACCTGGCTGGTAATATTCTCATTAAGCCACCTAGTCAATTCAATAAAGAAGTGGGTCCTTTTTAAATCAATATAAGAGAGACAAGTTTTGTCTTCAAGGGTTTTTCGACCAAACAGTCCAAGTCTTAGATCTCCGAGTGCCGGACAATGACAAAAAAGATGTTCCGTTGACTTTTCCTCCTCCTCACCACCCAACTTCTACATAGGTCATTATAAAGGGAGCCCTAGCTATTTGGCGCGCCTCCAAATGATCCTGTTGCCAGTTATAGCCGCAATAAGGTTTCTGAGGTTATATCTGGACAGCTGTTATGCCCGCCTAGTCCTTTTTTCATCTATTATGGGCCAAATTTTCCTGGTTACCCCACAGGTGGTTTCATCAAACAATCTCTGACCGGCAATAAGATGAAACTTGTGTGCAATATGTTTGCTCCTTTGGAGTGAAACACCTATGTATATCATATGTTGAATCGTTTTGATTCAAAGTGGTGCCTGCCTGCGCCAACGAGTCGGTCATACAGTTTCCATGTATGCCCCTCTATCCAGGGTGCCATTTAAGGGTAACCACTGAATGTCTGGCTATCTCCTCCGGAGACATCTGGCATTGTTGCACAATTCTCGATGTGATGAACACATTCTCTAGGGATCTTATGGCCGCCTTGCTAACGGTAAATATCCCTACCAGGTATTTCAACATATGGGGAGCATAGAGCCGCAGCTGTGTATTTTTCCGTTATTTCGACCTAAATGACACTGTTGTGATCCGGCAGCCGTATAGGAATACTCTAGTTTAGTTGCTCGGTGTATATGACAGAAACGACACCATACAGCGTTTTAAACACGTCCGTGAATTGTGGGTCATAATAGTGAACCACGTTAAACAAAATGCTTATGGTGAAGCCAGAATCAAAGATTGGCTCAGGTGTGACATAATCAACGTCCATGTGCCAATTTATCTAAAATAAGATTTTAGCATGTCTGATGTTGTAATCCCTCCATGCTCTTGTGGCTGGTGGTAACCAGTTGAAGATCGTAAACAATGCCCTAGAGGGGGTTGGTTGTTCTAATGGTTACGGTTATGGCCATCATTCTCATTATACGTTCAAAATTAGTTTGATGACTCTTCACCTTGAGCACCGGCCACCAAACAGCTGCTCCGTAGAATAGTATGGGTTTAATGATACATTCGTATGGCCAGTATACGTTCCTCGGGTTGGTTCCCCAGTTTAGGCCAATGGCCCTTTTGCAGCAATATAATGCAGTTGCCGTCTTAGTAGCCCTGGAAGTGGTGTTCATCTTCTAGTTCAGTTTGCTGTTCAATATTAGACAAAGATACTTGGCACTATCGGAAAATAAATTAACCTGAAATAGAACTTAAGTAAAACAGATCTAGAAATAAACTTGAATCGAACTCAGCAAGAATTTGAACAAACCTAGAAGTGCATTTTTTAACTGAACTAAAAATACATAAGAACTAAACTCGATGTAAATATTTTAATCTAACAAAGAATAGGTGATTTCTTCTTTCGATTTATTTACTATTTTTGTCTTCTCTATAAAGGACACTTGGTTTGATTGTTCAATCTTGCATGCTAAAAAATAATAATAAATTTCTTATTGCTGCAAAAATCTTGTTAACAGTTTAAAAATGTTTCGAATTTTTCAATTTAAATTTCGCTTTAAATGAATAAAAAACATTATTTATTTGCAAATTTAAATGGTAAAATAATAATTCTTGGCTTCCGATTGGTTAGATGAAATCGAATAAGGCAACGCCCCTTGTCTTTCAAGTATGCCGACAACCATGATAGATAGATACTTATAAATGTTGTTGTTATACGTCAAAAAAAAAAACCAACCACCCCTTTTTGCGACCCACCACTGATTTCCCATTTAAAACTATCAATGCCAGGACACATTGGGTTTTCCTTTTAATATTCAAACGTTAACGAAAAACGGAAGTGAAAAGACCTCAAAACGGAAGGAAAAAATATTTAGAATTTTTTTTTTATAAAAACAATTAACAGGTCAATTAGCAAGTGTTAGTTTTAAACAAAAACACACACGCGGGCGGTCATAAGAAAACAAAGCATAAGGATAATAAAAAAAAACAAGGACATGTGCCATTTAATTGGAGGCACGTTTTAGGAATTAAGTGAAATTTTGAAATAGAAAAAAGAAAAACAAAACTGTGATTAAGTTTAACAAAAAAAAAAAGAAAAGTTTTTTTTAAAAACCCCCGGTAATACAAATCAATAAAGTGTAATCTTATCTCTTCCAAAAAATAAAAAATGTGTAAACAAATTTACAATGCTTTCAAACAATAAATTACACAAGTGAACAGTGTTCAGTAAATCAGATAACAAAACAAATTGTAAAAGTCAAAATAAGGCATTAACCCTATATATAACATAACCACCTCCATTAAAAACACTTGCCACTTAAGCTAAGTGGCCACACGTGGCAAGCAACTCTCAGCACGCGTCGCTCCTAAACACTAAGAACCCGTAAACAATTTCCAACTCCAACCAAAATGTTTTCCATTGATAATTTCGATTTGGAATCAACAATGGCCCGGCATTTCTTCGAGGGTTCGCAAGCCACCAACGGTTCCTCATCATCCAGTTCAGAGTTTTTCTTCGGCGACGACAACAGCTCCGATACGGATGATGACGATGCCTATAGTAGTGGCTTCAATAGTGATCAAGAGAACAATGAAAAGACGTAGGTTTTTTTAATTTCCCCATATGTCCTTGATAATTTTAAACGTCTCCTTTAATTTAGTATTTTTAAATGTTTTCTTCTTCCCTCTAAACGCAGACGTTCTACGCATAAGCGCCGCTTGAAATGCGCCTCGCAGGTGGCACAGCAACGTCAGGCGGCCAATTTACGGGAACGTCGTCGTATGCAAAGTATTAATGAGGCTTTTGAGGGTCTTCGTTCGCATATACCTACGCTGCCGTACGAGAAACGTTTGAGCAAAGTGGATACTTTGAAATTGGCCATAAGCTATATAACATTTTTAAGTGAAATGGTAAAGAAGGATAAGAATGGCAATGAGCCGGGCTTGAGTTTAAAAAGGAATTATCAAAAGGAGCCTCCGAAGAAGATTATTCTAAAGGATAGAAGTAAGTATTGGAATAGAAATACATAATTAGTTTTAGTAATTTTTTAACCACCTTTTACTCAGCTTAAAAAGTGCTTATTTCTTCGTTTATACCAATCGTTTGATTGATCGCGATTGAAATAAAATCGAACTTTCCTATAATTATTCTGCACGGCACCAGAAAATTGCTTCATTATATAGAAACTGAATTGTACAGAAATTACAGTTCATTCCAATTTTATAATCCTTTTGTCAATATCCCAAAAGAGACAGGTTCGAACTTCGAGGCCTTTTGCGTTTAGAGCTTAATTGCCATTCTTCTTTATTTATAGTAGTGATGCCTTATTTTATTTATTTGATAAAGATAAATACCACCCCAAACTGTTTATCTCTATATTTTTTTTTAACGAAGCGACATTTTCGTGCACTGAACCTCTTGGCAATCCTCTATTAGAACATTTTTTTAAATATTAAGGGCCCTGTAATTTTGAGTTGTAATTTTTAAACTTTTGTTTACAACTTTCCTATATTGCGACGAACAAAAAACATCAAAAAAAAAAAAATTACAACTCAACTGAGTTATGCATTTTTGTCTGCATATGAGTCAAAACTACATATATTTGCAAAATTTGTTTTTTGTCAAGAAAAGTGAACTGTATGGAAATTCACTATTTAAAAGTTTGCTAAAGAGAAGTTCGACTGATCCTAATTTAATTTTATAATCTTCAACACTAATAGAAAATGCGTCATAGTGCTGATGTATGTTGTCATCAGTATTATGAAAAGTGTCTTCGTTTTTTGACCCCAATGACACTTTTCAACATTGTGATGTCAGCCTTAACATCAATTGGCCAAATTGTCATCAGGTGAAATTATGTCTTCAACGGGAACCACATCGGCATCACAGAAAAGACGAATCGGAGTCAGTTGAATAAAAAATGTCATCAGATCAGTGCGATGACTCAGTAGCATCGGAGAAATAATTCTTAACGCTAACGACCGTTTTTCATTAAATCAAGTCATTGGGATTGACTAAAGTCAAAGTGAGAAAATATTATTATTTACTTAAGCCTGGTACTCTGTTGAACATTTCACGTGAAATGCTGTCAAAACGCATATGAAAAAAACTTGTACGGAATATCTATGAAGTAATGTTGATAGAGTTGTACTCTGTTCAGTTTGTGAAAAAGTTCCGAAATGTTTCTGGCAACATTTTTTTACAACTGCGAAATGCAGCTTACATTGCACTTATTTCACGCGGAATTTTAAGCAAAAAAGTATGAACTGATTATAAAATAAGAAATAAAAAATTAAAATAACACAAGCGGTAACAGTTTTTTATCCATATTTACTTTCTTTTTTATTAAAAAAAATAATTTTTAGTTAAATACATGTGGGGTTTTGTTTACATACGCAAAACAATGTCGCATACTTTGCAGGAATAAAAACGTCAAATTGTACAAACTCGCATGATAGGTAACATTGATACATGTCAAAATTTTCATGTGAAATAATTAATGTTGCTCAACATTTTTCACAAATTTGAATAGAGTACATACTAGACTTTACCCGTTACACATTATTGTTTCACTTTTCTTATATTCCGCCCTTTGTTAACAGAAGAACTCTCAATTATAAGAAGACAACAGCAATCCCGCTATGATTTTCGTAATCATTCTACTTTGAAAATTTGATGTACATATTTAACTTATTTAATTAAACAAATAGAATATGGGAATTTTTGCTTCTCATTTAACTTTTAAAATATTAAAATTATGTTAATAACACACAAAATGTAGCATCGAATTGATTTCACTGTAGTCATAGCAAAGATGACGCATTAAATATGCAAATTTTTTTTTTGATTGATGTCACATGTTGCCTCATTAATGCAATTTATAATAACATTGATGTCACAATTCTGATGTAATGGCATCATCAATATGAAGATGCATTTTTCTATTTGGAAAGTAGCACCAGAAAACCATTCTTACTCTAAAAATCTTTTTGCTTGGCTTACTTTCTATGACATATTTGCAATAGATCATGTAAATCTAAAGCGGAGTCCAATATTAGGATTGCAAAATATCGTTACACTATAATGAAATCTTATTGGATTTAACAAAAGAGCTACAACTTTATGCAATTTTGCGTTTGCACTTTTGCAAGACTTATGCTGAACTCCGCTTTTGAGTGATCTAATCTTGAAATTCAACTTAGACATATGCGGCTATAACAGCGTTCGTAATTTAAGAATGTTTCTAGACTGCTTTTGCTTTTAAGCAGCACGTTCTACCAAATACTCAATTGAACTAGAACTGTTCAATAACCGAACCGGAGTTAAAATATAATTTTATTGTGACTGAACTAGAACTGAACTAAAACTGAGCTAAAACTAACTTTAACTGAATAAGAACTGAATTAAAGCTTTACTACAATTTATCAACTTCTGAACTAGAAATATTCTAGAAATTAACTAGAACTGAACCAAAGATACCTGAACTTAAACTAAAAGGGAACTTATTTAAAAACTAAACTAAAACTGGCTAGCACTGAATTAGACTTAAACTATAAACCATCCCTTAGCGAGCGTTTAAACTACCAATACAAACCATATGCATTTGACAACATTTATCGTAGTGCTGCCTCATTATTATTTTTGTACACTACATATAATATATGGGGCTCTGATTTACTGCTAATGAGTTTAAACTACATATAAATTTAAGTTTAGTTCAACTAAACCAATGTTTAAACATTTAATGATTTATTAGGCATTTATATAAAAAAGACCTGTAGAGGAATTCTCTAACTTTTAACGATTAACGTTAACGTTAATTTTACCGGCACAGTTTATTGGTTACGCTAACAATACAGCAATTCAGTAACTCAATTTTAACAACATTTGACATTTAATCAAGTGGCATCTTTATTAATTAATTAGTATATTTAACGAACACTGTCATCAAGGTCAAACTATTTATCGTGTTGAACGTCTTCAAGTACTTTCAAAACTAACAAGACCCCATTTAGGTTTTGCTATTCTAGCAAAAATTTAAAAAATTTTGAAAATTTGCAAAAAAAAAATAGCGAACATTTTTAATATATCAAACAAGCTACAAAATTGATTAAAAGTCGCTAAAATTATAAGGAATTCCAAAAATTCAGTAAAAATTGTAAAATTAGCGGAAATTTGCAAAAATTTGCAAACAGCGGCTGTTTATTAAAAATCGTTAAAGAACCACAGGAAAAATCGCTTATATCGGGAACATGATTCAAATTCGCGAAAAATTGCAAACTTGCAAAAAAACGTAAAATTTATTGGAAATCGCTAAATCAATTAAAAAATTTAATTGTCGGAATACATAAATTTATTTTTTGCAAAATATCGAATTTCGCGAAATTGTTTAATATTTCGAACAAATCATAAAATTCAATTGAAGCCACTAAAAAAACTATAAGGAATTGCAGAAAAGCGGTAAGGGAAAATTCGCAAAAATTTGCTAACAGCGGAATGATTGGAAAGTCTACCACTTATTTTTTTTGTAGAAAAGAAAACACAACAAAATGTATGTAAATAACGTGAAATTTAAAAATGTGGCTTTTATTTGCCCAATTTTTTTTTTTTTTTTTTTTTTTTTGAAAAATAACTACGAATTTAAAAATAAACAATGAAAAGTATTTTGCCGTTAAGTTAACTTATGTAAATACATGACGTTAAGATAAGACATGGCAGTAAACGTTATTGTTAAAAAAGTTACTGAATAAAATTTACGTTTACTTTGCTGTTTTTTTAACAATTTAAATTACGTTAAAATTAAATAGAGAATCGCACTACTGAATCTTAATAAAGTCGAATAAGAAAGAATTTATATTCATAAAAAATTATGTTTGCAAGTTTTCCTATGCCTTAAACATTGATTTGTAGATTTGTTGGTTAAAACACATTTTAAACCAAAAAATAGAGTTTAACTTGCTCTGATCTAGTAGCCCTAAGTATACAATTATTCAGTTACTTTTAAAATTCCAAATTAAAAACAAATTTAATTAAAATTTTTTTTTTTAACAAAAAACTGGTTCTATATTTCATTAACCACTTAAATTTGAATATTTTTAATACTAATTTTACCTGAATTAACTCAAAATTTATTTATGTTTTGACTTTATAAAATAAGATAAAAAAGTGCCATATTTTGGGCACTATTTAAAAAAAACATAAAACTCCTAAACATTTTACCCTTTCTTGTTTTTTGTATACGTACATATATAAAAGAATTTCTTACAATAGGAAAAATTCAATTCCCTTAATCATTAAACGTCATACATTTTGAATAGAAAAATTATTAACCAAAAAAAACCGTAACAAATTAAAGGTTTTATTAGCGCAATTTTTTTTTTAATACAAAAATCTTCAACTGCAACAAATTAAAACACATCTACTGGAATATAAAACAAATTATTTGAAAAAGGTGCTGTGGTTACTATAAAACATTAGAAAAATATTCTAGTACCCAGGAAAAAAAAAGAAAAGTGTGAAAATTTTAATTAGTTCCAGACAGACGTGCCACATCATGAACTCTCTGTGTCTGCTGCTGTATTCATTAGAACTCAATATTGTTTTAAAAACACTAATATCCTTCTGGCAGGACTCACAAAACTATAATTGTTTTTGCGGTATCATCTCACCACAAACCCACCACCCTGATTGCGTGTTTTATTTTGAGAAAATCATAAACAAAATCATCAGCATTTAAGATAAAGATCGTTTACAGTTTTCCCTCAACCAAATCCATATGGTCTTTATTAACTCAGTATAATCGCAAAAGCCAAAACAACTCAATGAATGACTGAACATTATTAGTTTTGACATTGATGGAAGATCTGCGATAACGTTTTCAGTTGTATTTTGTTTTTTTTTTTTATTTTTGCAAAATTATCGTAAAAACGAAAATATTTCCATAAACTAAACTTGAATATTTAAGAGATCGTTTATCGGGTTTGATTAGAATATTATGTTAGCAGTTGATTGTTTTAAGAAATTCCCAAATCAAGGAAGTTTAATTGAAAATTTTGAAAACAGCTGCAGTTTTGTGGGCGTTTTAAGGACATGCAACTGTGTTTTTTGTTTACGATACATGGTCATTTTATAGGTTATAATTATTTTGATTAGTAGTTACATAGTTGACATGGTAGATTGGAAAAAAGAGAAGAAGGCTTGTGAGTGAGTGAAAAAGAGGGTATTGGTCACACAAATTTATTGCTTACAAACATTTTTCCAATCGGTTTATTTAAAATTGTTTGTATATAGTTAAAAGTAGTTTTCTTTAATAAAAACAAATATGTTTTTTATTTTTTTAAATAATTAACCTGGAACCTGTTAATAGAGGCCCGCATAACCGAGGTTCAACTGTAGATTTTATTTTTGTTTACTCGTATTTGAATTTGTTTTGAAATGAACACTATTTTTTAAACCAGAATATTTATTTTTGTTTGGTTTTAGCCAGCTGTGCTATTTTTTAGTATGTCTTTTTATGTTTGGTAAGTAAATATTTGTAACATTTTTTTGGTTATTTTTTTTATCACAATAGTTAATAATTACACTGTGCTCGAAATTTACACTTTTTTTAGACGAGCTGGGCACTTGGCGTTTTAACATAATTAGGGCACGCTGAATCTAATAGTGCTTTCCGATTTTTTAGGTTAGCTCTTGTTTTCGAGGTACAGTACTTTTCGCTTATAGTCCATTCCGCTTAAAGGCCAAAAACGGATATAAGCCAAAACTTTCATATTCACATGCAGATTTGTTCGAATTTCATGCAAATTATTATAATTCTTTATGCAAAATTTTCGCTTAAGTCCACTCTGTGTTTTATCTTGTTTTAATCAACTGGCAACATGTTTTTCTTTACATTTCTGGTAACTATTATAAATGCCAAATGATAAACGTCAAACTTCATAAAAAAAAAACTGACAAAAATATTAGAGTTTTTTTTTATATAGACGGTGAAGACCCCATGTAAAGAACCAATAAAATTGATATTTGTGTTGTGTTTGATTTCGTCATTCGTCAAAGAATTAAAATGAATCTCATACTTAAGGCTTATGAGAATTGAAATTTTTTACATTATTGTTTTTATTGTAAGCTTTTAAAGCATTTGAATTAATTATTTAAAAAATATTTTTGATTTAACATTTATTTAAATTAAATCAATATTTGGTTATCTTTTAAATAAAATTTTCTTTTCTTTAAAAAGATTGGTTTTAGTGAAGAAAATAGTTTTTATATAGTCCAAAATGTGGATTATACTAGATTTCACTTATTATCCATATAAAAAAAAATCGGTTATAGTCCCAATTCGCTTATAGTCAACAAAAGTTGTGCAACTATAGTAGTGGACTATAAGCGAAAAGTACTGTATACCGTTATTTCGAGAATGAAGGATGTTGCACAACATATATTCGCGTAACTTAGAAACGGTTTAGTTTATTGAAATTTCTAAAAAAATTAAAAATCCACAATAAAATTTCCTCACATTAGAAAAAAGTTTTACTTTTCTTAAAGGAAACTTTATTGCGGAATTTCGGTTTTTTTAGTAATTTCAATAAACTAAACCATTTTCGAGTTACGGGAATATATGTTGTGCAACCTCCTTCATTTTCGAAATAACAGTATATGTATCTCGAAAACAAGAGCCAACTTAAAAAAAACGGTTAGCACCATTGGATTGTCTTATTTCGCAAATAGCAGAGTGTTATGTATATCTTCATTCACGGCTGCTAGTTAAGGGAACATAATTGAATTTCATTTAAAGCGGGAATCCCGAAATTCCGGGAAAATTGATTTTTATATTCCGGGTATCAAAAAAGTGGGAGAAAACGAAAACCCCAGTTGATAAGAGTGTCCAAATTAAAAAAATTTAATGTTCTTAAGTTTTGTATTTTTAAATGTGTATCTTTGTTGTAAAATAAAAGCGAATGATCTGAAATTTCCAGCAACCCCCTAAAAACTAGGGCTGTGGAGTCAACAAGAAAGTGTTATAACTACGACTCCGACTCCTACCGCTTAAATTTTTTAAGTACGACTCCGACTCCAACTCCGACTCCTATTCTAACCTTGATGCTAAATATTTATGAGACTGGTCCTTTTTTGACTTTAAACTATTTTTTTTAATTCAGTACCTTCTAAATAGTTAATTATAGCAAGCAAATGATTCTGAAAAAATTTTAAATCGATATTTTAATTTTAACGCGCCGCATTGAGCTTTATCATACTAACTAATTTAACATATAAGTAGGAGAGTTGCAAAAAAAAATTATTTGATATTTAAAACAAGGCGATTAAATGGACCAAAATGAGTTAACTTTTTTGATTCTAAAGTGTTATTTCATTATTGACTAATAACTCAACAGTTGAAAAATTGAAACCAACTGAAATATAGAAAAATAATGGATTTCATTTTGGAGCGAACGAGTTTTGTAACGAACTTTCGAAAAAAACGAGTTTTGCTTCAATCCGTATGGTATCATTGAACTTTGGTATATATTTTAAGAGTTATATTAATTTATTAGAATTATGAAACAGTGCTAAAAAATATAACAAATAGTTCTGTAGGGAAAAGATACACATCTTTTTCAAAATGCGTTTTTTATACCTATACTGTTCTAATTTATAGATGTGTAAATAAGTGCGAAGGAACACTTTGCTTAATTAACTTAAAATTAAAAAAATTTTTGAGATATGACGATACGTTTATAAGGTGACACGAGTAAGATACTACAACATACAATTTTAAAAACACATTGTCCTAAAGATTACAGGTGGATCTTGCAAGAAGAAGTCCGTTTGATGCTATTTTTTGAATCAACCTTGACATACATTTGACTAATATAGACGTTGTTTATAAAAAAGAAAAGTTACTTCGGATTGTGAATTGGAAATATGAAACAAATTTAAACTTTTACGCTTTAAACTATTTTTCCAATCTCAATAAAAAAGTGATCGAAATTTTTCGGAAACATGGTAATAAGTAAAAAAAAAAAATAAAACATATACTCTTTGCCGACTTTCTAAACGCATTGAGTGTGTTTTAATGTCATTTCCTAAGCTGTTCAGAAATGTTAATATATTTATTTAAAATATATATACTTATTAAACATATTTATTTAAAATGTTTTATGAATTTACGTTTTGATCTCATAACTTGAGTACCACTATCCTTGTTTGTTTTTATTATTGTTTTATGAATTAAATTGTTATGTTTATGTTATCTTTTTATCTTGTATCTAGAGCATAATGATACGAAATTTACATATAAAAGCGTAATGTTATAATAATTCAAGTTCCTCTTTCAGCCTTTAATTAATTTTTGTAGTATTTAGGCATTTCTTTTACTTACTTAAAGCCGTTTTACACTATCCCACAAAGTCTTTAGTAATTTACAAAAATGCAACCCTGTCATGATAAGTTGTTATTGTTTTTTGAAAATGTTCAAAGAATAATTAGATCAGGGAAGCATTTTTGAAAAATACGTAAGACTTTGTGGGATAGTGTGTAAAGAAAGGCCTTTAGTAAACATGTTCCCTTACGCTTTTTTTAAAAAAAGTTATTTTCATTAATTTAAAACAAATTTACTTTGTATTATTTATATGGAGCGGGATCCCGGGATCCCGGGGAAAAAAACTCTAATTCTCATAAATTTTCATTAAATTATTTTTATGAAGAAAGGAATTTTACAACATGAAATTAATTAAAATTTATTGATAATTTTTCATTTTTGACTGACCTGAGGCTCGAACCCAGGCGTTTTTTACGGGCAGGTTACCCTTACATGTTTCAACCGCAACCACTAGATATCTTCAGAGGGATTTGAAGTTTAAATTAAGCCTAATTAAATATCAAAATTTGGATTAAAAACGATAGAACAGTTCAACAAAATAACTACAATACTAATTTATCTCATAAATTACTAAAATATCTGTCAAAATAAGATGTTATCTCAATATTTTACCATTTTTGAAACTCACCTACTCATATGTAAAGTATACTCTTATGGTCAATTTTACCAAATTCTTTAAATATCAATTTTTGTTTAAAATTCGTTTTTTTATGTCAAATAAAAATAAAATTATATGAAAAACTATATTTAAATATGAATTACTTTTTAAATAGAATTGGTGAAAATGGCCATTAACATTTTTTTTTTTTGAAAAATTTTAGAAAAAATTTTAAAGCCAAAAATGTTCGAGTCGGAGTCGCTAGTTATTGTGGGTACTTCGACTCCGGTACAAAAACCTCAACTCCGACTCCACAGCCCTGCTAAAAACACTGTTATATTAGTTGCGTTCGAGAACACAAAAGTTTTTACTATTTTTTACTGAACTTTACTGCATTTTACTAAATTGCGTTCGAGTACACAAAATACAGTAAATGAGAACACAAATTGAGAGCGTAAAGTGACAGTTCTTGTCTGAGTAATTACAAACAAGAAAACATATGTTTTAAAAGGTAAACAAGCAAAAGTAACAAACAAAAAGCTTACAAATTGCGAAAAAATTGTTAAATAAAAGAAAAGTGGAAATACAAATTAAACTAAAACAAAAAGTGAATAAATATAAATTAATTGAACTTGTTTGTGAAGCATTTATTTGGCTAAACACAAACTTTTGAAATTCTTTTTGTTAACTTAATTTGTTAGAGTTGTAAAAGTGTGAAGTATTTGGGTACTTAAGTAATCAATAGCAAAAAAATTATTCATGTTCATTTGAATAAATTAAACCCCCACAAATTAGTAAAATCAAATAAAATAAAAAACAACCAAATATGATAGGTTACATTAAATAATTTGTTTGTATTTTACAAAATTGTTCATGTTATACAAAGTATTTAATCGAGTACCGATAAGAAAACGAGTTAAGTAGTCAAAAGCGTAAACATTTTTTAACACTTCAAATATTTGCCATCAGCTGTTGCCTTTATTTTACGAATTTTTACAAATTTTGCGTTCGCGTACTTTTTTGTACGGCAGCTTTTTGTGAGTGCAAATTTTTAATTTAACTCATTAACTGCATTTTACTGTAAAAGTTCTCAAACGCACCTATTCTTAGACTTGTAACGAGTCATAAAACGCCCCATCCATATACAATATTCTTGGCTATTCTAAAATATGCGTCGAAGCAGTGAAGATGAAAAAAAATTACGAAAATTGTTTTTGTTATCTTTACGTTTCTAAACTTAAATTAAAGCGAGAGTTATAACGCGTTTCTTTCTCTTTTAAAATCTTTTAATTTTGTATGATAAACAAAAACAATTTTACAAACAAAACAAAGTTGCACTTCTTTTCGTTATGCAATAAAAATCAAAAGGATTTTGATTCTTGGCAATATATTGTGCTACCTTCACATATAATATACACATTGGCGATATAACACTTTGCAACTAGACTACTGGTTGAGCAAATCAGCCAAAGGGGTTTCAAAAGTTAGCTCAGGTTCCCGAAATATCGGTCCCTGAAGTTTTCCAACTTCTCGGAAAGGCATTTAGAATAAGTCAAAAATATATACTTTATGTACTTCGAAGCTTAAAAATGATTTTAGATGTCTGCAGTTGAATTGTATGGCGATTCCTTTAATGGGGTCTTATTTATCCTGTTAAAAAAATACTTAAAATTTTACAATAAATATGCATAACATGTTCTACTAATAATCATCTCAAACTAATGTAAACGGCTTTGATTAACTAAATCAACATTTTGCTTAGTCCGAGTTTAGACGAACGAACATTTGGAAGGAAAATGTATGGAATTCTCTTTTGATGACGGAAACATTCTGTTACTATTGTTGTTTTTTTCTCACAAAGCAAAATAAATGACAACAAAGAAAATAAGAACAAAGCGTGGCGCCGAGTATCGAACACTTAAACCATTATCTCTTCCCCACCCGTAATTTGCTAGCAAACAAAATGTTTTCCTGTCTAAATTGGCACTTAAACGCGTTTAAAAACCCAAGTGTGCACAGAGTATTAAGGTCAGATTGTTTTTGCTATAAAATCGTAACGGTACCTTACTAGCCGTATCCACTATCCATCAACTTGGTAATAACAGCATGTCGCACATGAATTCTACTCGTGTAGACTGTTCATGTTCATGTTTCTTTCATGTGCTGTCAACGTTGCCTTAACATTCGTCTTTGTATCCATGTGCACCATGATGTTGGCCATACACTGAATTTTCTGTATACAACCAAACGCCACAACAACAAAAATTGTGGTCAATCAGAACATGAGCATCAACTCGTATTCGCAACATACAAGAACGTGAACAAATTAACACCGTTGCTCTGCCGGCGTTATGGTCATGTCATGTTCAAATCGAAAGCGCATGAAGACGTGAGGTTATGTGACCATGACCCCCGTTTCTACATGCAATTGCAAGTTTGAAAAACTCAATACGCTCACAATTTTTCAGTAACATTCACACAATGTTTTCTCGATTATTCGTAAATTATACGTTTACACAATTTGCAAGTAATTACTTGCATGTGGAAACGTAGGGTGACATTTTAGGAGATGATACAAGTGTTGCCAGTAAATTCATTTATGAAGAAAAAACGAAAATTTAAAATGATGTCGCTTTAACTGTTTTTGCGGTAAGGGCTCGATATAACGAATCAAAAAAAACATAAATCGGCGGACAAATGTAAATTTTATTCACGATTGAAGGCAGGTATATAATATATGTATGTCCGTATGTATGTACCAAACATTGCGTTTAATTTTAAGCGATGGTAATAATACAGGTTTCTTTCCTTCATTGCGATCGAATTCAACTGTGAGCAGATTTGGATGCAGCATGCTAAAGTCAATTAAAGTTGCATAACAAAGTTCTTGCTCCCAACTTGTTTTTTTTAAATTTTGCCAAACAGTGTAATTTATGAACTTTATTTTTTCACTTTCAACTACCAAAATTGGGTAATTAAGCGTATGGCAATAACACTTGAAGTTTTGTTTGAAAAATGAAAGAAAAAAACGGGAATTTGAAACATTGAGCGTGAAAGGCATTTTAGCGTGGGGTAATTAACCTGGTTATACTGTAAATATAAAAAAATCAAAATGAGGTGAAATTCTAATATGATATAAAAGACAAAATTTGGTTAAAAAAAGTTAAAGTTATTAAAACTTCCCCACGCCATCTACGTGTCCAAGGCCACTTGAACAAGAAATGTAGTACATACATACATACATAATAAAGTTAACATATTTTGAGATATATTTGATAAAGAGCTAATTTTTTTTTACTTAAACTATACCTGTATTTACTTGTCTATTTTGTCTTCGTAGGATACCGTTAACCTATTAGAAGGTTTGTATGACCAAAAAAAAATTATTTTTTTTAACGGCAGCTTCAAAACTCTACTTTAAAAGTTTTAAAAATTTTGTTAAACAAATTTCTAAATTTTTTTAATCATCTCATATGGATTTATTGAGGATATAACTGCGAATAAAAATATGCCAAAATTATGTCGATACTTCCCATAGTTTTTAGGCGAACGAGCCCAGTTTCTTTTTTGTTATGATTTTTACGTAAACCCCATTAAGAATATTATCATACACGGGCAGAAAAAAATAATGCATTAAAAATTTCAAGTATACTGCTTACTGTAAAAATGTTTACAGTAACCAGTAAAATTTTACAGATTACTAAAAAAATTTTTACTTATTGCTGAAACAAATGCATAAAAAAATTTTTTAAATATAAATTGTCTTAAAATAAACTAATTTTTATTATCAAAGTTATTTTCGGGAATACAAAATTTATTATTTATACGATTTCCGTATGACGTGCTAAATTCCCAGTTTTTCATATTTGATAAATACACTGAAATTTATTGTTGAGGGAAAGCTAGCTAGTAATTTTTATTTCATCTGAAACTTAAGTTTCATTGAAATTGTCTAAAAAATTAATTTTTTTCAGTAAACAGTTAAATTTTACTGTGGCCATTTTCTGTAACTCACCCGTCGAGAAACTTTTCGATTGAAATGTGTGAAATGAAACAAAAATGCCATATATTGAAACAACTAGCTGTTTTTCTCACTAAACTGTTTCTGTAACTTTTTTGGCGAGTACTAGCTGTCACGTAAGGAAATTACTCGCCAATTTACAGAAAAAGTGTGTCTGTAACATTTTTGTGAGAAAAGTTCCCGCTTTGAACTGTCAAAAGACTCACGAATAAAAATGGGGCGAGAAAAAATTTTTACACTAAAAAACAATTAAAAATTAAAATGCAAAGAATAATAATAATATTTTGTTCTTGGCACATTTTTCCATTGTTTAATTATTTTGCTTTTAACATTTTTGCAAAATAAACGAATTTGTTCAAAGCTCGTTTGCAAACAACAAACATTAAAGCCGCACTTTACATTATTTGGTATAGCCGTCGGTTGTATTTTCGCCGCCGTCGTTGAAAAATTTTCAATTTTAGTAAATTTTTGTCGCCTTCAACGATATGTGTTACTGACGTTGTCAACGTCTGCAATGTCATAGCGGCTTCGGGTGCATTGTTATGACAGTTACAACGTAACGACGTAATCTCTTTTGATAGTTTTCGACATGAGTTACAGACACAGTTTTTTCTCACTTTTCGAGAAACGATGGAATATTTTGTTACTGAAATTTATTTCAGTAGTCAGTTGAAAAAAAATATAAATTTGTTTTTGTGTTTTATTTTTTAACCAACTGTCATCTTCATCATCTCAATTGTAATGTGAACCTGTGTTCGAAAATAAACGTTCCTTAGTGTTCGGTTCAGTAGATTTGTGAAAAACACAAACGCTAAAGACTCAGTTAGTCGTTACTTTCTGTTTCTGTTGCTGTCACTTACAATTACTTAATAAGTTTTTAATATTACAGATAAGACCGTAACAGAACAGAAAAACTAATCAATTTCACAGGTTTTTTAATAACAAAAACCAATCAGCTGATTCGTAACAGAACAAAAAGTAAAGACTAATTCTGCCTTAATAGTGTTTGTGTAGAAAATCATTAAAAAAAATAACGTTTCCTTGTCTGTCATCTTTCGAACACAAAAATAATACTGTTTTTATCCCACTCAACAAAAGATGAGAACATTTAATTCCGTTCGGTTTTTTTTAACACAAACTTCATTGTGTTCGGTTCGGCTCATTAATGTTCGTCGTTTTTGGCTGGTAAAAAAAAACCAAACATTTTTTACAAAAACAAAATACACATTTGAAAAAAAAGACAAAAAGCCAGCAAAATAGTTTAAAGGTTGTGTGTGTCTACACAATCAAAAAAAAAAATAGATATCGTTCTTGGGTGTGTGAGACGAACGCTAAATAATGTACTGTTTATTTTCGAACACTGATGTAAACGGCTTTGAATAACTTAATCAACATTTTGCTTAAACGCGTTTAAGAATCTTAGCGTTAACATAGCCTAATATTACATACATACTTGCAAATTTTTTTATTTTATTGCTTGTTCAGGTGAAACCACATGAACAAAAGCAGTAGTAGTATTATTATTATTATTATTAGTAATATATTTATATGTATATGGGTCAATTTCAATTAAAACGTACACGAAGACTTTTCTTTAAGTTTCTTAAATTTTTCCCATGTAGTAGTCGACTGGCGGGAAGATTTATGAAGAATACGAAGTCTCTTTTAGGCTCTGCAAAAAATCAATATTTCTTTTTTAAGTTTTGATAAGGAGTATCAGGATTTCTGTCTTGAACGCTACAATGCAAAAGTAGGATGGTTGAAATAAAACCTTGCTCTGATGTTCATGAACTTGTTATTTAATTATTAAGATAATTTTTTTTAAAAAGACGCCATTTCAATAGCAAAAATGAAATTAACGTTTGAAAGTGGCGTTCAAGACATTTACAACTTTTTCTTGTTTTTTTTAAAGAAGTTTATTTTGCAAATTTTATAAAACTGAAAAGAAATTAAATAAAACTTATGAATTAATGATTTTAAACTTGAATTTTTTTTAATTTAGGTGTTTGTTTGCTTCTGCAAAAATTAGCATGACGTTCAAGAAATTTGTACACGTACTAACCATTATATACTAAAACAGACCTTAAAACCAATCACTTAATTGTCTTTCTTTTGATTCTTTTAATTTCGTATTTTTTAAGAAAACGCTTTCTTAGCCTAATGCACTTCAGTGCAATGCGACGAGTATATTAGTAAATATGAAAAAAATTAAGAAGTGTGGCGCTCACGACAATACACGGGACAAAATTCTTTCAAAAATCCACATCCGCGTTGACAATGTTTTAGGAATAAAAACAGAACAAAATTTAAAAATTAATTACAATATTTTAAAAACAGTTAATATGTATATGCAAGGCCCATTGAAAAGGTCTGCGCAAGAAGCCTGATGATCATTGTTTATGTTCTTTTTAGTTGTCAAAAGTTGTTTACATTTTGCTTACGTGTGCATGTATACGTTGGTTTACGTTTATGGTATGCCACACATATACGTTGTTTCCTTTTGCTTTGTATGTGGTAGTAAATTTTTGACAACTAAAAAGAATCGTTTTTTGTTTATGTACAAGTAAGCAGACCTGATAGATGGGCCTTGGTTTTATTCATGTTTTTACATCAATAGAGAGTTGAAACAGCGGGGACAGAAAAATAACATTTAGTTTGCAATTGGCCCATATGTAGAAGAAATGTAAATAGAATTTTTATGAAAAGGTTTAAATATCAGCTGCAAAAAGGATAAATTTCAGTTAAGTTTCAGTTCTTAAAATGAAAGCAATTATTCTACTCAATGGTTTTCTACAAATATTATCTGTTTATGGTAATGGGGAGAATTTAGGAGATTATCAAGAGGAAATTAATGATATAAGTAGGATCGCCAGAGAGTTAATCGGATGCACACCAACAAAAAGTGCTTTTTTGGAACTCCGTAAAACAGTACAACGAGATCTAATACGTATAAATGCAAAATTATTTGCCGATGCCATAAATGCGAAGCCCAATGTCAGACCTCAACCGAATATAAAGCAAATATATAATGATATACGAGAAAACTACAATTATGATAATTTCTTAGTTGAAGAAATTTTTCTTGAAAGCACAAAACAATTTATTTCAAACAAAAGAGTACCTCAATTGCCTTTCTTGGTATGGCGTATTTATTCGCAAAATGATTACGATTTGTTTGTCATTATGTTGAATGTATATTTAAGTATTTTCTTCACTATACGTGGAATGGACGAAATAAATACAAGCCAGTTTTTACCAAATTACTCGTTCATATTGTATAGAATAAAAAGTACTAATCATTACCAACTTACAGACAAGAGCTTACAATCAAGTGCGGACGCTGTAATAGAGTTACTCCCAAATAATTGTAAATATTTATTTTTTAAGAACCACTTTTGTCTTTTAAATGCTGAATATTCGGAATTCATGTTTGCATCCCGGGGAAGCATTTGGCTATGGCGCCATAATAAAACGATGGATGATAAAGGCTATATTAAGGCTGAATTTGGTGAAGGGTTAATAACTAGGTTGCATACAGTTACTGTGCGTCTGAAGAGTATATTAGATGGAGAATATTACTCTTTTAATTCAGTAAATTATTGGACTATTAGGTTTAAGGGTAATGATAATGTAAGCATTAATCAAGATCTACATTACCTGTGCGCCGCAGAGATAATTGACAACTTAAGACGTAATGTTATAGTAAAAATACCAGATGCTATAGATGATCCTGCATGTATATGGCGTTTGGGATCGTGCGAATTTCCTTGATTTAAAGGTGCTTTAACAAAGAATTTTTCTTTATATAATATTTCTTTCAATATACTTTATTCATTTGGTCTATGTTTATCCTAATGCAAATATTCTAATCACCTAATAAATATGATAAAAAATATGGTCGTATGTTTATTCCGCAATCACGTCCAAACGGCTGAGCCGTTTTTTAGTGAAATTTGTTAGCATTGCGATATAATTATAGCAAATATTGTTTCAGGAAAAAGAGCAAAACTAGAATCGATTTGGTTTTGGTAAGGCTTCATTCTTAATAGATAGATACTTCGACATGTTACGAAAAAATAAATTTTGAAAGTTTAAAAAGATAATTTAATTGTAAACTGATACTATCAAAAAGAACACAAATTTTTTAAATAAAGAGACAAAACAGGGAAAAACTTATACAGCCGTATTCATAATGAAAATTTGGCATAAAGTAAGCACAAAGTTTATTTAGAATACAGTTATCAGACTCTGGCATAAGATTTGCTAAACTCTTGTTAACGAGCTGCCAAACGTACGCCAACTTGTAAAAAACAGCTGTTTAATGTTAAACAATTTGGTTGGTTTTATTAAAACTAGTGTTTGCCTAATGGTCGAAACTTGACCATCAATTTTTATGTAAATATGAAGAAAACATGGTATTCCTTTTTCCGTCTTAGTGGATTGAATTGGCGATGGACCAATCGCAGGTTCATATGTTATCTTCCACGTGAGTTAATTTAATTTTGAAAGTTCAATATAAAAAATATCAAAAAGTACCAATTGAAAAACAAAAAGTTTCATAAAGTCGCTTATTATTATTGTATAGATTCTTATCTACTCAGGACATTGCATGTTTAATTTTATGTTTCTATGTCTAATATTGGCGAAAATTGATTAAAGTACCAGGTTTAGAACGATGAAGTACCAAAAAGCTCCGCCTTACATGTTTTTATGCACTCAGGACCACATTTTTAATCTTGTAGGTTCTCATTTACTTAGGATCCAAAATTTTTAAAAAATTATCACATGCAGCACGAAAAAGTCAAGAAAGAAATTTAATTTATTGTTTTTTTAAGATCTTATGAATCATTTTTAATGAAAAGCTCTTGGATTTTTACAAAATTGAGAAAAATATAGCATTTTTAAAAAAACGTTTTTTATATTTAATTTTTTTTTTAAACGGTTTTTTTATCTTTCAAATAACATATATATATATATGACCATGTTTAAAACAAACACATCTAACATAAAGAAAAAGGTTTATTTTAACTTTTTGCATCAATAGTTTTTAGTTTTAAGTCGGAAAAAAGCTATGCTGATTTTTTAAACATTGTATGTATCCATATGGATACAAACGCAAGTTATGGTATTGAATAATATACACACAATACATATAAAATAATTTTACGTTTGATGCTGCTGAGTATTTTTTATATGGGGCCTATTGCAAATTATGGACCGATCATCACGAAATTTATTACTGTGATTTCTAGTGTTATAAAACTGTGAAATATTAAATTTTATTCTGATAGTATTATTTATGACGGTTTTAGGCGAAATAAACTGTTTTCCGGAAGTATGGCTTAAGTATATGGGTCTAACAATAAATTATGGTTCGATCTTCACGAAATTTTACAATGTGATTTCCGCTCGAATAGGACGAATTTTTGCAAAATCTTATAGCATTCCGTGCATTTTTCAACTATTTATGTTAGTTTTTTTAACAAAATTTCTTTGCCATAACCGGAATATGTATCCATATGGAAACGGGCCAAAAAACACATTTGGGGTACATTTTTTTCAAAAGTGAGTAATGATTGTTGTTGTTAGGGCCAGTGATATTAAAAATCCAATTAGTAACCCAGTAAAAACTTGTAGCGAAAGTGTTAAACTATACCCGTATTAACTTGTCTATTTTGTCTTCGTAGGATACCGTTAACCTATTAGAAGGTATGTATGACCAAAAAAAATTATTTTTTTAACGGCAGTTTCAAAACTCTACTTTAAAAGTTTTAAAAATTTTGTTAAAGAAATTTCCAATTTTTTTTAATCATTTCATAAGGATTTATTGAGGATATAACTGCGAATAAAAATGTGCCAAAATTATGTCGATACTTCCCATAGTTTTTAGGCGATTGTTATGATTTTTACGTAAACCCCATTAAGAATATTATTATACACGGGCGTACTGCTGTAAAAAAATAATGCATTAAAAATTTCAAGTTTACTGCTTACTGTAAAAATGTTTACAGGAACCAGTAAAATTTAGCAGATTACTAAAATAATTTTTACTTATTGCTGAAACAAATGCATAAAAATATTTTTTAAATATAAATTGTCTTAAAATTAACTCATTTTTATTTCAATAGAAACTTTAGCTTCATTCAAATTGTCTAAAAAAATTAATTTTTTTTCAGTAAACAGTTAAATTTTACTGGTTACTGAAATTTATTTCAGTAGTCAGTTGTAAAAAAATATAAATTTGTTTTTGTGTTTTATTTTTTAACCAACTGTCATCTTCATCATCTCAATTGTAATGTGAACTAGTGTTCGAAAATAAACACTAAATATCGCTCCTTAGTGTTCGGTTCAGTAGATTTGTGAAAAACACAAACGCTAAAGGCTCAGTTAGTCTTTACTTTCTGTTTCTGTTGCTGTTCTGTTACAATTACTTGACAAGTTTTTAATATTACAAATTAGACCGTAACAGAACAGAAAAACTAATCAATTTCACAGGTTTTTTAATAACAAAAACAAATCAGCTGATTCGTAACAGAACAGAAAGTAAAGACTAATTCTGCCTTAATAGTGTTTGTGGAGAAAATCATTAAAAAAAATAACGTTTCCTTGTCTGTCATCTTTCGAACACAAAAACCACAGAATATACAGAACTGACACGAGACGGAAGATTTTGCCTTTTTTTTTGTCTCTTTCTAAGAAAGCTGCCCTTTTGCATTTTTTGTTTTGATTACGCAATTCGTGTTGATAGTAGCGGCCTGTTTTTACACATTGCCACTTTACTACCAAAAAACATTTTCTTTCTCTTTCTTCGAAAGCTGCCCTCGCAACTGATTTGGGCCTTTTTCACACGTCACTTTTTACAGTTCTGTGTATTCTGTGACAAAAACAATACTGTTTTTATCCCACTCAACAAAAGATGAGAACATTTAATTCCGTTCGGTTTTTTTTTAACACAAACTTCATTGTCTTCGGTTCGGCTCATTAATGTTCGTCGTTTTTGGCTGGTAAAAAAAACCAAACATTTTTTACAAAAACAAAATACACATTTGAAAAAAAGACAAAAAGCCAGCAAAATAGTTTAAAGGTTGTGTGTGTCTACACAATCAAAAAAAAAATAGATATCGTTCTTGGGTGTGTGAGACGAACGCTAAATAATGTACTGTTTATTTTCGAACACTGATGTAAACGGCTTTGAATAACTTAATCAACATTTTGCTTAAACGCGTTTAAGAATCTTAGCGTTAACATAGCCTAATATTACATACATACTTGCAAATTTTTTTATTTTATTGCTTGTTCAGGTGATACCACATGAACAAAAGCAGTAGTAGTATTATTATTATTATTATTATTATTAGTAATATATTTATATGTATATGGGTCAATTTCAATTAAAACGTACACGAAGACTTTTCTTTAAGTTTCTTAAATTTTCCCCATGTAGTAGTCGACTGGCGGGAAGATTTATGAAGAATACGAAGTCTCTTTTGGGCTCTGCAAAAAATCAATATTTCTTTTTTAAGTTTTGATAAGGAGTATCAGGATTTCTGTCTTGAACGCTACAATGCAAAAATAGGATGGTTGAAATAAAACCTTGCTCTGATGTTCAAGAACTTGTTATTTAATTATTTAGATAATTTTTTTAAAACGACGTCAATTAAGAAGTGTGGCGCTCACGACAATACACGGGACAAAATTCTTTCAAAAATCCACATCCGCGTTGACAATGTTTTAGGAATAAAAACAGAACAAAATTTAAAAATTAATTACAATATTTTAAAAACAGTTAATATGTATATGCAAGGCCCATTGAAAAGGTCTGCGCAAGAAGCCTGATGATCATTGTTTATGTTCTTTTTAGTTGTCAAAAGTTGTTTACATTTTGCTTACGTGTGCATGTATACGTTGGTTTACGTTTATGGTATGCCACACATATACGTTGTTTCCTTTTGCTTTGTATGTGGTAGTAAATTTTTGACAACTAAAAAGAATCGTTTTTTGTTTATGTACAAGTAAGCAGACCTGATAGATGGGCCTTGGTTTTATTCATGTTTTTACATCAATAGAGAGTTGAAACAGCGGGGACAGAAAAATAACATTTAGTTTGAAATTGGCCCATATGTAGAAGAAATGTAAATAGAATTTTTATGAAAAGGTTTAAATATCAGCTGCAAAAAGGATAAATTTCAGTTAAGTTTCAGTTCTTAAAATGAAAGCAATTATTCTACTCAATGGTTTTCTACAAATATTATCTGTTTATGGCAATGGGGAGAATTTAGGAGATTACCAAGAGGAAATTAATGATATAAGTAGGATCGCCAGAGAGTTAATCGGATGCACACTAACAAAAAGTGCTTTTTTGGAACTCCGTAAAACAGTACAACGAGATCTAATACGTATAAATGCAAAATTATTTGCCGATGCCATAAATGCGAAGCCCAATGTCAGACCTCAACCGAATATAAAGCAAATATATAATGATATACGAGAAAACTACAATTATGATAATTTCTTAGTTGGAGAAATTTTTCTTGAAAGCACAAAACAATTTATTTCAAACAAAAGAGTATCTCAATTGCCTTTCTTGGTATGGCGTATTTATTCGAAAAATGATTACGATTTGTTTGTCATTATGTTGAATGTATATTTAAGTATTTTCTTCACTATACGTGGAATGGACGAAATAAATACAAGCCAGTTTTTACCAAATTACTCGTTCATATTGTATAGAATAAAAAGTACTAATCATTACCAACTTACAGACAAGAGCTTACAATCAAGTGCGGACGCTGTAATAGAGTTACTCCCAAATAATTGTAAATATTTATTTTTTAAGAACCACTTTTGTCTTTTAAATGCTGAATATTCGGAATTCATGTTTGCATCCCGGGGAAGCATTTGGCTATGGCGCCATAATAAAACGATGGATGATAGAGGCTATATTAAGGCTGAATTTGGTGAAGGGTTAGTAATTAGGTTGGATACAGTTACTGTGCGTCTGAAGAGTATATTAGATGGAGAATATTACTCTTTTAATTCAGTAAATGATTGGACTATTAGGTTTGAGGGTAATGATAATGTAAGCATTCATCAAGATCTACATTACCTGTGCGCCGCAGAGATAATTGACAACTTAAGACGTAATGTTATAGTAAAAATACCAGATGCTATAGATGATCCTGCATGTATATGGCGTTTGGGATCGTGCGAATTTCCTTGATTTAAAGGTGCTTTAACAAAGAATTTTTCTTTATATAATATTTCTTTCAATATACTTTATTCATTTGGTCTATGTTTATCCTAATGCAAATATTCTAATCACCTAATAAATATGATAAAAAATATGGTCGTATGTTTATTCCGCAATCACGTCCAAACGGCTGAGCCGTTTTTTAGTGAAATTTGTTAGCATTGCGATATAATTATAGCAAATATTGTTTCAGGAAAAAGAGCAAAACTAGAATCGATTTGGTTTTGGTAAGGCTTCATTCTTAATAGATAGATACTTCGACATGTTACGAAAAAATAAATTTTGAAAGTTTAAAAAGATAATTTAATTGTAAACTGATACTATCAAAAAGAACACAAATTTTTTAAATAAAGAGACAAAACAGGGAAAAACTTATACAGCCGTATTCATAATGAAAATTTGGCATAAAGTAAGCACAAAGTTTATTTAGAATACAGTTATCAGACTCTGGCATAAGATTTGCTAAACTCTTGTTAACGAGCTGCCAAACGTACGCCAACTTGTAAAAAACAGCTGTTTAATGTTAAACAATTTGGTTGGTTTTATTAAAACTAGTGTTTGCCTAATGGTCGAAACTTGACCATCAATTTTTATGTAAATATGAAGAAAACATGGTATTCCTTTTTCCGTCTTAGTGGATTGAATTGGCGATGGACCAATCGCAGGTTCATATGTTATCTTCCACGTGAGTTAATTTAATTTTGAAAGTTCAATATAAAAAATATCAAAAAGTACCAATTGAAAAACAAAAAGTTTCATAAAGTCGCTTATTATTATTGTATAGATTCTTATCTACTCAGGACATTGCATGTTTAATTTTATGTTTCTATGTCTAATATTGGCGAATATTGATGAAAGTACCAGATTTAGAACGATGAAGTACCAAAAAGCTCCGCCTTACATGTTTTTATGCACTCAGGACCATATATGTTTACTTTTATCTTTTTAGGTCCAATGTTAACAAATATCCACAAAGTACCAGATGAAGAGCAAAAAAGAACCAACATTTTTAATCTTGTAGGTTCTCATTTACTTAGGATCCAAAATTTTTAAAAAATTATCACATGCAGCACGAAAAAGTCAAGAAAGAAATTTAATTTCCCCTTTTTGATATTATTTTCTTCTTATTGAGGTTTGGTTGACAGGAGGATGTATTCTTTACTGGTTTTCCTTTGGCGATTTATATAGACGAAATCTATAGATACATATACATACATATATAAAACAGGATGTGTGTATGTAACGTATGGACTCCAAAACGGCTGGGCCGATTTTGATGAAATTTTCAGGGAATCTTCAGAATATTCAGGCGGGTGACACTGTGATGTCTGATTTTTTATTTTCGGTCTGCGGGCGGAGGGGCGTGGCAAAATCCAATATGTATATACAAATGGCGTAAAAAATGTATAGTAATTCATAAAATGAGAACGACTGGGCCGATTTCTGTAAATTTTTTGTCAGTTGTTCGTATATTTACGGGAGAAAATTTTGGAAAATCCCTCTTGAAAAGTCGGAAAATCGAAAATTGAAATGAAAATCCAAATGGAAAGTTCCCAGCCAAAATCCGATAGGTGCCGTTATACGTTGACCTAGACTTTGCGCAATATGACAGGTGTCATTTTGGCATTTAAAATTGGGGCGAGGCGAAGTTCGCCGGGTCCGCTAGTAAATGTTGTATAACCGACGACCCTACTTTTTTATTATTTGATAGAAAAAACTTTGTGTAATTGGAAAAAATTTAAACGTTTATAACTCGGAAAATATGGAACAGATTTTAATAAAATATATATGGTGCACTTCTGTAAGTAAATATTTTTAAAATGGTGTATTTCTTGTTCTAGAAAACAGATGGGGAAAGTGTTCTTAAGTGTTTTGCCTTAGCCGATTTATATAAAGATTATTTTTTTTTTTTTAATTTTAAAAACTTTTTAAAATTGTTATACATATGTGGAGGAAAAAACAAAAAAAAATTATAAAACCAGCGATTATTAATGCAAACGGATTGCTTTTTTGATTAATATAATGTGGCATCATTAAATTCAGAGTTGATTTTTTAGAAGTTAGCAGATGGACAAAAGTTTTTTATGAATAAACTCTGTGCTTACAAGTTGCTAGGCTTAATCGGCATTCTAGTTGGCAGCTCGCTGTACGTAGTGTACAAACTGTGACTAACTTTTTGTTATGAATACGGCTGATAGTTTCTAAAATATCTTTAAAAAATATTATACATAAAAAGCTTAGGCACAATGTTAACCCATTAACGCCTGGCGTTCTTATATGGGACGATGTGGCCACAATATTTAGTTCCGATACTTTATATATTGCGTTTATAAAAAAAATTTCATTAATAAAGAGTGTTACTTTAAAATAAAGCAGGTATTTTTATAATTTTATGCTCAAACGGATTAAAATATGAGGTTTAATTAACATTTTCGATGAACTAGCTTTTAAGCCAAAGTTACGCTATTTTTATATTTATATGTGTATATGCTTTTACGCATTTTTAGCCTGGATTTATTTTATTGCAGCTGTTTTTGCAAATTATAATAAAATTGGACATACAGTAATTCCCGGATAAATGCGTTCATTAAAATTTGATTTAATTCAAAGGGATTTCGGCAAGAAAGGCATTATTTTTTTATTTTTGGAGAACAGAAAGAGACAAAGCTTCCAAGTTAGATATGAGCAACTTGGTTGTCAATACTCAACATCCGACACAAAATAGATTTATTTATATCTTAACAAAGTTATTTAAATACTCTTCTGCTGTTATCGCACTATGGTGAAGATTAGATATGGGCATTTCCAGCGAAAAGTCTACTTTTTGTAACGTAACGCCAGAAGTATTTTAAATTCCTCAAAAAATGTTATATGTATGGTTTACTTTTTTATATTTCGGTGTAAAGCGCAACTAGCTCTACATTTAGTAACAAAAGGGATAACGATTGAACAACATGGTCCGAAAATACAACCTTATTTGCAATCTGGCGTTACATTAAAAAAGTAGACTTTTCACTGAAAATTCCCATATTTACCCTAAAACGAGCAAAGATTTATAAATTTTATAGCATGAAAAATAAATCTGTATTAGTCCAAAGCTTACTAAAATAGGTTTTATACAAAACATCTTGCTCAATTCGCAGTCTGCTTCAGTTTTGTAATGCAAGTCAAAATCCACTTCCGTTTTTTTAACGTTACGCCAGCGTAGATTTTTGCTTTTATCTGCAAATCCTTAGCGTCGATTTCTGTAATTTTTTTTCTGAATATAGCGCTACTTCATTACTTTGTATGTATATAAAAACTTTTTTTACAAATTTCACTTCTTTATTTAATTTTTTTTTCATTTTGTGCTACAAATATCACGACACGTCAAAATGGAAATGCCCATATATAAGATTTGTTTTAGCCGATTATAGCACTCTTACTTGTTTTTCCTTAGACTTTTTTGCGTTTTTTTAAACATAACAAATGCATATCGGTCAATTATTTCAATAGTGACATACACAGAAAAAATAGAAAATCGACTTCAATTAAACAATTCGTTCAGACAATTAAATATTTAACTAATTTTGCCACTGCAAAGGAATTGATCATATCAATTAACGGATTTGTATTTTCGAGTCATGGGACATAAATTTAGTCAATTAAAAAATTAATTGTATAAACAAAAAATACACCACATATACACAAACATTTAATTTTATGGGGTTTGATTAAAAAAATTAATTGCAGCAAACAAAAAATTAATTGAATAATTAATGTACACCAATTAATTATTTAATTGAAACATTTTTTGGAAAAATTTTTTCTGTGTAAGGAAGGGCGAATAGGAACTGAAAACGCAACATTACGAAGTGGGAATCCTAAAGAATAAATTTAATTTTACGTATTGCGCAGTAGCGCAAAATAAAATTGTCAAAAAAAAAAATAAATTTAATTAATTTCATGTTGTTGGTTGCCAGTGTATTGTCCAATTCAAATAAAAAATATGCGATCAGCCTAATTTCTTTGCAAAACATAGTTTTTCGATGGAAAGAACATTTATAGAGGGCGTTACAGTACAATTTGGTAAAATATGAAAAATAAAGCGAACCCTAATGTATATAAAAAACTACACTGCTTCGAATAAGTAACCCAGTTGGCCATGTCTTCAAGACAACGTCGAAAACGGGGGGTTACGTTGACCTCAATAAAGTATTATTCAAAACAAATTTTAGAAAATGTCTCCAAAATAGTCGTTAATACGATTTTAAACACGACAAAACGCACTTTTTGTTACTTAAGTTGTCGTCATCAATGCTACATAGCCGACACATTCAAAAATGTCCTAAAGACATCGTTGACAACATTTGCGTCTATGACCATTTGGCCAACTGGGCAAGCATTGTTGGATTTATTTTTTGTTTTAATTTTCCATTTTAAAAATTGTTTATTATTTCTAAAACATGATTATTCATTGAGATAAATTACAAAAAAAATTACCTGTACATTTATATGTACAACGCATTCATATGTATAACATTATAGACAACAATAATGATTTCTCCCGACATCCAAATAATTATATTTGTGGGAAATTTCCAAACCTGCAACAGCTGAAATTTTCAGCACCAAACCAATCAACCAACTAATAACAAATTTCACAGTTGCTACAAGAGCACATGAAGCAACTATACTTTTTTCAAAAAAAAAATAACACCCACTACAAGGGGGGTTGTGGTTGAAAACACGCAATATAAAAAAGCTCTCCAACAAAAGACATTAAGGATTCGATGTAAAATTTTAATCCTGCAAAACGGCACGCCTGGCAATTGTTCACACCAACAATCTGTAACAAAATACATACACATAGGAAATGTTTTTCTTTGTCTAATGATGAACTAATGGAAGACATATGAAAGAAAGATTAACAGAAACAAGAAGAAGATGCGATAAGTAAAGACAATGGAGAAGGAGGCGTGCTATCAAAGAAATGGGATCGAAAGTAATGTAAACGAAGATTAAACTTAAAATCTTAGCCTACAAATGAAAGAATTTAAAGTGCATTTTTGATACTTCATGAACTTACAGGGTTAATTAAGGTCCCATTAGGCCAAATTTTAATCTATTTCATATTTCTCTAAAATCGAGATAGTAAACACACAGAGAAAACACATTTTTTATGTGGTTACGGCCAACAAAACTATTTTAAACGGAAAATGTTTAAACATATTATGGTTACTCTAATCATATAAGACCCCTTTCACACTCGGCAAGTAACTTGCGCAAGTCTCTTAGTTTGTAGATGCCAGCGGTAAGGTCGGGGTAAGGAAAAAAATTGTGTACAGACTTTGTTGTTGTCGGCAAGTAACTTGCGCAAGTTACTTGCCGAGTGTGAAAGGGGTCTAAGTGTTCAAACAGAGCTGCGTTGACACCACACTTTCCATATAATTTGTAATATAAATGTGCTGTATAAAGTCGTCGTGAAATAAACTCGATTTTACAGACGTACCTAAACAAAAACGGTACTCGTTTTTTAGTGGTCAAAAATTGTCAAATCCATACAATTTGTAAATAGCGCAGCATCAACGCTTTGCAATTAGAAAATCCGTTTTTGACAGCGCCTTTAACAGTGAATTTGGCCGCTATTGTTAACGAATAATGGCAATTTAACTAATTTTTGTCAATCTAGCGATTTTATCTCCATTTCTCAAGGTTGGATACCGAATCGAATTACGATGTCGGTATCGGTGTTAAGCTTTTCTTTATTTTGGTATGGGTATTTTAATTATATCGGTATACCGGTATAATAATTTTCATAACGGTATATATATTAGAATTAAATGAACCAAAACAAAAAAAAAATATTAGATATTAGAGCGACTCAAAAAAAAAGTGATTTAGTTACCCCTCTGAAAATAAAGATATGTTTAATGATGATTTTTCATATATCGGCAATATGGGTACAAAGTTTTTCATCGTAGTGAGTTTTTGTGTCTATTTTTTGATATTTTAAATATTACTTTTGTCTACAGCTACGTAATATACTCACAACATGTTCCATATCGAAACCCCAAAAACCGACGACAGTACCTGAAAAATCTTCATTAATCGCTCGTGGCTCCCTCTTTAAGATGCACATTAAAGTCACCTACTTTGCAGACCTTAAGTAAGGAAAAAATTCAAAATAAAATACTTAATCGACAAGAATCTGTCGAAAATGTTGTCAAAGGACCAAAAGAGCGTAAAATTTGTCACATCTGTCCCTATCGCAAGCTCAGAAAAACGAGCAAAACATAAAATAAGGCTAATAACCAAGTAAACCAGAAATATGCTTTAAAAACGCGTTTTATGCACATTAAGTATGCAGTAAAAACTGGAAAATATGCCCTAAAAAATTAAAAATTGCTCATTTCAAGACCAAATATTCAACAATTTATCAACCAAATTTAAAAAATAAAAACTTAAAAATATTATCGCTTAAGCCCATTTTAGGTTAAAATTCATGTAACATGGCGTTTACATTTGCCAGTACTGGCAAGGCAGTAGCAATACATGCAAACTTTTTCACAAATCCATGAAGATTTTTCCAACTGTCTTGTCTACTGTCTAGCAAATTTTGCAGACAGTGAAATTGGACAGTGATTTGTTAGCAAAAGGGGAAAAAATCAAAATGCAAAAAAGTTTGTAAACACAATTGGGCTATTCACAAAGTGTGCTATCAAGTCATATCTTCATAATGTCCTAAATAAAATTTTACAATATTGTTGTGTTTGAAACAAAATAAAAATTTTAATGCTGTGTTCATTATTTTGTCGCAACTGTACATTAGCAGCCGTATTCATAATGAAAATTTGGCATGAAGTTAGCACAAAGTTTATTTATAATACACGTACCAAACTCTGGCTAACGATTTGCCAAACTCCTGCTTACGAGCTGCCAAACGTTTGCCAACTTGTGAAAAACAGCTGTTTAATGTCAAACATTGTTTATAAATTAAAGAAAAATCAAAAATTTTGTGCGCGAAAAAAAAAGCCTGTTGTCGGAATAAAAAATTTTACAAAAAAAGGAGAAATCCATATTTACAATACAGCGAAGAGGAATTTCGTATGAAATATAGATTTTCAAAGGAAAATAGCAAAAAGTTAATAAAATTTGTGGAGGCTGATCTAATAGGTAAAGGAAAAAGGAATGGCGGTTGCATTCCACCATACATACAAGTGCTGGCAGCATTAAGGTGCAAGACGATTGTGCAGAGTACCATGGTTTTTCCCAACCCACGATGAGTAGAATTTGTGCAAAGGTTGCACAGGCGTTTGCCAAAAAGGTGTAGCGAATAACGTTTATCTTGCTACTCAAGGTTGCAAGTGCAGAAGTTTAGTGGGCATGCATTTTATATTCCGGCTCCTATCTCGTCGGCAAACGGTGTAGGTTTTTCTTTTATTACTAAACTCAGTTTTAAGCTAACTACAGTTAACATCTATTTTAATATGCATGCAAAAAAAATCGAGGGAAAGGATAGATAAAAGACTAGATAAACAACTAGGGGAGAGAGAACAATAGAAAAAAAAGGTAGGAATTTTCTTTACAGAGCAAACATTTGTTTAGCGAAGATCTAAGGACGCTAACTTCCCCTCCCAACCATGATCATGTTTATTTATACCGCGCAAAGAAATAACCTAACATGATCCCAAATACAACTCACCCTCTCACAGAAACTTCAGAAATCAGAAGTTAAAGTTTTTTAAAATTTCATGATTTTAACAAATTTTATTAAAAAACATTCGATTTTTTTTTTTTTTTTTTTTTACTCTAATCTAAACCAAATTTTAAATTCAACTTACAAGTAAATAAGAATTTAGTATGAAATTATTATTAAAAATTTTATACATTGGAATTAAACGCAATGAAACTAATACAAAAAAAAATTCAAAATGCAAATGGGCAATTATCAAAAAAAATTAATTTTTAAAGTAAGTCAAATAAAAAATTTCCAACAAAAACTTTTAGTAGTGCAATAAAAATATTCATGTTCAAAAAAAAACAAATTATATTAAAAAAACATAAAAAAAAACCCGAACAGGATTCGAACCCGGACTTAACGACACGACGGTCACGCACTGACCTACTAGGCTACTCCGTACCCTGCGAATATAACCGCGATAAATAATTTAATTTAAAATTACACTTTTATATTCTCGGTTTTTTTGTTTTTTTTTTTCCTTTTAACCGTATGTTATTATTTTTTTTGTTTTTATTTTTATATCAACGCAAAGGAATAATAAAATATTAAAAAAAATACAAATTGGTATCATCATCAATGTTTAATTAATTAATCTCAGGAAATATTTTCATCAAAACAAGTTTTAGTAACTTCAAGCATCCTTAAATTATCAAGTTAAGGTTATGCTAGTAACATTCTGATCTGTTAATAGTAACCTGTTATTAACATCAATCACTTAACATTTATACATACATATATCATTTATATGTACATCTAATTTAATATTTCCTGTGATCAATAACGTACTTATACCACTAGAAAATAAAGATATTCAAACTTACTTGTTAGAGGAATTCCGGAAAGTACTTTCTGCGGCTCCTTGCTTAACTGGAAGTGGGTTTGGTTAAGATACAAGCGATAGAGGTTAATTAAACATTTGATGAATTTTATCCTAAGCTGGTGTTATTCTTAGTAACCTTCTTTTGGGCTTCTATTAAAACTAGAAATTTTTTCCCTTTAAGTTTTTATTTTCATTTTTTTTGTAAATTGTTATTATTTATTTTGTTTTCGTTTTACTAAATTTTAATTTTTGTAGCTTTTACCGTATTGGCAGATTATGATTATTGCACAGTCCTTTTTTCTGTTTTTACTTTTGCTATTTTTCGTTTTGTTTGATATTTGCCCGTATTTAGAACAACGTATCCAAAAAGAATTTAAGTTTGGTTAAATTAAATGAAATTAAAAATTATAATAATGGAACTAAACTGAAATTTATATTTTAACACAAAATTATATTTTTTTTGCTTTTTTTTTATAATTTTTGAATTCCGGCCTCAAAATTTGCAGTATAATTTAAACTTAATTTAATATGAAGTTAGTGATTTTGATAGCCAGTTAACTGATTTTCTTGCATATTGTTTTGTGAATTGGAAACGGTGTGAATAAAACTTTAACTTTGTTTGTTGTTGCAATAAATGTATGACACTTTGAACTTAAAATAAATTCTTTTGCTTTAAATGATTTTAAACTTTCTGGTTTTTTTAAATATTGTTTTTTTTTTATAGAATTTACTTTTCTCTTTAAATCACATTAGCCTTTTTCTTTGTATTTTAAAATTTTCACAACCACTGCACTTCTAATTTTTGAAGATTCCTACACTATTAACATTTTCAGCTTTCCATTTCCCAAACCAAATCTTCCTGGGCCAAATTTTCAGATGAGCCTTTCTGCCGCCAATAATCTTCCATACGGGCTTTTCCAAAGGGTTTCCCGTCGCCCTCAGGCATACACCCAGTATTTCGTGTTCCCAAAATTAAGGCAATCCCTTAAGCAAAGTATTTAAAAAAATTCGAGTAAGGTTATGACGTTCGTAATATTATTTAATTTCTTTCCTTTTTAACTACTTACAAGTTTATGTCTAAAAATACTCCTAAAGAAACTCCAGTTCCCTTCTCACGTTCAGAAAATCCTTGCACAAAAGCCTGAAAATATCTCCTTAATTTGAAAAAAAAATCCAAAGATAATAGATGTCCTCTATACGGTGCCAGTGGTTTTAGAAAAAAAATGAAAGACTGTTCTCGATGAAATTGTGCTTTTATACACATCGAATTCTGGAATAATAATGCTAATTCAGCATGCCATTTTACTTTTAGAATCTATCAACAACAACAACAAAAATTCATACGTCCCTTCATATCACCTTCACCACACCATTAAATACTAACATTTTACAACGCATAGAACTGCATTATCATTGTAACGCAATGGTCTTTTTTCTAAGAATTTTACGCTTTATCCGTTAAAACGTAAGTAGTCTTAAATATTATTTTGAAAAATAAAAGAAATCTTATTTTGATACCTAGGTCTTAATGTTAGGGAGAGATTCATTTGGAACAGAAGTGAAAAAAAAATCGTTTAACAATGTGAAAGGCAAAAAGGAATATTCTATTTAATAAGTCTATTTTCTTCGACCTTTGTGAATATTATTTGTACACATAGCTATAGATATACATATACATATAAAGGAGAAATAAACAAAATAAGAAAATTTTTGACCGTTCTTCCCAGGGTAAATTAAAAAACAACTGTTATTAATTAAATACAACGGTTCATGATTTGAAATGAAAAAAAATATATACAGTAAAAATAATACTCAAGTAGATTTTGAACTCAGGTTAAAATCGAATTTGAATGAAAATAATTTTCTTCGCTACAAGCGCCCTACATTTCCCCCCCGCCAAAATCAGATTTGGGGTTTTAAGAAAACGACAAAGCTGATACCGCTTGTAGCCTTACATTTTATCACAACTTCTAAGGTCTTATATCCTTGGCATGATATACGCCAATTAATTTGCCATTCAAATCCTCCAACTGATAATAGCAATAGCCAGTCTTCTTACGAATTCTTGCCTTTACAAATGTGGGTGCTAGTTTAGCATTGAAACCCTTTCCTAAATCGCTCTGACGGAAATTTCTCCTAAATACTTCCTGACCAATTTCATAGGTAGCTTCACGAGATCGCAGGTTATATGATCTTTCGTTCTTCTCCTGTTGTCGATTAATATTCTGCGCAGCCTTTCTCCGGATAATCGAAAGAGAATCTTCCCGATTAAAATTGACAGATCTGTCCTCGAGCATTTCAAGATTTCGAAGAAGTGCATAAGATTTACCGTTGGTAATCATGTGCTGTCCGAAAGCCATGTAATAAGGCGAAGTACCTATCGCAGAGTGTACAGCTGAACGCAATGCACAGCTGATGCTGCTCAAATACTCGTCCCAATTGCTTTGGTCGTGTTTAATATACGCCCTTATTGCCGATAGAACTGAACGATTGACCCGCTCAGATGCATTGGCTTGGGGCGAGTATACTGCCGTATAGACATGATTCACACCATAACTTTTTAAGAGTTCATTAAATTTCGCCGATTTGAATTGTGAACCATTATCTGAAACCAAAGTCTCGGGTGTGCCAAAAGTATGGAATAATTCCCCCAGATAATTCACAATTATATCAGAGGTAAACTTTTTCACTGGCTTAAGAAAATTAAATTTAGAAAAGTGGTCGAGAACGATAAAAATGCCAACATTTCCCGATTTCGAACGCGGATATGGGCCTAGGAAATCAACGTATAATTTCTGGAAAAATCTGATTGTGTTTGAAGTTCTACCCATTGGTGGTCGCATGATAAAATTAGGATGTTTCGTACCCTTACACACCTCACAGGCATTAACGTATTCCCTAACATCATTAACTAAATTTGGCCAATAGTAAAATCTTCTGATTCTCTCCAAAGTTTTGGCTATTCCACCATGAGAAGACAGAGGACTATTGTGCGCCCTTCTCAAAACCTCGGGAATCATTTCCTTTGGAATCCAAAGTTTCCAAGCAAGATCATCTTGCAGCTGTTCTCCCGTACAGTGTTCAGTCCGTCTGTACAAAAAACCGTCAATTATCCTAAGGTCGGGCATTTTATCTAAATTTATCCTAACTTTGTCTAGTAGTTGTTTGTACTCGGTCCTTTGGAAATATTCGGATTCAAGATCCACGAAAACCCCAGCGTCATCGAGTTCGGACAAGTTTAAGCCTAGGATTTCGGACAAATCTTCTGTATTAGTACGCGAAAGTGCATCAGGAACTACGTTTTTACTTCCTTTTCTGTGCTCTATTTTAAAATTGAAGCCTTGAAGTTTTAAAGCCCATCTTGCCAAGCGTGAATTCAAGTCTGTTTGAGACATGAGCCACTTCAATGAAGCGTGATCTGTGATCACGGTGAACTCATGCCCTTCCACATAGGCTCGAAATTTTTTTATGCTTAACATCGCTGCTAAGCATTCTTGTTCGGTAACCGAATAATTGCGTTGGGCTTGGTTGAGTTTCTTAGACATAAATGCTATCGGAAACTCTTCACCTTCCGCAGTCTTCTGTACCAAGACGCTTCCTATCCCAGTGCTGCTAGCATCACAGTGAATAAAGAATGGCTGTGAAAAATCCGGACTATGCAAAACTGGCGCTGTGGTCAAGATTAACTTTAATTCTTCGAAAGATCTTTGAGCTTGATCGCTCCAAGTAAATTTTCTTTTATTCGTTAAAAGGTCTGTTAGTGGGGCAGTGATAGACGCATAGTTCCTTATAAACTTTCGGTACCAACCGGACATACCCAAAAACCGTCTGAGTTGACGTACAGACCTCGGTGTCGGGAATTCTGTAATGGCCGAGATTTTGTCCGGGTCTGTTTGAATCACCCCGTTCCCAATTATATGGCCAAGATATCGGACTTCCTGTACGCAAAACTTAGATTTCTCTACATTAATGGTCAGTCCTGCAAGACGAATTTGCTTAGATATTTCCCTTAAAACCTCCAAATGCCGACTAAAAGTATCTGATACAATCAACAAATCGTCTAGATAAACGAACACCTCTGTCCTCAAACTTGCTGGAACCACCTTGTCCATTAGCCTCGACATAGTCTGAGGCGCATTGCAGAGGCCGAAAGGCATAACCTTGTAATGGTACAAGGGGCGGCCAGGGACAGAAAATGCCGTTTTATCTCTAGACGAGCCATCAAGTGGAATCTGCCAAAACGCGTCCTTCAAGTCCAGGCTAGTTATGAACTCCGCCCTAGGCAACCTACCAAGAATGCCATCAATATTTGGCAGGGGATAAGCATCCTTAACGGTAACAGAGTTTACCTTTCGGCTGTCTAAGCATAACCTGACTTTTCCCGGTTTTCTAACAAGAACAATTGGAGAGGACCAAGGACTGTCCGATTCCTCTATAACATCGTACTTTAACATACGGTCTAATTCATTATAAATCAGCTTCTCCATCGCTGGGGAAACAGGAAAGTGCTTTTGTTTTATAGGAGTGGCATTACCAATATCTATTACATGACTTAAAACCGTCGTTCGGCCTAGCCCTTCCTTTGCGCATGACGGAAACGTGTTTATCACCTGCTGAAGCTGTTGCTTCTGCTGATCCGTTAATATTCTCTGATCTCCCAATTCAACGCTACAATTAATTCCTAAATCAGAACTAAGAGCTGAGTTTATCTCAGTTGGCAATAAATCAAAAGCGCGCCAAAAATCGATTCCTAAATACAGATTCTGCGACAAGTCCGGAACTATATAAAACTTTATCTTCTTCGTGATTCCGCGAAAAGTTACCTCCGCACAAACATATCCGCATACAGTTTGTGACTTACCATCGGCAGTTTTCACGAAAGAAGAGATCTTTTTAAATTCAGTATCACTGGTCAATAATTCCCTAGCAGAATCTGAACCAAAACAACTAATAGAAGCCCCGGTATCAAGCAACCCTGTCCAATCTTTGTTAAAAATACTAACATTAGCATACGGACGAATGTCCCTCGGATTGTCGAAAACCGAGCTCAATAAACTATGCCTAGTCTGCCTCACAACATTCCAGAAATTTCTCATACGTTCAGATGATCGCTTTTTCCTAACACTTGGAATTGTTTCATTAAAAATTTCGGCCCTTTTCGCGTTATACTCTGCCAGTCGAACGTGAAATGGCTTCATATATGTCGGTATTAAAGACGAAGTTTGTGATAAAATGGTTTTTGAAACTAAAGGTAAATTTGGTTGGATTTGGCCTTCTGCCAATTTCGGTTCTTTTTCCTCAGTAATTGGTTCCAATTCAGTTTTCGAAAATGTTTCTAAATCAGTTGGTGTTAAAAAGTTGATTACTTTTGTGACTTTATTAGTGACAAAAGAGTCAGAAGACTCTTCAGTTTTACTAATGGACTTTGGTTTTGAAACTAATCGGTACTCGTACTCACTGCTGTCATCCGTTTGTGTGCACTTTTCAGTGCACCGGATTTCGAGTTTTTTGAACCATTGCAGTTGGTACAGTTTGGTTTATATGTATCTGGTTTGCCACATCCATAACAAAAAATTCGACGTTCTTCCAGGCAATCCTGATATCTATGACCAACTTTTTGACAGTTCCAACAAACTAAGGCTATTGCTGCAACTTCCGTCCCGTCTGTCAATTCTACCTCATCCTCTACAATTTCGTGGACTTGTCTACGTTGAATAAAAGGTTTATTAACTGCTTGTTTCCTGCCCATATCTAACAAAAAAAATTCCCGTCGTCGACAAATGTCCCTCAAGTGAGATACAGAATACACTGAAATATTCAGAATTTCATGTTGAATTTCTGGCAACAAATTCCTACGCAGAATTTCGACCAAAACATTTTCCGGCAAAGGAGTAGATAGGCGATCAGAAATGTCAACTACAGCTTCGTAAAAAGAGTCAAAGTTTTCGTCTGGACGCTGTTTTCTATCACGAATCATTTCCCTAAAATCAACGTCAGTTCTGGAGTCTTTATATTGATGCCTTAGCGCAGTACATAAATCGGCCCAACGAATTTCTGTAACCGAACGGTGGTATCTCCAGAACCAATCTGATGCCTTAGCATCGAATAAAGTAGAAATATGTCTACATAGCAAATCAAAATTTCCGTTAAGCGTTTGATGGGTAAGAGCCTCTACTCGGTAAATAAAGTTATCGACCGCCATTCCCTTAGCATCACCAGAAAATCTCACCTTCCAATTATGAATAATGTGACCAACCTTATCAGACCTAAGGGAAGAATCTAACGGACCACTAGCATTTAAATTTGCATTTTCAGGACGACCTGCACTATTCTGATTTTGAGCCACATTCGAGGGCAAACCTAAAAGTTGTTCTAATGTTCGTTCCCTGACCGACGGTACCTCAGGTCTAGTATTTCCCCCCGTGTTACCAGAATCAGAATCCCTGTTATTAACATTACCCTGGTTTGAATTATTCAAACTCAGGCGCCTAAACCCAGTTTCAATATTATCTTCTATTATTTTAGTAAGCTGTTGACTAAGGCATGTCAACATTTCGGCCTGCTGCGCGCCCACTGCGGCAGTGACCAAATTCCTAATATGCTCCCTGTGTTCCTGAGGAGAACTCGAAGACATTACTGAATAATTCGGTTCCATTGATAGTTTCTCCGCTCCTTTCGGGGTAGAAGGTGGATTAGATCGATTTAGGTCAAACTCTTGTGCACGCTGCACTTGGGATCGAGTCACTATTGGAGGAGGTAAAGCGGATGAAGTTGCTATCGGATTTAATTTTGTATTACATGTAGGACAAAACTGTTTCTGCTTAATATGTTTCTGGAAACATGATTTGTGAAAGCTATGTCCACAAAGGGTTTTATATAGGTATGAAGAGCCTGTTATGACGTTGGCACAAACCCCACAATTAGGTAGAGTATTACCCAAGCTAACTAAATCTTCAGTACTTCTCTGAATAGACATTTCCAAAAAAAATGTAAAACTGATTTGAAAAAAAAATAAAAACAAGTTAAAGGCAGCCAAAAACAAATTGAACTAATCCCTCAAAAAACTGTTTTAAGATGCAATAATTTTATAAAAAAAATTTAAGGTGAATAAAAAATTAAAAAAACAAAAAAAATTAATATTGCTGTATAAGATTCTAGGCAAATCGAAATACAGAACAAATCTAGCCTGACAACTGGATCAATTCTCAATCCTTAAGAGAGATTCAAATCAAAAAAAAATAAAAAATATATAAAATGTAAGAGGAAGAAAAATTTAGAATATGTGAATAACAGAAAACTTAATACTTTTATATTTTAAGGCAAAGTATCAAAAAAAAATAAAACGAAATAGATGTCGGGAAAAAAAAATTAATTTTCCACATGAATTTAAAATCAGAGATATGTATTTGCAAACGCAAATAAAAAAAATTTCATAACATTTTTCCGATTTCTGAAAATTACTGATAAAAGGTTTTGTTGTATTTTTAACATGTCTGCTCATCATCTGCTTTATCCAATGCAACAAAAAATCAAACCTATACGAAATTCTCAAATAACCAAGATAGCTTTATAAAAATTAACCTTTAAAAATTTCAATTTCTTCTATTGGTTCACATTTATTATTACATAGAAATAAAATCATGCCTTTATAAAAAAAATCCAGGGAAAAAAAGTAAGGAGGAAAAAAAAGATAAATTAGGGGAAAAAACATTATATTAGTTGGTACGTCTTGAAATTTTGTCCAAAAACCGTAATTTCTCAACTAATAAAACAATTCACTGTTTTACCTTTGATGTTAAGAAGTCTAATGGTCTGAGTTTAGTGCACCTGACCAATTCTCAGCATTTCCGGAAAAGATTAATTAAACATTATGGCAAAACCGTGTAAAAGAATGTAAGGTAAATAGAAAATGGATGCAATATTATAATGTTGGTTAACACACATTGCCAAATTTATGTTAAATTTCACAACATTACATTTTTATGTCAAGAAAAAACAAAACAAACAGGAAATGAAAAAAAAGTTAGAAAGAACAAGCGGAAAAGAAAGAATTAATTGAGAGCCACACATTGCATGAATTGAAATTCAAAAGGTGTTAAATGGATATTAAATATGTGTGTGCCCCACGTTGGGCGCCAAAAATAATTATAACTGTAGCGAATAACGTTTATCTTGCTACTCAAGGTTGCAAGTGCAGAAGTTTAGTGGGCATGCATTTTATATTCCGGCTCCTATCTCGTCGGCAAACGGTGTAGGTTTTTCTTTTATTACTAAACTCAGTTTTAAGCTAACTACAGTTAACATCTATTTTAATATGCATGCAAAAAAAATCGAGGGAAAGGATAGATAAAAGACTAGATAAACAACTAGGGGAGAGAGAACAATAGAAAAAAAAGGTAGGAATTTTCTTTACAGAGCAAACATTTGTTTAGCGAAGATCTAAGGACGCTAACTTCCCCTCCCAACCATGATCATGTTTATTTATACCGCGCAAAGAAATAACCTAACATGATCCCAAATACAACTCACCCTCTCACAGAAACTTCAGAAATCAGAAGTTAAAGTTTTTTAAAATTTCATGATTTTAACAAATTTTATTAAAAAACATTCGATTTTTTTTTTTTTTTTTTTTTACTCTAATCTAAACCAAATTTTAAATTCAACTTACAAGTAAATAAGAATTTAGTATGAAATTATTATTAAAAATTTTATACATTGGAATTAAACGCAATGAAACTAATACAAAAAAAAATTCAAAATGCAAATGGGCAATTATCAAAAAAAATTAATTTTTAAAGTAAGTCAAATAAAAAATTTCCAACAAAAACTTTTAGTAGTGCAATAAAAATATTCATGTTCAAAAAAAAACAAATTATATTAAAAAAACATAAAAAAAAACCCGAACAGGATTCGAACCCGGACTTAACGACACGACGGTCACGCACTGACCTACTAGGCTACTCCGTACCCTGCGAATATAACCGCGATAAATAATTTAATTTAAAATTACACTTTTATATTCTCGGTTTTTTTGTTTTTTTTTTTCCTTTTAACCGTATGTTATTATTTTTTTTGTTTTTATTTTTATATCAACGCAAAGGAATAATAAAATATTAAAAAAAATACAAATTGGTATCATCATCAATGTTTAATTAATTAATCTCAGGAAATATTTTCATCAAAACAAGTTTTAGTAACTTCAAGCATCCTTAAATTATCAAGTTAAGGTTATGCTAGTAACATTCTGATCTGTTAATAGTAACCTGTTATTAACATCAATCACTTAACATTTATACATACATATATCATTTATATGTACATCTAATTTAATATTTCCTGTGATCAATAACGTACTTATACCACTAGAAAATAAAGATATTCAAACTTACTTGTTAGAGGAATTCCGGAAAGTACTTTCTGCGGCTCCTTGCTTAACTGGAAGTGGGTTTGGTTAAGATACAAGCGATAGAGGTTAATTAAACATTTGATGAATTTTATCCTAAGCTGGTGTTATTCTTAGTAACCTTCTTTTGGGCTTCTATTAAAACTAGAAATTTTTTCCCTTTAAGTTTTTATTTTCATTTTTTTTGTAAATTGTTATTATTTATTTTGTTTTCGTTTTACTAAATTTTAATTTTTGTAGCTTTTACCGTATTGGCAGATTATGATTATTGCACAGTCCTTTTTTCTGTTTTTACTTTTGCTATTTTTCGTTTTGTTTGATATTTGCCCGTATTTAGAACAACGTATCCAAAAAGAATTTAAGTTTGGTTAAATTAAATGAAATTAAAAATTATAATAATGGAACTAAACTGAAATTTATATTTTAACACAAAATTATATTTTTTTTGCTTTTTTTTTATAATTTTTGAATTCCGGCCTCAAAATTTGCAGTATAATTTAAACTTAATTTAATATGAAGTTAGTGATTTTGATAGCCAGTTAACTGATTTTCTTGCATATTGTTTTGTGAATTGGAAACGGTGTGAATAAAACTTTAACTTTGTTTGTTGTTGCAATAAATGTATGACACTTTGAACTTAAAATAAATTCTTTTGCTTTAAATGATTTTAAACTTTCTGGTTTTTTTAAATATTGTTTTTTTTTTATAGAATTTACTTTTCTCTTTAAATCACATTAGCCTTTTTCTTTGTATTTTAAAATTTTCACAACCACTGCACTTCTAATTTTTGAAGATTCCTACACTATTAACATTTTCAGCTTTCCATTTCCCAAACCAAATCTTCCTGGGCCAAATTTTCAGATGAGCCTTTCTGCCGCCAATAATCTTCCATACGGGCTTTTCCAAAGGGTTTCCCGTCGCCCTCAGGCATACACCCAGTATTTCGTGTTCCCAAAATTAAGGCAATCCCTTAAGCAAAGTATTTAAAAAAATTCGAGTAAGGTTATGACGTTCGTAATATTATTTAATTTCTTTCCTTTTTAACTACTTACAAGGTTATGTCTAAAAATACTCCTAAAGAAACTCCAGTTCCCTTCTCACGTTCAGAAAATCCTTGCACAAAAGCCTGAAAATATCTCCTTAATTTGAAAAAAAAATCCAAAGATAATAGATGTCCTCTATACGGTGCCAGTGGTTTTAGAAAAAAAATGAAAGACTGTTCTCGATGAAATTGTGCTTTTATACACATCGAATTCTGGAATAATAATGCTAATTCAGCATGCCATTTTACTTTTAGAATCTATCAACAACAACAACAAAAATTCATACGTCCCTTCATATCACCTTCACCACACCATTAAATACTAACATTTTACAACGCATAGAACTGCATTATCATTGTAACGCAATGGTCTTTTTTCTAAGAATTTTACGCTTTATCCGTTAAAACGTAAGTAGTCTTAAATATTATTTTGAAAAATAAAAGAAATCTTATTTTGATACCTAGGTCTTAATGTTAGGGAGAGATTCATTTGGAACAGAAGTGAAAAAAAAATCGTTTAACAATGTGAAAGGCAAAAAGGAATATTCTATTTAATAAGTCTATTTTCTTCGACCTTTGTGAATATTATTTGTACACATAGCTATAGATATACATATACATATAAAGGAGAAATAAACAAAATAAGAAAATTTTTGACCGTTCTTCCCAGGGTAAATTAAAAAAACAACTGTTATTAATTAAATACAACGGTTCATGATTTGAAATGAAAAAAAATATATACAGTAAAAATAATACTCAAGTAGATTTTGAACTCAGGTTAAAATCGAATTTGAATGAAAATAATTTTCTTCGCTACAAGCGCCCTACAAAGGCCAAATCTGTTATTAAAATGGCAACATTAGCTGAGGAACAAATCGTCGTAATTGATCAATTTAAACAAATCGCTGGATTTAAAAACGTAATTGGGGCTATTGACTGCACCCACATTCGAATCCAAGCTGTTGGTGGCGATGATGCACAATTGTTTGTAAACCGAAAGGGATACTTCTCTCTTAACGTACAGGTATGTTTATGCGTAAAATGACTTAAACGAAATATATTGGTTTTTATCATTTCCAGGTTGTTTGCGATGCCTCGTTAAAAATTACCGACATTGTTGCCTGCTGGAGAGGAAGCTCACACGACTCCAGAATATTTAACGAGAGCAAAATAAAAGAAAGATTTGAGAAAGGTGATTTTGTGGGTCGATTACTAGGGGACGGTGGATACAAGTGCACCAACTATTTATTTACGCCCGTACAAAACCCGAAAAATTCACAAGAAGAAATGTATAACAAAGTGCACATAAAAACGAGAAATGTTGTAGAAAGAGTTTTCGGTGTATGGAAGAGCAGATTTCGTATCCTTTTAGAAAAAATGCGAATTTCCAAAAGTAATGGAAAAGTTTTAATTGTGGCTCTAGCTGTTCTTCATAACTTATCTATTATTTATGAAGATCAAACTTTTGGTAGATTAAATTATATATTTAGTAATAAAATAGAATGACAATCGTTTTTATGTTTAAATTTTTGCAGATGAAAATGATGTCGAAAGTCCTGGTTCAAGAAGTGAAGCTTTCCAGGGTAACACCGAAGATGAAAACACATCTCGTGATATATACATTCAGCAAAATTTCTAAATTTTCATAATGAATTTGATTTTTTAACAAACTATTCAACAAATTCTTAACAATGCACATTTGTTATATTTTTAAGTATGTGTGTTGCAATTGATTCGCAACAGCCTTTTTTTTTTGTATTTCATGTTAAGCCGTCACTACCATCATTAACTTTTTGGTATCTTTTTTTTTAAGTTATTTTTCATAGACAGTTTACCAACCGTATATTCCATAATCTTCATCTTTTTATTAATAACATTTTTTTTCAGTTTTTATTCGTTTGTTCGTTTTGTTTTATAAAAAATAACACAAAAAAGTTCAGAAAATAAATAATAAAATTTTTTTTTTCATTAAAACATAAAACTAGATTTAAATCACAATTTATTTTATAGAAGAGAAAAATAAATTAGTACTGTATAACAAAACAAAAAAAAAACGCATTTAATTAAAATGAATACTAAATTAAGTAAAAAATCCACTTGTCTTTAATTTTTCTACTTCTAATTTAATTTTTTCAAGTTTTAAAATATGTTCCTCGTTTTCCTGGATTTCTAATTTTTCGATTCTTCTTTTTTGTATATTGTGGTTTTCTTCCATATATTTTATTTCTAATTCTTTTTGTTTAATACTTATGTCTAATAGTTTAATTCTCTTTTCATTTTCAAATTCGCTTTGACACTTAATGTTTTTTTTTCTTTTAAATTCTATTGGGTTCTTAATTGGAGTATCTTCTTCAGCATTTAAGACTTCATAATCCGTTTTATCCGGTGAATTTGTTGCGATTATTGACGAGTTGCTGTCATAAATATTGCTATCGATTTCAAAATGTTTTGGTAATCGGCAAACCAACTCCTCCTCAACGGTGTTTAATGGTAAAGGTGCTGGACCACCACCTGTCTGCTTTCTTTGTCTGACATATGCAGAGTTTTTTGTTTTCGCAATGGACTTGGTTTTGCGCCACTGGTTCTGAATTTGTTCCAATGTTCTGTTGTGCTTTGAAACTGTATTAAATAAATTGTGAACACTATTCCATGCTTCCTTCTTCTTTTTATTGGTATTAGTGTCGATTTTTGCATTTTCTAAAATTTCTAATTTTTCCAAAATTAGGTTTGATAGTAAATTCTGAAAAATATATGTTAATATTAATGTTTCCCTATATTACCAATTACTGTTTTACTTACTTTTTCATCCTGATCCCAATTTACAGATCTTTTCACTTGCTTTTCCATTTTATTAAAAATTAAATTGTCTTTTAATTTTAAAAACTTTTTTAAATGTTTTATATAAAAAAAAGGAAATGTCAAAACCAGCGGTGATTAATGCAAAACGTGTTGTTATTTTGAGTAATATAATATGGCATCATTAAAATTCAGAGTTGATTTATAAGAAGTTGGCAGATGGAGAAAAGTTCGTTATGAATTAACTTTGTGCCAACAAGCTGCTAAGCTTGATCGGCATTCTAGTTAGCAGCTCGTTGGTCGTAGTGTATAAACTGTGGCTAAATTTTTGTTATGAATACGGCTGTAGAAATCTAAATTATAAGCGCTTGTCCACAGCAGTCATATATATTTCTTTTTAATATTTTAAGAGATGTGACTTTATGACTTAACTAGCTGATCCGGTCCGCGTTGCTGGCCCTAAGCAAACATTAGTGTTGTATTACCACACGATTTAAATTGAGCATTTAACGAAATTTACGGCCTTTAAAATAAAAATCCATGGAATACCTATCATAAAGTTTTTTTTACAAAATAACTTACATATGGTGTAGATATGGGCTCAATCAAAAAAGAAACGCATGTATTTAAGTTAAATTGGAAATTATAGTAATTTATTACTTCAACTTAAGGCCAGCGCATAGAAAATGTTTTTGGTTTTTTTATTTGGTGTAAAGAGCCGTTTTCTGATTTTAGGTAAATCGAAAAAAGCGGGCGGGGCAAAATTTTTTTTCCGTAAAAACCTAAGTTCGACCATGGCGATCATTTTAAAGAAAAAATCATCCAAATCGGTCAAGCCGTTCTCAAATTATGCGCTTAATAGAACAAGTGGACGTTAAAGTAGGCGTGGTAATTTTTTCTTTCGATGAAAACGTAAAATGGATTAATACGAACAGTTAAAAGAAAAATTAGTCAAATCGATGGAGCTGTTTTCTGATTTTAGGTAAATCGAAAAAAGTGGGCGTAAAAGTGGGCGGGCAACATTTTCTTTCCGCAAAACTTAAGTTAGACCATGGCGATCATTTTAAAGTTTGTTTAGTTCATATACGACACGTTTAGCTGGACTTGCACTGTAACATTCATGTTAAACATATTTTTAAAAGTAAACTGATTTAACTACTGTCTGGACGCCTACGTCACAAAGACAGTTAGTAGTGTGTTTGGAACTTATATGTATTTTCCTACTGTCTTGCCAGTAATGTCAAATGTAAACGCTTTTTAAGAGATGTTTGCGCCGAATATTATCTAGATATTAACATCCATATAGGTTTTTGTCTTAAAGGGATTTAAGGTACGGTCGCTAAATTGTTAACAAATGTTAACATTTATAAGGATGTTAAAGCTATTTAAGGAAGGGCATATGTGAAACGATTCGAAAATTATTTAGAAAGAATTTTTTATGGGAAATATGTGAAATTATAGACCGATTCCCACCATTTTCACAGACTTCGTCCATATTTGATCAAATTATTTACAAAATTGTAACTTGTACTTTGCGCACAAGGTTAACATGGGCAGACAACCAGCCAGACGGATGGATGGAAATCGTTAATCACTTTAAAAATTGATTTTGACACATCGCATAACAGTTATCCTCTTACAATTTGAGAGTAAAAATTAAATGTAGATGGCGAAATTTAAGTAACAGAATTTCGAAAAAAAGAATTTTTATTTGCTGCAAAAGCTCTTGCAGGCATCTAAAAAGCTTAAAAAAATGCTCGTTCAACTTAATTATGCACAAAAATGCTGCAGACGGTAAAATATGGAAAAATATGCACTAACAAATCGATGCCAAAATGCACGAAAGGCTCGATAACGGATAAATACATTGTTTGTGCCTTCATTGGTCGCACAAGGAAAACATGCAATTGCATATTTATGGTTTCCTTGCTTATAACTAAATATTGTTTTCTTTTGTGTTATTTGACTGATTATCTTTAAAGGCCAAGTAAGAAAGAAGTAATTTTTTTTTATCTTTTTAGGTTTTGTTGTTTAAAAAAGTTAATTAATTTGAAAAAAAAAAAGAGTACAAATTCGTATCGAATTTTAGAAAGAAAAAGAATTTTTATGTTTTATAGCTTATTTTTTTATTTTTGAATAAAACACTTAACAAAATCAGATTTTTAATACGATTTCCGTATGACGTGCTAAATTCCCAGTTTTTCATATTTGATAAATACACTGAAATTTATTGTTGAGGGAAAGCTAGCTTCGCTTCTATGCGCATTTCACTGGTTGCTTAGGCCAGCTCATCAGGAAACATTTTCCAAAGATTTTAGAAAGGCCAAAAATATTATACAAATAAAACCCTAAAGCGAATAAGAATTATAAACACTAAAAGTCTTACTTGTAACAATATCAAAGCCAAAACAAAACACCAACAATAAACAGTGAGTTTATCTTTTCTTACATTCCCCTACAATTGGTTGGGTTCTTTCCGACTCGAATTGTAGTTGTAAGTGGGTAAAAAGAAAAAACAAAATTAAAAAACAAACTGCTTCATTCTACTGTCTTCGTAAGAAAACAACAAAAAAAAAACCAATTTGCCAATTCAGTTCTTTTGCACGGGCACATGCAAGTATGTATATTATCAAAGTTATTTTCGGGAATTCCAAATTTTTTATTAATACGATTTCCGTATGACGTGCTAAATTCCCAGTTTTTCATATTTGATATTTTGTTTATTTTTTCTCCAAAAATCGTTCCGCTAGAATTTTGTTTTTAAAGTTCGGTTGCCAACCTTGCCATTTTTATTTCTGCTTTGTGTGTGTTCGTGGCACAACTTTGACGCTCATGATCAAGGTATATTTACACAAGGTAGACTCATTTGGGAGTGTATACATGCTGCTCTATAAATAACCGAGTGGAACCGATTTGTCAAAATTGTCTGCATATAAATTTTACGCACACATGTACAAATTTTGCCTCATATACAGGAAATTTGACGCTTGGGTTCCAACTTAGGTAAATAGCTGACAAACATATAGACAACGAGTTTACCTTGTGTAAATATACCTTGCTCTTGATTAGGTAAAGCATATCAGCGTAAAAGCTAAGCAGAAGAAAAAGGTTCGCTTCCCCTTCTTGTTAAGTTAAGGCCAGTGCTGGCAGGTACTTTTTTCCTTGTCCCCAAAAACTTAAAAAAAGCCCCTAAAATTCTAAAATTAAAAAATAAAACCTTAAAAGGCTCATTTTTTTTTGTTTTTTTTCTGACCAAATTTAAAATTTTTTAAAAATAGTGAAAAACATTTTAATAAGAAATCCCTAAAAATTCCCAAATACAAATTTTTTGTAAAAAATCATTTTATTTTGTTTGTAACGACTGGCTTCGGAATGTTTTTTAAATCCTTTTTATGCGATTCCAGTGATTTATGACAGGCAATATGTTGTTTTTGAAGACGAATGAGCCAATTTATAAGAATAAGAATAAGGAGCTTGTTCAATCGGTTTTGGCCATCTTTAAATTCAACAATAAAAATACATATACACGTCATTAATTTAATACTTCGATGCATCATAAGCACTTGACAATATCCCAGCATTCCTTTTACGAAACTTTATTATATTGTCTTTCATATTTAGTAATTATTGGGGAAGACATATTGCTTGGCAATTGTCTTTTAAAAATCAAAAATTGTATGTTTTGTCAACGGTTTTAGATTCATTTTAAACACCTTTTAAAACACCCACTCTACTACCTTCTACACACTTAACAAAAATGGCAATCTTAATTAGGACGCTTTACATCGTATAAGTTGTTTATAAGAGTAAGATAAAAGTTTTGCTCGTTTTCCATAATTCTTATACGAAACAAAGGAAAATAAGTTTAAATAAGAAGAGAAGGGAAAATATATTAAAAATATGCAATATGTATCCCCAAAAAAATCCCCGAATTTTATATTTAAATCCCCAAATTACTTTCTTTGTCCATTTTGATCGCATGAAATCCCCAACTTTGGGGATAAATCCCCAAGTCTGGCACTCCTGGGTACGGCTATTATTTCGAGAACTTCTCTTATGCTCTCACATATAAACACTCATTCTCTCCACTTGTACCATACTTTCACTAAATTTTATACATTTGGTAAACATAAAATTAATACAAAAATATATAAAAACAAGTAAGAAAGTACAGTCGGTCAAGCCCGACCATATGATACCCAGCTCCACAGTACTTAAAAACACATCCTGTTTATGTGTCCATATAAATATGGATTTATCTATGTTTATAAACTTCATTAAAATCGGTTTGAATGTTTGTGAGAGGCATAAATTTCCCCCTACCTCCCCTTGTGGTCCTATTTTTGAAAAACTGTATAGATATGGATCTACACGCAAAGAAAAAACATGGTTGATGCAATCACAATCGCAAACTATCATTAATGTTTGTGGTTATGATTGTGTCAAACACGTCTTGAGTAACAATATATGTTCAGACATAATGTTTTTAACCTATTATTGTCTCAAACATATTATTATGCTCATAAGAAAAACAAAACGACCATTCCAACCATGTTTCTATATTTCCCAAAACCATGCAAAATGTCTATTTCAACACGTAACATGGTTCTCACAATAAAAACAATAACAAATTTATTCCAAAAAATTTATTTTTTATCAAAAATACAAATTTATGTACATAAAATTTGTTTTATAGATATAAACATAAAAGCATATAATAAAAAATAAAATTAAATACATACATATCTAACCAAAAACTGCACATTAAAGAAATTTGGGTTTCTCAACGTCTCATTTGCTTCTATTCTGTCGCAAAGCTTACCAGCACTCATCTGCTAATTATTTATTTTCGTTTTTTTTTCCGTACAGATAAATTCAATCAGCTGACTCCCAACTTTTTTTAATGTTGTAGGTGTTTTCGGCTGCAAGAAAGACAACGTTTATACATGTTTGTATGTATTTTAATAATTATATATAAATAACTTACCTGTTAAAATAAACGTATAAGTTCTTTCCTTTTTCTTAAATTATTTTGTAATAATTTAAGTATGTATCCCGATTAACTGATGCTCGCAGACTAAATACTCATTGTTTTTGTTTGACAATAAATGCTTGCTCAATTAGAGAATGTGTTTTAAAGCAAACAAAAATTGTGGTACTAAACATACCTTTTATGTGCAACTTATTTATGATTTTAATTGTATATTTGAATATAAAAATATTTTAGTAGCAAACATTTCACATAATTTAATATGTTTAGCTAGATCAGAGTAACTTTTTTAGTGTAAAACACCATATAATATTATTATAGTGAATTTAAAAATGTTAAGGACAAAAAATATTTGTTCATGTTATATTAGGACTTTAATTAACTTGTTAGGGTAAACATATTAGGCAAATATGAATAAAAATGTTCGTAGTGACCATTTATTAATCATGTTTTTTCTCTGCGTGTATCTATGTTTTAAATTTCATTAAAATAGGTTTGATAGTATCTGAGAGGAAAAAATTTCCCCCTATCTTCCCTCGTCGTCCTACGTTGTCCATGGGTCAATAAGATTCTATTTCCCAAATTTTATTAAATTATCTTCAAAATTGCGACATGTACTTTGCGCACAAGGTTACATGGACAGCCAGCCAGCCGGACTAACATCGTTAGTTCGACTCAGAAAGTGATTCTGAGTCGATCGGTATACTTTAAGGTATTACACACATCAGCACAAATGCATAATACAAAACAAATACATTTTTGATTATCTTCTTTAACGAGAGAGACGCAAATATTTTCTTTAATAAATTATTTTTATAAATTCAATAAATGTCTTTATATTTTAAAACTAATCCTTCAGAAAAGTTGCATAACATGAAATATGTGAGACGTATTTTGTATAAAATTTAATGGAAAGTATTTTTTTAGGAAACCTAAAATTTTTTTCAAAAATTGCTGAATTTAAAAGAACATTTTTTTTTTTAAATATTTAAAAACAAATTTTTAAAAAACACAAAAACTCAAAATACTTTTCCTTTTAATACTTGCGCTGTGAGAAGGGATAAATAAAATTCGGCAAAACTGAAAATAGCATTATAACTTGTTATTTTATTTCCCCTTAATTCTACAGCATAAAGAACATCTTGCAGCTTTCCCACAACTACAAGTTTTTCTTTTATTACTGCTAATTGCTGCTATTTTTGCTACAAAATTAGCAACACTTTATAAAGCACTTGAAATGCAATACAACCTCAAATATTTCACACCCGCATTTTAAGAGTTGTTGATTTTAAAAACATCTCAAAAAAATTTGAGTCATAAAAACAAGCAACAAACTTACAAACAAGTGCTTTAAGGAGAAAAAGGAAGTAATAAAAGAAAACACCCTTTTTTCAAAAAAAAAAAAAAAAAAAAAAAAAAAAGAAGAGCCGCATTCTGATTGGAAGTTGTTAAACACAAACCCAGTTATTTTTTTTGTGTCTGTATGTTTTTTTAACACACAATTAAATCTCCCAGCATGCAGCTGCAAAAATAATTGTTTGAAAGGGATTTTAAAACCGCCCTTATTTGCCAAAAACTCCGTACAACAACAAAAAAATCTTTGACACTTCAAACGTCATTTTAAACGTTACCACTAATGGCATTGTAATGTAGACACTAATGTTTTCTCAAGTGTTATTTAATCAAATATTTGAACGAAACAATATTTGAATGAGCAGAATAATTCAAAAAAAGGGCACATCTACTTTGGCATGAAGGTAAAGTCCTTTTTTCCAAACAATGGTTAAAAAAAGGATTTAATAAGGATTAAATTTTTTTTTTGTAAATTCCATAAACAGCTTTAAAATCAATTATTATTTAAATTCAAAAATTAATTGTGTAATTTCAACGGGACTAACAAGCCTTTCTATTATATCTTGTAACTGATTTCAAAAATTAATTTCAAACTGTTATCGTTGATTTTTCTTTTTATTTCATGTTTACAAATTTATTTCTATTTGACATCCCTGTTTTTTTCCTTATATTGCTTTTTACCTTTTTCATTTTTTTTTTTTTTTTGAATTTTATTAAAATTAATTATTGTCTTAAAGGTTTTGTCTTCTCCATCTTTGATTTCAAAATTAATTTAACCCTCTTCAATCCTGTAGTCATGTTGTGTAATTTTGGCGAGAACTTCTTGCATCGCAAAGATGTGAAACAAAATATTCCATCGAGAAGTAGCCAAAAATGTGTCTGTATCGAAAACTATCATAAGTGATTACGGCGTTACGTTAGAAATGTCATAATATTCAACTCGAAGTTGATGTGAACTTTAATCACAAATATCGTTGACGGCAAACAGTGGCTCAGAATTTATTTTAATTGGCCAAAAGTGAAATTTTTTGTTATCGACGATTTTCAAAAATTTAATGGCATTCAATAGTTAAAGCGGCCCATACACTTGCAATATTATTGTTTATGATATTCGCCATATATTTCCATTTCGTCCCATATTATGCAATAATTCGCACAAATATTTCATTTATTCAATAAAAAGGTAAACATAACCTATAGGAATAAAATTAACAGCATTGTACAATGTTGCCAACACATTTCACATTAATTTCGTTGTGCAATAAAAATCAAAAGTCTTTCGATTGTTGCCAATATATTGTGTCACCTTCGAATATCACATACACATTGGCGATATAATTGTACAATACGTAAAATTGAACAAATTTATTGCAAGTGTATGAGCCGCTTAACATGTTAAAATTAAGGTATCCAAAAAATTAGGTCAAAATATTAGTAATTCCAGCACAAGGAACGCACATATAAACTTCTTTTTGGGTAGTCAAGCGGCAATACGGTCGATTCCTGCTGAATATACATAGTCTTCGATCGTCCAGAAAGTGAATTCCAATTTGTAATATTATAAATGGAAATCTGAGGCGGTTTGTGGAAACACCAAAAAGTGCAAGGTATCCAGAGTTATGTGGAGATCCAAAGTCAACTAAACTTCTTCCGATAGGAAGATTTAGGTTATAATATTTTTTTTTTTTGGCTAAATTTAGTCTTTATGGGAACAAACCCTATTCCTAAAAGAAGTTTGTAAGGGGGCTTTGTGAAATAATCGGCCGATTGTGACCATTTTTACTTGCTCCTTGCCACAATTTGAACTTATATGCTACAATTCATCATATTGTCTTTAACAGTGTGCACAATGTTTACATAGACAGCAAGCCTGCTGGACGGTCGGTCCACTATGGCGGTGTGGGTATAAAAATTACCCGCCTTTTCATACTAAATGCTAAGCCGATTTTAATGAAATTACAACTGGAGAAAAACTCAAGAGATCTTCTCTCCATCAAAAACAAAAAATATTGCCATCATTTCAAGAGTTACAGACTTTTGCCCGATAAAATACGATTCTGCTCCACTTTGCGGCGACCAAAATATACTTTTCTCGAAAAAATTTCCACGACTGCAGCAAAAATACAACCATCACGACGCGTCGGCTATACCAAAAAATTATGTAGTGCGAGTTTAATGTGTATTGCTTACAAACAAAGCTTTAAAAGCATTCACATATTTTTCTAAAATTAGAAAAGCAAAATAATTTTACAAGGAAAAATTATTCATGCTTATCTTTCCGTGTTATTATTCATTGCATTTTGAACACAGCATTTTAATTTTTGAGTATATTTGGCAGTTCAAAGCGAGAACTTTTCTCACGAAAATTTTACGGACACAATTTTTTCGTAAACTAACGTGACAGGCATAGCTTGCCAAAAACTTGCAGATACAGTTTAGTGAGAAAAACAGTTGTTTATTTTAATTTGTGCCATTTTTGTTTTGCATATTTCACACGTTTCCATCGAAAAGATTTTTGACGCGGAGGTTACAAAACATGCGCAGTGATTTTAATTTATTTCTTATTGCTGCTTTATTTTGATGTTACGTCCTCTTTAATATAAAATCTTTTCTTTTTGTTTCCTCTTACAGCTGGTGGCATATCTCACTCTTTGTCCTGGTATCGTCGTGGTGATCGTTATCCGGGTAGTAAATTATATGCTCGTACCTGGACCCCAGAAGATCCAAGATCTCATCTCAATTCTTCAAACCATCATCACAGTCATCACCAGCAGGCTCAACACCAAACACAGCATTTGTCTCAGCTACCGCTTAATCGTTGCTACAACTCTAATAACTCCAATCATTCCTCCGATTCCGCAATAGATAATGGTTCTATAAATGATACAGCAACGGCGGCTACACAATCTGTGGCTAACACAACCCAGGCCTGTCATGAGCTTTTCAATGAAATGCATCAGCAGAATGCTTTATAAATTTGGAGAAGAGTTGTATTATTTAATAAGTTATATTTGTGCAATTATTGGGAAAAAATGAAAGAAAACTTAAGTAAATATCATAAAAGTGAGGTCAACATGGGGGAAAATAGAACTGTGGTAAAAAAATCATTAGTAAATATATAGATTTAAATTCGGGCATAATATTTTTAAACAAATGATGTAGAAATTAATTTTTTTTTTTTTAAGTTGAAGTTATTTAATAGAAAATTCAAATCTGGAGAAAAAATATTAATGCGCCATTTACTGCCAATTCACTCACAAATAAGAAAAATAAAGTGAATTATCTAGTTTTATAACAACGTTTTTCATTACAACTTAAATGGCAAAATAAGCCACACAAATGGCTTGACAAACATGACAACATTTTACGTGTGCACAAATTGTTTGTGTTGTTAAGTGTTTGCTGTTTAGACAAACTTTCGAAGCATGTTTGTAAAAATTTTAAAAATATTTCAATATTAAGTGGAAACTTTGCAGAGTGGAAAAGTAGATGTCGAAGCATTCAAATAATTTTCAGCTGTAAATTCTAATTCTTTTAAGGCCCAAATACACTGATCAAAATACTCATCAAGCATTGTGATAGTATTAGTGAAAATGTGTTTGTTAATGTCACACCTACGATGATGGATGGAAAATCAAAATATTTAGATATGACGGCGAATATTACGTCCAGCACACGTACACGATTGAATTCGCCTGCTGGACAAGCATTTGACAAGTGTGTTTGTGTAGAAATGTTTTAAATAATTTTGATTAAAAACATTTTTGTTTATTAAAATTGAGGTTATAACGGAGGAAATACGACTGTTTTTATTTTAAAACCAGAGAAATATGTTTAGAATGTCTATTTTTTTTTTATTGTAAAGTGATGCATTTTCCTCATTTATTTTATGATATTTATTTAAGTCTGTCCTACAAGTTCTCTTGAAAAGTTTTAAGTTTAATCAGCTTTCAGGTGTGTTATGAAAATCGATCGATTTCAAAATGATAATTTTCAGCAGGCGTGATGAATTTTGAGCGATTTTTAAATCCTTTTCAGCATTCGAGTCTTTATTTATCGTTCAAAATACAGTTAAGCTAACTACATAAAAAAATGTATTACAAATCAGTCTTTTGAAATCGCTAAAACGATATTATCGATTTCGAAACGTTTTCTTTCAAAACTCGTTTTCCATTACATACCTGTTTACCTGTAACTCCTAGTCTTTTTTTTTTTTTTTAAACTAGTCATTATACATTAATAAATTGTTTTATTAGGAACGATATCGTGTAAACGATTAAAAAAGAAAACTCTAAAACTAAACAATGAAATTTTAAAACTATACGAAAACTATTCTGTGGTATATTTTAAGTTAAGTTTTATAATTTTGAAATATTTTAATAAAAAAATTAACTATAGTTCTTTTTATTTCTTTTAGTATTAAGTTAAAAAAAAGTTTTGTTTAATAAAAAAAAAGAAAACTAAGCAAAAAGTTAACAAAATGAAGTTTTTCTTTAAAAAAATTGATTTTTATTTCATTTGAAGGAAAAGAAAAGATAACAATAATAACACACATAATAACTGAGCTTAAACGGTAACTAAAGGCAATGGTCCCAATAGAATATTAGCAAATTCAGATCTACCATTACCATTGGTTAAAGATGGATGTTTTACTATAGACTGGCAGGCGCCGCAGCGGTGCAAACGGTAGAACGGCAAATAATTCTGATGTTGAGAATGTGGTTGTTCTCAAAACTTGTAAATTCGATTCGAGTTCAATCCCGTGTTCAGTCAAGAATAAAATTATCAAAAAATTTTAATTCATTTTATGTTGTAAGTTCCTTCGTTCACTTAAAATAATTTAATGAAAATTAAATTTAATGAACTTAAGCCTAATTAAAATACTAAAACCTTTAAGGTAACTGATAGTGATATTCGATAAATGTACTCGTAACTGATAGTTTTAAAAAAGCTAAAAACAATCGGCAAAAATCTACTGTCGGTAAAGTTATGTGTGAACATGAATATATCATCAGCATAATCATGATCCATCAGTAAATGAACAATGGTACACCCCATGTGACGTCTCTTCTAATGTGGGCTGATTGCTGCATAATTGAGGCCAATGCAGTATTCAATAAAACATCAACCAAATTGGATAAGATACACCAGCTGAAATCTAGTGTTGGTCTTCATATAAGCCTCAACAAAATTAAGGGTATACGTATCAATACAACTAATCTCTCTAAGATCTCGAGGATGTGCAATGGTTTTGCTACTTAGGAATCATCATCCTCCTCAGGCGTCTGGCTTGAAGATATTGTTATATCGCATAAAAATGTCAAAACACTCATTTACAGCATTATTACAAAGAAGTCACCACAAATACATACAGATAATAAGCTTCGCATTTTTCCTCTAAATGTTTGCTCTACCCGGCTATCAGAATGTGAATCCTAGAACTCTACACAGAAAGAAAAAACAATAAACCAAATTGAAGTTTTTCCACTTGTTTTTCCAAAAAGTACTTAAAACAATGCAAAATGGGACTACTTTCGAAAACCATTGCATAATTATCGCGTATGCTGCTGCTGGTGTCTCATAATTGCGAGTTTTTCTGTAAACAAAGGGGAGAATACAACAAATGTGAAACGAACATATCGCACCTGTTCAACAAAAGTTTATTAACTCAAAATTTTTATTTGTTCAATATTTGGGAAAAATTCGACACGTAATATTTATATCTAACCGCTGTAAATATAACGTGCTATTTTTGTCTAATTTTTGCTATTGAAACGGTTGGCTTGAAAATTTTTTCTTTTGCCTTTAATGTAAAATTAAAAATTATTTTACTTCTAGTGAAAATTTTAAAATTTTGAGTTAATACAGTATTGTTTAACAAGTGCGATATGTGTCAACGGGTAAATAAATAATAATATTTCTTTATATCTCTGGTTCGTGGCGTAAGTGTTCAGGTTTGTGCTGGTTCACACTCTTCAAGTTTTAGCCGTCAAGTCTTGAGTTTTTAGGAGAGAGAGAGAGAGGAAAATAAATGGCATTCTCTTTTCCCTTCTTTCCTACAAGCACAAGACTTGACGGCTAAACTTGAAGCGTGTGAACCAGCACTTAGATTCAAAATCTGACATTCGAAATATTTCAAGTAGAAATTTGAAATTAATTTGTATCTCAATTTTACTTAAGTAAATCTCGTTTTCGGATTATTTCAAGCAGGCGTGGATTCGTTGTAAACGCATTTGAAGAGGCTTCAAAGGATATTGATAATGACGTTGATGTGTCAATTGATGCAAAGGCACTATCATCAATAGTCCTATAAGCTTTGACAAATTTTAGTCTTGACCTAAAAAATTGTGTAGGAAATGGAACAGATGGGTGTCCTCTGATGTCAGCAGAAAATGGAGCTGTTATAAAATTCTGGACAAATGCAAAACAAACGCCTTGCTATTCCCATAAATCAAACAACTCAATTTTAAAAAGCAACAAAGTGCCATTTATACAATAAGTTGTATTATTTGTTAAAGAAACGTCAAATTTGATTAAATATAATCATCCCAAGCGAAACGCAGTTTTAGCAAAGTATTTAGGAGCCAAACTCTTAACATTATGGGAGATAAGATGGTTGGACCGTCACGACTCAATTTTACACTTTGCAACAAGTGTACATCATATAGCAGAAGCTTTGGAAAAAATATCTGAGTGGAAAGGTAGAGATACTTCATCAAAAGCCTTATATTAAGGAACTCGCTTAGTACTTTTGAATTCATTTACGGAATAAACATATTAAGTGTGATACTTATTGTATCACGGCCGCTTAGTATCATTTTACAAAAGCACGATATAGATCTTCAAAAAGGATCAAGCCTTATCAAAACTTAAATCATGTGCCTTGAAGAGAAAATAAATAAAGCCGAAGAACTATTTAAAGCGATTTTTGAAAAAGTTAAAGTTATCTGCGTTCAAATCGAGCTTCCAATCACATTCAAAATGTTGAAGATTACTACCGAGTTGTAGGTTAATTATTATATATTATTGAATTTATTTTAGAAGATCTCAAAACATGTTTCCCGACAGATATCCTAAATGTATTGAACATACCTAAACTTCTACCTGAAAGTGTAATAAAGTCAAATACAGATACAAAACTTTTAAAATCACAATTTGCTGATGAGCTGATTATGTTTGATAAAAGGGAAAGATAACCTAGGGTTTACACTTGCAAGTGCAAGTTCGAAAAACTCAATACAATCACACTTTTTCACTAACCTCCCGTTTCCACATGCAAGTACAAGTTCGAAAAACTCAATACACTCACACTTTTTCACTAACATTCACACAATTTTTTTACTTTCAGCCAATCGGCTGTTTCCTCGATTTTTCGTTGATAATACGTATACACTACTTGCAAGTAATTACTTGCATGTGGAAACGCCGGGTAACACCATCACATTTTTCGTACTTGCAGCCTAACTTGCACTAACATCTAAACTTGAGTCTGAACTGTTGGCAACAAACATGCGAAATTTCTGAAAATCTATCAGATAACGTTGTAGATGCTTTAATAAACTGTGTTGAAGATATCTATCGCAATCTAAGAAAAATATTTCATATTTTCGTTTCAATGCTCGTCAGCAGGGCAAGTTTGAAATGGCACGAAAAATGGCGGGCAAAATGGCACGAAAAAGTATAAAAAATGGCAAAAATAAACATGTTATTTAAGAAACATTTATTTTATTAAGTTGTTAATGTATGTAAACATACTATTGTTTCTTCAAATTATCAAAAAAATAACGAAACAAAAATACTGGGGGCAAAACGCAAGAATTTGGAAGTCGTTTTTAATACACTTTTAATCTAATTTTTGTTATAAAAATCCGTTTAATAAAAACGTTTTTACGTTTAAAAGCAAGTTGAAAATAAAGGTATTTTTCAATTTGAAAATTACTTCCCCTTTTTGTTGAGAATGCTATGATTATTAAACGAATGTCGTTTGAGAAAACGTTTGATTTCAAATCATTTTCAATTTGAAATCAAACCTCCGTGTTTGTTGGGTATATACCTTTTGTTTTCTCATTCGTAATGTAAAAAACGCACACATAAATATGTGTGGACTTCATACATAAAAAAGTAATATTTCAGTAATTAGATAAGCATTGTGTGATCGCCGAAGCTGATTCAAAGAAGAAAATGTGATAAGTTTACCAATAAGACTTGCAACGTATGAATTGGGACTTAACAAAATCTTCACGTGCAATAATTACCACTTCATAAAACATCTGATTTACTATGCATTAGTGATTTTAAGTCAAAATTTGCGATTATTGACTTATGACGTTGTTGCAGCAAATCAGCAATTAAGAGAGAATACTGTTAAATGCGTTTGTAACACAATTAACCAAGATTCTTTTAAATGCGCCAATAACGCATTTAACCGAAACCCGCTTTAAAGCGTTTGGTTTTAGCCATTTTTCATGAACGCATTTATCCGTAAATTACTGTATACAAAACAATTTAAAATTAAATTAATTTTTTTTTTTCAAATCACCTGAATTACCTAAAACCCGAACTTCCTTCTCAATATCTAATGCAGTAAGATTTGAAAGTAACAATTAAATTCTCCCTTTTAATTGTGTTTTCATCTATTTGACAGCTGTCCTCAAAGATTTTCGATTTCTGATTAGATTTGTTAAGTGATTACAGCCCACAAATATGTAATAAAAACAATAACGTGAAAAAGTATATGAATATTGTTTGTTAAATTTGGGTTAACCACCCCTTTTAAATCAAATGATGACATAAAATTGTTTACATATGCACATAAACACAAAGATAATTTGTGATTCTTATCTTAAAGAATAATTATGTATGTAAATAGAAAAAATAAGAATTTAAAAGAATTCTCCAATTTTTAACCTTCAATATAATTTGACAGCGTTAAGAGAAGCAAAGGCGTGTGTAAATTAAAACGTCGCCTGAGCCTCCAATTCGGTTTAATTTTGAAAAATTAAAAATTTAGACTCAACTAAACTGCAAGTGGCGGCCTCCCTAATACGCACTTAAGCTGGCAGTGTGCCCCCGGTAGGCTAGTTGGTAGTGAGCGGGTTCGATTCCCACAAGATACTCTGGTTTCTTTCCTGCAGACAAGCGTAAAACTTCGCGGGACTAGGTTAGGAAATTAAAAAAAGAAAACTTATAATGGCCTGACAAAAAAAAGTAGAGAAGGTTATTGACTGTTTGCAGTTTAAGGAAAGATTTTCTTTAATATCTTCCCAATACAAAATTTGCACACATTTATAAAAATAAGCGCACAATTATGCGCTACGATATAAGACATACAGAGATGCAGTAAAGTAAGTAATTTAACCCTTAACAAGTTTTATAAAAGAAAAAATAAAATTTCAAGTGCTACGCCATTCCCTTACTACGAAGCAGGTTTGTAAGGGAGAATACTAAAAACCAACTGTAAAAATAAATTCAATATTTAAAGCTGAACGCTACATTCACTAGTTTTTATATGCGTTGAAAAACGCGCTTTTTGTGTCAAAAATATATTGTTTCAAAGTGGGAACTCACCATATAAAATGCATGCCTTCCGTAACGAGATGGTAAGCGAAACTCTTCCATTTCTTCCTACTTACAAACCTGCTTCGTTTGAAGCTCAATTTTTTATTGGGTTATAATTTTAAAAAAATGACTGAAAACATTTTTCTTTTGTTGAAAAAGTAGGATTATGTTAAGGAAAGCATAAATCTGTTTAATTTAATTTTTACAAAAATAACTATAAATGCTCCTTAAACTAAAATATGGCTAAGTTTTAATTTTAGAAACTATTTAGAGAGGGTAATTTTTTAGGCCCAATTGAACTTACAAAAGGGAATGTTTATGATCAGTAAACTCTCTGGCAAATCATCAAAGACTAACGCTTAAACAACGCAACTTAATTATCCAAATTTACTTTTAAAATTTGTCATCGATGTTTTACCACAAAATTTATGAAATCGATTTATTGCAAAATCAATTTGTTAACAACTTTATTTCCAGAAGTCGTCCTGTTTACTGGCCCCCCGATTTAACGCCTCTGGGCTCCTTTTTATGGGGATATGTTAAGTCATTAGCTTATGCCGATAAACCAGCAGCTCTTTAAGCATTGGACGCCAATATTCTAGCAACCATTGACGCCATGCGTACAGAAAAATTGGATTGATCGAATGCACAATGGTACTCGTAGCCGTGGCGGAAATATGCCGGAAATCATATTTAAAAAACAACATTATTTAGCGTTCGGCTCACATAACCAGGAACGATATCTGTTTGTTTAGTGTTTGTGTAGACGAACACAACCCTTAATACCGCTCATAACTATTTTCAAGAAAGAGCCGAACATTATATAGTGTTCTGTTCTTCGTTATAAAGAACAGAACAATTGTAGTGGTACTGTAGACAAACATTATATTCAAGGCGAATTCATGTAGACGGTGGTGGCGATACTGCAACAAGTACAACACAAAAAACAACAACATTGTATTTTATTTATTGCTTTCGTTTGTCGATATGTGAAAAGCACAAGCAACTTTAGCAACTTTTGACATTCCTCTCTCTAAATAAGAAAAAAAAGTAGCACAGCTGTGCTTTTAACGCCACCTGAAAAATAAATTCGCCTTGATTATATTTTAATGTTCTATAATCTTACTTTTTTACATTAATGAAATGAAACGAACGAACACTAATGAGTTAAACCATACACAATGATGTTTGTGGTTTTATAAGAATGGTGATTTTTATTAAACTGTTGGTTTTTAATTGAAATTTTTGATATTTTTATAAGTTCATTAAATTTAATTTTCATTTAATTATTTTTAGTGAAGGAAGGAGTTTGCAACATAAAATGAATTAAAATTTTTTGATAATTTTATTCTTGACTGAAGACGGGACTGAACTCGGATCGAATTTACTAGTTTCGAGAACAACCACATTCTCATCATCAGAATTCTTTGATGTTCTACAGTTTGCACCACTGTGGCGCGGCGCCTGTCAGCCTATAGTCAAACATCAATATTTAACCAATGGTAATGGAGGATCGAAATTTGCAATTTTATTTACATGTTTTTGAGTACTTTTTGTCAACACTTTGTCTTGAAGGCTTAAGTACATTTGTTTTTATGTTTTTTCCTTTTTTTTCGTTGATCTTTCTTTGTACAACTTGAAGGGCAAATGTAAACTTAGAGCTTGTGTGATTTGTATTTAACTGTATTTAACTGTTGGTTTTTAATTGCAGTTTTTTTTTAAACCGAACGGAATTAAATGTTCTCATCTTTTTGTCGAGTTGCATAAGAACAGTATTAATTTTGTGCTCGAAGATGGCAAACATAGAAACGTTATTTTTTTAATGTTTTACAACACAAACACTATTAGTGTTAGGCCTTATTACGGTTCTCGATGTCGAAAACAACTCGGTAGTAGATTAAAATAACCCACAACCTGGGACCTGATCCTGGCAGTCGTGATCGATTACTTTCTAGATTCGGAAGCAATTTCATTTCTAATTCTTTCAGTCAATACTGAACGAATCGGAATTATTTGTTCAGTGTTATAAAGCATTAATTTGAGTTTCACAAATACTGAAAAATTAATTTCGATTCGTTCAGTATCGACTGAAAGATTTAGAAATGAAATTGCTTTCAAATCGAGATAGTAATCGATCACGACTGCCAGAATTAGGCCCTGTGTTCTTTAATCTACTACAAAATTCGACTTACGGTGCTACCGACAACGAGAATCATAATAAAGCTGATTATCATTTAAACATCTTATCCAGCTAAAAAAAAAAACCTCTATCTACTTTCGCTTGCAGTAGCGATAGTGTGATTTTGTTATTTCTTTTTAACGATAGTAAACAGCTGTCTTTTTGTATTCATTTTATTTAATAGCATGTATTAAGGTCCTCTTTCACCAATTTTTTTTAAATATCAATTCATATTTTAATACAGATTTTCATATAATTTTATTTGACATTTTCTTTTTTTTGCCAAATTGTATTTGTATAAAGTATTTTTATCGAAATGACATTCTAAATTTTGTTAAGACAGGGCCATCCGACATAAGACGTCCTTCAGTAAATAACTTCTATTAGTCTAGGTTCACACTCTGAAAGTTTTCTTTTAGAAAGTCTAAGTTTATTGGTGAGAGGGAAGAAAGAAATAGTATGTTCTCTTGTCCCCTCACCAATAAACTTAGGCTTCATAACTTGTGGCGTTGAAAATTTTAAAAGGACACATGAATTTTTGTAGAAATCAACAACCAAATTACAAAATATTTATGACTTTGTTCTTGTTTTCAATGTAATTCTTTGGCGTTGCGTTGGGCTTTACATAATTAGCGCCTTAGACTTTCTGAAAGAAAACTGTCATAGTGTAAACTTAGACTTAATATAAATCTTTCATAAATGTAAGTGCCGGTTCACACACGTCAAGTTTGATTTGTCAAGTCATGAGCTTTTAGGAGAGAAGGGAAAAGAGAATGTCATTTATTTTCCCCTCTCTCAAAAAACTCAAGACTTGACGAGTCAAACTTGACGTGTGTGAACCTGCACTAAGTATTGAAAAGCAAGTTTAAACAAATTGTTTTTATGTCTGACAAGTTGTGTGTCTATGAGGTATTACATGATCTTAGCTCCCATATAACGGTAACTTTAAAAAAATCTTTTTAACTTTTAAAAATCTCAAACGCTTTTATATTTGCTAAAAGTTTAATATAGATTTTTTTTATACTTGCGGTCGGGCATTTCTTTTCTACACTCTCTTGCACTTGTTCCATTATATATAAGATTATGTCATAGTAACAAGTTGATGAAATGTATGTATATTGAAATGTTTTTTATGAACATACAGTTACTCCCACTTAAAATGCGACACCTCATAAAAATACTTAATATTCATCTTAAGGTTAAAAAAATGAAGTAGGTATGTATGTGCACTATACGTAAATTCTTAATTTAAACAGAGGCTTTTATGTTGAGTTCCAACTATGTATATCAACATTAAACTTTCTTTAGGTGTTCCAGTTGAAGTGTGAGCAGTCGTATATATAACTATATATTTTTCCTTATCGCTCGAACAAATCCCTCTATTTATTTAAATGTCAAACTAAAGCTCGTTTATTGCACTTGTAGCTTAAATTGTACAAGTAAATTATGGAAAACAAAAACATTTATCTTTTTACACATGTTAAATGTCAATAAGGGGTTAAAAACCTAAACATTTTTTCATTAAAATATGAACAAAAAGTGATATGAAACAACTATTAGATATAAATTTTATAAAAAATATTCTTATCAATTATTAAAACATAAATACATGCAACGTATAAAGGACAATAAAATTTATTGAACACCTGGAAAACTATAAAAAAAAATATTTTGTATTGATGTGTAAAAAATAATATAAAACAAATTTTCTTTATAAAAGGGGATGATTGTTCCGTGTGGGTGTAAAATGTACAAATTGACCCTCTTTTCCAGAAAAAAATAAAAAAACACGCACATTAAAACCTAAAAGTAAAAGACAAGTAGTAAATTATTTCCGCTTTTAAAACTAAAAATTACCAAACATTTCTAGTTTTATAGTCCTTAAATTGTACGGGATATTAAGGATGCTTGTTTAAGTGCCAAAAAAAAATTAGGACAGCCGTTAAATATTTGGTGTTAAAAAACAATTAATAAAAAGATTTTTTAATGTTTTTACAATAAATAAAAAAAATTGGTTAAAAACCGTAGAATGTTACAAAAAAATTTAACTAAAATAAAACATAAATTTTAAAAAATTTATTTGTAACGGTTTTTGCTTCTTAAAGAGAAAAACTTCTTCTTGACTCTATTGAAGTGTCGGTTGACTTCATAAGCGCGATGTTGCAATGCAACACGGAAAGGAATTGCTTCATAAACTCCCCCACTTTTCTGTAGACAATGGACACGTTCGAAAGACGTAGCTGTTGAGCTCAATTGCTACAAAACTGTTGGCAACATTTGAGCCCAACATTTACGTCTTAGAAACGGCATAATGAATATAATGCCAAATTAACAGCTGATAAATGTAAACAATTGCAAATAAATAAAAGCGTGACAATGTAAATAAAAAACTTTTATTTAGTTAAGCTAAACTAATAAACAAATTCCTTTGATCAGCTGCTGAGGTTGAGCACAACATGTTGACTTAAGGTTGCCTAAAAATGTTATGAATAAAAAAAAATGTAAGTTCTTGAGTTGAGGAGAATTGCTCAACTATGCGTTTAAAGTTTTAATAAATGACATAAATTTACTATTTATTCAAGAAATATTTCGAAGTGTAAGTTTTGACAAAAATTCTTAATTTTTTTGAAAAATAAAAAGAATAATTTTTTAAATATTTTTTTAAATAATTTCATTTAATTTTTTACATATGTATGTATGTATGTATGTAACTATATTTTAACATATACTTACATTAAAAAAGCTTTTAGAAAAACAGAATATATAATTATAACTCATTAAAAACGTCTAGTACATTTTCATCCCTCTCAAATAATTTAAGCTTTAGAAAGACGGAATTAAAATTTGGCATTCATTGCTTAAAGAATATCTAAAGGCCCAACCATAATGTGCTTAAGTTGGCTTAAGCAAATGTGCGAATACATGTAAATCATATGAGGAAACCCATTTTGAACTTAAGGAAACTTTTTACTAAGTTTAATGAAACTGTCATTTGCTTAAGCAAGGTGCGAATCTAATCGCACATTCCGAACGAAATCAAATGTTTTTTTTATTTTTTTTTTTTTGTTTTTTTTTTTAAATACATTTGAGAGACTTTTTGTTAATTTTTGAGTGAAGGAACACTTTGCTTAATTAACTTAAAATAAAAAATTTTGAGATATGACGATATGTCTAATATGTATTTTCTTCGACCTTTATTATTTTAATATATAAATTAAATTCTCGAGCTTAAGGTCTTATTTTTTATATATAAAACTTTCTTTACAAATTTATTTAAAACCAATATTTCGGCACTTCTTTGAGTGCCTTCTTCAGGGTTTTTTTCTTTTGAACAAAAAATTAACAATTTTTTAATATAAAACAAATTTAACAAAAATTGACAAAATTAAAAAAAAATTTTGGAATTGAATAAAAAATATTTTTCAATACAAACTTGATCTATTACAATATACAAAAATTGTTTACCTTACGTTTTTATTTTTATAAATTAAATAATTTTGTGCTACATTTTCAGTATCTGACTTAAAATTAATTCTAGAAACTGTCGGTACTCTTATAATTTGTAACATTCCCAACATAAATCTACGCTTGTAATTATTATCCATGTTTAAAACTTTTGTATTATCAAAATCTGGATAATGGTTTAGATTAGCTCAATGAGTTGATAAAGCTGTTTTTTGTGAAATATTTCTGTACTTCTGATCTGACTTATGTCCTGCTATCCTAGTTTTTAGTTTATTCTTTGTTGTACCTACATATATATACATACCTTATTACACTGTCCACTATCATTACCCTTACAAGGTATCTGATAAACAATATTAGACATTTCCATCCTCTTTATTTTGTCTTTTGTTTTAGTAAATAGTTTACCTACTGTGTTGAAAGATTTATAAGCTATTTTATATATTTTGTTATCATATATATCTGATTTTGCCAATCTTTCTGAAAATTTTGGAATATATGTTACTGATTTATACATTTTCTGTTCTGTAATACTATCCTGGTTGTTTAATCTACAATTCTTATGTTGTATTAATAAATCTGTTATTAATTCTTTAGGAAAACTATTCTCTGTTAAAATGTTTGAAATCTTCCGTTTATTTTCTCTATGAAATTCTGAATCACTAATTTTAAGAACTCTTTTTATAAAATTTTTAGCAGTATTAATTATTATTCTCCTTTGATGTTTCGAGAAATAATTAATAATTCTACCAGAAGATGTTGGTTTCTGATACCAATCTATTGATACTCCATTTCCATTTCTAATTATCATGGTGTCTAAATATGGTAGTCTTGAATTAAGCTCCCTTTCCATTGTAAATTTAATGTCCAAATGAAAAGAGTTAAAAACATCCAACATTTGTTCCATTCCCGACTCCGGAATTATACAAAATAAATCGTCAACATATTTGGTCAAGATTTTCGGTTTTATACCTAACTTTTCTACACATACATCTAATAATTTCTCCTTAACTATATCTGCTACAATTGGAGAAGCTGGCGAACCCATTGGAAGTCCTTTCATTTAAATATATATACGATTATCTAATTGAAAATATCTGTTATCTACTATACAAAATCTTAGAATACGTAAGAATAAATCTTTTTCTATATTTGTATGTTCTTTTATTGTATTCCAATTTTCTTCTATTATATTTATAGCTAAATCTACTGGTATGCTTGGAAACAATGAAACTACATCAAGAGAAATTAACTCATTATTAGTCAATATAATATTCCTAATTCTATCTTTAAATTGAATGGAATCCTTAATATTGCATTTGGAATTTTCCGTAATTTTCTTAAGAATTCTTGTTATATATTTGCAAAGTTCATATGATGGAGAATTTATCATTGAACATATGGGTCTCAAAGGAAAATCTATTTTATGAATCTTTGGAACACCATATAACCTAGGTGCTATTGCTGTATTAGTTTTCAATTTATTCTTCTCCATAATTGTAATTATACCACTATTAAACAGTTCCTGAACTAAATTATTATTTGTCTTTTCCAGTTTATTAGTAGGGTCCTTATCTAATCTCTTATAATTCGAATTATCCTTAACAATATCACTCATTCTTGACTCATAATCAAGTTTATTCATCGCCACAGTTGTATTTCCTTTATCAGCATTTAAGATAACAATATCTCTATTAGACCTCAAAAATCTCTTTGTTTCTCTTACTTTATCCAATATAAACTAATCACTATTAGTTAGTCTCATTTTATTAATATGGTTTTCTATATTTGTAGTCAGTTTTCCTGTTCCTCTTTTTCTTTAAGTGTCTGCACTAAATCCTCCCCTTCAGTTATAATCTTCAAAATTGGAAAATGTTTCCTTTCTGTTGGTAGTATGTGTTTATGAACTAGTGAGAGAACCCATTGTGCTTCCATTGGTATATTTATGTTTGATTTGTTAACAAACCACTTATTATTTAATTTAATACCTATTTCTCTTTTTTGTAAATTAACTAATTCTTGAAATTTCTTCTAATGTCTAAATTTTATTTTCCCATTCAAATTGTTTGCCAACTTATCTTCATATTTTAAGAATGCACAGATTAAAGGAATTGTAATTCTGTAAAACGTGACAAATTCCCCTATACGATACTTACTAACTTCAAATTATTTATTGATGTACCATGACCAAACTAATGATGCAGAAGTTCTTCTTTTTGGGTCTACTTTCATAACCAATTTTCAGAATTGAGTCCCGAAATCATGTGTTGTACTGTGTAATTCAAGTTCCTCTTTCAACCTTTAATTAATTTTTGTAGTATTTAGGCATTCCTTTTACTTACTTTGTAAACAAGTTTCCTAACGCTTTTTTAAAAAAGTGTTTTCATTAATTTAAAACAAATTTACTTTGTAATTTTTATATGGAGCGGGTTCCCGGGAAATTTAAAAAAATTCCCGTTTTCCCGGGAATCGAAAAACTCCGGGAAAAAAAACTCTAAATGAAACTTACATATATTAAATAATCACCTTTAAATTCATTTGGTCTTTTCCATTTTTTTTGTAATTTTGAAAATATTTAATAATATCAACCCTAAAATATCCCCAAATACTATTTATACACACTAAATTTCCCCCAAACTACTTTTAGTCCCTAAAACTGACCCTAAACGCAAAGTAAACCCCCAAATTTGGGGTGAAAATCCCTAACTTGGCAACACTGTTGGGTGCTTGTGCAAAAATTTTTGTTTGATTCTGTAAATTATTTGTTTGAAAAAATCGGTGTTTTTTTCAGTAAAAAAAATGCAAATAAATTGTTTGAATATGCGAATTTGTTTGTAGGACCGATTTCAGACAAAAAATGTTTTGATTCTACAAATGTTTTGTTTGATTTCGAAAAATTATTTTTTCTGTGTAGGTGCAAGTCATATGTGACCACAGCCGTGGTGTTGGCTGAACAAAAGTCACTACAAAAGAACGTCGATTATATAAACGTTTTGTCATTGCATTAAAGTTATGATTGAACTATTATTTTTTGACCGAACATGAAGACTTATTAGAAGCATTGAATAAAAAATGGTTTCTCCTATTACAATTAACATTCCTACAAGAAACGAATGAGCGAGTAGTCACATTTTTCATTTTCTTAACACCAAAATTAAAAATGTGACTACTCGCTCATTCATTTCTTGTAGGGTTGTAGGGATTTATCTTATGAATTTGAATTCAACAAAGAAACCCATTTTTACATGTCAGCATTAATGATTTTCTTTAACAAAATTCATAGCCGAATTAAAGACAAGCAAGTTTTACCCCCGTATTTATAAACGATTATTAAATTTAACAAACGTTTATTAAGGAAAATTTTCATACAAAATTTGTTTTGTAAACCTTTTCTAAATTTAAAAATTGTTTATAAATACGTGCAATAATGTTTACATCTAAATTTATTTTTTGTTTATGCTTAAGCTTTTGTTTATTCAAATACATTCTACTACTTCTAATACTTAAAAAATTTTAAGAATGATTTTTGTAAATTGAAAAATAAATAACAGATCTATTCAAAAACTCAAAACGTTTGGTTGACAAGCTTGATAATATAAAGGTCAAATTCACTAAACAGTAAGAGCCACCTTTTTGGGTTAGAGATTAGCGATTAAATTAACTTTAATCTCCGTATTTACTGCTTGAGTTGTATTTTTTTTGGTACATAGTTTAAGCGGCCAATGGTGGTGGTTTAAAGTTTAACTTCAACTGTCAACATACACATGTTTAACATAAACAATTAATGCAAAAATATAATCATAAAATAAGTTTTAAAATAAAATACATTGCTAAGCACTTTTATATAATTTTTCCTTTCTATATTTTTTCGTTAATATATACATACATATTTTCTTTAAACGTAAAAAATGTTTACCTTGTAAACAATATTAAATTCGCATATATTCTTCTTCTTCTTCTTTGAAAACATCCATCTTACTTTGATAAAAAATTTACATTTGCAAAAAAAATGTTGCCATTTATTTGTTTCCAGTATGGCAACCAGTGTTGCCACGTTGTGGATAATTACCCGAATTTGGTATAATTTTTAATGTCCTGGGTAGAGCGTGCGTAATTTCTCTTAGGTGTAATTCAGGTGCAATTTAAAATTCTTGGGCAGATGCCCAAATAAAATAAAGATTCGGTATCAGGCATTTATTTCTTTTTAAATATTGTTGATACAAAATGCACAGCCTTCTCAACCAAAGTCTTGGTTTCTTTATAAGAAAAGTCTTCAATCATTTAATATATATTTTCAAAAGTTCGATAATGAATGTCGCAAGATGGACTCTTTGATTTGGATAAAGATTTAACAGTTGTTAAACTGAATTACGAAAGGGACAGTTGTATAAAACCCTGTAGCCCATTTGTTTACTAAATAAGGTATAACACAAAAACATTAATTTTAATCACAGATGTATACACGGCATTACCAATTGAAACTTATTTCAAACAAACAGGCACCGCGCCTGTTCTTGACGAAATGCATTGCAGACGTCCAATTTTTTCTACTTTTTCGAGCATTTCTGGCTGCATGGCACCAGTTAAATTAACAACGTTGAACTCTAAGACGTCAATTTTTACTGGCTTATCAGTATCATTAAGTCGTCGATAAGTTGCGAAAATCGATGGCTGATTTTCAAAGTAAATTTGGATGATTTGTGGCGTTGGGCAAGCATGAATCTATTCATGATAATGCGCCTGAGCCAGAAGTGAGAGCAGTATGACCGTCCGTTTGACAGCTAACCTTTCGTAAGCTCTATCGGGCTTAAAAAAACACCCATTATAAAGGAATGGCAATGAGCATTTTGAACCTTCTCTAAATGTTATATTAGTAGTTTTATTTTATGTTTTATTGATAGTTTTTAAATCTTTAATTTTATTTTTGTTAATTTGTTTTTGTTGGCAGAAGAGAATGACTTTTATTATGTTACTTGTTTTAATATTTTATAAATGAAATCAATAATGTTTGTTTTTAATTGTAATATTTATTTTAAAAGTAAAAAATAAATTTTTTAGTAGTTGACAGTTTTTAGAAGAAGACACATCAATTACTAACAGTTTTAAGTTAAAACAAGAATCTTAACAGTTTGACTAATATTAATCTTCATTTAATGAGTTTGTAGTGTTTTGCTTCTTTGTAAATGTATTTTTATTAAATAAAACTTCAATTTTATATCAGGTGTAATTGCATTTAAATAGGGTAATTTTGCTCCATCTCGAGTGTAATTTTGAATTTTTCTGGTGGTAACACTGGCCACAACCCAAAAATATCAAATTCAATTTATGCTAGATTAACTTAATACTCAGATAATCTAATTATAGAATTATATTAACTTTAATCTCAAACCCAAAAAGTGGCTCTAAGTATCGATTGTGTTTTCGAAAAACAAGAAGATGTTAAACAAGTGACAGGTTTTCTAAAATCATGAATAAAAATACAAAATATATTAAAAGTAAATAAAACGTCAAACGTTTAAAAAATTTAAAAGAATTTTTTTAATTGATATGATAATTATGATTAAGAATGTTTTAAAACTTATAAATTTGGTTAATTAAATTTAGTGTTTTTTACTGAAATGTTTGTGCAAAATTTAGGCTTAATGTAGAGTACAACTTTTTTGGTTGTATGCAAAAATCGTATTTAATAAACTGCGTAGGAACGTAAAAAAAATTTATCAACACAGATTTATAGAAGATTGAAAGGCAAAACTGAAGTTAACAAGGCACCCGGAAAAAATATGCCACCCGATTTAGAATTAAAAAAAAACCAAATTTAAGTTTAAAGGGACTGGCGACCGTGGGCCCCCTGGCTCCAAAAAACGCCCCGCCCACTTCTTATCTTTTCTATGGTTGACAAACACCAGCTACACTAACAAAAGCTTGTTAAAAGATTCTTAAACTTACCTAAATGGGAAAATAATGAACGTATGGAGTATGCAGCTACATGGTTAAATAGAATTAATAGAATTTGTGCATCTGCCACAAACGAATGCAAAACCAAAATACATATTCACAATCGTGAGCAAATTACCCTTAATTTTTAATTACTACAACAAACGCGGGTCGTTTGTAAAAATTGTTCAAGAAATGACTGATTTACTTGGGACCAAAATTTAATTTTCACAAAAATTTTTGTAATTGTATTACAAGTAGGCTCTTTTCAACTTATTTTTTTTTAACCAAATATTAAATTTTTAAAGTTTTATAGCGAACGACCTTAGTTTATTTCAATACGAACATTTTGTACCTAATAGGATCCTGAGTGGTGCAAAAATGACAAAGTTACAGAAGATTATTTCAACTATCCCACTTATTGCCTATTGTGATTATTTTCTGCCTATCGCAATTTTAACAACCCACCCATGGTTATTTTAGTAATTTTGCTATATTTTATTAAAAAAGAAATGCATAATCTGTCAAATATTTTTGAAGATATTTGCATTAAAAGCGTTTTATTTTTTGAGTAAAATTCGGCATTTATACTGCCTTTTACATTTTTTTATATTCTTTTCTGAACACATGTGTTATTTTAAAAGTGTCAAGCGTTCTTTTCTGATAATGTTCCCTTTAAAAATGCTACATGTTCAACACTCATTTTAATTAAAGGGGCATGAGTGCAGCACTACCCTGTAGTAAATTAAATAGTCAGTTGCAGAAAACACTAACTATAAGTTACTATTTTTTAAATGACTACAAATTGGTTTAATTGACATGCAGATATCAACCAAACATATTGCATAGAGGCACACGTAAAACTCAAATAAAAGCAAAATAAATAAAACAAGCATGAAAAAAATATATACAAATTTTTTAAAATAATTAAAAATTAAAACGATTCAAATCTGTTTATGTACTAGAAATTATGTAGCGTATTTATTTCAGCACTATTATACATTATAATTTAAAGCAATTTGATGCAAAATCTTCTTAAACATTAATTTCTATATAAAAATATGTATGTATGTTTGTTCATAGGAACATATATTTTTTTGACAAAAATTATTTCAAATTTTAATAATTTAAAATAATTTATAAACCGACTATACTATTAATTAACTACAAATAGGTTGAACAATAAGTAGTTAGTAGTCAGTTTAAAAGTCATGCAAAGATGGCCAATTGACTACTGCCTATGACATGCCTATGTTAAAATCACAGACATAATTGTGGTTAAAATAATGAGTCGTCGACAAGGAAAAAAGTCACTTAATCAACTAGATGTGGTTATAAAAAAACCAGTTTGAAGTTACTTATAAATGTGTTTGACTTCCTACAGGGTAGATCTAGGCTAATTAATTTATGCCGAAATTTGTGTTCTTTTGTAAACGTAAAATATGCAACACTTCTTAAAAATTAGGGGAACATTTAAAAATGTTGCCAAGTCATATGTAACACTTATGCAAAACTTTTTGTTTAGAAAAGAAAACGCCATAAGTGTCATCATATATTCTAAAAACACAAATAACGGTTATTTTGGAATATCTGTTCTACTATTGCCCATTCTGACTTCATATTCGGATTAAGCGGACATATTTAGATAAAGATTATGTGTCAGATATATTTGGTCAAAACACTGTCACGTAGTATTATTAATAGATACATCATGGGGCAAAATGTGAAATTGTAATTTTGAAATCGGAATTTTGGTAATTTCATTCTTTAAATGGGGAACATAAGCCAAAAGTCGTCTGGCAACACGTGCTATAAAACACCACCTTACACACACTGAACACTAACAATACAGCAACAACTAAAGCAAAATAACAAAAATTAACTGACGTGTAAAGAAGTTCTAACTAACTAAATTTTAAAGAATTTAATATATGTACATATATAAAACTTATAATTAAATAAAAATAAACATTAAAATTGTAAACTGTTAAATAAACAAATTAAAATTTAAAATGATACCGGAAAAAAGCCGCTTTCTTATATTTTCTCTGGGTATATTCTTTTGTTATTTCTTGTATGGAATTGTTCAGGAGAAAATTACGCGTGGCCGTTATGGCCAACAAATTAATGATGATGGTTCTGTAGGAGAAAGATTCACCTATTCCTTGGCTTTGGTGTGGGTACAGTGTTTTTGCAATTTTATATTTGCCAGAGGTTTGTATTCAAAATTATAAGGAATGATGAATTTTTGTTTTACCATAATTTTTCAAGGTTTATTGACAATAAAACCCCAAAAAGAAGATACCACACATACCGGCTACTACGCTGTTAGTGCTCTTACTTATCTTTTGGCTATGGTTTCCTCTAATATGGCTCTTCGTTGGGTACCATATCCTACCCAGGTCGTAGGGAAGTCTGCCAAACCGATTCCTGTAATGCTTTTGGGAGTTTTATTGGGACGCAAGTCTTACTCATGGATCCGATATGCTTGTGTGACCACTATTGTAGCGGGTGTAGTGTTATTTATGTATAAGGAGGGCAAAACACCTTTGGCCGCTGCCAGTGACAATAGAACGGGATTAGGAGAACTTTTATTGATTTTAAGTTTGTCTATGGATGGTTTAACAGGTGCTGTACAAGATCGTATGCGTTCTTCTAGTGCTCCCTCGGGCCAACAAATGATGTTTGCCATGAATTTTTGGAGTACGCTTTTATTGGGATTTTCCTTGATTGCAACAGGTTAGAAAAAGAAAGAACCTGTAAATTGCTAAGGTATTTAAGTTTTTAAAAATCCAATTTTTTTTTTCTTCCCAAACAGGTGAAGGAAAAGATTTCATACATTTTGCCACCCGTCATCCAGAACTTTGGGGTCACTTAGCTCTGTTATCCCTTTGTGGCTGCTTGGGCCAGTTATTTATTTTCCTTATGGTGGCCGGATTTGGCCCTCTTGCATGTTCTGTAGTAACCACCACCCGTAAATTCTTTACCGTCTTGTGCTCGGTAGTACTCTTTGGAAATGTGTTAATAGCTAGACAATGGTTTGGTGCTGTTCTTGTATTCGCTGGCTTGTTTGCCGACATGTTTTATGGCAAAAAATCAGCAGCGGCTATTAAAAAATCTTCATCAGCAAAAGATAAAGATTTTGAGGATAAAAAGAAATTAATTTCCTAGAATTTGGAAATTACACAAACGGCGGCAGATGCTAACCAACCATATAAGATTACAGTGTGATTTTATTTAAGCTAACTTTTATATACATAAATATTATTTTAAAAATTTTTATTTATGTATATTTATTTATTTTTTTTTATACGTACATGTGTATATACAAAACAAGAAAAAATTTACTTATAAAACAATTTAAAACGGAATATGAATGCATACGAAATTTCTGAATTGCTTATAAAATTTTTCGGGTTATAAATATGTAGTTCTAAACTTAAACTTTTCAAAGTGTTTTTTCTGTATAAAAAAATTGCTTTCAGAACTTTTAAAATTCAAATTTATATTTTAAAACAACACAAACGGGCATGTTCCAGAAATTGAAATGAATTGGAATTGAAATCGAAGGGGACTTTGATCTCAATTCTTTACAAAATGTCTGTAGTTTTTCTGTTTTTAACAGGGTTTCTTTTAAAGATTTTTGGTAGTGATCAAAGTATGAATACAAAAATTTCTAGTAATGTTATGATTAATTTTTCTCGCTCGTTTTCAAAATTTAATTAATCTATTTCATTTTAATTTATTGAACATGCCCGATAATTAATCAATTGTTTTTCATATCAAAAATTTTATTTAAAAGCTTTGAAATATTTGTTCATATCGCTGATTTGGTGCAACACCGTCATAACTCACAAATATTAGTTTTACATAAAACGATTTTAAAGTTTTAAATTTATACACAACATAATGGAAAAAAAATCGAGTTCACAATAACTTCATTAAAAATATTTACAATATCTGATTTACTATGCATAGTGATACATATTAAGTTAAAATTTGCAATTTTTGACTTGTGAAGTTGTTGTAGCAAATGGCGATATTGAAAATCAAAGTAGGTATTTTAAAATTTTCTTATTGTATTCAAGAATTTGTAAGTTATCGGATATTTTTCTGACAATCGCCAGATTTATTTTATGATGTTCTGAAACTCGTGCGTTTTGCTCGCGATCTGCCATTGTTTCTTAAAAACATTAAAGGTCCCTTGGGCGCACATGCCATTTGAAGTTGCCAAACTTCTTGCAATTGCTATTTACCATACATCTTTTATGAGATTGTAAGAACATGTCCGTGTAAAAAGTTCTAAATTCTTAAAAAAATATTTAAAAATTTTTAAGGGGTACTTCCAAGGCGAATTCATGTAAACGGTATTGGCGAAACTACAACAAGTATCAAACCCAAAAACACAACATTGTATTTTATTTGTTGCGTTCGTTGGTCGAACACAAGTAACTTTTGACATTCCTCTCTCTAATTTAGAAAAAAACCACAGCTGTGCTTTCAACGCCACCTGAAATATGAATTCGCCTTGTTAACTTCTAAATCGAAAATAGAAATTTTTTATGGCAACTCAGAATTTTAACTTTATGTTACAAAAAATGGTTCAGAAGTTTATATTTAAGATTTCTATAAAAATTACGAAGTTTCTGAAATGTTAATTAATTTTGTTACAATTTAAAAGGCTTTAGATAAAAACAAATTTGAATTATTATTAATAGCCTATTAACCATTATTTTTAAGTATAATTGAAAAAGAAATTTAATTGCCGGTTCATCGGTTTCGAGCGAAAACTTTTATATATGTATAAGTAAAGTAAATCTTTTTTTCTATTATTATAATTTTTTTATATTTAAAACAATCCTATTGTATGTCTATAGTAAATAATGAAAGATATGTAAAATATTACTTTATATTTTATTAAGAGTAGAAAATTTTTTATTGTAAAAATTGATGAGAAAGATTAAAATGTGTTAAAAGGTTTAAAAACTATTAACTAAGGATTAACTTTTCTTTGTTTATAAACTTTAATTTAAAATAATAGTTTTCAACCTTTTACTATTAAAAAAAATATTTGTAGTAGCATTTGTTGATAATGTTGTTTGACTGCATTAATAAGACTTTAAAGTTGTACTGCCTTATACAAAAAAAAACACGTTAAAGTTCACGTTAGTTAACCAATACTCTAACCCCCGTATTCATTAACGCTTATTAAATTTAACAAGCGTTTATTAAGGAATTCTTTCATAGAAAATTTGTTTTGTAAACCTGTATTAAATTTACACTTTACACATGTTTCGGACCGTTTAACAGAACTTACCGATAGCTAAAGGTAGGATTTTATCAGCCGTATAAAAAGTTTTCCATTATTACAACTTCACTTTAACCTACCAGGTAGGATGAATCTTTCTTCAACTTATCGCTTCCTTTAGGGTAAAGTAAAGTTATGGGGAAGTTGTTAAGACGGGTCTTAGTGTATTGGTTAACTTACGTGAACTTTAACTTTTTGTTGATACGGCAGGCAGCATTTAGTTTAAAAAAAGAATTGTTTAAGTAGTTATTATTTTAAAAATTAACAATAAAATGTAACAAAATAATATTCAGCAATGTGTTTACATTTTTTAAAGATGTAATTTTCATACGACTTTACATGTTTATAACTCGGGTATCGGCAATCTGAGAGTTTTATGAACCAAATTTTTAACAACTTTGAATAATAATTCAATTACGGTTGGCAACTGAACTGCAATTGTAGTGCCAGCAGCAAAATCAGGCAACGTCGCTGATGTTTAAATATATAAATATTCAGTAATAAATTTGAAATATTTCCTAAAAATTTTTTAAAATATGTATTCCAAAAAAAAAAACAAAACCAAAGATGGTTTTTTTGAAAAAGAAAAAAATATTCAACAATTTAATAATTAATGAATTAGAAAAAAGCATGTCAAACATTATAACAGACGGATTTTCAAGATTGTATCCTATTTGGAACCAATAAGTAGCCATGGGTTCAGCAAAACAAAGTTGTGTAATGAGTTTAAGTTCATGTCGTAGTCGAAAGCCAGTCACTTTTAGAAATTGGTATTATTTATTATGCAAAAAATTATGAAAATGGTAAAATTTGCTAAAATACGAACAAACAAATTTTATAAAAAGCTTTAAAATTAATAAATATATTATTTCTGTGTCAATTGGTCGCACCAAGGCCCATCTATCAGATTTGCTTACTTGTACAAAAACAAAAAACGATTCTTTTTAATTGTCAATGATCATCAGGCTTCTTGCGCAGACCTTTTCAATGGGCCTTGGGTCGCACAAAGGCAAACATGCACTTGCATATTTACGGTTTATTTTTATTATTTATCGTATATACAGAAAAACGAAAGACCACACCATGATGTTTCAAATAAGAAATACATATCGTATTTATTTATTAATATTTTAAATTATCTCAGCCTTGTTCTGGAAATCGAATTCGAGTGTCATTAAAATCGAAATATTTTTAAAAACGATCCTGTTTATTAAAATATTCCCTCTTATATTTTATATACTTGGAGAACCACTTATCTTTATCAGAGCTATTCTGAAAATCAGGAAGAATAATAGGTAGTCATCTAAAAAAATAAATTAACTAAAAATCGTCGCCAATTTCAACATTACTCGATTTCCAGAGCAAGACTGTATGATCTTAAAAATGCACCTACATATAATGTAAAATTACTTGAACAGTGGAATAGTTAATGACTTTTGTGGCCGTTAGTCGTTGTTGGGGTTTGGAAACAGGCATTTATTTGACATTGAAAGAACCAAAATAAGATCCAATGGCATCTTGCATTAGAAAACTTTCCGCGCAGTCATGCTGTTAGAAGAAACCTCACATTTTGTCCGAATTATTTAATAAATACCCTTTTTGCTCTCTTTTTTATTTCGATTTGAAAGCTTTTTTGCCGTTTTTTATACAGAAATAAAATTGTTCTTCCGTTATTTTAGATAATGAAAAAGCTTTTTTGTTAAAGGATGACATTTTTCTAATTTTGGCCAATTTTTTTTAATTTTTGTTGGTTTTTTCTCAATTTTTTGGTAAAAATAAATGTGGTTTTTGTGTAAAGTTTCACTTATAAATATTTGTTCGATGCTTTTTTTAAAGAAGCTACATATTTATAATTTCATATTTCCCTTTTTGGAAAATAATTTGCAAATATGTAGATGAAAATTGCACCAAAGGATCAGCACATAATTTTGTTTAATAAGCCCTTAATTTTGAACATTTTGGTAGGACACAATTTTAGTTTATAAAATAGAAACTTTTCTACAATAACTTTAAAAAATAAATGCTAAAAATTTAACAAGTTTTTTAAGATAAAAACTTACACAAACAGGTCTTCTCTTCTAGGCGAACTGAATTTTTCAAGGTTAATTGCCGTAAAATTTTGTAAGTTTTTCGGGAGACACTTTTAGTTTAATGACAAAGAATTTTTTTTTAATTTTTATTAATTTATGAGTTGCATAACTTAAATCAATCTAAATAAAAATACAAAGTTGTTGTAAAAATTTCACACTTTTAATTAATTAAATAAAGCAACATGTTCGTAAATGTAACAATCTTGCCCACATTCAACTTTATCTATTTAAATTAACACTTTTTATTAACATTTCATTAAATTTAGAAACTTTATAAATTTTATGTTTAGATCTATAAATTCTTTTTCTTCTAATTTTAAATCTGTTCATTTATCTGAAAAAATTACTTTATTTATATTTCGCTAACAACTTTTTTCACAAATTAAAACAAAATACTGAAGGAAATAGAGAAAAAACAATAATTTCCCGCCTAATTTTATAGCATACAGCCTTCATATATATTGCACTAATGGCATCTTATAAAAGAATTTAAAGAATGGTGGCAGCTTTGTTTAAGTTCAAAAACAAAAAGGAACTGAGCCACTGTTGCCAGAAGTACAGATTTATCTGCATTTTGTATGCCCCTAATATATAAAAATGCAGATTTGAAGATTTTTGACAGAAAAATGCATATTTTTTTATATATTAAAATAAAATAATCTTAACACTACAAATCAAATGTATTCATCTTTTTTTAAGTACATTCTGGATATAATTAATAATATAAATATGTATTATGTTTCAAAGCGAAGCGCTAAGATCCACAATATATATAAGTATGTCCACATTTAATAAAAAGTTGTCACTTATATTTAACTTTTAGAATTGCGAAATATTTTCTAAATTTATTAAAAGAAAATGAAAACCAAGCTTTGGATACTGAGTTAAACGGTTCAATTTTAAAAATATCTTAAATGACTTTAATATGTTTTTGGGGAAAAATCTGAAATCAAACGTACTGTTTCCGATTATGATTTTCCTACTATAACTAAATTTACTTAGAATTTACTGATTTTTGCCACATTCATCGGCAAACGTCAAAAGAATATTTAGTCAAGTGAATCTAAATAAAACAAACGTCCAAAATTATTTGGAAAATGAATCCCTAATCGGAATATTGATCACAAAAGGTGATTCTTTTTATCAGAAAAAGTTACACTGTTTTGACACTTCAATGTCTTTAATTTAATACGCATAAAAATAAATCTGTGGCATTTAGACAAAACATCATGAGAAAAAAAAAAAGTTTAACAAACAAAACTCAGTGAAAAAATAGCTTTTATCAAATAATAAAATAAACCAATATTAAAAAAAATTCGAATGAAAATTCGTATGATTAACAACATTTTTTTTTTAATTCCTTAAACGTTTTGTCAAAATGCCACAGAAATATTTATTTAAAAGTATATGCATATCGCATACTAAATCATAAACACACAACTAAAAGTTAATCAAAATCGTTTTTTCCATAAACCAGTTCAAAAATCAAATCAGCGCCGGGGATGCGGGTTGTTCGATTCCTGTCAGAGACTCTGGTTTCTTTCCTGCAGACAAGCGTAGAGCTTCGCGGAATTAGCTTAGGAAATTTAAAAAAAAAAATCTCTAATGACCACGAAAATTTTGTTTGCGCCACTGTCTTTTTTAACTTTTCTTCTTCAACATTTTTGAGACTCAATATTAAAATGATTAATCAATTGAAACCATGTTTTTGAAGCCAGTTTTCTTAAACATTTTTGATTTTTGAGTTCTGCCTGTTAATGATCTAGTTTGCGATATTAAAATATTTATGTATGTAGATTAAAAACTTACTTATAAATTAATAATAAAAGAAGTAGGTGTTATATTCTACTCATTTTAAAATAAATTCTCCGGCTACGTTAGGATTTGGCAAAATTTCAGCATTCTAGCCCATCGGTGGGTTTTCTAAAAGCTCAGGATAGATAAAAAAAGAGAAACTCACAAATAGGGATATTATATGTTTTCTTTTTGTTTCTTTGAGAAATATCTACTACGTTAAAATGTGAATTTCTGTTGAAACTTATTTTTATATCTAAATATTTCTTAATGAAATACAAGAAAAAATTAAAAAGTCTTAAAAAGATTTTTTGAAGATTTATTCAAATGGAATGCAGATTTTGAAGATTTTTCATTAAAAATCATCCAATTTTGCTGATTTTTCCTCTAAAAGTTCTGGCAACACTGAACTCAGCTGTTAATAAAACAACAACAAAATTGCGAAAGAGAGTTGAATTCTAGAAATACACCAAAAAAATGTAACAAGAAACTATGAATGAATTTTTGCAGTAGAAAAGTCGTGAATTTATGCTCGTCTAATACGGTTGATTTTGTTTCTAAGAAATCTTAGAAAAAAATTCTTTTGTTAAATAAAAGAAGATTAAATTTAATACTTTAAAAAGAAATACATTAAAGAAAGAAATTCTTATTAGAATATAAGTTTGGTTGTTAAAGAAATTTATTAAAAAGCAATTAGGAGAAAAAAATTAAGGAAACTCCTTTATGGGTTTAGTAAAGAAAAATTGTGATTAAGAAAAATAATTCTTATTAGAAACTGTTTATGATCTGTTTTAAATTTAAGATTTTCAACAAATATTTCTTAAAAAATCATTTTTAAAAACCCAGTGCAGCTTTGAAAAAAATTAAGCTAAATAAAAGAAAAAATTAATGTTAATTTTTGCCTCCCCCACAAAGTTATTAAAGTGTGTGCTTCCCTAACCTACTCTGGCTACATACGTACATACATAAAAAAGGAAAATTGTTTAAACAAGATTTAATTTATTCCGCGGTTATAGGTAAAAGTTAAAGTAAGTTTTAAGCAAAATGTTTTTAATTTTATTTATTTATTCAGGAAAATATTGCAGGTTTTGTATATAAAAATGGCTTTTAATTTTCATGCTCTCTCTTCCTTCTACTGGTTAATCAACACCACCCTTTTTAAACCATTTTTTAACTAAAAACCCTGGCAAACAAAAACACACACACACATTTTCATTCCTGCTGCTTATCGAATATGCAATAAAAGCTAGAACAACACAATTGCAGATGAACTGGTGCTCTTTCTCTTAATAATCATCATCTATATTTCCATCAATAAAATGATGATGTTCTGTTGTTGTTTGCTCTCCTTTCTTGCTCAGCTGTTTTGTGTTTTGGTCGGTATTTCTTTGACTGCAAATTCTCAATGGCAATAATTGATTTTATTTTATCACAAAACATTCCAGTTTGTTAAATTAATATTTTTATTGTTCCACATTTTGTAAAAAATAAAACTCATATTTAAATTGTTGGCCACCATAAACAAATTTGATAACAGTTAATCACACATACAGACATTTTTACAAATATGTGTTTTGTACATATGTATGTACCTATTCTGTTAATTTATAATGGTAAAATTTATGATGTACATATGATTAAAATATAATTTAATCCAAGGCGATTTTACTACAGGTGCAAACGGATTTTGAACTTTTTTACACTTATTGTTCTTTATATAAACAGAATTCTATTTTGTGAAACGTCCACTTATCTAATTTCGCCCACTTTTGACTGACGTTTCGTACTGATAACCAAGCTATTTGTGCCAAATTTGGAAACATTAGGTGTTAACGTTCTCTAGATATACAAAAATCTATAATGAGTTTGTAGGCATAGGGAGTACCCACCATCCACTCAGTCCCACTTTTTGACAGATGTTGTGTATTGAAATTTGTATCAAATTTGGAAACTTAAGCTATTGCCGTTCTCTAGATAGGTATAAGAAAATCTATTATGTGTCACGCCCTTTTCTTCGATTTCGCCCACTTTTTGCTAGATGTGTGTTGAAATCGAAGCTATTTAAACAAATTTGGAAACTGTTATTGCTATGATCCCATAACATTGACAGAGGTGCACAGAATAAGTGGACCAAGTTTTTTTTTAGTTATTAATACCAAACGAAAGAGAAAAAAACTAAAAATGCCTTTTTTTGACTTAATATCTTTTTGCCTAACGATATAAAAGATATGTATATTAGAATATCAAGCCAAATAGTTTTCACATTTCACACTTTTGATTAATTAAATAAAGCTTAATATTTTGTTAATTAAACAATTTTGCCCACATTCCTGCATTTAACTTTAGCTATTTAAATAAACACTTTTATTTTTAAGTTTTTAAATTCTTTTTTTCCTATTTTAAGCCTGTTAATTTATCTAAAAAAACGTTAAGTTAACGACCTTAACAAATTTAAACAAAAAACTAAAGGAAATGGAGAAGTCATTTCCCTGCAAATTTCATAACATAAAGCTTTCATATATATAGTACTAATGGCATCTTATTAGAATCTTGGTATTAAGTGGCAGCTTTGTTAATTAAACAACAACAAAATGGCCAAATGCTAGAAATACAGCAACAAAATGCAAAAAGAAAATATGAATGAATTTTTTGCAGTAGAGAATTAAGTCGTGAATTTATGCTCGTCTAAAACGGTTGATTGTGTTAATAATAAAGAATACTGGTGTTAATTTGTATGTTATAAAACAGAAATTTTAGAAAATAAATCCTCTTGTTAAAAAAAAAGAAGTTTAATAGGTATTTTTAAAGAAATAAAATAAGAAACTCGCATGAGAAAAGAAATTTTGTTGCTAAAGGAATTTATATAAAAGCAAGTAAGAGAAAAAAAAATTAAGGAAAATCCTTTATTGGTGTAGTGAAAAAAATTGTGTTTTCGAAAGAAATTAAATACCTAAATGTACCTATTTTATTAAAAAGTGTTAAAAATCGGGTTTAATTTGAAGATTTCCAACAAGTAAAACAAAGTGCAGCCATTAAAAAAATTAAGCTAAATAGGTACCTAAACCATAATATAAAAAGATTACTTCTTATTGTCTTGAAATAAATACCAACTTCTATGTAGGTATAGCGCCGACATAGAAAAGAAAAATTTCTTAAACAAAATTAAATTTATTGGTTATAAAAGTTAAAGTAAGTTAAAAAAAAGTTCTCGATTTGTTCCTTTTCAGTAAATTTTAGGAGGTTTTTATAATAAAAAATATTGTTTAAAAATAAATTTGTATGCTTCTCTCTTCCTTTTACTGGTAAATCAACCACCCCCTCCCTCTATTTTCTCTTGAACCAACTAAAAACCAGGCGAACAAACAAAAATAACATACACACACATACATATTTTCCTTCTGCTTATCGAATAGGTATGCAATAAAAACATCCATGTAAACTAGTTCTCTTTCTCATTAAGTTAATAATCATCATCTTTATTATCATCAACAAGATGATGATGTTCTGTTGTTTGTTTGCCTTTCTTGCTCAGCTGTTTTGTGTTTTGGTCGGTATTATCTTTTACTTTGCAAATTCTTAATGACAATAATCGATTTTATCACAAAACTTTCCAGTTTGTTTTATATACATACATATGTACATATGTACATATTTTTATTATTCCACATTTTGTTAAAAATAAAATTTATTTTTAAAACAAAGGGGCGATTGTTGGCCACCATAAACAAATTTGATAACAGTGAAGTGAAGTTTTTTAAATGTGTGTACAGAGTACAATCTGTTAATTTATAACGGTAAAATTTATGTTGTATTCTCACTCACTCATACCAATAAATATGCCGGTTGTAAACACCATTTTTAAGTGGTGGAAAAAGTTAATTTGTACCTACATACCTATGTATACATAGGTTGAGAATGTATCCATAAGAAACGCCAGTTTTATTGCTGTTAACGTTGAATGTTATTGAATTTTAAATGAAAAGCGGGGAGGATAAACATATTTAGGAATAGGTACATATATAATTAACTTTAAAATATACCTACATATGTAGATATGTATGTACATATGTATTGTGTTAATATAAGAAGCTTATTTCTTAATAATCGGGCAAGTTCTACAAATCGAAATGAAGTGTAATTGAAATCGAACGAGATTATTATTTAAATTATTTAGGTATTCAACATTTTTTTTTTTTATTTTTCGAATTTATTCTATGAGCTAAATTTCAGTTATGTATTTTATAAAGCTTTTTTGTAATAGTCCTATTCCTTAAATTTTTCAGAAATGACTTTATACACTACCAGACTATTATATTGTATTTTCTTGTTACATTTTACCTAAGCTTTCCTTTGGAAAGAAATGAGGTAGGTATATCGTATGTAGAGAAAAATGTACAATTATTAGACACCAGCAGAATGTAATGCATTTTCTGGCCCGCTACGGCCTTCGTCAGCATTCTTTGTGTCACACTTAATAGTGATACTTTATAAATTGAATGTATTTAACTCAACAATTTTAACAAATAGAAACTGGGAATTATTTCCTTCCGAAGGTTACTTTATATTATACCTATTCAACATTTTTTTTTATTTTTCGAATTTATTCTATGAGCTTAATTTTAGTTATGTATTTTATAAAGCTTTTTTTGTAATAGTCCTATTCCTTAAATTTTTCAGAAATGACTTTATACACTACCAGACTATTATATTGTATTTTTTTTGTTACATTTTACCTTAGCTTTCCTTTGGATATTATATTATATGTACAGAAAAATTTACAATTATTAGACACCAGCAGAATGTAATGTAAATTTTTCTGTACATACAACATACCTCATTGCTTTTCAAAGGAAAACTAAGGTAAAATGTAACAAGAAAATACAATAAAATAGTCTGGTAGTGTATAAAGTCATTTCTGAAAAATTTAAGGAATAGGACTATTACAAAAAAAGCTTTATAAAATACACAACTGAAATTTAGCTCATAGAATAAATTCGAAAAAAAAAAATGTTGAATATAATATAAAGTGACCTTCGGAAGGAAATAATTCCCAATTTCTATTTGTTAAATTATTTATAAAATTACTGTAGTTTTTCCTGTTTTTAAGAACTTGTCTTGTAGATATAATTGGTACTCAATGTATAAAGTATATACCTACCTACCTATAAAACGGAATATTTTTATGAACTTTCTTTACAGGCTCGTTTAAAAAATTTGTTCGGGTTTGAATCAACTTCATTTCGATTTAAAGAATATACCTACCTACCTTTATTTCTTTCATATTTTGTTAGAAACTTTCGAAAATCTTTAGGTCCCTATAACAAATATTTTGAAAGATTTATTTAAAAATTTAAATCGAATTTACATTTATTTAACTTTCCGAATACCTAGTGGATGTAACTCTTTTTATACCCACACCGCAATAGTAGAGAGAACACTATGCGTTTTTGCCGATGTTTATAATACATATATTAAAAATTGGTCCTAGACCCACCTCTTAATATACCGATCGACTAAGCTTAGATGAAGTTGGCCACATTAAAAAATATGTTTTCCTCGCAAATTTTTGTTTTATCGATATTTAACTAAATTGGTATGTATGTATTATTATTATTTTACCTAGCCCCGATGCAAATGTTCATCGCACTTTGAAGAATATTAGCAGAATAAATAAACTAAAATGTTTAAATTTTGTTCATATATCATCTCTTTATACGACTTAATTGGCAATACCTCGCCTTTTTTTTTTTTTTTAATAAATAGACTTTAAGCTTATAGTACACGGAATGTAAAAAGCTACATGTGCTTGAGGTTCTGACGTAATTTTGTCGTCATCACACATCACGAACTTGCTATTGTGGTGTCGTCAAAATTAAGCCAGTACCACATGTGCATGTGGCTTTTTTCATTCCGTGTACTATAGGCTTTAGACTATTGACAAAAACATGCATTTGCATGGAAATCGCATCCCTAGTTATAAATATGAATCTTTAACTTGATTAAAACTTAATTAGAGCACGTGTTTTTTAACCATAAAACTTTTTTGTGTTTTATAACACTTGAAGTTTGAATAGCCGTTTTTATTTCAAAAGCATGTGGTTTTACTTGTTTTGGCATAGATATAGAATTTTTTTACTCAATTAACGCAACAGCTTAAATTTATATTGATAGCGTTAACCGAGGTTGCACTGTAATAGCTAGTTAGAGATTAACCTTGTCTTTGCCTAATAAAATTACTAAAATAACAATTAACATTTGCAAAAACAAATTTTTTACAATAAAAACTGCAAAAACCCCCACACAATTCAACAAAAAAACGTCAGTTAGTCATTTTATTGCATCTCTGTAACATGATTTCTTTTAATCAAAAGTTTCTGTTTTTAAATTCTTTAAATACACAATTTGTTTCAACAAAAACAGAAAAAAGGCCAATAAACGCATTTGACATTAGAACAAGATTATTTTAGGCATTCTTATTTATTTTTAAGTACCTAATTTTTTAAAAGAATTTTTGCATAGATTTTTTATGCACAGTGCACATTTTTGCAAAATGCATAAAGAGAGAGAGAGAGAGAGAGAGAGAGAGAGAGTAAGAAAGAAAAAAATGCAAAGTAAGAGAGTGACATTTTTTTTATTCCCATTTTTACAGAAGTCGCAGAACAAACAAATTTTTTTTAGTAGAAGTATTAAAACAAAATCCACCCTTTATTTTATTGTTTTGTTGTTTTATGCTTTAATGCTGTTGTTGTTGCTTTTGTTGTACCTATTTACTAGTTAAAATGTTTTTATTATAGACCATAAAACAGCAAGGCCGTGATGTCATCTATCACATGTTTTGGCCAGGAATAATTTGAAAAAGAAGAAAAATCGTGAAAAATTTATCAAAATTCTATTAATAGTCTTTTGTTTTTCTAGTTTTGTTGTTGTTTTTTTTTAATGTATTTTCATTATTTTTTTTTTCAAAGTTTATTAGAAAAATTTACAGAAATCCTCAAGACCGTTAAAAGTCAAAACAAAAAAATCAATATTTGTGTGAGGCTGCTTAATGATCATTTGCAAAAATCATTATGATCATAATTGGGAATGCATATTTTCTCCCGAAGTGCCATACAATTTTATTAACACCCTTATTCATAAAAAATATTTCTGTTTTATTAAATGTCAATTAAACAAATTTTCATATAAAATTCGTCTTATAAACTTGTTATAAGCATGATATATTGTTTATGCATAAGACCTTAAAACTTGTTATTTTAATAGGCTGTTCTTCTTCTACTTTAAATTGCGCATCCGGTATTCGGATACATGCAATCATACAATAAGAGTGTGTGTGAAACGGTAGCAAAGTACTCATTGAAGTAAAATTTTGACACTGTTGATGTGGAAAATATGGCACTAGCTTGGGGTAGTGTAAATTTTAACATGAGCGTAGAATTTCTTGACAATTTTAATTCGTCATAGAACTTTGCTATCATTTCACACACACCCTAATAGCCTTTTCACACTTGTCCACATTCAACATCTACCATCAATTTGCGAAGATGTTGAAAATTTCCCATAAGAAATACAAAGAACTATAAATCAAAATTTGTCAACATCTTTACAAAATGTTACCATCTCATTTTGTTCCCTTTAACATCTTTCGATTTCTTTAGTGTCATCACTAGAGATGTGTCAACAAATTTTATAACTACTGTGGCAGTCTTTTTTGTTTCATTTTTTTTTTATATTATTAAACAAAATGAATTCCAAATACGTTTTGGTATTTTCTTTCAAATTTTGGCACTTTTGTAGCAAAAAATATTAAAAAAAAATAAAAGTTTTTTTGGTGAAATTTTTTTATTGATAGTAGATGTTAGATGTTTCAAGTTTGAACACATGTTTCAAGTGTACAAAGGGTATAAATTGCAAAAATTTTATTTGTAATGTGCCGGTTCACAAACGTCAAGTTTGATTCGTCAAGTCTTGAGCTTTTAGGAGAGAAGGGAAATGAGAATGCCATTTCTTTTCCCCTCTCTTCTAAAAACTAAAGATTTGACGAGTCAAACTTAATATATGTATGTGAACCGGCACAAACATATGTTTATATAGAGGTTTACCATTTAGTGGTTTCAAACCGCCGGTCTGGCAAGGCTGTCAGCTGTAAAATATCTGTAATCTTAAGTGTCATATATTTCGTTTAAAAGTGGTTGTTTAAACAGGGTAATTTTCGAGCATTACAGGGTGGTTATGGTTGTCATAATCGCACTACTGTTCAAGGAATTGGCAAGATAATAAAGAAATTAAAAGAGACTGGAAGCAAGAATAGGCTGTGCATCATCGCACTTAAAGTTGTGCAAAATCGTTCCTTTTGAAAAATCGTTCCGACCGATCCGAAAGATCAAAGGAACCAGATCATTCCTGTCGTTCATCGTTCCAGGTGGAACGTGAAAATTTCTCTGTCGTTCTTTAAAACTTCAACAACTAAATATTTGTTATTGTTTGTTTTTATGTTGTGGTGTAACTGCTACCGTTCCTTTTTGGGAATCGTTCAATGGAACTAGGTCGTTCCGGAACGACACAACTCTAATCGCAATGTGCGCACTGACGAAAATGTCCATTGAGAGCGCTATAGCCGTATGATAACCGACTATTTTTTTGGCCTGGCTGAAGATTATGAACTGGACAGTATGTGGTTGCAACAAGACGGTGACCCGAGCTTTTCGTATCCCAATTTTAAAGACTTCGAAAAAGGACTGACAATTTTAACTAGAATGCTATTAAAAAAATAATTATTAATATTTGGCTAATAAGGCTTTTTAATTAAGTACAATAAGACTGATCGCTATTGTAAAAGAAAGTTTAATACAGGATGCCCAAGTTGGCCACCTCAAACCAGAACAACTTTTAGAGCAAAAAGTCAATACATAACATTTTAAATTGTGAAACCCTTAGAAACTAATAGAACCAATAGAAAAATATCGATGCTTCTAGTTTTCTAGAAAATTGAGTTTAAAGTTTTTAATACAAAATCAGTCCAAAAATCGATTTTTAGTAAAACAAATATGAGTGATCACAGATTTTCATTGCTTTTGCTCTAGCGCTTCTAGTTTTTTCATACAAAATCAGTCCAAAAATTAATTTTTAGTTAGAACTACAAAATAAGTAAGAAATATGAGTGATCACAGATTTTCATTGTTTTTGCCTCAGAGCTTCTAGTTTTCGAGAAAAATCGAGAGTTTAAAGTTTTTTTGCAAAAATTCAGACCAAAAATCGATGTTTGATAATAAATATGAGTGAGCACAGATTTTCTTTGATTTTGCTGTTGCGCCTTTTCTTTTTTTCGAGAAAACCGAGTTTAAAGTTTTTCAGCTACCCCGATTCAGGCCTTCTCAAAATACTACTCATATAAATGTTGTTTGATATCAAACACCCTTAACATTTAAGGGGGTAACTAATGACAGTTTAATGCATCTATTGATAATAAAAAAAAATTGTTACCATTTTTGGTTCATGCTGTTTTTTAGGTCATGCAACAAAAAAAAATATGATAACAAAAATCCAGGAAACAATCAAATTTCTGAATTGTTTCATAAATTAAAACAGTCATCATTTGCTAATAATAAAAATTCTTTTGTCGAAGTACAAATAATACAAATTTTTATATTAAACTGTTATTTTCAAACAAAAGTTTATGATCGATCTTATCGCTAATAGAGAATAAAATTAATTTAATATAAAACAAAAATAGTTTGCTAATTAACAAAAAGTATTTACTGTATTTACTCATAAACAAATCTATGGTAAAAAGGAAAAATATGCTTAAGTTGACTTAAGCTTAATTTGAGTTAATGGCACCTTTGAGATCTTCATGTTGAAAAATACACATCGGCAAAGTTTCAATTATTTTAAATGACTTTTTAGGAAGTTATAGAAAAATTATTTTTTTCTTTTTTTTTGATCATGTAATAAATAACATTTAGAATAAAAACATAATTTTACTCTTGATATGTGACACCAGGAATATTAAGGAATACAAACTTAAGAAAGCTTTAACCGCAGAGAAGTGATGATTATATTCGAGTAAGAGTAAATTTTTAAAAATAACCTTAAAACAGCAAATTGCTCTTCCACATATAAAAATATTGACTTAAGCACTTTTTCCATTTTGCCAAAGAAATATTAGTGAAATTAATAAGTTTAATTTTTTTTATAAAGTCAAAGCATTTTATGACAAAAAAATATTTTAAATAAAAACAAATTTAGAAAAACAGGTCAGTATAAATCATAACAGTAATCAAAAATATATTTTAGCTTTTGGAAATCTCATCTTAAAATTACCCTGTTGTAATGCAAAGTTCAATTAGGCTTGTAACTAATTCGTTAACCTTAGCTCTTGCTGCCCTCCAGATACACCGTAATCTACATTGTCCTTGTATGGAAAGTGCCCGAAAATTTAAAGCTGTCGGTGCTTCCTCGTGAAGAGTACCAGTTCCTTCTTAGACACGGATTAATATCTAGTCCACACGATATGCTCCAGGTAAGGAGTACCTTAAATGCAGCCTCCAGACATTGAGACATTATGTCCAAATGTTTCCCCATGGTGCCCACAGCAACATGGTCAGCATATGCCACAGTTTTGATTCTCATGTCATCCATCTTCGTCAACATGGTATTCATAGTCAAATACCACAATAGTGGGAATAGGAGTTCTTCTTGGGGAGTGCCCCTGATCACAAGTCTCTGAACACTGGTCGTAGAGCAAATGACCCTATTCCTGAGTAGATTGTCAATCCCCAGAGTCTTCATAGACGCCATAATAGAGTCCGAATTGACGTTGAGCAGGGCCCCCTCAATATCGAGATCCAATTTATTAGTGGAGATCCATCTCAATAGATCTACGCTTTGTTTAGGTTACGAAGCAGAAAGTAAACAAGTGTATATCAATAATAAATTCAAGAGTTTCAAGAAGAAAGGATGCAAGACTAAATAATTAAAATAATATTAAAAAACTTCTCTAAAATTATAGAGAAACTCATGGAGCCAAGCGGTGGAAACAGTTTATGTATAATACTTTTGGAGTTGCTCCGAAAAGTAATAAGAACAGTACTCTTTATTTTAAATGCTACAATACGTCTTCAGCATTGTCCCCCAGAATGGAAGGTTTCACTCGTTACTATGACACCGAGAAAATCTTGGCCAATAATCAATTACAGTTGCGGATCAGAATAACATAATCCCAGTGCATCATATTGAGTTTCGAAGAAGACGTAGCATCACTGATCAAGACAAGGGAATTGAAAGCGCTATCTGAAATGCTTTTGAGTAGAAAAAGTACTGCTCGGCACTTTTTTCTTGTAATTCATGCGTACTAAGCAGGATTTGAAAACCCGCTTTTTCAAATTTTATTTATTTAATTTTGCATCAGTAACTTTAAAGTGAAAAACAAAACAATTAATTGAAGCTTTTCAATGAATAACAAAACAATTAATTTAAGTGTTTCATTTTTGTTTACTGAGCTGATAGATACATCTTTAAAGTGTGTGAGTTTTTTTTTTTCTTAAAAATATAATTTTCACATAAAAAAATATATTTTTTCTTTAAAGTTTCATATGATTTGAAATATGTAACTTGTTTATTATATTAAATACTTAACCAAAATTATTATTATTATCCCAATAAACCAAGCGTTATTGTTAAGGGCCAAATACACTTGTCAAATGCCTGACCAGCAGGCGAATTCACTCGAGTACGTGTGCTGGACGTAATATTCGCCGTCATATCTAAATTTTTTTGGTTTTCCATTCAGCATCGTCGGTGTAACAACTTATTCTGCCACAATGCTTCATGAGTATTATGATCGGTGTATTTGGGCCTTAACGATATCATATAGGTAATAGAAAGTATATCAAGTGATAATCGTTTTCGAATCGGAAACGATAGTTTTTAACGACTAAATTGTAATTTTCCTTATAATATTGTTATTCAACTTCATTATGATATCGTTTTCGAAAGAGTGAGTTAAGTGCACCATACTGTAAACTATAATGGACGTTTTAGTGATTCGTTAACGACTTGAGGATTGTATTCGCTTCAACTGAGCCCAATCAGCCAAAATGCGGCGCAAACGAGTCGTATTTTATAAGGACGAAAGCCAAGGTCCTTACGTAAAATGTTCCACGTAGTCGAAGGAAAAATGCAAACTTGTTTTGAACGATGACGAAACGACATTTCGCCGTCTTCTTCAATAATTCGCGCTACACCAGCAATATTCTCCTCGGTACGCACATTTCTTTGTCTTGTTTTTGAAAAAGCATTTTTTTAAAATGATTTTTTAAAGCTTGTTTGGCTTAATGAAACAAATAAGGAAAACGTTAATCATTCAAATCGAAGTGCAATTGTGAAACCAGTTTTATATGCATTTAAAGGTGGCTTTGCGAAAACGCAACGGCGGTACAAAATGAATCGCTTGCCTTATTTAAGCTAAATTTTCTTATTGAATTTTAGCAACAAAAATCACTTTTACTTACTACATGCATATTTATTAATTTATATATTTCATTTCACTTGACTTAAATTTAAACAATGACATCTACATGGGAAGGATGTTCCTTAGGGTGCGCCTTATTTTTTATAATTGCGAAATTGTACCGTAACTCCTCCTAGAAATGTTTTTAACACCAAAAAAAACTATGTTTCGCAAAAAATTAGGCTGATCGCAAATCGGAAAGGCGTGGCTCATTCATCCTTAAGTTTGACGGTGCATTTACAAGGGGAAAAACTGGAGTTTTTTCAGTTTTTGTAAATTAATGTAATTATGTGCAAGACCATTTAAATTTACAGCTTTTTTAAAGTTTAAAAAGTTTGGTACCATTTTGATCCCAAGTGCATTTAAGGGTTAAACTCCATTTTTTGCACGGTTTTGTCTTCGCATGACTTAAGGGTTTTATTTTTCTCCAGTTTCATAAAAATATACAATATTTCGAAATCTTTCCTTTAGAAACTCCAAATATGTCAAAATTTAAAATGTCAAATTCATGATTTAAGGGTTAGTATTTTCCGATTTTAGTAAAACCTTCAGAGTAAATTTAAAATAATTTGGACTTTAATATTCTGAATAGGCTTTACTTAAAATTCATAACAATTAACTGTAAGGAAATTGGGCTCATTCGCCAAAATATGACCGAAAAAAATAAATTTTTCTCGAAAAACGCAAAATTTGAATCGCAGGTCCGAAAAAACTTTGGGAGGTATTGACATAATTTTTCTACATTTTTATTCCATATAATACCCTCAATAAATCCCAATGTGGTTATAAAAAAATTCAAAAATTTGTTGAACAAAATTTTTAAAAATTTGAAAATAGAGTTTTTAAACTGACGTTAAAAAAAATAATTTTTTTTGGTCACAGCTTCTTTTAGGTTAACGGTATTCTACGAGGTCAAAAAATCAGAAACAAGTAAATGCGGGTATATTTTAAGTTAAAATTTCGTCTATTTATCAAAATATATGTATTTTACTTTGCCCTCTGATTTTGTTTTCTGTGGTACAAAATGCATTACATGTAGCATTTATTCACTTGCGACCTTTTTGTAACCAGTTTATAACAGGGTGACTCATGTGTATTTATATTTAATAAAAAAATACCTCATATTTACTATTTAAAATCCCGGGATTCGAGACTTACATTTTTAGAATAATCCCGGGATTTCGGTATTCGGGATTGGCATCCCTAGTTTCAACCTTTAGTTTTCCTTTAAAATATTACAGCGTTTACACCATAGATTTATATACACAGCAAGATTACTTTTTGTAGAAATTCCGGGCATAAGAACATCTCTGGGAGGAGTTATCGTAAAATTTCGCAAATTTGCAAAATAAGGTACTCCCTAATGTTAATACATACATACATACATATGTACAAATGTATTCCAATTTCACTTTTCAAAACCTACAAATTTTCATCATTCACTCAATTGATATAGAAAAATGTTTATTTTAAAATTTCAATTGCGTTATTTGCATTTTGTTATCTGTTTTTTTTATTCTTTAAAAAAAAAACTAAATAAACAATAAATAGTAAAGCAATAAATTGTGTTTTGATTAATCTAATTTTTTTTTTAATAAAAAAACAACACAGTCCACGGCCTGTTAAAAGAAAAACAGACTCATAGTCACAGTTATAACATCATCATAGTCAGCTGTATTTGTTTTAATAATATTTTTTGTTGTTGATGTTGTTTTTTTTTGTCTCGTTTCTAGAGCAGCCTCCATTTCAATTGACGATAAGAATTATGTATTTCATAACATGAGAGAATGTCTGCTGTAAATGTTAAGAAAATACAAAGTTCAATCACTTTTTAAAGAAATAAAAAAAAGAAAAAAAAAATAATAATTTTTTGGACTTGCAGGAAAATATGAAAAGTTTTCTTACCCTGATGAGTCATTTAATATAAAAAGAATGAACAAAAATTTGCTTTAGTTTCAGTTTGTTATTTTTGAGGTTACATACATTTTTATGAGATTAATTACAACAATAATGTATGTATAGGGTGTTCAATTAATCGGGTTTAATTTTTGTTCGTTTAAACGATTAATCGATGTTGGGTATTTTTAATTTATTCGATTAAAAGAATAAAATTTTAAAATTAATCGATTAATCGAATAATTCTAAAAAAAAGACATTTTATAAACCACGTGGTTTTTCGATAATTTTAGAAAAAATTAGTACCTACTTGAGTAAAAAAACAATGTTGCTTCACTTTCGGGCACTTGGATTTTAAGAGCCAATTTAACTTTGGATTTTTTTAAACTTTTCATGGACATTCCATCCTCTGCTATGCTTCTGCAAATAATTTCCTCTAGAGAATCGATCGAAGTATCTTGTTTAAAATATTTATAAATTGGACCACTTGATTTTTAATTTTGATTTTGTTGGTGGAGCATCTTCTTAAAGTACATACTATGTTATAGTCACTGTGTAAGTGGTAAATTAGTGAATTTGTTGAAGAACATTTACGCTAATACATTTCGTACAATATTTTTAAACCAAATGCATTGTAAAGAGAGAAGCGCATGAACTATTTTGTTAAAAAATACGGGCGTGTTCTAGAAATCGAAATGAAGTGGATTTAAAATCGAGCAAATTTTAAAAACGAACCTGCAATAAAAGTTCATAAAAATATTCCATTTTATCTACTTCATTCTTTAAGTTTTTATTATCTTTGCAAAAACAACTCTTAAAACCACGAAAAACTATGGTCATTTTGTAAATTATCGTTCGATTTCAATTTCACTTCATTTCGATTTCTAGAACATGCCCGATAAATTAATATAAATCTTTGAGTTATACCCTTTCTTTGTACACCTGCAGACATTTCGCAGAAACGTATGGACGAACTTAGTTTGTGCAAACTTTTTGATCGGTCAATCATTTACAATAGGCCTCTTATAAAGCCAACTCCCTTTTAAGGCTCAGTTAGCCGGGAGTAACAGTAACGTTGCAAAGCAGCTGTTTAATTTTGTTTTATGTAAAGCAATTAGAACGATTACACTGTGCACTTTTTTAAACAAGCTGGGCATTTGACGTTTTAACAGAATTCGGGTACGCTGAATCCACTGGTGCTAACCGTTTTTTTAGGTTAGCTCTGGTTTTCGAGATATACCGTTATTTCGAAAATGAAGGAGGTTGCACACCATACATATGTTCGCGTAACTCAAAAACGCTTTAGCCACCTTCGAATGTCACATACACATTGCCTTTATAATTGTATCTCAATACCAAAAATTTAACATTTTTATGTATTGTCTACTGTGATAAAAAACCTCATTGTTTTAAAAATTGATTGTTTAAAAAAATTATGTATGTTGTACAAACTTTAAGTTAAAAATTTGTTCACAAGGTTTCTTTTAAATGTGCTAAATTCCCATTTCATACTATTGATAAACTTAAATTTATTGTAGATGGGATAAGCTATTCCTATGCGCATTTCACTGGTTGCTTAGGCCAGATCGTCAGGAAACTTCATCCAAAGATTTTAGAAAAGCTAAAGATATTAAACAAATAAAACAGTTAAGCGAATAAGAATTATAAACCTCAGCTTTACTTGTAACAATATCAAAGCTTAAACAAAAAAAAAAACAACAAAAAACAGCGAGTTTATCTTTATTTGAGAAAAAACATCTTCAAATCTTATGTTGGGTAAAAAATCTTCAAAAATAAGATAGTATCATCTTCATTCTGGCAACGCTACCTCTTATAGACTCACAATTGTAGTGTGTTGTGTTTCCTTTCACATCAAATTATACATTGCGTTGACTTGTTTTTTTCAATCAAACTACTGCTTAACACGGATTTGGTTGAAACCAACTACTGTTTTAACATTGATTTGGTTTTTCATTATGTATCATTCGAACTGATAAAAAAATACAGTGTTTGGTGTGGAGAACTGTGAACCACCCTGCAAATTATAGGACTAGTCGAAGCACGCGTGTAAAATGTAGCCCACAAGGGACTAGGACTAGTCCAAAAGTAACCCAAACGTATGGACAAAACATGGTCTATTTAACATTACGATGTCCTAGGGCAGGACCATATAACCCAGCTTTGGATTACAAAGGAGTAGTTTGAAAACTACTCCATTGTGTACACAAGAGGATTAGTTTTAACTTCGTTTAAAAACGAAAACATGTTGTTAAAAAACGAAGTCATGTCGTCTCACTACAATCACTTTTTAACAAGGACATGGTCCATGCTTGCATTACATCGGACCAGTCCATGGAGTAGTCCATTTAATCAAAATGGATCAGGTGGTCCAATAATATATGCAGGGATACTTAAGTTTACATATTTAAAGTGCACACAAAAAGTTTATACATTAACTATTTTTTTTTCTTTTATTAATTAAGTTGTAACATGTGCCAAAATGAAAAAACACCTTTCTCTGCTTCCATTTTATATGCAGCACAAAACAATGTATATTTTAGTTTTGTTGTTTTTCTTGCCTAAATAGAGTTTAATTTTCTATAGTATATTTTGCGGCATAATTTTCATGAGTATTTGCCGCTATAATTCTCTCTTAAATAAAAAAGGTCAGCGTTACCGTTGTGCGACTTTAGTTGCAATTTGCAATCTTTTTGACGCTCTGGCACTTTTTATGCGACTTTTTTAAACTCGTCTAATTTCGGAACTTTTTCCATCTTTTTGCCCCTTTTTTGTAAGTAAAATACTTTTTTTTCTTTTCATAGAAATAAATACGCTGCATAATTTCACATATTTTCCCTTAAAAATATCGATTTTGTTTTAAACATTCCCCGGGATATGTTACCTTATTCGAATGAGAAGGTGATTATTTTATATCCAGACAATTTCAACTACCGAACTGTATTGTATTTGCCTTGTTTTATATCGAGTTTACTGAATTTCCATGCCAATCTAGGATGAACGGCATTAATATTTTAAGCTTTTGTACCGCTATTGATCTCATATCTTTTTTTAAAAATGTTATAAATGACACAGGCTTTTATTAACGAATTTGAGTTGTAAGAAAGTAAATCTAATGATAAATCATACAATCACATTTTTGAAATTACAAATGATAAGCATTTTTTGCATACAGTAGGAAGCTTAAAAAATGCTTTTAATTAACCATTTTACCTTAATTTAGACAAATAAGCAGCGCATGTATTAACTTTACCGCACAACAGTGCATGTACAGACAATTTTTTTTTTTCAAAATTAGTATGTATTAAAGAAAAATAAATTAACCAACAGGTTAAAAAGGAATTTTGGGAGATATAAGATAAGATTAAAAATAAAATTAGTTAGATGAAAGTAAGTAAATTATATTGCTTGGGATCTATCGAGACAATTAAGATCAATACCTTACCTTTTGTTCCAAAAATTTAAGCAAGCTTAAAGTTCTGAATTGTCACATACAGCCCAAAATACTTACTTAAAATGTCACATACAATCTTGAGTTTACTAAACTTACAAAAGTATGTACGTAAAACACTGGCATTAACAAGTAGCTCTTACTCAAAAAAACAAACAAAAAAACTTAAAAAGAAAAAGTATAACATCTGTAAATTTAAAATTTGAGAAATGTTTTATAGCGAAAATGGGCCACTGAGAGATATTTAAAAGTCTTTAGATTTCCCGCTTATCGCTAAAACGTATTTTTCCCCCGCGATTGACATTTCAAAAACGCAAGATTTTTGGGGAATCTAAAAACCGGGGGGGAAAAAATACCCAAATAAAGGGATTTGCAGAATAAGAACAAGAAGTTAGCGTCGAATTTAGAAATTTAAAAAGGGGAAGTAAAAAAATAACTAATATTTTTAATGAAAATACTTTCTGAATATGTACAGTTTATACCGTGCAAAAGCCTGGGGGCAAATCACGACATTCGATATCGATCGAACTTCCCATTGAAATTGTATTATAATTTCGATCGATATCAAATCATCAGCAACGATTTTTACTGACCATTTTGGATGAACTCATATATCTCGGGAACAGTACGAACGATTTTTTGCACGCATCGCTCATTTTGTTCCTAAAAGTGTATTTTTTTTTTATTTGTGTTAATTTTTTTTTTGTATTTTTATTGAAAACATTAGTTATTTTTACTTCCCCTTTTTAAATTCCTAAATTCGACGCTAACTTTATGTTCTTATTTTGCAAATCGCATTAGTTGGGGTTTTTCCCGGTTTTTAAATTCACAAAAATCGACTCTATTTCGTCGACGCTATCTTGGCTCACGTAATGAATTTAGCAATTTGTATGATAAAAAATTCACAAAAACAAAACTATTACAAAATTTACTATAATTTACTTAAGTTTAAATAAAATACCTACATACATACGACTTTTTTAAAAATTTGCAGGTGTTTAACAGCTGATTTTGTTGTGTTCTCCTTAGAAAAAGCTTTTACTGTTTTTACTCTCTCTTAGAATTACACCTATTTACTCTTTTTTCTCCTTCTCTTTTAAATGACCAGCGTCGACAATATTGCCAAGTTATAAGAAACAAAAAACATTTTGCCGTATTCATAAAAAATAAAATACCTGTGTAAGTTTGAAATGTGTTTTAAGGCAAAATTTTCCAAAAAAAATTTTAATGTGAAAACCAGCAAAAATTTAAGTAATTTTTTCCATATTCCTGTTGATCGATGATGAAGATAAAAAAAACATTGAAAAAAAAGAGTAAGAGTGCTTGTAATTTTAATCACCGGTCGGCAGAAAATGGGTTAAAATAAAAACCACTGAACACCTTCTTTGTTAATCGGGTAGTAGTTAACCGGCTAACCGGTTAACTGAATGAATACCCTTCATATTAAGCACCATTGCAAAATACATATATAGAATTTAAAAAAAAACGAGTACCTAAAGCTAAAATTAAATCCAAATTTTAACTGTCTTACGTGCAAAAAAATATGTGGAATGAGGCAAATTGCGTACTGGATCAATGGAAATTAATAACAATGTTACTAGCGAAACTCATAAAGCAGGTAAAGTAAACACTTATGTAGCTGTTAAACTAGTTTTTCTTACGGGTATAGCAATATTGGGAATGCATTGTCATGTCGGAAAATTAAGCTCCGTGTCTCGAGCATATTTAAAACCATTTTCGTTTGAATAGTTTGACCCGGTAGTATCATATTTAAACACAAAGCCCCCTTCTGATTCTACAAAATACAGAGCTAACAGACCTATCTAAATCAATGCATCTAGCACCTAGCTTTGTCACTGAAATGACCTACTTAAATTAGAACGTTAACGTTTTGTCATATTAAGCATTGAAGCTGATTTTACTTTTGTAGTCGCTTAAAATATTAGGAAATGCTTTTAAAGTTGTATACGACAATTCCATTTTTGTACCCAGTTACATCCGCTTTTAAGGCTGAAGTTTAGTCATCTTAAAAATCTCAAATTTAAGTTCTTGCTTGACGAGAATTAACAATTTAGCGGTGTTTATTATAAGTAGAGTTTTTTTCCCCGGAGTTTTTCGATTCCCGGGAAAACGGGAATTTTTTTTAAAGATCCCGCTCCATATAAGAAATAAAAAGTAAATTTGTTTTAAATTAATGAAAATAACATTTTTTTTAAAGCGCAAGGGAACTTGTTCACAAAGTAAGTAAAAAAAATGCCTAAATAAGAAAGATAACATAAGCATAACAATTTAATTCATAAAACAATAATAAAAACAAACAAGAATTGTGGTACTCAAGTTATGAGATCAAAAAGTAAATTCGTAAATTAGATAAAATATTTTAAATAAATATGTTTTATAAGCATATCTATATATTTTAAATAAATATATCAACATTTTTCAACAGCTTAGGAAATAACATTAATGGCCAATTTTCAGGATTGATATTACCTAAAACACATTTATTTTTAAAATCGTTTTAAATACAAAATTCTCTTCTTCACTAAAAACTTAAGTGAAACTTTAGTCACCGATGTGGTACACTTAAGCTGCGGTCACACTTATTAAATATTTGACCAAATAAGCGTAACCACTACTTTTGTAAATAGTTAGTGAGATTTAACATGGTCTTAATATCACAAAATAAAACTAGTTATACTACTAGGCAAACCAAAAAAACAGTTTTTTGTAAGATGTGGGACTATAATTCAAATAAATTTTGGAATTAAAGGAATTGATTATTTAGTTTGTATGTTGGTCCCGTTTTTTGCGTCAAATATTTGACAAGTGTGACCGTAGCTTTAGGCCCTAATTTTGTAAAACACAACGCAACGACAAAGAATTACATTGAAAGCAAAAACAAATTCATAAATATTTTGTTATTTTGTTGTTGCCTCTAACAGAAATTCACATTGGTTTTTAAGATTTCATACGCCTCATTGCTTGTGGCGTTGAAAATTTTATAACGGTAAATAAATTTCTGTACAAAGCAACAACAAAATTACAAAATATTTGTGAATTTGTTTTTGTTTTCAATATAATAATTTGGCGTGCGTTGTGTTTTACAAAATTAGGGCCTTAATTTCAACTTAAGTTTCCATTGTAATATTTTAGCAAGGTGGCCTCAATATCACAACAATACAACAACAACAGGCAAATCATTAACAGTCAGCTGTTTTTTCAGACCACCTTGAAGATAATTACACTTTTTTATATTTTTTTTTTTTGTATTTAGTAGTGCTACCATACTTTTATCTTAATTAAATAAGACTTTTCAAATACAACTCAAAAAACCAATCTGTTTTAAATACGATTTAAGTTTGTTATGAAAATTAACTTAATATAGATTTAAATACTATCCTGAAAATTGGGCATAAGACACACTCAATGCGCTTAGAAAGTCGGCAAAGAGTATATTTCTTATTTTATTTACTTATTACCATGTTTCCGAAAAATTTCGTTCACTTTTTTTACCGAGATTGGGCAAATAGTTTAAAGTGCAAAAGTTTAAAGTTGTTCATGTTTCTAATTCACAATCCGAAGTAATTTTTCTTTTTTATAAACATCGTCTATATCAGTCAAATGTATGTCAAGGTTGATGCAGAAAATAGCATCAAACGGACTTCTTCTTACAAGATCCACCTGTAATCTTTAGGTCAATGTGTTTTTAAAATTGTTTGTTGTAGTATCTTACACGTGTCACCTTATAATCATATCGTCATATCTGAAAAAATTTTTTTAATTTTAAGTTAATTAAGCAAAGTGTTCCTTCACACTTTCTCGTAACAAAAAAATCGGTATTTTATCTCAAACTGAACCGAAGTTATAGCAAAATATATTTTTACATTTTGAAAACTTTAATCGCATTTTGCCAAGCTCGATTTTTTTTGTTGATATGACTTTGCTGCAATAAGGGAGCGATATTTTTGGATATCTCCTATTTTTAAGACTTGTCCATGGACAATTCAAATTTACTGCCTGCATCTTATTTTGAATTTATGTTCTTTATTAACTCTTCACTTTACTAAATTTACTAATTATCAACTGTTGCACGGCACATTCTGCTTTTAGTGGATTTATTGCGTCAGTAGACATTGATTTACAAACGTACTCACTTCTTGTTATTGATCTTATCGACAACCCATCAACAGATGCTAATTTTTAGAGAATAGAAAACTAAATTACAAAGTATAAATAGCTTTTTTCTGAAACTATGAGGAACTTTTATTTCCCGGGATCCCGCAACAAAAATCCCGGGAAAACGGGAAATAAAATAATTGAAATTCCCGGGACGGGAAAAAACCGCAACATTATATGAATTGGCTACTTTACAAAAATTGCATCAGTGTCGCATTGAATCTATCATATTATGAACATTTTTATAAACATTTGCAAGTCGGACAGACTTGACAAAAGAATCTGTCACTCAATTGTACTTTTACGTCAAACTATCATTCTTAATAATCCCAGTAAAAACTTCGCCTGCAAAATAATGTGTTTAGTAATTTGAAAACATTAAAAGCACTACTTACAATTCTACTGAAAGAACCTATGAATTTTACAGGGGATGTCCCAAAATGTTTTACCTTAATACCTACCTACATCCAGAAGAAAGTAGTTATAGAAGTTGTTACAGAAGTAGTTATAGAAATAATGAGTAAAGGAAGCTATTCATTTTGAAAAAGTAAGCGAAGTTTTTACTGCTTAAGCACACACTATTTATTTGCCATATCGATCGAGGTAATATAATAATAGAGAATACCGGCTTTAAATTCTTTCTTAAAGTTGGCAACACTTAGGTTTTGCAAAGAAAACAAATCAACGGTAAACTAAATTTCCCCAAAAATTTCACACTCTCACTCTGATTTTATTCTTCTTTGTTTTGCTTTTTACAACATGCGCAAAACCAAAATAAACTTAACAAACTCATTTTTAATTATAGTCAGCGTTGCCACTGAACAATTTTCTATCCGGCCAAATTAAAGCCAACCAAAATCCTTGGAAATCGATCAATTTTTTGTTTATTGAAAAACAATATGTATATGCATACATACATTATGTAATAAATAACAAAAATTAAAATATTACGCAAATAATAAACGTCACTTTAGAAAGCGTTACCATTTGTAATATTTTGATGTCTGCACGCTTAAAGTCAAATCTAGATTTTATTTGATTAAGAGGCTTCATATATAGTGTGCCATATGCTTGAGAAATAGTAAATCATGGTTCAAAAAACTGCAGTCAAAACTAAAACCAGCCGAACAAAAAACGAAAATTTGTGTACAACTTTTCAGTTTTTGAGTTGACTTGACAGCGACTGTTCACATTTAATGAATCCGAAGTAAAAGCAATAGTTTTATTGCCCAATGACAAATGAAGAAGTGGAAGAAATTACAGTTTTTTAACTTTGACTGCAGGTTTTTATACGCTGTACTTAATATAAAAATATACAAGGAGTCATTAAAGGTAGACCAGGTACATGTAGAAGAGAAACTTCACGGTTGAAAAATATTAAGAACTGGACAGAATATATGTACATAGAGCAGACAACATTTAAAATTTGTGCGTATACGTACTATCTGGACATAGAATTGTCCGATCTCTAATATTTGCAGAACGGTAATATTATAAGATGGGGTCGGATTCGAAGCTTACCCAACCTAGATAATACAGACGATAAATGGATTATGACACACAGCTTCGTCTAAAGATAAATACATACTAGCAAAACTAAAACGTTACGTGTGAATGAATAAAGACAAGAAAAATTCCGTATTAAAAAATTTAACTGGATAGTGTTCACTTCTTTTAGGTAGCATTATAACAAAGTCTGGTGGCTCTAAAGACGACATTGGAAAAAGTTGTATAAAAGCCAGAAAAACCGTTGGTATGCTGAAATCCATTTGGAGCTCGTGAACTCTATTGCGACAAGTAAAATTTTAAATATTTAATACAAACATGAAATCGATTCTTCGCTGTTGTTGTGAAACATAGAACGCTGCACCGCGAGATATCCAAAAGTTGCAAATGTTTGTAAACCCCGCATAATATTTCGTATCTTTTGGTCAAATCTAATCACCAATATCAGATTATGAAGCGGATCGAATCACCTACGTGTTGCAACGGCAATTCGGAAACGAAAGTAGAACTCGTGCGGCCGCATTCTACAAAGACGCGCAAACGACATCTCCTGAAACGTCCTCGACTAGAACCCTCAGGGTAACCGAAGAGCTAGGAAACCCGCACATACAGATGGAGAAGACAAATAGAAATCGAAGGTACTACGATGAACAAAAGCTGGGGAGAAAACAATTCCTTGCTTTGAAAATCACATTGGAACGTGTTTGTTAAGGCGCTGTGCTGCTTGTAGGAACGACGGAGTCACATATTCAGCCATGTAACAGAGTACAATTCCGTTTGGAAACGGAATTCATTTCGTATTTTTGTGTTTCAGAAAATGACAAAAACAATTTTGTGAATGAAACCATTTTTCTTTTCGTGAACGGAATGGGAGTTTTTTGTATCTGAAAGGCTATAAAACTATCAAAATACACTTTTTATTAATAAACAAATATGTTTTCTTCGTTTCCGAATGCGAATAGCGGTTGAGTAAATAAAGAAGAAATTTATGGATAAAAAGTTTTAAGAGGAAGAAAAATGTAAGCGACATCTGACTAAGGAAGCTCGAATAATGTGCAACTAAAAACATAAATTTCTTCATTGACACATCCGCAGTTTGTTCAATAATCAAAAGAACACTCTTGGGTGGACAAATATATGTATATAAATTAATTAATTTAAAGTTTTATTTTTAAAAAAATATTTTTTGAGGTAATGCTCATTCTTTATTTAATGAATTCAAAACTAGAACTAAACTTACAGTAATCAAAAGCAAAATTATTAATACACTTGTTTAACAGTGCATGCAATTTATTGCTTGCGAAATATTTATGAAACTTAAGAATAACTTATGCCAGCATAATTCTTTGTCGTGGGAAAAATGTTGTGCGCGTGTGCTTGGTCATCAAAATATGTTTGAATATGTCTGTCAGCAGAATTCGTTGTTGTGGGAAAAATGTCGTGCGCGTTTGCTTGGTCATCAAAATGGATTTAAATAAATGATGTGTTAACGTATATAAGATTTTTTAATTGTCTGCTTCTTAAAATAAATTTATTTAGTATATTTTCTCAAACCGATCCTAATAAGACTTAGCCTACCCTCCGTCCAAATTTGTCGGCAACAAATAACAATGGCAACGCTGACTAGAGTATCTCTTTTGGCAAACTTTTCTTTTTCATTAAGATTTTTTGCAATATACAAGAGTTTGTTTGTGTATGTTTGTTATTGCTAGATTTTTCCCTGTTTAACGTTTAAACTTAGAGAGAGAGAGAGAGAGATACTAAATGGTTTTTCACAGTGAGTGAATTTTTTTTTTCAAACACTGTTTGTTTGGTCATAACCATAACAGCCAACAATCAATTCAACCAAGTGTAATAATCCACAAGAAAAATACTTAAAAAAAAAGAAAATATCATAAATTAAAAATACATAAAGCATAAAATTATTTAAAGAAAATTTAAGAAAAAAAAAAAAAATATGTGCCTATTTGTGAATTTACACAAAGTGTATGTATGCAAGCAAAAAAGTAATAAAAATAATTTGCAAAGAAAATAAAAGTACATTTTCGTAATTAGCCCGAAAAAGAAAAGATTGCATAAAACCCTACAAAGTCAATAGTGTAAATTTGAAAAAAAAAAAAAATATAAAAAAAATTACAAAGCAAATTAAAATTAATACAAATTTAGTCAACAATTTTTATTTTGTGCAACTAAATCTAAAATTAAAAAAAAAAAAATAATAATAATAATTTTTATATTTGCTAGAAATTGTAAACAAAAATGTGTCATTTAAATTTGATGATATCTTTAAGAAAAATTTCTTAAGAAAAATCTTACAAACGAAGAAATTTTCAAATTAAAATAATTTCCTGACGTTTTCGGTATTTCGCTTACATAAATTCACTTCAAAGTGCCAGTGTATTTATTGTATGTATTCAGAGACAACGTGCGGTTTAATTTCCGTTTGAAACACCTTTTTGCCGGTTCTTCTACTAATGAATACAACAATTCAAATTTGTTGAACTTTTAATTGATTTCTTGATATTTTCCTTAACAAACTTTTTGTTTGAAATTAGAAAAAGTAGTGTGTGTGTGTGTGTATTGGGTAAGTATTGAAATGTTTAAAAAAAATTAGTTTGGGTTAAAAATCAAATTTTAACTACAAAAAAAACCCTGTTATAGCAGAAATCGGACCGTTTTCTTCCGCTTAGCTTTTACGCTGATATTTATCCGTTATAAAGTCTATCAACTCAAAGTTAATTTTCAGCTAAAATTTTGAATCTCAGAACCAATTAAATGAAAATCAATACAAATGTATGGATAATCATGCTTCGGCTTGCGTCGTTTCGGTTCGCGGTGAGTTTTTCCGGTCCCATTACCGATGCAAACCGGGGTATTGGTATAATTTATTTCTAGTGAATATTTTGGTTTTCGATTAAAAAATTTCGAACCCTACAAACGAAAACTCCAAGAAAATCGGTTGATTATTTAAGAAGATATGTATAGGGAGGGGGAGCTGTTAACCCCCTTGCCTTATTTCACGCCCTATTCCATGTTTCCTTTTAGATGTTTGAGTCTGCATGACAAATTTTAAGAAAACCGGCTGGTTAATAAAGAAGATATAGGGAGGGTGAGCTTTTACCCCTCTTGCAATATTACACGCCCTATTTCCTTTCAGATTACAGTGTATGCATGCCAAATTTTAATAAAACTTGTTGGTTGGTGAGGAAGCCCTTACCCCTCTTGCCCTATTTTACGCACTATTCCCTATTTCCTTTCAAATGCTACAGTATCGGCATGCCATATTTTAAGAAACCTGTTGGTTAGTGAGAAAGATATAGAGAGGGGAGCTTTTACCCCTCTTGCCCTATTCCCTATTTCCTTTCATATGCTACAGTGTCTGCATGCCAAAAACCTTACGACCATTTCCCATACCTAACACTCATATAAAATTTTATTAAAATCGGTCAAGCCGTTTCGAAGGAGTTCAATTACAAACACCGTGACACGAGAATTGTATATGTATATTAGGGTGGGTCGAAAAAAAGTTGTGCCAGTCACCCCTAGAATGAAAGATATGTCAATGAAGTTTCTAAAACAGGAAAAAACATTTTTTGCCACGCCCCAAAATACAGCACTTTTGGTTTTTTATATGTAGCGCTGCCAGCGTATCACATATCGTTGTTCGTGGCTTGGCACTGGCTTAATTTTTGCCTTTGGTGACTTTTCAGTCTGACCTCAAATGAAAATTTTTTTAAAAGTGCCAAGAAAGTCTTTGAAAGCTCTTGAAACTTAATAAATATGAGTTTTATTTTTTGAAGTCGTGGGTGGATTTTTTTTGCTTTTTGTATTGGGTTCTACCTGTTTTAATGTTATATGTATGTGAAAAAGAAAAAAGGGGCTCAATTTTGAGGCGTGGCATAAAAATGAGTATAATAAAAACCAGACATAATTAGTTTTAAATGAGCTTTCTTGGCACGTTTAAAAAAATTTACATTTGCGAGAAGGCAAAAGTGGCGCCCAGAATTTGAGGTCGGATTGAAAAGTCAATAAAAGGCAAAAATGAAGCCACTGCCAAGCCATGAACAAAGATATGCGATAGGATGGCAGCGCTACATATAAAAAACTAAAAGTGCTGTATTTTGGGGCGTGCCAAAAAAAATTTTTCTCCTGTTTTAAAAACTTCATTGACATATCTTTCATTCTAGGGGGTGACTTGCACAACTTTTTTTTTTGTATGGAGGTCGACCCGGTCTAATGTATATGTATATAGATTTTTGTCTTTGTTGGTGCTTTCAATATAATTTCATGTAAAAATAAATTGTTTTTCTTAAACTTTGGTGGGCGTAGGGAACGGCTTAGCCTTCGTCGATCGTCCTTAAATTGTTGTATCAATACCCACCAAATTGGCGGATAAGACCTAAAGAAATCCAACTTTTGATTTAAACGGTCACCCTAATGTACATACATATGTATGCACGTTTAATGAAGTTAACATATTGTAAGTATTCGCAATCGCAAATATTTAATTTCATTATTTGCATTCGCTTAACCTACATTCGCCTCGTTCCTACTTTTCAGTTCCCAAAAAAAACTCAGCTTTTCGTTAAAAGAGGAAAGCTAAAATCAAAATGTATATTGAAAAAAAAGATGTCGTCATTATTTTTGCATCGTTTTCATTTAATTCTTTTGGCGTGAAATATTTTAGACATAAAAAAAGAAACTAAAATATTTTAATTATCTTTCGTACACTCAAAAGAAAAATCAATCCATCCGAAACGGTCTTAATAGTACGGTGAGTACGGATTTTCTTAACCCATTAAAGACTGACCCCCGATTTCGTGGTCCGATTTTGATGAAATTTCACACTTTTGATATTATGGGCATCTATATTGACATAGCGTTTTTCTTTTATTTTTACCTGTCAAACCTTGGCCCCTAGACTTTGGGTATTTTTCTACCCACTTTGCTATTAAAGAGTTCTAAAACACAAGATTTTTTGAAAACAAAAAAATTTAAAAAACGCATTTATTGCATGCATGATATGAGTGTTGTGAGCTTATTTCTCTATGTACGTAGAATCAGTCCCAGCGGGTAAAACAAGAAGTACGGATGCTTTCTAGAAGGCCTTTGTACTGCTTCTTTTGGATGTATAAGAATGGGTTGTTATACATATGTACATCTGAAGGGTGTTTTTAAGCCTGATGGAACTTGAAATAGTAAAAATAACATAAAAAATTAAACTATAATCAAAAAATGTTTGTTATGAAAAAGTTATTCACAGCATTAACTTTTGAAAATTATTGGGCATATCGGCTGTTCTTGACGACACGCATTCTGAACGTCCAACTTTCTTCATTTTTAATCGCAGATATGTCTAGCGTGTAAACCGCGCCAAATTTTTCAGAACATAATCCATAAGGAGTCGGTAGGGTCTGTTGTGGATTGGGCTACTCCAAACGCAGCAAGTTTGTTTATGAACAAAGCCGTCAAGCCGAAAATGAAGCCATGTGCCACCAACATCACGAAGTGGTTTATAACTTGAGCATAAATGTCAAAAAATTAGAGAAGTATGACATGAGAGCTGAAGCCTAGAATTATCTACTGGTCTTTTGATACGATAATTAGACCAATCTTGAACAATGCCGCCCTAGCGTTGTGGACTAAGTCCGAACAGGTCAAAGCTAGAGTGATACTCAATAAGGCTTATCGCCTGATTGATAACGGAAGCCAATAATACATGTACCACTCAGGCTTTAGGAGCTATTCTGCACATTTCTTCTTTAAGCATATCTATAAAGGAGGAGCCCTGCAGAATGCTGAAAACATGCCAGGTGTCTGTGTGGTCAGGCCACATCTTTTGGATGTATCTTTTTTACACACGTTGTCATTGCTCTCGCTTCTTTCACAGTTACGTAAAAATGATAACGGGATCAAAAAAAATGATTATTTTACTTTTGCTTGTGCAAAAAACCAAAACAAAAAATGTTATTCCTTCTCTTCTCCCCTCTCATAGAAGGGAATGAGCCGATGCATCCTTGCTAATGCTTTGGATGCTGCTATGGTGTATGCCTGGAAATTACAGTGCATGCTAAGAAAACCTGAAGAATCTGCCATCATGAGGATAACTTTGTATTAAGCGTGACCGTAGTGGTCAGTGTAAAGAAAAACCGAGTTTGGTTGTACAAAATTCAAATTAAAGTTACACCCAAAGGCTTGTTTTGCACAGTTTCATGCTGGTGTCCCAAAAAAACATTAAAAAGATAAACTTATCTCAATAATGGACCACATTTGTGATATTTATTTCATAATTTTTTGACTAATGATTAGTTTATTTTACATAAAACAAAGAAAGCATTTTTACTTGCCAAAAAAATTTAAGAAAAAATGTGTGTTTGAACCCTCTGACAGCGAGGTGGGTATTTAAATACCCATGACATTGAATCAAACCTGTAGACAACGTTATTTGCCCAATTTAGCTAATATTTTTTTCTAAAGCAGAGCACACCTAAGGCTATAAGTCATCAAGAGAGTTTTCCGATTTTCTACTCTCCCAATTCTCCAGAGCCGTTGTCGTTCACTTTTTCCAAATATTAAAAATTTTTAACTTTAAGCCGTTAACTTTCCCAATAAAAAGAGGTAAAATTTAACTTCAAAAATTTTTTAAAGTAGTCCTATCCTTTCTTTATATTTCTGTAAAAACCAATTTCCGATACCTTTTACCCGAAGATAGCCAGAATTTTTCTACGAAGGCACTGTTTTTGGGTATTTAAATACCCATTAGTCCTTAATGGGGTTAAATCATGTACAGAAAGATTGATTCAAGCACGGATTTTTAACCCTTTCAGTGTCAAAAATAATTTCTGGCGAAATAAAAATCTAAAAATTTGTATTTAAGGTAATGTGATGGCGCTGAAGCCGGGAAAAATAGTAGTATTCGTCTCAAGCACCTCCCCTGGATTTTAGGGAATGTCGAATATATTCGACATTGACCTTCAAGGATACCTATTGTTACGTATATATGCTTCTCTTTGGTACGGAAATAAAAGAAAAAAAATAGATTTTTTACGATTTATCCGTTAAATATTTATTGAAATAAGAATTTTTTTTTGCAATTTCACACCTGCTGTTGTTTTCTGACAGTGGCACACAATGAATGCCTCCATGGTTTTCGGCTATTCGGACTGTTCACCAACTTATATTGCTTTTAAGAGTCAATAAAAGTGTAAACTTCGGAACTCAGTGGACGTATTGACTTGGCATATATATAAATCATCAATATTTTCTTCTGACATAAAGTTCTGCTCGCCAGGCACAATATCCTTTGATTACACTTGTGGGATTTCAAATATGACGTCATCATCATCATCTTCAATTACGTCCTCAACATCCGAATAAGCTTCTAACATGGCCATTACCTGATCATTATTTAATTTTTCCATTGTCTATGGAAATCCGTAGAGAAAATGTTATGATTTCTAAATAAAAACACTATTTTGTAGTGCTTACTAATAAAAAAAATACAACCTCTTAAGGTAAATGTCGATTATATTCGACAACCGAAAAAGGTCCACAAAAGAAACTTCAATTTATTTTTGCAATATTTTTTTCAAGTAAACACTTATTTACCTTTGTATCAATACTAACAATTTTTTTTAATATCGCCTGATCACCGAAATTATTACTTTTTGCTTTCTAAATATAACCTTTTTACAAATTTTCTGACTAGTGTACGACAATGCGCTCAATAATAAGATAATAAAGACAATGCCTACTATAATAACAAATTAAAATAGCAAAAGTGTCTCTCTTTCAGATAAAACAAAAAAAAATATAATTAACTGTACATTTTTATACATTAAAAGGGCGAAGAAGCAGAGTACAATGTAATGTCGAATATATTCGACAAAAACACTGAAAGGGTTAATCGCAAAATACTTAAATTATCCATATTCAATCCCGATTTCGTACTTGAAATAATCCGAAAATGAGATTGATTTAAGTAAAACTAAGATTGAATCAATCTCAAAATGCGTTTGATTTAAGTATTATAAAGTTGATTTTATCCCGAATTAGAAAGAAAAAGTTATTATGATTGATTTACTTACTCGTATTACACCTTACAGAATGACAAAACACCAACATCATGCACGAAATGGTTTTTACTTTAGAAATCTTATGTACATACATATTTAACCAAAAATGTAAACTAAATGAGAATCAAGAGTTAAAATTTACTTTCTAGCCCTTCGTGGTACACATGAGTCTGGCCAGACCTTTTTTCAATGTGTATAGAAAATCAAAACATTCGTAAACCGGAGGAAAGTTTAATCTTTTCTTTGCGTGATTTAAGAATTTCATACTTATTTCAAGAAATTCCGGGATTAATATTCGAAAATAATCCCATTAAGGATTGTTTTGAGTACGTTTTAATGTTATTGGTACTTGAATTTATGAGTACGACTCGTACTTAAAGAATCCATAAAAAACTTGATTTTTCCGAGTATTTTTCTTTCTGTTTATTTACTCTAAAATTTCAAATCTCATAACTATTTCCATCTGCTCCAAGTGGATGCAAAAGAAAGATTGTCAACTTGTTTGACCAAGTAAATGGGAAGTGCGAGCAGTAAAATACAAAAAGTAAACCTGGATGGTCCAAACAATGAGCAGTATGAGGAGGAGTTAAAGAAGGAGAACGCAAAAATTATGAGACATTATTCTGTCATTAAAAAAAATGCTGAAAAGAACACAAAGCAGACAGGATAATGAAAAGTACAAATATCTAAAGGGTGTTTTTTAAGACGCATAAAACTTCCGATGGGGATTACTGTAAAACTAGCTGTTATATTTACTAACAAAGTATGTTTGACTTTGTTTTTTAGCATAAATACTTTAGCAATCCACGAAGCAAATACTTATGATGAAATTTTAAAAATTTTATAAATGACTAGCATTTAACTCGCTTCTTTGTTAGCGTCTCCTTTTTCTTCGTGGACATATCTGTATGCCAAAGTGTATTTTTCTAACTTTTAACTAGTTTAAATTCAAGTACATTACAAAGTAGGGGGTTATACTTTGAAATCGGGCCTTTTCTTTCATGAACACATTTATATGACAAAAAAGTACCAAAAAGCCCTCTTACAGATTCTCATTCACTCAAGGCATGGCATGTTGAATCTTATGTTTTAAAGTCTAACATTAACGAAATAAAAAAAAATACCAGTTGTAGAACCAAAAAGCTAAAGTAAAATATCAAATTTTCCGTATTTCCCCTTTTTGGTACTATTTTTTCCCCCATTAAAGTATTAAAAAGTTCAGTATTGTAGTGGGATCCCATAATTTAATACGAATATGTCAATGAATGGAGAAAGAAAAATGTTTTGTAAAAAAAGTACAAAAAATAGTTACGATTTTCACCCCTTAAATGATCGAATTTCGAAAAAGTATCAAATTTGTATTCGTATTTTTCTGATAAGTTTCGAATGGGGTATAAACTTTGTTTCTATGTTTATTGGTTCAAACTATAGATAGGATGTCAAAAAAGTACCAAAATTCAAGTTTTACCCGTTTACTCCCTAAAAGGGCCGAATTTCAAAAAAGTACCAGGCACCTGTCCGCTTTTTTTCTAAATAACAACGATAAGTATTACATTTTTTTGCATCTCTTTTAGTTTTGGAGATATAAGGTTACCGAATTTTCGCGTTTTACCCTTTTTACTCACTAAATATTCGAATTTCCAAAAATCCCGCCTAAGTGGATCGATTTGGGGAGTGACCAATCTTTGGTCCAAATTTCAAGTTTTTAGCTTCAGACGTTTAGGCTGTGCGATGATGAATCAGTCAGTAACGTTACAATTTTATATATGTATATAAATAGATTATCTGTATAATATATAAAATTGTAACGTTACGTTATTGCACCAGAGATAGGTCACTCCTCAAATCGATCCACTAATACGGGATTTTTGGAAATTCGAATGTTTCAGACCTATCTTTTTCTTGATATTAAAATTTTTGCATCATAAATTCTATTGTTATATCGAACAGATTTTTTTTAGCTCTATACCACAAAAGTCTTTAACTCTGCTTCAAGTTTTGTAAGACAATCTAATAAAGAAAATGTTCAGAATTTGAAATTGACTAAATTTGCGAATATTCGACTTTTATCAAAGAAGTTATTAGGATTTAAAGTAGATTTTGGGGATTTTTTTGGGGATAAATCCCCAAAAACCTGACAGCGCTGGTTCTTTAGAAAAAAAGAGGACAGGTCTCTGGTACTTTTTTGAAATTCAGCCCTATTAGGGAGTAAACGGGTAAAGCCTGAATTTTGGTACTTTTTTGACACCCCATCTATCTTTTGAACCAATAAACATACAATAAAAGTTTTTACCACATTCGAAACTTATTAAAAAAATACGAATAACAACTTGGTACTTTTTCGAAATTCGAACATTTAAGGGGCTTAAATCGTTACTATTTTGGTACTTTTTTTACAAAACGTTTTTCTCCATTCATTGACATATTCGTACTACATTATGGGCTCAAACTATAAAACTGATATTTTTTATACTTTAATGGCGGGGGAAATAGTACCAAAAAGGGGAAATACGGGAAATTTGATATTTTCATTAGCTTTTTAGTTCTACAACTGGTATTTTTTTAATAATCGTTAACATTGGGCCTAGAAACATAAAATTCAATATGTAATGTCTTGAGTGGATAAGAATCTATGAGGGAACTTTTTGGTAATTTTTTGTTATTTAACTTGTACTTTTTGAATTTCCGTTAGTATTGGACCTAGAAACATAAAATTCAAGATACAGTGTCCTAAGTGGATAAGAATCTATAAGGGGATGTTTTTGGTACTTTTTTGTTAATTATCTGGTACTTTTTGAATTTCCGTTAATATTGAACCTAGAATCATAAAATTCAACATGCAATGTCCTGAGTGAATGAAAATCTACTAGAGGAACTTTTTGGTACTTTTTTATTCATTAACTGGTACTTTTTGAAGTTCGGTTAGTATCTCACCTAGAAAGATAAAATTAAACATGCAAGATCCTGAGTGAATGAGAATCTGTAAGAGGAATCTTTTTGGTACTTTTGCGTTCTTTTACCGGTACTTTATTTAATTTTCGTTAATATTGGTCTTATGAACATAAAATTTAACCTTCAAGGTCCTGAGTAAATAAGAAGCTGTACAAGCTTTTTTGGTACATTATTTCATCTTTACGCTATGGTGCCGAATGTTTATCTAACATATAATTTAAATATTGATATTCTTTTTAGTTAGGCTTGAGTTCATCCAATTAAATTTTCATTAAATTAATTTAACTGAAAGAAGAAATTTTTACAACTAGGAATTTTATTAAAATTGATTATTTTCTTAGCTGAGCTGGGGCGCGAACATGGGTTGAATTTACATGTTTCAAGAATCACCACATTCTATCATCAGAATTCTTTGAGTTCTTACCTCTGCACCACTGCGGTCCCCGCCAGCCAACAGTCAAACATCAACATACTGGTGGTTCGAAATTTGCTGTTATTATCATTTTCAATTTTATATTATTTATATCAAGCTGTAAAAATTCCTTCCTTCAGTAAAAATAATTTAATGAACTCAGGCAGAACTAAAAATAATATCAAAATTAAAATAAACAGTTTAACCAAAAATCACAATTTTTTATTTAAATAAATAAATAATGAATTTAAATTAAAAAATTAAAGAAATAAATTCCCACATTCTATTTGTTAAATTTTTTTTATTTATGTTCCAAAATTTTGGTTATTCCATTGAATTGGTTGTATTTTATTTAAAAAAAAAAATAATTCAATGCCTCCAAAAAAAAACACCCCTTAAGTACATCAATGACCTCATTTGTAAATTCAAAAACATTTTTAGGATTCTTCCTTGATCTATTGGCCGAGAGACAGACACCTTAGAAAACAAAATCATAATATGCAACGTTGTAACGCAAATTACGAATATTATTGATTTTTCTATTCTTCTTCTATTATTCGCTTTATTATATTGGCTGTCAGGATTCTATTATTGTTTTTTTTTTCTGTTTTCGAATTTACTCACATTGCATGCTTACAGGACATTAACACGATTCAGGCATACCTTTGTTTATTTGACCTTTTGGTATTTTTCTTAAAAACGTTTGTTGTTTAGAAGCCAAAAATCCTGTGTATTTTTATTTATTTAAAGAGAATTGTATTTATTTTAAAACGTTAAGGTTTTTTCTTTTAAATTTTCTTGTTTTAATTTTAGTTAAAATAACGTTTACACAATGCCGAATACCGGTGGTGGAGGCTACGAAGAAGTAGCCGCCGCTAGACGCGGTCGCTTTCGTGTCACCTCAACTCAACCTCAAGGACCACCAGAAACAACATTGGGTCGATTTCGTTTAATGCCAACATGTAAGTTTATATAATAGAAATTTAATATTTTTTTTTTTTTTTTGTTTTAGCAACTTTCTGCTAAATTTATTTTTTATTATTAAAGAAATCTTGATAAAAATAATACAGAAAAAAAAGTTTTACGTGCAGTGATGCCAATAGTAGGAAATTTTCCCTTTTTAGGGATTTTTTCGGAAAATTTCAACCGTAGGGAAAAAAGGACAGATATTTTATTTGAAGGAAAATGAAGGGAATTTTTAAAATATTCAGATCTGTCACCGAAATCAATTCCGATCGAAAGTGATTTCGTTTTATGTGAAGCAAGATACGAAAATTCTTTAACTTTTGTCTTATTTTCATTTAAAATTTTTCATATACAATAGCATTTAAGTACAAATGTACTAACAGAAGCCCTAAACCATGTGCCCTAGCTGCCTGGCAATCTTCAACAATTGCCAAAACCATGTTAACGAACTTTCTAGAAATGATTCTTAACCTCGTTTAGGTAGCGCTTTGGTAGCCGCAAAAGTGAAAAATTTCGCGAATATTTTTCAATTTTATTTGTCTTTTCTTTACTTCAACATTGAGATACTATGATATCTATTACAAAAATATTGAAAAAAATATTCGTATTATATTTATAATGTTGATGGCCCTGGACTTGCAAATCGCATTCTCTTAAGTTGTAGTTGATTGTTTCCTTGAATTTTTAACGGTTTGCTACCTTTGGACCTGAACAGGGGAAAAAAGTTTAAAAAAATCGATTTTTTTAACGTTTTTTTGCGATTTTGATCTTGAAGATGAAGTTTTTTTGATTTTCGTTATGGCAAGACCTACAACTTTGTCTCAGAGGATAAATCAAAATTCCGAACGGTTTGCAAGATCTGAGCCTGAAAAAATGATCACTTTTTTGCAAAAGTTACACTGAGCCCCCAACTCTTTGGGGTGCCATAAAAAAAGTGCATGACTTTGGGCAAAACTGGGAGACACGGGTCTTTTTTTTTATTGTCTTTTATCACGTAGTTTTGTCCGTATATGGTTATTTTTCCATGACTTAAAAAATTACACTCAGTGTTATTTAAGACTTTACAGATTCACTTTTCATTTTAAACTATCTTCAAGATAATCGGGTGTGTTCTAGAATCCGAATCTACTCGAAAGTGCACTACTTCAGCATTTTTGGTGTTCTGCATTTCACATTAGAGTAGTAATGGGTTGGCGAAAGTAAAACGAATCAACTTTCAGTTTAATATGTGATAACATTTTTCACAAAATAATAAATTTAGTTTTTAGCTTAAAATCTAATTTATCCAATTTAATAAAAAATATATCGTTATCTAAAAGGCAAAAGGTCCTAACTAACCCTAAATATAAAATCAAATTTTTAATTGATTTTGATGTAAAATTATAGCACATTTTCTTTTTAACGATTTTTATGTTATTTTCAGACAATTTGTTTATTTAATCGATTTAGCGATCTTTAGTTTTGGGTTTGTTTAAAATTTTGCAATGTTTTGCGAAATTTAGCCATGTTCGTGATAGAAGCGATTTGTTTCTGTAAGTTTTCTGATTCTTTACAGCTTTAACGATTTATAATAAATAGTCGACTTTGCTATAAAGCCGCTGTTAGTAAATTTTTGCGAATTTAGCACTTTTTACAGAATTTTTGGCATTTTTTTATAGTTTTAGGGACTTTTAATCAATTTTATGGCTGGTTGGAAATATGGAAAAATTTCGCTATTTTTGTAATTTTTTTTGTAATTTTCCGACATTTTGTTTTATAACCTATTTAGCGATAATTTTGCAATTTTTCGCGAATTTTGGCCATGTTCGCCAAAACGATTTTTAAAAAATATAAGACATTGCTATCATGCAGCGGTTAGCGAATTAGCGATCTTTAGTTCAACAAAAGTTCGAATACACAAAAACATGCTGATTTGAGAACACCAATTTTTGAATTATGCGGATTCCAAAATTTTTCGTTTTGAATTCGATTCGAAACCTAGAACATACCTGAATATATCGACCCCTTTGTGCGAAATTATCGCATATGCCAATTTTTTTGAAATTGAGTTTTTGGTGCAATCTTGTCCCACATTCAAAGAGACGTCACCTGACAAAATATTGAAGGCGAATTCCACTTCGTTGCTCCAAAAATTTAAAATATATTTTTATTTTGATATTGCAAGCAATAGCAGAGAAAAGTAGAAAAATGGTTGCCCTGTTAGATTTGGTTTTTGTAACATACGATAATTTCGCGCAAGGGGTAAATATGTTTGATAAAAAAACCTGATATCTGGATTCCCAACTTAAGGCTTCAAAATCGAGCTTAAAAGCTTTTTGTGAATCTGTATCTCTTAAACTACTAAGCTGATTAAAGAGTAGTATACAGAAAAGTCATAAAGCTTTCAGACTTTTAGCTTTATAAACACCCTGTCGCTTTACAGAGTAAATAAAATCAAGGTAGGCAACCGAAACGATGTTCGGTATCAGTGCTTAAATATACATTTTACAAAGAGAATACAATTTTTACAACATTTTAGAGAAAAATCCTTTTAATAATTGAAAGGAATTTTACAGCATAAAATGAATAAAATTTTTTTGATAAAATTTGCATTCTTGACTGGCCGGGGTATTGAACCCACGTTCTAAGCTAAGGCACAAGTTGTGTTGAAAAAAGTTAACGAGAAAAAGAAAGACAAAAGACATGAAAAACAGAGGAATGTACTTTGGATTTCAAGAAGAATTATCGACAAAAATTTCAATTTAAATAAATAATCATTCATAAATAAATTTCTATCTACCAAAGTAAAAATACCATTTGGCTTAATGATGGATGTTTGACTATTGACTGCTAGCCATCGTTAAAGGCGGTGAGTTTTGAACGGCAAAGATTTCTGAAGAGATAGTGTGGTTGCTTTTAAAACATGTCAATTCCCCGGTCCGTCAAGAAAGAAAAATTATCAAAAATTTTTATTCATTTCATGTTGTAAAATTCCTTTCTTCATAAAAATAATTTAATGAAAATTAAATTAAATGAGCTTTACCCAGATTAAAAAAATACCAAAGTTGTTCAAACAGCGCAAATTTTTTTTATTTAACATAAACAGATTCCTACGACGATTTTAATGGCGTATTTGGTCCTGACTTTCACACCAACAAAAAAAAAAAAGAGACAGCGTTACCCAAAACGGGAAACTCTTTAAATACTGAGTATTTTTATAGTTTTGACGACTAAAAAGACTTATTTTCCTTTGGTATAGGTAAAATAAGACTCGTTGTTTTTTTCTGTTTAGAGTTGCAAAGTATTGAATTTAAAAATTATGTATTAGACTACATTTTTAAAAATTTTCCTGAATATGGCTTTCTTTTTTAAATTTTTCGTTTTAGCCAACTATGGCAATATATCACCCATTCTACAAAGAGGCCGTTTTGCTGTAATACCAGAAGAGCCTCATGGCTCTCCTGCCCAAGGAACCCCGCCAGCAGGACGGTCTTTGCGTTCACCTTCGCCAGAATGGGATTTTGATATAGAACAGGTAAGTTTAAAGTTAAGTTTGTTTATTCAATAATGTTTAAGAAAAAGAATGACTTTCAATTAAAAAAAAATTTGTTACATAATTAATAAATGAGGTACCCCTTAATCACTTTTTAGGTTTAATTCTCAGCTCGTTTCTTTTTAATCAGCTGTTTTTCGAACTCACCCGCACATATTAATGCTTTTTATTGTGTTCCTGGCCATGGCTGCCACATTTTACGACTTTTCGTCATTTTGACGATTTCAGGGTAAAAAGTAAACTATGAAGGTTTTGACGATGTATGACCTAAATTTGCTGATTTTTCAAATAAAAATTTTTTTACAAAAGCTACAAGTAATATTTCTAGGGCGTGAAATTTTTTTGCAAATGCATGATTTTCCTTGAAGGTTTAATAATTAAGTGAATAAGCTATTTATCAGAATCACAATTTTTTGTTAAAATGGGATTTTTAAGATCGATTTTATAGTGCATTTGTTTGCATATTTTATCGTGCATGCATTTTTTTGTCAAATAGAGTTTACAAATGCATTTAAGTTCACATATTATGTTAGTTTTTGCTGAAAAAAGCCAAAGTTTTTGTTTTCATTCAAATGATTTTTGGTATTTTTGAAAACAAACAATTTTAGCGCTCAAACAGAAATGTTATAAATTGCTTAAATAACTTATTTGGGAAAAATTAATTTATAACTGTTTCAAGTTACTGTTATTTTAATGCTTGCGGCAGTAATATTCCCGTGTAAGCAGTTCATAGTACAAAATACGCTTTATTGTCTTCGTCGTATATGTTGCTCGTTAGCCTTGTGTTAGGTACAATAGTTTACGCTTTGGATTCTGGTAATAAATTCATTTTTCATAGCACTGAGACTGCATTTCCGATGAGTAAAATTGCTGTTCGATAAGTCTCATTTAATATTTGTACTCATACTTTTGAACTATTTTTAATTTTGTTACTCTAACGATTAAAGATCTTAATTGAGTCACGTCCCTAAATCTAGATTTTGCATTTTTAAATTTTGCGCTCGTCATCTAAAAATAGGCAGTTAAACTGTTGTAGCCTTCTCGGATGTCATCCTGAACAATACAACAACAACCAAAGTCATCTGAAGACAAGCTTCGTTAATTTATCCTACCAATGTTTTAAATATGCATTTTTTCAAAAACTGCAGTCGAAACCAAAAACTGGCCAACAAAAAACAATTTTTCGCTTTTTTGTTTTGACAGCGACTGTTTACATTTAATGAATTAGAAGTAAAAGCAAAAGTTTTTTTTTGCCAATGACAAATGAAGAAGTGGAAGAAATTACAGTTTTTCTACTTTGACTGCAGTTTTTGAAACGCTGTAAATATGTACCTATTTTAGATTTTTTACAACTTTAATTTTTCATACATACCTATTTAAAATATGCTTGCTGTTCTTTTTTAAGGTTGGCCTGAAAAAGAAATGAAAACTTGCGTATATTTATTTATAGAAATTTTGTGGGGCTATAAATTTCCTTTTATTTTAATTTAAACAAACTGAACATGGCTAAACATTTTCAAAAACTACAAAAGTTAATTTTATTTAACAATGATGAAAGGCAATTTGACGATTTTTTTTCGTAAAATTTTACGATTTTCAACACATCTGGCAACTATGTTACTGACTCATTTTCTTTCTTTGTTGGTGTAGTTTGTTGTTTCTTTCCTTATCTACATATTTCTTTGTTTTTTTAAGTTCGTTTTTAAAAAACAGCTGATTGCTTCTGTTCGTTTGTTGATGGTAATTCGGGTTGGTTTCTTATGGTTAATTTGTTGTTTTTGTTTGCAAAACAAGTTTATATTGTTTTTATTTACCTTACACACAGATATTTTTAAACACATATACATTCTATTTAAAAAAATGTGTTTTATTTTTTTCTATTGTGTTTCTTTCCCAATTGGAATTGAAAAAATGTAAACAATTAGTTTTTTTATTGCTGGAATGTTGTGGTTTTTACACGCGCCTTGTCGTTATCGCTGGAACTGTTTGACAAAGAAACAAAACTTTGAGGTGAACTTGTTGAAATTGCTGCCAGATTGTTTATAATAAACTTCAATTCATCTATTAAGTTAAACGATGATGAGAAATTAATATCTTTTGACGTATTTTCATTATTTCCAAGTATACCTATAGATATCGCTATAAATATAATAGAGGAGCAATGTGATAAGGTAGAAGAACACGCTATTATCGAAAATAACTTATTTTTACGTATTATGAAATTTTGTGTATGTAATTGGTAATAGATATTTTCAATTGTACAGTAATGTATATATATGTTCAACTAAAGGGACTTTAAATGGGATCGCCAGCAACTCCAATTGTAGCAGGTATTGGAGAAAATTTCTAGATCATTAAGAAAAATAGTTTTCCAAAGGAAATGATATTTAATTTTTCAACACAATATAACCATAGAATAAATTATTCCAACGGTAATACGGAACTAAAATTTATAAATCGCTAATTTATGTATCAAAATTTTCGGAGAGATTAGAAAAATCTAATATTTATGATACGAAAAAGTATAAGATTGCGCATATGTAAATCTTATAATACAATAGGTAGATTATCGACTAATATGAAAGACAATATGAATAACTTGGAAATGTCGAATATAGTTTATAAAATACCTTGCAGGGGAAATGTTAATGGACAAGGTGGTAAAGTATATGTTGGTACAACAAAAAATAAACTGAAAACTAGCTAAGCAGGACTTAAGTCAGATCAAAACTATAGAAATATTTCACCACACAAAAAGCAGCTAATCCAAACTATTATCCTGATTCTGAAAATACAGCAGTGTTTAAAATCAAAATTTTAAACACCAAATTTCCTTTTACATATTTTGAAATTACATATTTTTTAACGGAATTTATTAACAGAGTTTTGAATTTACATCTTAATGTTAATATCATTAATCATTACATGATGTTAGGTTTCTATTATTGTGAATTATACCTTAAAATGTTATACTGGAATTTTGCTATACAAACATTTGTTAACGAAACGGGCTTGAAATTGTAAAAAATAAAAAGATGGCCATCGATGAGCAACAATGAAATCTTAATTTGTACTTGTACTGAATCTAACCCTAACTCTTTTTTTTTCTTACCCCAAAACCTTAATCAAACTCTAATTCCTTTATAATTTCTTCTGGCGACGAGAAATTATAAAGCTGCATATAACAAGAAAACAGGAACAACCTTACTAGTAGTTGTCTTATACGAATACCTTTATAGGCACAGCTAACTCTAAGTCGACTAAACTCTAATAAGCCAACTATCTAACCTCCAGAAAAGATAGAGAAAATAATTATAAACGTAAATTTATGTTAGAAATGTTGCACATTATAAACGTACCTACAATATCGAGAATTAATTTGAAGTTAGATACTGAAAGTTTAACACAAAATTATAGACATTTAATTTATAAAATAGAAACGGAAGTTTATTTATACTGTAATAGATTAGGTTTGAATTGAAAGCCCTTTTTTGTATTTAATTGAAAATTGTTACATAACAGTTTGTAAAATGTTTATGTTTTGTGTGTATGTACCCTTTTTATACTTAAGTGTGTTATGTTTATCTTTTTTATGAAAGAAACCTCAAGCTTAATTAAATAATAATAATAATAATATAAGAATATATTATTAATACCTACTGCCTATTTCCGATGTTCAAAAAAAGCATTCTTTATAGAATTTGTTGTTGTTTTAAATGTAATTGTTGGAAAGAAAAAAATTCTTTCGCACATCGGAAATATGCTTTTAGTGTTCCAACAGAATTGAGTCTTCAACTTTAAGTAAAAATCCTAAATTCCATAATTAAATCGTCGGCAGTAACTTCAAATCCTCTCATTTATTTCTTTGTTTACAAAATGAATGAAATTTAATGAAATCATGGTAGCATTGTTAAGAGAATAAAGGCCCAACTTTAATATGCTTAAGTTGGCTTAAGCAATTGTGCGAATACGTGTAAACCATATGTTTCAAACCGTATTGAAATTAAAGAAGTTTTTTTTGTTAAGTTTTATAAATCCGTCATTTGCATAAGCAAAGAGCGAAATTGATTGCACCTTCCATACGGAATCAAAGGCCCAACCATAATGTGCTTAAGTTGGCTTAGGCATATGTATGTGCGAATACATGTTAATTATATGAGGCAAACCATATTGAACGTAAGGAAACTTTTTCCTAAGTTTAATGAAACTGTCATTTGCTTAAGCAAGGTGCGAATCTTATTGCACATTCCGTGCGGAATCAAATGTTTTTTATTTTGTTTGTATATTTTTTAACTACTTTTGAGAGACTTTTGTTAATTTTTGACAGTAGGTTAAGCAAGGCTATGTACATATATTATGGTTAGTCCTCAAATGATTTGTAATCTAATTCTTGTGTTTTTAAATGCTTTTCAGCGGTTTTTGTTACTTTTTGACAGCAGCTTATGTATGTATGTATATTATAGTTTGGGTTTAAGTGTTAACATGATCTTTTCTTTTCAAACATCTGGTAGCTTCATTTCTTAAAAAAGCTCTCTCACACTCTTGTTATTGCTTTAACACACACGCAATATCAAAACAATAGAACAAGAAATTCTAAGCTAAAAAATGGGGTTTTTTATGTATGTTTTTATTTTTGGTGTCGTTTTAATGATGTCTTTTAATTTTTTTGTGGGTTTCACTATTTCTTTTCATAACGGTGTGAAAAATTAAAGTGTAATAGCAACAACAAAAGAAATTACTATTGAAATGAAATGACAATGGGTCAACACAAACACATTGATATTGATAATTTAAATTTCTGCTTTTTTATGTTAATGTATGTGTTCAAAGTAAATGTAAGAAAACAACAACAATAAAAACAAAATGGAAAACATTTTGGAATTGGGAAATTGCAGTTAGTGTTTCGTTAACTGTTGGACCATATGTACGTGTTTTTGTTTTCCAAAATTCCGAAAAAAATAACATAAAAAAAGAGTTTATAAAGTTTTTGTCTAAATGTGTTTTTTAATCGTGTGTTAGTAAAAATACGCATTTTTTGCGTTTTTTGGTAAACGTGTGTGTTAACAAATTGTGTTATCAAAACGTGCAACGCGTTTAAAAGAAAATATCAAATAAAAAATCTTGTATAACAAAAAGTGGTAATAAGATTTAATAAAAAAGAAAAAAGTTTTCAAAAGTGGAGTTAAAGAAAAAGCCTCGTGCTGAAAGAAGAAAACACGAACAAAAAAAATGTGTAAACAAATATGATGAAAAAAAAACAAATTTATAAAATCTTGTTTTTAAAGAAAAGTGTTTGATCAATGAAAAGTTTTTTTTTAAAATCAAAAGATTTTGACTTGATAATTTAGAAAATTTTTGACAAAACTAAAAATTAAGATCTTTCCTCTCTTATGTATGATTTCTTAAATCTATGTTTCATTTTCTTTTATTTCTGCTTCCCTCCCTTTTAGTATTTTACTCAACACCAGAGCTGTCAGATTTAATTTTCGCCATCATCGCCAAATAGTATATCGAAAATCGCCAAAATTTTTTTTTTATAGATTTTCGGAAAAAGCAAACAAGAGTAATTTTACCCTTACTAAATTTTCTATATTTAGCCTTATAGCCTATGTCCGATGTGCGAAAGAATTTTTTTTCGAACAATTATACCTATTTAAAACCAAAATAATTTCTAAAAACTTTTTGTTTTAAATTAAGTTGTTCGAAAGAATAAATTCCAAGGCGAATTTACACCAAATGAAATCATCTTGCTAACTTAAGCAACAGCTGATAACTAACCAATTGTCAAAATGGTGCACCGTCCGTCCTGGTGGTTCTGGGGAATCTTAACTGAATTCTATAATGTTCGTCTTAAATTTTGAAAATTAAAATTTATTTAAATTAATAAATTTCAAAACACACAATTTAAAATTAAAACCAAAATAAAATATATTTGTTTGAATTGCTTACTACAGTGTTGAAAAATTATTTTACAGTGTTGTAAACGTTTTCAAAATAAGATCATCTAGTATGTATTCGCCTTGGTAAACCATATAGAAAAATTCGATTTTTACCATTAGATATGTAGGTACATATAGGTAAAGAACTTGATATCAATCGAAATTTGTTCAAAAGTGATTAACTTTCGGTATAAGTTCACCTATTTTTCCTTGCTACCCTGTATTATTATTGTTAAAATTTTGATAATTTAATTTTATTTTTTTATATCGCCATGTCGCCAAACACAAAATCATATCGAGAAATAGGTTTATAAATGGCGAGAAATCGCCACATCTGAGAGCCCTGCTCAAAACCTTAAAATATATACATACCAAGGCGAATTTAAAAAGGTAAACTCAACTCGTCAGCCGTTCACCAGCTCTCTTCACGGCGAATTAAAAAAACTGGGGAAACGTCAAAATGTAATTTTGTTTATGTCAAGGCGAATTCAAACAGGTAAACTCATCTCGTCAGCCGTGCATCAGCTGTCTCCACGGCGAATTAAAATATTTTCTTGAAAAACCTTCCAGTTGTTTTGACAATTGACAATGTTACATATTATGCAAACTGTCTGTTAGGCTTATTAGCGTTTACCATAGTATCTTTTAAAGACATGGCCTTTTGTTTTTTGATAAAAAAAATCACAAATTTTAGTCGAACGATTCCAAAATTTTTTTGTGGACATTTATGCTGATGCAATACTTCAGAATCAATGAAAACGTTGATTTTTAATTTTTCGCTAGTTAGGCCTTTTTGTGTTTCAGGTAACGATTTACTTATTTTTGGGAAAGACATATTTGCTTGAAAATTGTTTTTAAAAAATAAAAAACTGTATGTGTTGACAACGGTTTTCAATTCCTTTTTTAATTCTTCCTTTTTAAAACACTCAAGAATTTTTTAAGTTTTTAAGCACCTTTTCCACACTTATCAAAAATGGCAATCTTATGGCGTTTTCTTTTCTGATTAATATTCTGCATTTATTCTGCCTTTTAAGGCCCAAATACACTGATCAAAGTACTAATCAAGCATTGTGGTAGTATTAGTGAAAATGTGTTTGTATATGTGACACCGACAACGCTTGATGAAAAATAAAAAAATTTTGATATGACGGCGAATATTACGTCCAGCACACGTACACATTGAATTCGCCGGCTGGACAAGCATTTGACAAGTGTATTTGGCCCTTTACAAGTGCAACGTGTTCTTTTCTGAAGATGTTCCCCGTAAAAAGAAAAAAATGCTACATGTTCAACACTCATTTTAATTAAAGGGGCATTAGTGTAGCACTAGATTACTGCTGGTTTTGTTATTATATCAGCAAAAATAAATTATTTTTTGCGTTCGTCTCTCGTGTTTTTTTTTTACTTAGAAATTAGCTCCAAATTTTTAACGATAATTGTACTTTATTGTTTTATGCCGAAACTTATGTTCTTTTTTAAACGTAAAATAAACAACACTTTTGAAAAATCAGGATCACATTAAAAAATGTTGCCAGATCTCATGTAACACCTTTGTTGGTACACTTTTTTTTAGAAAAGAAAACGTCATTAATTAAGACCCTTTACACTGTATTAGTTGTTGATACGAGTAAGGTACAAGTTTTGCTACCATTTTCATATATTATGTACGAAACAAAGAAAAATAGGGGAAACTTATATTTAAATCCCCAAGAAATCCCCAAAATTTTTCTTTTAAATCCCCAATCCCCTAATGACTTTTTTGTCCTTTTTGCTCGCATTAAATCCCCAGCTTTGGGGATAAATCCCTAAGTCTGGCAGCCCTGAATTCAGCGTTGTCAACTCGGTACTTTTTTTACCGTTTTTAACGCTTTTTAAAAATTTTTGACGCGAACAATAATTTTTAAATTTTAATACTTGTCTAATTTTTTTTTTCGTTGGCTCTAAGTCAAATTCCAAAAAAAGAAGTGTTTAAGGGGGTAGAACACGTAATTTTGAACTAAAAATTAAATTAAAAAAATTTGATGTATGAATTGCATTAAGTCAGCTAATTAGGCCTATGTTATTTAATGTAAATAAAAAACTTTTCTTTACATTTTTTCCAACGTTTCGTCAATTATTTGTTGACTTCATCAGGGTTACGTAAATTTAACAGTAATTTTCACATTAAACTAAATATAAATAAATTTTACAAAAAACAAAGAACATTTAACACAAAAAAATAAATTAAAACCATAGCTTAAAAATTAATATCACAGTTCGAAGTTATATTGCAACTCTTGCTTATAGGTATCTCAATTTACTTATGTTTGGATGGGATAATATGGATATTATAGAAACATTTATTACTATTTTCTTCAGTTTCAAGTAAATATCAGTAAAATGTTAAAATGAAAATGTCAGAAAATAGGTATGTTTAATAAAATAAATTAGGATTTTAATGGATTTAATTGTCTTTTTCCCATGTATGTATATATTTTCCATTTTTTCTTTATTTAGCTATTAATCAGATAGAGAATTGTCAGGTTAGACAAGTTATTTTTCAAGCAATTCTATGATACTAATATCACCTTAAATTGACCATTAATATTGAAGATATAACGAAAAGAAAATAAAAGTTAACGGCTAATAAATCGGGATATATAGGTACCATAGGTTGCAGTAGAAAAAAATCTTTATATTTAGCAAAAAGTTTTCTTAGTGGTAAAATCAATACATATCTCTTACGTGCGCAAAATTGATTTAAGCATCAAATTTTATCACAAAATTTCTTAAAGTATTACAATAAAGATTTTATATATAAAACTAAAATAAGATTGCAGAAACTCGTTCGCTTTCAATATACATAAATGTACATACTTTAGCAATTTAATAAATGTGCTAAAACCGTTATTTAATATATTGCCAGTACCTCAAAAATGCTTTTTATCAAACAAACTTAATAAATTTATAATAACGATATAAGTTATGTATATCTACTAGGTATATTTATCCTATATTCTTAAGGATGTCCAGCGTTTTTGTTTAGCAATTGATCTTATTGTGCTGACCAAACTAAATTATTTGACGTATATGAAGATAAATATGAAAAGTTAAATTCATTTTTTTAAAAATATTGCATGCGATGAAAAATATATTAAAAAATATCGCATGCGATAAAAAAATATTATAAAGAAAATACGACTATTTACACGAAATTTTAAAGTTTTTATGAAAAATCAATCATTTTTATTTTACATTAAAACTTATTTGGCTTACTATAATAAAATTTAAGATTTTTGAAAAGATATGACAGACTGAAATTCTCATGAATGAGTTCCGTGAGTTATATGACCACTGTGCCGAAATCCTTCGCTCTCAGGGAATCAACCCTAATAAAAAAAGGAAGACTATGGACAAGGCTACAATAATCTATAAGCACTATATTCAAATTGTATTCACTTAGGCAAAATTTTCAAAAATGTATAAACATTTTCACAAATACAATTAGGATCTAGTGTAAATAGTCGTATTTTTTTTAATATTTTTTACCGCATGCCATACTTTTTAATATATTTTTTTATCGCATGCGATAATTTTTAATATATTTTTTATCGCATGCGATATTTTATAAAATGAATTTTACTTTTCATATTTTTCTTCACACACGTAATTATTTGATGATTTACAAAAAATTTCAATTTGAAAAATATCTAATCTGACGGTTAGTTTGATTAACAGGCGATATTGATACAAACTCACTTGAAAATATGTGTTGCTTAGCTTAAAGATTTGAAAAAGCTAAAGAAATTGTTGGCGAAACAAAAGAGAAGCATCGAAAAACTTGTACCAATTTACAAGATAGTTAGTTGAAGAGATACGGTGCCGATTGCCTTCCAATTTTAAAAGTTTAGGCAAAATAAATAAAAAGAGTCCGTAGACGAAATCTTACCTAATTTTAAAAATGCATGGCGAATAAATAATGCTATGAATAGGCTGTTGAGAAAATATTGCTCTTAAACGTTTCTCAATGCTTATTAAAATGCATTAGTTAAATCGCGTTTTTAGTCTTGTGAATTCATTCATGTTTAAAATTCGTAAACGAAGTGTATTCTATTGCTTACTCAATCCCAGCGGGAAAATTTGCAAGCACTTTCACTTTTCCGGTCTTTAAGAAGTTGTAGACGCAGTTTTATAAACTTTTTTACGCATACCATTCTGCCTGCTGCAAAAAGGTATTTTATACGGGTTTTTTTTTTTGAAAATACGTTTTTTTTCTAGATTTTTGTGCGTTAAGAGTTATCAACACTAAAAAAAATACGAGAGAGAAAATAAAAACAAGAGAATTTCTGTGAAACATTTTTTTTATTTATCATAGATTTTTTTTAATAATCTCTGACATTGTGTTAACAATTAATTTTTTGTTTAATTAAAAATATTATATATTTTTTTATATAAAAATCTTAAATTTTCTTTTAATTTCCTGTATTTTTTCATAAAAATTTTCTTGGAATAACAATTTTATTTGTTTTTTATTGTGCATTCATTCCTTTCCCATATATTTTTTTTTATTATTTTTTTAATTATTTCTGTTATTTTCTAGTGTTCTTGCGAACAATTTTAAAAAAAAAATTCCTTTGTTTTGTTAAAAATTTACTCCTTTGTCTAGATACTTTTGAAAACAAATAAAAAAAAATATTTAAGTTTTAAATAAAATTCAATTTTATTTCGCTTATTTACATAAGTACATTGGCATGAAGGCACCTTATTTAAACGTTATTCAGTAAAATGAATTTGTCTCTTCCTGTAATTGAGGATCAGTAGAAGAACTGTTAAACATCTTTGATATGACATTGCACGGTTTTCGATTTTAGAAAGAGAAATGCAATAAAATAAAAATAAATGTATAAGTAGTTAATTAATTTATAGTTCTACTTTGTTATATTTATATTAATAATAATGTTTTTAATAGAGTTGCCAGATTTGTATTATTAAAGCATTACAAAACAAACAAGAAAAAAAATAACTACCCTGCAAATATTATTGGACCGCCTGATCCATTTTGATTAAATGGACTACTCCATGGACTGGTCCGATGTAATGCAAGCATGGACCATGCCATTGTTAAAAAGTGTTTGTAGTGAGACGACATGTCTTCGTTTTTTAACGACATGTTTTCGTTTTTAAACGAGTTTAAAACTAATCCTCTTGTGTATACAATGGAGTAGTTGTAAAACTACTCCTTTGTAGTCCAAAGCTGGGTTATATGGTCCAGCCCTAGGACATCGTAATGTTAAATAGACCATGTTTTTTCCATACGTTTGGGTTACTTTTGGACTAGTCCTAGTCCCTAGTCCTAGTGTTTGGACTAGTCCTATTATTTGCAGGATACCTACAAAATTTTTAAAATTATACAGCAAAGGATTTTAAAATTTTTCTGCGTTCAATCAAAGACCTTCATGGGTTAATAATTCGGCTTGTTTAATACCTATAAAATGTGAAAGGTATTTCAAAAAACTTTCCAATGACACCCATATGATCTAAATAATAATTTATGCCTTAAGGTGGCTTTAGACGAAATGAATTTTTCAGTTGCTTTGTCAGATCTAAAATCGCTATCGTCACCTAAAATGCAAAATGGCTTAACAACAAAAAAACTCTAAATCGACTTTTTAGTTGATTTATGATGCACTAAACTAAATTACATGTCCCTATAAAATAAAAAAGTGTTGTTTCGCCCTTTGGCGTCTTAGACGACGATATGTAATTGCGCATGTCTGTAAAATTTTCTTTTCACTTTTCATTGTATTTCAGTTAAATAAAAATGTTGTATTTTGAAGAATGCGGCCACAAACAAATTATTTTCAAGTCAGCTGACGTTAGTTGAAAATACAACATGCTCTAATTGAACATTTTTTACCCTTCAGACTCGTGCTGACATTTACTTGCAGAAGCAGACTGCTAACTAGACGTTGTCTAAAACCAACTTAAAGTGATGTTGGCTTAGAATTTTAAAACTTTTATTATTCACAATTCACGCGTTGGCGTCAGAAAAACAACACTAAACATTTTTATTTCAAAAACACTTTCCTTGTTTGCCAGAGAGTAAGAATTCTTGACAAGTTCAAAATTCTATTTTATTCGTGCAATGGTAACACCTGAAGTTATTCAACTCATAATAAATTACGTAACTGTACATATTTTAAAGCGTTAGGCAATTCACTTATTATTGATAGCAACGTTGGCAATTTTAAAGGTTGGAATTTACTATTCTACACAATCGTACGATTAATTTACACGAAAATCTGACAGAAATCGGAGCGACATATGACTCCGCCATTTTAGAAGAAAATGCAGCTCTGATCGCATAGAATCTATAATTTTCATAAACATTAGCAAGTCGGACAGCCTTATCCAAAAAAAAATCTGTCACTCTTTTTGATTTTAAGGCACACCCGATTTTTTTTTAACAAATCGTAAGACTGAATAGGGATTTTGAAACTTTGATGGTTCATAAGTGCCTGGGAGGAAGCAAAACGATACTAAATATGTTAATTTCTGAAACATTTTTTTTGTCTGCCACTGATTTAGTAATCTTGACGAGTTCCAAATTCAATTTTGTTCGTACAATGGTAATACATGTTGTTATTCACTCATAACTAATAACATATTTTGAAGCTTTTGGGGGGTAAAGTAAAAAGTAAAACTTTAAAGATTTGTGAAATTTTTTTTGAATCATACTTCATTTAAGGCTGGTATTAAATACCCAATCATACGATGCATTCACCTGAATGTCTGATAGAATGCCGTCTGACGTAAAAAAGTTTCTGCAAAATATGATAAATAAATAATCTAGTATTTGCCCAGAGTTCGAAATTCGACCATTAGTATTTTTGCAAATATAAACGAATTTATATCTTTCGAGCATTTGCTTTACTCTTTTGGATCGATTTGACGAGTGACCAACCTTCAGTCCATATGTTATCTTCCACTCAAGTCCGTGAATGTTTAATTTTTTGTTTCTAGGTCCAATACTAACGAAAATTCAAAAAGTACCAGAATAAAGAATAAAAAAGTATCAAAAGTTAATTTTTATTGCTTTTCATCCACTCAGTACATTGCATTTTCAATTTTATTTTTCTAGGTAAAAAATTAAAAAAATTTAAAAAGTACCTGTTTTAGAACTAAAAAGTACCAAACAGCTCCATCTTACAGATTCACCTCCACTCAGGACTTTGCATGATTAATTTTATCTTTATAGGGTGAATATTAACAAAAGTTCAAAAAGTACCAGTTGAAAAACAAAAAGTACCAGCATTTTTTATCCTTTCCTTAATATTGTGTTTCTAAGTTCAATATTATATAAAATTCAAAAATTGCCATATGCAGCACTGAAAAGTAAAAGAAAGAAATTTGATTTGCCGTGTTTCCCCTTTTTGATAGTTTTTTCTCCTTTTTGAAATACCAAAATTTTCAATATTGCAGTGGGAAAACGTTTTTATGATACGTTTATTTGAATGAATGAAGAAAATGTTTTGTAAAAAAGTACTAAAAATAAGTAAGATTTTTACCCCTTAAAATTTCGAATTTCGAAAAAGTATCAAATGCATATTTGTATATTTTGGATAAGTTACGATTGTAGTATTAAATTTATTTCAATGTGTATTGGCTTAAAATATAGATGGGATTAAAAAATACAGGCTTCACCCGTTTACTCCCCAAAATGGCCTAATTTTTAGAAAGTACCAGACGCCTGTCCGCTTATTTTTCTAATAAAGAACGATACGTATTAACTATTTTTTTTTCTATCTCTTTTCGTTCTGGATAGATGAGGCTACCGAATTTATCCGTTTTAACCCCCTTTTTTACCCTCTCAAATTTTTGTAAGTAAATATCTTTCAAATGGTGTATTTTTTCCTTCAAATTGGTTGACATCCAGAGGTGGAAAATGTTCTAAACTGTTTTGCATTTGCCAATTTGAATATAGATTTGTTAAGAATAATATTCTATAATACTTAAAAATAGTTCCACGAAGGTTAAAAATAAATAGAAATTGATTCAATTTCAATAGAAATGATAACTTTTATTTGAATAGAACTCACATTATTCTTCCTTTATTCTTACATCGACCTTTATTTCACTGAGCACTACTCCTTCCCCTACATCAGGCAACCCTTTTACAAATTTGTTTTATCTTTATCAAGTCAATAATCATTAGAATGGTTTTCGTTTTAAATAACATTTATAATTTGTTATAACTAAAAAAATATTTTGTATCATATTTTTAGTAAACGTCGTCATTTATCAGCATTTAAAAAAGTAAATATTTTCTATACATAAAAACAGACGCAATCTAAAACAAAATAAGTAAGAAAAAAATTAGTTTATTTGTTTATTATCAATAAGAAAAAAAGCAACAATTACAAAAATACTTAAACTAAAGAAGGGAGCTGTAGTTCCCCCTTCAAATTCGAATTTGTTTAAATGTCAGTGATCGTGTACGCATATTTAATTTTATAGTTATTGTACTTACTGAGAGTTTGACAATTCAATAAAATAAAAACAAATTAATAAATAAATGTGTCAAAAAATTAATCATTGTAGTAATTTTTTTTTTTTTTGGTGACAAAGTGTGGTAATTTGTTGTTAAATAAAAAACTGATTAAGTAATTTTTTTAATGAAAGTAAATTCTACGAGATAATTGTTGTTTTTAAAAGAAAAATTTTTAAAAGGTTCGGATCATCAAAGAGAGCAGAAAAATAAAATTTTCCGCAACAGGTGGGTGTGATATTTTTTATTCTTTTTATTACAATCAAATTATTATAATTTTTTTTATTCAACTAAGAAAAAGGAATCTCTGTTTAATGTTTATTGAGGAGAGTTTATCTTTAAGTTTCTTTGTTAATTTTCACAATGCCATACTTTACAAGCAGTGCATAAGTGCTTTGTTTCAGAATTTCATATTCTAATAAAATCAAAGCTTGATTAGCAAAATCATAAATATAATTTTTTGTTCAATTGCCATTAAATTATGCTAAAAATAACTGTTGCCAATAAGTCTTACTTCTTGTCGATTTCAAGTAAAATTACTGTTTTTTAAAACTCAATTATAAAAATATAACTTTAAACTGCATATGGCCCCTTTCAACTATAATACTGATTATAAAGACATGTCAAAACTTTAAAATGTATAAAAGTGTGAAAAGAATTTGTAATGAAGTATCAAATTTACTACAGTTCTCAATACTAAAAAACAATCCAAAAACAACAGAAAACGAAATGTCCAACTATTTCTAACTAAAATTGTAAAACCAAAAGGAATTAGTTCGAACTTGTCAAAGTCTGCATCCACGTTGTAGTGAAGTCGCCTTGACTCCCACCAATTTTTAAAATTTTCTAAGTCGCAATTTACACTGTGGGAATTTCTTGCCGGATAGAAAAAGTTTGTCGGTAAGGGGACGACGGTGTATGCATGACACACTTCACTTCTTGCCTCTCTCGCCAGCAATAAATGTCCATTGTGTAAATTGCGACTAACTTGGCGGCCACACGATCCAGTTTTTCCATTCAATTTGCAATACACTCTAATTTGTTTACAAACATACTCACACTTTTTAAATTGACCACGAGATTGCTTTCAATTTCTCCTTTTCATTTGGTTGACAATTTTACTTTGAATTTAACAGCTGTTTACATGCTTGTCTTTATAAATTGTTTTCTTGGTGACATCTTGAAATTAAATTGCCTACAAATTGCGTGAAGCCTACGCCACAGCTTTTAATTTATGTTAATTTTGACAAACAGTATATGCAAAAGACTATCAAGAAAAACTTGACCGTGTGGCCGCAGGGTAAACGAGATTTTCCAATTTATCACAGTTGTATTTTTATAGAAGAAAACCAGGGAAGGAAAACTGTGTACTCTGTAGTTCTGTTTTGTTTTGTTATTCTCGATTTATCGAGAGTTGTATTTTTATTAAAGCACAAGAATAAAATCGGGGATGGAAAATGCTAATTTTATTCACAAACGTTGACTTTAATTTTTTTAAATAAAAAATGGCAGAATGATTAAAATAACTGCAAGCAAAATCGCCCAAAGTAATATATATATAAAAAATCGCCCAAAACTTTTCCAAACAAATTTGGGTGATTTTGCATAGGAAATATCAAAGTACAACTCTACTAAAATTTTTTCGTATGTATTTCAAAGATTTTTTTTATTGAGTTTGACAAAATTTCGCTCGAAATACTGAACAGATTGCCTGTGAGGCTTTTCTAATTAAATTAATGAAATTTTTAATTACTTTTTTCCTTTTCAAAATCAATCAAATAAAATATATCATTTTAATCGCCATTTCAAAGAAATGCCATTTGTTTATGATTAATAGCAGTATTGTTAATGCAACTACGTGATTGGAAGTGTAAAAATGTTGCTGTAAATTTAAAAATAAGTAAAAATTTCATTTAATCGTAGCTGAGATCAATAGCAATAAGGCAAATGATTTTTTTATGTCATTATTTTCAGTGATGATGAGATATGTCAAAGTTTTCGATCATTTTAAAGTTAAAGCAAATAAGAAAGTAAAATTGGTCAAGCGGGACAAATTGATACCAAAAACCACAGTATATAAAGACACATTTTCGATAGTGTACCCAATTTCGGACCCATGGCTAATTATGAACCCAACAAAACAAAATTATGTTTAGGGGTTTATATAATGCTACACTGAAAAGAAAAATCAATTGGTGTCAATAGTAAGTTAAGTGCGGATTTCTCTAAATCAAGTACAGAATGCTTGATTAAAATACGGATTATTCAAGTGTCCCGTAATTTAAATAATACTTGAAATATCCCGAAAGTGAAATTGATTCTAACCTAAACACTTAACTCCAGAGAACCAAGAGATAATATTTACCTACCGGTTTACACATATGTTTGTTTTACCATTGTTGTTGAATTCCCCCCCTTTTTTACAACAGTTCCCACCTGCAGCATGCCCGATATGGTTTTCGTAATTATTCTACTTTGAAATTTTGATGTTTTTAACTAAATCATTTCTACAAATAGAATTCGGGAATTTTCGCTTCTTATTTTACTGTTTACACATGAAAGTATATACGTTTGTCTTCTTGTAGTATTGTTGTTGTTTCTAAACAAAACAGGCCCCTATTACGGTTTACAACTCAACTCAGTTGAGTTGTAATTAATATTACTAAGTGTGATCAGTTGTAATTTTTGTTATGTTTTTGTACATCGCAATATAGCAAAGTTGTAAACCATAAATTAAAAATTAAGAAATAAGACCGATTCCAATAAAGTTAAATATTAATACCAACATAATAAAATTAATAATGGGCAGAAAGACTTTTCCGGAAAGAATGTTGTATGGGGCCATGTGAAATTATGGACCGATTCTCACTATTTTTAATAGGCTTTCTATGACAATTAATACGTTTACACGAAATTATCTTCGAAATTGCGACCTGCACTTTGCGCACAAAGTGGCATGGAAAAACATCCAGCCAGACGGACGGACATCGTTAGATCGGCTCTGAAAGTGATTCTGAGTCGATATTGGCTTATGACCAATATTCTTATTAGTGTAACACACATTAGCGTAATAAACCACTCATATATTTGGGTGTGGGTGGTTTGGGTATAGTTAAAGTTTTATCGTACGATGGTAACGCACGATGTCATTCACTCATAATTGATAGCAATATTACCAACATGATGACATAAAATTTAGGGCTTTAAATACAAATTCATAAGATTTTGATAAACTTTATGCTATTTATTTGATAATTATTATGCTATTTTTTTGATAATTATAATTAATGGAACAAATTGTAGATACGAACATGTTTATAATATTTTATTTGTACGGCAACTCTGTTGACAAAATGTTTTTAGAATAAGCGATTTAAGATCGTAAATCATTTATAACGTTTGTCGTTTGAAAGAAAGTTTTTGCTTTAATTTTATTTTATTATCGGTATTATCAGTAAAATATAATATTTCCACGGGGCTTAAGTGTTCTTAAGTATTTTTGTGTTTTGTTTTTAAATATATATTTTGCATTGTTTTCATTTGTTTGTCATTAAAATTGTGGTAGCAAATAAAAAAAATTGGCGCGTGTTTACAATTTAGATTACATTAATCAAATTCTAATACATCAAAATTCCACTTTATAATAATGTTGAAACTGAATTAAAAACTTTGAACGAAAAAATTTAATTTCTTGTTAAAGTCGTGTTTTTCGATCAATAGTACCAACTCGTTTGCGGTTTAATATCAATTTAATGTGATTAATTCACTTATGATTTACAGCAATGTTGCCAAAATGTTTTTTTAATTGAATTTTATATGACTTTATTAGTGGTGGCCAGCATACGAACATACATACCTACATACAATAGTATTTACGCTTGTATATGAATTGAAACTTTTAAGAATTTTAATTTTTTATTGCACTAAAATAGGGCAAACTTTGTTTTACCATAGACAATTTTTAGAATTTCAATTTTCTATTTGTGTTATATTTTTTGCTATGTACAAATAAAAGCAAAACATCACAACTATTTTTTTTTTATTGATCTTTCTTTTTATTTAAAAAAAATTCAAGTTGTTTTTAGTTTATTTTTGTGCTACATATTTTCTTCCAAACAAATTTCTCCCCCTAATTTTTCTTAAATAATTTTTTGTTAATGCTTGGGTACATAAAAATCACGAAAAAAAGACGCGTAAAATTAGTTAAAAGTAATTTTCCTCTAAAACCAAACGATAGGCAGCATTATTATTAAAATTAGGATTTATAATGAAGAAATACAGTGGAGTAAAAGGGTAATATGAGAACAAAATTTTGAATAATTTTAAATTATCAAAAGTTGTGACAATTGGGGTTTCATTATGTATTTATTTTTTTCTGAAAAAAAACTGCCGTTTTCAAATTTTTTTTTTATTTTAACGGCAACGCTGCTTTCTATTTATTCATGTAAAATAGCAGAGCTGCCACTATAATTATGGGAATTTAATTGTACACCGCATTTACACACGAAAGTATGTATGAAAGTTCCATACACGTATTATCAACGAAAATGTTAAAAAAAATAATAGAATTTTCTGAAAATTTTATATATTGCCATATTTTGTTGCTAACCTCTTGTGTTTTTAGGAGAGAGAAGAAAACTGAAAGACGATTAGAACAGAGATGCTTTAACTCGGTCAGTGCGTGTTTCGAACCGAAAAACAGTTGAAACCAATTGCTGCGTGTGATAATATTGGCATCTTCAAAAGGGAATTGAAAAAAAGTTGAGCATCTAAAGATGAAACGTCTGAATTCAGACTTACTGTTTTGTTTATTTTATGTGTTCGAGCTGCCAAGACAATTAATAAAGTCGATCTTTAGGGATTTGTAAAAACTGATATTTATTTTGACGGCATTTGTACATTATAATTATAATAATTGTGTTTTTAATATTAAGTTGAAAAGAATATATTAAAATTTATAAGGCCAAAACAAGTTGGTTAACACAATCAAGAAATTTGTAATATGTGACACAGCTTAGTTTGTTGACGTCCATCTGCTTTCTTCAAATTGTCAGAAAATTGCTTTATTAAACTTTTCGTCAGTGTATTTCTACTTTCAGGCTCCTTCTCTTATGTATTAATGCTAAGTTCATACAATTTTGAATCAAAGCGATAACTAATTAAAATTTATATTAAAAATATTAAGAGATTTCAAAAGGCAAATAAATTTTATTAAATCGATAACAAATTAAAATTTAAATGTGACATCAAGAGATGGCCAAAGGCAAACAAATGGCAACCCCGTTTGTCATTCATTTATGTGTGATAGCAGTTTGGTACTGTACCAATTTCTTTTGTTATTTTTTTTTTATATTTTTAAGTTTTTCTCTAATCTCGAAATTTTTTAAACTGCAAATTATTTGGCGTTATAATAAAATGGTAATCTTAATAAATTTAAAAGAAAAATGTTTAAAAAAATTATTTGAAATAAAAAATTAATAAATTTTTTTTTTAATTCTTTACACAAAAACGCCCCCATACCTTATCACAGAGTTTTAAATTTTGAGCCGTTAAATTAAAACTTTATACAGCCTGCTCAAGCTGTATTATGGCACTTGATCATAGAAATAATTTTTTGCTTTTTTTTTCTTCGCCGTTTTCCTCAACCAATCTACTGTGCCTACTTTAATCATGTTTAAATATGATTTTTTTGTATGAAAAACAATCTCCTATTAGTTTGTTTGTTATATTTATTTAAAATGTTCGATATTTTTTGTGTTAAATGGATGGTATGGGGAGTGCTTTACGCAATCTAACAAAAAAAAAATAATAAAATTGTATGTAAATATTTTAATCATGAGCAATTAAAAAGAAATCATAAGATTTTTTGAAGCTACAATTTTGAAATACATATCTAAAAATCCCCCATAATAAAGAAAACATTTTAATTTTTTTTTGTTAAACATTGTTAAACAAACATCATGTTATTTTAGCAAAAAAAAAAAATCTTAAAAGTCTTATTAAAAATATGTGCTAAAAGGTTTTCTTTTGTTAATATTTTTAAAAAAGATTTTTTAGATTATTATTAATAAAATGTTAAATATTTTAAGAACAAAAAAAGGGAATTTATAAATATTTACTGTTAATGTGAAAAAAGTTTAGCTTTAAAAATTCACGCGAATCACATGTTCTTTTAAGCTTCAAAATGCTTGTTAAGTTAAAAAATATTTGTCAAATAAATTATATTAATAATCAAAAGCCCGATTGCAAGATTGTTAAACTATAAATTATAACTAAAGTAAACACAACTTCGATTTAACAGACTTCTTATTATGAAATGAAAGCTTAAGACAAATACAAATGTCGAAATACATTCTGCCGTTTGGAAGATAACACACTTGTACGACTTAAATCTTAAAAAAAACACATAATAATATTTTTGTAAAATTTAGGTCATTACAGTTAAATAAGACTGGAAAAAAAGTTTCGTGTAGATCCTTTTGTATTTACCACAGGCCGTATATAAAGACCATTCTCTATAATCAGCTAAATAAGCCTTAATTAAGCCGCAACAAATTTTTAAATTTTGTTAAAATATGGTTGGATAAAATAACGAAAGACACGAGTCTACGTTGATTTACTAAAACTTAAAAAAAGTTTTTGCAAAATTTCAAAGCGGGAATTTAAAATAAATTTAAACTCTAGTTAAAACCCATTTAATTAATTTCAAATTACATTTGTCCAGCTATTGTTTTTCTTAATACTTCGTTAACCGAGCTATCCACCTGAGCTACGTGCTTATGCGAATCAATTACTGTGTGAATAACAAGAAAGTATACTTTTTCAATTAGTGTAATGTAGCGAGTAGCGGTAAGTTACGGCGTTTTGGAAGTTGTTTTAAAGTTAGTTATTTGGTTAATCTAAGTGAAGTGTTCACGGAGAAGTTTTAAATCTTTTTTTATTTAGATTTTTCTTTAATTTTTTATTTGCATATTTGTTTTATCGTATTTTAACAAAAACTTTGTATGCATTTTTAAAATTTATTTTGCACAGCAAAAAGTTTATTGAACTGTTCCAAAAAACGATATTTATTTTCATTTTCTTAAAAATGTTTTTCTTTACACTAAAATTTGTTTGATTCTTAATTTTTTGTGCATATTTTGTTTTTAGTTTAAGTAAAAAGGCTTTTATAATAAAGCCAATAAAGCTTTTTTAATTTACTAACCTCCAAAAATAAGTTATTTTTTAAACAGACAATAACTAACGATATGGCAGCCCCCATCACCCTTGTTCAAATCTTATCACTCCCTTTCTCTCTTTAAAATAAAGTATTTGTATATTTATTTCAAAGTTGCCACCAGTGAAACAAAAAATTATTCCGGTGATGGTCCAAAGTTATTCAAAACGATATGAAATTATACAATAAAAAGCATGTATTCGACTGGTGTACTGTCACTGTCAGCTACGGCCGCACTTATTAAATATTTGAACAAATAAGCGTAACCACTACTTTTGTTAATAGTTAGTGAGATTTAACAAACTCTTAATATCACAAAATAAAGCTTATTATACTCCTAGACATAGATGTGTAAGATGTGGAATTATAATCATAATAAATATTGGAAATTATTATTTGTTGATTCCGTTTTTTTCGTCAAATATTTGACAAGTGTGACCGTAGCTTATGTGATTAAGTTTCCCTGATATCGTTTCTGAGCGAAGATATGTTGTTATACTCTGCGTTTACCTCGATTAGTAAGATTCAGAGAAAACAATACTCTAATCCATGTTCAAGTTAATTTTAGAATTAAATGTTCTTATTTTCATAATTTAGCTAATTTTTTTTATCTAAGACCGTCTTTTATGGAGTTTTCATAAGAATCCTTTATTTAAATGAAATATTTTGGAATGCTGGAATATTTTGGAATGCCTTTTTACACTGATCAACATCTAACATCTACCATAAATTTGCGAGGATGTTAACATCTTTCCATAAGAAAGACATATGTAGGTCTAAAAACCAATATCTTTCAACATCTTTAAAAGATATTCCTATCTCATTTTATTCCATTCTACATCTTTCGATAATTTTAGAAAAGTGGCATTAATTTCTATTTTTATTGTGGCACCACTGACAAAAATAATGGTGTTTTCTTTTCTGACAATAATGCTCCATGTATGCTAACATTCGCACGGGTTTTTGTTCTATTCTAAAAATATATGCACAAATGTGAGAAGTTGTCGTTTTCCTTTCTTAATATGTTGCAAAAATAAATGGCAAATTTGTTTCATTTCTTACCCCTAGTCAATTGAGTGTATAATACACTTTTTTGCATCTGCGTTAAGTACTTTTTTATGCAGGCACGTGTTTTTCTTATTAACTTGTGTTTGCGTACTATTTGTGTTGTATCGCGATTTTTGGTTATATTGTGATGAACGTACATACATATATAGAATTTTGTTTTTCGTTTGTTTTACCTTAATTTTATAACTATTTTTTTTTTGGCACACAATTTTTAACAATATAATTGAAAATTAGTGTTGTTAACGTTTATTGGAATTCGAAGAAAATTTAATGTAGAAAACCGCTACAACTGTGGTAAATATCGCTTATTAGTACAAACTTTCCATTTAATATTTGACACGCTAAATACACATTAGTGTTAAGTGTAAAACGTAGCTATCCATTGTAATTTAGAATGTATCACTTGGAAAGGGTGCGTTTAACCTAATAAATAGGAACAAATCTAGTTTACCGACGCAGCTCCAAACTAAAAAAATGTACCTATGGGGATAGAACATTGAACAATAAGAAGAAACAATTAAATAAAAAAAAATGGCGCAAACGCTTAGTTTACGAGTTATGAACGTTTTTAGTTGTCATAGAAATATGTGATTTGGCTGAAGTGCAGTTAACGGGGCTGCGAAAAAAAATAAAAATAAATTTGCCACCCCATTCAGAATAAAAAAAGCAAATTAAGGGGGCTGAGGCCAGTGGGGGCCCTTGGAATTAAAGATAATTTGCTCACGATTGCATGTATTGTGTTTGTATGTTGTTTTTCTATTCGCATATTATTTTGGTCTTTAGGTTAATTTAAGTATTTTTTAGGTGCAGAAAAGTTTTAGTTGGCGAAGCCGGCAAACTAGATTTAGGCCGATAAATAAATTACACAATTATAATGCAATATTATTTTTTAGAAAAGTAAACACCATAAGTTTGTTTTGAAAGAAGCGTTACAATTTGTCCAGTTTTCTCTTTTATTGCAATGGTTTTTATTGTTTAGTATTTTTTATATTTTAAAACAAAGTGAACTTTAATTACATTTTTGTGTTTTCTTTTTAAATTTTGTCACTTTTGTAGAAAAAAAAATTTTTTATTTAAAAATTTATTTATTTTTTTTTTCAAAAAAGGTGACTTTTTTGTTTGATGGTAGATGTTAGATGTGAGCAATGCGAACGAGTGTTTCACATTTTCTACATCTTTGATGGTAGATGTTAGATGTTGGCCAGTGTAAAAAGCCTGCAAAGGCTCTGTTAGCCGGGAGTAACAGTAACGTTGAAAATCAGCTGCTTCATTTTATTGTATGTAAAGCAATTAGAAAGTGAAATGCGCATAGAAGCTAGCTTTCCCTCAACAATAAATTTTAGTGTATTTATCAAATATAAAAAAAATATGAAAGGAAGTTTTATTGCGGAATTTCGGTTGTTTTTAGTAATTTCAATAGACTAAACCGTTTTTGAGTTACGTGAATATATGTTTTGCAACCTTCTCCATTTTCAAAAAAAAATATATAAGCAGCATTGGACTCACCCTACCCGAATTATGCTAAAACGACAAGTGCCCAGCTTGTCTAACAGTCTCAATTTCGTGCACAGTGTTATCATTCGCCCAAATGCTGCAATTCTGCATATTGACGAATCCACTCAGGTGAAAATGTGCCTCATCACTGAACCACGAAGGGCATGATATGCATTTTGATTTGAACGCCAATTTTCATAATAAGCCTGAATAACTTAAACGCGTTGAAATGCAGAAACTTGACGTTAAGGTGTGGTTCACATCCAACATCTGCCCTTAAGAATTACATTTAGTTAGCAGTAAGATGTTACGTGTCAATACTTGTTTTTGATGTGTGTGAAGATAAATATGCCGAGTTAAATATGTTTCGACGTAACGGCTTACGTCACTACATATTTAACTCTGGATGAAATGACGTAACGAAATAATTAAATATGACATATTTAACTATCACATATTTAAATATGCCATATTTAACTATCGCATATTTAAATATGTCATAGTATCATATATTTTTAAACTGGGCTTAAATATAAGATGTGGTTGTATTAATAAAAAATACTTTAAAAAATGCAGAAATCATATCCAATTAATTTATAAATTATTTCCTAATAATTTCTATGGACATATTAAAAAAATCGAACAAAAATAAATTGGAGTTGTCACATCCTTCGTTGTCACTCATCCGGACCATATGGAAAATGAGGACTAGGGACCACACTATCCTTCTATGGTACCCATATGCCTGAATTGTATTTGTGATTTTTTTTAAAAAATTTCAAAAATTTAACTTTGAAATTTTTTTGGTGTTCACTATGGGATTTTGGCCATATTTGGACAAATCCTTCGTTGTCACTCATCCGGACCATATGGAAAATGAGGACTAGGGACCACACTATCCTTCTATGGTACCCATATGCCTGAATTGTATTTGTGATTTTTTTTAAAAAATTTCAAAAATTTAACTTTGAAATTTTTTTGGTGTTCACTATGGGATTTTGGCCATATTTGGACAGATCCTTCGTTGTCACTCATCCGGACCATATGGAAAATGAGGACTAGGGACCACACTATCCTTCTATGGTACCCATATGCCTGAATTGTATTTGTGATTTTTTTTAAAAAATTTCAAAAATTTAACTTTGAAATATTTTTGATGTCCACTATGGGATTTTGGCCATATTTGGACAGATCCTTCGTTGTCACTCATCCGGACCATATGGAAAATGAGGACTAGGGACCACACTATCCTTCTATGGTACCCATATGCCTGAATTGTATTTGTGATTTTTTTTAAAAAATTTCCAAAATTTAACTTTGAAATTTTTTTGATGTCCACTATGGGATTTTGGCCATATTTGGACAGATCCTTCGTTGTCACTCATCCGGACCATATGGAAAATGAGGACTAGGGACCACACTATCCTTCTATGGTACCCATATGCCTGAATTGTATTTGTGATTTTTTTTAAAAAATTTCAAAAATTTAACTTTAAAATTTTTTTGGTGTTCACTATGGGATTTTGGCCATATTTGGACAGATCCTTCGTTGTCACTCATCCGGACCATATGGAAAATGAGGACTAGGGACCACACTATCCTTCTATGGTACCCATATGCCTGAATTGTATTTGTGATTTTTTTTAAAAAATTTCAAAAATTTAACTTTGAAATTTTTTTGGTGTTCACTATGGGATTTTGGCCATATTTGGACAAATCCTTCGTTGTCACTCATCCGGACCATATGGAAAATGAGGACTAGGGACCACACTATCCTTCTATGGTACCCATATGCCTGAATTGTATTTGTGATTTTTTTTAAAAAATTTCAAAAATTTAACTTTGAAATTTTTTTGGTGTTCACTATGGGATTTTGGCCATATTTGGACAGATCCTTCGTTGTCACTCATCCGGACCATATGGAAAATGAGGACTAGGGACCACACTATCCTTCTATGGTACCCATATGCCTGAATTGTATTTGTGATTTTTTTTAAAAAATTTCAAAAATTTAACTTTGAAATTTTTTTGGTGTTCACTATGGGATTTTGGCCATATTTGGACAAATCCTTCGTTGTCACTCATCCGGACCATATGGAAAATGAGGACTAGGGACCACACTATCCTTCTATGGTACCCATATGCCTGAATTGTATTTGTGATTTTTTTTAAAAAATTTCAAAAATTTAACTTTGAAATTTTTTTGGTGTTCACTATGGGATTTTGGCCATATTTGGACAGATCCTTCGTTGTCACTCATCCGGACCATATGGAAAATGAGGACTAGGGACCACACTATCCTTCTATGGTACCCATATGCCTGAATTGTATTTGTGATTTTTTTTAAAAAATTTCAAAAATTTAACTTTGAAATATTTTTGATGTCCACTATGGGATTTTGGCCATATTTGGACAGATCCTTCGTTGTCACTCATCCGGACCATATGGAAAATGAGGACTAGGGACCACACTATCCTTCTATGGTACCCATATGCCTGAATTGTATTTGTGATTTTTTTTAAAAAATTTCAAAAATTTAACTTTGAAATTTTTTTGGTGTTCACTATGGGATTTTGGCCATATTTGGACAAATCCTTCGTTGTCACTCATCCGGACCATATGGAAAATGAGGACTAGGGACCACACTATCCTTCTATGGTACCCATATGCCTGAATTGTATTTGTGATTTTTTTTAAAAAATTTCAAAAATTTAACTTTGAAATTTTTTTGGTGTTCACTATGGGATTTTGGCCATATTTGGACAGATCCTTCGTTGTCACTCATCCGGACCATATGGAAAATGAGGACTAGGGACCACACTATCCTTCTATGGTACCCATATGCCTGAATTGTATTTGTGATTTTTTTTAAAAAATTTCAAAAATTTAACTTTGAAATATTTTTGATGTCCACTATGGGATTTTGGCCATATTTGGACAGATCCTTCGTTGTCACTCATCCGGACCATATGGAAAATGAGGACTAGGGACCACACTATCCTTCTATGGTACCCATATGCCTGAATTGTATTTGTGATTTTTTTTAAAAAATTTCCAAAATTTAACTTTGAAATTTTTTTGATGTCCACTATGGGATTTTGGCCATATTTGGACAGATCCTTCGTTGTCACTCATCCGGACCATATGGAAAATGAGGACTAGGGACCACACTATCCTTCTATGGTACCCATATGCCTGAATTGTATTTGTGATTTTTTTTAAAAAATTTCAAAAATTTAACTTTAAAATTTTTTTGGTGTTCACTATGGGATTTTGGCCATAAATTTTACAGTTAAATTTTGGAAATTTTTTAAAAAAAATCACAAATACAATTCAGGCATATGGGTACCATAGAAGGATAGTGTGGTCCCTAGTCCTCATTTTCCATATGGTCCGGATGAGTGACAACGAAGGATCTGTCCAAATATGGCCAAAATCCCATAGTGAACACCAAAAAAATTTCAAAGTTAAATTTTTGAAATTTTTTAAAAAAAATCACAAATACAATTCAGGCATATGGGTACCATAGAAGGAGAGTGTGGTCCCTAGTCCTCATTTTCCATATGGTCCGGATGAGTGACAACGAAGGATCTGTCCAAATATGGCCAAAATCCCATAGTGGACATCAAAAAAATTTCAAAGTTAAATTTTGGAAATTTTTTAAAAAAAATCACAAATACAATTCAGGCATATGGGTACCATAGAAGGATAGTGTGGTCCCTAGTCCTCATTTTCCATATGGTCCGGATGAGTGACAACGAAGGATCTGTCCAAATATGGCCAAAATCCCATAGTGAACACCAAAAAAATTTTAAAGTTAAATTTTTGAAATTTTTTAAAAAAAATCACAAATACAATTCAGGCATATGGGTACCATAGAAGGATAGTGTGGTCCCTAGTCCTCATTTTCCATATGGTCCGGATGAGTGACAACGAAGGATCTGTCCAAATATGGCCAAAATCCCATAGTGAACACCAAAAAAATTTCAAAGTTAAATTTTTGAAATTTTTTAAAAAAAATCACAAATACAATTCAGGCATATGGGTACCATAGAAGGATAGTGTGGTCCCTAGTCCTCATTTTCCATATGGTCCGGATGAGTGACAACGAAGGATCTGTCCAAATATGGCCAAAATCCCATAGTGAACACCAAAAAAATTTTAAAGTTAAATTTTTGAAATTTTTTAAAAAAAATCACAAATACAATTCAGGCATATGGGTACCATAGAAGGATAGTGTGGTCCCTAGTCCTCATTTTCCATATGGTCCGGATGAGTGACAACGAAGGATCTGTCCAAATATGGCCAAAATCCCATAGTGAACACCAAAAAAATTTCAAAGTTAAATTTTTGAAATTTTTTAAAAAAAATCACAAATACAATTCAGGCATATGGGTACCATAGAAGGATAGTGTGGTCCCTAGTCCTCATTTTCCATATGGTCCGGATGAGTGACAACGAAGGATCTGTCCAAATATGGCCAAAATCCCATAGTGAACACCAAAAAAATTTCAAAGTTAAATTTTTGAAATTTTTTAAAAAAAATCACAAATACAATTCAGGCATATGGGTACCATAGAAGGATAGTGTGGTCCCTAGTCCTCATTTTCCATATGGTCCGGATGAGTGACAACGAAGGATCTGTCCAAATATGGCCAAAATCCCATAGTGGACATCAAAAAAATTTCAAAGTTAAATTTTGGAAATTTTTTAAAAAAAATCACAAATACAATTCAGGCATATGGGTACCATAGAAGGATAGTGTGGTCCCTAGTCCTCATTTTCCATATGGTCCGGATGAGTGACAACGAAGGATCTGTCCAAATATGGCCAAAATCCCATAGTGAACACCAAAAAAATTTTAAAGTTAAATTTTTGAAATTTTTTAAAAAAAATCACAAATACAATTCAGGCATATGGGTACCATAGAAGGATAGTGTGGTCCCTAGTCCTCATTTTCCATATGGTCCGGATGAGTGACAACGAAGGATCTGTCCAAATATGGCCAAAATCCCATAGTGAACACCAAAAAAATTTCAAAGTTAAATTTTTGAAATTTTTTAAAAAAAATCACAAATACAATTCAGGCATATGGGTACCATAGAAGGATAGTGTGGTCCCTAGTCCTCATTTTCCATATGGTCCGGATGAGTGACAACGAAGGATCTGTCCAAATATGGCCAAAATCCCATAGTGAACACCAAAAAAATTTCAAAGTTAAATTTTTGAAATTTTTTAAAAAAAATCACAAATACAATTCAGGCATATGGGTACCATAGAAGGATAGTGTGGTCCCTAGTCCTCATTTTCCATATGGTCCGGATGAGTGACAACGAAGGATCTGTCCAAATATGGCCAAAATCCCATAGTGGACATCAAAAAAATTTCAAAGTTAAATTTTGGAAATTTTTTAAAAAAAATCACAAATACAATTCAGGCATATGGGTACCATAGAAGGATAGTGTGGTCCCTAGTCCTCATTTTCCATATGGTCCGGATGAGTGACAACGAAGGATCTGTCCAAATATGGCCAAAATCCCATAGTGGACATCAAAAATATTTCAAAGTTAAATTTTTGAAATTTTTTAAAAAAAATCACAAATACAATTCAGGCATATGGGTACCATAGAAGGATAGTGTGGTCCCTAGTCCTCATTTTCCATATGGTCCGGATGAGTGACAACGAAGGATCTGTCCAAATATGGCCAAAATCCCATAGTGAACACCAAAAAAATTTCAAAGTTAAATTTTTGAAATTTTTTAAAAAAAATCACAAATACAATTCAGGCATATGGGTACCATAGAAGGATAGTGTGGTCCCTAGTCCTCATTTTCCATATGGTCCGGATGAGTGACAACGAAGGATCTGTCCAAATATGGCCAAAATCCCATAGTGGACATCAAAAAAATTTCAAAGTTAAATTTTGGAAATTTTTTAAAAAAAATCACAAATACAATTCAGGCATATGGGTACCATAGAAGGATAGTGTGGTCCCTAGTCCTCATTTTCCATATGGTCCGGATGAGTGACAACGAAGGATCTGTCCAAATATGGCCAAAATCCCATAGTGGACATCAAAAATATTTCAAAGTTAAATTTTTGAAATTTTTTAAAAAAAATCACAAATACAATTCAGGCATATGGGTACCATAGAAGGATAGTGTGGTCCCTAGTCCTCATTTTCCATATGGTCCGGATGAGTGACAACGAAGGATCTGTCCAAATATGGCCAAAATCCCATAGTGAACACCAAAAAAATTTCAAAGTTAAATTTTTGAAATTTTTTAAAAAAAATCACAAATACAATTCAGGCATATGGGTACCATAGAAGGATAGTGTGGTCCCTAGTCCTCATTTTCCATATGGTCCGGATGAGTGACAACGAAGGATTTGTCCAAATATGGCCAAAATCCCATAGTGAACACCAAAAAAATTTCAAAGTTAAATTTTTGAAATTTTTTAAAAAAAATCACAAATACAATTCAGGCATATGGGTACCATAGAAGGATAGTGTGGTCCCTAGTCCTCATTTTCCATATGGTCCGGATGAGTGACAACGAAGGATCTGTCCAAATATGGCCAAAATCCCATAGTGGACATCAAAAATATTTCAAAGTTAAATTTTTGAAATTTTTTAAAAAAAATCACAAATACAATTCAGGCATATGGGTACCATAGAAGGATAGTGTGGTCCCTAGTCCTCATTTTTCATATGGTCCGGATGAGTGACAACGAAGGATCTGTCCAAATATGGCCAAAATCCCATAGTGAACACCAAAAAAATTTCAAAGTTAAATTTTTGAAATTTTTTAAAAAAAATCACAAATACAATTCAGGCATATGGGTACCATAGAAGGATAGTGTGGTCCCTAGTCCTCATTTTCCATATGGTCCGGATGAGTGACAACGAAGGATTTGTCCAAATATGGCCAAAATCCCATAGTGAACACCAAAAAAATTTCAAAGTTAAATTTTTGAAATTTTTTAAAAAAAATCACAAATACAATTCAGGCATATGGGTACCATAGAAGGATAGTGTGGTCCCTAGTCCTCATTTTCCATATGGTCCGGATGAGTGACAACGAAGGATCTGTCCAAATATGGCCAAAATCCCATAGTGAACACCAAAAAAATTTCAAAGTTAAATTTTTGAAATTTTTTAAAAAAAATCACAAATACAATTCAGGCATATGGGTACCATAGAAGGATAGTGTGGTCCCTAGTCCTCATTTTCCATATGGTCCGGATGAGTGACAACGAAGGATTTGTCCAAATATGGCCAAAATCCCATAGTGAACACCAAAAAAATTTCAAAGTTAAATTTTTGAAATTTTTTAAAAAAAATCACAAATACAATTCAGGCATATGGGTACCATAGAAGGATAGTGTGGTCCCTAGTCCTCATTTTCCATATGGTCCGGATGAGTGACAACGAAGGATCTGTCCAAATATGGCCAAAATCCCATAGTGAACACCAAAAAAATTTTAAAGTTAAATTTTTGAAATTTTTTAAAAAAAATCACAAATACAATTCAGGCATATGGGTACCATAGAAGGATAGTGTGGTCCCTAGTCCTCATTTTCCATATGGTCCGGATGAGTGACAACGAAGGATCTGTCCAAATATGGCCAAAATCCCATAGTGAACACCAAAAAAATTTCAAAGTTAAATTTTTGAAATTTTTTAAAAAAAATCACAAATACAATTCAGGCATATGGGTACCATAGAAGGATAGTGTGGTCCCTAGTCCTCATTTTCCATATGGTCCGGATGAGTGACAACGAAGGATTTGTCCAAATATGGCCAAAATCCCATAGTGAACACCAAAAAAATTTCAAAGTTAAATTTTTGAAATTTTTTAAAAAAAATCACAAATACAATTCAGGCATATGGGTACCATAGAAGGATAGTGTGGTCCCTAGTCCTCATTTTCCATATGGTCCGGATGAGTGACAACGAAGGATGTGACAACTCCAATTTATTTTTGTTCGATTTTTTTAATATGTCCATAGAAATTATTAGGAAATAATTTATAAATTAATTGGATATGATTTCTGCATTTTTTAAAGTATTTTTTATTAATACAACCACATCTTATATTTAAGCCCAGTTTAAAAATATATGATACTATGACATATTTAAATATGCGATAGTTAAATATGGCATATTTAAATATGTGATAGTTAAATATGTCATATTTAATTATTTCGTTACGTCATTTCATCCAGAGTTAAATATGTAGTGACGTAAGCCGTTACGTCGAAACATATTTAACTCGGCATATTTATCTTCACACACATTGTTTTTGTTGACATATACCATATTTCTTTCAGATGTTACAGTGCCTGCATGCCAAATTTTAAAAAACCGGTGGATTATTTTAGAAGATAGTAACAAATATAGGCTATTTTTCTTTCCAGATGTTACACTATTTGCCTACAAATTTTAAGAAACCCGTTTAATTAGTTAACATATAGGGAGGCCAGCCTTTACCCCATTTGCCCTATTTACGGCCTTTACCGGTATGAAATATACTTTACGACCTACTCTCATACCTTACAAAATTTCACAAAAAATCGGCCAAGACGTTTTGGTGGAGTTCAAAATGGAGGGCATTTTGTTGATATTTGTATGGGAATATTTAGGAAAATCTAGATGCCATATCTCCGGAAACCCTGGGTCAATTTAGTGCAAACTTAACGTTAACCATCTACAGACTATCCCCAACGTACCTTTGTTTGAAATCGGTCGACCCGTTTCCGCAGTTAGTGGTGACATCAATGTGTACACTTCTTTTTATAAAAAAAAAGATTTAAATCAAGTTTGTTAACTTGAATAAGTGTGTGTATTTGTTTTGATTTACAATTAAAAGAACTCAAAGGTTTATTATAAAGGGAATAAACCGAAAGCGCGTGTAAACAAAAACTAATATCATTAAATAATTATTTCGGCTAATGGAAAAGTAGGCAGGACATTTAAATTTTGCTGGCGAATGAAAGTTTTTTATAGAAAAAAAGTTTATAATGCAATTGAAAAGAAAAGTGGGAAGAGTTTTTTTCTTAACCCCAATAGATTTTATATTGGAAATTGACACTCTTTTACATGGGAAGAGTTTTATACATACTGGACTTTTATAAAAAAGAAGATGGAATAATTTAATTTAAATTAATAATATACATACATTTTTTTTATTGCATTTAGTTTTTTATTATTAAAAAAATTAAAACATTAAGCTGGGGAAAGAACAGTTCATGAAGTAAGTACAAAGAAAAGTAAAATACTAAACCAATAGTTTCCCAATAAAATAAAAAAATCCTATTGGGATCAGTTTTATGTAGAATCATGTTTCTTAATTAAACACACTTGTAATAAAATTTGGTTTTTTTTTTGCTTAAATATCAAGGGGTATTTTTTTAATAATAATAATAACGGGTTTTTATAAATTTTTTTGTTGTTTTTTTATTCCTTAGATGGGTGTTTAATTTAAGTGTTTATTTCTTATTAATTTATTTATTGTCTCTTTACAACAATTAGAATAAAAAAAATTTTTTATGTTTTTGTTAAATAAGCTAATATTTATATATGTATTGAAATTTTTTATTTTGAAAAATTTGAAAAATAAATAATTAGGGAAGAAAGGTCAACAAAAAAAATATACAGTTTCAAAGAAGTTTTAAAAAATTGTTACAGTTTTATGGCCGTTCTCTCAATATATCAACAAACTGCCTGTTAGTAAATTGCGACATAATTTTATAAGGCGCGTTTTCATAACTTACCTATATATAAAGGTAGGATTTTATCGGCCGTATAGAAAGTGTTTCATTATTACAAGTTAAACAAGAAAGCGATCACTACTGTTCGTGACACAATGTTGACGCTCTTGCTTTGGTGTGGCATATCAGCGTAAAAGCTAAGCGAAAGAAAACGTTCCGCATTCCGCTCTTGTTAAACTTTCCAAGATTAAAAAACGAAATTGTCAGGAAATATAATGTTTTATTCAGACTTTGGATACTGAAAAAATCGTGACTTTGCTAATTTCGGAACAAAAAATCGTCAAAATGACGATAAATCTTCAAATCTGACAGCCCTGGTTGGGATTCAGCTAATTGAATTTATCTTTACGTCAAAAAAATAATTGGCAGATGAGGTCGTGTTAGCTTTGCGACAGAATAGAAGTAAATAAGACATAGACAAAAAGTTTTTTGCTGGGGAAAAACATAATCGTCTAATGAGAAAACGTCCATTAAAATTTTGGTTTGAAAATATAAATGCTTAAGATCTATTTGCTTAAGACTCTTTAATTAATTTTCAACAATTTTGCTGTATCATATTCAATAAAAGATGTTTGTTTATTTAAACAAAAAAAAATAAATAAAAAAATGGGGTTTTTTGTTTTGTTTAGTAATAAATTTTAATGACTTAACCTTTAGAATACAAGGTCGAATTGTTTTCAAATTAGTGGCCAAATTATACCCTACAAACCGTACTTTTCTTAACATTTAATTGTAAGTCTGGCAACTTTTTATTGTTTACTTATCTAAATGTCCCGTTATTCCGTTATAAGAAAAAATGTTGTCTATTTCATGCTAAAATTTAAATAAAATTCTTTCTTATGATTCATAAACAATTCAATGAAAATAAAACAAATTAATAAAAAACAAAAATTTTTAATTTCCTCGTAAAACAACAAGCCTCTATTAATTGTATAGATGATTCTCTTTTTCTTTCCTCTCTCTCTCCCTCATTTCATTACTCTTCAGGCTTTTTTATTTTGAATTAATATAACAATAAATTATTTAGTTAACATGTTTCTCTTAACTTATTTAAAATTTTTTACACATTTAATTTAAATTTTTTTTTTTTTTTTTAACAATTTTATTAACTAATAATTATACACATTAAAACAATGGAACATTAAAATCGCAAACAAGAGCTAAAAAATTGTATGATTATACCGCTGTTCTGTTTCTAACGATCCTCCCTGCCGTCTATCCCAAATATCTCACACTTACACTTCCCATAGCATTGACATGGGTGGAGGTCAATGAAAATCGAAACATTCAAATAATAAACGTTAAAATAGATACACATGAATAAATAAATTCGAGCGGGCGAAAGACTAAAGCGACGGGCGCATCATCCACCCAATAAGAATAAAGTTTTTTTAATAATAATTTTTTTGTGTGTAGTTTGCAAAAATTATAGTTAAAAACAAAATAAAAAAACAACATGATTAGAAAAACATTTATTTGTATTTGGTGAATGAAATATGGAAAATACTTTTTACAGTGGCTAACAAAAGTTGATTACACACTTTGTGCTTAAAAAAAACAAAAACAAAATCAATAACATTTGATTCCGTACAGAATGTGCGATCAGTTTCGCACTATGCTTAAGCAAATGACAGTTACATAAAACTTGACAAAAAGTTTTATTAAGTTCAATTTGGTTTGATTCACATGATTTACATGTATTCGCACAGATGCTTCCTTCTGTCAACTTAAGCACTCTATGGATGGGCCTTTAGGTGGCGTTGAAAATGTGATGAGATGAGCTATTTTTTTTTTTATTTAGAAAGAGAAATGTCAAAAGTTGCTTGTGATTTGAACGTATTGACCAACTTAAGTAACAATAAAATTACAATGTTGTTGTTTTATTGTTGTACTTGTTGTAGTATAGCCGCCAATGGATACATCCAATCGCCTTCTGTATGCCCTAGAATTCTTCCTATTGCTAATATTTATAAAAAAAAAAATTATGAATAAAAGTTCCTTGGCAGTTTGGTTCCCTTCTCCCATTTTTCCTATTTAAATTTAAAAATTGTGAAAATGGAAAAACGGAAAAAACACAAAAAAACATTCTTAATAATTACGGGATTTCCAATAAGCACTTGACAACTTTTTTTTTAAATAAAACGCAAACCATTTGAGATATTTCCAAAACTTTATGATCGACTTGAGATACAATCAAAACATTTATGAATGGAACTCGACTTCGTTCATACGGCCACTGCGGATACGTCGGATTCGTTGGACCCAATTTTCGATGTTTCGGTCACACATTTCGGCCGAAGGGGCCGCTTTTTCGCGTTCAATGTTGGCTCTGAGTTCTTCCAACATCGTCGGCTTGTTTTCATAGACCAATGATGTGACGTGGCCCCAAAAAAAAAAGTCTAGAGGCGTCAAATCGCACGAACGAGGCGGCCAATTGACTGGTCCATTTCTCCGGATAACACGCTCAGCAAACTTACTCTTCAATAAATCAATTGTAACGTGTGCTGTGTGGCTTGTCCACTCCATGTTTTCCAATTCTGACCAAAAATAATTGGTAATTATGGTGCGATAACGATCGTTATTCACAGTAACGTGACGATCGTTATTGGCGTCGAAAAGATATGGCCCAATTAAGCCGCCGACATGCAAACCGCACCAAACAGTTATTTTTTGTGGATTTTTAGCAAACCAATAACGCTTATTTTGCTTATTAACTAGAGTTTTTTTTCCCGGAGTTTTTTGATTCCCGGGAAAACGGGAACAATTTTAAAATTTCCCGGGATCCCGGGATCCCGCTCCATAGATATAATACAAAGTAAATTTGTTTTAAATTAATGAAAAAAAAACTTTTTTTTTAAAAAAGCGTAAGAGAACTTGTTTACAAATTAAGTAAAAGAAATGCCAAGTACTCCCAAAAATTAATTAAAGGTTGAAAGGGGAACTTGAATTATTATTACCTTACGCTTTTATATGTACATTTTTCGTATCATTATGTTCTAGATACAAGATAAAAAGATAACATAAACATAACAATTTAATTCATAAAACAATAATAAAAACAAACAAAAATTATGGTACTCAAGTTTTGAGATCAAAAAGTAAATTTATAAAATATTTTATATAATTATGTTTTATAAATATATTAACAACATTTTTTAACAGCATAGGAAATAACATTAAGACACACTCAATGCGTTTAGAAAGTCGGCAAAGAGTATATTTCTTATTTTATTTACTTATTACCATGTTTCCGAAACATTTCGTTCACTTTTTTACCGAGATTGGACAAATAGTTTAAAGTGCAAATGTTTAAGGTTGTTGCATATTTCTAATTCGCAATCCGAAGTAATTTTTCTTTTTTATAAACAACGTCTATATCAGTCAAATGTATGTCAAGGTTGATGCAAAAAATAGCATCAAACGGACTTCTTCTTACAAGATCCACCTGTAATATTTAGGACAATGTGTTTTTAAAATTGTATGTTGTAGTATCTTACACGAGTTTCCATAGTTTTTTTTTATTTCTGTTTCCCAGCACTTCCCAGTTATATAAGCCGTCATAAAATGAAACAAATTTATGTTTATCACCTTATAAACATATCGTCATATCTCAAAATTTTTTTTTAATTTTAAGTTAATTAAGCAAAGTGTTCCTTCTACTTTCTCGTAACAAAACATCGGGTTTTACCTCAAAATGGATCAAAGTTATAGCAAAATATATGTATCTTTAAATCGGTACATTTTAACTTGAATCGCATTTTGCCATTTTGTAGATATGACTTTGCTGCAATAAAGAAGCGATATTTTTGAATATCTCCTATTTTAAAAACTTGTCCATGGACAATTAAAATTTACTGCCTGCATCTTATTTTGAATTTATGTTCTTTATTAACTCTTCACTTCACTAAATTTATTAATTATCAACTGTTGCACGGCACATTCTGCTTTTGGTAGATTTATTGCGTCAGTAGACATTGATTTACGAACGTACTCACTTCTTGTAATCAACAGATGCTAATTTTTGAGAGAATATAAAACTAAATTTCAAAGTATAAATAGCTTTTTTCTGAAACTATGAGGAACTTTTATTTCCCGGAATCCCGCAACAAAAATCCCGGGAAAACGGGAAAGAAAATAATCGAAATTCCCGGGAATTCCCGGGACGGGAAATCTCGGGAAAAAACCCTATTATTAACGAACCCATTGAGACAAAAACGAGCTTTGTCACTGAAGATGATTTGGCCATGAAATTTATTATCTTGACGCATCTTCTCCAGAGGCCAATCCGAGAACGTGCGTCGCATCAAACAGTCCATAGGCTTCAATTATTGAGTCAACTTGATCTTGTTTGGGTGTAAACCAAGATCTTTACGCAAAATCAGTGAAATAGGGCCTTCACAAATTAAATTCAAACCCGGTAATTGGGATGTGTATTTAAAAATGGGAGTAGTTTTATCTTAAGTTTTAATTATAAATTACCAATTACGAATAATTGAAGCGGTTTTTTCTTAATGTTTATAGTTTCCTATCAGTTAGGAAGAGTCTACTTAAATTTTCAATCACAAACTAGGAACAGTTTTTATTCAGAAAGATAAAGTTTAGTTCTAAGGAAGTGAATACAATTAATATGAGTCCTTGTGGAAACAGAAGAGCAATATAAGTAACATTTTTAAAGTTTATTTCCAATTGCCAATAGTTTATTTTAATGCGACAGTAGTTTCTTTTCATTAAAGAATAAGTTTTTTTCCTTAGGGGTATTAGTTTACTTCGAAGTGGGAACGGTTGTTCCTATTTCAAACCAGACACAGCATAATTTAAGGGAGGAAAAGTTTAATTTAAATTTTATTTCAGTTCTTCAAAGTGGGAACGATCGGTTGTTCCTATTTCAAGCCAGAAACAGAACAATTTTTAGAAAGATTATTTATGTTTAAAGTAAAATTTAAATCACACTTTGTAGGAGACCAATTAATTCAGATTATCATTTAGATACCTTTGATCACTTCCCAGTCAAATTGTGCTTTTGGCATTTGTTCAATTAGCTTTGATGTTCACTGTTATTTTGAAAACAAATGTTTCTAAATGTATGCAAACATATTGTACATTAATTTGTACTACAAATATATATATCCCACATGTAATTATTACTTTTTTTATTCTAAATAATCACAAAATAGCTTTAGCTATAACAATAAATAAAATAATAAAATAAACACAAAAATTGTGCACTCAAACGTGGAGGAGATTTCAAATTAAAAAAAAAAATTAAATTCAAAAATATTCAGTTAAAAATCAAACGTTGAAACACGAACACAACACAAACGGTATTGAAAAGAAAGAAAAAAAAAATTATCGAAACAAAATCATAACAAGTTCAAAATCGAGAGAAAAAAATCTTGCCATGAAAGGATTAAAATTAATCTTAATAGTGATATTGGCCATAAAGGCTTTAAAAACGGAAACTGTTGAAGAAACTGAAGATATTCCAGCTAAGTCGTTGGAGGAACCAGCCATAGAAGATGCCGTCAAATCCTTAGAAAGTGCAGAAAATCCCGATGATGTGGAGGGAAGAAAATTGAAGGCAATTGAGTTGTATACCAACGATGAGAGATGCAATGCTATAGGAGTTTGTTCGGACATGGATTATGGTGATAAAGATGCTGTCGTTAAGTTTTCTGATAAAGTTGCCATAACTTTTACCAATGCTACTACCTACATCTTAGATGAACCTAAAAACTTCTTTTCCCTGGCTTTTGTTAACTCGAAATTTGCAAATTTCCCTTTAAATCTGTTCTTGTCCTTTAAGACTTTAGAACTGGATTTTAGAAATTGCTCTTTAGAAACATTAAAATGGGATAACTTTCTGAGTTCGGGCAATTTAACAATTTTGCTTTTATCCGAAAATCTTTTAGAAGAAATCAAACCCAGCTTATTTTCTCTAGCTGAAAATCTATCCTTTCTCTTTTTGGATGCCAATCGCATAACAACTTTGCACAGCGACAGTTTTAAGGGTTTAAAGAAATTAAATTTTTTGGATTTGCACAAAAACTTCATTGAGACGTTGCCCTCCGGCTTATTCCAGCATTTAACTTCATTGCAACAAATAAATTTGGCTCAAAATCGCATTAAGCTGATTGAAAATTCTCTCTTTGAACATAATCCCCGTTTATTTAGCATCAATTTGCAGCAAAACAATTTAATAGACATACAAGATTATGCCTTTCAAGAACAAAATAATTTGAAATATTTGGATGTATCCCACAATCCCGATTTGAAAACTTTTGTGGCTGGCAATGTAAGAGTGGAAAATTTATGGGCTAAAAATTGTTCCATTTATCGGGTGAATATTTACGGGGAAGCCGTGCATGTCGATTTGCAAAACAATCAGATAAAAGAGTTATATTTTAGCAAACCGGAATATTTGGAAACGTTGCGATTGAAAAGTAATGCCTTAGAGCAGATTTCTTCTTTGGATCTCACAACCAATTTAATAACCTTGGACTTATCTAATAATCCAGATTTGAAAACTTTACCCGATTTGTGGCAAATAAATTCCCTAGAAAGATTGGATCTTAGCAACACTTCTCTCCAACAAATACCCTTTAATGCTTTGGCCTCTCCCAACAAATTGAGATCTTTAAATGTCTCGTCTAATCTTTTAGAGGAAATAAATCCTTTGAATTTTAAATATCTAGAAAAGTTAACCCATTTCTATATAAATCACAACAATTGGAACTGCTATAATCTCCGCATGCTAATGGATATTGTTATAAAACCTTTGCAAATTTCCTACAATCTCGATGAGTACGATGATAATTTCGTCGGCGAGTATATACATGGCATCAAGTGTATGTATCGTGTGGAACCAGCAGACGATGAGTATTATGTAGACTCTAATGGTTCCCAGCAAACGGATGATAGTTCTAATCAAGAACTCAGCAAGATGTCAGGTTCCCTAATTCAGGACTACAATCAATTGAAAATGGGCAATACTAAAGAAGTGGCCAAATTAAGAAATGAAATGAAAACCATTGTACGTTTCTATGAGGACAAATTTGATTTGATTTTCAATAAACTCAATGAAATGGATGTGCGCCTAAAGCAATTTGAACGTTTTAATAAAACTTTATGGCAGCAAGTTTCCATAGCGTTTTGAAAAAGTGATCAGAGCAGGGGGCTTGAAAGAAAAAAATTCATGTGAAACGACAGCAGTATTTAATTGTATAATTGTATATTTGTATTAACTACTAACTTAATTTTGATTGTAATGTTAAATAAAAAAGAAATAAGTACTTAAATAAAAATGCACAAAAGTTTAAAAATGCGTTAAAATTTAAGAAGAAATATGATCAAACGCAATAGTTCCCATACTTTGGGATTTTAAAACATTTGAAGCCTTAGAAGTTCATAATTCTCTATTTTTTGTTTTAAATTCTTCAAGAAATTCACGTTTTATTTCAATTTATTTCAATTGAAGAAAACTTTAACACGCAGTTATCCAACCATGCACCCTGCATGGCAGCACTCTAATTCTTTGTTTACAAATAAGTCTTGAGCTTTTTGGGAAAATGGGAAAATATAATGCCGTTTATTTTCCTCTCTCTCTCTCTCTCTCTCTCTCTCTCATAAAACTCAAGACTTGCCGGCTAAAACTGGAATAGTGTGAACAAGCACTTACACTTTGATTACAATTTTGGCCATTGACTACAAACTACAGCAAATACACATTATAATAAATTGTGATATCATTTTTCCTTATTTTAAAATGTATTTATTATAGAGGGTGTCTCGGTAAGAGGGCACCTATTAAATTTAGTGAAATTTTTTTGTGCAAGAAGGCCCTCTGAAATTCAGCAGCTGTCACATGTGCTTATTTTGATTACTCAAAATGGAGCACTTCACGAAAGAACACGCAATATAAATGTGAAAAAACGTTGGTTTAATTAAAAAACACAAAAAATGCGTTCTTACTGGGAAACCCTTTATATTAATTTGATGTCTAACTGCATATTTCACGATGCCACTCGACCGCTTTCGTTCGCACAATTACATGTAAAATAAAAACTTTGAGAATTTGTTTTTGTTCTACATGTAATTTGTGCGAACGAAAGCGTTCGAGTGTCATCGTGAAATAGGCAGTTTAATTGTTTAATATTTTAAAAGTTGAATTCGATTTTTGCTGTTAAACAAAATTTAAATTTATCGTATTTCAGAACTGCAGTTAACAGCTCTGGCCTTTCGAAATTCCATGTGGCAACTTTAAAACTTATTGTAATTGTTTGTTTACTACGGACCCAACACTCTCTTTACAATAGACGACACAGGCGACAAACGACAACAGAAGATAAATTATATATGAACTTTTTTTACAAAATCAAAAGAATTTACTTTATATACAATGAAATTAGAGCATTTTTCTTTAGAACTGATCAAAATCTATGATCAAATCTTATAACTATTATTGAAAAGTTATAAATAGCGCAATATATTTAATGACTTGAAAAAAAACTTCGTTAACAATTTCAATTTGTAGTACTTTTGTTTAATAAGAAATATTTATAGGGGAATTTTTATTGTTTTTCTTTTTTAATTGTCTCCTTGTTGTTGGAGGACAAAAAATTTCGATTTATAAAAAATGTATTTTCTGTTGCTACGGAAAAAAATAATATCAAAAAATTATTAAATTGAGATCATTTAATATTGAGAAGAATTTATACAAAACAAATTCAATCAAACAAATTGACATAAAATACAAAACAAAACAACTAAACAAACAAAAATACTGAAGAAAAATGAAAGCAATAAGGCTAATTTAGTGGTTTTTAAAAATATACTTTTGCAAAACAAAGTTAAAATTAAAGGTAAAAGTTTAAATATTTTTTGAACAATTGCTATAAAATAACCCTGGGGGTATGGTGTTGATATCAAATAGTGGAACTTTCAAAAAAAAGGAACTGAACTGAAAGAGATAAAAGTTTGAAAAACACTCGAAACAAAATCAATACAATTACAAAATAAGGTCATGAATGCATTTCAAAATCGTGTAAGCTCTTTTTTAAATTCCCTAAGCTAATTACGCGAAGCTTTACGCTTGTCTGCAGGACAGAAACCAGAATCTCTGGCGGGAATCGAACCCGCAATCCCGACGCTGATAGACTAGCTCATTACCATCTAGCTTACCGGGGCACTCTATTAGTCCTTAAAAATTTTATGGTTGTAAGAAATAATACAGAAATAAAAGTCTTTCGAAGAACTAGAAATTAAAGCTTTAACTAAATTCTTAAAAAAGGTGCATACAATTCAGATTATATTGAACCTCAAAAACATTACAAACGATATTTTATTTTTTTTAAGTTGGCAACTCTTAAAGGCATAATAAAAATTTTATCGTGAATAAGTTTTCCCTCGTAATTTTTTCCATTATCACGTATTTGCGATCACACAAAACTTCCATGAAAACATTTTTGGAGATAATACAATTAAGAAGCAGGAACTTTATTTGACTATTGGTGAATGCCAAATTCTTTTTTTTTTTAAAGACGCCAGAGAATTATTAATTACACCCAGTAAATAAAAATACCCAAAAATATGCTAACAGGTCATGAGGTTACTCCAAGGGGTTATTTGAAACGCGAAAACTTCGACGTTGCCTTTTTTCTTGCTCTTTGAAAAAAAATTAATTAATTTCATGTTGTAAAATTCCTTTCTTCATAAAAATAATTAAATTAAAATTAAATTTGATGAACTTAATCCTAATTAGAATATTAAAAATTTGGATTAAAAACCATAAATAGTTCAACAAAATAACCACAGTTCTAATTATCAATTATTGCTTTATTTATTTTGAATTTTAAAAAAGGTAAACAGTTTTTCTTATTTATAAAGAGTATTCTAAAACAAACGCAAGATTTGCATTTGTCGCCATATGTTTAATATAGTGTTGGCAACTCTAAACCAATTTCGACAGTTTAGGGCAGTGTTGCCAATTTAGCTATTTAGTGGCTAGATTTAGCCATTTTTCACCCTGTTTAGCCATAAAAAAATGCATTTAGCCATTAGCCGTTTTTCAACTTCTTTAGCCATAAAATTTTTCTTGCCGTTTTTCTTTTAAAAGAATAATTTTTATTTTATTGTAAAAATTTATAAAAGCAAAATAAAAGTTTTTAACAATTAAAACGCCTTTAATTTAAATCACAACGTTTACAAATGTTGAAAATCGCTATAAACGATGATGATGTAACAAACATCTTTCAAAATAAAGGAACAGTGTTCCAATATTAAATTTATAAAATGGAATACAAACATCGGTGTTTCTTTCTGGTTGCAAGCATTTCAATAAAAAGATGCAGGCGGCAACAAATTTTTTTTTTAGAAATTTCCGAATTTACTATAAACTTGCTCTCACTTCCATGGTCTTATGCTGAAGTAGAGAGGGTATTTCGCCAAGTAAACGTCGTTAAAAGTAATTTGAGAAATAGGTTACATTTAGCAACCGTTAAATTCGATTTTATCAATGAAATATTTATGCCAACACCACAATATTGGTCCTAAGCTCACCTTTTCGGATATCGAATGACTCAGAACCACTTTCTGAGTCGAATTAACAGATCGCAAACTTGCAGATCATTTAATAAAATTTGGCACACAGGTTCTAATGAGGTGTAGGGTATCATATAGCCGGGGTTGACCGAATATATTATGTTACTTGTTTTTTATTGTAGATCTGGAATCAAAAGGTTGGGTAAATGTTGTCGTGATTATTATTTTCAAATTTTTTAAACTAATACGCACGAGTGATTCCTATGAGATGAACAATAACGACATAAAATTTATCGATGATATATTTTTTTAAATACCTTTCAAAATATTAAATAACGTTTATTTTTATTTAAGAAATTGATCTTAACTTACAATTTCATCGTTAACAACTTTAAATGAATTATTTATGTTTTGTTATTGAATTTTAATGTGTTTTCATTAAAAAAAGCTTTAAGCCATTTTTTCCCGTAAGTTTAGCCATTTTTGTCTCCAAGTTTTGGCAACACTGGTTTAGGGTTAGTAAAAATAGAGCGTTACACGATAGAACAACGTGTCTTCATTATTGAACAATATTTCAACCGGCACTAATGAAAGGTTGGCGGCTGCAATTCAAATTTCAAAATATGGTCGGAATAGTGTTTTAACTACGTCAACTGTGAAGAGATTAATTAAAAAATTCAGGAAGACTACATGCGTTGGAGACGCCAAACAGATTTTAATTTTAAAATAGTAATTTTTTGAAAAACAAAAAGGCACCACTGCTCGATGTCAAACGCAACGTCTCCAAATTTTCGAATGTTTAACTTAAAATAATATTAAAACAGCAATAAATGGTTCAATATTTTAATTGATTGTAAATTAAATTATTGTTCTAAACAATTTTTTAATTTTATTCATAAATATTTTCTTTGCTTTTTATTATTTTTATCAATAATAAATATTTACTTGTTTGCAAACATCACACTTTGGGTCAATAAGCGCGAAATAAAGTTGGCAATTTTTCAAAAAAAAAGACATCTGATTTCAATGATTATAAAAGTATTTGCATATATGCATTATTAATGTAAGTTGAGGTAAATGTAAACATTGCAAAACAAATAAAAAAAAACAACATTGCAACAACTTTGACAACAACAGAAGCATAATAAAAAAAAAAATTAAAGATAAAAAAAGGTGAATAAACGTTTTATTTTTTTATGATGATACAAAAAAAGGGGCATTGTTACGCTTGCACAAGAAAAATTAACAACAACAGCAACACAAATGAAAACAAAAGTTGGCAAAGCGACTTACCTTTCTTGTTTCCACACGACTACTCGTTTCAATGTTGCCAGTTGATAATAAAAATAAGAGTTACGATTTTCTTTTAAAAAATTTACGTTTATTCGTCAAAATTCACATTCTGAAATATTCCTTGAACAAAAAGTAAATTTATGTGATTTAATCCGAAATTTTGATATTAAAATTAGGCTAAAGTTCATCAAATTTAATTTTCAATAAACAAGGTTTCTTTTAAATGTGCTAAATTCCCATTTCATACTGTTGATAAACTGAAATTTATTGGTGATGGGATAAGCTATTCCTATGTACATTTCACTGGTTGCGTAGGCCAGATCATCGGCAAACTTCATCCAAAGATTTTAGAAAAGTTAAATATATTATGCAAATAAAACTGTTAAGCGAATAAGAATTATAAACCTAAGCTTTACTTGTAACAATATCAAAGCTAAAACAAAAACAACAACAATTTGTAATAAATTATTTTTATGAAGAAAGGAATTATAGAACATGAAATTAATTAAATTTTATTGATAATTTTTCATTCTTGACTGACTGAACCCAGGTTTTCACGGAAAGATTACCCAGTGGGCAGCCAACCCTGTATGATATGCGATACGATGAGATCGAACTTTAAATGGCGGCGCAAAAAAGTCACCAAATGCAGAAATTAATATTTAAGCCATTAATATTATTATTTAAGATATTAAAACTTATTACTTCAGGTTCATTTCAAATTGCTGGAAATTATGGTTCTAAAAGGCTCATATTTTGAAACGTCTAGAATATTAACTATAGTCATCATTAATGCAGCTATTGTATACATTTTCAGCCGATTACGGTATGCAGTCTTTAAAAGTTTCAGTTGGCTGAATATTCTCTCCACACACGCATTGAAAAATGGAATAAGGAGTAAATATTTTTCTTATAAAATGTGAAAACAAAGTTCATTTAATAACATAAAAACAGCTTTCAGAGACAAGCCTAATTGTCCTAATTAACGAAAACTTGGCCAAGTAGAACACAATTATACCTGTTACGTTGCGCCTTCAAAAGTTACAAAAAATGTAACAAATGTAACTTAACGGCATCACTGATTCTGTACGTACATTAATGTAAAATTGACAACTTAGACAATATTAAAAATTGATAAATTGAATGCAAAAATGTGCTTAATTTTTCGGGTTTAAAGTAAGATTTTGTTAGAAAACTAAGAAATGAAGTAGTCTGGGTTCACACTATAAAAGTTTTGTTTTAGAAGGTTTGAGTTTATTGCTGAGAGGGGAAGAGAACATGATTTTCCTCTCTTCCCTCTTACCAATTATCTTAGACTTTCTACAAGAAAACTTTTATAATGCGAACACAGACTTAATAAAATATTTTATAAAATTAAATAAAGATTTTGCGACTTTGGTAGTGATTCGTGAGCTAGCAAAAATGGTGTTAGAAAGAGCGCTTGGTCGTTAGGACTTAAACATTATTCGTCCTTGATTACATTTCATGTGCTTATAAACGTGCGTCAGCCAAAAACCACTCGACCATTTTTAAAGTAGTGTTGCCAGATCACTTTTTATTGTAAAGCAAAAAAAAAAATTATTTAAATTGTAATTCTCATTCGCTTAACAGTCTCATTTGTAGCTTTTACAAAGTACATATTTAAAAAAAGGTACCCTGATGATCTGGCCTAAGCAACCAGTGAAATGCGTATAGGAACTAGCTTATCCTCCAACATTAAATTTTATCAATAAATATTGGAAAATTTTGTAAATTTAAATTTCTTATAAATTTAAGAAAAATATGAGTTATACGAGAAAAGAATTGAAAAAAGCAATTACAAATTTAAAAAAAAACTTATGTGCTGTTTTTACAACACAAGTGACTGAACGTGTAATAAAATTTATAAGAAAAGCACTCAGTTTTTTGAGTTTTTTCCATATAACTATTTCTACTCGTTCAGTCACTTGTGTTGTGAAAACAGCACATTAATAAAACTAAAAGTTTATTAAAAGCATTCAAATTTCAGAAGATTTATTAATTTTTTTAATATTTTTGTATGAGAAATTATTTGAATATTAAACATTTAATTTCTTCTCTGTATTTTTTTTTATTTTGTTTTTTATTTTAATTTGTTTAAATTTAAAAACACATTCGAAAACAAACCCGCTTCAAAGTCTTTGCCCTTAACACAATTAACATTTGTTATTTATTTTTTTGACTTTTATTGTCATAAAAAAAAACTCAAACAAAATTTATTAAGTAATTCTAAAAAAATTTCCATTTTTTAAAAACTTAATTCTCAATACATACTTCTATGTGTATGTATGTATGTATGTATAATAAATAATTTATGCAAGTTAACAATTAACAAGTTTACAACAACAACAAAAAATATTACAAAATATATGTATGTATGTATAAGGAAACAGGGAAAGAACTCCACCCTTTCACTTTAACAAATTAATTGACAATTAAATTCAATCAAATTTATAGGTTTTTAGATATTAACAAACACAATTAACAATAAACACGCGGGCACAATGGGATAAAAATAAAAAAAAAATATTAGCAGTTAACTACTTGCCTTTACTATTCATCAGAATGTTTGAACAACTTAAGCCCCAGTAACAGTAAAAAAGTAAGAAAAATCTATTTTCTGCAGATTTAGAAGATACGGTTAAGTTACATTTTACTGCTAACTATAATCGTTCAAATTGCTTTACTGACAACACAATGAAGCAGCTGATTTGCAACGTTACTGTTACTGTTAGCTAACTGGAGCTGCCAGATGTTACTTTTAGTAGTATTAACCGATTAAATTAAACTTATTAACAAAGTTAAAAAGTTAAAATAATTTCTTAATTTTATAAAAAAATAAATAAATAATGTGTATAAGAATTTAAAACTTTAATATTTGACCTTGACTTTTTTTATTTCTATAAAATCAACTTGCCCGTTTACATTAAGTTTTAAACAGAAATCATAAGGCAGGACATTATCATTCAGAAAATTAACATGCATAGCGTCCAGACCAGCGATCGCTATCTGCAGAAAAACAAAAAAATTCTTGTGCACAAAGAACTTGGATATTGAAGACTGCTTATGTCGATGTTTTGCTCTTGTTTGAACAGCGTTGCTTAAACATTTGTTTGCTCAAAGGTGTCAGAATCAGCCCATACTATTCAATTCAATTGTCAACTGAGTCGGTTGTTGTCCGAATCAAAGCGTGTATGGCCTTGTCAATTGATTAGTTTGACGGTTGTCGAGTCGAGTTGGTTGAAGAAAAATCAAAAGATTTCGATTTTTTCAAGTAGTTTTCTTTTGTAAAAAAGTTAAGTATTTTAAAAATTGTCTTTTATTTCATTAAATTTGAAAATTAATTTAAAATCTTTCAATGCAGTTGATGAAGTGTGTGGCCAAGCATCAATTCAGTTGAAAGGCTAAGTTGACAATTGAATTGAAACGTGTATGGCGCGCATAACATCACTGCAGAATTGCTATTTTCACAAACGTCATCTTGATTAATATTTTTTGTATGGGTTCTCGTTGCATTCGTTTTTCCCACATCAGAGAACATGAACAATTGAATCACTAAGTGCAAAAAGGGTACTACTGCCATTTTTAACATCATGTACCTTGTTTAAGTATTGCAAATGAACCAGTGTAAAAAGTGTCTTTTAAGAAAACTTCAAACTAAAGTCAGTTCCTCCTTCTACAAGCTAAGAACATTTAACTTGCATTTGCAATTATCAGGGAAACCAAAAATATGCAATTTCATGTTTTTTCTTGTGCGGCCAATGAAGGCAGAAGGCATATAAATATTTATCCGTTTTAAGCTTTTTTTGAATTTTGGCATCGATTTGTTAGTGCATATTTTTGCATATTTTACCGTTTGCAGCATTTACTTCATAATTTGCCGTATATTTTTAAGTGTTTAGCGCATATTTTTTAGCCTTTTTTTTTCAAGATTTTACTGCATATTTAAAACGTGTTTTTTAGAGCATATTTCTGGTTTCTCTGGCTATTATTATTAATTGATTATCCCAAAATTAACGTTTTAAAGTAGTTTCCCTTCTGTTCTTAGCAATTCAAAAGTTTTGTTCTTGCGCAACAATGGATAGTCTAAACGGTGGAGTGAAAATACCATGTTATACAACTGAGTAAAACACTAGGCTTCAAAAGTAAAAGTTAATTTGCATTACTTTTCTCACTGTCCAACCCAGTGTGCTACATTGTGTGTGTTTTGAAATTAATATCACAATAAACAATAACGATAATAACAATAAAAATATAATATGATGAAAAGACATTAATAAAATGAATTGAATAAAAATAATACAATTTGTTAATAAAAAAATAGAACACACACTTTGTTTAAAAATCATAAAATTTTTCATTTAATTGTTTAAGTTTTGTTAATTGTTGAAAATTTCTTAACCCTTCATTATAATTTTTCCTTTAGACTGTTTAATTTTGCAGGCATGTTTGTTTTTCTTTTTTTCTTAAAATATCTACAAATATTGTTGTTGTCATTGCTGTTGCTGTAAACATTGACAGACAACTTGGCACCGTAATTATTTAACACAAAGAAAAAATAAATAATCGTGTTTTTTTTCTTAGGAATTTTTTTTAAGACTATTTAATAAAATAATTGAGAACTAATGATAGCAGATCTTAAAGTAAAAATATTTTTTTTATTAAATATTACATACATTTTTTTTTTAACTTAAAAAACCGAATAGTAACACAAATTTCTAAGAAGAAAAAAATTAAGTTCATTCTTTTGAAATTGTATATACATAAATAAATAAAATAAAGAATATATTATGAACAACATTCTAGAACAAAGGAAACAAAAGCAAGTACAAAAGCTTTTACATTAATGCAATAATAAGAGAAGTTATTAAAAAAAATGTTGTGTCATTCAAGTTTTTCTTTATTGTAAAATGTTTGCAATATTAAAATATTATGAAGTAAAACTATGTATAAAGGAAATCAAAACGCAATTAAAAAATGTAACGGAACTATTTAATTAATATATTAAATAGTACCTACCTACTTGCTTAACGCAATTTTATTGATCACGAATTTTACAAATATGGCAACACTTTAATAAAATAAAGCTGTTAAGTGGGGAACAGAATAGTCAATGTAGTACATACAACGTAACGAATAGCGCTACAAGCTGTCAAAAGTTAAAAATGGCTGCTTTAAAGTAGTGTCAACAGAATACGTGGTTGTATTAAGTAGTCTTTGCAGTTGAAGTTGAAGCGCAAAATTCGAAATTTTGAACTTTGTTGCGCTACAGAGCATTCGTCAGTTTCAGCTACTACAGGGTCCGCCAAATAACTTTTATTTTTAATAATGCTATACAAAAAACTACTGAATATTTTCTCAAATTTCTTTTATTATTTGAAGCACAATCCTTCCGGCTAATAATGGAAAATAATTTCATTCAAATGGCTGCCTCGGCTGGCCATGCAGTAGCCTACACGATCGGTCCAATTTTTAAGCACATCATCGATTGTGTGCAGCTGTATTTCAGCAATGGCTTCACGAATATTGTCCTTTAAAGCGTCAATTGTCTCTGGCTTGTGGGCGTAACACTTATCTTTGACAAAATAGTCCAACGGTGTCAAATCGCAGCTCCGAGGTGGCCAAACAACATCAGCTCTGCGGCTGATAATGCGATCTTCAAAAACAGAGCGCAGAACATCCAGTGTAGCTTCGGCTGTGTGGCACGTAGCGCCGTCCAGTTGAAACCAAATGTTGCCAATATCCTCCTCTTCAATTTTTGTGAACAAAAATTCGTTCAACATGGCCCGATAACGATCGCCATTGACTGTAACGGCCACTCCTTGTCCATTTTCGAAGAAAAATGGCCCAATTATGCCTCTGGACCAAAATCCGCACCAAACAGTGACTCGTTTTGGGTGCAACGGCTTTTCAATGTATGCTTGCTGGTTTTCTGTGCCCCAAATGCGACAATTTTGCTTGTTTACATACCCACCAAGATCAAAATGAGCTACATCCGAAATGATGATTTTTTGGCAAAATCGGCATCTTCTGCATATTTCCATATTTCCCAGCGTTGTTCAAGCGTATTACAGCCATATTCGTTCAGCGGATGGATAGAACTTATTATCTATGAAATCAGACATGATCCAAGTGTTACCATTCACGAAATAAGCACTAGTTGAAAAAAAACGTTAGATGGCGGACCCGTTACTTCATCTACTTTATTTGGTTCCATGTCTTATTTATGTTAAAATGTATAGAGTAGGAGAGAATACGGATAAATTATTTGACAAGTCGATAAATGTTTATATTTTTAAACCATTTTAAAAACTTCTGTATTCTCAGCACACCAGAGTTGTATTTTAAAGTAAACATTGGCACTAACAGTATTTATTGAAGGTGTCAACGTTGCAAAATACAAAAACAAAACCACCAAAATCAACTCAGGAAGTTTTCATGTTGTTTTTGTAAAAATTGTCGAACTGTAATGTAACCATCAGCTATTTAATTCGTACCCCAAACCCAAATAAACAAACCAGCATGAAAATTATATTTTGTGATAAAATTACATTGAAAATATAATATTAATAAGAAATTATAAATTATTCTCTACCACTCGGCTTCAAAGTCTCAATTAACTTAAAAAGTGGATTTAGCAGGTTTGCATATTTAGCCGACGAGATGTTTTTTACAGATGTTTATTAAAAAACGTCTTTAAACGAGGTTTAAAAAAGTTTTTAAATTAATTTATTATTTTAAAATTAAATATTATACATATTATAGTTATATTTTGATTAGTAAAATTACTAAAAATTTTAAATTTTGATTCTTTTCTTTTTTAATGAATAATTTAATTAAAAATATTATAAAAAACAACAACGTACGATATCAAATAATGTGTTAATTGATCCAATTAAAAAAAAAATACCATAACATCTATATTTCTTCAACCTCAGTTGATTAAAACTAAATAAAAAAATAATTAATATTGTAATAAAAAAGAGTAAACTAGTAATTGATTGATTTGTAAGTTTCTATTAAAACTTTTATTAAATGGATTCAAATGAATAAATGAAATTTGAATTCGAAAATAATTAACAAAATCAATTTATTTGGGTAATCATAAAAATCTTAATTTAACAAAAACATATTTGTTTACCCACCACCACTAGTGGCAGGAATTATGTAGTGCCCTTAAAGATTTAGGGCCTCGGTGTCATTTTTGCAAAAAAGTGATAATTTCTTCAGGCTCATATCTTGCAAACCGTTCGGAATGTTGATTTACACTCTGAGCCAAAGTTGTAGCTCTTGCCATAATATTCAATATTTTCTGATAGTGCATAGAAAGTATTCCTGGAAAATATTGAAGGAATAGGACTATTAAAATTTATATAATAAAAAGAAAAATTATAATAAAGAAATCTCAAAATAATTTTTAGTAAAAACACTGGTTTCGGCATGTTTTTTAAATCCTTTTTATGCGATTCCAGTGAGGAATTACAAGCAGAACAATATGCTGTTTTCAAAGACGAATAAGCCAATTTATAAGAATTAAGAGCTTGTTTAATCGGTTTTAGCCATCCATTAAATCAACAATAAAAATGCATATATCGGTCATTTAATGAATACTTCTTTTTCCTAAATTTTATTATATTGTATTTCACAATTACTTATTTTTGGGTAAGACATATTTGCTTGAAAATTGTCTTTAAAAAAATAAAAAATTTCACTCACTCAAGAATAATAACATAAGCCAATTAAGTATTTTTTACACACACAGTTGGTGAGATTAACGTTTTGCTACTTACATATCTAATATTTAATATACAAAACAAAAAAAAAAAAACAAAAATAAGCGTTTATAATTTTTTTTTAAATCCCCAAATTACTGTCTTTGTCCTTTTTGCTGGCATGAAATCCCCAAGTCTGGCAGCCCTGGTTATGATTTCGAAATATGCGCCAATAAATGCAATCAAAATATAAACAAACTATGTATATGAAACCGTTAGTTGAGTGATTTGTTTAAGAGTAAGGTGCTGCCAGCTTGTTTCCAAAAGCGTTTATATAAAATGTAAATCATTATAATTTTTGATTAACTGAAAATCTAAAACACATTGTACTTGGAAATTTCACATTATGTCGCAATTATGGTTACTCGAATAAGAAAGACGCTGTCATATTATTTGTAAATACAACAATGGAAATGTAAACAAACTGAAAAAACCTAAACGCCCAAATTTATTATGCACCAGCAAAGTCCTGAAACTTACCAATTTTTAGTCCAGTTTTAAAATGTCTTTACGCGCTTAGTGTCCCAAGATTTGTGAACACTGGTTAAACGCAGTGAAGCCATTAATGCTAAACTTGGCATCACTACTCTGTGTGTTTGGCAGCAGTGCCAAAAATATTTTCTTTAACTTGATGATATCGCGTGACCATTTTAAAATTAAAACATTGACATTTTTTTATAAGACCATTTTACCTTATATTTTAATAAAGAGAATCTTTTTTTTTATTTTTTAACGTTTTCGTTCTTGTTTTAAAATTAAATCATTCATTAATCGGTTTTTTTTTCTTTATGAAAATTTCTGTGTGACCAAGTCATACAAATTGATTTATTGTTTTAAAAACTGCAGGTGTTTTTCTCTTTGTAGTTCAGTTTACCAAAATAAATATATAAAAAAAAACAACGACCACAATATGAAAGTGAAATTATGTTGTTATCGTTGTTTTTATTATTAATTTTTGCTTAAATGAGGTAAATGAAATTATTTTGTTTTATTGCCAAGTGATTAAAAAAAAAAATACAAAAACGGGGGAAAAAACGAAAAATGTGACAAAATTTTGTATACATTTTCCACATTTTATAAGGTTTAATTAATACTTTCTACACTAATTTTAAAAAAATCTGCTTTTTTTTTTTTTTATCAGAAGTATTTCAAAACAATATATGTAATTAATTTTATAATCTTGTTAACTACTTACTTGCTGCGTTTGAAGCTTGACATTATGAGATCATTTAAAAGTTATTATAACAATTAAAATTAAGTTTTTTTTTTTATCATATTATAAAGTATTTTTCGCAAAGCTTAGGAGTTAAACAATTGAACTAAAAAAAAAATGGAATATACGGCTTTTTTTAAGGGACTGATTCTAGAGACAAACATTTGTATAATTGTTTTGTTTAATTGTCCAATGATTTTTCAACACAATGAACTTTAAAAAAATCTATTAAATAAAGGCGCTGTTTTTGAAATAATATATCGCAACCTTCAAATGTAAACAATATCAAGAGATTACGGTGCACAGTGGGGTATTTGATGCCATAAGTAAAAATCTAATCGTGAAGCTTTTTGCAAAATCCAAATTCAATGTTCTTCAATCTTTTTAATTAAAAAAAGTGAAAATAAATTCATCTGTCCATAGTTTGCTATAGGCCCCATTTAAAGCCCACTATCGGAAAATACTTAATTACGCATTAAACCGTAACAAATAATGCTATGGCATTAACATTTGGTTTATCATAGTTTTATAAGAGTAGATAGAAATCTCTGTGTCAAATTTGGTTAAAAAAGCTAAACACTCGGAAAACAATGTAGAACGTTTGAAATCAAAAAACTATTACTTTGGAAATACGTAGCAGCATTACGTAAAATAAAACAAAAAAGGTTTTTTTTGCCTACTGATGCAACATTTTATGTACTTTAACTGGGTATTTGTCCGGTTTTCTAAAATTTTTTATATTAACTCAAACTTTTGGGCATCGCTAGATGACGCTTATTTTAAGACTTACCTCCAAATTGCGATTTCTCATCGCCAAAAATCCCCAAAATTGCTATTTTCTTATCACCAAAAATCCCTACATTTCCTTTAAAATAAAATACATAATCATTCTTATCGTGGTTGGCGAGTTTAAAATACGCCTGGGACTGTTTGGTAATAGATTAAAGGAAATAAGTTAACGTTCTCTTTAATCTATTACCAAACAGTTGCAGGCGTATTTTAAATTCGCCAACCACGATAAGACCCCCTTCAGACTCAGAAAGTTAGTTGCGCAAGTAACTTGCCGAGTACAACAAAGTCTGTACTAAATATTTTTTTCCTTACCCCGACCTTACCGCTGACGTCTACAAACAAGAGACTTGCGCAAGTAACTTGCCGAGTGTGAAAGGGGTCTAAGGGCGAATATTACGTAAATGGAAAAATATGCATACATTGAGTTATTTAAATCAATCCATTTGTGTAGTATTATTAAAACTATTGGCCCATACTCATAGTCGAAAAAATCTCTACTTTAAAATAAAACAGGCTCTTAATGCATGTGAACGAAGACCATTGTTCTTAAGTATACTTTAGAAAAAGTCGACTTTATTTTTGACTATGATTATTTTGGCCATTGTTATTTATTCTTTAAGTTCAACATATCTACATATGTACACATGTATAGTATGTAACAAGGGTAACGTAAAAACGCAAAAGAGAAATAATAATGCTTCAATATTTATAATTTCATCATCATCGTCAGCCAACGCAATTTTGTTTAACATGTTGTTTGTTTAAAAAGTGCATTTGAGATGATTGCATTAATTTGCCACAGCAAGTTGCATTATTTTAAAGTGTGTATTTATTATAAGAAGAGCTTCTAATATCCCTGCGGGAAATTTGTGTCAACAGACTGGTCCTGGGATTTGTGAAAAAAGAACAAGTAAAAAAGGAAAGGACTCATGACCAGTGAAAGATGAACCAATCCCTTAACTGGTTTATAAAGAACTAAAAGGTAGAACAAGTAATGAATTACAGTACATTCTTCACCGGTGCTGTGACACATTTTTTGGTACTTTCTAAAATTTGGTTCTTGAATTTAATCAGGATTGCCAATTTAGCCATTAAGTGGCTACATTAAGCCATTTTCACCCTGCTTAGCCATTAAAAAATGAGTTTAGCCATTTTTCAACTTGTTTAGCCATACAATTTTTTTTGCCGTTTTTCTTTTAAAAGAATAAATTTCATTTTATTATAAAAATTTATCAAGTAAAATAAACATTTTTAACAATTAAAATGCTTTTTATTTAAATTACAACTTCTACAAATGTTGAAAATCGCTATAAACTATGATTATGAAAATGTAATCTTTTAAATTAAAGGAACAGTATTCCAATATTAAATTTATAAACAACTTTAAATGAATTATTTCTGTTATTGTTATTGAATTTTAATGTGTTTTTGTTTAAAAAAAACTTTTAGCCATTTTTTAGCCATGTTTTCCATAAATTTAGCCATTTTTGGTAACCAAGTTTTGGCAACACTGAATTTAATTCTAGGACTTGTTTTATTAAAATAATACATTTTATTGAAATAATACTACATTTTAGTAACTGACACCAAGCACGTTCATTGAGAATAGATCTGTGGTGACTGGTCGGTCAAATGGTGTCAATTGAACTCCCATGTAAAAGTGATAGGTCTTATTTATATAAAGTGTTAGAGCTAGAGCCGGTCTCTACCACCAAAGACCTATCACGGGACTACTTTGGTGACAGTTCGCTTCCCATTAGGGATGTAACTCATATTGCATTCTGTTACAAATATTCACCCCTATCGTGAATAATTTTTTTCACATATTTGCAATCATGAAAAACTCCCATGAAAAAAAATGAACAACAACAAAAACACTCGCTTGCGGCCATACAATCCAACTTACGCAACCGCGAACATTCGCTACTCGTTCGCAAATAGACCATGTTTTTTCCAAACGTTTGGGTTACTTTTGGACTTATCCTAGTCCCTTGTGGGCTATTCTTTACACGCGTGTTTGTACTGGTCCTATTATTTGCAGGGTGATTTCTACGCACTTATACTTACAATTGCATGAGTCAGTATGAGTAGCGAAAAAACGATTCATTGCTGATCACTGATATTCATATGTATATGCACTTTATAAGAGCTGGCAAACTCGCAATTAAACAACAACTATCTTGAGTTTACCAGCTTAAAATTATTAGCCAATAGGAATGCAGTTCGTCATTTGACGTCATTTGTCCGACATGCGCAGACTATTTAATCCTCATCATTTCATAATTTTTAAGATGGCGTAAACTATTATTTCCATCACTTTTGAACAAAATAGCTTACTGCAGTGTTGCCAATTCACTATTCAGAAACTGGATTAAGTTAATTTTAAATTATGTAATAATATAAACTTTATAAATTTCATAAACGTTTTATTTAAAAAAAAAAAAAGAATTAGGTACCTTTTATTTTTTTTTTTTTTTTAAATAATTTATCAAATATTATTGAAATATTTCGCTTTTTATAGATTTGATTACAATAAACAAAAATGGCTGGCCTCTTGCCGAACATAAACATTATTTTACTTTTCTTTATGCTCATTATTTTCTTGTACTCTTTCTTCCTCTTTATGTTATTTACACAAGAAATTCTTTGTATTTTTCGTTTGTGTTCGCCGCAAAAATGAAAAAAGAAAATATTATAATACGAGCAAAAAACCAACAAAACAATAAAAATAACAAAATTATTTCTATGCCTAAATGAAGTCATGCATATTCAATTGAAAATCAATTATAATTTCGAAATGTTATAAAAAAAAAACAGCTGAAAACAAAACGAAATGTTTGAAAACAATGTGCAAAACAAAAAATAAAAGCGACAAGTAAATAAAAAAATTAATGCAAATTAAGCTTAAAAAATATATGTATATAAATTCCTTTAAAGAATTTAAACTCTATTGACGCAAAGTTTTTTTTTTTTTTTCAATAATTTTTTATAGTTTAAATATCAAGTGCAATTTGTATTTATCTATAATCAAAACGAAAAGTATGGACACAAATAAATACATTTTTAATATGCTTAGAAAAAAAACGTTTAAAGAAATATTTAACAAAATAATGTACTTTTAATTAAATAAATAAATTTGATAATAAATGAAATACTGATTAAATGCAAAAAAAAAAAAAATATTATTAAAAGTGTAGCAAAATGCTTTATTTTTATTTACAAAAAAAAAAAAAAATAAATAATCTTATCAGTTTTTTATAGTTTGTTTGTTTCTTTTAAAGTGTTAAAAACATTAGGAAATTAAATAAAACTAGATCATATCATTTAATCATCATCATGTCTCTCACGTGATGTTGTTTTAGTTGTTAGTATGGCAACATCAAAATTTTGTTGTAAAAAAGTATATTATAAACATGAAGCAATTATTTTCAATATTTTGCTAAAAGTTTTATTTAAAGTCTACATATTTTCTGCAAAATACAAAAAATGCTGTTAAATCCAAAAACATTGGCAGCACTGCAAGATACCAAACAGTTAAATTACAATGTTATCAATTGTTTTTTTAAGTATATTTTTACTTGTAACTACAGAGTGGTCCAAATAAGACCCACTATTAAGTGCTGGCAAAGTATAAAGTAGTGGGTACCGAGTTTTGATTATTTGCACTAAGTTTTGGGTGCTCGATGCTCAAAAGTAGTACCTCAATACTTTCAGAGTTTTATTTGAGTAGTACTGAGTACCCAAATGAAATGTATTGAGTAATAAAAAGTAGTAAAATTTGCCAGCACTACTACCAATTTCGTCGATGGCGGTCTTGCGGTAGCAGTGCGTGCACTATTTGAGTTTTGTAGGGATGCATCTTTAATTTCTCTGCAATATTGTTCTGAAAATTCCCAAATGGCCGGATTGACGACGAAGTGAGACACATGGATCATTTTCAACACTCTGCTGCACATTTTCTTCGTTAACTGCAGTACGAATATTTCGATGAGCACCTCTTCTAGGACGGTCAATCACTAAACCTCGTTGCTCAAAACGGCCGGATTAATTCCCAATAATGAAGGCTGTGGGAGCTGAATTGAAATGTTGACGATATTTTCGCTGCTTGATAACAATTGATCATTTTCACGAATAGAAAAATTTCTTTAATTTTAACGCGGCAGTGTATCGCACAATTTAGGAGCGTCGGCTAATGGCTTCAGTTGAACTTAACCGTCATGCTGGAAGTCGAAAACTTCCAGAATACGCTCCTGAGTATTGTTGTATACACCAGTAACCAATTTAAGGGCACTCCACCGGTTTTTAGCTTTTGATGGTGCTACACCAAGTCAAATCGAGTTACACACATATACATATATTTATATACACAGCTCTCCACCAGAAAAACAGGTTGAAAAAGTGGCGTTAAAAACAAGTGCATAAACTAAATGCCAAACCATTAGTCAATGCAAAATGAAAGCAAAACGCCAGAAAAGTAGAAAATCGTGGACGGCCTAATTGCTTTTAAAAGAAAGTGACAATGCCGCGTGAGCACAGTAGTTTTACGATTGAGTTATTGTGTTTGGTACGTATAGATCAAACAATCAGCAATGTCACAGAGTAAAATTCCGTTCGGAAACGGAATTTATTTCGTATTTTTGTGCTTCAGAAAATTACAAAAACAATTTTCGGAATGAAACCATTTTTGTTTTCGTGAACGGAATGGGAGTTTTCTGTATCTGAATGGCCAAACAACTATCAAAATACACTTTTTATTAATAAACAAATATGTTTTCTTCGATTCCGAATGAAATCATTCCGAACGGAATTGTACTTTGTGACATGGCTGAATATATCTTCTATTTCGATCTTCCTTTCGTTTGAAAAACATAAGAAATTCCAAAAACTTGTTTTTTTTTATCGTTTACTTTTCATAAACATCACATTATGCCCGATTTATTCTAAAATCTCACAAACCGCTTCTTATTTCCGAAAATTAAAACTTTTCTTTAAACTACTTAATTTAAAATTTATCCACTTTTTTGTTTGTCAAATCGGCCTGAGCTATAGGTGGCGGCTTGTTAGCACCTGCTGAACCTGCTACTGCCGAAACTGGTTTGACATTTGACACTTTATTATCCTTGGGTGGTAAAGTTATATCCAAACTATCTGACTTTTTCATATACAAATAACCGCCACCCATAAGGCCTAACAACGACAAGGTTATTAAAGTCCAACGTAGGCCAGCATTAAAGCGTAGGCCTCTAAAAATAGAAATAAAAATCAAATGAATATAAATTTTTCTTCAAATTCGTGTCAATCAACTCACAAAAATAAAGTATATTTCAGCATATTGGTATAGGTTTTATTTAAAGCTGCCCCTTCTTCCACCCAAAACATGGGCAATACTACCCGAGGAACTTTGCTCATCTGTTCTATAGCCTCTACAGGTTCCAAGTCCATATTAAATTGTAAACGTTTAGCCGCTCTTAAGGGGGTACCTGACATCTGTTTAAATGGTTTGAAAAGAAACATTTTATAGATTTAGTCTCGGAATGCTTTCACTTACCAGTTCAAAATCAATGTAAATGGCATGGTCATGTTCATTGGGATTTAAGCCATTAACACCCTCTACTAGTTTTGGATCAGCATTGTAGAAGTGAGGCAAGGAGGCTATAATAGGTGCTCCAGTGCAAGCCTGTAGACTCATGGTGCCCTGGGGCGGACATGTATCCACATCTTCGGGATCATCACAAAAACAATGTAATTCGGGAGTGTTCTAAAGTTTAATAAAATTATATTGCAAACAAAGTTAAACAACTTTTGGAATTTTTCCGAGAACTTTGAATTTACTAGCTCTTCTCTTAAGTGTATACCTTAATATCTCCAAAATCCAAGGTAAAATAACTGGCTGGCAAGCCCGCGTAAGTGGACTTGCGGACATAATGAGCACCCAATGATCTGCATAGATCCGGTGTAAAAGCCCATAAACCGTCATCTTTACGTAAGAAAGGAGGAAATACTGTAGAATCGGTACCAATTAATCTATTGCACTCATCTCCCGGCCAAATATCCTGTTCAGGTTCATCTTGAAATAAAATAATTTTACCCATTTTATGGACATTTTTTACACCCCGACAAGCGGTAAATTTGCCAGCATCTGAGTGGTTGGCCTGTAAATGAAAATTTCGTTAAATCCAATTCTTGCAAGACTAAAGTTAAGATTACAGCCTCGAAACTATTGCTAAGACCATGGACACAATAAAAGTCGAGACTATAGGCGAAATTATAGTTGAGATTATTAAGGCTAAATTTAAAAATATAACCGAGAATATTTCGAGATTGTAGCCTTAATTAAAGTCGTAAACAAAACCGAGAATGAAGGCAATAGTCGAGATTATTGCAGATATTTATGTCAAGACATCTGACGAGATTATGCCCACTTACCGCCTGCATAAAAGAAAATAGGAAATGTGTCTCATTCACTTGTTTCGCCTGCTTCACATCACCCGTGTAAAAGGCCGTACACAAAGCTTTCGAGGCAAATTCCTCCGATGAACAGTCCACAATAAGACCACGAAAGAATATATCCATAAAGGAAGCCGTAATAACACCTTTTTGGCCACGAAACACAATGTCAATGGCTTTCACAATTAACTCCATCATGGCGGCCTTTTCACGTAACACTACGACAGAAATGGGCTGAAAGGAAAGTAAAAGCGAAAGAGGGGTTAATTAGTGTTTAAACGTTTCATACATACATTTATATTCTACAAAGACTAAAGCTAATAATAAAGTAATTTGTGGCAATTACTTGTGATAAACAATTTACAAACGTATAAGAAAATTACTAATAATTTCTTAGACTTCTGTAAGAAAAATTATAATCAATTAGTGGAAACAAGGAAAGAAGAGATTGTTGCCTAAAAAAAAACCTTAGAAATTTAGAAAGACTTTTATTTGCTAATAAATTTTTAAGGAAATGCAGACGAATTTTTTTTGCTGAATTAAATATAAAATAATTAATCTCTGTTAAACACTTAACTTTTTCGAAGTTTTACAATTTAAACTTATGTTTTAATAAATTCCGGAATGCTTAAAAGAACATTTTCAGTTCTTCTCATACCTTTTTTTTTATTTAAAATTACAAAAGCTTGAAAATTTTATTTAAAAATCATTTAAATGAATTTAATTAGAACTAATTTAGCATATGGGGGATTTCATGTCAAGTGACCCAATTTTTAAATCGATGTCTTCCAACAAAAATATTTTTTTTTTAAATATTGATCAAATAGCTATGCAAGCTACTTGGGGCAAATTTGTCTAACACCAATAGGTAATAAGTTACATGGATGAGAAAGAATACCTGTATGGCCAAAATGTCAAACAATGACCCACTCTATCTCAGAACTTTTTGACCGATCTTGTGTCCAAACAACTATCCAATAGGACTAACCTTGGTGCAAATTTCATCCAAATCGGAAGACTTCGATTTAAAAATTTGGGTCACGACATGACATTCCCCATATATCAAGGCGAATCCACTACAGTTGGCAGCGAAAAGACTGCTGACTTTGACACACCACATCAATTTGTTTTGATTTAACAATGCTTTAAGTCGTTGATATTTCGAGGCAAATTCTTAACTGTAGCTCGTTTCTGTATTTCTCGCATCGTAAAATTTTCAACATGAAGTGTGAAACAAAAATTCCATCGTTTCTCGATTTGCGAGAAAAAAGTGTTTCTGTTTTTAAATGCGAAAACAGACAAAACAGATTCAGTTTTAACTGGAATATTTCCAGAATTAAATGTCAAATGAAAGCGAAACGTCAACAAAAGAAATAAATATAATAAAAACAGGGCTGCCAGATTTGACGATTTATTTTCATTTCAACGATTTTTGCTCCGAAAACGTGCCGATTTGCTGATTTTTTCTAAAAAGTGACGAAAGCAAAATCAAAATCAACAATATTTTATAACTTTATTGTAGCTTTCTATAAAAATTCATATCGAATTTTTAAATTTCAAACACTTATATTTTGTGGCATTGAAAATTTAAAAAGACAATATGAATTTCTGTAGAAAGCAACAACAAATTTATATATGTACATATTTGATATTCTTAGCTTATATGGACACTTTTATGCCATTTTCGATTTCAACTAACAGATATTTTACTACGTATATTTCAGATGAAAAAGAAAAAGTAAAGTTAATAGTTATAAGAATAGGTAAATTATAGATTTATGGGTAAAAGTTGGAGGCGTTTTTTTCACTCATATCTTAGCCATTTGTGAACCGAAATTTTTAAATTTCAATTACATCCTATTTGGACACATACGATACAAATTTAAAACAACGTCGTCACTATGAATCCTTGGTTTTTCGCAAAAATAAAAACCCTAAATATTTATTTTACTGTTATCTAAGCGGAATTAATTTAAAAATTTTTAATTTCTTGGTATTTGTATATATCTATTTTAAATAAGTTTGTATGTTTATTTCATTAAGCTTGACTTCTTTTTGTTTTTATAAAAATATTTATTTTATTTTTTGTTAAAATTTATTTTTAATATGGTATTTTGTCACGCCTTTGTGAGACTTCTTCAGGGAAAAAACAATTTTAAATTGTTATCGGATCAAAGAAAATAAATAATTTTATAAAAAATAGACCTCAAGCTTAATAAAATATATATACATTAAAAAAATTAAGTTCGAACAAAAGACAATTTATATGTACATATGTACATATGTATGTATAAAATACCCATGAACTTTGACTACGTCTTTGTTTGATTTTGTTGTAATAAAAAATCGAACAAAATTTGTTTATAATTAATTTTAAATTGTCCGATTTTTTAAAACAAAAAGGCGATCTTTTTATTTTTCTCAAAAAATTGACGATTTTCACGCAAATTTATCTGGCAGCCCTGAATAAAACCAAAACAAGGAAAGGCTTAAAAAAATTTAATTAACAAAATATAACAATGGTGTTTTATTTATTTTCATCATTTAAATTACGCATTCATAATTAAAATGTTTTTTATTTATATTACAAAAATAGTATATAAACATATTTTTAATTTAAAATATCTATATTTTGTTTTTCTCGCACCAATTTCAAATGCGACTTATTTTGACAGTTCTTGTAAGAAACTTTTCGCAAAATATTGTTACAGAAACACTTTTTCTCACATCTTTCTAATAATTGCTGGAAAATTATTAAAATGACAGATAATTCTCGCAACGGAAAGATACAGAAACACTTGTGCGAGAAAAACCATTTTTTGTTTCATTTTGCACTGTTTCTGTCCCGATTCACTGGTTTCATGCGGAAAATTTTACGATGCGAGAAATACAGAAACGAGCTACTGGCAGTCGTGACCGAATACTTTTTCGATTCAAAATAAATTTCATTTCTAATTCTTTCAGTCAATACTGAACGAATCGAAATTATTTTTGCAGTGTTGTTAGGCATTTATTTAAGTTGTCACAACACTGAAAAAATAATTTCGACTCGACCAGGTAAAGTCGCCTCAATTCGCTTTAGAAAATGCCTACTTTGAATGTCAAAATCAGTTGAAATCGCCTTGCAATATACAATTAAAAGTAAATATCTTAAATAATTGAATCTCTTTAAAAATTTGGCATGATTTAGAATAATCAATTGCTTTTAGAATTTATTTTTGTTTACACAGAAAACAATTTTTAACCAATTAAAGTATTAGTTAAAAATAAAATCAGTTTTAATAAAAAATGTAATCAAGTGAATTAAACGTTTAACTGATACTATTAATTTTCACCAGTAAACAATTTCACTAACTCACTTGATTAAACGTTTAATTCGTTTGATTACATTTTTAATTTCAACTGATTTTATTTTTGATTAATGCTTTAATTGGTGAAACACTTGTTTCTGTGTACTTTCAAAACAAAATGGCGCGCAAAATTTTAATTTAAACCAAGAAGAAATAGAAGAGGAATATAAACAAGTTTCGACTAGATAAAATGCAAGGACCCAAAAATTATCGCATGAATTGTCAAGACCATATGTTATGAATTAGCCTTGCATAAAAACTTAACACTAAAGCCCAAATACACTGATCAAAATACACATCAAGCATTGTGGTGTTATTAGTGACCTAGACATTCGTTGCCGAATATTATGGTCTCCATCAGTATTCAAAAATGAGTTTAACATGGTTCTCCACCATTAATTGGGCTAAGTTTTAAATTGTTCTCCACCAATTCACAAACACGTTAAAAAAAGTGAGGTTAAAAACCGTTGAAACCTACAAACAGTGATCCTCGGATAGTTATACGACGCCAAGCGCCAAGACGAAAGTGAAAGTGACTGCCCTTGAAAGATAATGCAGATTTACCGACATTTGCTTACATTTGGAATTAGTATTTTCAAAATGGCCGCAACTTGAATTGAAGTGTTACCAGTTGTTCTTAAGGTTTTCAAAAGTTCTTTTTTGAGTTTTTGTTTAATGAAGAAAAAAAAGGGTGAAATCACTTACCGCTATTAAAGGATGTACCATTGTAATCACCTCTTCCCCAGTAAGAGGCGCCGAAGCTTTTTCATTAAAAATAAATGTATTCCTCATGTGATAAGTCACCGTATCTTCAACATCATCATCTTCTAAATCGTATTTAGATTTCCATTCACTTGAAATTTAAAAAAAAAATTGTTCATTTTAAATTTGTATTGAATTTTATTTTTCATCTTCTCAACCTACTCGAACACAAATGGCCCTATTTCCTGTAAATTCGGCTTGGCTCCATTTAAAAACTCATTGGGATTTGTTACATTGAATACATAAAAGTAGAAATGTAAAGGAAATGGAGTGTTTTCCCATAATTCTCGTATATCGGAGCCAGGTTTTAAATTCACTTGTTTCTTTAATATAAACTTTAAAATTTTGGGAAATATTAACCAACCATTCATAATGGCGAAAACGAAAACACCACCGGAAATCATTAAAAGTTTATTGCGATTAATTTGCATTTTTATCGAAGGTGACTTTTGAAATTTTCGAAAATTTTTATAAATATTTAAAATTAAACGAAAAATATAATAATCCGTTATCAGAGCCAATTTGTTGGCTTTAAATTATAGTTTTTTTTTTTAAGTGAATCTCGAGTTTTTTCTTAACAATCCAACCGTTTTGTTAGCTAACTTTGTTACAACTAAATGAAATCCAATTGAATTTTGTTTGAAACTATTTGCAACATTATTTTAGCGTTTTTTTTTTTTTATTATTATTTTACATTTTATTGGTACGTGCGAACTTTTGCAGTCAAAAACAAAACGTTTTTGATTTTCTTAACAGTCTTTCCACTTAATAATCTTTATATATGCAAAGGGAAAATCCTATTTGAGAACTTGAAAAATAATTATTAAAATTATTTTTTTTCTCGTATCAATAATAAAGCACAATGCAATAAAACAAAAATCTCACAAAATGGCGGTAAACGAATTATGGTATCCACTACTTCGAAATAATTGAATTTGGTGAAATTTAGTAAAAATAACTTTTTCTCAGCTTCCACTTTGAGTTATCAAGATTTCAATTTAGAGAAAAACAAACAAAAACCTGCCGGTTTCTACAATTTTCAGTGTTTTTTTACGTTAAACACATTTTAAAGAATTCTATTTGATTCTGTTACTTATCTTATAATTAATTTAAAATATCAAAAATGTTACGCTTGAGTGACAAACAGTTTATCTACACTGCGTAATTTAAGTCAATCTTGTAATGTTGTGGGCAGTGTTCGAAAATAAACACTAACTATCGCTCCTTAGTGTTCGGTTCGGCAGATTTGTGGATAACACAAACGCTAATAGTGTTTGTGTAGAAAACGTTTCCCTTTTAGTCATCTTCCGAACATAAAAATAATACGGGTTTTATCAAACTCCACAAACTTCATTGTGTTCGGTTTGGCTTATTAATGTTCGTCACTTTTGACTGGTAAAAAAACCAAACATTTTTTACAAAAACAAAATACATATACGAAAAAAACAAAAAGCCAGTAAAAACAAAACTACACAACCATTATAGAACATTAAAATATAATGTTTGTCTACAACAGTATCGCTACAATTGTTTTGTTTTTTAACGAAGAACAGAACAGTATATAATGCTTGGCTCTTTCTTGAAAATAGTTATGAACGTTATTAAGGGTTGTGTTCGTCTACACAATCACTTAAAAAAAAAAGCAGAAATCGTTCTTGGGTGAGTGAGCCGACTGCTAAATAATGTACTGTTTATTTTCGAACACTGGTTGTGGGTAAAAATTAATCTCTTATTAAAGTGGGGTACACACTTTCGAACTTGAGTGTCAGTCAAAAATAAATAAACAGCCGCACTATCAAGCGAGCGAAAAGTTGAGCAAAACCTGTCCTTCTTTCAGTAATTTCAAAAAAGTTTCTTAAAATATGGCAAAAAGTATTTTGTTTTTGAGTTAAAACCTATTGGCATCACTGTTTTGTAAAGTTCTGAACTTATACGAGAACTTAGGCGAAAAAACGGCCAAATAGGCGTTATTTACTTTTCATAGCTGGTACAAATGGCATCACACATCTTTAAAGATCTCACATCCGTACCGAAAAACTTACGGATTAAATTAACGTTGGAATAGAAGATACGTGATTTGGTGCGGGTGAAGATTGATGACGACCTCAAGATTTTCCAAAGCTGTAAGATGTTTACTTAAATTTAAACAATTAATAAAAAATAAATAATTCCCACATTCTCTTTGTTAAAATTAAAAATGTTTATGCTGGATTTAGTTTAGAAAGTTTTTAAAGCCATTATTAAAATGTAATTTTTGATATTCTTTAATTAGGCTTGAGTTCATCAAATTTAATCTTCATTAAATTATTTTCACTGAGGGAAGGAATTTTACAACTTGGAATTTTTATTAAAATTTATTGATAATTTTTCTTGGCTGAGCTGGGATTCGAATTATTAAAATGTTTATTTTTCATTGTTTTTAAACTTTTCTATAAAAATATTTAATTGAAAATGAAGCTTTAAACCTTAATTTTAAACCACACAAAAAAATTGGCATCACTGTTAAAACTGACCCCAGACTTCTTTAAAGCTGCCACATTTTGCAGACGAAACCACAAAGTGGATTTTGGGAGCTCTGTAAAAATTATTTCTTGGCCGTTAAATAAGATTTATCCGTTAGATTTTTTTAGGGGTCACAATTAAAAGATTCGAAACAAATTTTTTTCAATTTTTTTTTTTTATTAAATTATAATATTCGATAAAGATTTCCAGAAATAAATTTTAAAGAAGCCTTATGCTTTGGTTTTTTCTTTTTTAATTATAAAGCGTTAATTTCTTTCAGAGTGAAAAATAGCCTGACACTTCTTTAAATTTGTCACATTCTGAAAAAGAGGTTAACATTCGCCTAACCAATGCCAACCAGGGTGACCATTTCGTTATAAGTAAACGATGTACTTGAAACTCGTTGGCAAGGCGAAGGTTAAACCTCTGATTTTTAGAAGAATTTATGCAAAAAAAATTTACTTTAAAACTCTTAACATCAGTTTTCAAAATGGTACATCTTGTTTTAAAAATAGCTTATCTTTACAAATTAATTAAAAAAAAAAAAATTAAAATTTACTTTTGTTCTACACTGTTTACAATTTACTAACAATTGTTTTCTCTATACATTTTTTTTTCATTATTTTTATGCGTTTTATAACTACAAATGCCATACATTTGTTTTTTAATGTGATTTATAGCAATTTTTTTTAATATTGTCTATCTGCAGTTAACGTCATACGGTAGTTTGTCTCCTACCTTTATTTTTATAATTTTTTTTTTTATTTAAATAGCAATTACTCTCGAAATTAATACGCCTTATTGCGTTGGAAAAACACTGAGAATAATGATAAGATTTATAGAAGAAAATGTGAAAATTTTAAAGAAAATAATATAGAACTCCTATAAATAATCAGGCATATAAAGGTTGTCGTTGTCGTGATCGACTAAAGAACGTTTTCACAACTTGCCGATAGATAAAGGTATGATTTTATCGGTCGTATAAAAAGTGTTTCATTATTAAAACTTTAGTTTAGCCTACCAGGTTAATAATGGCACACTTTTTATACGCCCGGCCCATAAAATCCTTCCTTTAGCTATCTATTACAAAAAACGACAAGGTCGTTTAAGACAACGACACAGTAATGTAAGGCAACGAAACAGTCGTTTAAGACAACGACAACCGCAATAAGGCTGAATGTGAAATTATATTACGCTCAAATCCTTTTTACAAGAATTAAATTTAAAAAAAAACTAAATTTTCTTTTAAATGATTTTGTTATTCGTTCTTAATGTCCAATTTTTATTCTTGATAAAAACACTGAAATTAATTGTTGATGGGATAAGTTATTCCTATGCGCACTTCGCTGGTTGCTTAGGCCAGATAATCAGGAAACTTCATCCAGAAAGATTTTAGAAAAACTAAAGATATTAAACCAAATAAAACCTTTAAACGTATAAGAATTATAAGCAACATTTCTACTTGTAACAATATCAAAGTTTAAACGAAATCATCAACAATAAACAGTGAGTTTATCTCTTCCTACATTCCCCACTACAATTGATTGGAATTCTTCCAACATTAATTGTAGTTGTAAGTAGGTTAAGAAAAAACAAAATAAAAACAAAAACAACCTGCTTTATTGTTTTCGCCAGTTTTGTTGCCAGCTAGTTTTTTTAGGCCGTGGGGAATGTAAGAAGAGATAAACTCACTGTTTATTGTTGATGTTTTTTTTTTAACTCTGATATTGTTACGAGTAGAAATGTGGCTTATAATTCTTATACGCTTAACGGTTTTATTTGGTTTAATCTCTTTAGTTTTTCTAAAATCGTTTTGGATGAAGTTTCCTGATTATCTGGCCTAAGCAACCAGTTAAGTGCGCATAGGAATAACTTATCCCACCAACAATAAATTTCAGTATTTTTATCAAATAATAAAAATTGGGTATTAAGCACGAATAACAAAATCATTTAAATTAAATTTTGTATTCCCACTAAAATTATTTTGATAACAGAAGTTTCTTAAAACTTTTTACAAATAGAATCTCGGAATTTATTTCTCATGTTGAGTAACATTTATTATAACTATATAAATTTTCATTTTAATTGGAATGTGTATTCCAAGTCAAATTAATATTTTAAAAACTTTTATACTTTAATAGTCTTATTCCTTTAATATTTTCCATGAATATTTTGTATGCACTATCAGAATTTTTGTTTGTATATTTCTGTTATGAGGCTTACTTTAGCTATTCTTTTGGCTACCAATGAAGTAAATTGTAAAGAAAATTTATACAATTATTAGATACCAGCAGAATGTAATGCATTTTCTGGCCCGCTACGGCCTTCGTCAGCATTCTTTGTATCTTATAACTGGATAGTGCCTATTGTAAATTTTATGTATTTAACTTAATTATTTTAACAAATAGAATCTGGGAATTTATTTCTCATGTTGAGTAACATTTAATATATATACATTTTCATATTATTCGAATGTGTATTCTAAGTCAAATTTTTCGGGGTTCCAAAAAAAAAGAGCAAAATTTGTGTTATCCATTCTCAAATCTTCTGAATTTTTTTTAATTTCTCAATAATTTTTCTCAGTGCTTCGTGATTTCTTTTATTTAAACAAAGTTATTTTTTCTTTTTAATTATTTTCCGTTTAAACTAAATAAAAGTTTTTCACTTAAACTTTACAGATAGTTAATGCGTTTAGAAAAGTTTTCCATTCGAAGAACACTTTAAAGATGTGCAAAAATTCACACCTGTTGTAAGGAAAACATGGCCTAATGACCGTGACATTTTGAAGAATTTATTTTTTTATTGTAATAAATTGTAACAATTATTAGTTGTTTAGAAGGGTATGTCGGGGAAATGAAATTGAAAGACATACGCAAATTAAACAAAAAAAAAATTAAGTAAAAATATTAATGGCCGTTTTCTCATTATGCGATTATCTTTTTCCCCAACGAAAAACTGCATATTAAGGAAATTTGGTTTTTTCAATGTCGCACTTGCTTCTATTTTGTCGCAAAGGTAACCAGCACTCATCTGCCAATTATTTATTTTCCTTTTATTTGCCATACAAATAAATTCAATCAGCTGACTCCCACTTTTACATGTATTTTGAGAGGTGTTACCAACTGAAAATAAGGTTTTATGTCGCTTTATTGTGAAACGCAAAATCGCTAACGGACAGTTTATTGGTCTAATAAATATAGGTTGACATTAAGTAACAGAAACTTTGTCTATACATTGAGAAAATGACCATAAAAATATTGCTTTCTTGAAAAAAAAATTAAAATATTTAAAGAAATTTGTATATTTATAACCGCAACTTACACAACACTCTGCAACATTTTTTAAGTTATCGAGAGCAAACTCCTTCTCGTGTGAAGTTTCTCGAAGTACTTACCGAAACCAAGAAACCCTTATTTTCGTTTTCCTAGTTTAGCTGCCGTTTAGATCTTATTACCTCATTATTATCACTTCATTATTATTACTTCAAACGAAGCAGGTTTGAAAGGGAGAAACGTAAAAGCTTCGCTTACAAGTTAAGGCGAATTTACTTTTTAGGTGGCGTTAAAAAATCACATCTGTCCTACTTTGGCAAATGTTCCTTGTGTTAAATAAAAATACACTGTTGTTTTTGAACTTGTTGTTGTATTGCTACCGGATACATGAATTCGCCTTGGTAATGCAAGCAATTGTAAATCTTCTTCAATACAGTTTCTATTATAGTTTACCTTCTCTTGTTGCAATTATACGAGTTATGATCTTACTTAATGAGTCCAATACTTTATAGGGTCCAACACCAATAGGGAATGACCAACGTTTTTATACCCTCTCCTTCTGTGCTGAAGGGTATTAAAATGACAGACAGCAACCTGGCAAAGACAGTGTTACCAGTAAATAATAAAATAAACCAATATAAAAATAATAATATTTTATAAATTGCAAGTCTAATTTTTAAGTAAAAAATGTGCTTTTCAAATAAAAATAGTTCTTTAACATTAACATTTTCATTATCAATAATTTTCTCCCCCATATCAATGTTACCAACTTCCAGCCAATTAACCAAACACTACAATTGAATTGTATTTGTTCTTCAATTTCGAATTGTATTTAATAAATATTTTGCGTAAATGATGATGAAAAATTCATATAATTTACACCTGCTCAATATTCCATAATTATTTAAGCAAATGGCATAAAAATGTTTTCAAATAAAATAGAAACAACCTTCCTTATTTTAGTAAATAATTTCTTATACAGGGTGGGCCATAAGTCGCGGATCATCCGTTAAAAATTCGGTAAATTTTTCACAAAATCTTAAATGAGTTGCATAGTCTTGCAACAAAATGTAATTTTTAATTTGAATCTTGTACGGGAACAGCAATAAATTTTTTTTCATTAGTGGCACGTTAACGAGTCAATGTTTCAGGGTTCTCATTAACTCTGTCCCGAACTCGTTTGATACCGTTTTAGCCTTGTGCTTCAAGTAAAATTTCACTCCTAGAAAAAATTCCGATGACTGAAAATGAGCGACTAGATTGCGTTCATGATCGTGATGGTGCATTTCTGGTGTTAAAAAAATTTCGAAATTTTCTTTGGGTTTGAATTATTGAATTTTGACTAACAAAATAAAACTAAACAATTTTGGCTCGTTTCTCACTACTTCATATACATAAATGCTGAATCCAAAAAATGTTTTTTCTAATAGCGAAAAATTAAGAAAAAAATACAAAATAAAAAAATAATGTAAAAAAAATACAATGTTTAGTGACTTGTGGCTCACCTTGTATATTTTCACCCTAAAAATTATCTACAAACAAATAATAAGTTTTTTTACATAAGAAAGTATGTACAAAATAAAATATAAGTATATATTTAACATCATGGTCTATTAAATATTTTATAGCCCACGAATATTTGCAAATATAATTGACACTTTAATTGCTCAAACAACAATCGAAAAAAAATATAGGTAAATAAACAAAGTTTTCCAAAGTTGGTTTATGTTTAATGAATACCTTGAAAATGTTCGTAAAATATGTTGACTTTAATAAAAAAAATAATTGGTTAAATAACATATTTTATTTTTTTTTAGTTAAAAGCAATATATGTATATATATTTTTCACTAAAAAATTTCATTCTTTTTGTAAATATTTTATTACATCATGTACATTGGCAACACTGAATGAACGGTTATGTTCTCTTTTTTGTCAGCCATTTCAAATTTATTGAGATTTTTAAGGCAGATTACCACAGCATATTCCAAAGATAAACATAATCTAAAATTATAAAAGCATTGACGACGTTATAGCTATGGATAACAACAACACATGTTTAGTTTAACATACATAAGAGAAACCTCTTAGAACTACTTAAGCCCTAATTGTGTAAAACGCAACGCAACACCAAAAGTTACAGTGGCGGAGTTCAGTATTAAGGCTCCGTTAGCCTGGAGTAACAGTAACGTTGCATGTAAAGCAAAAAGAACGATTTAAAAGGAAGAAATAAGGTTAAATTACATACAAAATAAAAAAAATAAATATAAAATGTTAAGGGCTTCATTTTGAATTTTAGATAAATCACTCTTTTTTGTTGTTAAAACTAATTAAATACGGTACACAGACGAAACAATTATAAAATATTTAACATAAACAGCCATTTATATTCAACAAAAAGAGTTTTCTTTTTATTTGCAGTGGGTAAGTGTCGACAGAAAATGTAATGAAAAAGATTTGACAATCAGACTAAAAATCATTGGATTTTGTGAGAGCAAAAAGTTCAAGACTTGTAGAATAGCACAAAAGGGGATTTACCAACAATCTCTAAAATATACCTTGGCTACGTATTCTTGTATCTTTTGCAATTTTTCTGTTTAAAATAATTAAAAATAACCCATTTAAGGTTAGCCCAATATATTTTATATGTATGTACCTTGAAGGGAGTATCTTAAGCAAGTAGAGATAGATTAAGCGCCTTACTTTTCCGAGCCACATCTTTTCCCGAGGCATTACCAAATAGTATAGCCCCAGATTTTACAGTATTTATCCTTATACCCCATTAGTGAGAACTCATATTTTAGGGGGACTACTCTCCTTTGCGATGCGTAAGAAAAATGTCACAAATTTCGTTAGTTTGAGGATTTTTTTTTTTTTTTTTTTTTTTTTGTTTGCAAATCATCACCATTTATTTTATTAAAATGCTTAACAAAACCATGCTAAGCACCTTAATTTTTCTTTTTTTTTCTTTACATATTTTCATTACTGTCAATCTGCCCAATCTTTAATTTTTATTGCCAGTTTTGCTTTGTTTTTAAAAAATTTTGCAAAATAGATCAAAATTGCATTCGCATCGCAATAAATATATATTCCCAGTAGCCCGTTTCTGTATTTTTCGCATCGTAAAATTTTCCGCATGAAACCAGTGAATCGGGACAGAAACAGTGCAAAATGAAACAAAAAATGGTTTTTCTCGCACAAGTGTTTCTGTATCTTTCCGTTGCGAGAATTATCTGTCATTTTAATAATTTTCCAGCAATTATTGGAAGGATGCGAGAAAAAGTGTTTCTATAACAATATTTTGTGAAAAGTTTCTTTCAAGAACTGTCAAAATAAGTCACATTTGAAATTGGTGGCGAGAAAAACAAAATGTAGATATTTTGAATTTAAAATATGTTTAGAAGGAATATAAATGATAAATGCATAATTTATATGATGAAAATAAACAAAAAACAATTGTTATATGTATATTGTTAGTTTAAATTTTTGTTAGCCTTTTCTTGTTTTGGTTTTAATCAGTGCTGCCAGATAAATTTGTGTCAAAATCGTCAATTTCCTGAGAAAAAAATAAAAAAGATCGTGCAATTTAAAATCAATTTTAAACAAATTTGTTTCGACTTTTATTAAAAAATAATAAAACAAAAACATAGTTAAAGTTCATGGGTATTTAATAATTATTATTTAATAATTGAGATATAAATCTTTAATTTGCCTATTCCTATAATCTTTTTCTTTTTTACCTAAAATAGACTTAGTAGAATACCTTGTGGTTAAAATTAAAAAAATCGGTTCATAAATAAACGGGTTAAAGACCCAGTAAAATTTTCGCCTACAAAATAATATGTTAAGTAATCAGAAACACATAAAAGCACTACATACAATTCTACTGAAAAACTAATGAATTTTACAAGGGTTGTGCCAAAATAACAAATTCAAAAGTAAGTCATTTTTTATCTTAATACATCCAGAAAAAAGTAGTTATCGAAGTTCTTATGGAAGAAAGCTACTTAATAACGAGTGAAAGAAGTTATCCATTTTGAAAAAGTTTTTACTGGGAGACAAACAAATTTCTTTCTTGCCGGAATAATGGTTTTGGCACAAAAGTGTACATATAAGATAAGAATATCAAATATCAATCATATTTTGTATATGTATATAAGAAGTATTAAATGTTCAAAATAAGCCAGGTCGGTCCATTACTTTCCCTCGAAATTTTGCTTTTGCCGATACATTTTTTAGGGAAGAAACAAACAATTTCGAGGACAATTTCCACAAAAGGGATAAATATAAAAATTTAAGCAGCCTTGTTTCTAAAGATATCTTTTTTTCTAATAAACAAACATATAAAACTATTTACAATTATCTTATTTCGAAGACTAAGGGGCTTATAGTGTAAAACGCAACGCCAACAATTTCATTAAAAGCAAAAATAAAATCAAATATATTTTATAAATTTGTTGTTGCTTTCTACAGACATTCATATTATTTTTTTTTTCAATTTTCAACGCCACAAAATAGAAGTGTTTGAAATTTAAAAATTCAAGATGAATTTCTATAGAAAGTAACAACAATTATAAAATATTTTTGATTTTGTTTTTGCTTTCGTCACTTTTTTAGAAAAAATCATCAAAACGTCACTTTGTTAATATCGGAACAAAAAATCGTCAAGATGACGACAACTCGTCAAATCTGGCAGCCCTGTTTTTATTATATTTATTTCTTTTGTTGACGTTTCGCTTTTATTTGACACTTAATTACTGGAAATATTCCAGTATAAAAAGAATTTGTTGTGTCTGTTTTCGCATTCAAATACAGAAACATTTTTATCTCATAAATCGAGAAACGATGGAATTTTTTGTTTCACACTTCATGTAGGAAATTTTACGATGCGAGAAATACAGAAACGAGCTACAGAATTCAAAAGAAAATCCCACCACTAACTTGTCTTAGCGCCCTTGTTGGTTTTAAATCATGTGCAAATAAATACTATTATCAGTTTTCTAATAGTCAAACCATAAAGGTTTTGCACAAATATTTATATTTACTGCCTTATTAAAAAAATTCCCAGCTGGCAACTCGTCCTTAAGCACTTTAATGGCCGTTTTCTCATTACACGATTATATTCTTTCCCAACGATAAACTGCACATTAAAGAAATTTGGTTTTCTCAATGTCTCATTTGCTTCTATTCTGTCGCAAAGGTAACCAGCACTCATCTGTCAATTATTTATTTTCCTTTTATTTGACGTACAGATAAATTCAATCAGCTGACTAGCAACTTTTACATGTATTTTGAGAGGTGTTGCCAACTTAAAACAATGTGTTTTGTCGGATTATTGAGAAACCCAAAATTGTTAACAGACAGTTTATCGGTCTAATAAATTTATGTTGGCATTACTGCCCGTCTATACCAGAGATAATTATTGCGACATACATATTTTGCAGTAAATGTCAAAATTATGATATCTCTAATGTAGACAGCAACTTTTTGTTCATATTTATTGCCGGCAATTTATGTTGCAATAATTGTTAGTCCATTTTTGTTGACAATAATTGCTAACTTAAAATGTCAAATTTGGTTGTCAACAGCAAATTGTATGGGAAAGAAATTAATTTTGTAAATTTGTTGCAAATTATAATTGTAGTAAAATAATTAAATAAAAGAATTAAATTAACACTACAATAAAATTGCCAAAATTATTTTTATTAAAATAAATTTTTTCCTATTGGATCTTTATTATTTAAATATACACTAACTTGTTTAAGCAGGAGTGCTTTTTTATATAAAAATATAAATTTTATTTTAACAAAAAAAAAATAAATTTAATAAAAATTGATATTTTTGTATAAAAAAAAACCTAAAGTGGAATAAGATAGAATTTATATTAATAAAGATAATTTTTGCAAGTTGGCGTCATTTTTACACTGCACCTTCTTCCTTGATTTCTTTAAAATTATGAGTTAACATAAATACGTTTTCCAGACATTTTGTCGGTGCATTGAGAAAATGGCCATAATTGTGCTACCAAGTTTAAGAACAAACTTTTAACATTATTAATAAAAAAGATTGATCAGTGCTCAGTGAAAACAAAGTAAAATGCGTTAAAATTATTAAAAAAAAATTAATAAAAACATGAAATATGTCTACCTAAAAATAACAAAATTTAAAAAATTTACTGCCTGTTTTTCAAACTTAAATAAAAATTTTCGTTTAGAAATTTATATTGAAAAAAAAAAAAACAAATTTGAGTTTTTTTATTGTTGTTTCAATGTCAATTCCCTATATTTTAGTTTGAAAAAGAGGCAGTTAATCTTTTAAAATTTGGAATTTCAATAGAGATCTTCAGAAGACTGTAATTTAATTTTTTAAGCAAAATTGATGAGCGGTTTTTACAACACAAGTGATTGAACGTATAGTAAAATAATTAGTATTGCGGTTATTTTTTTTTTATTGAAATGATTATGGTTTTTAATCCAAATTTTTGCATTTTAATGAGGCTTAAGCTTGTCCAATTTAATTTTCATTAAATTATTTTAAAGAAGAAAGGAATTTTTCAACATGAAATTGAATTGAAATTCATTGATAATTTTTCATTCTTGACAGATCACGGGACTAAAACCACTGACAGATTTATTTGACATGTTTTTTGAATAGAAACCACACTATCTCCTCATAAATCTTTGCCGTTAAACACTCACCGTAAAATTTATATAAAAAACACTCAGTTTTTTTAGTGTGATTGAAAGTGTGAAATCACTTGTGTTGTTAAAACAGCACATGAGATTTTGGAAATAATTATCCGCGTTTTAAAGAAAAAATCCTAAAAAAAATCTTTAATATGTTTTATTATGGAACTTTTGCCCTTTTCAATATTGATTTAAAAAAAAAAAATTTCCTTAGTTGTTTCTTAAACTTAAATAGTTTTAAAGAAGATAAATAAAATAAAATCACTAAAATATCAACGTCTGTAATTCATAAATCACCACCTTTAAAAAATTTTTAATTTTTTCTTAATAATTTATAAAAAAAAAAAAAAAAACAAAACGCTTAGCAACAAATGAAACTTTTTTTTTATTTATATTGAAAACGCTGGTAATTATTTCTTGTTTATTGTATTTGTAATATGAAACGTTGACTTTTTTAAATAAAATTTTCTTACACTTGATAAGTAAAAAATATGCAAATTATGCAAGAAACTATAAAAACCTTTCGTTAAATATAGATTATAAACTGTAGTTATTTGTATATTGATAAATAAGTAAAATAACATTTTATTTTAAAACCTCTAAAAACTTGGAAACAAAAAAACTGAAATAGTTTTTTCATGTCTTTATCTAAAAAAAAATCGAAATTTATTCTTTATTCCCATAAAATTTATAAGAAAAAAGCCAAATTTCGATGGGAAAAACTGTTCACTTTTGATTCAAGATAGGCGTGTGAATGAATTTGTTAAAAAAATGTAAGAAAAAATTTAAATGTTAAAAAAAATTCACATTTAATTACTGAGTAATTAAATGTTTTCATTAGTGTTGCCATAACTGTTTAATGAGAATATGTCAAAACTTCGAAACAAATCTGCGAAATCGTAAAATGCAGAAAATATGTTAAAAATCTGCTTAGATTAAAACATAAAATTTTTTATATATAAATTTTGCAAAAAAAAAAAAAAAAGCTAAATTAAAAAATATGAAAAAAATAAATTTCATAAAAACTTTTGTTTCTTAAAAATATGCTAAAATAAATATTTTTTAATTAAAAAAATATGGAATTCCCCAACTTAATCTGTTTAATCTAGCAGAAATGGTAACACTGGTTTACATATTAAATACTAATTCAAAATATATCAGTTTTATAGGGTGATTTATTTGTAATATGTAGATGATGTTAATTTAAGGTTGTCATATTAAAATTGATTTTCTTTAAAAAAAGAAAATTTTTAGTTATTAAGGAGCCAACTTGTAATTTTTGTTGCCGCAATTTTTAAAAATTCGGCTTTGAAATTGCTTTAGTGCCCATATTATGAAATTCTTATTTTATGCCTCTTTTCCTAACTGCTTTTTATATTTTATACATATAAGTTGTATTTATTTATGTTGTACAGCTACAACCAACTTTAAGTTGAAAAGTGAGAATTACAGAACAAAACAGAATTCGAATGCACATTAAACTGTGTACTCCTCCCCAATCTTTTCACTTCTCTCCTATTAACTAAAAAATTGCTGCAACAAAAATTGCTTCTCTGGATAGGGAATAAGTCCTCGTTCATATTATAAATCATTGGCTGCAGAAACTTTTTTTAATTCTTTTTTAAACCTGCGTTCGTGTTAATACAATTCAACTATACTTTTGCGGCATTTTAGGTATTTTGAACGCTTTCCTCTGCATAACAAACGCACAAAAACTGCTTTTACACGAAACAAAGTTCACTTTTACATTCGTCTTTCCCCGTTTTTCTTTAACAAGCATAAAAGTTTCGCAGCAAATGTTTCGTAAAATGGACAAAAACTTACAATTGATGTTTTTTTTTAATTTTAAATATTTAACTTATTGACATTCATAATTTTTTCTTATATATCAGTTTAAATTTTTTCTTAAAAAAATCGTTTAGTTTACTTTTTGATTCTACACCAAGAAACGCAACATAGGCAACACTGTATCAAAAACTACTCAATATATGAGTTGCGATATAAAACCAGTAATTGAAAAAAATCGGTAAAGTCTAAAGCTAATTTTTATATTTATTAATTGGGTTCATCTGGTCAGCTGGCTATTGTTATTCGATTATTGAAACTGTCAAAATACATTTCTTGTTTACGTTTTGTTACGGATTTTGACATTTTCCACCACGAAAATAATTAAAAAATTCTTTGTTGTCGGATTGCCGCCATCTGATATATGAGTTAGCCTTGGTAAAGCCAAAGTTACAATTTAGGTGAAAGCAAATAATTTGTATATTTTTAAAGAGAAATATCAAAATAATTTTTGTGGGAATACAACAGTTAATTTAAATGATTTTGTTATTCGTGCTTAATTCCCAATTTTTATTATTTGATTAAAATTACTGAAATTTATTGTTGATGTGCGCATTCCACTGGTTGCTTAGGCCAGATCATCAGGAAACTTCATCCATAATGATTTTAGAAAAACTAGAGATATTTAACCAAATAAAACTGTTAAGCGTATAAGAATTACAGCAACCAGTGAAATGCGCATAGAAACAGCTTATCCCATCAACAATAAATTTCAGTGCTTTTATCAAATAATAAAAATTGGGAATTAAGCACGAATAACAAAATCATTTAAAGAGAAATTTAATTTTTTTTTAAACTTGACGGTAAAAACAATAACATAAAACCGCCTATCGTTAATAAAAAGAAAAAAAATTTCCCCCCGAAATTTTGCGTTTTCTCATAATTTTTTAAGAGAAAAGGGGAAAAATTTCGAAGGAAATTATATTTACGATAATAGTGAATTTTTTTAATTTAAAAGATAAAAATATAGTTTATATGTAAATTTATGTGTTTATATACAAAATGATTTAATTTTTCATATTTTTTACCATTATTTTATCCAATCAAGCCCATTGTGCGTATCGTCTATTACTTTAAATGTAAAAAAAGTAATAAATAGCTATAAAAATAAACATGTGCTTGCTAATTATTAACACTATTAGTAACATAATCCGGTATATGCCTTTTTTTGCCGATAATGCACACTTGAATTGTTATTAAATTAATTTGCAATTATGGAAATGAGCCAAAAACTATTTTTAGACAATGAAGTTAGTTTATTTTAAGTTTCAGATTTGATTTAAAAATAAATTTAAATTTACAATAAGAAAAATATAGGTCGACAATGGTCGTCCACATAATCTTCTATTATTTTCGGTTAAATTGTTGTATATATTTTGTTTTTTAATAATGCACTTTAATTAAAAAAAAAATACAAAAAAAAGCTTTAAGCATTTTTTTTAATTAAATGTTAATATTGGCAACACTTCATAAACTTTTAGCAACACTCAGTGATGGTAACCGTACGGTATTTACCCTTTTTTAGCGTAATTTTGGGCCGCAAAAGGACGCAAGGTAATTTTATTTAAAAGAGGGTTATTTAAAGAAATTTGGATTTTTTGTATAAATAACCTTACATTTGTAGGTTTTATAGTTTTAACTTTCAATTTAAATAGACAAAAAATTAAGAACACTATGTTTCTGCAAATGTTTTCGTAACACCGAGAAGTACAAAATAAGAAAAAGTAAATTACTCTTGTATATTATTAATTTTAAATTAAACTTTTTGTTTGTTTGTTTAAAAGTCAACAATTTTTAAACATATAAAATAGTCGCAATGTTATAAATGTAACTATAGTTTTCGGATTATTTTAAGTACGGTTCAGGGATTAAAGTTAAGTGTTTGGCACTTGAATATCGTATTTTAATCATTCTTCTTGATTTACAAAAATTCTGTACTTGATTTACAAAAATCCGTACTTACCGTACTATTGACACCGCTTTGCCTTTTAGTACGGATAAATTAATTTTACAGTATTTTTTTAATGTTCCTCACATACATATGTACGGTAAAGCCTACAGTACGCGGAATGTAAAAATCCACATGCGCATGTGGTTCTGACGTAATTTTGACGTCACTACAAAGCCACAATAGCAAGTTCGTGATGTGTTATGACGACATAATTACGTCAGCACCATATACGAATGGGGCTTTTTACATTCCATTAAGCGTACATTAAGCGTATTAATTTAATTTTAATTTAATTCTTAAAAATTTATATTAAGACAAATTTCCATTAAAATTTTTCCTTAAGCACATTTAAAATTTAAATAAATTGCTTATAAATACTGATATTATGTGCTGGTTCCAAATGGCATGCGATGGACTGAGTGCATTTCAAAAAAATTAAAGTTTTGTTTAAATTTTTTCGGTAATTTATTTTCTCAAAAACGGTAATTTTTTGAGGGACGTACAGTAATGAAAAAATTAAAGTTAACATCACTGGCAACACTTCAAAAACTTTAACAGTGCTGTGAAGTATTTCTTATCGAAGAGGGCCTTTATGCCCAATTTACAGGATAATATTTAAATCTATATTAAGTTAATTTTCATATAAACTTAATTCGTTTTTTAATATTTAATCAGAATAAAAGCCCTACTAAATCCAAAAAAATATCATAAAAAAGTGTATTTATTTGCAAGGTGGTCTCAAAAAACAGTTGTCTGCTATTGCTTTGCCTGTTGCTGTTGTATTGCTTCAATATTGAGACCACCTTGCTAATTTTTTCCAATGAAAACTTAATATGAATTTGAAATGGTACATTCGGGGAATTAAGTTACATTTAAGTGTTTAGTGAAGAAAAGAATTTTGTATTTAAAACGATTTTAAACATAAACGTATTTTAATATCAATCCTAAAAATTGGGCATTAATGTTATAACAATTAAATAATGTTTAATTAAAAGTAATTAAAAACGGGCTTATTTTGGTTTCTTTTCCTGAAGAAAACTTTAATAGTGCGAAACTAGACTTTATAGTTGTGTTTGCGTACAATTGGTTTATAATACTGTAAAAGTGTAATGAACTGAAATGGATATAAAAGTTGTTGCTTTACTTTTTTTGAAAAATTGTTCTTTTCTCAAACAAATATGGCGCAACATTTTTTTCAACATTGAAAAATAAATTAAAGAAAACGTCAAAACCAAAAAATATATTTTCGTCTTAAGGCAAAAAAAGAAGAAGAAAATAACAACTGTTCTCAAGTTTCTTCCCCTAATCCGACATTACCAATGACAACAAGAGTTGCGCAAGAGACAAGACTAGCGATAGTTATAAATCGCTTCAACCGTGGTGAATATCCCTTAATATTTACCCTTATTGTGTTTGGCGTATTTAAAATACGCCTAAGACTGTTTGGTAATAGATTAAAGTGAACATGAACTTAATTCCTTTAATCTATTACCAAACAGTCGTTGGCGTATTTTAAATACGCCAAACACAATAAGGGTGATTATAAAATATGTATTCAATTTAAGTGTTAAATACAGATATTTTTTTTAATCCATTGAAATACAGAAAAATTTACCAATGCTTTTATTTCTTTAAGTGTAATATTTTTAAAGTTTTTTTTTCAGTTAGAAGCTTTTTTATTTCTCACGCTTAATTATTGTTTTTGTTTTTACTTAAAGCTGAAACAAATCTATTGTTGTTTAGGCATAGATAATATTTAATCACGATCACAATTTTGTATATTCTACACGTTTTATACTCTACCTTGATGAACAGCTGATTCCTAAAACGCTCAATGATTGATGGTGACCTTAATGGTGAGCTTAACTGCCTGTTTTCAGAAAATGAAAACAAAATTTCGTGTGAGAAAACAAAACGAATTTTTGTATATTATTTTTGCTTTCAATATAATTTCTCTAACGAAATTTCGTTTCATTTTCAATAAACTGGCAGTAAAGTTTTAACTTGTCTAAGTAAAATTTATTTATGTATATAATTTCTAAATTCGTCTATTTACAATTAACCACAATAGAGGTAAAAAGTACTTTTTACTGCTTAGTCCCTGTTCAGACTTGCAATTTTTGTTGCAGCAATTCTAGAATTCGTTGTTGAAAGATGTAAAACGATTGGGGGAGGGGTACACAGTTTCATGTGCTCTACAATTTTGTGTTGTTTTGTAATTCTAACTTTCCAACTTGAAGTTGGTTGCAGGTGCATTTGTGTTTATAAAAAAAAAATATAAAAAAAGAACTAGAGGAGAGACGGCATAAAAATACAAAAATTGAAAAACTAGAATTTCATAATATTGACACTAATGCAAAAAAATTGCTGAATTTCAAAGAATATTTGTTTAACTATTGTTTATTTTAAGGTTCTTACATTTCTGTCATTGCAAATAAATATTTGCCGTTTATTATTATATTTCGATTATGGGAAACCCTTTAATCCCTAATGTTTTGTTGAAAAAAAAAGAAATTAAAGCAAATTTTATTAAATTTTATTAAATTGCTTAAAATAAAAATAAATATTATAATTAAAGCTCATTTTAACCTTGAATTTTAATATAAATCTTATTATTTTATAATCTTTAATGTTCTGTTTCTTATTTCTTCATGTTTGAATCTTTTGAAAACTTTTCAACACCCAGTATGTATCTAAAAATAGTTTTGCATTTTTATTCTTTTCTTTACACTATAATTTTTGTGACACAATTAATACTTAACACTTTGGTTACGTATTTAGTATAAATGTAATAAATAGTATAAGACCAACAACTACAATAAGTGCGAAAATATTATTAACAAATACATGAAAGAAAATTTTCTAAAAAAAAAAAAAAATTTGCACTTCACTCGTTTTTTCAACGAGACATGTTACGTATTCTATATATGAGTACAACAATCTAAGATGATGACAATAAAATCACATATCGGGAAGTAAAAAAAAAAGAATTATAATTAGTTATTTTTTTTTTTTTTTTAATTTTTCCCTAGACACGTGTCAATTGTAAAGTATACAAATGTATATTCTATTTACTTTTTGATATTTTTAATTAAAATTAAAAAAATAAAGTTATAAAAAGGGCAATTTTTTAGCAAGAAAGTTAATTTTAACGGTAAATTAGTATTTTATAGCGTGTTTTTAGCTGTTACATAGATGGCATCACAGCTTTCAACTGTATATTTTTTATGTTGCCATGTTAAAGAACTATTTTATAAACAGGCTTTATTATAAACAATAAAAAGTGAAGATATTAGACCCCTTTCATAGTCGGCAAGTTACTTGCGCAAGTCTCTTGCGCAACTCTTGGTTTGTTGACATCAGCGGTCGGGGTAAGGAAAAAAATATTTAGTACAGTCTTTGTTGTACTCGGCAAGTTACTTGCGCAACTAACTTGCCGAGTCTGAAAGGGGTTTTATTGTTAAATGGTACTTTTTTTTATTATTGTTTATTTATATCAAATTGATACATTGCGACTAACCTCAATTAAAAATAATTGCGACTAACGATGGGTTTATTAATATCTGCAAAGTTATGTGGAGGTGGCAACACTTCGAAAAAAATTATAAAAAAATAATGCTGGTAGCTTAAAAACTAGGGAGGTATAGAGGAATGTTCAGGCACTTGCAAGATTGTCAAACTGCACGTCAGTTGTAAATCACCAATCATGTTCTGAAATTTATTAAGCTTTCGATTGGTACTTCCTTAAAATTATCTTCAGCATTGCCAACATGCAGTTTGGGAATATACTGGATTGTGATGGAAAAATATTTTGAAAAAAACACGATTTAAATCGGTAATGTCGTATTCAGTATCTTTAAAAATGGATTACTAATACATTAACCTCTTTCCTTTTCAATATTCTTTTAAATTTTATATTAAAAATGTTAATTAAATTCAAATTAAGGTTTTGGTTTAATCGGTTATTAATCAGTTAATTTTGTTTTTGATCGGTTAACCGGTTAATAAGGTTTTTTTTTTATAAATTAAGTAATTTCAATATATAAAAATTAAAAATTATTTATTATTTGGAGTTGATTTGTAAAAAAAACAATAACATAGAAATTCTTGAACTAAAACGAGCAAACAAAAAAAAAAAATTAATAACTATGTAATACATATTTTTTAATTAATACATATTTGGGCTATTCACTAGGTAGTCATAAAGTTGTAAAGTCATATGTCTTAAAATATTTAAAAGAAATATATATGACTACTGTGGGCAAGCGCTTATTATTGAGACATAATAATGAGCACAGCATTTAAATTAGTTTCAAACACAACAATTTTTTTTCAAACAATTGTTAAATTTTATTTAGGACGTTATGACGATATGACTTGATGGCACACCTTGTGAATAGCCCAATTATGAATTAATTAAAAAATAAACTGTGATATCATATTATTAATTACTTCAATAGAGTTTAAGGAGTAATTTTAAAATATGTTTTAGGAAAATAAATTGGATTAAATGTTTAGAATTTGAGCGATTCTTTTCTTAAGTCTTGATAGAACTTGACTTGGAAAATTTTTTTTTAAATTATCATGGATGTTGGAGAACTCGAAAGCAACCCATAATACAGAATATCTTATTTCTCAGTCTTTTTCCTGGATTTCGCTTAACATAAAAAATAATCCATTATGCCACTAGAGTCCTGTTTTAAAAATGTTTATTTCCAAATTCCTTAACTTCTGTTTTTGTACTGTATTTTCAGAATACGTATGCCAAGTGTAAACGCAACTTTTTTGGTGAACTTTGGTACAGATAACATTGTAAAATTCTACATTGCATTGTAGAACGAACTTAAAATAGTGGGTTTCTTTGCAACTGACGTTTTGGAACTCACCCATAATTAAAACCAAAAAAACATGTGGTTTAATACAACAAAAAATTCAAAATTTTGTTACATCGGTTAATCGACTGAAATTACCTGGTTTAATCGTTAATCGAAAAAAGCCAATTTTAAATTAACTGATCAGTTAATCGGTAGTAATTAATCGGTTAACCGATTAAATGAATACCCTAATCTCAACACAAAACACCTAAATCACTTACATGACAGTAACATGTAAAATAAGTTTTTTTTAGACAAAACTCTTCACTTCTTATGAAATCAACGTCATTTAGTGTTTCATTAAAAATAAAAAAAAACTGAACAAAATAATTTTAATTGCAAATTTTTTTACACAGGAAATCAAAACATATTAAAATGCATTAATTCACTGATTTTTTTTTTTTTTATAAAATTTCATGAATCTCTTAAAACAGAAAATTGCAGAGTGAAATTGCAAAAAAGTGAACTTTGATTCCTCCTTAAAACTGGTTTAATTTTTCAAAGTTATTTTCGGGAATACAAAATTTATTATTAATACGATTTCCGTATGACGTGCTAAATTCCCAGTTTTTCATATTTGATAAATACACTGAAATTTATTGTTGAGGGAAAGCTAGCTTCTTAATTTTTTTTAAGTCATTTTATTTACATATTAATTTATTTTTAGCTCTCAATGACACTAGTTTCCTAATTTTTATTGCAAATATTTTGTTAATAAATTTAGTATTTTATAAAGTGCTTGTAATCGTTAAATCATTTATAAATAACAAATAAATGTGTTACTAAATGGTTTATTTTTGTTTTAACGTTTAAGTAATTTCATGTTTAAAATTTTCCTTAATGAAATTCAATACAAAAAATATGTTTGTTTCTAGGAAATTTCTATCTGTATTTAAAAAGTATGATTAATAGTAGACAAATTTAAAAAAAAAAATAGAAATTATTTATTTTTAACTAATATTGAAGAAAATATCGTTTTCGATTTGTTACGCTACAATTAAAGTGATGTCAGTATCTTTAAATTGTTTTAAAGAAGTTGCCACTGTGTAAAAATTACAAGGGGATTTGTGGTAGTTCCTAAAGCTGGAAAATTGTTATACAGTAATACCTCGATTTACATAGTGATTAATTAAGAAAAATGTAGAAGTAAAGCAAAACGACGTAAATATAATTTTACACTTGTTACAGGTACTAACCCAGTAAAAAATGTGCTCCAAAAGGAGCAGGTTTTATGTATGAATGCATACCTCAAATCGCTTCAAACCTGCTGATAAGATGCCTGATTTTTGTATGGAGTGTTCCCGGTTTGGAGGACTATTTACTGCTGACAATAAGCGCTTTTTTCAACATGCAAACAAAGCACTCCTAAAGCGCTTTTTAAGGGATAACTATATTCATTGATGTTTTGCTTTTAATTGCTTAAATGCATTGCTTCAATAATTTTCGTAAACCATTATATATTTTTATTTTTTTTCGCTTTAAAACCTCATTGTTGTCAGCACTAAAATATCAGCTTTTTTCTATATTGTATTCTTTATCATTTACTGCTATAAAAAAAAACTCTCTTATTGAAGCGCTCGATTATGCGCTTTTTCTCTTAAGTGCTTCAAAAACCACAAATTTTTTTTACTGGGAAACATTAACGCCCGTATTTATAAAAAAAAATTTAAATTTAATAAAGGCTTACAAAACAAATTTTGTATGAAAATTTGGCTTAATAAACGTTTCTTAATTTAATAATCGTTTATAAGTGCGGGGGTTAGCGGTTTATTTGATTAACTGCCTATTATGGTAATAAAAATAAAAATGACCGTTAGGTAATTTATATGGAAAACAAAAACAAATTTGAGTTGTTTTATTGTTGTTTCAATGTAAATTCCCAAACGAAAATTTTTACTAAAAAAACAGTTAGTTAGCGTTTTAAAATAAGTTCCCGCTGTTTTACCATATCGCACACCAAGTGACTCAACTAAAAATGTTAATTTTTCGAGTTTATATGCCTAAACTACTTGTTTATCTTTAAAAAATATCAGTGTATGTTGTTGTTGTTGTTGTTGTTGTTGTAAACTGGTGCTAAAAAAACAGTTGCAATTCATAAAAGTGACTCAATTTTAGTTGTATCAGCAAATATAATGGTAGTAGATCCCTGCTGCTAAGTGCTTAATAGTCTTACTTCGAATCTTAAGACTTGTGTCAGTTAAGAATTTGGCAAAAGTGACAAAACTTGAAAAGAATTCAGCTTAAGTGACATAATACAAAATAAATTGGTTGCTTGTGCAAAAATTACATCATCAAAAATGACACAACTAAAAATTGTTCACTACCTTGTGTGTAAATTATTAAAAAAAAAAAAACTTTTTAGATCATTAATGGACCAAAGACTATTTGTTTTTTTAGGTCAAAAACTGTGTTTTTTCGATTTCTGAAAAATTTAGTTTTTTGAGTTGAGTCACTTTTGAACTAGATGCCACTGTCTTCCAATCGTCCTATACAACATGGCTGCAAACGTTATTCCTCAGCCCAAACGGTCGATTCAATGAAGGAATAAATCCTGACCTAACCCGTATTAGAGAGCCTGATTTTGTTTTTTAGAGTTCTCTGACCGAACAATCTGAGTCTTAGGTCCCCGAATGAAGCACAATAACACAGAATATGTTCCATTGACTTCTCTTCTTCATCGTGATTGCAACTTCATTGTAAGGCTTCCATAGCTACCGGGCGTGTTTTGCAATCGCCAGTTTTAGCTGCAATTATGTTCCTCAGATGAAGTCTAAAAAGCTTTAACGCCCGTTGAATCCTTCTTCAGTGTAAACGGAAAGAATTATTTGCTAAATTTTGCATGATTCTTGTCCAAGCCAGACATTTCTTGAGTTTAACTTATTTTGTTCTTGTTAACACACTTATTTTTAGAAAAAGTAATTTCTGTCTTGGACGAGAATCATGCAAAATTTTACATGGCTCAAGCCATATTTAGTAAGCGCCAGATCTTCCTGGTTCCTCATTTGTCGAGTTTCATTAAACCATCAGCGATGAAATGAAATTTGTGTGCGGTAACTTGTTTGCTCTTCGAGAGCGGAACTCATATTGAAGCGTTATGACTCAAGATGGTGCTTGCATATTACAACGAGACAGCTATACAGTTACCGTGTATCCCCCATATGCTTAGAACCCCATTTAAGGGTAACCATCAAGTATTTTGCTGTCTTCTACAGAGTCACCCTTCATTCTTGAAGAATCCTCGTTGGATTAAATACTTAATCCTGGGATTTTATGACCGAATTACTTTCGGTACGCATGTGAATAACCCTGCCACATATCTGACCATACAGAATGTATATAGCGGCTATGTATATTGCCATTATTTCGGCCTGAATAACTCGCCAAAAATCTGGAAACCTTAGGAATATTCTCCAGTCCAGTTATTCAGATTAAATACCAAAACCCACGCCATGTTTTATCTGCCATACACCTGCCGGGATCTTTAAGTCATCATTGGTGAATGAACAGTTAAGCCTCGATCGAAGATTAGCTGTAACATAATAAATATCCGCCTGATAATTTATTTTATACAAAATTTTTTGGTCTTAAGTCTTACTGCAGTGGTTGCAGCTATCGCTTTCGCCAAAACGTCTGGTAGTAACCAGTTAAGGGTTGCAGCCATAAATAAACCCGGGCCCGTTATGGCTGCCGTTCTCATTTTGCGTTCTAACTTAGTTTGATAATTCTGCCCTTGAGGGCCAACGATTAAACAGCTGGGGAGCTACTCTCTATTGTGATGCGAATGTGAAATGGTAGCAAATCTCGTTATTGGAAATCTTTAATGCGTTGGTGCATTTGTCGTAAGCATCTTTTTAATTTTGTTTTTTCGCAAATCATCACTATTAATTTTATTTAAATTTTCCAATTTCGCTACATATTTTGACATTTCTTTACTGTCAATCTGCGCCATCTTAAAGTTTTATTACCATTAAAGCTTAATTTTCCAAAAATTTTGCGAAAGTGATAGAGAGTACCAAGTTGGCATTTAGCCTTCACATCAAAATTGTATTCGCATCGCAATAGATTGTAAGAAGCCTTCCGGGATTTGATGGCACATTCGTATAACCAGTATTTATTCCTTAAGGCCCAACCACAATGTGCTTAAGTTGTCTTATGCAAATGTGCGATCACATGCTAATTATATGAGGCAAACCATATTGATCTTAAGGAAACTTTTTGCTAAGTTTAATGAAACTGTCATTTGCTTAAGCAAAGTGCGAATCTTATTGCACATTCCGTATCGGAATCAAATGTTTTTTATTTTGTTTTTGTTTTTTAAATACATTTGAGAGATTTTTTGTTAATTTTTGACAGTAGGCTAAGCAAGGCTATGCATATTATGGTTAAGCCTTAAGGTTGATTCCCTAGTTTAGACCGATGCGCATTTTATTGCAGCAAAGTGCAGGTGCTGCCTTAGTTGTCCTGGACATGATGTTTAGTTGCCAGTTTAATTTGCCGCCCAAGATGTTTGGCATTATCAGTGCGACCCCCTTAGACTTAAGGGTAACAAATTCAGGGATTTTTGTATCTCCTTGTGAAAAGTACCAGTTCCGTTTGTGGCATTCTAGTAGGACATCTAATGCTTCTTCCAAAAGTTAAGATAAAAGTCTAGGATTTTTACTCACCAGCTACAACTGTCACGTCATCCGTGCAACAGTTTTGCAATACGCACTTTCCATGGCCTCAGTAATGTTACATAATTATTTTATTAAGCATTTAATAAAAAAAAATTATTTAAAAATACGTTTTCCCGGTTTTTATTCATACTTTTAACGTTATGAGGCATTCTAAATCGAATAGCGTCGCAAATCAAATTTAAAAGTTTGTTTACTTTATAAATTTATTTACAAATAGAATCTGGGAATTTGTTTCTCATGGTGAGTAACAAATGTTCATATTAATTCCTTAACTTCATTGCTAGCAAAAGGTTTAAAGCAAGCCTCGTAACAGAAATATACAAACAAAAGTCCGGATAGTGCAAAGAAAATATTCCTGGAAAATATTGAAGGAATAAGACTATTAATATATGAAAGCTTTTGTAAAAGGGCATGTTCCAGAAATCGAACTGAAGCGAGATTTTAAGTTCAATTATTTACGAAATGACCGTAGTTTTTTCTGGTTTTTAATAGTTGTTCTGGTACTCACAAAATGAAATTGATAAAATTTAATATTTGTATGAACTTTCAGTACAGGGGTCTAATCACCGCATTCGATACTATCGTATCGAATAAACTATCGAATGTTTTTGCATACGATAGACAATGACGTATCGAATGAAAACTCGAGAAATGTAATGTCGAGTTACTCGATATCGAATGCTATTATTTCAAATTCAATAAATTTCATTCTATATCGAGATTCATGATACCAAAATAAATAATTTCGATAAATTTTGCTCGATATCGTATGCGGTGATTAGACCCCAGGTTCGTTTTTTAAATTTGCTCAATTCCAAATCCACTTCATTTCAATTTCTAGAACATGAATACGCATTCGAATTAATATGAAAATTTATTTATTTTATTTACTTTATAAATTATGTAAGTGCTACCAAATTTGTTTAAACCAACAAAGTAGTTGGCAACTTGTAGATTAAATTAACATCTTTCACAAAATTAAGGAAACATTTTTGTTTATTGTAAATTATATTTAACTTGCTGAAAAATCTCAAGTTTTGTTATCTATTCTAAACTTTTCATATAATTCATAATCTTTAAACACCTTCTGACGTTAGAAAACTTACACAATACTATGATTTTATAAAAAAAACAAAATGAACTTACGTTTAATTTACTAAAAAGTCATAAACTTTTTAGATTGTTTTACATCATTTTTCTATAATTCTTAATGACACACACCCTGTTTCTTTCTTTCTTATTTTTTGCTAAATGACTGAATGAGTGTTCAGTGTTGAAGTGTATTGTTACGAGCATGAAAATTATTTCTGTATATAAAGCACATTATAAAGAAGAAATTTCGATAAAGAACGACTTTTAAGAGCAGTACACACACGTTTGTATATACTAATGAAGAAATTTTAAAGAAGTAAAAAATTGTTGTTTTTTGGGAAACGAAATTTTCTTAATTTTATTGTAAATGTTGAATATGTACAATATTTTCTGTTCACAGCGACAACAAGTCAGTTATTATTGTTCGTATAAGCGCCTCATCATTAACTATAGACTTGTCGGTCAACTATTTCACAAACTAAACGCTTGTTTGAACATAAAAAAAATCGGCAAAGCATGTAAATTTGACTTGATTTGATTCAAATCACAACGAAGAAAAAAAAACATTTTCAAAAACACTGAAATTTCATTAGTGGTATTGTTTTAAAGAAATATTTGGGGGATTCACAAGGTGTCATAAAGTCATAAGTCTTAAAATAATAACATGAAAAAAACTTTACCATCAACTTCGACGTCTACAAGAACTAATGCGGTTCGGCTCAGCCGCTCTGATTAATTACAACAGCACAATAAACATGCCAAGCAAAGTTCTATTAATTTAAAACACTTTTTGTTTACAAAGCAACAACAATATTTTTAAACCATTGTAAAATGTAAGAACATTATGACAATATAACATGACACCTTGTGAATACCCCAATTATTTAAAAAAAATTTTATTTCAAGTTATATTAAAGAAATAATTTCACGTGAAATGCTGTCAAAACGCATATGAAAAAAAACTTGTGCGGAATATTTGTGCTTTGTTGTGATACAGACGTGTATTATTAAACCCGCATACTATTTGAATTAATTAAATTTGATTATTTTTTTTATTTAAAATAAACATTCCGCGAATGAACGCAAAATACATAAATAATTTTTAAATAAATTATTTAGCATAAAAGTGATCAATTAATAAAAACGAAAAAATTAATAAGATAAATAAAAAATATAAGTGAATATATGTACATACATACTTATGTATGTATGTAGGTATACATAATCTTGCAAAAACATTTTAATTTTGTAAAGAACAAAATAAAAAAAAATAACAAAAATATTGAAAGCACAAAGTTACGGTGAAAAACAAAAACAATATTTTGTATGAACAAAAACAATGAGACAACAATAAAACTCAACGAGAGAAATTGCTATGTAACAGTTCATGCAAATGAAAATAATGAAATAAATAAAACAAAACAAAACAATATCAACTACCTAACGGCTAAGCCAATTATTCGTACACGTTCCCTCTCACCCTCGGTATTTACACAAACGGTGGATAGCGACTCATTAAAAAAACTAAAACTAGACCTGGTGACAAGTGTTGCCGGGCCAGAAAGTATTGCCGCGACGTCAAAAACAAATTTAGTGGGAAATGATACCATGCACTTAAACACAAATGCAATGGAAAACCCCCTGTAAAAAGTTGTCAAAAGCCTCAAGTCCAAGTTGGTATGGACAGGTATATAACAGTCCTTAAACGGGGTCGCAGCCCTACATCTTCAGCTGTTGCTTCGGCCTCAAAAGTGCCATTTTTTGATAAAATAAATTCCCAAAATCGCTTTGCAATTCTGGAGGATGAATCCTCTGAAGCACCAAACGTAATAAAATCGTCCAAGCCTCCCCCGATATATCTTAGGGAGCATAACTCAAATGATCTAATAAAGAGTTTAATTTCGTTGATTGGTGAAAACTCTTTTTATGTAGCCGCAATAAAGCGAGGTAGTATTAATGAAACGAAAATTCAAGTAAATAATGAAAATGATTTTCGCAAAATAGTGAACAAATTTGAGGCACTTAAAAAAAGTTTTTATACATACCAACTCAAGAGCAGTAAAGGTCTGCAGGTGGTGATTAAAGGAATTGATTCATGCGTAGACCCAGAGGAAATTAAAACATTCTTGGAAGAAAAAGGTTTCAAGATAAAACATGTGGTAAATATTAGAAATAGGGGAAAAAATCCTCAACCACTTTTTCGTGTAGAATTAGAGCCCGGCGACATTAAGTTAAAAAAAAACGAAACGCATCCCATTTATAGTTTAAAATATATTCTATACAGAAAAATCACAATTGAGGAGCCGCACAAAAAAAATGGACCTGTTCAGTGCTTAAACTGCCAAGAATTTGGCCATACCAAGGCATACTGCTACTTACCCCCTGTTTGCGTAGTATGTGGAGAACTACACGGTACAGTTTCTTGCGATAAGTCTAAAACCGACCCCAACGTAAAAAAATGTAGCAACTGTGGCGGCAATCACACTGCCAATTATAGAGGATGCCCTGTATATAATATCGTTAAGCAAACGGTTGGACCGAAAACAAATACCCCTCAAATGCAGGTTGCAAACCAAGTAAACACAAATGCAATTCAAGCCCCCCAGCCTGGTAATAACAGGACCTCTTACGCTAACGTCCTAAAATCAAACCATGTGCAAATGCAAGGGGCCTCGCCAAGTAATGACGAAACTCCAGTTTCTAATTTAAGTCGCTTAGAAAAAACCATGGAAACATTAGTGCAAACAGTAAATAATTTTACAAACACAATGGGTAATATGATGCAGGAGATTCTTAGAATGCAGTCGATGTTATTGCAAGCTGTACTTAATAAACCATGAACTGTTTAAAAATTTGTTTTTGGAACGCAAACGGCATCCGCCAACATAAAAATGAATTAGAATATTTTCTTAAAAGTAAACAAATTGATGTCATGATGGTTTCTGAAACTCATTTGACCTCAAGAAATACGTTTAAAATTAATGGTTATATACTATATGATACCAAGGACCCTCGAGATAGAGCTTGTGGAGGTTCTGCCATTTTGATAAAAACAAGAGTCAAACACTACCTAATGTGTGATCATCGTGAAGATTACCTCCAAGCAACAAACATTTGCGTTGAAGAATTAAATAGAAACGTAGTAATCTCATCGTTATACTCCCCACCTAGATATTCAATATCAGAAGGCCAATATAATAATTATTTTAAATCATTAGGACCTTGTTTCCTGGCCGCTGGCGATTATAACGCTAAACATACCTTCTGGGGGTCCCGACTTATAACACCAAAGGGTCGTGTACTATTTAATACTATTTCTAAAATGGATTTGAATGTGATAGCGAGTGGACAACCAACATATTGGCCTACTGATCAGCAAAAAATACCAGATGTCATCGATTTTGGCGTTGTTAAAAACATTCCCTTAGAAACGATTTATGTTGAAGCTTCCTTAGAATTATCTTCTGACCACACACCAACAATTGTTACTTTAATGAACCCCAATAGAATTGTATCTCCAACTGGTTACTTAGCGACGCCAGCTACACAAATCAATTGGCTAAAATATAAAAAATATCTCAGCACCCATTGCACAGAAAATATTCTGCTAAGTACACCGGAATATGTAGATCGCGCTATTCTTAATTTTGACAGTTTTCTGAAGCTAGCTGTGCAACATTCCAGTATTACCCCAAAAAAAACTAAAAATATTAAAATTTATTCCACAGATGTTGAGCGTCTCCTTTCTGAAAAAAGAAGAGTTCGAAGAGAGTGGCAATTGCACAGATCCCCTCAACTAAAGAGTTTATTAAAAGATTGTACAAAAAGGCTAAGAAAGTTACTACAGACTCAAAAAACAGCTTCTCTGCAAAAATATCTTAAGGAACTTGATGCAACTCCGCAATCAGACTACTCATTATGGCGTGCAGCTAAAAATCTAAAAAGGCCAGTCGCCTCTAAGCCACCATTAAGAAACTTGAACGGAAGTTGGGCAAGAAATGATAGCGAAAAGGGAAATCTGTTTGTTAATCACTTAAAAAACGTATTTACCCCAAATATATCTCACGATACTGCGGTCGAGTTACCACCTGTTCCTGCTAGAGCGGCTGTTCCCCTAAGATTTGAGATAAGAGAAATCGAAAAGGCTGTTTGTGAATTAAACCCCAAAAAAGCCCCTGGTTTTGATAAGATCAGCAACAAAATGCTTTTGGAGTTACCCAGCACAGCAAAGAAAATTATTCTTCTAATTTTCAATGCTATCTTACGTCTTCAATACTATCCTCAAAAATGGAAGGTTTCCTTAGTCACCATGATACCTAAACCAGGAAAGGATCACACAAAAGTTGAGTCATATAGGCCTATAAGCTTACTTTCTAATATATCAAAGCTGTTTGAGAGGCTGTTAGTGTCAAAATTAACTCCAATTTTAAGTGAAAATAGATGTATACCTAACCACCAATTCGGCTTTAGAAGAGAACACAGCACAATTGAACAAACCCATCGTATAGTAAACGCCATAAGAAAAGCCTTTGAAGAAAGAAAATATTGTTCCGCTCTCTTCATCGATGTTTCTCAAGCTTTTGATAAAGTCTGGCATGAAGGCTTATTACATAAATTGAAGCAAAATTTTCCAGCAAACACACACAAGCTGCTAGAAAGCTACTTAGTCGGTCGTCAATTTATTATTAAAGAAGGAAAATTCTTTAGTTCACCTCAGCCAATTGGCGCTGGAGTCCCACAGGGCAGCATTCTGGGGCCTCTATTATACTTAATTTATACTTCGGACATGCCAACGAGCAACTACACACAAACTTCAACATTTGCAGACGATACAGCTTTTCTAAGCGTCCACGAAAACAGTTATGAAGCATCTCGTTATTTACAGGATCATATATTTCAACTAGAAATATGGCTAAAACAGTGGAGGATAATGGTAAATGAGCAAAAATGCGTACATATAACATTCACCTTGCGGCGGGAATCATGTCCCCCTATTAAAATTAATAATCAAATAATACCTCAAAATTCGCATGTAAAATATCTCGGTATACATTTAGATCGCCGTTTGACGTGGAAAAGCCATATAGAGGCAAAATTAACTCAAATGAAACTAAAAGCCATACAAATTCATTGGCTTATTGGAAGAAACTCTGTTCTTAGTCTCGACTGCAAACTCCTACTTTACAACTCTATCTTAAAGCCTATCTGGTGCTATGGTATTCAGTTATGGGGCACTGCCTCGGCTTCTAATATCGAAAAAATTCAAAGGCGCCAAAATAAACTTCTTCGAATAATCACAGCTGCCCCTTGGTATGTTAAAAATTCAAATATCCACAAGGATCTCAATGTTCCATTAGTTAAAACTGTGATAACGAAATATGCAGTAAAATACTTAAAAAGGCTCGAATTGCATCCGAACCCACTAGCTCGAAATATTTTAAATGATAGCGGCCACACTCGCTTAAGAAGAAGAGACACTGCAGCACTTGTCCAATTAGATGAGCGATAAACACCTACATATATAAGTGAGCAGAACCCGTGATGAAAAAATTTTTTTGTCTGGCACTGGCAGGACATAAAATAAAGTATTAGGTTAAGATTTGATTAATTATTGTGAGTTCATATTTACTATATGAAGATTCAATAAATAAATAATGAAAAGAAAAAAAAAAAAAAAAAAAATATCTGTGAAATAATGTTGATAGAGTTGTACTCCTGTTCATTTTGTGAAAAAGTTCCGAAATGTTTCTGGCAACATTTTTTTACAACTGCGAAAAAATGTAAGCTGCACTTATTCCACGTGGAATTTTAAGCGAAAGCAAAAAAGTATGGACTGATTATTAAATAAGAAATTAAATTTTTATTAAAAGAAATTATTTTTAGTAAAATACATATGGGGTTTGTTTACATACGCAAAACAATGTCGCATACTTTGCAGGAATAAAAACGTCAAATTGTACAAACTCGCATGAAAATGTTGCTCAAAATTTTGAAAACCAGTGGTGCCACTTTGTGGGTAATTACCCGAACTGGGTGAAATTTTTACTGTCGTGTCGTACAATACAATGCAATACATCACAACACGGCATTAAGATTTGAAAATATTTTTGGGCATTCCGGAGCATTTGTGGGAATATGTCACGAATAACACGAACAATGTTGGCCTCGAAGGCGTAAATTGTTGCAAGTTTATCAGCCTAAGCGAGTGACTTTACGTATTCCCACATGAAATAATCGAGAGGTGGCAATTTCGAGGCTATTTGAAAGGTTCTTTTCTCGAAATCCACCTTTCGGCCTCATTTCTAAAAAAATAAAAAATAAGGTACGATGTGTAGGTGTAATTTTATTTAAAATGGGTAATTTTTCTTCATCTAAAGTGTAATTTTGAATTTTGCTGGTGGTAACTCTGATGAAAATTATTAAGTTATCGCTTGCATTGTCGATCGACGTATCCAGCTGAAAATTTTAATTGGTGTGGAAATCAGCTGGGATTCCTTTAAAAATGCCAGCGAGCGATAGCGGTCCACATCGTGGGCCATCCTGTAAGTTTAAAAATATTTGTATATTATTTTTACCTACAAAATCCTATTATATACGCAAATTGTAACATAATACATTTTTTCATAAAGAAGAAAATATTTAATTTTAGTAAATTGGTGTTTAGGTTATGTGCTTTCCAAAATAAACTTCGTTGTATAGCTTTGGAGCCAACTTTTGGTTTTATATACCAGCAGATATTTAAAGTGGGATTCAATGGTACTCCACCATTAACCCGTGTGAGTATTAATGGGTGTCCACCAAGTTCTCTACCAAAGAAATATGTTTAAAATAGTGAGGTTTAAAACGAGTTCATAGGGTAAATGTTGAAAACCGAAGTCTTTTCTTTCTTATTTTTTCAATATCAATGTTGACGCTACCGTACCAAATTAATAAGTTCGTTTGTGTTCCTTAGTTTTACGATCTTATCCTTTTGACAGCGTTTCCAACTGAAATTTTTTTAATAAAAGTATTCAAAATGATATTAAATGAAAAACACGTTGTTATAAGTCGACTCCCGAAAACACAATTAATTTTAATTTTTTTTTTTCTATTTTATCAATAGCAATGTTGCCATACTCCTAACCATAACTCTAGTCATTTTGTTTAAGTGACTTGGTTTTAAAATATTTTCCTTTTTGACAGTGTTGCCAACCGACATCTTTTCCAAAATTAAAGGGTATAACTATAATAATTTGTATGTATTATAAATTTAGCTAAAATACTGCGAAATTAACCAATGCAAAGTTAAAAATTTTTGACTGTCCACTGTTATCTTTCAAGAAAAAAAACAATAATAGAAAATAAAATTGGGGGATTCACAAGGTGTCATAAAGTCTTAAACTAATAACATGAAGAAATACGACTGTTGTGCAAAACCCATCATAATTTAGTGTGATATTTTGAATTTAAATCAGTTGAATTAAAACAAATATAAAAAATAAATATTTACCTAACATCAACTTATGTTTTAATTCTAATCCATGAATTAATAAATGAAAATAGATCTTACCTGACTATTTTCCATTTTTTAGACGCAAATCACAAATGAATTTTATTTTGTTTGTTTACCAATCATCAGAGTCCTAAGCCGATATAATTTGACGCCGCTAGTGTTTTGTTGCAAAAATTGCTTGCCGCAGGTTAAATTCGGATATAAGTCGGATATAACTATACCATCAACGGCGAAGGCTACAAAAACCAATGCGGCTCGGCTCAGTCGCTAAGCGCAGGCCTCTTCTGATTAATTACGACATCACTATAAACATAGCAAGCAAAGTTCTATTAATTTAAGACACTTTTTGTTTACAAAGCAACACCAATATTTTTAAACCATTGTAAAATGTTAGAACATTATGACAATATAACAGGATAGCACACCTTGTGAATACCCCAAATAACTTTCTTTCTTTGAAACAATGCTGCCATATAGCAAAGTCTCAATCCGGAGTTACCAACCTATTTCCTAAACTAACAATACCGTTTAACATGTTCACAAAACTATTTATTCCCTTCATAATACCATAATAATATGTGGATAAATATAATTGTATAGTATTACATTTATATTGTGAATGGCAGTTTATATGTATTTCTATTTCAATAAAATGTTTATTCTTTGCATCTTTTATTCATATAAAAAACTGATAAGTACACAAGTACATATATTTTTTTTTGTGTAAAATAAACTTGATGTGTATATGTATAATAACACAGAGTTGTATTGAATTGAAGAAAAAAAAAATAAAATGATTTAGTTATTTAAAATGCATACAATATGACTAGAATATTGGATGCCAAACCAAACCAAACCATATCATTTGTATCATCCATGCATTAGTTCAGTTCAATTGACGATTAATTGTCTTTAATTATTTGTTCTATTTTTTGCTTTGTTTTGTTTTGTTTTCTTTCTTTCGTTTTCTCTTTTAAATTTAAATTCTAGTAGAATTGTTTGACATGAATTGTTTGGTTTTGTAAATATTATTGCTTCTAAATATCAATAAATTTAAATTCAATTGAGTGGATATACATACATAATATTAGGTGACTTGTTTGACTTTTGATTGTGGATGCATTTTTGATTGTTTTTTTTATATTTTTTCTAGATATTTTTATTTTATATAATATGTATTTAAATTTTGTTTTCAATAATTCTAATAAAGTGTTTGTTTGTTTGTTTTTTTATTAAAGTTTCAATTAGAAAAAATGTGTAATTGTTTAAATCAATTGTCATAATTTTTTAGCATTTTTAGCAAGGCGAATTCATGTAAACGGTGGTGTCGATACTACAACAAGCAACAACACCAAAAACACAACAATGTATTTTTTTGTTGCTTTCGTTGGCCGATATGTCAAAAACACAAGTAACTTTTGACGTTCCTCTCTCTAATTAAGAAAAAAAAGTAGCACAGCTGTGTTTTCAACGCCACCTGAAAGTCAATTCGCCTTGATTTTTAGTTTATTTTAAAGGTTTAACCCGAATTCTCCTAGTGTCGTCATATGACGACAAAAACATTGGCTGTTTCAAGTGGCTGGTGCACCGTTATTATTGCGTAGAAACAAATAAACCAAAGACAATTGTCTTGTGCGTTAATTGTTTATTCATAAAAAATTTAGTTCAACGTTGTGATTTAAACAGTTCGCGTATGGTAAATTTGGTATTGTGAGAGTTTTTTCAAAAAAATCAAAATTATGAGTTCGGTTGGAAAGTAAGTGTTTAAAACTTAATAAATTTTATAAATGTGCCGAAAAAGTACCATAAAATGAAAACTAATACTAGTTTACAAGATTCCTGCTAAAAAAATTTATTCGAGTTGTAGAAGAAATATAATTTTTTTGGGAATATATTTGGTTGTCGTCAAATGACGACACTATGATACAACGAGTACTATGTGATATAATTTTTTTTTTTTCGTTTTTTATCAGAAAATTTCTAAGCGCCACTGACATTTTAGATATTTTAGAGGAAGAAAATGGAACAAACGAGTTTTACATCGAACCTCCAGATGTTGACGTTTTGACTGATGAAGACTCAGATGAGGACATTGAAGGAAACATAAATTCTTTGTCTCGTAACCAACTTCTGGCACCTGCTGAAATACGAAGAACCAATGATGAGCTTCCCTCAATCAACGAAGAACAATACATCAAAAGAAAAAAAAGTGCATGAAAAAAAGCAAAAGGAAACCATTTGGAAACTAGGAGGAAAAACATGTGGCCGGTGCTTAGGAAGTCCGATTCCGGGTTGCTGCTGGGCAGGAGTAGGGTCTGCGTTAGGACCTTGATAGGAATGATCACGGGCCACTGTATGATAGGCAGGATGGCGGTGAGGATATGTGCAGGTTGTGTGAGGAGTTAGAGACAGTTGAGCACTTTCTGTGCCACTGTCCCAGGTTGCAGGGCAGCAGGCTGAGGTGGCTGGGCAGTAGATTCCTGAACGAATTAGGGGATGTCTCGGGTTGTGGACTTGAGAATCTGATAGGATTCGTAATGGGGATGGCCTGGCTGCGCGAGAGGAGGCTGGGTGCTGGCCACACATAGGTCGAATTTGGTTGGTCAGGATTTCTTTCGGGGCTGGTCCGAAACCTCTTTTATATCCATCTTTCTTTTCTGACTTGTGCTTTCGCTGTTTATTTCACCTACTTTCTTTCTCTACATATCTTTCTCTAATTGAGGCGTCACAATGGACCATACTGGTCTCTGGGTGAAGATGTGAGGGCGACTTCACACCAGCTTTTCTACCTATCTACCTAATAGTTTTGAGGAAGGCCTGACTGCAGTTCAGTATTTTGAGCTTTTTTTTATGACAAATTGATTGAATTGAAACTGAAGTACAAATAAAAGTTTGAAAAATAAAATCCATATGAACAATTTTGTACCTTTATTTTAATAGCGTCGTCATATGACGACACCCATTTTCTCGAAAACTGGACCCGATATTCCATTTTTCTTTTCAAATACATACTAAAGGTATCCTAGACATGCCGTGAATCAAATATTATAATAATCGGATGATTATTTCATAAACCGGGAGAATACGGGTTAAGGAATTCCCTAATTTAGGGTTAAAAAAATTATGTTTTAAAATTAAAAAAAAAAAAAAAAATTTCTCTTGTTTTTTTTGAATTTATATAAAATTAAATCCAATTTTTTGTTGTTCCCAACTTTTCTTTTTTTATTCCCGTATTTTTTGAATTTCTGGTAACTTTTCTCATAAAATGCAACTCTTGTACTTGAACTGGTAATTCCAATTGCAGCTACGTACTAATGAGAATACTACCGCCCAACTTAGCGGATAGTAACCGTACCGTTGAAAATCATCTGCTTTATTTTATTTAAAGCAATTAGAACGACTAAGCTGGAGGTCCACACCACGCGTTTTCGCCTCTACGCATTGCATGATTTTTATACCCTCCATGCGTTCTATGTTTCAAGTTACAACGCTTTTAATGCGGCAGCACCACAAGTGATAAATTAAATTTCATTTGTCAAAAACAGCTGATTTGTTCGAACGCTGCTTGTGACGCTTAGAAAAGTAGAAAGTCAAGGCGAATTAAATTACAGGTGGTATCGGAATTACAACAATCCAAAAGCAACAGAAACAACATAGGGTTTTTTGCACTGCATTGTTAGTGCTTATAGCTCGAAATGTCCACCATTCTTAGCAACCCTGCAAATAACGAGACTAGTCCATACATGCATGTAAAGAGTAGTTCATAAAGGAGTAGGAGTACTCCAAAAATAATCCAAATGTATGGTTAAAAGGTGGACTGTTTAACGTTACGATGTCCTAGGAGTGGACATCTTAAAATTACTTCATGTTCATACATACTCTAGTTGATTAGTTTTGAAACTACTCCATGGTATACTCCAGAGGATTAGTTTAGACTTCGTTGAAAAACGAAAATATGTCGTTAAAACCCGAAGACATGTCGTCTCACTACAAACACTTTTTAGCAATGACATGGTCTAATGTTTTAAAAAATAATAATGTATGCATAATATTGTAGTGGGTAAAATTTGCAAACGGTTTCTTAATGCAAAATGTGCGTATGGTGGCGAAAAAAATTGTTGCTCTATTATGAACACCATGTGAAAAAATTTCTGGGATTGTAAACGAAGCTAAAAACTAATTTGATTTTTGAAATTTAATGTATTCGAATTAAAACCGGTTTTTGAAAAAGTCGAGTAATTGATATCCCTAGTAATCAGGGCTGGCAAAAACACAGTTTTTTAAAAAAGCACAGGGGCCTAATTCTGGCAGTCGTGATCGAGTAATTTCTTGATTTGAAAGCAATTTATTATCTTATTATTTCAGTCAATACTGAAAGGCCTATCCCACAAAGCCTTACGTATTTTTCAAAAATGCTTCCCTGATCTAATTATTCTTTGCACATTTTCAAAAAACAATAACAACTTATCATGACAGGGTTGCATTTTCGTAAATTACTAAATACTTTGTGTGATAGTGTTAAACGGCTTAAAGCATTAATTTGAGTTTCACAATACTGAAAAAATAATTTCGATTCGTTAAGTATCGACTGAAATAAAATTGCTTTCGAATCGAGAAAGTAATCGATCACGACTGCCAGAATTAGGCCCCTGGTTTTTAAAAAAAACCATGGGTTTTTGGGCTTTATTGGGTTTTGTTGTTTTTTATGTAATGAAATAATAATTGGTCTAAGCAATGTTGTCAACATAGCCCTTTTCGGTATAGATTTACCAAGAAAATCTTCAAGAATTTTTATGACATCATCATCAAATGCATGCGTGGTTAAAAGAAAAGCTAGGACTTAAATAAGTCCTTACATATATGCCTCAACTACCAACTGATGTACCGTGGAACGTTTTTGAACCTTGAATTTGATAATGACATTCATAGAATTGTAAATAAAGTTTAGTTGTGTATAGAAGCTTTGAATATCCAACAAATGGTACTCAAAGTTCAAAAAGTTCTAAATGCTTTACACAGTGACTCCGTTACAATTGCAACTGCCATTGATGTAATTTGTTGAACATGTTATACTACTTTCCATTATTTGGCGAATATGATGCATCCCAAATATGTATATATACAAACTAAATACACAGTGTTTCAAAAAAAAAAGATTGCAAGCGAAATACCTGCACTGAGAAAATTAAATCGTAAAATCAAAGAAAATACACTTTGTTGCAAAGACTTTTGTTGGTCAGATTGTGCCCAAAGGCAAAACATCTTTACCGGAAAGGCCCAAAGATCTTTAGATTCCCATGAAATATATACTTAAAATCTTGTGGCAAGGATGTACGTCTTTGGAAACACATGAAAAAAGACCTTAAACTAAGGAAAAAGTATTTTGGCACAAAGACTTTCATTCGTTAGTCTTAAGACTTGAATTTTTGATTTTAAGTACAATTTTCATTGTAATAAAGATAGGGAAGCCAGATTTTAGATTCGGAAAAACAGTATATTGAACACAAAAAAACAGTACATTTTTTTTGGCGAAAACACAACAATTTATTTAAATTATTATATTTTGATTGAATATGCAACAATTATATAACGAAAAACACTTAAAATGTGTAACGTCAAAGGAATGATTTCCGTTTTATGGCATTTTATACGAAATTACTCCATTTGCGTTAAAAAAAAACTCTAAAACGAAGCATTTGGCCTTAATATTTTTTTTTTAATTTGAAGACAGGATAACCATAACATTCCTGTAAGCCATATAAGAAAGGAGAAAAGCCTAACTTAGCTTAAAACAATTAACTCGTTGATTGTGTAAGTAGAACTTTCTTTAAGCTTTGGTATTTAATTTAATTTTCCAATTTCAAACAATTTTTAAATAATTTACGGCCAATTTTACCAAGTTCAGCTGTAATCTATAAAATCCAAAAAACATAGTTTGGTGTATTTTTATTTAACAAAATCTGAAAATATAATATTTTTTACAAAATTTCGATTTTGTTTTTGTCTTTCTCAGGCGTTTAAAGGAAAATACTATTTGAAGAGGTAGCCATAAAATTATATGACTTAAAAATAACAACATGAATATATACAACTGCTGCGAGTCACCCATTATAATTAAGTTTCTACTGCGTATTTATGCGTAAAAAGTCTTATTATTTTAGAGCTTTTTTGTTTGGAACACAACATTTTTCTAAGCTTTGTACTGTTAAATTAGGATATTTTCAAAATATGACTTTAAAAGGGTTTTTCTAAATATCTTGGTTTTTTGTAGACTGAACAAAAAAAACAGTACAAAAAACAGTACAAAGTGTAAAAAACAGTACATTTGCGTACTGTTTTCGTCGTTTTTGTTGAAGACGCACCATTTGCTTGTTTAAAGAATAAATCATTGATGCAAGGATTCTTTCCTTCTAACAAAGATATTTTCGTTACAATTTTACAAAAACCTTTTTTCTTTGATTTTAAAGCTTTTAATTTTCTCAGTTTAGGATGCGATCATTTTTTTCTATTAGGTATTGTCGAGTACAACAGGACTGTGGGCTTGAAGTTTGCGAAACACCTCCAAAATCTCAAGTTACTGGTAAAAACTCGGTTTTTCGTGCCTTTTGCACTAATATGCTTGTAACTTTTACTTAAAATAATCGGAGAATTCTTTTATTTTTATAAGTTACTTTTTATACAAAACAAATTTAATTAATGAGTTAAATTTGATTTTTTTCTTTGTCATTAAAGTAACTTATGAAAACAAATAATTCTCAGATTATTTTTATTGAAAGATTAATTAATAACTTGTTTAATTTTTAACGGATATTTAAAAACAAGGTAACATTTTGATAATAAATATATAAATTATAAATAAATTCATAAATAATACCGTTCCTAAATAAAAAAAATGTGCTAAAACATCTCCAAAGTTTAAAAATAAAGAAATATGTAAAGTTACCTCAATATTACTTAAATATCATGTTCACATTTTTAAAAGGCCTAAGTGTCTTATTTCTAAATCCGCTGAGAAATTTAAAATCGGTTGATATTGAACAAAGTTATTGGCATATACATAACTGCAAAGGGTACGAAAAATCGGGTTTTTACCCGTAACTCGCGATCATAGAGGTGTTTCGCAAATTTCAAGGATAAAGTCTTGTTGTGTTCGACATGACCTAATAGAAAAAAGGTATCGCAACCCAGGTATTTTTCCTTGTTTCACCGTGGTGGTGCTAGTCAAGAAAACGTAAAGATAGCTGAAGAATGGATAAGTCAAAAGCACCTCTCATTTCTTGCACCCTCTTTGTCATTTAAAATTTAAGTTGCAGAATATTTTTCACAATAAAGGTATTCAGTTAAGATTAGATTTCATTGAAAAAATGGAAAAATTTATTTTTTTGCAATCAAAAAAAAAAAATCTTAATGGCAAAAATTTTAAATATTTACCAGCAAACTTTTACGATTTTTCCACTTCAGTAACATGTTCACCTTATTGTTTAATATAGAATAACCATAGAAATTGTCTTGGATTGGAATCAGCATTAGCTCTTGTAAAAATGTATGTATCAACATTTAATCTGAGCCACTTATGTACGTATTTGCGCTGCTGTTCTATGAAGTTTTTAATTATTTTCTTGTAATTTTTTATGTTTAGGATTTTAACTTGAACTTCGGCTTTTTCAAAATCAAATTCCGGTTTTTAAAAAACAAATTCAGAATTTTCGAAATCAAATTGAGTATTTTACAAATCATATTCCGCATTTTTTCAAATCAAATTCGGCACTTTTAATATTAAAATCAATTTTAACCCAATTCATTTTTAAAGACCTGATTTTGATTTTTAAAATGAATTATATTTAGAAAAGGCCGAATTTGAAGTGAAATACCTTAAAATGGTTTTCAATTTAAAAAAAAAGAAAAGCCCTCTTAAGTTAAATCTACAAACGGGCATATAAACACATTGTATGCATTTTATAATCATTTTCTTTTATGTTTCTGTAAACAAATTATAAAAATTATGAATATAAAGAAAAAAAAAACTCACTTGGGGTTTTTTAAACAAAATACCCATTAAAACCCGAGTGGGGTTTTCTGGGTTACCCAGTGGGCAGTCAACCCTGCTAGTAATCATCGTTTGTTGTTGTTGTTTTTGTTGACACGTGTGTGCCTTTATAAAGCCGTGGTTTCTTATTTTCGAATACCGCTGTCAGTATCGAAATGTAAACAATTCTTTAAGTCAATCAATCGTCTTTGTTTTAAGTGATTTTTGAGTTAAAGAGTGTTTCGCTGACCTTCAGGGAATCTTGTGTGTATGTCTGTAATTCTTAAAACTGTTTTTTAGGCTTTTTTGCTTACTATTTCAAATGTTTTATATATTTTCCAGCGTTAAAATAATGAATAAAGAGGCCTAATAGAAGTCCTTATTTAGCAGATATAAGCACTCCTTGCCCCATGCCATACTTATTAATTTTTTACACAGGCTGTCGTTGGGAGCACGATCTTCCAGGCATTCTTAAGGCTTTCAGATGAAGGACTTTAAAAAATATAAAAAACATCGTGTTTGTCGATAGAATGTTACCTTTATCAATAAACTTAAACAAGCATAAACTTCTTTAATAGCTGAAACGTTATGGCGGAGAGAAAAACGATTAATTTTATCAGGTTCATCGGCAATGTAACGTCACGTTTACGTAAAATTACCTATTAATACAGAAGCTTGGTTAGGGAAACGGAACGGCTGATCCGTAAAGTAGGAGTAACGAGACAAAAAAAAAAAAGTATACAAATTCAACAACTTTTTTCCCTTCCCAAAGAAGAGATTAAAGAATCACACAGAACAAATAAATTAAAGCTAAAAAAACTTCGTTTCTTCCTTCTCAAAGCCCTTCTTAAAGAAGCGAATAGCGAATGTTTATTGAATACATATTTTTAAAGGTCTTTTTTTAACACAAATTTATACCTTCCTGAAGGCATATTCCGGAAGGCAGGAGGCCTTCTTAAAGCTCTGCCACTTGCGGTGCTTTCAATATTTACCGCTCGGTACTTTTTTATTTTATATACATACATACATATATAATTATGTATGTATGTTTGTACATACATTTTTTTTTCATTTTTTTGCTTACAGTTTCTACACATTTCAACTTAAGATTATTGAAAAGTGTAGACAAAGGAATTGCCGCCATTAATATTTTATTTAAATACTTATTCAAATTTGTCTACATTTAGAATAACTTTGCAATGTTATTGAAAAAAAATAAAAAAACATAAAAAAAAAATTTAATGACAACAAATTTATGTACCACACTTGATCAACAAGAATTCATTAACTTAAAATCTTAAAATTTTCAGTAGAAGCAAAACAATTTGTTTAATTTAATATTAAAAGCATATGAAAAATGATTTTTAAATCAACCCGTTTCATTACCAAAAAGTAGGCAAAAAAGGCACGATATTTTTAAAGCGTGCTGATATCGAGCCCTAACCGCGAAAATAACGTAAGCGACATAATTTTAAATTTTCGTTTTTTTTTTTTTATAAATGACTTTATTGGCAACATTTTCATCATCTCCTAAAACGACATAGTCACATAAGGTACCGTTACGATTTTAAAGCAAAAACAATTTTATCGTAAGCGACAAATTTCATACAAAATTAATATGAAATAAAATAATAAAAAAAAAAACTCTCTCCAGTAAAATTTGATTTTTCGCTGTTAGGACTCGATATGAATATTACGTGTCAATTTTTTCCAAAAAGTGAAAAAAATTCAAAATATAAGTTAATACCCTCTTGTTGATCAAGCCTATTTGTATGTACATTTGACACGTATTATTAAATTATGACAAAACTATGCTGTTGTTGTTCGTTTCGAAGTGTGTCATAATTGGTTTTTAGATTAACCCTAAAACGGTTGTTCAAATATATATATTTTTTAACTCTTTAAATGAGAAAAAATTCAGAAATATAAAATAATATAGTGGAATTTAAGTACATATGTACTAAAAGAAACTGTTTCTCTTTATCATATTATTAAAAATGTTGCCGTATTGACCACCATCTAACTCGCATTACCAAGATTCATTTGAGAAATTTTAGGATATGAAAAGGGAGAGATAGCAATTTAAGCCTAAAATTAAAAATAATTATAATGTGAAATACATAAAAACGGTTACAGTAAGCCCTAAAAAGAAATCACAAAAAAATTAAAACTAAACTAAAGCTGACTACATACTACTGATTTGTGCGTGTGATTCGTTAGCGTACAATTTTTCCACACACGACGAACAAATCACAATAACCTTAAACGTCAAAAAACACAACAAAAATTGTGAAGCGGATAATGCAATTTTACTTTTGATAATTTAATTGTGTTCACAACAAAAAAAGTAATTTAAAAAATGAAGAATACAAAAAATGTTTGTTTGCTAAACAACTTTGCAATAAATACAGTTCGACGTTTCGTTGTACACTAAAATTAAAAAAATTTTAAAATGTTTGCGCACAGGCCCACTCACGCATCGAACAAATCACAAAAAATTTAAAATTTTCAGTTACTTGGGATTTTGAAAATTTTCAATTACTTTTGCTTTGTGCGCGCACAGCCCCATTAACAAGTAACAAGACGTCGAGCACGCACAAATCACTCATTTGTGGGAAGCCTAATAAAAATAGAAAAAACGATGCAACTTTTTATGAATTTGAAAAATGTCATCTTTTATAGGGCTAAAGATCTGCTTAGTGTTAATTATATATTTTATATTCACGAATTAGTCAGACCCTCAGTAATTAGATTTTACATAAGAACATGTTCAACTCTTGACATTTTTTTGTTTAATAAATATTTACCACCATATTCATAAAAAATATTTTTATTTTATTGGAGGTTTATTGAACAAATTTCCTATGAAAATGTGTTCAATAAACCTCCAATTAAATTAGTAAAAATAATTAAAAAAAAAAAATTCTTAATAATAAAAATAATTTGTATTAGTCATAAAAAATATACGCAAATATTTTAAAATTACCCTAGAGGAAAGCGAACTGACACCAAAGTAGTCCCGTGATAGGTCTTTGGTGATAGAGACCGGTTCTAGTTCTAACACTTTATATGAATAAGACCTATCACTTTTACATGGGGTTGTCATTGGAGATGGTGAATTGACACCATTTGACCAGTCACCACAGATCTATTCTCAATGAACATGCGTAGTATCAGTTACTAAAATGTCGTATTATTTAAATAAAACAAGTCGTAGAATTAAATTCAAGAACCTAATTTTAGAAAAAACCAAACAATGTTTCACCGTCGAAGGCTGTACTGTAATTCTTTATTTTTTCTACCTTTTTGTTCTTCATAAACCTGTTAAGGGATTGGTTCTAATTTCACTGGTCATGAGTTCTTTCTTTTTGTACTTGTTTTATTTTCACAAATCCCAGGACAAGTCTGTTTTACCAATTCACACAAATTTCCCGCAGGGTCCAACAGGCTCACCAAGACTGTTTGTCATCTCAAAAGCTTTTGAAAAGAGTAAACAAATGTTTGGTTGTAAATTTACGGAGTAAAATACTTTTTAAATGAAATAAAATCGTTAAGTTCACAAATTTACTTGTATAAGAATTAATGTTGAGGCAAAATTATTGCAAATCTTTCATTATCCAAAAAGTTTCTAAGTAAAAATATTCTTGTCTTATTTTTGGATAATTACACCGAAATCGCCAGCGCTGGTTGGGCAACATTTTCTTTGTTTACATTTGCTTTGTAAGTAATGACTATTTAGCGTTTTTTACTAAAAGAATTCAAGCTCTTTTAAGAACAAACAAATCAAAAATTTTAAAAAATTTTGAGAAATATTAAATATTTTAATAAATTTAAAAATATTCTAAATTTTATTTTTAAGAAAAAAAAATTCAATTTTAATATACCCTTTAAAACTATTCAATAAAGTTCTTAGATTCTGGCCTCAAACACTTTTAAAATCAGTTTTAAATTAATAATTCTTTGGGCAACAAGTACTTAACATAACTCTTAAACATCAGATAATATCAGATTATCGACTACTTAAGCAGAGATTCCACCGTAAAAATAAAATTATGATGAAATAATATTAAAATTTATTTATTATTTTCTTTTTTTTTTCATTTTTCAGATAACTTGAAAATAAACACATAAAACTCATTCTTAACAAAATATTTAAAACAAAAAATCAAATCATACTTTAAAAAAAACACAAGTGCAATTGAAAAAAAATTATCAAATTATCTTAAAGATAACAAAAACTGGCAAAAATAAAATAAATTAAAACCAATGTCGTTCAAAAGAAGATAATATTCGTTAAAAACAAACATTCAAAAATTTCGTCTAAGTGTATAAATTATTTTTTTTGTTTTGCTTAAGTGTTTAATTATCTTTTTTTTTTTAAAAAAAAAGAGAAGAAACTCTTGAGAATAACTTAAAAAAATTTCCTTTTCCCGCTTTGTTTTCAATTAAACTAAACCAATGGCCACAAATTGCGAATATATAGAGGAGACTTTAAATCATCAAAAATGCACCATTTCAAATTCAGCCTCCGTATCGAGTATGACGCACGAGGAGAAACAGGATAGTACCGAGAAGTCGCTCAGTAAATCCTCATTTTCGGATACTTCGTCAGAGGTGGGCAGTAGTAGTGGTGTGACGGTTGGTAGTACCTTACAAAAGTCGAAGAAGTTACATAATAATGGGAATTTGCCTTTTGTACCCTCCATAGGGGATTGTGTTTTTGAACATGCCTTTGAGCGGTCTATGGATGATTTGGAACATAGCAATGATGGCTATGAAACAGATTCAGAGACCTCCTTAAATGGCGATGAAGATCCTCAGTCCTCTAAAGAATTGCACACCATTAACAGTGGAAATTTAACCTGTAGTTCGGGTTTGGGTTCAGCTCCATTAAGAACCTTTCCTAAGTCCAATTCTTTTGAATATTGTAGTTCAAGTTCAGATTCAGAAGATGATGATGAGGAAGGTGAGGGTGTTTTAATACACTCAGCCATAAATATGTCTCCAAAATTTTATAATGCTGACATCTTTCAAATACGTCCGTATCTAATGCCTTTTATAGAGCGCCGACGCTTGTCTCAGTGCAAAGAGGAAGAGGATGAAGATGAGGCCGATAAATCACCACAACCCCAGCAATCTGATCAATCACCCAAGTTTGAAGCAAAAGCTGTACCCACACCTCCACCACCTCCCCCCGCTAAAGATCACGCTTCTGCGGAAAAATTTAAGGATTTGGAAAGATTGAGACAACAATTTATGCATAAAATCGATAGCATTAATACCAGTAATGTGGAGGATATAAAAACGATAACAGTTCCCCACGAAATTTCGACACCACCACCGCCTCCTCCAATACCACCCACCATATTGCCACCAGCCTTAATAAATCTACTCGAATCGGCCAAATCTACAGCCGCTAAACCTTTAGTAGCCGCACAGGAACCTGCTAAACAAACTGAAACAAAACCCGAGAAGATTCAGAACCAACCCCGTTCCCCCAGTCCTGAAACCCTAATAATTAAAGGCAAATTTACGGTAACAAAAGCCCAAGAAACTCCCGAACTCCAACAGCTGCGCTCGGAGGCTGATAAACTTAAACATTTAGATTCTTCCAATAATGCCCACACCATTAGTTTTCCCAGTAGCTTTGGCGGCTACTCTTCCGTTCAAGGGCTATTCTCCCAACGTTATGGCAGTAATAAATACACTCCAGTTACTCCACATCTGTCCAAAAAATTCTTCGATTCCTCTGTTGTCGAAATACGTGCTCCCACCGAAAGTACTTCCTCATTGAATACTTTAAATTTGGATGCCAATTCAAAACCTAGGAATAACTTTGATAATAGTATTAATACCACTACCACAACAAAAACAACATTAACCTCAGAGGTGGCCACTAAGATAGCGGATCGTGAATATCCTCATTTGGACGATGTATGGATTAAGCGTTCTTCCGATACGCAACAGAAAAGTGCTTCGGCGTCTACGACACCCACATCTTTACCAAGGAAACAGTACAATACAACAGATGATAGTGCGGCTGAAAGTGGTCGCACCACTGCTGTGCAGTCGGAAGATGTAAGTTTTTTTTTTGTACGAATTCTTAATTCAATTTTGTAAAGGGGGTAAACAAAAGGTACCCACAAAATTCGATTTAGCAAAAAATTTTTACAAGTTTCATAAAAATTTCTCAGAGAATCAGGAATAGAATATCTTAGCCTTTCAAAATTTTTGTGAAATTAGCCCAAAGGCTTTTCCCTAAAAAATTAAATATATTACAAATTCGCGCTTAATTTTCCTGTACTTTCACAATTTCGAAAAACTCCTTAGGCGGCGGCTTTGAAATGTGGATTAAGTTTAAACTGAGTTAAACGTAGTCAAAAATTCGAAAGGCCTGTCAAATGCATATGGCAGTTCCTTAAGACTAAATGAAACGCTTCCTCTAGTTCAATACATGTGTTCGCAGAGTTGCTTAAGCCAGCTTATGCACATTATGGCCGTTGGCCGATTGTAATGATTCTCTGTAGCAGGAAAGGAATTTATATAAAGACAACAACAAATAGAGTTCATGTAGGTTTCAAATCTGTTTAATTCAAGGCGAATTCACTTGAAGGGGGGAGGTCAACTCTACAACAACACTGCTTTTGTGGTCCGATTTAAAAAAAAACAATTGTAAGTGAACAAAGATGTTTGTTAACAAATAAAAAAAAAATTGTAGCTTGTAAACAACTTCGACAACATCTTCTAGGTCTTATGTGTACAATGACATTCGGAATAAAACTGAATGTATATTTCATATCGCTACAGGGCATTAAATAGGGCAAAACGGGTAAAAGCCCCCCTCCAAATATCTTCTTTAATACCCAACCGATTTTCTTGAAATTTGGCAGTCAAATAGTGTAACATGTGGAAGGAGCTACAGCCTATAATTTTTAATATTTAGGGCGTCTAATAGGGCAAGAGGGGTAAATGCTCCCCCTCCCTATAACTTCTTAACTTCGCATGCAGAACTTTAAGATATAATTTTTTTTTTAAATTCCAATAATTAGGGCGTAAAAAAGGGCAAAACCTCCCTCTACCCATGTCTTCCTTATTAATTATCCGATTATAGTTTCATGCCTTGAAGGAACTAAAGGAACCCTCCTATACCTTCTTATTTAAGTAACCGATTCTTTTGAAAAGTTTATGGTTTTTTTTTTGAAAAATTTTTTTCTTCTGTTATTCTACTTCGGTTATGCACGAATTCCGATGATTGCCACAGACTTCCCAATTGAATTCAAACGCGTTAATTTTCCTATTTGATTGGCATTTGCAATGACAATTTAAAAGTCGCAAGGCCAAATGATGTCTGTTTGCGGCTTAGATTTGAGCACACCATGTTTTCACACGGACAATTATACGTGGCATGTTCTCGCGCTGGCAACCCATCGAGCTTATTTGTGTTGGCTAAAGACGGACTGACAAAAAATATCGCACACGTAATTGCTCTTCGTAATAGATTATCTCTGTTTGATTTTCATATTTCAGGATAAAAAATATATTACTTTTTATGTTTAACTTTTGAATATGTAACGAACAGGAAAAAAGAAATAAGTAGCTACTGTTTTCTTTCATCGCCGATCGTGGTAAAAAGCGTTTCATTCCTCTTTCCTTCTGTAACTAGAAATAAGTTATATGGCAAAACAACGTGTTTGCCGGGACATCTAGTGTATTTATATGTATTTGTATATCGTAAGCTTAAATGCAAACTGAAGTAACTACATAACAATTCGAAATTGAATTTTTTTTTAATAAACTACTAAACTAAACTTTATGATTCCTGCGATCAAAAATGGCGGCTTTATTAATAAAGTTCAAACGCTAAGAACATCTTGTTGTTATTGATTTTGTAAAGTTTTTCGTAGTTACGTCCGTTTGAATTTAAGGTGGCGATATGTATAACAAAAAACAAATTTTTTTTCCATTATTTATTCCAAAATAATTTAGTAAAGGTCATTAATACAAAAAGTTTTACAAACATAAATGTTTGATTTAAAATCACGTGTTTTAATGTCAAACTTTGGACAATCTAACTGAATTATTATTTAAATTTTTATAAATTTAAAGCTAAACGTTTACATTGTTGTTGTTGGTTGCTTGTAAGAAATTCATTTTATTTTGCATACAAACAATAGGACAGTTTATAAAATAAAATTCAAAACAAGTTTTCAATAAAAAAATCGACTAACATTCAACTCTTAAGTACGTGCCTAAAAACTAAATAGACTATTTTTTTTTTTTTGTTAAAAAACAGTATTTTTTGAGCGTTTTTTTTGCAATTATTTACCTTAATTATTATTATAATGTCACCTTATCTAAGAACCATTCAAAACAAGGAAAAAAAAATCGCAAAATTTTTTTTTTTATCTTTTGGTACTTTTCTTAAAAGATTTCTTAACAATCAAACTAAACAAACATTGAATTTATGTCAGTTTTTGCGCTGTCTGCAAGTTTAATAATTTATAAAAATAAAATTTAGGAAAAATTCATAAAAACATGAGAAAAAACGAACATTGTTTAAAAAAAAAAAGATATGTTAAAATAATAACTAAACATCGTATAACGCATGTTGTCTGCCGCCCCCACTTTGTTTGCATGAGACGAGTGGTAGTGAGAGAAAACAACATACAGAAAGATGAGTCTAAAAAAAATGTAAACAAATCATTTGATTGTTTATTAATTGAAGTTTTTTCTCCTATTTTTACTTGCGCTTGTTTACTTTTGTCTTGTTCGCCCGATATTTTGGCCAGCCATACCTTTTCGATTGCAATTTCAAGAAAAATAAACAAAAGAATAAAAAAAAATTTTAAATTAACCAGGTGTTTTTGGCCAAAATAGTGGCACGATTTAACAATATGCCCATACATATAATTTCTTTAAAAGATTATATGCAATTTTCGAAAAGAAACTGTACAGCTGATGCAAAAAAAACACCTATTTCATATTACCTATCGCAATATTCGTATTGTCTTTAAAAAATAAAAATCAATTAAGAAAACTTTATTTAAAAAATCACATTTTTTACTTACAAAAAAAAAAAAAAAAAAAAAAAAAAAAACGCCGAAATCGTTAAAAAAAATCTCTAAGTAAAAAAAATCGCTAAATTATAATAAAATAAAAAAACCGCTTAAATAAAAAGTATTGAAAAACAATTGAATTTACGATCACTAAAGAAAAAACTTGTTAAATAAAAAATTAATTAAACAATTACAATTAGAACAGAAAAAGTACTAAAAATCAATAAAATACAAAATCGCTAAAAATTAAAAGTCAATAAAACAGCAATTTTTTATAAAATATAAAAAATATAATAAAAAATTACAAATTTCCTATAAACATAAAAGAAATATTAAAAAAAAAATGCTGGAATGGAAAAACAAATTGCCAATATAAAAAAATCAATTAAAATTAACAAAAGCAATTTTGTTATTCGTGCTTAATTCCTAATTTTTATTATTTGATAAAAACACTGAAATTTATTGTTGATGGGATCAGCTATTCCTATGCGCGTTTCACTGGTTGCTTAGGCCAGGTCATCAGGAAACTTCATCCTGAATAATAAAAATTGGAAAATAAGCACGAATAACAAAATCATTTAAATTAAATTTTGTATTCCCACGAAAATTATTTTGATAATTAACAAAAACAATTTAAAAAAATCGATTTAATGAAAAGCAATTACCAAAAAAAAAAACTAGATATTAGTTAAAAAAATAAAGTGGAAAAAAATAATAAATTAAAAAAAATCGCTGAAATAACAAATCCTTAAAGTACGAAAAATCCTAAAAATAAAAACTTATCTAAAAAAAATAAAGCAAACAATAAGAAAAATCACAAATATAAAACAATGGCTAAAAACCACCAAAATAAAAAAGCTCTTAAATGAAAAAAACGAACATTCAAAAATCACTTAATCCAAAAAGAAAGCTAAAATAAAAGTTCAATAAAAAAAAATTGCTACAACAAAATGTGTATATCAGTAGAACAAAAAACTCTAAAATGGAGAAAAAATCACTACAATACAAAAAAAAACGCAAAAAAAAGATAAATTTAGTAATAAAGAAATATCACCCCAATAAAAATAGCGGTAAATATGAAGAATTGTAAAAAAATAAAAAATTCCGTTTAAAAATAAAAAAAAACCTTTTAAACAAAACCTCAAAAAATGAAATTCTGTGATTAAAAAAAATGCTAAATAAAAAATCTCCAACTAAAATAAAAGATCAATATTAAAATAATATAATTGCTGAAACAAAATATTATAAGCTCAACAAACTGTAACAGCCGTACCTAAATAAGAGCGGAACGTTTTCTTCGGAAAATTAGAAAATGCGGACAGGTATGGCTGTAAAGTGGAGAAATATTAAAATGAAAAAAAATCACTAAGATACAAAAACCGTTAAAAAATCACCTAATAAAAAAAGCACTCAAATAAAAAAATCTCCTCTAAAATAAAAAAACTGATTTAAACAAAATCTCAAAAAATTAAATTTCTGTAATTAAAAAAAAATATGTACTACAAATATTAAAAATAGCTACAATAGAAATTTCCAAAATAAAAAAGTTACTAAATATAAATCGCAAAAATAAAAAAAGACATGAACAAAATGTAAAAATCGTCAAAATAAAAAATCATCAAAATAAAATATCGCTTAATATTAAATTCCCAAATATAGAAAATTGTCAAATAAAAAATTTGTTAAATTAAAAAATAAATCATGACGAAATCATGAATTTTTTGTGTGATTTTTTATTACAAAATTAACTATCCCTGATGAATATCGAAATATTGGAGTAATTTAAATAAATAAAATAAAAAACATTTATTAAAAAACGCTATGACCTCGAGCTTGATTATTTATTTATTTTGAGATTCTAAAAAATATGAAAAAAAAACAAAATGCATGTAAAAATCTTCAAAATAAAAAATCGTTAAAGTTAAAAAAAATCCCAATTTAAAATTCGTTAAAGTAATAATTTTCAAAATAAAGTTGTAGTACCAAAAATCGCCAAAATAAAAACTCAAAATATATCAAAACCAGGCGGTCAAAAAAAACTGATAAAAAAAATTTAAAGAAAATCAAAATAAAATATTGCTTAAAAACAAATTCCCAAAGACAAAAAGTGCCAAAATAAAAAATTGTTAAATTTAAAAACAGCTAAATAAAAAATCGACAAAATAAGAACCAAGATTATGAAAATTCGCTTACATTCAAAACACCAAAAAATCTTCAAAATAAAATTTAGCTTAATTACAATAAATTCGTTAAGTTAAAATAAAATTACCAATTTAAGATGTCGCTTATGTGGAAACTGTCAGAACAAAAAGTTAAAAAAACATTAAATAAAAAAATCGTCAAAATAAAAATCGCGGAAAAATAAACAAACAAAAATAGTTTAAATGACAAAAAATCTGCAAAAAATATCGCCTAAGTGAACACTGTCAAAATTAATAGTACAAAAAAAAATTAAAATTAAAAATCGACAAAATAAAAAAATTGCCAAAAGAAAAACGATTTTTTAAATTTTCCAATTTTCCGCATTTTCTGCAATTTTCCATGATTTACACTAAGAACTTTCTATTGTTTGATTTGGAAAGCCATTAAGGAATAATATCACACAAAATTTCATACAAAAACTCGATTTTCGCTTTTTCCAATTTTCCGTCTTTTCCGAAGGGATTTTCCAAAATTTTCTCCCGTAAAAACCTTCACCTCGAAAATACGAACAACTTACAGAAATCGTCCCAGCCGTTCTCATTTTATAATTTACTATACATTTTTACACCATTTTTATATACATATTGGATTTTGCCACGCCCCTCCGCCCGAAGACCGAAAATCAAAAATCAGACATCACAGTGTCAAATTTGCTTTTTATAGGAAACGTTGTCAAAATTTACTTTTTATAGGAAATGCTGTCCAAATTTACATTTATGGAAAATTTGGTCAAAATTTACTTTTTATAAGAAATTTTGTCAAAATTTACTTTTTATATGAAATGTTGTCCAACTTTACATTTATGGAAAATTGTGTCAAAATTTACTTTTTGTAAGAAATTTTGTCAAAATTTGCTTTTATAGGAAACGTTGTCAAAATTTTCTTATGGAAAATTTTGTCAAAATTTACTTTTTATAAGAAATTTTGTTAAAATTTGCTTTTTATAGAAAATTTTCTCAAAATTTACTTTTTATAAGAAATTTTGTCAAAATTTGCTTTTTATAGGAAACGTTGTCAAAATTTACATTTATGGAAAATTTGGTCAAAATCTACTTTTAATAAGAAATTTTGTCAAAATTTACTTTTTATAGGAAATGTTGTCCAAATTTACAGTTATGGAAAATTTTGTCAAAATTTACTTTTTATAAAAATTTTTGTCAAAATTTACTTTTTATAAGAAATTTTGTCAACATTTGCTTTTTATAGGAATCGTTGTTAAAATTTACATTTATGGAAAATTTGGTCAAAATCTACTTTTTATAAAAAATTTTGTCAAAATTTACTTTTTATAAGAAATTTCGTCAAAATTTACTTAATTTGAACGCATCCTTCCTGTAACTTAATTCGTCTTGGTTGTACACATATGTACATATAACAAGTATGTATAACAAGTGCATGAAAGGGTTAACTGGAAATCTTCATCGATTTCAATTACACTCGATTTTCAGAACAACAGCGAATATTATTAATTAAAATTAAATTTTCCTTCGTAATTTTTTTGTCTTTTAATATTGCAAATGCCATAAATTTGAAAAGTGGAACAAATTAAAATTTGTTCAACATTTCAAAGAAAGTCGCAGTTTATCTGACTGCCAATTGTTTAAAAGTTTTTGTTGTTTTTTTGTTGTTTGTTAGCAGCCCATATATTTTTTTTCTAAAAGCACGTGACCTTAAGCAGGCAGATATTTTTAATTAAATTTTACTTAAAAATATAATTTTTACTTGTTAAATATTTTTTTCTTTAAAACAAAATTAATGACGTCATGTTAAAACCTCTGAAATAAATTAAAAACTGGATATAAAAAGCGTTTAAACAATTTGTTAAAAAAAAATTAGTTAATTTGAATATTCAAAGAATTTTAATTAAAAAAAAAACTAAAAATGAAAAACAAGAAACTTAAAATTTAAATATTTTTGTAATGCAGCAACAATCAGCCCCATAAAAAAAGTCCATAAATTTTAAATGTTTAAAAAGTGAAATTAAATAAAATTCTAAAACTGGTTAAGATTTTAATTTATGTGGTTGGTATTTGAAAGACTATATTTAAAAAAAAATTAAAATTTCTAAATTTTGCGATTTGGGTGTATTTTCGGTTTTATTACTTTTTTTTATATCTATCGCTTAATATGTTTGTTTCATTGTGTCTTTCCTGTGTTCTTGGTTTCTTTGTTTATTTTAGTCTTTTTGCTGTTTCTTTGGGTTATAGAGATACATTTTAATTATGATGAATGTCAAAAATAAGCCAAATATAAAACATTTTATTAGCGGTTTAATTGAATTTTTATTAAGAAAAACACTCCATGAGTTCCATTAAATTGTAATGGATAATTGTAATTATGTTTCCAATATTGCAGTCATTCTTTTCTCTTGAATTTATTTAATTAAAAAAAAAAAACTAAAATAAGAAAATAATGTTGAATATTACAATTCTTTGTTCATTTCAGGAACAAGATGCTAAATTGCCCTCATCCAGACCGTCAAGTGCACCTGCAGAACCAAATGCCAAAGCCGCACGCAAAGCTTCCAAAAAGATGAAAGAAGAAGCAAGGTAACATTTTTCTATAACTTTTTTTTTTAATATATTTTTAAAAAAAACCTTAAGCATATTTTTGAATGTGCTTCTATGAATTGAATTTAAATTTAAAAAGCTTTCTTACAATAGTCCTATTTCCTCAATATCTCACATAATTTTTGCTTACCTAACCCTTGGTTAACAGCGAAGCTATTGATACATATGTTTATATACTTGAGCTTAGAGCTTTCAATTTGTTAGAAAATCTCAAGCTAAAAGTTTTTATAATTTAAAGCTTAAAAAATCTTGTGATAAGTGACTTCTACCATTTTCAACAAAGCTTTGGATTAAATTTATTAAAAAAAATTAAGTTTTTGTGTTACAAACTTAAAAGCTTTAATCTTTTAAGCCTTAATCACTTCAAGCTTTTAAAGTTTAGCAACTTAAAATTCTACTAATTAAAAGGTTATTATTTTTAGTCACTTTATTTAGGCTTCTAGATATAAATAGCTATCGAAGCTACTTGGGACAAATTTTGTTAACACCAATAGGTAATAAGTTAGTTACATGGATGAGAAAGAACACCTGTATGGCCAAAATGTCAAACTTTGACCCCCTCTAACTCAGAAAGTTAGCTCGGGCTCCAGAAATATGGTCCCCCTTCAAGTTCGTTTAATGTATGTAAAACGGATTTTCGAAATTCCGGCCTTGAAATTTTTTAATTTCTTGAAACCCCGTTTTACATACACTGCACAAACTTTAAAAGGGAACATATTTCTAAGGCTCGAGCTAACTTTCAACTAAGAAAACCCCTAGTGAAATTTAATGCAGAAAATATTCGTAGAACATTTTAAACACTTGAAAGTGGCGCTTTAGTGTAGAAGTTAAAAAAAAAGTACAAAAATTACCCTTTAAAATGAGTGTTAGAGAGTTTATATGTTCTATGAAAAGAATCGCCATACAATTCTACTGAAGACATCTGAAATAGTCTTTTAGGTCAGAAGAACATTTAGTATATTTTTTTGACTTGTACCAAACGCCTTCTAAAGAAATTTGCAAGTCCAGTTGTCCCTTCATTTCCTAAATTACTTAAAGCTTAACTTATGATTATGTCCCTTTCGTTTTTCAGGCGCCAAGAAAAAGAAGCTAGTCGCCGTGAAAAAGAAGCACGCAAAATTGAACGTGAAACCGCCAGGCGTCTCGAACGCGAAGCAGCCAAATTGGAAAAGCTTAATCGCACTGCAGAGAAAATCTCACGCAGTACCGAGCGTATAGGCGCTACAACGCGTTCCGGGTCACTCGAACGTAGACGTAGTGGCGACGAATCGCCGGTACTTAACCAGTCGACGGTGCATGGTATAGCAAGTCCTAATCGCAGACCCACCATATTTGATGTGTTTCGGCCGCGTGCAAAATCTGATGCGAAAAAGCAAAAAATGCTTTTGGATCCATTATCCGCTGCTGCAGTGGCCTCGGGCAATGAAATGGGTAGTGCCAGTAGCACACATTCGGCTTCGGGTGGCGCAGGTGGTACTGGTGTTATGAATTCCATGAAAGTAGCTTTACAAAATTCCGGTCTCATTGGTGGAGGTCATCATCAAAAACAGCAACAACAACAACATCCGGCGGTGACGATAACAACGGCTGAGGGTACGTCGGTGAAGAATAAGTACAAAGATGGTTCAGCACATCCGCATCAGGGCAGTGATGCTCATGTAAGTCTAAATTATTTTTTTGAATTGCTGCGAAAATCATTTATTTTTTTTTTTTTAATTTGCTTAAAATTTTCTATTGCAGTATTATCACACAGTCACTGCGGTGCGAAGAGCAGATGCCAACCGGTCGCCCATGACCAAGGTGATGGATTTGTTTAGACATCGTTCTAATTCGGCAGCCACAGAAGCTGATAAACGCAAAGCGGTGAGTTTCTCTTTAACGTATTCCACCTTGTTTTTTTTGTATTTGTTTGAATTAAAGGCGTTGTTACACTATTGTCATGGTTGTTGACTTTGCTAAAGAGTTTAAGTGGTGAATTTAGCAAGTTCAGTCTTTTGCAATTAAAACAATATTTCTAGCAGCTCTAGTGACCGTTAGAGGGCGCACACACAAGTAAATAAATAATGATTGAGGTGGATTTTTTTTGTGTTTAGTCTTCAGTCATGATTGAGTTCAGTAAAATTGTTTCTATCTGCAACTTTCGTTGGTAGATGTTAGAATATTTATGGGTTTTTTTTAATCAAAATTTTTTATAAACACTTTTCGCAAAATTACATTGTTTTACTTTACACGCAAAAAAGTTTGGTGCAAGGATTATAAATTTTAAGTTATCTCAAGTATTCTACAAATTTTAGGAAATCTGTGCAAAACAGGAAAATAAATTTAAATTTAAGGAAAATAAATTTATGTGATTTTTTTATGAACATATTTTTAAAAGAAATTTTTTAATGCCTGCTCAACGATTTCGAACGTAGACGTTCGTTCGCATAGAATTTTATATTGAAAATATTTTTAAAACTGAGTGTTCGAAATCGTTGAACTGCCACTACACTATTTTACAAGTCTAGATTTTTCCCCTCAAAAAATCCAATGATTTTTGGCCTGCTTGTTAAATTCGTAAATGAATTTTTAATTTTCCAAACCTGATTTCTTCTTAAGCTTTTGTAAAAACACAACTTTGATAGAATGAAAAATCCTATTGTTTAGAAAAATTAAAAAAATCGTAGGAGCGGAGTAATAAAAAAAGTAGTACAGTAATTTTGTCTTTGCACGATTTTTTGTGCAGAAACTTAAATCAAAAGTGCTGTTATCTTAAATGTATTTATCGGCCTTAATGTGCATGTGCACAATTGAGGTCGTAACCTGCATAAAAGTGCAGCTAAAGTAAAGTGTTTAAAAGAAGAATAAAAAACGTTTTTTTTTAATTATGTATTTTGGGCAGTTAAGTCAAAGTGCAGCTTACTTTAATTTTTTGAATGAAAATAATTTTAAAATGCCAAAAGTTTTGGGCATTTATCTTAAATATGCAGTTTCTATACTTAAAAAAGGAATTTATATGGGATTTTAAAGAATAATGGCAAAAATTATTAATTTTGTGCAGTTACGTCAAAAGTACACTTATACAAAAGGTAGTTAAGTCAAAACAACTGTATTTCACTATAAGGGTATTCACGTCACAAGTTGCACCCTTGCGAAAAAGTAAAAGTGCAAAAATATAACAACAACCACACAGACAATTAGTTGTGCGTAAATAATCTTCTTTGTGGTTGTTGGTTTGTGTTTTCACTTTCGCTTTTTTGCAACTTGTGACGTGAATACCCTTTATATTTATTAGAATTATTTTAATAATATAATCGCCAATTTCACTAAGTTCATTTGTAATTTACTATAGTCTGAAAGCTATTGATCCATGTGCATATGGGCATTTCCATGTCATCGTACGTGACCTTTGTACACCTTCAGAGAGATAAAAATTTTGCCACAATAGTATTAACTGGAAATTTTATTAATAATTATGTTTCATTTAGGGCCATTATTACAACCTAATGATAAAGTTGCTGATGGTTAACGTGAACAATAGCTATCTTGAACGATAAAGTGACCAATAAGTTTTTTCCATTATTACAACGGTCCAATAAAAAAGAAAATGTGGCAACATTGCAGTATATACCGACTACTTTTGTTCGTTTAAAATACATGGTGGCAACGCCGTAGTTTTGCTTGTTTCTTTAATTGAAAGCAGAAGTAAATTTTTTGTGCTTTATTTTTGTTTTTATGGTAGATTGTTTTGTTTTTTGTGTTAAATTATGAATTTTGAAAGAGTGGAATAATTTAAGACTGTCATTGAAGTTACCATATCTTAAGTAGAAAATATGGCAGCTTTAAATTCTTAAAGTTCACTTGTAAAGTTACCATGAGGACAAACCTTATGTTAGCTTATCAGTCACTTTTTAGGTTAATGTTAACTTGTAATAACCAAAAACTATTTATCTGTCAGATAGCATCCTAAAAATAACTATTTGTAAATTGTAATAATGGCCCTTAGAGGTTTTTTATGTATAAAAAAAAAATTATTAAATTCGGAACCTTGTTGTCCAAAATATCGAGCAAAGTAAGTGCATATCGTACGTGACATAAAACCGAAGTGATTTTGGGGTGAATGTAAAAAAATACGAAAATCTGCAAATTGTGGGAGGTTTTTCTTCTTTTTTTAATTTTTAACATTAAACCAGATATTTTACCTTTATAATCCGTAGTTGGAAATTTATTTTTTTTATGGTTTAATAATGAACAAACTGTTATATCGTTCGTGACATATCGAACGTGACAGATTTTTCTTTTATAGTATTTACAAGACATGAAAAATATTTTTTGTAAATATATGAGAGTGTACCCTATTTCGGACCCATGGCAAATCAAGATCGCCAGAATAGAATTATGCTATGAGGTTAAGAATTATATAAAAGTAATTTGTGCTGAATATTATTTAGTTATCTCCATCTATATGAGACTTGTGTGCCCCTAGCCGATTTAAGAAAGCGGGTTTATATGGGACCTATGGTTAATTTTTGGACCTACCCGCACAATATTTTATCATGATATAGTACCTATCGCAAAAGTTATTTTCGCCAATTTTATTATACCAATTTAAAAAAAAATTCCGATCAATATTTTTTTGCAGCAAATATCTTGCTTTGAACTTTTATTTTGAAACACCTAAGACTGACCAAATAGAAATGACAAAGACAAATGTTGTCTTGCACCACGTACGTGACATTAGAATAGCATCCAATACAAACCAAAAAATATACCGCTTATCGAACTATATACTTGGTCTTTCCTCATGGATCTTGTTCATTGTTGTTGTAACACTAATTTTAAAGCATAATTCCAGCGTTGCCAGTTTCTGTATTTAATCGGAAGAAAATTGAAAATTGTTAATTGCAGTTACTAAAAATGAATCAAAGAGAAAGTCAGTTTATACATTTATTTTTTGCTTTTTAACAATTGTAATAAGCTATAAGTACGTCTGCATAGTAAAAATTTGGGTGTTTTATTTCTTTTTACCAGATTTGAAAAAAAGTTTCAAGCGTCTTAATTTTTTGAGTCGTAGTTGACATTCTCATGGAAATGCCCATATGTATATATCAGTAAAACCTTAGTGCAGTGATGCCAGGGGAAATTTAAAAAAATCCCTACGAGTCTAAACAAAAAATCCCTACGTTAAAAATATATTGCGTTTAGCAACAGGCAAACAAATTTATTTTTTGTTAACATTTTTTAAATATTAAAATAAAATCAGGTCTGATTGCAGACCAATGTGTCTCAGTTAATGAATGGAGTTATTACATTATTTAAAAATAACTTTGTGTGACAAAATTTCCTTTTTTCTTTTTGGCAGAATCTATACATCCTTTAACCTAGAGACAACACATAGTCAAACTTCGTATTTGATTTTTCATTTCCTCATCTTTTGTTCTTTTAAACGAGGTTAAAAATTTCCAAGAATATGTACATATTTTAAATATTATTTTTTAATACTTATGCATACGTATCTAATAATTTTTAGCAAACTTGGTACCAAATAAAAGAGAAGGATCTGTAAAATTAAAAAAAAAATGTTTTCTTCAGTTCCCCTGATGAAGAATATAAACAAAATTTTCTTATAAAATTAAATCCTTCGTTATCCTTAAAGGCTAGTTTACACGGTAATACATTGTATTACGACATTATGTAGAATGAGAAAAATCATTCCATGTAAAAGCAAAATGCATTGAGTAAGAGAGAATACGAACACAAAATCTGACAAGCGGTCGGTAAATGATTTTTTTCTAAACCATTTTAGAAACGTATGTATTTTCATCACACCAGAGTTGTATTTTAACAGAGTATATTGAAGGTGGTAGCTTTTTTATACAATTACAAAAACAACTAAAATCAACTCAGGAACTTTTCATGTTGTTTTTGTAAAAATTTTAAAACTGCAACCATCTGATTTCTTGTTATTATTTTTGATTTTACTTGTACCATCCGTGTAAACATGAAAAATACATACAACAGATTTTTATTTTTTTTCTTTTAAGCACGGAGAGAATTTCATACTATTTTGATCCTACAAAGTCGTAATACATTGTATTACCGTGTAAACTAGCCTTAAAAGTTTTCATTAATAATTCGAAATTGTATATTTTTATTTTTATTTTTCTTAGCTTAGAAGGTGTGAATGTTTTTTTTTTTACAAATAAATTTCTATGTAGAAATTTCAATTATTATATATTCGCTTTTAATATTCGCATTCATTTTAGCGAATGTGAGTGCGAATGCAAATAGCAAAAATAAGAGAATAGTTCGCGAATAAATGTCGCCCCATAATTACATACATACATACATATGTATGTATATATTAGGGGGTTCGACGAATATTCCGGAACATGGTTTTTAAACATGAATTGCCAGTCTGTTAGGACTCATAGTAGAGGGGTTCTTTTAAAAATACTATATTTGTACTTAAATATGAAAAAATGAAAAAAAAAAAAATGAAAAATTTTAATTTTTATATGAAAATAAGTCGAATATTACGTATTTTAGACAACCAAATATTGAAAATCTAATATTATTTTGAAAATTCCCTACATTTGCCTTTAAATAAAAAATCTGTTCTTTTTTCCATACCCTTGCAATTTTTCGAACAAATTCCTACAAAAAGGGAAAATTCCCTACTGTTGGCATCACTGCCTTAAGGCCCAACCAGAACATGAATGAGGTCGCTTAAGTCAACTTAAGTAGCTGTGCGAATACATATAAAACATATGTATACGGCAAGCTACAATGTACTTAGTTCCGGTTCACACACGTCAAGTTTGACTCGTCAAGTCTTGAGTTTTTAGGAGAGACGGGAAAAGAAATGGCCTTCTCTTTTCCCTTCTCTCCTAAAAGTTCATGACTTGACGAGTCAAACTTGACGTGTGTGAACCGGCACTTAATGATACTTTTCGTCAAGTTTCGTCAAATGTCATTTGCAAAGTGCCAAACTGAACGCACATTCCATACGAAAACAGCTGTGTATGTATAACAATAAAAAATAAAATAAATTAAAATGGACTTTTACATATTTTTATTTATTTTCCATTTTTTTAAGACACTCCCAAATTATCTATTTTTAAATTCTTTACCCTAGGTCTACACTAAAGATAATTATCTCAGCAAGTTGGCAATAACGTCAGCAGAATAACAGAGCAATATTTCTTATTGCTCAGCTTATGTTAAAGGCATGGGAAAACGTATTTATGTTAACTCATAGTTTGAAAAAAATAAAGAAAGAAGGTGCAGTGTAAAAAATGGCGGTATCTTACAAGAATTATTATTATTATGTAATATAAATTCTTTCTTATTCGACTTTATTATTTAAATTTTTATTAATTTGTTTAAGCTTGAGGTAATTTTTAATACAAAAATATTAATTTTATTAATTTTTTTTATTTTTGTTAATGTAAAATTATTATTTATTTATAAAAAAGAACTCGAACTTAAACAAATTAATATTAATTTTAACAATAAAGATCGAATTAGGAAAAAATTATAATTTTTGCAATTTTATTTTAGTGTTTATATAATTTTTTAATTTAATTATTTTACTACAATTATAATTTGCTGCAATTTCAAAAACTTAATATCTTTCTCACACAATTTGCTTCTATTTTTTTCTTTTTTGCTACTTTCTTTCAACTGACAACCAAATTGACTTTTTTTGTAGCAATAATTGTCAACGAAAATGGACTAACAATTATTGCAACATAAATTGTTAGCAATAAATATGTACAAAAAATTTCTGTCTACATTAAAGATAACATAATTTTGACAATTACTGCAATTTATGTCGCAATAATTATCTCTGGTATAGACGGGCAGTTACAAATTAAATAGCATAAAATAAATAAACAAATACACGGTTGGACTTTTTGGTACTTTTTAGTTTGAAGTACTCGCATAAAAACAAAATATTGCACAAATATGCAACAGTGGTTAAATAGATATTAAGTACATTATGGCCACCTAAAAGTCTTTTTTTATTTGCTTATGCATTTGACAGACTTTTCGTTAATTTTTGACAGTTGCTTAAGTTAATACATGCATGTTCTGGTTGGGCCTTTAGTGTAACAAAATTTGAAGAAATACGAAAAAATTTCATCTTAACTATTGCTTTTTTTCATTTTGGCGAGAATCAAAACAAAGCTGACTTGAATTGTGAAACTTTACTTCGTTGTTTTGATAACGGAACTCTTACAAATTTCCTTTATTCTGACTTCGTTGTATAGAGGTACGTATCGTCGGTTGATACTTTAAATGGCGAATGTGGATTTTTTGCGGTTTTGGGTTTAGATCGATTCCAAAGGTTTTCCGACCTTATCTTTCATCTGGCGTAATCAGTTTTTCGATACCTCATACGGTTTTCGAGATATGGAGTGTTGAGTTTGTCGTATGTGGTATTTGCTGATTTGCAATTTTCAAATTAAATGTCGTATGTAACTGCCAAACGCCAAATACGACAAATTTCCATATGTAGATTTTCATAACAGTTCAAACTTTAAACTCAATTTACTCGAAACTATCGACAATTAAATTATCAGCCGACGATATTTAAATGAATACTGTTTTATAGAGGCTCTAATGTAATAAAGTGTTTTTTTTTCAAGGAACTTAGCAAAAAATTTATTATATTGATTTTTGCTTCATACCGAAGTTCTACTTTATCACTTTAACTGTCAGTTATCAATTTGTTTACTGACATTTAAAGAAATAGTTAATTATAACTAAACTTGGTGAAATTGCGGGCTAAACTTTTTATACCCTAACGACTAGTGGTGAATGAGGGTATGCACCGATTCTCATTAAACTATGCACAAATTCGTTTTATGTGACTGGAAATCATATAAAAAAAATTAGGTGAAATTCGGTCCATAATAAATTTTAATATAGTTTTATTTCTGTATTGAAATTTTGTCTAATTAAGGTTTTTTGATACTAGAAATCACTAACGAATTTTGTGGTAAAATATAGATAATTAACAATAGGCCCAATATAAAATCCCCTCCTGAAAATCACACCTTTTAATATTTCTGAAACAAATCATGACATTTTATTTATATGAGGCAACGAAAAGAAAAATAAAATTTTAAGGCCATGTTTTATAAAGATTGGCTTTTAATTTATTGATCACATATAAAGTCCACTCCTGAAATATTCGAACTCTCGGTGGAGGCCAGTAAAGATTTAATACTTTTCGCATAAAAGTGAAATTTTTGAATTTTAAACTTTAAGCGTCATGGCCACACATCAAACTGGCGCATTAAACTCACATTTTTGTAATTGGGTTAGAAATAAAAAATTTACACGTATGATTTGATGAGAGTTTGAAGAAAATCAAAATACTTTTGATTTTGAAAAAAAAAATTCTATAAATTTCCTTTGTTTACTTATATTTAACTTATATTTATTGTGATTTGTTCGTCGTGTGTGAAGAAATGGTACGCTTACAAATCACATACACAAATAAACACTAGTGTGTGGGCAGCTTAAGCAAAAAACTGCCCGTCTATACCAGAGATAAATATTGCGACATATATTGCAGTAAATGTCAAAATTATGTTCGTTTAAGTTTTCCTTTGTTTAGCTTAAAAATATATGAAAAAAGTTAATTTTCAAATAATTTTAATATTTGAAAAATAATTAAAATTTTTTGGGAAAAATATCCAACTTTTTTTTTTTTATTATTAACACATCTATTTTATGGGTTTTGATGTTTTAAATTTTTTTGTGTGGGATATGCTAATAAAGCTGCCCACACACTAGTGACTTGTGCGTGATCGACGTCTTGTTACTTGTAAAGAGGGCTGTGCGCGCACAATTCACAAGTAATTAAAAATTATCAATTTCTTGTGATTTGTTCAATGTGTTTTGGTTGGCCTGTGCGCGATCATTTTGCTACTTTTTTATTTTAGTGTACATACAACAAATTGTATCTATTGCGGAATTGTTTTTTGTATTCTTCAATTTTCTTCTTTATTTTAATTTTTTGTTTTTTTGTTGGGTATACAAATGAGTTATCAAAAGTGCAACCGCTTCAAAATTCATGTTTTCTTTTGTGACGTTTAAGGTTATTGTGATTTGTTTGTCGTGTGTGAAGAAATGGTACGCTTACAAATCACATATACAAATAAACACTAGTGTGTGGGCAGCTTAAGCAAAAAACTGCCCGTCTATACCAGAGATAAATATTGCGACATATATTGCAGTAAATGTCAAAATTATGTTCGTTTAAGTTTTCCTTTGTTTAGCTTAAAAATATATGAAAAAAGTTAATTTTCAAATAATTTTAATATTTGAAAAATAATTAAAATTTTTTGGGAAAAATATCCAACTTTTTTTTTTTTATTATTAACACATCTATTTTATGGGTTTTGATGTTTTAAATTTTTTTGTGTGGGATATGCTAATAAAGCTGCCCACACACTAGTGACTTGTGCGTGATCGACGTCTTGTTACTTGTAAAGAGGGCTGTGCGCGCACAATTCACAAGTAATTAAAAATTATCAATTTCTTGTGATTTGTTCAATGTGTTTTGGATGGCCTGTGCGCGATCATTTTGCAACTTTTTTATTTTAGTGTACATACAACAAATTGTATCTATTGCGGAATTGTTTTTTGTATTCTTCAATTTTCTTCTTTATTTTAATTTTTTGTTTTTTTGTTGGGTATACAAATGAGTTATCAAAAGTGCAACCGCTTCAAAATTCAAGTTTTCTTTTGTGACGTTTAAGGTTATTGTGATTTGTTCGTCGTGTGTGAAGAAATGGTACGCTTACAAATCACATACACAAATAAACACTAGTGTGTGGGCAGCTTAAGCAAAAAACTGACCGTCTATACCAGAGATAAATATTGCGACATATATTGCAGTAAATGTCAAAATTATGTTCGTTTAAGTTTTGTTTCTAAGAAGAAGTAGGGTGTTTTAAGGAATTCTTAAAAAAAAACATTATTGAACCTCCCTAATGTTTAAGTCATAGTTGTCGAATTGCCCACATAATTTATCTAGATTATATTATAAATAAAATTTTTATTTTTTTTCAAACTTTTAACAATTTTAAAACCATAGTTTTTTTTTTGTGAAATTTATTAAACATTTTATGACGCATTTGTTGATTGATTAAATTTTTTTTTATTTCTTAATAATTAAATGCAAATAGTTTCAATTGACTAGCAATATTTATACAAAAGTAATTCAATTGATCATAATCAAATGCTAATACCGTTAACAGCAACAAAAAATATTGCTGCAATTGTCAATTTGGGGAACAAAAATCTCCGCTAATATAAATTCAATAACAAATACATATACATATACATTCATATGTACATACATATGTGTGTTCATAATTATATACATATGTACATTTTAGGTAAAAACAGGTGCTAAAGATAAGAGTTCCGTGATAAAGAGCAAAACTACAATGTACTCTTATAAAAACATTCTTATCGTTATAGTTTACTGACGTCTGAAATAATCTCATTTTTTAAAATTAGTAAACAATAATTAAATCTCTATATATTTACATACGCATTCATATGTATGTGACAGCTGTCACTTTAAATAGAACTACATAATAAATATTAAAAATTAATAGTTTTTGGAAACCCGCCTTAAAAAACGGATTTGTTTTAATTTAACTTGATTAACCCGGTGAAATAAAATTAGTAAAAATTATTTAAAACAGATCTCGTGTATTGGCAAAGGCTAGTTTACACTATTATACTTTGTTTTAATACATGTCAAAAACTCAAGAAATATGTAAAAGTCTGATAGTGTGAATGCAACGTGTCATGAAAATTACAGGTATTATGAAAAAATATTTGACATCCCATACGACTTCAACGTTTTTTTCAAAAATTTCTAAACAAAAATACTTTTCATTGGATCAGGGTTGCATTTTATTTCATCTGTCAGTGTTCACACTTTGTGTGATGGTGTGAACAGAAACTGTTATGTTACATTCGATTTTTTGACAGTCGCAACAAAACTCATTAGATTTCTATCTCACAAAGTATTATGGAATACGTAAGACTTGTGAGATACTGTAAACTAGCGTTAACGAAGAAATTTGTGCCAAATTTAGATACTTGCACCAAAGGGTGGATGAATGTGAACCACACCTAAACGTCAAGTTTTTTTTCTGCATTCCATTTGACATTTCTCAGTTTCAGACTAACTCAATTTGAACCATGGAAAGATACACAATCGAGCAACGCGTTAAAGTTATTCAAAATGGGCGTTCAAATCAAAATGCATATCATGCACTTCGTGATCTTTTCGGTTAATTTAATCGTGCAAAAGTGCGTACAATCCAAAAAATCGTGCAAAAATTTTAGCAAACCGGGTCTGTTGGAGATGTGAAAACACCAGAGCATGTTCGTACAGCTCGTACTGCAGAAAATATTGATGCTGTCGCGATAGTGCGGCTGAAGAGCCGTCCACCTCAACTCGTCGTCGTGCCCAACAATTGCACCTTTCACGCTCGTCGTTGATGAACATTATGCATAAAGACTTGCATTCACACGCTAACAAGGTGCAATTGACTCAAGAACTAAAGCCTTTTGACCATTCCAAACGCCGTCAAAGGTCAGAATGGTGGCAAGAAATGGCAACAGTGGATGATAAATATTCAAAGAAAATCATCTTCAGTAATGAGGCACAGCAGTTTCTCCTCAGTGGATTTGTCAATAAGAATTGCCGCATTTGGGTGAATGATAATCCAAGAGTGACTGTCGAAAAACCAATGCACCCACAAAGAATGACTGTTTGGTGCGGTTTATGGGCTGGCGGCATCATCGGGACGTATTTTTTCCAAAATGAGTCCGGTAAGGCAGTTACTGTGAATGGTGTTCGCTATCGGGAGATGATAATGAACTTTTTATGGCCCGAATTGGAAGATATTGATGTGGACGATATGTGGTTTCAACAGGACGGTGCCACTTGCCATACAGCTAACTAAACAATGGCTCTTTTGCGCGACAAATTCAATGGCCGTGTTATCTCACGTGGTGGCGATGTCAAATCGTGATTTTACACCGTTAGACTTCTTTCTTTCGGATAATTTGAAAGAAAATGTGTACGTCGATAAGCCAGCAATAATTTAAAATCTAAAGGTTGCGATAATTCGGCACATTTACGACATAGAACCTCAATTATGCCTCAGCGTCATCGAAAATTTGGACCATCGGATGGAGGTGTGCCGCCGGCGGCCCTTTGGCCGATATTTTGTTCCATACATAACTGAACCATACCAATATTATCATAATAAAATGAAATGACAATAATTTCCTAAATAATTTGTGTTTTATTCAAAATCAAAATCGGCCCTTAAAATTTATCCACCCTTTATTATCCTTCTGCAGATATGGAGACATTTACACACATTATTATCCACGCCCTCTTTTCCAGTTCAGCTTGCTTTTTGACATACATGTGTCTTGTATTGATAAACAAACTGTTTGTTCCAAATTTTGAACTTTTACTGTAAAGTTATGTACAGGCGGTTGCCAGATCTTACAATATTCACCGTTATCGCGGATGGCGTATTTAAAATACGATTAAAGAGAAGGTGAACTTATTTTTTTTAATCTATTACCAAACAGTCGTAGGCGTATTTTAAATATGCCAACCATGATAAGGGTTATTGTAAGGGGTGGCAATGTGCTGACAATAGTTATAAAGCTTTTTAAGCTTTGTAAAATCTGTTTTTAAAGCTTAAAAAGTTAGGTGCAATTTTGACCCCATGTACCTTTAAGGGTTAATCTCAATTTTTGTACTGTTTTTTTCGTATGACTCAAAAGGGTATATTTTTTCCCAGTTTCATTTAAAATCGCCACAAAATTATACAATATTTCGCTATCTTTCCCTTAGAAATGCCAAATATGTTTGTCCAAATTTGACTTTCGACCTTCATGATTTTAGGGTAAGTGTTTTCCGATTTTAGTAAAACCTTCAGAGTATTTTTAAAATTATCTGGACTAAAGTAGTCTGAATAAGTTTTACTTAAAATTCACAATTGTAAGGAAATCGGGTACTTTTGCAAATATCGCCAAATTTAAATCGCATGTACGAAAAAACTGTGGGAGGTATTGGCATAATATTTCATATTTTTATTCCCTATTATAACGTTAATAAATTGAAAATATTTCGAAATACGATAAACACTAAAAGACCTAACTTACAGTTTGTAAAATATGCAACATGGTTAATTTTAAAAACAACTGGTAGGTTTTACAAGAAAAATAGAAGAAAAATTATTAAATGCAATTTAAATTAAATTTTCAAAATGTTAGATATGGCCTTTTGCGTTTAAGGTAACGATATGTATGTACAATGTTAGATTGGTCCTTTTGCGTTTAAGGTAACGATATGTATGTACACATATAGATAGTTTTTTGCAGTTACTTCCAAGCTTTTTACTTCCGTTATTTTATTTTCTAGCACTTACCTCAGTTGTGTTCTCTCTGTTTTTTTATTATAAGCTTTCTGCTATGATCATTAAAGGAGAATGAATGTGCAGTAAATAAATAAACAGCGTTGTCAATTTGGTGCGTTTCGCACCTTATTAGTGCTTTTCTTTAATCAGTGCAGTGTTTTTTTTTTTTCTTTAATTTTCCCAGCTTTTTGTTTTATTTCAGGTGGCACTAAATATAATTTTTCACAAAATTTCCTGCAGAAGGAATGGAAAGATTTTTGTTACGTTTTATTATTATTTTTCTTCTTAAAGGTTGAAAAGTACTTTTTACAAAAAAAATAAATTACGTGCGTCTCTTCCGAAAATACGCGCTTTTTCTCGATTTCGGCGCGTTTTAAAATTAAAAAGTTGACAACGCTGTGAATAAACTTGTATTTTTTTCGTGTTTGTTTTCGTGTAAACAGTGTTGGTTGGCCGCTTTGGAAAAGTGTTGGCAAATTAGAAAAATTGTGTTTTTAATTTTTCATAATTTAAATTATGTAAATGGAAGGAATTGATTTTGAGTATTGAAATTATTTTTAAACATTTATCACAAAATGTAATGAAATTTTCCGTAAAATTTCCTAGAAAAAACTTATAAATAAATTATGTATATGTAATAAACCCTAATAGTATTAATATAAAAGATGTTTTCAGTACTTTTCCTAAATTACATAGAAAAGTACTCAAATGTAAGCACGGAAACTTTTTTTTAAATCTATAAAAAAAAACACTTTCATAGTAAAAGTGTAGTAATTTCCTACTTTTTCAAAATTTTTTTTAAAGAGCTCGAAATTTAGCTCAGTATTTTACTCCTTTTTCAAAAATGTATATAAAAAAATTTAATTTTTAATAGTAAACAAATTTGAATATGTACAAAAATAGTGTTAAAGTACATATTCTAAAAAAGTAAAGGGTGGTCCAACCAAAAGAATTATCTTAATTTTTTTTATTATTTAGTACGGCCCGATGACGCCGCCATCCAGAATGAACAGAGCGAGTTTATACCGGTGTTTTGAAATTACTTACAGCCCCGATTTGCTGAAGTTTGCGCACAATTCTCCCGATTGTGGACACATTTGGTCGGGTATGGTGACCAAACAAATTACAAAATGCACAAATTGTGTACCTCTCCATGATTGAATTTGTCAAACACTGAAACAAAGAAATGTCTAATTAAGTTAAGGGCTAAAAACTTGACGTTAATGTGTGACCCACAACTAACATCGTGCATTATGGTTGGACCACCCTTTACTTTGTGCTCAAAACAATTTTTTAAAAATCGAAAATGTTTCCTAGATCAAATTAAAAATAAAAAAAATTGTATTTAGCAACCATTTTAAAAAGTTTGAATAGATCAAAAACTGTTTTTAAGTTTTTTAAAGAAATTTTAAAAAAACTAAAGTTAAATATGAGGTTTTATTGCTTTTGAACAACATTTACTTATTTCACAAATATTCTTAATTAAAATAAACTTGGCAGCACTTCCAGTTTGTTACCATTTAGCTGGTCACCTATTTTCTTAATTATCTGTCTGCCTTTAACGCTAAAGAACTCGCTACTAATACGTAAATGTTGCGGAGACGTAAAAGTTATGGTCGACTTCAATGGTTGGCTTCCAAAACGAGTTATCAAACTTCTTATCATGTTGCAGTATATGTATCATGCAGTATCATGTTTACATTAAGAGCTGTTGTAGTATTAAAATGTCGGCGGTATTTTCTATGTGTTTTAACAATTCACCGTTCGAAAACATAATAAAATTGAAAAATTTTTACACGTTCTTTTGCATTGAGTATGATGACATTTAGAATTTTAATAAATCGTTTATTACCTGCATTGAAATCTTTTAAAGGTTTAAATTTAAATGCACTGTGGCTTGGTACTTTTTTTTGGTTTTAGTACCGATCACGTCTGATAAAATTGCACGCTTACTTAGGCGTATGGATAATATTTTCGATTTTAAACACTAATACTTTCATGAGTATTTGTTATTGTTTTTTGTTGTTGCTATTTACTAACGGTAAATATTCTTTAAAAAGAAAAGAGAGCTTTTTATTGTTTTCGATATGTATTACTCAAAACAATCCAGCTAGATTGAGCAAATCTAACGGAGAATAAGCAGAAAAAAACAAAAACATACATAAAAAAAACAGTTAAACCAGCTGTTTATTTGTCAGTTTAAATTAGTAGACATTTTATTTTGTTTCGTATGTTTTTTTTTTTTAATTTAATTTTGTTTTTCGTTTGAACAAAAAAAAATTTTTTTAGTCCAATTTTGTTGCATCCATATGACGGGCCAGCGTGCGCGTTTAATAATAAATAAAAAATTAAAACCAATAATTTTTTCATAAAAAACTTTTCACTGTGTTTAAACAAATCGAGAAAAAAATAAATATTATTGTTTTTTTTTACACAATTCTTTACGTTACGTTTGTGTTTTTTGTTTCTGTTTTTGTTTATTAAATTAATTAAAATACATCCGTGCACTATAAACATGAATGAATAAAATTTTTTTAAAATATTGTGAAGAAAAATTGTTTTTTTACAAAAATTTAATTAAATTAAAAAAAAAAAAAAAATAAATATTAAAAAGTGTTAAAAATAAATCATTTGCAGAAATATTTAAAAAGAGTATTTTACAAAATAAAAGCAATTTATTTATAATTCGTGGTGATTTTGTGTTAAAAGAAAAGTACATACACGAGTGATTTCTATGTTATAGATTTGTTTATTAAATAAAAAGTTCTCTTATAATTAAGCAAATTGTCAGTTACAATAAAATTTAATAAAAAAAAAATAAATTAGCAGCAAATAGTTTGAGAAAAGAAACGTGAACAAAAAAAAAACATAATTTAACACAATTTCTAATAGGTGATTTAAATGAATTATGAAATTGACTTTTATATAATGCAAACATTATCTGCTGTATTCATAAAAAATTAAAATGGATTTGAAATGCATTTTTTGAAAAATTTGTATATAAATTTTGCCTTAAAACACATTTCAAACTTATTTAATTTTTTATGAATACGGCAGTATATATTTAGAGAAATTTTTTATTTCAATAAAAAAACCGTATTTTACCAAATTTTTTAAGTATTTACTTAAAATTTTTAAGTAAATATGTACTTACCATCTTGTTTGAGCTTTTATATCTTATTTGTATTAAATGTTTTTTTTTTTTAAACAAAATAAAAATAAACTTGCCGCAAAAATCCTTTGTTTAAAAAAGTTTAGCATCGCATCCAGTTTTTTTTACATTTAGCTGGTTGCAATATTTCCTAATACTATGTGATTCTCTCTTTCTCTCTCTCTCTCTCTCCATATTTTGCTACCTATTTAAAGTATTTTACTAAACTTAGAACTATTTAAAAACCTTTTTCAAGTACATATACTACTTTCTTGAAATAAGCTTTGAAATCAAATTTGAAATAAATGTATTTTGTTTTACTAATAATTGCTATAAAAATCTTTTGTTTTGTTTAAATGAACTGGCATTATTTTTAGGTTGTTTTCCTTAAGGCTCAGTTAGCCGGGAGTAACAGTTACCTTAACGTAAAAATGTAAGACCAATCTAGTTCTTACAGATTGCTTTACATAAAACGAAATGAAGCAGCTGATTTGAAACGTTACTGTTACTCCCGGCTAACTGAGCTTTTAAGCTGGACTGTCAAATGTGGCGATTTCTCGCCAAACTTGACAATTTTTAAACCAATTTGGCGGTGAAATTTTGTGGTTGCCGACCTTCTTTTTTCTTATTTATATAAAAAAAAATTTATGAGTACGGAAAAGTTTTTCTCTGAATTTGCCACAAATTCTTAAATCGCAATACGATGCCATTGTTTCGAATGATTAATTGAAAGATGTGTTGCCAAATAATAACCTGGAAAATTGCGCAGAGCAAAAATAAGTCGCAAAGTTGTATACTTTATGACTCGATTTTTTATCAAAATAAAATGTAAATGTTTTACAAATACTAATTAGAATATTTAAAACAAATAAATAAATACATTTACCATGGCGAATTAATTTTTCAGGTGGCGTTGAAAGCACAGCTGTGCTACTTTTTTTTCTTAATTAAAGGAAGTATGTCAAAAGATCCTTGTGTTTTTGACACATCATCGATTAACGAAAGCAACAAAAAAATACATTGTTGTGTTTTTGTTGTTGTTACTTGTTGTAGTATCGGCACCACCGTTTACATGAATTCGCCTTGACATTAACTTAATATTTTTGAAAACCATGATTTTATATAGAATCGAAAACAAATCTGGGTTGGAAGTTTTTCTTTTTTTAAAAATGTTATTAAATTGCTTGGAAAGCTGATTTGGTTTGAAATATTGAATAATGTGTATTTTTTAGGTAGACTCTTTGACCTCAATTGTCAAATTCGTATGTATGTTTTTGTATAAATTGTTTTTGTTTTATATGGAGGCAATTTTGACAAGTCGGGGATTTTTATGGAGCAGCATGTCTTCAATCACAAATGATTCTACCTTGTGCAAATGTTCCTTGATTTATCCTTAACTTCATTTCTTGTTAAATGTTCTACTATTTTTTTTTATTAAATTCTAATACAAAATTTTACAATATTTTAAATTCTTTTCACATAGAAAATAACGTTTATCAAAACTGATTTTCTTTTAAATCCAATTCTACTCATTTTTCATACTGATTAAAATTAATATTTGTGCAAATTTCAATTTACTGATCTTACAAATCCTAAGTATTTGCAATTTGCTTCATTTAACTTCGTTTGCACTAAAAAAAAACCCTCAGTTGCAAATAAAAGCAAACAATAACATTTGCCACATTTAGGCCGGGTTTTTGAGATGTGGATTAAGTTTAAACTTAGTTAAACGCAGTCTAAATCTAGGAGCGCCCCGGTAGGCAAGCTGGTAGCGAGCTAGTCTATCAGCGACGAGGTTTATGGTTCGATTCCCGCCAGAGATTCTGGTTTCTTTCCTGCAGAAAAGCATAGAGCTTCGCGGAATTAGCTTAGGAAATTAACAGAAAAAAATGATTTTTATGGTGAATTGTGATTTATTTCTTATTTTTTCATTAAAGACTTATTTTTAAGCAAAACTAGTGTGATTCGTTAAAATTTTGCATGCAGATTGCGGCACAAATCTGTGTTCAGATTAAATAAACCTAGTTTAACTGAGGTATCAAAAACCCAGCCTTAGAGCCATATTGCTTGTTAAGGGATCTTAAAAACTTTCGTAAGTTTTAATATAAAATAGAAAATTAAATTTAAAAGATCTAATAAAAAACAAATTATTTTGATGCGGTTGTGTATAATTGTAAACAAATGCAGAATTTTGAAAGTGCTACCAAAAATTTATTTTGTTGCCAGATTAAATATTAAGAAAATAGCACATTTACAAAAAAAAATTCCCCGGTTTGCCCAAGAAAAATATGCACTGCAAAATTGCTAATTTGCACAATGACTATCGTAAAATTTAAATAAAGGTGAAATTACTTTTTTAGGAGTTTGACGTTTTCTTTTTTTGGCGAATTGTGTTTTATACTCATTCGTTCACTCAGTGTTCTCTCATTTGACGAAAAATGTATTGAAGTTCGGTTGCAAAAGAAAAAGCCGTAACGACAAAAATCGTACAATGTAAACATTAGACCGCCTTCAAAGAGGAAACGACAATAGTCGCAACGACAAAAATCATATAATGTGAATTGGGACTTACACGGGCAAGGCATCAAAATTATCCAAAATAACTAAGAGCGAGCGATTCATTAGATTCAATTTAAAAACGCTCAAAAAGCTTTAAAAATCGCCCATGACGCACATTAATGATAACAGTGTAATACAGTCAAATCCCGTTAGTTCGTACCCCGATAATTCGTAATAAACTGTGGGTCCCTTGAAAATATCTCGTTAATTCGAAAAATGTTCATACATTTTGGTCCCCTCGCTAATTCGTAATTTTTTTTTTTTCAAATAAAATCTTCTTTACCTCTTATAAATCGTAATTGTTTGCTAACTACCACTTATAATTCTTAATAAAAACAACAGAAATGTGGACAGAATGATTATTTGTTTACCGCTATTTTTTTTTGCGTGGGTTTTTGCTTTTGCTTGGGTGTGTGTGTTTTTTTCTCAAGATCTTAAGATGTTTTTTATGTTTTTTTTTGTCGTTTTAGTAAATAATTGAAAACCCCCGTTAATACGTATTTTATTTTAACCCCGTTAAATGAAACCCCCGCTAAATCGAAACCCCCTATAATTCGTAAGAAATGGCCGGTCCCTTGCGATTACGAATTATCGGGAGTCCACTGTAGTTGTAACACAAAGATGCTAATTTTGTTCTGTTGCAGTTGCACAACATGTAACACTCCGAGTGATTATAGGTAACATTAGAAAGTGTTACATGTATTTACTGGAACATATTTTTCTCAGAAAAGAAATCACTTTTAAAGGCGAAATAAACGATGCAAGCAGTTTGACAACAACAACAAGATGCATGTGTGCTCCATACTTTTTTCATATGTTTGTGTAACTATTTGTGTGATTAATTTGGCCCTTTAGTTTCCATATTATTTTTATTTTTTTTTTTAAACAAAGCTTAACATTCTAAAAAGCTTAATAAGTAAAAAAGTGGTATAAGAGAACAATTACGTTAATATAATAAAAATTTTCTTTAAAACGAAAAACATTTCCTTAATATTTAGAAAATATCCAAAAATGTTTTCTTTATTTCCCCTATTTACTTTCTAAACAACTCAGTTCTCTTGTTTAATTACTAGTTTTTGCCTCACGTGCTTATCCACCCACTTAAAAAACACTGGCCAGACCACTGAGTTCAGTTGAGTGAGTGGCTGGCTGCTGGTTGGCTGCAACCAAAATAAACAACATCTTTTTTCATAATAAACAATTAAATAATGTGTAGCAAAGGTCGTTTCTATTATAAAATGGCAATAAAAAGAAAAACAATTTTTCCCAACAATACTCTTCATCGTTTTCGTTTTAAATAAATGTGGCACAAATAAAATAATAAAAACAATATTATAATATTTATAGTATAAAATACTTAATAAAAAATTATAATTTTTAATGCACTTTTATATACCTACGTACATGCCAATTTAGATATTGCATTAAAGCTTTTTTTTTTTCAAAAGTTATAGTTCAAAAGTTACATTTATTTCACGTTTTGATTACTTTAGATTTATTTTATTATTATTATTATTTTGTTTACAAATTCTCTAAACTAACAAATGTTAAATAATTTTATTTACAAAAAATTTCAAGTGAAAATGTACTATTAGGCTTCAAAAGTTGAAGCGCGTGAATACTGACTAACGCAAGAGTAATTAAACTTTGTTTTGATTATTCGCGTTTTGGGGCCATTGTTACAATTTTCCGTAAGTCTGGGTTCAAACTATGAAAGTTTTTCTTTCTAAAAGTCTAAGGTTATTGGTGAGAGGGGAGAGAATAATATTAGCATATTCTCTTCCCCTTTCATTAAAATCTCTGACTTTCTGTAAGAAAACTTTCATAGTGTGAACCCAGACTTAGTTAAAGAAAGGATTTTGTCGGACGTGTAACAAGCTATTTATTATTTTAACTGAACTGTGACCAGCCCGGAAGCTTGAACTTGCCTTTAATATATTTCTTACTTTAGTTTAAAGCAAAGTTGTAATTGTGGAAAAAAATAATAACTTGATTAGGGCAATGTACGCTATCTTCACGTTACATGTCAGACACAGCTGGGGTAAAACAGGCATGCCCTCGTCACCTCTTCTCCCCTTTGCTCATTGTTGGATAAAATAATGAAAAAAATATGTGAAAGTAAAAGAGAAATCGTTTATAACTTTCGGCAACACCAAGAAGAACTTGATTTTGCGAATAATATCTGCCATATTTCACACAAGTCTAGCGGTATGCAGAACGAAGTTAACGACTTAAGCCTGGTACTCTGTTCAACATTTCACGTGAAATGCTGTCAAAACGACGCATATGAAAAAAACTTGTGCGGAATATCTATGAAATAATGTTGATTGAGTTGTACTCTGTTCATTTTGTGAAAAAGTTCCGAAATGTTTCTGGCAACATTTTTTACAACTGCGAAATAATATAAGCTGCACTTATTTCACGTATAGTTTTAAGCAAAAGCAAAAAAGTAGGAACTGATTATTAAATAAGAAATAAAAACTTAAAATAACACAACCGGTAACAGGTTTTTATCCATATTTACTTTCTTTTTTATTAAAAAAAAAATAATTTTTAGTTAAATACATGTGAGGTTTGTTTACATACGCAAAACAATGTCGCATACTTTGCAGGAATAAAAACGTCCAATTGTACCAACTCGCATGATAGGTAACATTGATACATGTCAAAATTTTCGTGTGAAATAATTAATGTTGCTCAACATTTTTCACAAATTTGAACAGAGTTCTAGGCTTTACTCATAATAGGGGCCACAACTTTAGTATTTCAACAAAATTTATGGAATGGAATCGTATTTCGTTGCATGCTAATTTGATAAGCTATAGCTCCTTTTATTTGCCGTACAGATAAATTCAATAAGGTGACTATCAACTTTTACATGTATGTATTTTGAGAAGTTTTGCCAACTTAAAACAATGTTTTTGTCGGTTAATTGAGAAACTCAAAATTGTTTACAAACAGTTTATCAGTCTAATAAATTTATGTTGACATTAAGTAACAGACAGATTGTCGGTGTATTGAGAAAATGGCCATTAATCAATTATTGCCACAGAATAGATTCAAAGCCTACAGCATTTATATAAATCCAAAAAAGTTAAATTGTTCAAACAAATTATTACAAAATATTTCTGTTCAAATAGTTCAGAATAAGCATTCACAGAATCGTTTGAAAGCCTATTCCTACTTTTTATCGAGAAGATTTCAATAATGAAACACATTTCTTTTCTATTGATCTGGGTCTTTAAACTACATAATTAAATATTCTGTACCTTTTTACTCATCTTCTTTCAAAATTTCAGAGCATTAAACATTATCGGATATGAATTGATATTTCTTTGACGTTTGTCAAAAATGTCTTGAGTCAGAATTTGTAGTTTTTCGTTGTGTTAAATTGAAAAATATTTATTTAGTGTATTTCATAGACTTTTTTCCTAAGAGCACGATTAGAAGCAGTTGTGCTAGACTTTAGTTATTTAAACCAAACGAAAGAGAAAACAATTTGAAAACTCAAAATGTTATTTTTTGACATAAGACCTTTTTGCCTAACGGCTAACATCTATTTCATGACACAACTTACTTACAACTACACATATCAGCAGTTGCCATATATAAATAAAAAAAAATTCCGGGAATTCCGGCACAAATTTCCCGGGATTTTTTTCCCAAAAATTGAGCGGGATCCCGGGTGTTTTGTACCGGGAAATCTCGTATGAAAAACACTAGTTCTGACCCCCAAAATAAGGGGAAAAATTGTTGTTGAAAAGTCATTTGGCGCTTTTGGTTGCCATAAATGTTGAAAAAAAAGGATTTTTGGGGAAATTTTTAAACATTTGTATGCACACATTACTAATGCACTCGTACTTGTTGTAATATTTCACAAAAAAATTTATATATTTCTTTCTTCTTTTCTTTATTGGTTTGTTTTACATATTTTCTTTTAATTTAATTACGCTAAAAATTTAAGCAATTTAGCTACAACATGTTAATGAGCAGGGCATCGGAAGCCCTAAACTAATAAACAAAAACACACAATAATTATTAAAAAAAAAAATATTGTATAGAAGAATCAGCAAACAAAAAAAAGAAAATACGGTATTATAAACGTAATATTTTCAATGTAAATACTTTTTAAAACAGTTCAAGTTCAGAGAAAAAGTACAAAAGAAATAAAGACAGAAAAAGATTTTCCAAAGCAAATTTGTAACCAGTTTAAGGACATACGAGAACTTATTTGGCCTTTTTTTACATAAATGAATAATTTTTCCAGTTTTCTTTCTACCTTTTCTATGATAATACGACTACAACCGACGTATGAAATAAAAAAACTAAAGCTATGTTTATCAACATATTTCGGCGTACGATGAGAACACTCTTTTACTTTTACGCCAGATATTTGAGTAGGGCTGCCAGATACCAAAAGTCAAATAACTGGGCAATATAAAAAAAAAATCACTTGGGGCCTAATTCTGGCAGTCGAAAGCAATTTTATTACAGTCGATACTTAACTAAAAACTAAGATTATTAGAAATACGTTTAGTTCTTTCACAATAAAGGTCAGTTTACACGGTAATACAATGTATTACGACTTTGTAGAATCAAAATATTATTAAATTCTCTCCGTGTTTAAAAGAAAAAAAGAAAAATCTGTTGTATGTATTTTTCATGTTTACACGGATGGTACAAGTAAAATCAAAAATAATAACAAAAAATCAGATGGTTGCAGTTTTACAATTGTTACAAAAACAACATGAAAATTTCCTGAGTTGATTTTAGTTGTTTTTGTAATTGTATAAAAATGCTACCACCTTCAATATACTCTGTTAAAATACAACTCTGGTGTGATGAAAGTACATAAGTTTCTAAAATGGTTTAGAAAAAAATCATTTACCGACCGCTTGTCAGATTTTGTGTTCGTATTCTCTCTTACTCAATACATTTTGCTTTTACATGGTATGATTTTTCTCATTCTACATAATGTCGTAATACAATGTATTACCGTGTAAACTAGCCTTAAGTATTGCTAGTTGGCATACATAACAAACGCGATGAATTTAAATAGATTTTTGTACGTTATTTTAATCGCATTTTTGAAAAACTGGAGCTTATACTGTTAATTGAAATATCTGTCAGCAAATTGGAAACTTTTTCCTTACAATTTCATTTATAATATACGATTTTGTTCTGTACAAAATATATATTTCATTATGAAAAAATATCTGCGGCATTTTGACAAAACATCTTTAGTCAAATTTAAAAAGTTGAAAAAAACGTTGTTAATTACACGAATTTTCCTTTAAAAAACATTTTTGTTTACGTTTTTCAAATATTGTATTATAAACGAAATTTTTCTTTAATTTTGGTTTATTTCATTACACTATGGAACATTTTTGGGATTATTGTCTGGGGGGTGAGAAATTCCAAGTCAGTATGCTGGTACAAGGTCAGTATAGTAAAAACCTCAAAGGGTTTGGCGTTCGTATGTGTCAGTTTTTTTTAAGACATTTTAAATTTTTTCCTTATCTTGATGTTTTTTTGTTTAACATAACTCGAGAACCACTTGTCCGATTTTGCTAAAACAAACTGAAAAAAATTTAGAATTACAATTTCTTTAATCCGTTCATATAACGTTTTTCTTTATAATCAACAGTTTTGCCGGTAAAAATAAATTTGTGGGGAAAAAAAAATATTTTTTTGCCTAAAAGTACACTATGGAAAAAAAATTTAAATTTTAGGCAAAAAAATATTTTTTTTCTCCACAAATTTATTTTTACCGGCAAAACTGGACAAGTGGTTCGCGAGTTATGTTAAACAAAAAAACATCAAGATAAGGAAAAAATTTAAAATGCCATAAAAAAAAACTGACACATACGAACGCCAAACCCTTTGAGGGTTTTACTATACTGACCTAGTACCATCACCCTGACTTGGAATTTCTCACCCCCCAGATTGGCTGTTGTACTGTGTTATTTGATAAAATGATTTTTTTCACCGAGTTGTTTTTAAAAAGGTTTTTGCTATCTTATCTCGATGTGTCGGCAAAATGCCACAGATATAATTTATAAAAAAAATATAATTAAAAAAATTAAATTTTTTAAATTCAATAAAGTTTTTAACTGGATAAATTGTATTTTAGCTGGTACCTGGACAAGACCCAAAAAAACTGGACACTCCTGGCCGTCCCAGGCCGTCTGGCAACCCTATATTCGGGCATGATCTACAACTCGAAATGAAGATTTTTAGATTTAGATTATAATTATTTACCAAATGACTGCAGTTTTTCCTGTTGTTACACTGATAGAAAAGGCGTCATAACGTTAATGTATTATGACATCAGTACTATGACAAGTGTCTTCGTTTTTGACCCCATGACACTTTTCATCATTCTGATGTCAACCTTAACATCAATTGGCCAAAGTGTCATTAGGGTCAAAATGAAATTATGTCATCAATGGGATGACATATCGGCATCACAGAAATGACGAACATGTCCTCAGTGCGATGACGCAGTAACATCGTAGAAAAGGCACATTAGCATCAATTTAATGACAGTTTGTCATTAAGTCAAAGTCATTGGAATTGACTTAAGTCAACGTTAGAGAATATTATTATTTACTTACCCGTTGCATAGGTTTGTTTCACGTTTGTTGAATTACGACCTTTGTTTACAGCAGAACTCTCATTAATAAGACACCAGCATTTTTTGCTTCTTATAATACATTGTAATCATGAAAATAATGTTAATATTACACAAAATGTGGCATCGAATTGATGTCAATATAGTCATAAAGTAGATGACACGTAAAAAATTACAAAATTGGACGAAGCCGTTAATCGTTGGATTGATGTTACTTTTTGCATCATTGATGCCATTTGGTGTAAACATTGATGTCACAATTCTGATGTAATGGCATCATCAATATGAAGATGCATTTTTCTATCAGTGTAAGAGTTGTTCTTGTAAAAATAATTGGTGCTCAAAGTATGAAGTGTACAAAATGGAAAACTTTTATGAACGTTTTTTACAGGCTCTTTTTCAAAATTTGTTTGATTTTAAATCAACTTCATTTCGATTTATAGAACATGCCTGATTGTGTGTTTTTATATAAAATCTTGAAAGTTTTAATTTGACAACTAACGTATCTACGTCGTACGTCGTGTTTCTACTGTCATATTTCTAAAGGGTTAATTGCTCTTTTTTTAATCCGTCTATTTGTAGTTTTTTTTCTTCTGTACCACAAAAAGAATCTAATTCAATTAAAAAAAAGTTGAAAATATTTTTAAAACAAATTAGTTTTTAGCGTTTGAACAGTTTTTCTTTTATGTTTTTTTATAGATACAACCATAAATTAGAATAAATATTTCACAAATATTATATTTGTTTTTCAAAACAAAAATTTACGTCTATACGCGCAATTTGTATGTGTTAACATAAGCAATAACGTCGGCAGAATGACGACACAGAAATATTCTATGTTTAATATTGTTTTCAGAGTGGAGTAAACGTATGTCTTAACACAAAACATGAATTTGTATGTAAATAATTACTTACATATTCGTTGGCAACCAATTTATTTTTAATTATTTTTTTATTATCAGGCCTGTTCTGAAAATCGCTTTAGCTCAAATCACGTGTTTTCAAATCCCATGTCCCTTTTTAAATTACACGTGTGATGTTTTGGTGTTTCGTTTTTGTGTATTTTGGTGTGATCTGCAATTGTCGAAAGCCCACCAAGAAACACAAAAACGGTATGACTTTCAGAACCCGACAAAATCACGCTTGTGATTTGCAAAGCACGTAATTTTCAGAACAGGCCCGTATTTATTTGTAAATTTTGTATTTAAATTTTATACGTTTTAAGTTTTAAATTTGTTTTCTTTTTTGTAACTGATCAGCAATGTATTATAACATTTGTTGCTGAACATGTGTTCAAATATATATTTATGCAGTCCACACGTCGATATCTAGTGTCGGCAATATAATTTGATAGTTGCTTCGGCAATAATTGCCAAGCAAATTGCTCGTCTAGACATAGGGTAAGTGTTTTATGTTGTTGATATTTTCAATTTTGAGAAAAAGGAGAATATGTTAGGAGAATTTTTTTTAAAAGGCAATTAAAAAAAGAAAACACTTGTTTTTTAATTTGCCATAATTTTTTTTGTTTATTTTTTATAATATTTTTTGGAACTGTTCTTTAAAATACGATTGTCTAAAAGCATGTCGCACTTGATCATAAGGGGGGCATTAAAACAAAATATTTATTTTGTTCACTTTTTGAAAAAAATGGACACGATATATTCGTGTCCACTCGCTGTAAAAATATCGTGCTATTTTCTCCACTTTTTTAGCAATGACACGAACGGTTGGTTTAAAAATACTTTTTCATATGCCTTTAATATTAAATTAAATTTGTAAGTTTTAATTTAATACCCTCTTTATGATCAAGTGCGATGTTTTGATTTTGTTTTTTTAAATTGCTCTTAATTTTTTTTAACAATTTTGATCACATAAAAATAATTTAATATGAAGGGAAGGTAAAACTAGCAGCCTGGCCCACGATATCGACCGCTTTCGTTCGTTTGCATTTTCAATGTCGAATCAGCTGTTGATTTGCGGCCCAATAACGACAATGCAAGCGAACGATATCGTAAAAGTTGTTATAAAAAGTTGCGCCCACAAATAAATATTATGGGAGCACAACTGTCAAAATAAGTCACTTGTGTTGTGGTTGTCGATAGAGGCAAATATTACATCAAGCAAACGTGATGTCCATCATTTAGACCATGTAAATACCCCTTTAAACCTCTCAACCGACAAGTCGATAGTTAGTGGGACGCTTAAGAGAACAATAATAAATGACTTGTTGTCGCTCGCTTAAGTTGTCGATCGACATCGTTGGCCTGACTGTAAATCTTTGTTTAGGGTAAACTGTAATAAAATATGTATACAAAATTGTTCACTATTTTAAATAATTTTTTTTAACTTTTAATAAAAAAAATTTAATAACTATTTTTCCTTTTTTGATAAGATTGGCGCAATTTATTTTAACTAGTCAATAATTATTTTTTTTTTTTACTTTTTAATATTTCCTATTCTCAAAACAAGAAATTAATCTTTTAAACAGATCTACTTTTGCTTTTTTTTAAATTCGCGTATTTATCGTTTTTTTCATAAAATCATATTTAAACAATATCTTTGTACATATCGTCACCTAAAATGCAAAAGGGCGTAACAACATGAGAAGCTAAAAACTTTACAAAATCAATAACAACAAGGTGTACTTGGCGAACATGTCGTTTAATAAAACGAACAAAAATCAATCAAAAACTCGATTTCGAAATTTTTGATTGTTACGTACGCCCTTTTGCATTTCAGGGGACGATATTTACATATGTACACTACTAAAATTTCTTTTAATTTTAAGAGCTCTTCAATATAATACATACAACCAGTGTTGCCAGAAGTAGGGGAAAATCCTTACATGAAGGTATTTTTGATACTTAAATATAAGCGTAGGGAAAATCGGACAGATTTTTCATAGTCATGTCGTATTATTTATAAAATTAATGCTGAAAAAATGTTTTTTAATGATATTTTATTGGCCAAAACGGTTGAAAAAAATGTTTCCCTTTAAATAGCTTCAAAATATATTTCCAGAGTTGTTTGTGGGAAAAAATATTGGCGACACTTATATGGGTAATTCCAAAGTGTTGAACGTGACAGTCGTACGCATCTTAAATGCAATAACATTTTACACAACAAATATTTTTAAGTCCTTTAAACCGTTAAATTATAGCATTAAGAAAGCATTGTTTTCTATGCTAAAGTTTATGGAGGGCGCGATTCTAGGTCAAAGATAATGGCAAAAGAAGTAGCGGTTCGAACTTGAAAAAAATAGAAGTAGTTTTTGTGGCCATGTATAAAAAGGCGTAATTCAGCGAAACCTGTCACAATTTTTTAGTCAAACTACTTTCAGAATTTTACGTAGCAATGTAACATTAAAATGTCTTTGGTTTGATTCCAAAATCTTCTGAAAATTTTTTTTTCTAAGCCAAAATCTGGGTCGATACGTGACATTTCGAACGTGAAATTTTTTCCATAATAATTTAACTGAATAATGATTAAAACAAAATGAAAATTTACCGTTAATCCAAACAAAATATTTCTCTTCGAACTCTTTCTTAGATTACAGACCATGTAAGAAAATTTTTTTGGAATAATTTTTATCAAATATCAACTCTTTTAAGGAAGACAATATTAATGAAAACATGCAATAAAACATTCTCACAAATAAGAAATTACGTTTGCACAAGTTTGCAGTTTGATTGTTTATCTAAGTGAACAAATTTTTGGGTAAATTTATAAAATTAGTAAAATCTAAATATTTCTCTATAACAATATCGTAAAATAATCAGCTTTTAATAACTTTTAAATTTTCGGTCACGGTGGACCTTTTGACGGAAATGCCCATATGTATGTAAATTTTAAGGGCCGATGTTGAATGTGAACCACACCTAAACGTCCGGTTTTTTTCTGCAATCATATGTCATTTCTCAACTTAAGCTTAACTCAATTTGAACCATGGAAAGATACACAACGCGTTAAAGTTATTCAGGTTTATTATGAAAATTAACGTCTATTTAATCGGAAAAATCGTGCAAAAATTTTAGCAAACCGGGTCTGTAGGAGATGTGAAAACACCAGTGCATGCTCCTACAGCTCGTAATGCAGAAAATATTGCTGCTGTTCGCGATAGTGCGGCTGAAGAGCCGTCCACCTCAACTCGTCGCTTTGCCCAACAATTGCACCTCCCACACTCGTCGTTGATGAACATTATGCATAAAGACTTGCATTTACACGCTTACAAGGTGGAATTGACTCAAAAACTAAAGCCTCTTGACCATTCCAAATGGTGGCAAGAAATGGCCACATTGGATGATCAATTTTCGAAGGCACATTTTCACCTCAGTGGATTTGTCAATAAGCAGAATTGCCACATTTGGGCGAACGATAATCCAACAGTGATTGTCGAAAAACAAATGCACCCACAAAGAGTGACTGTTTGGTGCGGTTTATGGGCTGGCGGCATCATCGGGCCGTATGGAAGATATGGATGTGGACGATATGTGGTTTCAACAGGACGGTGCCACTTGCCATACACCTTACTAAACAATGGCTCTTTTGCGCGACAAATTCAACGGCCTTGTTATTTCGCGTGGTGGCGATGTCAATTGGTGATATCACACCGTTGGACTTATTTCTTTGTGGTTATTTTAAAGAAAAGGTGTACGTCGAAACCCAATTTTCTGATCCAAAAGAAAACGTTAATATGAAATATGTTTAAATGAATGCATGAATGACACATTAACGTGCATAAAATTTAAATTAATTAATTTGGTTAACTTGCTTGCAGTTCTTTTTATTTATTTTTGACACAGCTGATTGTTTAACAATTTAATAAATTTGTCCAAAAAAAGTACGGACTACTTTGTGCAAGGAGAAGATTAATAGTCTCTTAAAAGCTCTCTCACTTTAACAAAATTTGAGTACGGGAACAGTTTTCGGCAGCGCTGCCAGAAGTAAGATTTTACCTTATTTTTTAAGATTTTTTAACCGAAAAAAGATTTTAAGATTTATTCCCCAAAAACAAGATTTTTTGTTTTGTCTAGACGAATTAAAAAAAACCTTCTTTGTTCCCATTTAAAAATTTTTAAACTAAATAATACAATTTAGTATAAGAAATTAAATTTTTTTTAATGTTTTTTTTTGTTTATTTTATGTATTAAATAAAATATGAATTGTTTTTATTATTTATAATAAAAAAAACTTTTTTTTTTCCAAAAATAAGATTTTTTCTTCAAAAACAAGAATTTTTTTGGTGAAATTAAGATTTTTTGCTGAAAATTTCTGGCAGCCCTGGTTTTCGGTAAGATTGGGATTCGGCGGGCTCCCAACGTTGAGTACGGGATTACACCTTATGTTAAAAGACTGAATTCAATTTAATTTAAGGTACATACACTTGTATTATTTTGTTAAATTTTTGTACTTATTTTATGTCAAAGCTTTAATTCGGAAAAATTTTTTTTTTAACTAATGTTTTTTCTTCTATTTCAATGATAATAATGCGTAGGGATTTATGTAGGGGAAATTTATTCAACGTGTAGGAAATAATCGGATTTTTATTAACATGTGTAGGTATTTCTTCGAAAAATCCACTGGTAACACTGCATACAACTTAGTTCAATTGCTAAAAAGCGTTAATAAAATTATTAAAAACAATTAAATTTGATAAGATAATAAAAAAATAATGCTTAAGTTTAATAAAAACCGAAAACTTTTTGTTTATTGAAAATGCGTTAAGTCATCGTTAAAAATATTTTTTTATTTTTAAATTGTTCATAAATAAATGGCAGCGTTTAAGAACACTCAACTTGACAGGCTTACTTACACTTATGAGAGCCTCCTCCACACGGTATCGGACAAACAACAACTTCATGCGGGAAGCCAAATTTTAAATAAATATAAAAATTAGTTTTTGTTGGTACTCCACCAACACATTGCAAAATGTTAGGTTAAAACCGAAAGGGTAATGACGTCCCCCGTAAAACTTTAACGCTGTATAATTATGCGACGCCAGACCATTAACCAAGACGCGCAAAGTCAAAAAAATATGAACGGGGCATGATTGCCCTTAAGCAAATATGGCAATAATAAGGAATAAGCTGCTTCCCTACCCAGAGCAGTTATACGAATGATCCTTGAAATTTGCTTTACATTAAGGTGATCGCCATTTTCTTGATACCCTTTCACCAAAAAATGCTTCTTTAAACCCCATCTTCACGAGACATGAATTTTTTAGCGTGACATTAAAATCGCTTTAGTGTAATGTGTGGAGTGCTGATGTTATAATTTATAACATATTTTATTAGCATCATTTAATGGATCTTAAAGATTTGAGAGCCAGTTAAACCACACAAACACAAACGGTTACACAAGCATATGAAAAAAAGTATGGAGTATGTTTCTGTAAATATTGAATTTTTTTTATTATTCACACAAACATCTTGTTGTAGTTGTCAAACTACTTGTGTCGTTTATTTGGGCCTTATAAGTTAATGATTCATCGTTGTGTTGCCAGATATAATTCCACGCAAAGCTAGATTTTATTGAAACAATGTCGTAAAATAATTAGAAATATTATGATGTTCAATAATTGATATTGCAAAATTAAATTGCATGTAGCTGAACACAATATATTTGATAAAATCAAAAGTCTTTTGAATTATATTGCGCAAAAAGAAATAATTTGTAAAGTGTTGACAACTCAACTCAACCGAGTTGAGTTGTGAACCGTAAAAGGAGGCGAAATGAAGAATAAACTTGTCATTTAGGTGTGGTTTACATTCAACATCGGCCCTTAAAATATTAAACTCCTCATAATTAAAAGTTAGTTTGACAGAAAATGTCTTTCTTACAATAAAAATAATATGTATTTAAGAGTTATTTAAACTTAAATTTTATAAAAAAAAATAATGTTTCATATATTTCTAAAGCTAGTTTGTTTTTATTAAATCAACTTCCGTTTTTTTATTATTTGTCGTATTTCAATTTATAATATAGAAATTATAGATTTGCTTTTAATTACTTTCTAAAAAAATAAGGTGATTTTTATTTATTTTAAACTTCTTTTGTTAAAAACGTTATTATTTGTATAATTTTTCATTTTAATTTATTGTTTACTTTTATTTTAAAAGGGTGTTTAAACAAATTGTAATAGAATTCTAAAATTGAACTAAATTTCCAATAAAAAATTAAAAAAAAATTGTTTTTTTCCTCATATTTTTAAAATACATATTTATATACATACGAAAGTTTTTACATTAAACTCAGTTGAGTTGTTAACCGTAATAGGGGCCTAAATTTCCCTTTTTTCCAATTTTGGTACTATTTTTCCCCCATTAAAGTATCAAAAATTGCTGTATATATACATACGAAAGTTTGTACATTAAACTCAGTTGAGTTGTTAACCGTAATAGGGGCCTAAATTTCCCTTTTTTCCAATTTTGGTACTATTTTTCCCCCATTAAAGTATCAAAAATTGCTGTATTTTAGTGGGTGCCCATAATTTAGTACGAATATGTCAATGAATTAGGGATGGACAAGTTGAAAAAATATATCGATATATATCGAATCGATATTTATTATTTCAAAAATATCGATATATCGAACGTATTTTGCTGAAACTATTGCCAAATTAAAAAATTCAGTATATCTTTGTAACTTTTTATTGTTTCATTTTATTTAAAAAAATTAATAAAAACAAAAAAATCTAATCAAAACAAAAAATTCAATTATAACAAAAACAAAAGGGAAGAATACAAAAAAACCATAAGAAAAAAAAATAAATTACGAAAAATTTAAATGGAAGTAAATAAGTCATGGAAGCACCAACTTTCCTTAAAATTTGAATTGCACCCCAAAAGTACCAACTGGTTTTAGTCGCACCAGTAATCATCAGATATGGACATCAGAAGCACTCTCTGTTTTATGTGCACTCCAGACAATCTGCTTCTTGTATCCAGCACTGCTTCTTATAAATGCCAATTATTTTAGATCTTCATATTTGTTTTAAAAAAAACATATGAGGCATGCAATGATTCCAATTCTTAAAAAACATATTGTTTGAAAAACGGCTAAAATTTTGAGTTCTTAATGAAGACTGATTTTAAAAAATATCGAATTCGATAAACGTATTTCAATATCGATACATCGATAGATCGGTATTTAAAATATCGGCGATGTATATCGATTATATTTTTTTTAAATATCGATATTTTGATATATCGATATTTTTTGCCCATTCCTACAATGAATGAAGCAAAATGTTTTGGAAAAACTACCAAAAATAGTTACGATTTTCATCCCATAAATGTTTGAATTTCGAAAAAGTACCAAACTTGTATTCGTATTTTTTGTTTGATAAGTTTCGAATGTGGTATTAAATTTATCTCTAGTTTTATTGGTTCAAAAGATAAATGGGCTGACAAAAAAAGAGCCGAATTTAAAAAAAACCAGACACCGGTTCACTTATTTTTTAAAAGAACAACGATTAGTATAACAGTGTTAGTTTTGGAGATAAAATGTTTCCGAATTTACCCTTTTTTACCCACTAAACATTCGAATTTTCAAAAATCCCTTCTTAGTGGATTGATTTGGAGAGAGATCACCTCCGGTACAAATTTCAAGTTTTAAGTTTCAAGCGTTTAGGCTGTGCGAAGATGAATCAGTGAGTCAGTAACGTTACAATTTTATATATATGAAAGTTTCAGTAAAAAGGGACCTATGGATGAAAAAATTGTTTTTTACTTTTTTGGTGATTCTTAATACGCTCTTTCTAATGAAGCAAACCGCAGTTATCTTACTTCATTACTTTTGTCATAAGTAAGCTTTAAAATACATCTTTGATAAGAAAAAAAAAAGAAAACTTGTTAACTTAAATATGGGTTTTCTCCAAAACTCAATTTTTGTCCATATGTCCGGTACCTTTCAACTGAAACTGTCACATATGTTTATAGATTTTATTATTAATTCCACATTTTTTTTTTATAAATTTTAAACAGACTAATTAAAAGCTAGAAATTATAAGCAAAAGCCTAAAAAATAACTTCGGGTCTTATAATTTGTATCTGTTTTATTGTAGTTTGTCGCTTGCCGCGACAATTGTGTTAAGTTTGTTATGATTGATATTATCAGTGCTGTCAATTGTTAGAACTTGTTATAAAAGCGTAATAAAATAAAACTCGTAAGACAATGCACACATATCATTAAACAACTTAAATAAAAACGAATTTTTTAAAATTTTCAAGTAAATTACTGTTTTAATTGGCATTAAAAGGCTACTTTCGTTTAATAAACGAAATATGCATACCAAAAACAAAATTTTTAAAGCATTTTTAAATAAATTCCTTTAAAACTTGAGCTTTATTTTATAATTCATAAAGATTTTTGTAAATAAAAAAAAAAAAAAAATTCAGTAATTTTTTACTTAAATTTTAAGATAAAATTCTGTTTTTTCATACACAATCTTATTTAAATTAGAAAAAATCTTGGTTCTTTCAATTGTGTTTATGAAACCATTTCTTTTCAAAATAACACTTTCCAAAGTTTAACTCTGTATTTTTATGTTTTATTGCAATTCATTTACAGACATCAAAATAGAAAAATCTTAAAAAATCTACAAATACATTTTTGTAAAGCTGAATTGTTTGCTGTTATGTTTGTTTTTTATTTAGAAATCATTTTATTTGTTTAACTATTTAAGTTTTTCTTTTTTTTTTATTAATTTTTTGTGTAGATTTCTTAAGGTCAGCCAGCCAGCCACTTAATGAAATGTCTGGGCGGGATGGTTGACCAGTAAAAGCAAATCGGATTTAGTTTGAACATTTAACAAATGTTTTTAAATTTTTAAGTATTTTGCTATTGTTTTCGATATTTAAGGACAAACAAAAACTGTAAGTCAAATACTCTAAAAAATTCTCTTATGTGCTGTATTCAAAACTCAAGTGATTAAACGTGTAGTAAAATTTATATGACAAGCATTCAGTTTTTTGAGTGTTTTTATGAAATTTATATGGAAAACCCTTAAAAAAACTGAGTGCTTGTCATATAAATTTTACTACACGTTCAATCACTTGTGTTGTGAAAACAGCACATTAACGGCAAAGTTGCAAATTTTTTTGCGCTCATGTTGCGCAGATGTTTTTTTATTGCAATTGAAAAGCTACATGTACACGTTCTTTACGTGCAATATTTAGTGCGCAGTGATTGCTCTGCTAATTGCTCGAGCAATAATTGCTTAGTAATCTGCTGTCAATTCAGTTTTCTTTAATATGACATTTCATTTCACTTTTGGTTCGTTTGTTCATATGTGTGTTTTGTTTACTGAAAAATCAATCAGAAAGTTGCCAAAGTAAAAAAATTTTTCAAAAAAAAAATTTAAAAATGCGTCAATATAATTGTTAGTACAAACCAAGGCGAATTCAACTATAGGTGGTGTCGGAACTACAACAATCCAAAAACAACATAGGGGTTTTTTGCACTGCATTGTTAGGGCTCATAGCTCGAAATGTCAACCATTCTTAGCAAAACACTTACTAATCAAAACAAATAAGCATGAACTGTCAAAATCAAATGCCGCTTCGAAACCACCTGTACATTACATTATAGTTTTTGCACTTTATTTGAGTAGGTAAAAATTGCATATTTATGGGGAAGCTGTTTTACGTGCTCTCCAGGAATTTAATAAGCAATTATTGCACCATTCTTCTGCTGACGTGTTTGCTTGTGCTCAGCAATAAAAATTGGTACGTGGAGACGCAGAGTTAACTTCTGCTGTTGAAGTTAAATTGTTGTGCAACTCTGTTTATGAAAAAACTGTTTATTCTAGTGATGCCAAGTATTTGGTAAATCCAAATGGAATACAGAGTGTAAAGTACCATTACAGTTTTTGTATTATATCTGTTTAACTTTTGAAGCACAGTTATTTTCAGCGATACCAATTATCCAAAAATAATTTAAGTATAATAAAATTAATTTTTTATAAAATTCTTGCTATTATTAGTTACTTATTTATGCATTAAAAAATTATAATCGGAAAATGTCTCCTTATAAAGTCACACAAAAATCTTAATTCACATAATTTTTGCGTTTTATTTCTCTCATTTGCTGCAGAAACATTCTTTAAAAATCTTCACTAAAAATTAATAAAAACGAGTAGGGGTCTGAACACGGTCAAAATGCTTGACATTACGGCACGTCGGCCACACGTCTTGTCACACACACAAACACATTTTCACTAATACTACCCTAGCGATTGATAAGAAATTTTGACCGTGTTCAGACCCCTTTAAACAGCTGACACAAAATAAAAGCGTACATAAATGTTTGGTGCAAAATTGTAGTGAGTTAATTAGCTTTTTTTTTTGCCTTTAACTGGTTTAAAGTCGCAATTCACACTGTGGGCATTTCTTGCCGGACAGAAAAAGTTTGTTGGTGAGAGAGGCAAGAAGTAAAGTGTGTCACGCATACAGCGTCGCCCCTTACCAAAAAACTTTTTCTGTCCGGCAAGAAATGCTCACAGTGTAAATTGCGTAATTGCGTGTAAATTTATGAAGTTTTTAATTGTCAGGAATTCTTTTTAGAAACAAAATTTATTTTTTGGAGTGTGTATCGAGAATTTTGCAAATATTTTATCTGGCAAGCCTAGTCTACACTATGTATCACTCTTCTAAAAAAAAATGTAAAATATTTGTAGAATATAAACTAAGCTAACAACATGAACTGTAATACATATTTCTTAAATATACAATAATTTTTATTCTGATCCTGATGGCGAATTATACAAATTATTCACCAACTTTTTATTTTCATCAAGTGGTCTCTGTATCGTACTTAATAAGTTTTTCCAACAAATATGAGTAATTTATAAAAAAAAAAATTAAAAAAAGCACTTAAATTTTATATTTATTTATACCATTTTAAATTTCTGTTTTATATAAAAAAAAAATAGTGAAAAATGCGAATTAAATTTATATTTTCCATCCCTGCTTTTCCATTTGTGTTTCTATAAAAAAAAATGCATCTCTGAAAATGTAAAATGTTATCGTTTAGAAAAATTTAAAAAAATTAAGAGCCAATAAATACAGTACGACTTCAAATGTCTTTATTTTTTGCACTTTTTTTACACTGTTTTAATCTATTAGAGTTTTTGATTTGTCGAAATACTCATTTTATAGTGTAAAAGGAGCTTAAACGAAACAAAGTACATTTTTCCGGGCGTTTTTTCCCTTTTACCATCAAGCTCAAATGTTTCGCGGTAAATATTTTATTAAATGGGCGAGGAGTTAGGCTATACTTCCCCCATATTAAAACTCTTTTGTAGGTGCAGCACACTGTGTAATGTGCTGTAAATTTGACGTGCTGGGAGTGCATTAAACCTGACAAATTGTTGTTATATTATTTTTATTGTTTTTGCTTTTCTGTCTATTCATACACACTTTTATTTAGCAAAGGAAAAAAATATATAGAAATACTTATTTTAGTCTTACTACAAAATATTTTTGTATATATTTTTCAGTTCGGTTCAAAATATCATAACTTTTAAGAAAAGGCAAAAATTAAAATAAATTAAAAAAATCTTTGCATAAAAAACATAATAATCAAAAAATTTGTGAAAATATTATAAATATGTATTTAGAAATTTTAGTTAATTGTGCTTGGCATATGAAAATAAGTTCAACATTTCAAATGTAAACTAGAAAAATTTCTGGCGCCATTTATAAAATATTAAAAAATTTTTTTTCGAGTTTCTAAGAAGAGATTAAAACTAATAGCCATTTTCTCAATATACCGACAAACTGTCTGTTACTTAATATTAACATAAATAAATTAGACCGATTAACTGTCCGTTATCGTTTTTGGGTTTTTCAATATACCGACTAAAAAACATTGTTTCAGTTGGCAACACCTATCAAAATAAATGTAAAAGCTGAGAGTCAGCTGATTGAATTTATCTGTACGGCAAATAACTGCCCGTCTATACCAGAGATAATTATTGCGACATACATTGCAGTAAATGTCAAAATTATGTTATCTTTAAAGTAGACAGCAATTTTTTGTATGTATTTATTGCCGGAAATTTATGTTCAATAATTGTTAGACCATTTTCGTTGACAATTATTGCTAACATAAAACGTCAAATTTGGTTGTCAATTGAGAAAAAAGAAAAAAATATAAGCAAATTATAATTGTAGTAAAATAATTAAATTAAAGAATTAAATAAACACTAAAATAAAATTACAAAAATTATTTGTATTACTATAATTTTTTCTTATTCGATCTTTATTTTAAGAAATAAAATTAATATTTTTATATAAAAAAAAGACCTCAAGCTTAAACAAATGAATATAAATTTAAATAATAAAGATCGAATAAGAAAAAATTTATATTAATAAAAATTATTTTTGCAAGATAGCGCCAGTATTTACCTTGCACCTTCTTCCTTGATTTTTTTTTCAAATTATGAGTTAACATTAATACGTTTTCCCATGCCTTTAACATAAGCTGATCAATAAGAAATATTTCTCTGTTATTCTGCCGACGTTATTTGCAGTTTGCTGAGATATTTATCTTTAGTGTAGACCTGGGGTAAGTGCCGGTTCACACAGGTCAAGTTTAACTCGTCAAGTCTTGAACATTTTGAAGAGAAGGGTAAAGAGAATTCCATTTCTTTTTCCCTCTCTCCTTAAAACTAAAGACTTGACGAGACAAACTTGACGTGTGTGAACCGGCAATAAGGGAAAATAAATAATTGGCAGATGAGTTCTGGTTAGCTTTGCGACAGAATAGAATCAAATGAGACATTGAGAAAACCAAATTTTTTAAATGTGCAGCTTTTCATTGGGGAAAAAGATAATCGTGTAATGGGAAAATGGTCATAAAACTATAAAAACAAATTTAATAAAAAAATCATGTGTATTAATTTTTTTTTTTGATGCAAAAATGTGGCAACCTCTCTTTTTAAGCAGTACTTTGATGGCAGTAATGTCAATTCAGCATTTATACAATAAAAGTAATAGAAACGTGTTTTATCATATGAACTCGTACTTTAAAAAAATTATTTCTATTAATTTTTTTTTTCAAATAGACTTTATTTTTTCTTTTATTTCCTCAAGGTGACTATTCAAAAACAATTGAATTTTGTTTTATCTTTAAAAAATTTACGTTTTTGATAAAACAATAATGGTATTACCTACTAAAAAAATTATTTGTTTATATATTAGACTAAAAAAAACTTAAATTTAATACAAACAAAAATAATACTAAACAAAATTGATAGATAATATTCAAACAAAATTTTATTAGATAACAATATCGAAAACATCAGTCACCACATTTTCTTTAAAAATTTAAAAATTTAAATTCCTTGAAAAAAATAAGACGATAGTAAAAAAAAAATAAAGAAACCTAATAAAACATGTTATACAGAAAAACAAAATACTAAAATTACTACTTTAAATTTAAAAATTTAAATTAATAAAAATATTAAACAAAATTCATAGTTTAATGCAATATTAGAAAGAGATTGGACAAAAGGCTTAAGTAGTATTATAAAAAAAAATTTAATTTGTGCTATAATTTCATAATAAGTCACGTTTTAAAGAAACCCCATCTTTTACATTTCTAATTTGTTAAGCGCTAAGGTGACAGCACTGTCATTTTATTTACAATCACTCGCAGGCATTTTTAAAACCTTCTCAACAAAGAAAGCGTTTGATATCATTAATTTCAACTAAAACCATTTTTATGCGAAAGTGGCAAATTATTTAATTTTGATTAAGAATCAATTTCTGTTTTTACAAAAAATCAAATTAGATGGCAAGTCAGTTTACCCCAGGTCTACACTAAAGATAACTATCTCAGCAAGTTGGCAATAACGTCGGCAGAATAACAGAGCAACGGAGCAAATTTATTGCTCAGCATATGTTAAAGGCATAGGAAAACTTATTTATGTCGCTATCTTGCAAAAATTATTATTATTTATATAAATTCATTCTTATTTGACTTTATTATTTAAATGTATATTAATTTGTTTTAGCTTGAGTTCTTTTTTTTATATACAAATATTAATTTAATTAAATTTTTTTATTTGTTAAATTAAAATTAATATTTTTTTATAAAAAAGAACTCAAACGTAAACATATTAATATAAATATAACCAATAAAGATCGAATATGAAAAAAATTATATTTATGAAATTAATATTTGTAATTTTATTTTAGTGTTTATTAAATTCTTTTATTATTTTCTTTCTCACACAATTTGCTTCTATTTTTTCTTTTTTGGTTTTTTTATTCAATTCACAACTAAATTTGACGTTTTATGTTAGCAATAATTGTCAACGAAAATGGACTAACAATTATTGCAACATAAATTGCCGGCAATAAATACGTACAAACAATTGCTGTCTACATTAAAGATAACATAATTTTGACATTTACTGCAACATATGTATGTCGCAAAAATTATCTCTGGTATAGACGGGCGGACAGTAAGTAGTTTTACGAATGTTATCGTAAATTTTAGTAAAGGTGAAACTCTAAATTCACACTATATAAAATTTTTTTTATTATTTTTTGAAAGTTTTCAACAATAATTAAATCAGGGAAGCAATTTCGCCAAAATACTTAAGACTTCTATTATAGAGTTAAACGGCCTTAACTATCACACAAGACTTAAGTATTTTGACGAAAACGCATCTTTGATCTAATTATTGTTTGAAAATAAAAATAAAACAATTAGTTATCAGGACAGCGCTGTATTTATTTGTACACTGTAAAGTACCCTTAATGCAGAGTTAAGTTTGATTACAATACATTATTTTGCAATACAATTTGTAAAAAAAAAAATTAACAATTCCATATAAATTTAGCGTTTAACGCTAATTTTAAAATTTAAATGTTTGTATTTTTAAGAAAAATCAATAAAAAAACAAGTGTTTCACTCTATAGTAGCTCATTGCCCACCTATTAAATTAAGTTTTCGAGGGTTTTAATTGAAACACTTGATAGAAAATGTATTAAGTAATAGAAATAAATTTAAAGTGAACAAAAATATATGAATATTGTAACAAATTTAAAATTTTCTTAAATATGTATGAGGAAAACCCAAAGAAATTTCCCATGTAATTTACCTTGAAATATGGTCTAATAAAAATGTCTTGTTGTTTTTTTCTTAGTATCCAGTCGTTTAAGTAAACAACAAAATATGTTTTATTGTCATGTCTTAATTTGCAAAAAAAAAAAACACGAAATAAAATTTACATAAGTTTTAATTGAAAATTTAAATTATCATTAAAATAGCAGACAAATTTACTTCCCTTTCAAAGCACGCCTTTTTAAATAAATATAAATAATACTATATTTTTTTTTTAATTTTTTTTTTCTATAACGTTATTAAGTTTTTTTATTGTTTAATTTGTGTATATAATGACTAGTAGTAGTAGTATATCATAAACAAAGCATGTTTAAAACAGCTGATATGAGAGTGACAAATATTTGTTTTGTTTCCAACAAGAATAACATGAGTTGGAAAACCACTCGTCAGATCACAATTGTCTAAACTTTAAACAGAATAAATGTTATTTATTCTAGTTTTTTTTAAAGATAGTAAAGTAAATAACGGAAACATTTTTATGTCAACAACGCCCTCTGTTGCTAATTATTAGAGAAACACAAAAAGAGAGAATGAGAAAACAACTTTTCGCAGTTGCTTTTAATAAAAAAAGCTGTTTATTTAGGGCAGCCATAAAAATAACAAAGCAAATCTAGCGTTGTCAGATTACATTTCCCCGAAAATCTTTAAAACTCGTCAAATTTTATATTTTTCTGATTTTAGTTAAGAAAATTCGCCAAAAATGGCCAAAAGTAATTTTGGCAAATTAATCTTTAATATCACTTTGAATTTTAATGTTTTAATATTTGAAATCATACATACAAACCAATTTAAAAGAATGTTAAATAAAAATAATATCATATAAATAAAGGGTGGTTAAGTTTTAAGGGCCGATGTTGCTTTTGAATAAAACACAAATTATTTCGGAAATTAATATAGAGCTTATCCCTTCAACAATAAATTTCAGAAATGGGTATTTAGCACATTTGAAAGAAACCTTGTTAATTAATTTTTGAATCCCACGAAAAACTTTGATAAATTATTGTAATTTCTTTTTATTATGATAATATTGGTATTGATCATTAATGTATGGAACAAAATATCGGCCAAATGGCCGCCATGACGTCGGCGGCACACCTCCATCTGATAATCCAAATTGTTGATGACGCTGATGTTCTGTGCCGTTAATGTGCCGAATTATTGTGTGCGCAATAATAGTAAACAATGGCTGGAAAAATATTCCAAATAGAAAAATTTTCAAACAGTTCTAAAAACAAATATAAAACAGAAATAAAATTTAAGAAAAAAATGCGTTTCCAATATAAAAATAAAAATATTTTTGAAAAAATAGTTTTCCGATTTCGCCCAAATAATCGCGAATCACTTAAACTATCGCCAAGTCGATAAACGCAAATTTTCATGGGCTAAAAAATCGCCACATCTGACCGACTTTTTTAAAGAAAGTCTAATTAAATACCCATTTTGGTTTTCTAAAAGAAAAAGAAAATGGATGTTAAACAAAAATAAAAAAATTATGCAAATAGTTAAAAAAAAATCATTCGTTAAGATTTTTTTTATTTGGTAAAGATTAAAAACATTTTTCTTTCAATAAAACCTTATACAAATTAAATAAGTGCTTTTGATTTTTGTTTCTCTTATTAAACATTAATACGTTAAGTCGTTAAGTTTATATTAAATAAAAAATATAAGTTTGTGTTTATGGGTGAGAGGGGAAAAAAGAATTGCATGATCACTTTCTTTCATACATGTGTGAACGCAGACGTATCTGTTAAACGAAATAAAATATCGAGCCCTATTTGCGATTATATCGTAAGCTTATTGTTTTTGCTTAAGTAGTGCAGCGCTTTATTTATTTTTTAAATTATAATGGCGCATTCGATAGTTTTCAGGATCATGCTGAGATTTAAATAATGTCGCATACGATATAATCTTAAAAATTGCTCAATATATGTATGTACTTACATAAATATTTTTTTTTTTAATGAACTTTCGTTAAGTTTGGAAGTCGTGAAAATTGATAACAATTTTTGCTCTTTAAAAAATAAATTGTCAGTGTTAATCAAATATAACAATAATTTTAATTAAATGTTTTTCGTTAAAAATATATATACATATGTATATAGTTTCGTCCAGTTTTTTCTCTTTTTTGAACGAAAAAAACTTAAACTACAATCAAATATTTTGCTTAAAAAAATACAGTTTCGTTATGTTTTAAAAATTTACAAATTTAATGCTTTTTTGTATTATAGTATAAGACATTGTCTTCGTTTAACGCATGCAACTTAAGTTCTATCCACTATTTTCCGTTAGATATACATACATTTTGATTTTGTTAAGTTTTATATTATGTTTATAATTTTTTTTTTAAAAAATTGTTTTTTTTACAAGTATGGTACAGTTTTTTTCTTATAAAAGTTTTCGTTAAGCTTAACAAATCGTTTAATGACCATTTTCTCAATGTTTCGGCAAACTGGGTTTAACTTAAAGTCAACATAAATTTATTAGACCGATAAACTGTCCTTTACCGATATTGGGTTGGCAGCACCTCTCAAAATATATATAAAAGTTTGGAGTCTGCTGATTGAATTTATCTGTACGGCAAATAAAAGACGCTTATGGCCATTTTCTCAACGTATCGACAAACTGTCTGTTACCTAATGTCAACATAAATTTATTAGACCGATAATCTGTCCGTTAACGATTTTTGGTTTCTAAATATACCGACAAAAACATTGTTTTCAGTTGGCAACACTTCTCAAAATACAAGTAAAAGTTGGGAGTCAGCTGATTGTATTTATCTGTTCGGCCAATAAAAGAAAAATACTTAATTGGCAGATGATTGCTGGTTAGCTTAGAAAACCAAATTTCATTAATGTGCAGTTTTTCGTTGGAAAAAAAGATAATCGTGTAATGAGAAAACGGCCATTAAACTTTTTTAAAAGCAAAGCAATCAAAGTAAAAAATTAAAACATCATAAAATTTTGTTAAGTTTAATGTATCATTTTATTGTAAAATTATAAATTGTTTATAATAAATGGAAATTAATGTTAATTTAATAAATTTTAAATTGTCTCCAAAAGCTTGCTTATTAAGCTAAACGATTTTCGCTTACTATGATAAATTTCAAAACTGCAAAATTTTTTCTGTACATTCAAATGCAATTGATTTTTAAACAAGTTTCTTATCGTGTGGTAAACAAAACTCTGGTAACTTTTTTTTAAAAAGCTTTCAGTTTATGCAATATGCACTCTTTTGTAGTCGGCTTCCGCATTTCATTGAACTTTTTTCTCTTAAAAATTTATTCAACTACATACTCTTTTTACAGTGTCAACAAAATGTAATTGATGATCATTTAAAAAAAAAAATCTAAAATCTAGTCTGTGTTAAGAAAAATATAAAACTATATAAAATTATAAAATTAATTGAAATATATTTATGAAAAACCTTAAAAGAGAAAAATAACTAAATCGTATTTAATTAAAAATAAAATTTTAATTCAAAATGTCAGCGGTTAAACGTTGGATCTATCGCCATGCCCACTCGTCCTCATCCTCGTCCTCTTCAAAACCCCAACGTGGCCGCAGTCAATCTCTAGATGTACAAGCATTGGAACGCAGTGGCATACGAACTATCATGCAAAGTGTAAATAACGTTTTTATTTTAAATTTTATGATTAATTAAAACTATTTTGTATGTATATTAAATTATTTGTAAAATTTTTAATTTGCTCATGTTTTTCTGTTTACAGCGAGCAGCGGCGCATCAGCAACAGCTGGCAGTACAAAGTAAGTATTTTTTTTCTTTTTTAATTATATTAAATAACTTAAAAAATGTGCAAGTACCAAGTTTGTTTTTGTTTTTTTTTTTTGTAATATTTATTAATAGATTAAAAAAAATATTTTGTAAACACATTTCATTTTTGATAACAAAATTAAAATGTTAAACAGAAACAAATATTAATCTTTTATTTATTACAATAAAATAACAAGAAAAGAACAGGGTAATAAAAAAGTCACATAATTTTGCTACAAAGTAAAATTATGATTAACATTTTAAACACGTTTAATGATTTGTATTTCCATATAGCGGTTTTGAATAAGGGCTGTTTCAACCAAAAACGTTGTATAAATTTAACAAACGTTTATTACGTTAAATTTTCATAGACAATTTGTTTTGTAAACCTTTAATACATCGTTATAACATATGTACTTTAAAGCGTACATATGTACAGCTGCGGGCAAAAAAAAAGCACCAGGATTAAAAAAAAATTCTTCGTTAGATATCAGTAAAAAGGTCAAACTGTTTTCATTGAATACTTGTCATAAGTTAATTGCTGGACTGTTAAACAATATTTAATCACAAGAAATTAATTTGGTTTTTTTATTTGCAAATCATGATATAAAATTTTTAACTTTTAAAAACAACTTAAGGCCCTAATTTTGTAAAACACAACGCAACGACATAGAATTACATTGAAAGCAAAAACAAATTCATAAATATTTTGTAATTTTGTTGTTGCCTCTAACAGAAATTCACATTGGTTTTTAAGATTTCATACGCCTCATTGCTTGTGGCGTTGAAAATTTTAAAACGGTAAATAAATTTCTGTGCAAAGCAACAACAAAATTACAAAATATTTATGAATTTGTTTTTGCTTTCAATATAATACTTTAACGTGCGTTGTGTTTTACAAAATTAGGGCCTAAATCACTGATGGTTTTAACGTCGGTTTAGTTGAACTAAACTTGAATTTATATGTAGTTTAAACTCAACAACTAAAGATCAGTGTCCCATGTATTATAGTGGCAGCACTACGATAAATCTTATCAAATTCATATGGTCTGTATTGGGGGTCTACACCCCAATTTTATGCGTTTAAACATGGTTTATCTCTTTGTTGATTTATAGATTTGTTGGTTTAAACACATTTTAAACCAACAAGAGAGTTTAACTCGCTCTGATTTGTTAAGCCCTTATTGTATTAAAAATAAATACTTTAACTAAGAATAAATTAAAGATTTTGAATTCTTTATTTTTATGATGTCGTCTCATATTGAAATTAATATTTTGTTGCGTGCCCATTATTGGCAATAACCTCTGCACACCGTTTTTGCATCGATTTCACCAGATTTTGGCACATCTTCGAAATTCTGATCAAGATTTGCTGAACAGCCACCCAAAGGGTTTCGTTACTGGTTGGTTCTATTTGGGATACTCCCTTCTTTATATCTGTCCATAAGTTCTCGATTAGACTTCGATCTGAGGACTGAGCTGGCCATTCCATCACGTTTATTTTATTGTCTTGAAACCACCTTTTGGCAAGTTTGCTGAAAGACCAAACCAAGCGGATATTAACTTAAAGTGTCTTATCCATGATTATTCTGATCCAAAATATGGATCCTACTCAATAGAAGGAAAAGCACCCCCATACCATAATGCTTGAACAACCATGTTTAATTGTTTCTATTGTGAATTTTGGATTGAATTCAGCATAAGGGGGTCTTCTGACGTAAGAACTCAATCCTTTGCATCCAAATAAAACAACATTGGATTCATCTGTCCAAAGAACATAGCTCCACTTTTCAGTTGGCCCTTCCAAATGAGTTCTAGCAAACTCCAAACGTTTTGCAACATGCTTACATTAGAGCAGGGACACTTTTCTGGGACTACAGGCATTCAAGTTGTAGTCCGACGAATAGTTTCAAAACTTTCGGACACACTTAGATCCTTTCTTAGCTCTGTAGATGGCATAAACGGGGTCTTCTGCATTGTCTGACCAAACGCTTAACCATTAATGGTAGCAAAACTTTCTTGCGACTACGTGTTTTCGACTTTTGAGTAAATTTTATAGAATTTACAATCATTTTATTCTAGCACCCAATCAAGTGTCTTATTTCAGAATAAGATCTGTGCTCAGAAATTATTTTTTTATAATAGTACGTTTTTCAGGTGTACAATGCTTTCCACGTCCCATTTCTATGAAAATAAATAATGAAATATGCGATAAATTATTTCATTAAAAAAATATCTTTCCTTCAGATTTTTATCCTTTTATTTCAACTAGCACTCGTACTTGATTTTGTTTAAGCTTAAAGGCTCAGTTAGCCGGGAGTTAAAGTAACAGTAAACTTACCGTAAAAAAATAAGATCAATCTATTTCTTACAGATTGAGACGTAACATCTTACTGCTAACTGTAATCGTTCAAATTGCTTTACACCATTGATAGCCACTCCATAGTCTCACGAGGCAGTCAATAATCGTAATTCACAGATACGGTCGGCAATTCACATGTATACAACAACTTTTTTCGTTTCAAAACATCAGTCTACCATCAGTCTCTGCACAAGCTTTGTGAAAGCAACACCACGCACACAAGCACATAATCAGCCTAATTGTGGTTGTCGTTTTTTGTAGTAGATTAAAGAACACATGTTGTGTATTACTTTAATCTATTACACAGTCGTATACGACAACCACAATAAGGCCGAATATCTTTGGGTGTGTGCGTTCGGGGCTTGGTTATCGCTGCTTTACAAACATCAAAATGAATGAGCTGATTTGCAACGTTACTGTTACTCCCGGCTAACTGAGCCTTAAGGCCTCGTTACTCTTACGCAAACATATACGTTGCGGATCAGCTGTTCCGTTTTCCTTACCAAGATTATGCGTAAATAAGTACTCACACGTAACGTTGCGTTGCGGATGAACCTGATAAAATTAAAATTTCTCTCAGTTTTTATGCATCAGCTGTTAAGAATTTTATTTTTGTTTTCAAGCAGTTTTGTCAACGCAACTTTTTAAACAGCGGCTTACTTTTAAATTTTAGTAATGAGATTTTCATCAAAACAGGGTGTCATAAAATCCAATGTTATAAAGGTTTTGTTCGAACTGAAATTAGTGTCGGCTTTAGGTGTCAAAGAAACCAATCTTATCGGGTTTTATAAACCAAGCAGCTTACAGCTCTTGTTTTTTATTGGAAATAAATATTGTTTTTAAAAGCTTAATTTTTTACTAAATTAAATCTTATTATTTTTTCGACCTTTTTTTATTTAAAATAAAAAGTTTTTTCGAGCTCGAAAAAACTTTTTATCTTAATTTTTTACTTTATTTTATTCAACAGTTAGATTATTTCCATAGATGGAAATAAATAACATTAATAAATAGTTAAAATAGTTTTTTTTCATGTTTGCGGCAGCGGGCTGCTGCAAATTTACAAATGCCTTCTCATTTTTTTTTATTTAGGGCATTTTTTTTATTTATAAGTTAAGACAACAAATATTTTGGTATATTTAATAAATTAGCTTTTCATATTTACAAAATAATAAAATTACACAAATAAAAAATTAATAAGCGCATTGTTCCGAATAATCGCCTTAGCCTAATTATATTAAATATGTATATGTATATATTATTTAGTTTTATTTTACCTTTCTTTTTTTTTAAATTATTTTGAATTGTGTAAGCTTGTGATCGTTTTTAAAAAAATATATATTATTTATTTTTCTCAATATTTCGCTAACCTTTGGTTAGCATCTTTAGGAAATTAAATTAAATTTACAATAAAAAATTATAAAAAAAAACCAATTTTTTTAATTTTTACCAATACACTTTTGTTTATATCAAATTAAATTTTCAAGAGATGTTATTAAAATATTTTAAGGTACATAACTCCAAAACTAGATCCTTAGGTGCAATAAAAACTAGATAAAAAATTGTATTTTTAAAGCAATTTTAGTAATGTATAGATAAATATATACACATGTATAAAGAATTTAACTTTTTTTGTTTAAAAGCGCTAATATCGTTATGTATTGGCGTTTTTAAACAAGAATGCTAGCAACATTTACGTAAGAGTAACGAGGCCTTTAAGGCCACTTTTGCCGACCGACCGTAAATGTAATGTAACGTACCGTAACGTATTGTAAGCTCATTTGCGCACTTATAGAACATGAAAGAACGTGTCAGCACTTTTTTAAAAACATTAACAAAAAAGCATTAGTATACATAAAACAACGCACACAGTGATGAGAATTAAAAAAGTTCAAATGGTGACCGCTTTGCAGTAAAAGTACCAAGTGATTTAAATAGTATTAAAACTGTATTTCTTGTTTGTATAAATACATAAATAATTTAATATTTCATATTAATAGTACATATTTATAATAAACATTTATTATATTATAGCATATTCATACACATGTACTTACATTATTTTGAAAATGTGCATACACTAAACAAGGTTTTGATACCATTAAAAATCTGAATGAAGCTAGCTTTCCCTCAGCAATAAATTTCAGTGTATTTATCAAATATGAAAAACTTGGAATTTAGCACGACATACGAAAATCGTATTTATAATGAATTTTTATTGTTTGTGTATATGTATGCATTTGTTTATTTTATACATCTTAACACACATTTGTACTAATTTATTATATGTATGTAGTGTGAGTTATTTGGCACAAATATTATTACTGGCAAAAGTACCAAAGAAAAATAGTGATTTTACCCGCATTTCATTTAACATACAAACATCCCATCACTATCTACAACTGTCACGTAATCTCGTAATGAAAATCTATTTTTTACAGGTTGGCAAGTTACGGTTAAGTGACATTACAGTCAGTTAAGCATTTACATTGCTTTCCATATAACAGAAACGATCAGCTGTTTACATTTACGGTCGGCTAATGGGGCCTTTAGTTTGGGTTGTTTACATTACATTATATGTCTCTCTCTCTCCCACAGTTCTCTGTTTATAATTAATATTGAAAATAGTAGTTGAATTCGCCTTGATTAATATTAATTAACAAAAAAATTGTCATATTTTTTCTGCATATTAATGTGCATGAATTAGACTGTTTGTTTTTCTATTAATTCAAATTATTTATACCTATTATTAAGGGTGCTACAAATGTTTGGATTTGCATTCGCATATGTGAACTACATATTCGCTTTTTTTTACTTTTTGCATTTGTACGCAAATACTAAAAGCGAATATCTAATACATACATAATTGTAAAAAAAATTCTAAAATACTTAAAAGCAAACAACAAGAGACTTTTGTATTAAAACTAATTTAATCAACGATTTTCAAAGCACAACTCTTTAAGCTGGCGTATCACACCACGCGTTCAATGCGTTTATGGATCTGTCAAAAAAAGAATCAGTTTAAAGCAGCCCATACACGATTCAATTCAATTGTCAACTCTAAACTTCAAAAGACATGTCTTTTTTGAAGTTCTTTTTTAAAGAAACTTCTAAAAACTTGTTAAATTTTCACAATTTTTCTTTTTTTTGTTGATTTTTTTTCTGTTTTCTATTATAAATGTATGTAAGTATGTATTGAATTTTTTCAAATTAAATTATCTTATTTTTCTATATTAATTAGTATTGTGGTAATTTTGTTGAACTATTTATGGTTTTTTTCTCCAAATTTTAAATCAGGCTTAAGTTCATCAAATTTAATTTTCAATTAATTATTTTTATGAAGAGAGGAATTTTTACAACATGAAAATTAATTAAAATTGTTATTGATAATCCTTCATTCTTGACTGACCTGAGTTCGAACCCAGACGGCTGGTTACCTGACATGTTTCGATCGCTACCACTCGCAGCCATCGACGACTGCTGACGTCAATAGTCAGACATCAATCCCTAAACCAAATTGTATTTTAACCTTTGGTAGATCGAAATTTGCTTTTTTTGATAATTTATATATTTTAGTAAGCAATTGTCACTTTGAAAAAAAACATAAATTAAAAAATATAATTAAGTGCAAAGAGGAATGTCAAAAAAGAAACACAGAAAATACGATTCGTCTTTTTTACTACCCTGCTGACTTCTCTACCCCGTTCGCTATCAAACTAAAAAAGACATGATTTGAAAATTGGAGAAAAAATCATCATGAAAATTGGGTGAGTCTTTTAATCCGATTGTACTGTGTGTGCTCGAGTCTCTTGATCAGCTGTCAAAATTTATGTTTGTAGTTTTCGTTAGCAAAACAAAAGTTAAGTATGTTTTAAAAACATGGTCTTTTATTTCATTAAATTTTAAAATTAATTTAAAATCTTTCAATTTAGCTGATGAAGTGGGTGGCCAAGCATCAATTCAGTTGAAAAACTTAGTTGATAATTGAATTGAAACGTGTGTGGGACGCATAATATTGTATTGACAAGTTGCACAGTATGCACGTAGAATGTATGTATATACGCATTGCACGCATGAAGTTGGATTACTTTTTTTATTTTGCTTGCGTCGCATGGGTCTTAATAAGTCAGAATAAGTACCCTGAACTGTTCTCTACATCGGGCCTTTAAAAGTTTTTAATTATTGTCTGGTATTGAATGGCATTCACATAAAGAAAAGAATTTAATGTAGTGTGACTTATGGCCGATTACACCAATTTATGTTTAAAATTCGTTTTTTATGCCAACTAAAACTCTAATCATATGAAAAACTATATTTAAATATGAATTTATATTTAAATAAATTGGTGAAATCGGCCATAAGCCACTCTACTCCAAATTCTTTTTCTTTATATTAAAAAAAAAATTGGTGAAATTGGCCATTAAAAAACAAGCTGGTTTGTGGCAAACAATGCTGCTTAAAAAATAAGAATTTACGACTGAAAATGATTTTAATGCTTCTTTTCCAACGTCTTCACTCTGCCAAGTTTTCGCTAAAATGATTATATTAAACACTAGACACCACAAATAGTTTGACAAATATCCAACATGTCTGCCAAATATTAATAACTTTTAATATTTCTACAAACATTGCTTGAAATGTTTGTCCGAACAGTAAACGCCCCAATTAACAACACAAAAAATTTGTACAAACGTAAAATTTTGAATGTTTGCCAAGCAATTTTTGTGTGGTTTATTTTGCCCTTTATTAAATCATAACGTTCATTATACGCCACCCTGTATTAAAAATTAAAAAAAAAATTATATCAACGACATTTGTACAAACATGCATACATGTGTACATTATTTATGATGTATATTCCTTGCTAATAGTAATAGAAAAACAAAAAAAAAAACAATAAAACGTGACTTCTGGAATTTTTTTTTAATTTCTTTTTTTCTCAATTGCAATACATATTTGTTTGTTTTTGTGGTAAATAAAAATAATTCTGTTTTTAATTTGTTTTTGTGTTTTCCTATAAATTGTTTGTTCTTTTAAATGCAAATAAAAATATGAATTTTATATATTTTTTATTAAGCCTTATAAAAATTTTGCGAAAAAATATGCAACATTTCTTTAAAATTTTAAAATAAGGTTCTAAAGTTATAAAAGTATACGGTTATTTCCTTTTTTACAAATTAAAAAAAAATTTAAAACACAAACTTTAATAAAATAATTTATTTTGTAGCAGTTAAGTTTCCTAAAGTTTTTTTAATCTCTCTAAATTAAATGATTTATAAAAATCAGCTTAATAAAAATACGTTTCGTTAAGTTTTCAAAATGGTGGAAAGTATAATATTATTGTAATTGAAGTAGTGAATTGTTTATGTTAAATGAATTCGGCATTTTTATTAAACATTTTTATTAAAAAAAAAAATAAAGTTTCGTTAAGTTTTGAAAATCATGAAACAAATGTAACAACATTTTTGTATTTAAACATTTACCCCCATATCGAAAAATTTGTTTATGAATAACTGTTGGCTGGCAGGCACCGCAGTGGTGCAGAGGTTAGAACTCGTAGAATTCCGATGAAAGAATGTGGTGATTCTTGAAACATGTAAATTCAACCCTGGTTCGAGCCCCAGCTCAGCCATTAAAATTATCAATAAATTTTATTAAAATTTCAAGTTGTAAAAATTCCTTCCTTCAGAAAAATAAATTTGATAAACTCAATCAAGCCTAACTAAAACTATCAAAATATGGGGGTTAATTTATAAACAAAAAACTTTCGTTAAGTTTAAAAAATCTGCAAAGCTTAAAGGCCCAACCATAATATACATGAGGTCGCTTAAGTCAACTTAAGCAAATATGCGAATACATGTAAAACATAGGTACATATGTATGTGACCAACTATGAGGTGCCTAATCAAACTTTTCGTTCAGTTTCGTCAGATGTTATTTACTTAAGCCGAGAGAAAAGAACATTACGTATGGAATCAGTTGTTTTTTTATGTTGTTAAAAAAAATAAAATTAGTTTTAGATATTTTAATTTTCATCCATATTTTATTTACAAGTATGTACAACAATCACCAATTTGTGTCTTTTAAAAACACTGGTTGCAAATTAAACAATATTTAAAATTAGCACGTACACGGCTGTAACTTTTTTTTTACCTTTAAATTTGAAGTACTCGTGAAAAAAAAATATTGCACAAAAACGCAACAATGGTTACACGAATCTTACCCCAGGTCTACACCAAAGATAAATATCTCGGCAATATGGAAATAACTTCAGCAGGATAGCAGACCAATATTTCTTATTGCTCAGCTTATGTTAAAAACATGGGAAAACGTTTTTATTTTAACTCACAATTTGAAAAAAAAATCAAGGAAAAAAGTCTTGCAAAAATTATTATTGTTAATATAAATTCGACCTTTATATTTAATTTTTTAAGCTTAATGTCTTTTTTTATATTAATTTTATTAAACATGTGTTTTTTTTGTGTTAAAATAAAATTAATATTTTACAAAATAAAAAGACCTTCAGACCAATCATGAATAAAAATTCCCCGTGAGTTTTACAATTGAATTAACAAAATAGGAGAAGGGAGGGAGAAAACTACCAGGGCATTTTTATTCAAAATTGGGCTGCTTAAAAAAATTAATATACATGATAATAAAGATCGAATAAGAAATAATTTATATTAAAAAAAATAATTTTTGCAATTTTATTTTAGTGCTCTTATATATATATAAAAAAAAAAAACATTATTGTGTTTATTTTTAATTATTTTATTCCTCTACTTCAACTATTTTTCGCTACTATTTCACAAACTTAATTTCTTTCCCACACAATTTGCTTCTATTTTTTTTTCTTTTTGCTTCTTTTTTTAATTGACAACCAAATTTTACGTGTTATGCTAGCAATAACTGCCAACGAAACTAAGTGCCGGTTCACACACCCAAATTTTGACTCGTCAAGTCTTGGGTTTTTAGTAGCAAGGGGAAATGAAATGTCATTCTCTTTTCTCTTCCCTCCTAAAAGCTCAAGACTTGACGAGTCAAACTTGACGTGTGTGAACCGGCACTAACTAAACTGACTAACAATTATTGCAAAATAAATTGCCGACAATAAATATGTAAACAAAGGTGCTGTCTACATTAAAGACAACTTAATTTTGACATTTACTGCAATATATGTCGCAATAGTCTCTCTGGTATATACGGGCAGTTAAGTTCATGTGAGTACCTTATGGTCACTTAAAAGTCTTTTGTTGATTTGCTATGCATTCGACAGACAATTCGTTCATTTTTGACCGTAGCTTAAGCTACCTTATGCACATTATGATTGGGCCTTTTGCATTTCAAATGCTTTTAAAATTAGTTTTTTTTTAATGGAAAAGAAATGTTTCAAAATCATCTTTAAGTATTTATTTAATACAGAATAAAATGTTTCGTTAGGTTTTTTAGATTTTTAAAAATTAAGGATTTTCTTCTACGATTTATGTAAAACGAATCAAGTTTCGTTAAGTTTTGTTAAATTGCCTAACATGTCGTTTTTCATATTTTGCTCCTATACGTATGATAAATTTTTAATATTTATATCCAGTGTTACCAGAAAACGGTATATGTCTCCAAATTGGGGATTTCAACGTTAATTTGGGGACTAATTTTTGAGATCGAAAATTTGTGGATTTTTGCGAAATATAAGGGAATTGCTTGAATTTTTGTTTTAGCTAAATTATTTCTCGGAAATTTAAGGAATTTAACATAAAAATAAATTTTTTTAAATTATTTAAAGATTTTAATTCGAAAATCATTTTTGTAAGAGGATTTTGTGCAATCGTACAGTAAAACTCGAGTTTTAACTAAAATTTACATGACCGTTATAGACGATTAGAAATTTTCCTTATTATTTTCTTTTTTAAACATTTGGAACTATTTTTGGCTTTTCGGTTAATGTTGCTTAACCTCTTCAGACCCAGGGTTCACATATGTGTACCTTAACTTATTACAAGTTTTTAAGACCAGAGCGACATCATGTGACCAGTAGAAAAAGTTTTATTACATGCTTAAGGCTACTGCTCTTCAAAAAAAATATTAAAGGATGGTAGGGCTTTGAAATTTTAGCCATTATTTTAAAATTTCAATTTAACAGTTTGAAAAAACCATACTGTTTGGATATTTTTCCTCAATAACTAATCGTTAAGACCTGAAGTACACATATGTGCACCTTCTTTTTTCTACCAGTTTAAATAAAAAAATTCAAAAAATAATAAAAACCGAAATTTAAATTACACCTCATAACATGAAAAAAAATAGTAAACAAACCCTTAACTCAATCGGTTCAGTTCAGATCTAAAGAAATTAAGGATTTACGTTAAAATTATTCATATTTTAAGACCTGAGGTACACATTTGTGCCCCCTTAATTTCTAATGCCCAATTTTCAGGATAGTATTTAAATCTCAATTCAGTTAATTTACAAGGTTCCTTCCAAATGTGCTAAATTCCCTTGATAAACTGAAATTTATTGTTGAAGGGATAAGTTAATTTTCTTATAAACTTAAATCGTATTTAAATACAGATTGATTTTTTTGAGTTTTATTTGAAGAAGATAAAAGTATGGCAGCACTGCTAAATGCAAAAAAAACTTATTTTAAACCGAGTTGAGTTGTGAACCGTAATCGATGCCTTAAGTTAAAATTAAGTGTAGGTACCACATCGGTAAATTAAGTTTCATTTAAGTTTCATTTAGTCAACAAGCGAATTTTGTATTTAAAAAGATTTTAAACATAAATGTGTTTAATATCAATCCTAAAAATTGGTCATTAGACTTCTAATCAAATTTAAAAAAAAAATATAAAGTTTTCTTTTATAAGAAAAATATAAAGTTTTCTTTTATAAGAAAAATATAAGAAATGTAAAAATCCAATGGGTTAATGTTCGGGTCTCAAGAGGTTAAGCTTCGAATCCACTTTTTTAATGAAAAAATTATTTCATAAAAATGTCCAGGAGCTTTTGTTTTGTTTTTTTTACACAAGTGATATTTAATAAAAAACAACATGAAATTTTTGGATAAGTTAAACAAATTGGTATTAATGTTTATGTGAAAATCTATTTATTTTTTGGTTAAATTTAATACAGAACATTTCAAACTAAAAACCTAAATTATTTTTTTTTTAATCTTTTCAAATATAAGAATAAAAATCGATTCGTTTTACTTAGTTACTACTCTAACTGAAAACGTTTTAAAACAAGTGGATGTGATTTGCAGAACACCAAAAATGTACTACATTTTCGAGTGAATTTGAATTCTAACAAGAATACACAAGAATGTCAATATTTTTAATTAAAACATTTTAATTTTTAAAATTTATAAATTTAAATAAAGCTAACAATTTTTTTCTTAAAGTTTACAACAAATTTGGCACAACATTATCGGGGTTTTTGGTGTTTTGAAATTTAGACTTTTGGGGACTTCAAAATATTAATTATGGACATGAGCTAGGAGTTTTCTGGCAACACTGTTTATAGTTTCCGTTAAAAAAAACTTAACAACAAACAACTTTTTACTTATAGTTTTGATATAGTGTATAATTATTACGGTTTTAATTGAGTAGTGGGCGTGTTTTTGATTGTGAATTAATTGGGCCGTGTCTTAGTAATTGTTGAGTTTTTCAATTCGCAATACTTTTTTGTGTGTGAAGAGGGACAGACAAATGCTAAGTAAATAAAATCATAAAAAAATGTTTTATATGTATTTTTAAAGAAATTTAATTACATACAGTAGGTAACGGATATAAGAAAAACACGAAAATGTTTCAACGATTGCCTGCGGATTTGTGAAGATTTCGAAAGACCCGGTTAAAAGTAGCCGAATTATTTCAATACAAAAAAGATAAATAGTGCAGTAAACTAACGTTGCAATCAAACTTTCTTTGTTTTTTTAAAAAAATATTCTTTGATATTTAATTTTTTTTAATATTCCATCTTTTTTACATTCACTTAGAACTGATAGCGCGAAAAATGTTTCTCGGGAATTACACGATAGAATTTTTCCCTTCGAGACAAATTAAAATCTCATGGGCCAAAAACTCCACTTGTTATTTGCTATAAAATAAAGGTGAATGAATTTTTTCCATTGATATTATGAAACATTAAAATTTACTATATTCAATGAAACTGATTCATTAAATTTATGAAGCATAATTCTTTCATACAAAACTTTGGTTGTCTGTATATTATTTTTTTTAACAAATATGTTATTTATTTTGAACAACAAAATTGTTCATTTACATATTTTTTTTTTACCTTGACTTTGGTTGCAAACTATTTCCTAAATAATTTTAGTATGTAATTATTCAATAATTTTTTTGGGCAAATGTAGTTTTCCTTAAGCGTCTTCTACCAATTAATTCATGTTTTAAAATTTAATTAAATAACAATTAACATATGTGCAGCTGCGGCCAAAAAAATAGTACCAATATATAAAAAAAGTCTTCGTTAGATATGAGTAAGTAAATAAGTCAAACTGATTTCATTGAATACTTGTCATAAGATACTTATAGGGATGCCAAGCAATATTTAATAACAAGCAATTATTTTGGTTTTTTATTTGATATCAAATTTTCAACTTTTTAAAACAACTTAAAAAACACTCAGTCACTTCAGTTATTATGGCTAATAAATCACTGATGGTTTAAACGTCGGTTTAGTTGAACTAAACTTGAATTTATATGTAGTTTAAACTCAACAACTATAAATCAGTGTCCCATGTATTAGATGTTGTTAAAAAAATAACATGTGGCAGCACTACGATAAATCTTATCAAATTCATATGGTCTGTATTGGTAGTTTAGACGCCCAATTTTATGCGTTTAAACATGGTTTATCTATTTGGGGATTTATAGATTTGTTGGTTTAAACACACACATTTTAAACCAACAAGAGATTTTAACTCGCTCTGATTTTTTAGCCCTTATTGTATCAAAAATAAATACTTTACATAAGAATAAATTAAAGATTTTGAATTCTTTATTTTTATGGTGTCGTCTTATATTGAAATTAATATTTTGTTGAGTGCCCATTATTGGCAATAACCTCTGCACAACGTTTTTGCATCGATTTCACCAGATTTTGGCACCTCTTCTTTGAAATTCTGTTCCAGATTTGCCCAACAGCCACCCAGATGGTTTCGTTACTGGTTGGTTCTATTTGAAATACTCCCTTCTTTATATCTGTCCATAAGTTCTCGATTGGACTTAGATCTGGGGACTGAGCTGGCCATTCCATTACGTTTATTTTATTGTCTTGAAACCACTTTTTGGCGAGTTTGCTGGTATGCTTCGCAACATATGGTAGCATTACTTACTTAGGGATATTAACGTAAAGTGGCTTATCCATGATTGTTCTGATCCAATATATGGGTCCTACTCAATAGTAGGAAAAGCACCCCAATACCATAATCCTTGAACCAACATGTTGAATAGTGTTCGTTGTGAATTTTGGATTGAATTCAGCATAAGGGGGTCTTCTGACGTAAGATCGCGATCCTTTTTATTCAAATAAAACAACCTTGGATTCATCTGTCCAAGGAACATTGCTTTTCTTTTCAGTTGGCCATTCCAAATAAGTACTAGAGAATTCCAATCATTTTGCAACATGCTTACGTGTGAGCAGGGGCACTTTTCTGTTACTACTGGCTTTCAAGTTGTTGTCTCGCAATCTCCGACGAATATTTTCAACTCTTGCAGGAACACTTAGCGCATTTTTCAAGCTCTGTAGCTGGCATAAACGGGGTCTTTTGCATTGTCTGACCAAACGCTAATCCATTAAGGGTGGCAAGACTTTCTTGCAACTACACAGAAAAAATTAATGCAGAATTATTTTCAAAGAAACGCTTGTTTGAAAATTTTTTTAATTTCTACAAATTTTTTTACTGATTCAATTAATATTTTTGTTTGATTTTTATTTAACCAACAAAAAAGTTGACAACTATTCAATAATATAATATACGCGTTATTGGTTTCAAGTTTTCATAATTTTGTATGAAATATTTAACGCTCTTTAATGTTGTCGTTTTTTTGCATTTTTTTTATTTGATCGTAAGCAACACTTCCTTTATGTGAAATATAAGAACAACAACACAAAACACATACAGTCTATTTTTGGACGCTTTAAAAAAGTACAACAATAAGAAGGATGATAAAATGGCGTGACGAGGTTTGTAGTAAAAAAAACAATAGCAGGCAAAAAAAAAACGTTTAACTTTTTTTAAACAACAGAAACAACGATAACATTATAAGAAACATAAAAAATAATGAAAAACAAAATCCCGTATTAAATTTTTTAAAACTGTTTAGTTAAATACATCAAATACAAAAATAGAACGATGACGAAAACATATCGAGTCGGCCTGCTGCCGTTTTTGGTTACATTTCTTCTTCTTTAGCCAAGGAAAGGATACAGCAACAGTGAGTGATGAAGAAAAACATTGTGTGTATAAACAAGACTTCGTTCAAAAATTATTCCAAAAAAAATGTGTCTCAAAGCCTGCCGCCGCTCTGTTTCTGCCTTCATCTTCTCCTTCAGTGATAGTTTGGGTGCGCGTTATTGCTTGTGCAAAAATTTTTGTTTGATTCAGCAAAATTATTTGTTTGAAATGTATATGACTTTTAGTCAACTTTTTGTTTGATTGTGTAAATTATTTGTTTGAAAAAATCAGTGTTTTTTTTCAGTAAACAAAATGCAAAAAAATTGTTTGAATATGCGAATTTGTTTGTAGGACCGATTTCAGACAAAAAAAGTTTTGATTCTACAAATTTTTTGTTTGAATTCGAAAAATAATTTTTTCTGTGTACGTGTTTCCGACTTTTGAGTAAATTTTACGGCATTTACAATCATTTTATTGGATCAGCCAATCAAGTTTCTTATTTCAGAATATGATTTGTGCTCAGAAATCATTTTTTTTTATTATAGCACGTTTTTCAGGTGTACAATAGTGATTGACAAAAAACATCGATGTTTTTAAAACACTCGATGTATTGCGCCGAAACATCGATATAATCCGATGTTTTTTTGCTCCTAAACAATCGGAAAACATCGATGTTTTCTTTCGATGCATCGAAATGACAAATTGTATACAGAACGTGTAGATTGGTATATAGATGTGTACACATATCTATATGTGTTGGTATGACTCCAGTTTGTGTATGTAAACGTGGTAAATATTATGCGAACAACTGTCAACACTATTATATGCGGCGAATAAGTTTGGGTTTGGCATCTTCACTCCCAACAAACAGCTTGATAACCACGCGTAATTAAAATAAAAGCTAACAAATTATGCACAAGTTCAACAAAGGAAAATATTTTGCTGTTTGTTTATTGTTTACAGTATTGAAAACAAGTATTGGGAGATGTAAAATAAACTAAAGATTTCTCAAAAATATAATAATAATAATAATAATAATAATAATAATAATAAATAATTAAAAAAAAATCGATGTATAACAACATCGATGTATTTCATGAAATATCGATGCAACATCGATGTATGTTTGCGATGCATCGCATCGAAAAAAACATCGATGTTTTTTTACAGTGTCCATCCCTAGTGTACAATGCTTTCCACGTCCCATTTCTATGAAAATAAATAATGAAATATGCGATAAATTAGTTTATTAAAAAAATATATATTTCCTTCAGATTTTTCAAAATTTTGTTTTTGTTTTAAATGTAAGTTGAACGGACGAGTAAGACGCTCGTGTTCTGTAAACCACACATTAATATTTTTTAAAGAATTTTTGTCATTCGGTGCTATTTTATTGACTGCATTGATGCAGAGTTTTTTTTATATCTTCGATCATTGGAAAACAACCGTTAACATTTTTTTGAAAAAATAAAGACGCTCAGAGAGTATTGCATACATAATTTAAAATAATACGCACAAGATATTTTTTTCACTAGAATAAACAACGAATTGGTCATTGGTGCTATGTTTTTGACTGGCACTGTATGGACTACGTGTATCGCACTTACATATATCTGAATGAATTAAAATAAACAAATAACGATTTTTATTATTTTGAACACTCAATAAAGAATTTTATTAATTTGTTAAAACTTTATTACTACGTTTATACGTAGACTATTCGCAAATAAAAATTATTTGCGATTAACTAACTTACTGTTTATATGCCCTTTTTTGTTACTGAAAATTCTTATTTTTATGTGATGCCGGATGGAAAATTTATGCATTTGGTAGCACTGTATGTATAAAAACTTTTTATTTCTTAATGAATAATAAAAAAAACAAAATTTTTTGTGTATTTGTGAATTTTATTTCCACAATTTTGAATTAATTTTACTTTTGTTGTCGTATAAATGTGCCACATCGAAATAAAAACGTAAAACGGTTAAAAGTGTGGCAATGCTTTAAATCTTATTTGCAAATAGTGTCGTTAATCAGGAATTGTTTTCGTGATTTAGCTATTCGCAAATAAAAATTTAATTCACTGTTTATGCGGCAATTTTCTATTCTTGCAATATTTTTATTTGCGAATAAGTGGTGCGTATAAACGTAGTATATGATAATTAAAATATGTTTGTTATGAAATTCTGCTCACATAACCCATTATTACTTGTTAAATCTAATATGGGAACTCTTTTAGGATGGGTTGTTGTTTTGTTTTTCACACATTTGTATTTATGTACATCACGGTAGATAAAGTTGGTACAATTATACTTATTTTTGGTACAATTCAAAGCTAAAAATTACGCTGGTACCCACCCCGTGACTCGTTTTTTACTATTAACAATTTTTATATCAAAGTTTTATATTAAAACAAATATTGTTGTACTTAATATTATATATTTCAATACAGAAAATATCTATCTATCTATCTACTATCACCAACCCATTGTTATTTAAAATAAAATTGAAGCTATAAACGGAGTTCTTCAGTGTTTGGTGCAAATGGTCTTGCGAAATAGAAAATGCTAAATTTCGTAGCTTTTTTTATGAAATTTAACGGAAAGTCTACGTATTTTGTTGTTGGATTTACCAAAAACAGCAATTATAACACTGATCTGCGCTATTGTGAATAGATTTTTTGCACTTGTTCATTGGACGATTGCATATGCCACATTCTAAATAAAGTAGCATCGGCAGCATATAAGCTTGCATTTTCTGATGATATTGGCAAGTTTTTTAAAGATATAGGAAACCACTTCTACAAAATTTATAGACAAAGAGACGACTGCCTCGCAATTCAAGAGTATTTTGTAACGGAAACTCATAATACTTTGAAATATTCTTCGACAAGATGGTTGTCACGTCATTATTATTTTACTCTGAATGATTTTGAAGGAGATTTTACATGCTCTAAATTATATCCGTACTTTCTACTCCAGCTTATAAAATGTATTTCTTATTTCTGCATTACATATTGAAATTTGTAAACGCAGTAAATTTGGAAATGCCATCACAATATGCTCGTATGTATTTATTTTAAGAACGCTTAAAATTTTTGGTTCGTAAATGGGGCGCATTTTTTTGAAAAAAAAAAAGTTATTATACAAATTCGAATTTAAAGAAAATCATCTGCCACTAAACGGTATTTATATATCGTAGATATGTATACAGCGTTAAAAAAACTGCAGTCAAAGTAGAATAACTGCCATTTCTTCCACTTCTTCATTTGTCATTGGCCAAAAAAAAAAATGTTTCTGTTACTTCTAATTCATTAAATGAAAACAGCCGCTGTCAAACCAACTCAAAAAGCGAAAAGTTGTACAAATATTTTCGTTTTTTGTTCGACAGTTTTTGGTTTCGACTGCAGTTTTTTAAACCCTATATTTATATACATATATAACATTTTACGAGGATTTATGCAATAAAGTTAACTTCGACGACGAAATTTTAAATTGGCTTGCAAAATTTACTCCAGAAAATGTGATTTCAATAAAAACCAGTATAGTACAGCTTTTATTAAAAATATTTCTAAATGAAAGTGCAAATTCTAATAATATTATAACGAGTTTCGAGCGTTGTCAGATGTAGATGCTTTACAAAAATTAAGAAACGAAAATATTTCTATTTTTTGGTCCAAAGTGACCGCAATGAAAATTGAATTAGATCAGTTAATGTTTCCAGAGCTTAGTAGAATAATCAAAGGACTATTTTCCATTCCAGACTCTTCGGCGAATGTGGAAAGAATATTTTTATGCCAAAATATTAAACAATGGAACGAAATAGACTATTTCTACGGTTATACGCACCACTTATTCGCAAATAAAAATATTGCAAGTAAAGAAAATTGCCGCATAAACAGTGAATTAAATTTTTATTTGCGAATAGCTAACTTACAAAAACAATTCCTGATAAACGACACTATTTGCAAATAAGATTTAAAGCATTGCCACACTTTTAACCGTTTTACGTTTTTATTTCGATGTGGCACATTCATACGAGAACAAAAGTAAAGCTGTATCATCATCAAAATAAATATTGGAATCTTATTTTTGTTAGCATTCTGTTTTTTTGAGTCAAATTTTTGCCAAGTGTGACCTGACCGTAGCTTTAGAAGCAGCTGAGAAGCGAAAACCATTGAAGTGAACTTTATGCTTAAGTAAATAAAAATGATTTAATAACTACGCATTATACCTACCACACACAAAAAAGACTGTGATGCCAAGAAAATTTGATTTGGATTCAAATATCAAATAGAATTTACATTCGGATTTTGCCCAACAACATTTGGCATTAGTAGCAACAAGTCTGTTTCTGTTGACCCAAAGTGTAAATTCATTGTTGAGTCAAATACAAAAGTGCTGCCTAAAATGTCATACTTGTTGCCCTAACGATTGTCGCAACTGCAAAAGTTGTTTGCTCAACAGTTCAATATAATTTGTGGCAATTGCAGAAAATGTTGCCTAAACAGTTTAATATACTTTTGTCGCAAATGCAAAAATTGTTAAGGTATCTAATATAAATGAAAACATTATTTTCAGTTTGAGAAAATTTATTTTAAATTCTTCCAATTTTGAGATTAATGCTTATATTTATTAGATGGCCAATCGTATCCTTTTGAACGTCAGATATACTTATATGGTTTCGCTGCATTGTTGATGCGTAGAGGAGTTAGAACCGCATGAAGTTAATAAAAGAATTATAGATGTCGCGAATCTGTAAAAATATCTTTCATGCAATAAATAAGATTTTAAGTTTTAAGATTTTTTAAATACCTTGCCATTGTTCCAGGCTGTTAAGTAAAATTGTTTTTCGATGAAGTTCGAGTATTCCGTATAATCTGCAATTTCTTTGAGCATAAATATATACATACATACATATTTAAAGTTAAAGGTTTTTGGTTGGTTTTCGGTTTCGGTTTTTAGGGATTAAAACCGCGGTTTCGATTTCGGTTAAAACCGAACAGCAATCCCTACCTTACATGGAAGCAGGTTGTATTGCAATGATTTCAAAAAGGTGTTTACGATTATTTCCGAAATATTTCCGAACATAAAAATTACATTTTTTTTATTACGTAATCAGTTATCAAACTGTTTTTAGGAGAGAGGAAAAAAGTAGTGCTTCCAAGTGGGAAATCGCCATATAAAATTCATGCCTCTTGTAAGCAGAAATTCTAGTTAAATAATAAACAATTTTAATATTAATAAAATTTACTTTACTTCTTTTTTTGAATTTTACCTAAACAGAAAAAAAGGTCTACACTAAAGATAAATATCATAGCAAGTTGGCAATAACGTCGGCAGAATAATAGAGCAATATTTCTTATTGCTCAGCTTATGTTAAAGGCACGGGAAAACGTATTTTTGTTAACTCATTATATGAAAAAAATCAAGGAGAAGGTGCAGTGTAAAAACTTCCGCCATCTTGCAAAAATTATTTTTATTAATATATGGGTATTTCCACAGAAATGTCAACCACGTGTGAAAAAATAAAAGTTTGAACCCCGTTTCTTTTTAAATGTTTTATTAAAGAAAAACACTTAAAATTTATGAAACTAAAGACTCCGAAACGTTTTTTTATTTCCGCGGCCAATTATTTGACTACAAACTTGTGCAACGGCTTTGGTCACCTTTTTTTGAGTTTTTAATGGTACTTTCTCTTAAATATTTACTTCCTTAAGAGTGGTAATGGGAGGAAACTCTTTTTGATAAACAATTCTTACAACAATAATAAATTATCAAAAAATATCTGAATATAACTCCACGTCTACAACTGACATCATTTGCTGTTATAACATTATGTTATAAAAGCGTTGTTAAAACATTTGCATTAACAACCGTGTTATAACATGAGAAAACCTCTACCATGATGAGTCTATACTTAACACTAACATCATATTAGTGTTAATGTTAAACATTTCATGTCAGTTGTAGACTGCATGTAAAGAGCAGTTAACGGTAAATTTGCAATTTTTTCATTAACATTTTAATGTCACACTCGTGACCACAAAACATCATAAATTGTCATTTCTTCTTTGTCGGTGGTCGCAAGTGTTTCAAACTTTTAACGTTAATCAAGTTTAATGATTTGAATTTTTTGAATCATAAAATTGGACTGTTATATTTTTATAGAACTTTAAACTTCGTCACGTTCGTCACCTGATATAAATTATCCTTAGTGAAGAATTTTGCATTGTGGCTGTTTTAATTATATATTTTACGTAGATGGATTTATTACGGGAGAAAAATAAAGAGAAAGCTCGCCGGTATAGAAAAAAAATTAAAAAAAGACCCACTTAGATTGCAAACAAACCTTCGAAAAGCTTTTGTATTCCCACGAAAATTATTTTGATAATTTTATTGTTGTAACAAAAATTTTAATGTAAACATTACCAATTGCTGTCAAAGTTTTTATTGAGCCATACCTACACCATTCGCTTTACGCTTCTCTGCCAAAGGTAGAAACGTCACACAAAGCGACAAAGTTGTATCTGACACGGCCTTTAAGTTTAAATGTAAAACTCGTTAACAATGTTCTAAAAGAAACATTGAAAAACAGCTGGGCAAGTTAATTTTTTTTTTCTTAAGGTGCTTTTACACGATCTGTATTTTGCAAAGGGTAAAATCCATATATAATTGCACATGTCTGTCAAAATTGACAAATACAGACAGAAGGTTTATAATTTATGCTTTTTTACACGTTCGTTTTTTTGTTCCATCTGACATAATCGAAAATCGTTCATAGCAGCAATTTTTTTATATACATAAGTACACATATGTACATATGTTTTTATTCACATTTAATTTTATTTCAGTTAATTCAAAAAGTTTTTTTTTTAAATATTTGTATAAAAAATTTAAATAAATAATGGGAAATTCGACAAGTAGGTACACTACTAAATACAGATCGTGTAAAAGCACCTTTCGAGAGGCAATTGTCAAAAGTTGCACGTGTTTTTGACAAATCGGCAAACTAAAGCAATTATAACTAAACAATGTTGTGTTTTTTGTATTTTTTAGTACATGAATTGGCCAAAACCAAAAAAGAAAAACAATTTAAAGAACTACCCACCCTTTTAATGATTTCTGGACAAAGTTTCCCATTAGGAGAGACGCGTAGAAAGGCTAAAACGCACATTTCTTTAAAAAAAACATGTGTGTATATGTACATATGTAGTGTATACTAGTACCTATAAATAAAAAATATTTAGGCATGTACGTTCAAATCATATAAAACATAAACAAAACAAATGTAGCCTGCTAGAACAAAACAAGAAAGGTAGAACACAAACATCCAGAACAAAAATGTATAGTACGTGCCAAATGTAACGTAAACATTTAGATGGGGTTGTTGGTTGGTAAAAGAAAAGCACCAAAATACGCTCTCGCTCTCTCAGAATTTTGTTTAAAAAATAATGTTAGAAAAAATCTTGTAACCCTTAAAAAAGTAAATAAATTTAACTCAATAACATTTTTCGTGTTAAACACAAATTACATAAAAATGTTATCGAATGAAATGTTATTTGGAAAATCAATTGAAAATGTTACGAAAAATATGATAAGCGTGCTTTTTTGTTTTTTTTAATCTGCTGCAAAAATTCATGAACAGGGAAACCAAAAATATGCAATTGCGTGTTTTCCCTTGTGCCACCAATGAAGGTAGGGACAGTATATTTATCCGTCTTAGAGCAATTTATGAATTTTGGCATCGATTTGTTAGTGCATATTATTGCATATTTTACCGTTTGAAGCATTTTTTCCATAGTTTTGTTGAAATAGCCTTTTAGCAGCATTTTTTAAGTTTAAAGCGCATATTTTGCCTTTTTGAGGCATATTTTGATACATGTTGAATTTTTTAGATGAAAAGGGTCACAAAAAGGGGATTCTTAAAAAACAGGGGGCACAAAAAGGGTATTTCTATTAAAAAAGGGTCAAGTTTTTTATAATTAGTATTTTCCATTTTAAAGAAAATAATAAGACCATATTCGCGATAGGAGCTATTTTTTCCTGAAGGTTTTCTGATTCTTTAAAGTTTTTACAATTTTTAATAAATAGAAGGCTTTGCCATTATACCGATGTTACCAAATTTTTGGAAATTTCTACTTAACATGCTACCCTTTTGGAGAGCAAAATTATTAAGAAAAGAACACCAAATAAAATGTCACATTTTTTGTAGACAAGAAAACCCATAAGTTATTCAATAAATAAAAAAAATATATATAAAAAATAACAAATATGTATGTTTATGAGTTATATTTGCTAGGTATAAAGGGAATTGTACTTTGTTTTGTGTTTTGCTATCGAAAATCTAATTTAGAAGACGTTAAAAATGTTTTAACACAAGCTTTTAACGAAAACTAATTCCGTTTTAGGAATGTGCGCTCTATACCTTGTTAGTTAGTCATTTCCTTCATTTCCGCTTTACACAAGTTATGAGAAGAAAGCATGGAATTGTTAGTTTCTACTTTGAGTCTGTTACAAAGTTTATTTTTAAGCAACGCTTATTTCGAAAATATTTGTTAAGTAGAAGCACGCACTACTGTTCAGCAGTGTTGAGAAAAACAAAATGTGGGTGCTATTTCTACAAGGGGTCAAAAAGTGGCACAAAATAGTAGAAAATTATACAAAAGGGTATATCAAAAAAAGGGTCATAAATGGTATCAAGACCGTCGAAAAGGGTAAAATTGATTATTTAGTATCACAACGGTAACGCTGCCTACAAGATCTTTCGCAACAAATATAAAAAAATTTTTTGCGGAATGTTGGCTTTTGTGTTTTAAAAAAATTTTTAGACAAAATAGGTTGTCATTAAGAATAAATGTTATATATGTATGTATGTATGTACATATAGGCAATTCGTCTGTAAATAAATGGTGTTTGGAAGTTACCGATTATAATTTTAGAATTGTTTTTATTAATTGGAAATATGTATGTAGGTATTATTAAATTGTTGAATATTTTGATTTCAAATAAGCAATTTTTGGGGGAATAATTTTAACAATTTTCAGCGCACATTTTCAAGTTTTTACTGCATATTTAATGCGCAGAGCATATTTCTGGTTTCCCTGTTCTTGAAAAAATACTTTATTTCTGTTATTCTCTTCCTATTATTTGTTATATATGTACATATGTACATACATACCTATGTATTTAAAAAAAATATTTTTGATAATTTAAAAAAGCTTATAAAGGAAAAAGCTTTGGTGATTTGGCGATTTTTAATATTGATTTGGCGAATTAGGCCAAAACAAATCTGGCAACCTTGTCTAAAACCTGAAGCGTGTAAATCACCACTATTTTTTGGAACGTGCTGCCCATAACTTAATATTGTTATGTATGTATGTATGTATGTATGAATAACAGAACAGTTTTTGATAAAATAAAGTTTTAAAATACCTATGTAGGTATTTTCCTTAATTGTTACTTAAAACTTTGTTTTACTGTAGGTACTTAGATATGTATACATACATACATACTTATGTACATACATACATATGTACAAACATATTATTTTAACAAATGAGTAATTAAATTTTAAAAACGAATAATTTTTTTCCTCTATTTATACCTACCTACCCTTCACCATTTTATTTTAGCGTTGGGTGCTATTTGCTAAATGATCTACATATGTATGTATGTATGTACATAATAATTAAAAAAAATGTTTTACCAAATAGGTACATATGTATGTATATATGTATGTGTGTACATATGTACATACATATGTATTTTTCCTTAAGCGTATTTAGCGGCCAAAACCATTAAAATTTTTTTTATTTTAGTTAATACATACATACATATGTACATACCTACTAAAATAAAACTTTGACAGGCCTCTTTAGTTCTTCTCGCTTTCCTTTTAGCTCTTGTTATAAATACATATGTATGTATGTAAATAAAACAACAAAATATTCCCATTCAAAAAAAAAATATAAATAAGCGGTTTAAGCGATTTTGTTTGCAGAAGTTACTATTGTTTTGCTATTTTACAGACAATTCATTCTGTTCTGATCAGTGAGTGTTGTTTTGTTGTTATTTGTTCATGTTCCTTTACTCCTGTATTCTTTTGTATTTGTTTCTCCTTTTGTAAATACTAACCTTGTGTTGACCTTGAAATAAAAATATTGCGCATTGACAAAAAATTATGTGAAACACTTCTTCTTCCATACAAAATATTAAAAGACACACAAACATTAATAGTAACATGCATACAAATAACAACAAAAATATATACAAACATATGTACATGTGTATGAATGTATGAAGGCAACAGCAAAGCAGTAAAATGTAAACAAACAAAAAATGCATTTCTTTGTCTTGTTATTAATTTTTTTTTTAAAGCAGAATGTTGAATGTTGACATTTTATGAGAACGGCAATATTTTTCTGTTTCTGTTCTGTTTATTCTGAGGGGTAATGGGAATTATTTCACCCATAAAGTATGAATCACATGGTAATCAATGGTGGTACGTTAACGGGCGCTAAAGGCTCAGTTAGCCGCGAGTAACAGTAACTTAACCTAACAGTAAAAACATTGGTCCAAGACCACCTTTAAGAATACCGATCGGCTCATAATCACTTTATGAGTCGAATTAACGACGTCCGTCCGGCTGGCTGGTATGATGTCTGGCTGGCTGTCCATGTAAACCATGTCATTTGATGAAATTTGGTACATAGGTTCTAACGTGGTGTAGGGTATCATATAGAGTCGGGGTCGACCGACTATAGTTTCATTCTTGTTTTTTATTATAGATTTGGCCTCAAAAGATTAGGTAAATGTTGTCATGATTATGATTTACCTTTAAATATTTAAAACTAATAGGCACAAGTGATTCCTTTGAGATCAAAAATTAACGACATCGAATTTATCGATGATTTAAGTTTTTAAATGCTAAAATATTTAATATTTACGTTTATTATTATGTAACCAATTGATCTCAACTTACAACTTCATTAAAAAAAATTTTTTTAAAAATTATTTCTTATTTGTTATTGAATGTTAATGTGTATTGATTAAAAAAAGTTTTTAGCCATTTTTTTCCGTGAATTTAACAATTTTTTGTCACCAAGTTTTGGCAACACTGTTCAACACAAACTTAAAGAAATTTTAAAAGGGCAGCAAATTAAAGTTGTTACCTACTGGTTAAAATTGTAAATAAAAAAATAATTTTAAACTTTCATTAAAAATATGTAAAATAAGTTTGAAATGTGGTTTAGGGCAAAATTTTCATACAAATTTTTCTCAAAATGCATTTCATATCAATTTTAATTTTTTATGAATACGGCAGTAAAAGTTGTAACTTGTTAACCCATTATGATATTTTCTTTTCTTTGTTAAGTGTAAAAAAAAATAGGAACTTATTGCCAAATATGTATTCCTTCTTAATTTTCCGAAACTGGAATACTTCTTGCTCTATTTAAAAAAAAAAAAATTTTAATAATTTTGAACATTATTTTAAGCAAAAATATAAATTAAACATAAATTCAAAAAAAAAATGTTTTTTTAAATTTTCTTACAATTTCTTGGCTTATTTTTGAGAATCGCACAAACAAAATAACGACCTTAGCCACTGTAGTAGCTTTTGCCAATCACATTTTATTTTTGTGCCATCGTTTATGTAATATTTTAAGGGGTTTTCTAGTATGACGCCATTCATTTAATTTTTTTGTGAGGGTGTGTCCTTCTGAATATTTCGCTTTGTTCATTACATCAATATTTATGAAATAACATATAAAGGACTTTTGTAACTCAAGCATGTACAAATGTATGTATGTATGTACAAACATATGTATTTATTTATTAATATATTGTTACTAGTACCTTGTACATGTTATTTCGCAGTATTCCCAAACATTATTTAAATGTTAAACTCGTTAAATATGTACATATGTATGTATGTATGTATGTCTTCTAAAAAGCACTTAAAGCAAAATTAGCCTTTACTTTTTGTTCTGTTACGAATCAGCTGATTTGTTTTTGTTATTAAAAAACCTGTAATATTGATTAGTTTTTCTGTTATGTTACGGTCCAATCTGCAATATTAAAAACTTGTTAAGTAATTGTAAGTGACAGCAACAGAAACAGAAAGTAAAGACCAAGGCGAATTCAACTACAGGTGGTGTCGGAACTACAACAACCCAAAAACAAAAGAAACAACATGGGGGCAAGGCGAATTAACTACATTTGGTGTCGAAACGCCTTCTGATTTTAATAGTTCGAGCCTATTTGTTTTGATTTGTTAGTGTTTTGCTAAGAATGGTTGACATTTCGAGCCGCAAACACTAACAATGCATGTTGTTTCTGTTGTTTTTGGATTGTTGTAGTTGCGACACCACCTGTAGTTGAATTCGCCTTGCATCAGGGTTTTTGCATTGCATTGTTTAGGCCATGTCAGATAAAACTTTTGTTACGCGTTGCGTTAGAGATTCCCTTTGACATCCAATATGAAATATTCATCTTTCCGCCTAAGCGGAAAGTTAGGCAACTCTCATTTTTTTGCGCGCTTTGAAAGTCTGCTAGTATAATTTTTTTATTTATTTATTTTTAACAAACAATTCGTATGTGTTGTCAAAGGGTTTATTGTGACAAACACCTTTTGCGTTACGCTTTTCTGTCAAAGTTTCTACGTCACGCAAAGCGAAGAAGTTTTATCTGACATGGCCTTAGTGCCATTAGCTTGAAATTTCAATCATTACATACTTACATGTTTTTATTATGAGACATTAAAAGTTTGGAACCAATTCGAATTCACTTCTCAGGTGGCGTTATAAAAACAGCTGAGCTACTTATTTTTTTGCTTAGAGAGAGAATTGGCAATAGTTGCTTGTGTTTTTGACATATCGATCGACTAAAGTAATAAAAAATTAAAATAGAATGCTGAGTTTTGTATTGTTGTAGTATTGCCACCACCGTTTACATACATACATGAATTCGCGTTGCTTGGCACATTGCAAAAACAAAACAAACAAAAAATAACAAATTGAAGAACTACACACCCTTATAATGATTTCAGGGCATAGTGTCCCGTTAAGAGACACGCGTAGAAAGGTCAAAACGCACATTCCTTTAATAAAAACATACCTATATATGTACATATGTATGTAGCATATACTAGTATCTATGTATTTGTAAATAAAAAATATTTACAGGCAAACCATATTATAAAACATAAACAAAACAAATGTAGCCGGCTAGAAGAAGAACAAGAAAGGCAAAACCAGTGATGCCAACTTTTTGAGAGCAAAAAGCACTTTAAAATTTAAAAAAAGCACTAAAAAGCACTATTTCGAGCAAAAAAAAGGGTAAAAAAGCACCTAGCCATTTTTTCAATTTAATTAAACACAAAACAAGTTGCTTTCGGCTATGACGAATATTATATACCTTCAAAATTTAAAAAAAAGGCGATGGCGTTTATGGGGACTATTTTTTAAGATTAAATAATAAATACATATATTTACATATGTATTAAAACATTTTTATTTGTATTATTTGTATTATTATTATCTTCAATAAAAATAATATCATCCAAATCATCAGCTATGTTTGAATTGGCCATAAGATCGTTTTAAAGTAATACAGTGCGAGCTCGATTTTTGTAACTCGATAAAAATCTTGCTGTTGCAATTACCGAAAATTTGCAATGACCGACCAATGACTTTATATTTATATCATTTAAATAAATCTGAATTAAAATCGTGCAAAGTTTAATAAAAGAATTGGCGTATGATATTATCCAATTATTTAAACCTATGTACGCTTCAAAATAAAAAACACACATAAGGTGTTATATAGAAAATCATGTATGTTTGCATTCTGATACTTAGTCAAACCTTTTTGCAGTAGGACTAGAGGCATAAGTGCACAACACGCGGTTATTTGGCGACGAGTGTTGTGCGTTTGAAAACTAACACTCATGAAAAATGGCGGGTTACATAACGCTTGTTATAAAAGCATTTTCTGTCAACTTTTTTTTAATTTATTTAACACTTTGGTTATACTAAGTTTCAACTTTTTATATGTTTTTAAAGTCTTTGCGTTCTTTTGTACGGTTTCCAACTGCATATTTTTTAACTTTTCTACATGACTCAAAATCGTTGTTTATTTTTCCATTCACAATTCCTAATATTTTCCAAGTCATTTTCTATTTTTGACACAGTGTCTACATCTTTAAAAAAATGTTTATCGCCAACAAATACATCGTTGTTATTACGATTACTAAATATGTTGCCATCCAAATTGCTAGGAAGCCTAGCTCTAACATCGTAAATAAAGTTTTTGGCAAAACGAATGCCACTTTTCTTTATCTCTTTTTTTATCATTTGAAATCTTAAAATCTTTACAGGCTTTCTCAAAATTGTAATCCAAATAGCAAAGCTCATCTTAATCCTCTATTCCTATAATCGTATTTTTAAAAAACGGTAGAAAAAAAATTAAAATTAAAAAAGCACTAAATGCACTAACGAAAAATTGCAAAAGCACCAAGTTAGTGCTTTTTCTAGGTTTGGCACTACAGATAAAATTTTGGCGTTTTAAGTCATCAAAAAGCACCATAAATAGTGCCAAAAGCACTAAGTTGGCATCGCTGGGCAAAACACAAACATTAAGAACAATAATATAGAGTACGTGCCAAATGTAACGTAAATATTTTGATGATATGGGGTTTCATTTGAGAAAAGCGCCAAAATACGCTCTCGCTCTCTTTTAGAATTTTGTTTAAATAATAATGTTTGAAAGAATTTAGCAACCCTTATAAAAGTGTCATGTTATATCTTGTAAACAAATTTAACTCGATAACATTTTTCGTGTTAAAAACAAATAACATGAAAATGTAATCTACAGAAATGTAATATGTAATTTAAAATATGAACAAATTGAAAATGTATCGAAAAATATGTTAATCGTGTTTTTTGTTTGCATATTTTTCAGCAAAATTCATATGTAGATTAGCTAGTGCAAATAATTAAAACAATTAATTTATTCCGTTATTCTCTATCTTTTATTTTTTCAACAAATTAATTCATGTTTTTAAATTTATGAGGTAATAAAATAACTAAATACATACATACACATACACTTATGTCAAGTTTTATCTACATAATTATTGTGTAGAAATGGAGATACATATATAAAAAATTTATAAGATATGTATTATATATGTACATATGTATAAATGATTTAATAATTCTTAAATTTATATGTTTATAAATTATGTATACATAGGTAGATAGAAAGGTTCCACGAAAAGCCCCCCAATGAAATAACGCCCAGGAAATAACTCCCAATGAAATAAATCCCAAAAAATAGGAAATAACACCCAAAAACAGTAATTAAATAACATCGAAAAATAAATGAAATAAACCCCAAAGCGAAAACGAAACAACCCCCAATATTTGGGAGTTATTTCATATGAAATAACACCCAATGATGAAAATAAAATAACCCCAATGTTATTTCATATGAAATAACACCTAAAAATGTATGAAAAAAATTGGGGGCACATATTTCATTTCTCGTTTGGGTGTTATTTCATTGGAGGGCTTTTCGTGGAGCCGATAGAAATATATCTATATATATATGTATATGCAAAAATCAATTTTCTGAAATGAGTGCCCCGGTAGGCTAGCTGGTAGAGAGCTAGTCTATCAGCGCCGGGGTTGCGGGTTCGATTCCCGCCAGAGACTCTGGTTTATTTCCTGCAGACAGGCGAAGAGCTTCGCAGGAATAGATTAGGAAATTTAAAAAAAAAAAAAAAAATTTATGTATGCATGTACGTTAGAGCGACTCAAGTTGTATGGAAGCAAAATTCGTGCTCGATGTACTCTCCTAAAAATGAACCTTGGACTTTTTTAAGATACCATTTTAAATATTTCGGCTCCAGCTTTGACCTCTCGTGAGTTGGACCATTTTGAAAAGGGTCTATTTTTGCATGTTTTGTTTATTTGAGATTCTGTTTCCTTACCAACATATACAAATTTGGTATCATAAGAAAGGTTTTTTAAGGCGCGTCCAACTGTATATAAAATTCGTCCAAGGATCATCCATGTCCTTTTTTTAAGGATTTTCTGTAAAAAAAAAAAAGGTTTTTTAATTTTTTGTTCGTGGATGTTTGTAATAAAATTGCTAAATTAACATATTTTAATCTTTAGTCGATTTAATTAAATGCGTGTTTCCGCTTTCTTAAAAATTCGCGCTATTTCGCGTTTTGACAAAAATGCAATGGGCTGGCAACCCTTCGTTTTAAATAATTTAGATTTTTGCAAATTAGATGCATTTTGCACGGTCCTCTGGAATATATGTATCTAAATGGAATTTTGCAGTAACTCTAATATGATAGCGGATTTAGTTTCTAGATCATGTATGGATGAAAATAGAACTAAAGATAGAAAAAAAAATCATCCACGACTTAATTTTTTTTAATTTGCGAAAAAAATATGCCGCCAAAAAGTCGTGGATCATTTCATTGAATTTAATTTGCTAGATTGCGTAAATGCATTGCATAGTGTGTACCCAGCATTACGTCTCAATCTGTAACAGGGCTGCAAGACTTGGGGATTTATCCCCAAAGTTGGGAATTTCATGTAAGCAAAAAGGACAAAGAAAGTCATTTGGGGATTGGAGATTTTTTCGGGGATTTAAAAAAAAATTCGGGGATTTTTTGGGGATTGCATACATTTTAAATATAATTTTCCCTTCTTTTATTATTTACGCTTATGTTTCTTTGTTTCGTACATAAAATATGAAAATAAGTAGCAAAACTTTTACCTTACTCTTATCAACAACTAATACAGGGTAAAGGGTCTTAATTAAGATTAACATTTTTGTTAAGTGTGTAAAAGGTACTTACTAAACGTATGTTATTATGCTTAAGTTAATGTTGTAAAAGTAAAGAACTTAAAAAAGAATCTTAGGCCGTTGACAACAGATACAATTTTTGATTTTGTAAAGACAATTTTTAAGCAAATGTGTCTTTCCTAAAAATCAGTAAATCGTTACCTGAAACGCAAAAGGCCCTAACTAACGAAATTCAAAATCAACGTTTTCATTGATTCTGATGTATTGCATCAACACAAATGTCAATAAAAAAGTTTGGAATCTTTCGACCAAAATTTGAGATTTTATTATCAAAAAACAAAAGTCCATATCTACAAATGATACTATGGTAATCGCAAAAAGGCCTAACTCACAGTTTGCATAATATGCAACATTGTCAATTGTCGAAACAACTAGAAGGTTTTACAAGAAAAATAAAAGAAAATTTAATTATAAACAGTTAAAGGCGATTTATTGATTTATCATTTTGAATAGTTTTTGCTTCCGCTGTGAAATTTTCAAAACGTTAGGTAGGGCCTTTTGCATATTAGGTGACGAAATATAAAAGACAATATAAAAAAGGTTGGGGGAAAAGAATGCTGGGCTATTAGTAAGTACTTATTATGCTTCGAAGTTTTCCTCACTGGAGTCTCATAAAAAGGATTTTAAAAAACATGCTGAAACCAGTCGATACAAACAAAATAAAATAATTTTTATACTAAAAATTTTTATTTGGGGATTTTTTGGGGATTTCCTATTAAAATTTTTCTTACTTTTTTTAAAAAAATTAATAATTTTTAATTAACAAGATTCAAAATTTGGTCAGAAAAAAAAACAAAAGAAAATACATATTAACTTTTTAAGGTTTTGATTTTTAGTTTGGGGTATTTTGGGGATTTTTTTTAAATTTTTTGGGGACAAGGAAAAAAAGTACCTGGCAGCCCTGATTTGTAAGAAATATATTGGTCTTACTTTTTTACGGTAAGGTTAAGTTACGGTTACTCCCGGCTAACTGAGCCTTAAGTCTGTGTTTAGACGGGTCATGTTTTATTGACACGATTCTTACTTTTTCTTTGAACTTTCATTGGCTTTCAAACAATTCATGTATTGTTCAAAAAATTTTTTTTTTTTGTATAGTCTTTAAATACGAATAAGAAAGCAAAAAAATAAGCAAAACCTACTGACAGTACTTGAAACTGTGTACTCGTATCTTTTCCCTCGTCTCTCTCACCTACATATTAAGTTGCAATCATGTCAATAATACATGAGCCGCCTGAACACAGACTAAAGAAATCCTTTGGATTTGTCTATTAATGTAAGAAATTCGTTTCTATTTTAAAATCCAGAAAACCAGACTAATATTAAATAAATGCAGGTTGAACTTGGAAATATCTTTCTAATTTTTAATAAAAACAAGCTAATTTTGTATTTCTTGTTTTAAGAAATTATTGATCATGAGCAAATCTCTATTTTTTTTAAGAAAATTTTACGAACAAAATTAATTAAGATTATGCAATTATTTTTGGATTTTCTTGTTTACTTTAGAAAATAAACTTCTGTCCGTGAACTTCAGTTCTGTTGTGTTGCCGTCCGTCCATCGACCCATAACTTTTTTTTAAATAAGGGAACTCTTAAAGATTCAAAATTAAGGCATTCGATATCTATTGACATTACAATAAAATGTATGTTAATAAAAATTTCGATCGATAACGAATGAACAAGCCGAGTTCATTTATATAACAGGTAGGGCAAGGCGAATTCATAACAGATCGCCTTGACACCACATGTGATCATTTTTTGCTTTTAGCATTTATCTAGTTTGCTAGTCAAAAATTGTTTATAGTTTTTATTCTTCCTCTTGATTTGAATTTTAAATACATACATACATAAGTTTGCGCGTCATTTCGTTTTGAAAGTGAAAAATAATATCTGTGGCAATTTGACAAAACATCTTAAGTCAAAGTTCAAAAGTTGAAAAACGTTTTTAAAATTTTGTATAATAAACGTAATTTTTCTTTAATTTTGGTTTATTTTATTATTTGATAAAAATGATTTTTTCATCGAGTTTTTTTTGTAACCTTTTCGCTATCTTATCTCGACTTGAGATGTTTTGTCAAAATGCCACAGATACTGATTTTTAAAACGCAATTAATTAATTAATTTCCAAATTTTAAAATGATTGAATTTAAAATGAGTTCGACGTTACAACCGATTTTAACATCCAAAGCGAAGAAAATTCAGAACAAATGAAACTGAGAAATCAGCTGACTATTTTTTGCTCCATGCATTTTGATCTAGTTTGTTTTGTTATCTTTTAATTTTATTGCAGATATCAATTTCAAAAATGTTTAAGGTGTGTGATTGAATTTCTCGGTCATGTTATAATAGGCTTTTTCTTAAAGGCTAGTTTACACTATCTCACAAGTCTTACGTATTCCATAATACTTTGTGAGATAGAAATCTTAAGAGTTTGGTTGCGACTGTCAAAAAAATCTCATTTAACATGACAGTTTGTGTTCAAACCATCACACAAAGTGTAAACACTCGCACATGAAAAAAAAAGCAAACCTGATTTAATAAAAAGTATTATTGTTTAGAATTTAAAAAAAAAAAACTATGATGTCGTATGGGATGTCAAACTTTTTTTCCATAATACTTGTCATTGCCATGAGACATTGCGTTCACACTAACAGACTTTTACATATAACTTGAGTTTTTGACAAGTTTTAATACCGATTTTTTGTTTTTATACCTTTTTGAAAACATAATTGTATCGTCACTTTGATTAATTAATCATCTAGATTAAAAACTTTTTCGACATCATCGAGACTAAAAACTTTTCCGAAATTTAAAAAATTAGGCAAATTAAAAAAAACAGTTGTTTTCCGCCTTGTATTCAGTATTAAAATTTTTAACCGATTTCCGCCTCTCCTTTTTTTATCTAATCGGCACCAATGTTTTTATATACAAAGGAACCAAATTAGCCCAGTCATTGTCTTTAGATTTTACTTTGAAAATTGGCTATTCAACCAACGTTGAACACCTCTAATGCTAATGCTTATCAAAACTCTTAAAGTATACTTTCCACCAGCAATAAATTTACTCTTGTTCTATGATTGCCGCCACCTAAATACATATTGTTCAGTTTGTTATTTACACTCTGCCAATCATACCCACTCAGAAATTCCTGCAGTTTTCAACGAGTCACAGACATTGTGGTTAGAAAATTATACAAATTATAAAGAAAATAAATAATATTGTAAACAAAATCTTAAAGTATAAATGCAAAAATAAATAAAGTAATAACTTTTAAAATTGTTAAAAACAATAGCATAAAAACAAATAGCTGATGACTTTGAAACCACAAACAATATCAATAAAGGCCGTTTTACACAATAATACCAAACATTTTTATAAAGTGATAGATTCACTATGATACAAGCCAAACATTTTTATGAAGTGATAGATTTTTTGAAACCAGAGTTGCATTTACTTATAAAAAAAAGCTGAGTCATATGAATTCGCATCTTTTTTATAAGCCAGTGTGACATTGACATCAAACTTTGCAGACAATTTTCGTGTGAATGGATTGTGTAGGATAGTGAATACTAGGCTTTTTATATGAGTTATTTGAAGAGATTTGAAGAAAACCAGTTTTTATTTCAAATTTCTATGTACTTTTCTTTTTCTCCAAATTCCTTAAAATTAATTGAAATTTAAAAGCAATTTCCTATAGTTTTTTTTTAATGCAATTTTTATTATTATTAACGGCCAATTTTACCAAGTTCAGTTATAATTAACTATCAGTTATAACTGTCAAAAAATACATTGTTAACTGGAAGTTAAAGTAATAGTTAGTTTTAACTAAACGTGGTGAAATTGGCCGTAAAACTAATACTTTACTAGTTCTAGTTTTAGCTTTAAAATTCTCCGTAATAAATTTCTAAATACAATTTTGATTATTACCAGTTTTACTTTCTCAAAACAAACGCAGACTATGTATCACTTAATTAACACGTTGATTTTAATTTTAATATAATGCATATTTATAGACGAGCGGGAATAAGAGAAGAAAGAGGAGTATAAAAAAAATAATAATTGATTTTAATTAAAAAAAATTGTGATATTAGTCTGGGTTTACACTACGAAAGTTTTCTTTCAGAAAGTATGACTGTATAGGTAAATGAGGAAGAGAACAGGCTATTTTTCTCTCAATTCTCACCAATAATTTCAGACTTTCTGAAAGAAATATTTTATAGTGTGATCCCAGACTTAATTAAAAAATTAATTAAATTTGCAGCTGCAAACAAATTAATAGTATCAGTCAATTTTTTGTTGGTAACAAAATATTCTGTAGTCATGTTGTTGTTATATGTAAGCTTAGGTTTAATTCATTTGATTAAAATTTTAATTAAAATTTTTTTTTTTTAATTTAATTTAATTGAAAAAAAGTAGCGAGAATTATTTCTGTGGTAAGAATACATTTTTATTACCAATGCTCAACCCAAGACAGTAAAATTTTCACCCAATTTGGGTAATTACCAACGAATGGCAACACTGCTAAATATACCTTTCTCTGTTAAGTCTACTTTAACAGATACACTGTTAATATTTATTTTGCTTTGTTATTGCTTTTTTTGTGTGAAACTTTTGATTTGCTATTTTTTTTTTTAGCAGACGGGAAAATGTTAATTAAAAGTTTCACGTGCTGTTTTAATTAATTAACATATCTGGTACTTTTTGAACCCGTAAACACAATTTTGAAGTGTTTGTATTTTTATTATCTTTATTTTTACTGAATTTATTAATAAAATAAAAATTCTGCGTAGTAAGTAAGAGTTGTTTATTATATTGTATTTTTAATTATTTTTTTTTAATAATATTGATAATCATTTTGTTATCGTTTTTTTTTAAGTTTTAAAATATGTATAAAAATGTACATACATAGTAGGTATATATGTACTTTTGTTTTTTAATTTTTACTGTCAATTTTACGATGTTGAAAGAACGCTTTTTTTCAGAAATACCTTTCACAAAAAAATAAACAAATTTTTAAGAATTTGTTTTTGTTTTAAATGTAAATAATTTTGTAAGTAATTTTGACTTAGCTGCACAATCTCCTTTGCGCGATTTTATTAATAAGACTTGAATTTTTTTTAATTTATAAAAATAAATACCTTGGACGCTTGATTATATAAACATTTTCATCAATTTTCATCTTCTTTAACTAGCAAATTTTTGCGAATTTCCGCTAATTTAGCAATTTTTTGCGAATTTTTGCCATTCCTAATAGTCTAAGGGACTTTAAATCAATTTTATGGGTTCTTTGAAAAATGAAAAATTTTCGCGAATTTTCGCTATTTTTGCAAACTTTTTTATGTTATTATCGGATATTTTGATATTTTAAACTGATTTAGCGATTTCAAATAAATTTTTGTGTTTGTTTAAATATTGCAATTTTTGCGAATTTTAGCTATGTTCGCGATATAAGCGATTTTTATCTATAAGGGTTATGATTCTTTACAGGTTTAACGATTTTTAGAAAATATTAGACATTGTTTTTATGCCGCTGTTAGCAAATTTTTGCGAATTTCCGCTAATTTAGCAATTTTTATCGAATTTTTGCCATTCCTTATAGTTTTAGAGGCTTTTAATCAATTTTATGGCTTGTTTGAAATATTAAAAATTTTCGCGAATTTTCGCGATTTTTGCAAATTTTAGCCAAGTTTGCATTAGAAACGAGTTTTCACTGTGATTCTTTACAGCTTTCATGATTTAGCTGCGGTTAGCTGTCTCTGTCCCAATTTATTCGTCGTTCGTCTGCGTAAGAAATATAAATAAACCTATCGCAGTGTTCGTTACGCATGACGAATTTCGGTCTACGCAACGATTGTGTGTATTCTCATACATACCAATGTGTTCTATTTCTGACGACGAATATTCGTTGCGAATCATTCGTCGTTCGTCCCAGTTGTGTTTCTAGCATTACTTACTCAAACTCAATATACCTACATACATATTTTCGAATTTTTTTATTTTTTTTTACTTGGTTCGCTTCAGTTCTGAGCCTTCCAATTGTGGTTACCTGCATAAAAGTGCAGCTAAAATAAAATGTTTAAAAGAAGAATAAAAAACGTTTTTATTAATAAGTTGATATCTTATTAAAATTTTATAAAATTGGATATTTATATGAAAAAGTGGACACCATATTTGTTTCATGTGTGCAGCTAACTTTGATGTTTTATATGAAAATATCTTAAAGCTGCCCAAGTAAACAAGGATTTTGAAGAATAATTACAGAAAATATGTATTTTGGGCAGTTAAGTCAAAGTTCAGCTTACTTTGATTTTTTGTATACAAATAATTTTAAAATGCCAAAAATTTTGGGCATTTATCTTAAATGTACAGGTTTTGAAAGTGCACTTAAAAAAGAAATTTGTATGGGATTTTAAACAATAATGACAAAAGTTATTGATTTTGTGCAGTTAAGTCGAAAGTATGTAGTGAAATAGTCGATTAGAGTTTTATATTTTTCGTTGGTTTAAAAAACATAAAAAATTTCATAAAATAAAATGATCTATCATAATCAGTGAAACCAGAAATGCGCTCCCAAACATTTTTAATTATTATTATAAAAAAATATTCAACAATTTTATACATTTAATAAAAATAATTCTAAAACTTTAAGCGGTAAAGCCTATACACCATAGTATTGACAGATGGAACGATGGGCATTAATGTGCACCTACATAGACTTCGTCCTTAGTACAATTTAAGTGTATTTATTACTACGCGCACAACATTAACATGGACACGCAACCAGCCAGACGGACGGATGGTTATCGTTAGATCACTTTAAAAAGTAATTCTAAATCGATCGGTGTACTTATAGATTGGTCCAGATGTCTATGTATTACACACATCGCCAAAAACGTAATTAATTTATTCTTCCTTAATGTTTCCTTATAACGAAAATGAAGCAACACGTTGGGAAGATAGATATTGAAAAAAGAAATGCAAAATTTCGCAAAAAAAAAAAATCATTTGCTGCGAAAGCTCTTGTAGGCATCTAATTTTAAATGTATCAAAATATGCATCAAAAAGGCAAAATATGCGCTAAAAACTTGAAAAATGCTGCAAAAAAGCGCTTTTCACTAAATAATGCAAAAATTCTGCAAACGGTAAAATTAACGCAAAAATCGGCTCAGACTTTTCGCTCGCACACGGAAAGTATTTTTTACTAAATCACCAAAAAAGAGGTATGGCTTGAATCAAGAAAATTTTGCATGATTCTCGTCCAAGTTAAAAATTACTTAGTTTTAAGATACATTTGTACATATGTGTGTGTAAATAAATAGTAAATATGGGCATTTCCATTTTGACGTGTCGTGATATTTGTAGCACAAAATGTAAAAAAATTAAATGACGAAGTCAAATTTGTAAAAAGGGTTGTTATATATACAAAGTAATGAAGTAGCTCTACATTCTGAAAAAAAATTACAGTAATCGACGCTAAGGATTTGCAGATATAAGCAAAAATCTGCCCTGGCGTGACGTTAAAAAAACGGAAGTGGGTTTTGATTGCATTTCAAAACTGAAAAATACTGCGAATTGAGCAAGAAGTTTTGTACAAAACCTTTTTTAGTAAACTTTGGACTTATATAGATTTATTTTTCAAGCTATCAAATTTAAAAATCTTTGCTCGTTTTGAGGTAAATATGGGAATTTTCAGCTAAAAGTCTACTTTTTTTAATGTAACGCCAGATTGCAAATAAGGTTGTATTTTCGGACCATGTTGTTCAATCGTTATCCCTTTTGTTGCTAAATGTAGAGCCAGTTGCGCTTTACACCAAAATATAAAAAAGTAAACTATACATATAAAATTTTTTGAGAAACAATTTAAAATACTTCTGGCGTTACGTGACAAAAAGTAGACTTTTCGCTGGAAATGCCCATATGTACCAACGAAATATGTAAATTAAAATCAAGAAATTATTATGGATTTGTTTGTTTTTAGAAACAAAATTGATTACATTAGAATATAAAATTCTTTCCGTGCAATGTTTAGTAAACGAAAGATTTTGAGAAAAAGTTTTCAGACGCAACGCTATAATTTTTCATAGTACCAACTATGTATATGAAAATTAGTGTATGGTAATTTTTTTCAGTTGTCTCAAATCTTGTGCCTTCTCCAAACGCATAAGATTAGCATTTGTTTCGATTTAATTATAACATCACGCGTAAAAAACCACTTTCTACGATGTCAAAATGGATGCAATTAATTTTTAACTTATAAAGATTAACAAAAATTGGTTATCAAAAAAACACTGTTAACAATGTTCAATGTTTTAAACGGCAAAATAAGTATATCGTCCGAAATGATAATTGGCACATACATACATATATTTTCGAAAATGACATTAGTCTGTCAATATCTGGCAACGGTATTGTATACCTATTTTTTTACCCAGCTGTGATAAACCATCCAATCTTGTGGTTTCAACAAGATGGGGCATTACACATACTGCTGGTGCCTCAATGGCCTTGGTAAGGGATTTATTCGGTGAACGCTTAATGTTGCGCACAAGCGATTTTACCTGTGGGCATTGGAAATAAATAGTAGCGATTTTCACCCTTGATAGTAAAGTCCCTTGTAGTCCTTGTGAATCTTATTAATTTAGTTAAAGTACATACTAAGATTTACAACACTACAACAACAAAATGTATTAGACTAAAATTTACTACGCTGTGGATAAGAAATCCAACAAAAAGCTGTAGTAAACACGTTTGTTATATAACCCAAAATAAAAAGGTTGAAGAAACTATATCTGTCTCTTTCCCTCACTCAGCAACTTCATTAATTTACAATACTTACAAAAAATACACTCATGCTTTGTAGTATAAAATCGTATTAAGAAAAGCAGAGTTGTACACTTAATACAAAGAATGAAAACCGCTAGTGTTTGCTATAAAGCCACGAGAAAACGATACAAAAGAACAAAAAGTATGTATTACATATTTGCAAAGCAAAAAATGACCACTATTTTTCAAAGCTAATCAAAAAAAAAAAAAAAATCCTAATAATGAACTTAACTAATAAAAAAAAAATTCCATCTCCGTTTATTTTTGCTTTTTACGGTTTAACCGTACTTATTAACAGACACATAAACATATAATGTTAATTTCACATCTCTGTATCTGTCTATTGCCTTTTGTTTTGTTTTGCTGTTCTTAACAGTGGGGATTACTCACACCATACACAATGTTAATTTTTTCGAACAGCTCTGGGGCAGTGTGACCAGATCTTAGGGAATGTGAAATAATAGAGCTAACATTTTTTTAAGATTTTTGTTTAAAATACTAACTAACAATATGAAATTCTGCTCTTAATTTAATAACTCCAAGTTGTTAATTGAAAAAAAAATATTTTAATTTAAACCAATAATTCAATTTTAATAAATAGTCAGAACCCTGTTCATACTAGTATTGTTACGAATATCACTTTTTAAGACCCAGTTACCTGAAAGTAACATTAATTTTACCATATTGTTAAAAAGTTCTTACTTTTCTATTATTTGTATCTATTTTCTACTAATTAAGACGTTGGCTTAAACAATCTTAACGCGCTGCTCAATTGTGTACCTATGTATGCATGGTTGAATTTATCAAACACTGAAACAAAGAAATGTTAAATTAAGTTGAGCAAAAACATGGCGTTAAGGTGTGACTCACAATTAACATAGTGCATTATGGATGGACCAATCTTTGTATGTAATTTTTTAAAAAATACATAAGTATACAGTACTTTTCGCTTATAGTCCATTCCGCTTAAAGGCTTAAAACGGATTTAAGTCATAACTTTCATATTCACTTGCAGATTTGTTCGAATTTCATATAAATTATTTGTTCTAAGGTCCACTTCGCTTGTAGTCAATTTTCGATTAAAAGCCACATTTTCTTAGCATGCGTATATAATTCTTTATGCAAAAATGTTCGCTACAGTCCACTCTGTTTTTTATATTTGTTTAACCAACTGGCAGCATGTTTTTCTTACTCTTTCTGACATCTATTATAAATTTAATTTAAAGTAAATAAATATACCTATAACTAAATATTTAAAATAAACTTTTCTTTTGTTTAAAAAGAGTGGTTTTATAGAAGAAAATAATTTTTATATACTCCAAAATGTGGATTATACTAGGATTCACTTATTATTCATTAAATGGCTTATAAAAAATGGGTTATAGTCCAAATTCGCTTATTGTCCACAATAATTGTGCAACTATAGTAGTGGACTATAAGCGAAAAGTACTGCATGTACCTACATATGTATGTATATGTAGTTTTAATTAATAAAACCATTAATTCAATTTTTTAAAACAAAGCTAAATTTTTTTTAAATCCTAAATTTAGCAGCAAAAATGCCAAAATGGTTACACTGTTGGGGGGCATACATTTGTCTGTTTATAAATTTTACATACATATATACCACTATACCTAGTACATCTTTTGATATTATTTTTATTGCTTGCTATATTTTCTTATTTCTTCTTTGTTAGTTTTCTTCGTCTTTCTGCTAAAGTATTGGGGCGCTGCTACTGCGTTTCGTGCTGCTATTTCTCCGGTTTTTTTTATATTTTACTTTTTTATTGTTTTTTTTTATTCTATATGTTTTGATATCATAAAACGCATTTTTTGTTAAGCAAATGTTTCAGTCAATTTTAAGCAACCGCATGAGAAAGACGTACATAAATGTTTTCAAACGAAAAAAAAAATAATACAATTTTAGTTGAGGTTCAGTAGATGAAAGTGTTTTGTTCTATTTACTGAATAAAGTTGATTTTTTTTTTGGGGATACAGACAAAATAGAAAATAAAGTCTCACAAAAAGCAAGAACAAAATTATAACAAAAACTTTATAGTAAATTGATTGATAAAAAAGAAAAAGTTATATGTATGTATGTACTATGTACCTACGTTTTAAAATTATATTGGTGGTTTTTTGAGGTGAATAATAAAAAAAGAACCATTTAGTAAGATGTAAAAATTTTTTAAATATTTTAAAATAAAATAGAAAAATTTAAAAGAAATGTGATAAAAAAACCAAAAACAAAAAAAGTAAAAATAAATAGGTACATAAATTAAAAATCTCGATTTTAAAAATATTTAATTAAATGTGTATGTACATACATATGTACCTTTTTATAATTATTATTTATTAATTTTATTCATTCATTACCTACAACCGGATTAATATTTTTAAACAAACAAAATTTCAAATAGGTACCTATCAAGTTTAAAATTTTTTTATATTTATTAACAAAAAACTGGTTTAATTAAAAAAAGTTTTAAACTACCTATAAAGTGTCCCGTGTTCCACCCAAAAACTTTGACAATAATAAATAATAAAAATAGGTACCAAGATAAAGTGCCAACAAATAAAAATTATTTTTTTTAGCCAAAAATTGCAAAAAAAAAAATATAATTACCTACCTAATAATAATAATTAATGTTTAAACGAGATTAAAACAAAAGAACCTCCTAATGGTTTCTTTTATTTTAATATTTTAGATTACGTAAGTTTTACTTTTTTTACTCATTTCACGCCTTTAAAAATAAAAAATATTTATCAAATTTATATTTTTGCCAATTTAATGCAAAAAAAAATTCTCAAATAAAAACGTGCTTAATGTCTAAAAAAAAATGTAGTCGGTCCTACATATTTCGACTTTTAATTTTATTTTTTAGATATTTAAAAATGTTTTATTATAACCCAGTCACATGAATAATAAAAAAATATAATTTATTAAAATACCTACATACATATATGTATACTTTACCAATAATTTGGCTAAGCAAAACAATATTATTTTGCCGGTTTTCATGTTTATTGTTGTTTTTAAATAATTCATTAGTCGCTTAAAGTGTTGACAGGTTTCTGGAAAACGAGAGTGAGAGCGACCGAGAGAAAGAGAGATTTGGTAACAGTGATACATTTGATTACATTTGTTACATTTTTCGTAACTTTTTAGGGCCCGACGTAACATGTAAAGGGTGTTCAGGATGTTAATCTATATAGGTATATAAAAATGAATTTTAAATAAAACCAAACGTTTTCAGAGAATTATCTTAATATTTTTTTTTATTATAAAAGAATCTATGGCAGATATGTGTGAAACAAAATATATGCCAAATGCTCGCCACTACTACGGTGGTATACTTCTATCCGATGCTCCGTATTCTCAATGACTGAGACATAATTGAAGTTATGTACATGTCGTTTATGTGACGAAGTACCTCATCCTTTAGCTCTTGAGTTGTTCTTGGCTTAGTGAAGTACACTTTTTCTTTTAAAAATCCCCAAAGAAACAAATCAACGGTGTCAAATAGCATGATCTTAACAGCCAACTAACATCGCAACGACGTAAGATAACAGTCATTGAATTTCTCGCGCAAAAGAGCCTTTTTTTCGTCCAGGCCCATATCCACAATTTCCACAAGAAGTCGCACGATAACTTTTTGGCCGACATCATTTGCAGCAAACAGTGTTTTCACATTTCATACGGTTTGCTGAAATTTGCGTACATTTCTCCCGATTGTGGATACATTTGGTAGATTATGCTGATCAAAAAAAAAAAAATAAAAAACACGAAGTGCACGAATGTATTTTGCATTGAATGGCCATTTTCATAAAAGGCTTCAACAATCTTAACGCGCTGCTCAGTTGTGTACCTCTCCATGGTTGAATTTGTCGAACACTGAAACAAAAGGCCCAACCGTAATGTGCTTAAGCAAATGTGCGAATACATGTTAATTATAAGAGGCAAACCATATTGAACCTAAAGAAACTTTTTGTAGAGCAATTAGAACGATTATAGTTAGCATGTACAAAATGAAGCAGCTGATTTGCAACGTTACAGTTACTCCCGGCTAACTGAGCCTTAAACCTCATAACATAATTTTAGTCTGGCGGGTTCATGCTTTCTCATGGGTCTCTCTTTTTTTTGTTTTCTATTAATTCACTTATTTTCATTTGTTTGTGTTAATTTTGTTTACAGTTTTTTCGGTCGCCGATCTGTCTGTCAAATTGGCAAATGACAAAAGTTGACTTACCTAAAACATATAAACTTTTATTTGAGTTCCGTTTCCATGTGTTCAAGTTGGGCTGCCATACATAATCGACACATAAAAATGCTTTAAGTTTATTATTCATGATCTAATTGCTAGGACCAAAAAAAGTTCCATGTACATTAAAACATATGTATGTACATATGTATTATAACATAGTATGTATTTATTAACGGCTTATTTCCATTAAAACAAAAATTAAAAACAACAAAAAATTGTAAACATTCTTTTGCAGCTTTTCTGCTAGTCACATGATTTAAATATCTGCTATTTATTTCAACATTTAAAAAAAAAAATACCAAATTTATAAACAAAATATGTATATGATACAAAAATATTCCATTCGAAATCATGCGAAGGCGGTTCAATAAGTCTGCGACTTTTTAATTATAACACAGGATTTTGGATAAAAAATCTTGATATTTTTCAACGTAGGCAGCCTCCTTTGAGCTCTATACACTTTGTCCAACGTTTCACCAATATTTTTTATCCCTTCAGAAAAAACGAGACTTTTTGTCAGCTTGTGAGATAAAACTTCATTATTGAAGTTTTATGACTTAATCCGGAGAATAGGGCGAATGATGGAGCAAATCGTAGCCTAATCCATGGATTTTTTGTCATTGGATGCCTAATGAGCACACAAAATTAACTTATTTCCATATTCCCTTTAAAATAGTTTGCTACCACTGGTTGTCAAACACAAACTTAATGGCGCAGCTTATTATCAAACCTTTTCAGTTAAGAGGCGGGAAATTTAAAAAGTCACGGACTGTTTGACACGCCCTCGTAAAAACTTTCAAAATAATTGGACTGTTTTTCCTATACACAACATCTGCATAAATTTATACATACATACATAAAATCATGTTTATTTTAGATTGCTCTAAAAAAGAAACAACTACAATATACATACATACATAGATAAAAAAACATAAGTATGGATGTTAATTATAAAATGATTTCTTTAAATGTGTTGAAAGAATATTAAATGCTAAGAAAGTGTCAGAAAGTTTTAAACAAAATTATAATGAATCAAAAACATTTGCAGATTGCAAAAAAAAATCACGTAGGTGGTTTTATCTATTGTACAGATATAATATTAAAATAATCAAAAAAAAAAAAAAATTAATCTAAAAAAAGTAGGTACGCTTAAAACATTAAAATTGCTTAAATTTATGTAAACTAAACTTGTTTTGTTCAGAAAGAGCGATTTTTCTTTTAAATGTACGTAATTTTGTTTTTGTTCTTATAAAAACATCTGGCAGCTCTAGGTTGTGGCTTGTTAAATCTAAATCCATCCATTAAAGTGAAATAAATAACAAAAAATATTTATCAAAATCTTATTATTCTGACAATTCTGCTCGATTTATTAAATTTTTTGTACATTTTCTTTCTGTTTTGCGATATTTCTTTGTTTATTTAATTTATTTTTTTGAAGGATATTAGTCACTGTTTATTAAATGATGTTATTTTAACAGTTCTCTCATCGTAATATTAAAATCTCTCTGGCAACTTTATACATTTTGTTTAATACAGTGTTGCCACCTTGTGGGTAAATACCCGAATTTGGTATAATTTTTAATGTCGTGGGTAGAGCGTGGGTAATTTCTCTTATGTGTAATTCAGGTGCAATTAAAAATTATTGCTTCAGATGCCCAAATAAAATCAAGATTAGATATCAGGCATTTATTTCTTTTTAAATATTGTTGATATAAAATGCACAGTCGTCTCAACCAAAGTCTTGGTTTCTTTATAAGAAAAGGGTTTAGTCATTTAATATATATTTTTAAAAGTTCGATAATGAATGTCGCAAGAAGGACTCTTTGATTTGGATAAAGATTTAACAGTTGTACAACTGAATTACGAAAGGGGCAGTTGTATAAAACCCTGTAGCCATTTTGTTAACTAAATAAGGTATAACGGGTATTTTTCAGACCATGAAACACAAAATGGTAGACAACACAAACATATTAATTGGAATCACAGATTAATACACGGCATTACCAATTTAAACTTATTTCAAACAAACAGGCACCGCGCCTGTTCTTGACGAAATGCATTGCAGACGTCCAATTTTGCTCTACTTTTTCGAGCATTTCTGGCTGCATGTCACCAATTAAATGAACAATGTTGAACTCTAAGACGTCAATTTTTACTGGCTTATCAGTATAAGCCAGTGACTTCACAGCTATACGAAAAACAATCAAGAGGTTTCACATAACACGGCCTTGAAATCTAATTGACAGTTTATTTTCTCTTAATCAACGCATCGCCTTTATTTAAAAAAAAATAAAAAGCGTCATTTAAATCAAGAAGTCGTCTATAAGTTGCGAAAATCGATGGCTGATATTCAAAGTAAATTCGGATGATTTTGTGGCATTGTTCAAGCATAAATCTATTCATGATAATGCCCCTGAGCAAGAAGTGAGAGCAGTATGACAGTCCGTTTGACAGCTTACCTTTCGTAAGCTCTATCGGCCTTAAAAAAACACCCATTATAAAGGAATGGCAATGAGCATTTTGAACCTTTTCTAGATATATGCAACCAAATGTGCGAGTTAAACTCATTATTTTAGGAGTTTTATTTTATGTTTTGTTAATAGTTTTAAAATCTTTAATTTTATTTTTGTTAATTTGTTTATGTTGGAAAAAGAGAATGAACTTTAATTATGTTACTTGTTTTAATATTTTATAATTGAAATCAATAATGCTTGTTTTTAAAGTAGAAAATAAATTTTTCAGTCGTTGACAGTTTTTTGAAGAAAACACATCAATTACTAACAGTTTTAAGTTACAATAAAAAACTTAACAGTTTGACTAATATTAATCATCTTTCAATGAGTTTGTAGTGTTTTGCTTCTTTGTAAATGTATTTTTATTAAATAAATCTTCAATTTTATATCAAGTGTTATTTCATTTAAATCGGGTAATTTTGCTTCATCTCGAGTGTAATTTTGAATTTTGGTGGTGGTAACACTGGTTTGATAGTATAATAAAAGCACTTATTTCGTATACTTTTTTTTTTTTTTTTTTTTTTTTTGCAAGTTTGCCCTAAATACAAAGTTTGGATTCACATTAGAAAAGTTTTCTTCAATTCTTTTTAAAACTTTCATTCGTTAGCAAACATCATTAGTTTTTTTTGTTGATGAGCGGGGTTTTATTCATTTTTGACTTTCAAAAAATGATCCTAATTACGAATAAAAATTCCACGGGATTTTTTTCCCTTTGCCCATTTTTGCAAATGAATTTAAAATACGTAAAATGGAAGAAGGAAACATTTTTTTATAGTTCGGTTGATTATTTAAAAGTTATGGTATAAATGCAAGAGGTTTTTGAAAGTTTTTTTTCAGTAATGAACAAAAAAAGTTTATGATTTTTAAATCATCGTAAAAATAAGTTGTAAATTTATCTGGTAAGTCTGTCGACTTAATTATTAACCGAGTTTTGTAAAGTGGTTTTTAAAGTTTTTGTTAAATTATTTAAGAAAATTGTGTTTATTTGTTGGCATATTCCTAACAGTTTGTAATTACTTTAATTTCTCTTTATAATATTTAGTCTGGCGTATTAACTCTTTATTTTTAAGCACGTGTTTTTTTTCTTTGGTATTGTGAAGTTATCTGAAATGCCAAATAATTGTAACTGTTCTATTTTTCAAAATTGTTTTGAAAACAATTTTAAATTAATATATAATTTGACAGGTGGTTTTTGTTATTAACCAAAGAAACAAAAACATGTGTGGCTACCTTTTAACATAAACATAATTCATTTAATTTAATTTAACAAATATATTAAAATTATTACCAGGAAAAAATAAGAAACGTGTGAAATCCAAAAAATTTAGAGAAAACAAATTTCAAAGGCCAAGAAACTGCATAATAAAAACAAACATTAAACATATATCTGAGTCTATACCAGCGTTGCCAGTGGATTTTTCGAAAAAAATACCTACACATGCCAAAAAAAAAATCCGATGTTCCCTACCACGTTGAACAAATTTCCCCTACAAAAATCCCTACGCATTATTGTCATTAAAAAAGAAGAAAAAACATTAGTTAGAAAATATGAATTTTATTCGAATTAAAGCTTTGACAAAAAAATAAATACAAATCAAAAGAAAAATAATACATATGTATGTATGTACTTTTAATAAATTCAATTAAATCTTTCAACATTGAATAATATTCCAGTGGTATAAGAAAGAACCATTGCCATTAGCGACTAGCGAAATGTTTGGCAATTTCACTCTATACCCCAATGGCGCTAGTGATAGTGTGTACCACAGTGTACATACATATCTCTTTCTCCAGGCACCTTAAGCTGTAATTGATGCCCACTATTTGTTAGCTGCTTCGCTAACCCTAAGTTATGTCTATTTCAGCAAGTCTATTTCGTCCAGAATCGCAACGACAAAAATCGTATAATGTGAATGGGCACTAAGATGATCCGTCTCAATCTGTAAGAAATAGATTGGTCTAACTTTTTTGCGGTAAGGTTAAGTTACGGTTACTCCCGGCTAACTGAGCCTTTAACCTTGAACTTGTGAAGATTATTTATTTAGAGCCTATTTCACCAATCATATTTAAATAACAGTTCATATTCTAATATAGGTTTTTATAGCATTTAATATAATTTGACAACGAATTCTAAACATAAATTGATATATAAGGCCCAACTATAATATTTATAAACTGGGGAAATACTGCGTATTTCGATTCAAAAGAAATAATTTACGAGTTCGAACAATTTGTACTGTTTATTACGATTTTCGCAGAGGTTGTATTTTAAAAAAATTGGAAATTTGATGAACACTTTTTGTTCGTAATAGAGATTGGCTGTTAAGAAAGGGATTTTTGTTTTCAATAAAGTATAGAAAACGTCCGTTTATTCGAAACAAATATTACGAAAATCGTAATACACATACAAATTGTTCGAATCCGTAAAGGATTTCTTTCGAATCGAAATACGCGATAACCCCCTGACTTAAGCTACTGACAAAAACAAAAATAAAAAGTGAATTTAGCACATTTAAATGAAACCTTGTTAATTAAATTTTGAATCCCAAGAAAAACCTTGAAAAAGTTCAATCTGTTTCACACTTTGCTTAAGCAAACGCCAGTTTCATAAATTAACCAAAAAGTTTTCTTAAGTTCAATATGGTTCGACACATATGAATCACATGTATTCGCACAATTGCTTAAGCCAACTTAAGCATATTATAGTTGCGCCTGTAAATAGAATTGATGTAATAGGCTCAAAACATTTTAAAATTTAATTTCTTAATGCAAAGTTTAAAACCAGATTTACAAATAAAGCAACAATTTTTTTTTTATTCTTAAACACGCACATTTTTAGTGGTAAAACCTTTTGTTAATTTTGCCTCGATTAATTTTACGTAAAACAATTAATATTTTTAAAACATTTGGTACATTGCTATTAAATCATTAAAAGCATATATTTTCCTTTACATATGTATGTACCTACTTTGTAAACAAATGAGAGGAGAGTTAAAGAAAAAAACAAAATTGTTGATCTCATTGTGAAAGAAGCTTAATGCATTGAACACATAGACGACAACACTATTTTTTTTGACACCAACACAAATGCCCTGCTGGTTACACGACTACTTTTGTCGCTCTAGCCGACTTAGAATAATTTCTTAATGCCTAAAAAATTTTATAATGTTGTAGGTCAGTTTTTGTAAAAAAACGTTTTTTTGGTTTTCTGGGGTAAGAAATTGTAGAATTTTTATTATATTATAAAGTTTTTTTTTTATCTTTTACACTAATATTATTTTATATAGTATTTCAAAAAGTTGAGCAGCCAAACTTAAGATAAATATTAATGAAATTTTTTATTGATTTTTGTGTCTAAGTGGAAAATTTGTTTACCGATTAAAAAAATATGTGTTTATGAAATTTACAACTAAATGAACTTTTTTTTTGTAATAAAATTTTTTATTTAAAAATAAAATTCCGTATCATTTAAATTGTATAGATAATGTGAAAAATTGTATAAAATATTTAATTAACAGATGTTGTACACAAAGAAAAATAAAAAGAAAGTTAAGTAAATGAAATAAATTTTTGGGATGCACTTTTCTTCTTTGAAGGAAGAAAGGCTTACCTATCAGGCATGCCTTCTTCCATCCTTTGCTTAAAGAAATTATTAATCAGAAGTCCTGTGTTTTTCCCCGAAGCAAAAAATGTTCAACGAAAATCAAGTTTTTTAAGCATTTCTTAGCAATAGTTTTTAAATCATATCTTCAAGTCTTGAAAGTTGTACGTTTTGCCAATAACAATTTCCACCAATTTATCGAATGTATATCGATTTCTAGATATCCTGTACAGTGTGTAATGTTCTTTCGGTGAAGACAAATCGGCGCCCCTAACAATTCGTAATCGTGATTTTATGTCGTTTCCCCTTCTCTAAGATATGAGGGCACATTTAATGCTGACTTCATTAAATTAAATTAATTTCAGGATTATATTTCTACTTGCCTAAAAATGGCATTAAGTCCATTTTTTTTTGTAAATTTAGCGGTGCCTTGACTATGACTAAGTTTTAGATATATCGCGCCTAAATGGCGATTGGACTTAATTTTTGTTCAATCGTGGTTTCGATTTACATGAGCACCTGCAAATGGCCGGCCTTATCTCATGGTGGATCTGAACCACATTTTGATTTATATATAGCACTTACTAAATGCACCCGAATATGCGAGAATCATATTTCATACACAGGTTGCAATTTGAGAGTATGACCGCCAAATCACGTTCTCCGACTTGTTAAGGAGCTGGAACTTTTTAGCATCCACTGCTAATCTGATTTAAGGCAGTGTAAGTTTTGATAGCAACAGAACCTGAGGATGATTTAAACATGGCAACAAGTGCTCTTCTCTTAACAGGAGCCCCCTACGAATAATGACATCCCGTCTTTACCCGCTATGTGGGTACTCCTTCAAAGAAGGACAAGACATTCTTCCGATCCCTTCGGAATTCAGGAAGCATTTATTGGCAAGTATACTAACGGAGACCTCACCAATTGTAAGACAAGCTGCTGGCCGGGGGTTACTAACTCCCGAGGTACCAACAGTTAAGTACGGAGGTAAACTCCGGTCTCTTGAATCATTAGAACCCAAAGAGCACTGCCATTTCGGATAGTTGGCGCACCTTATTGCCCCAGCATATATTTTCAATGTCAGAGGAAAGAATATCGACGCAATAGTAAACTGGCATGCTCCTAAAGCCCGCTACCATTTCTCTGTTCCTTCTCCATTGAAGGACTACGACCAATATCTCGAGGTGTAACAAACATCAGCACAAACACATAATAACCTCTCCATTATTGTTGTGTGGGTGTTACAATAGATTTAAATTAATTAAATGTTATTTTACCATATGGCAATACATAATAATTTTAAACACATACATATGTACCCACCGTATTGAGGGATTCACAAGGTAGTCATAAAGTTGTAAAATCATATCGTTACTTTAATATAGAAAAACCCTAATATTTTCCTTACTTTACAGGAGAAGGAAACAACTTAATAAAAATTATAGTCTTGCAGTCACAATTTTTTTTAAAAGCAGTTTTTTGTTCAATTCTCTTAGCAATTTAATAAAAAACTGGTTTTAAAAAAAATCGCGACTACAAGACTATAATTTTTATTAAGTTTTTTCCTTCTCCTGTAAAGTAAGGAAAATATTAGTTAGGGCTTTTCTATATTAAAGTAACGATATGTATTAAAATAATTAATGTAAATAAGCCACCGGGGTAGTTTTACTACCGTGTGTGATTAATAGAGCAAAAATTGTTCGCTTACAAATTTATCTCGTGTGTTCAGGACCATTGAATAAAACCAATTTGTGTTTCGTTTTTTATCAAAAAAATGTATATCTTTAACTAAATCCTTTGCAAGTTTGCGTCGTAATTTTGAGGGATTGGAGATGATTTGTGAAAAAGCGTGCGTGCCAACAAAAATTTTGTTAGTGAGCGTGCGTGGTCATAAGTCTAGGTTGATGAGCATCAACTTTTGCTGCTCAATTTCTCTTTTCTAATTGCCAATTTGATCACAGGCAGCAATCTGTTTCAACTTTTTTCGGTTATAAAAGCTTCAAAACAACAATAAGTTTATTCACAGCGAGAAACAACGAGAAACCAACAACAAAGAAAAGCACCATTTTTTCTGTCTCCTAAAAACCCAAAAATTTAACGTGTAAACCTAGACTATGGGCTAATAAATCAGCGCAAGTTCAACTGTCTTTTTGTTTTAAATGTGTTTACACCCGCAAATCTATAAATCAGTTAAGCTGAAGGTCCACACCATGCGTTTATGCATCTGGCAACAAAGTAGAATCAGCGTAATTGTATGTGACAAGTTGCACAGCAAAACGCATAGAATGCATACACTTATCAACGCATCAAAGTAGGTTTACTTTCTACTTTTGTATCCGTCGAATGAGCGGTTTTATTTTCTATGTTGTCGATAAATATGTTTGTGTGGTGGATTCCTTTTTCCTTTTTTTTTGTATAAAAAAAAGTATTTAATAAAAGAAAAAGCTTTCGTTAAAAAGATTGCAATAACTTTCAAGAAAAAAATTCAGAAAAATTTATTTTATATACAATTTGTATATTTTGTATTCTATTTATCGATTTGTATTGTATGAATGCCATAAATTCTTTTTAAATCTCAACTTCAGTTTTACTTTTTGCCAAAATTTTTTTTCTTTGATAACAATTTTAACACAACAGCTGATCCACGAACAAAATAATATGGCGCATAAAACGCATTGCATGCAACTTGAATTTAGAAACGCATTGAATGCACAAAAAGTATCACGCATGGCGTGGGCTATCAGCTTTAATATATTAACCATCCCTAAACGCATAAAATTTTACGCTATACCCTTTGTACACTTGCGTACATTTCGGAGGAACGCATGGAAGAAGTTGAAAATGTGAAATACGCGTTCACACTTGAAACATCTAACATTTACTACCAATAAAAAATTTCACTATGTTACTTATTAATCGGCCTTTTTCTTGAATTTGTTTATATTTTCTTAGAATTTATCTAAACAGGCTTTCAACGTTTCGTTGGTATTTTCCAACTTCATCTGGGATTTTCAGTTTATTAAATATTCAATCTTTGTTAGATTGACATTTTATAATAAAAAACACACAAGTTTTACAACATAAAACACGAAGTTGTTTAAAATTATTTAAAAATAAAAAAGTAATTAAATATCACAGGTTGTTATTGCTAATGTATCACAGTTGAACTTAAAACTCCATTCACCATTTCTGGAAAAAAACTTAATATTTTTTAAATACTTTTTTTTCTACAAAAGTGCCAAAAATTTAAAAGATAATACCAATTTTAAATTCATTTTGTTTTACAATACCAAAACAATTAAGCAAAAAGAGGCTTGCAAACAAAAAAAAGAAAGACTTGAGAAATGGCAACGCTGCTTTCAAAGCCATTCTATTACCATGTTCACACGGACAGCAATATTCGTGTTTCGCTCTCTTATTCCTGTTTCGCGCCACAAACATGATTGAAACGACTTGTTTTCCCATACAAAATTTTGAGAGCGAAACAGGTCGTTTCATTTTGAAACAGGCTGCGAAACAGGAAAAATGTACTATCATCTCCAACTTTGATAACAGTTATCGTTAGTTTATCTGAACTAGCTCACAAAAAATATCAAAACAAAGAAAAAACAAAATAAAAATTTATTTTTAATAAAATAAAGTGATAATTATAATACCTTAATATTAATAAAAGTATTAAATAATTTATTCTTAAGTTTTATTTGCTTTTTATCTATTTAAAAAAAATCACACTAACAACACAAAAAAAAATGTTAAAATGAAACAGGAATAAATCGTATGAACAGCATGTTTGGCAATCAAGTTTCAGAGAGCGAAACCAGTGGTTTCTATCGTCGTATGAACATAGCATATCAGTGATGCCACAATAATAATAGAATTTATTGCCACTTTTCTAGTGATGACACTAAAATAATCGGAAGATGTAGAATGGAATACAAGGAAATATGAACATTTTGTAAAGATGTTGAAAATTTAGATTTTTAGCCCAATGTATTTCTTATGGGAAAATTTCAACATCTTCGTAAATTAATGTTAGATGTTAAATGTTGACAAGTGTGAAAAGGCTATTAAAAAACCAATGCAAACTTAATAAATTTGACAACATTTATCGTAGTGCTGCCACATTATTTTTTTTTAACTGCATATTATATAGGGGGCACTGAATTGCAGCTGTTGAGTTTAAACAACGTACATATAAATTTAAGTTTAGTTCAACTAAACGAGCGTTTTAGCAATAACTGATTTATTAGCCATAAGAATTTGGAAATTCCTCATGAGTGAGTGTATGTTATTGGATTTTTTTTTCTGTGTAATCGTGAGTCAAACCCCCAGTCACGCGCACAGCTCTAAACAAAACCACACTAAAGAAAAGCAAAGAATAACCGCAAAGATATATCAAGAAAACAAAATATACTTAATAAAAAAAGTAAACTTTTTCTTCTTGTTTCTGTATTATTATTTTAAATTCTAAAAACTGCGCATTAAAAAATAAATTCTTTCTTTTTTCCATGTTTTGTTATTTTTATAAAGTTTTGTTTTTTTTACAAAAACTGTTTGTTGTTTTAACCGAAATTGTAGGCTGTTTTTGTACACTTCAAAAGCATGGATGACGTTTTACACACAAAAAAAGTAACTACAAAAAAGCTAATAATTTTAGAGAAAATAACTTTTTGATACAGCTGTGCATACATATCAACACCTAAAAAGAACCACTCTATACAACAATCGAAAATCATGTCGTCCCCTCAAATTTAAAATATCTTTACCGACAAAAAATTCGAAATCGACTTTTTTTTATTGATTATGATCTATTTTAGGTTATGAGATACATTTCATAATCAATTAATAAATCGATTTTAATTTTGTCACTTACGGCCTTTAAAACTTAAGGTAACGATACACAAAAAAATATTTGATTAATAACTGTTAATTAGAATAGACAAATATTTAAACAAAAAATTAATTTAACGTAATTTGCTAAAAATTTTAAAAACTTTTAAGAAACTTTTATGTTAAATATATTCTCGTTCTTTTTGCTGTGTCTTAAAAACTCACAAGATATGTACCTGCTTTTTATTTCTTTTTGCTTATTGCGTTTTCTTTTCTGAGTAAAATTCTTCATTTGTTCTGCCTTTTACATTTTTGTATGTTCTTTTCTGGAAAACATGTGTTATTTTAAAAGTGTAAAGCGTTCTTTTCTCCCTTTAATATTAAAAAAAAATGCTACATGTTCGACACTAATTTTAATTAAAGGGGCACGAGTGAAGCACTAGATCAAGGCGAATTCAGTACAAGGTGGTTTCAAGTTTCGAGCCATAAACACTAACAATGCAATACAAAAAACATCTGTTGTTTCTGTTGGCTTGATTTTACCTTGCGCTAATTGTACTTTATTGTTTAATGCCGAAATTTGTGTTCTTTTGTAAACGTAAAATATGAAACACTTCTTAAAAATTAGGGGAGCATTTAAAAATGTTGCCAAATCACATGTAACACTTCTGCAACACTTTTTTTTAGAAAAGAAAACGCCATTTGTGTTTCCCACATCTGCAAATCTAAAGTTAAAAATTCATGTGTATGTAGACTATTTTTTTATTTATGAATACAACTTTAGCAATTTTGGCTTATACATATTTGGTTAATTAACCATTAATAAATTTTTATGAATACGGCTGTAAATGTTTAAACAGAATTTTTTATATTTTACTTTAGTCTGTCTATTTTACCAAATTTCGACTGGGTGGGTCTTTTAAACAAACTTAAAATATTAAAATTTTAAAATGTTTATTTTTTTTTTTTTTACTAAAAGAACATTAAATTTCTATTTGAATTTATTATACTATTAGAATGTTTTCCGTTTTAATTACAAAATTTTAACAACACAGGTCATAAAATTTTATTGTTTTTTTTAATTAATTTTTAAAAACTATATTCATACAAATGTTTTAAACACATATTCAAAATTAAACAACTTTTAAGGGTTTAATTTGCTTAAATATTAACAATATTTAACTTTGGACCAAAATAATAGAATATCCAAAGTTTAATATTAAATAAATACTTTAAATAATATTGGTCGCTAAAAATATTAATATTATTGCGAGTTTAACCAGTAAAATACAAAATAAGGTAGAGTATTAAGCTCTGGCAACATTTTAATCGTAAAGACTTTTATCAGCATTTCATTATGTTTTCTTTCTTCTTGTGCGCAATCATCGTGCTTTTAATAGATTTTTGGTAATTTTCAAAACTATCATTTACTATTTTATTTACTTTTTCTTTAAAACATTAACCACTGGGTGGCAATGTACGCGTTTACCGAACGCCCTCGTGTGTGAGAGGCACCTTCACACACAGGTACCAATTTCAGTGTATTATACAAAATTATACACTTGCCTCTCGTTAAGGATCTGGAGCTATTTAACCTCTACTGCTTTTGTAGAACCTAGGGATATCCTCCCTCAAGCCGAACTCGTCTACAAGTGGTGAAAAATCAGGTTTTTATTTTAATTTCCAGGAATTTTTTTATCACAAAGTGCTGCCAGTTTATTTGTTTCAAATCCCGCGAAGCCCTACGCTTGTCTGTAGGAAAGAAACCAGAGTCTCTGGCGGGAATCGAACCCGCAACCCCGGTGCTGATAGACTAGCTCACTACTAGCTGGCCTGCAGGGCACTCTGCTTTATAATTCTATAGCTTTTATAGCCAATTTCACCCAACAATTATGATTAAGCTTTGAATACATATTTCACAAGGAAGTTGTAAAGTCATATGTCTTATAAAATATTAAAAAGAAATATATATGACTGCTGTGGGCAAACGCTTATAATTTAGGGTTCTAATGTACAGTTGCGACAAAATAATGAACACAGCATTCATATTTTTATTTTATTTCAAACACAACAAAATTTTTTTTAAACAATTGTAAAATTTTATTTATGACATTATGACGATATGACTTGATAGCACACCTTGTGAAAAGCCCAATTGTAATTTTTGACAAGAAAGATTCAATAAAAAAAATCAATTATAACTGTCAAAAACATTTTGTTAACTGGAAGTTAAAGTCATCGTTTTTTTAACTGAACTGGGTGAAACTGGCAGTTAAACTTATGAAAAATACTGTTTTTAATAAATTACAAACATTTAAATATAATATTTTTTTTTTAGTTTAAATTTAAATTCATATTTTAATTTTATTGTTCATCTATAAAAAAAAATGTTGTTTAATTAAACTTTTCTTGACCCAATTTTTCTGGGTTTTTCCGTTTTTTTTTTTCTTAAACAATTATTGTTAATATTAATCAATCAAACTCTTTGTTTCATTATTTTTTTTTTTTGTTAACTACAAAAAATTTTGTTTTTAATTTTCTTCTTAACAATAAATTAATTTATACAGCAACCCAAAGTTCAGTTTACAGAACACAAGTCAATTTGCATTAATCATAAACAAATGTAAATTATTGTTTATAAATAATGAACAAATTTAAATTTATGCAAAAATAAATTTGCAAATAAAAAAAAGTGTTTTTATACCCAATTACAGTTTAGATATTAAAATAAACAATTAAGAAATAAAGTTTTATTTAAATTAACACTTAAAAGTTTACTTAGTTTTCAAAATTATTCACGCCTGTCGTAAATAAAAAGGGAATACTTTTTTCCTCGAAATTTAACTTTCCCCATACATTTATTATGGGAAAGGGAACAAATTTCGAGGGAAATTTGATTTAAAATAAAGATAATGATTAATAGAAAGAATGGAAGAAAATAACGTTAAATGAAAATGTGGAATTAAAAGTTTAAATTGTGATATGAGATTTATACATGTTTGTAGTTTGAATACGTTAAGAAAATAAAAGAAGGGTTTTTAAATTTTGAAATCTTTTTCTTTAAATTTGCTAAAAGTTAAACCCCCAGTTGGCTGACCGTACAGTAAAAAATTAAGAAAAATCAGTTTTCTATAGATTTAGACGTTACGGTTAAGTTACATCTTACTGCTAAAGGCTAGCTTACACTATTATACTTTGTTTTAATACATGTCAAAAACTCAAGTAATATGTAAAAGTTTGAAAGTGTGAATGCATGTGTGGTGAAAATGACAAGTAGTATGAAAAAAAGTTTGACATCTCGTTTTTTGAAAAATGTCTAAACAATAATACTTTTCATTGGATCATGGTTGCATTTCATTCATGTGTGATGGTGTGAACACAAACTTTCATGTTAAATTAGATTTTTTGACAGTCGCAAAAAATTCATTAGTCTGCTTTCACACGTTTCATCTTTTGATGCTCAACTCTTATGTTTTATGGTGAGAAAGGATAGAAGAAAGGGGGCTAGTACGGAGATGCCTGTACTCGGTCAGTACGCTTTGTGTTTTTATTCGTTGGTATATTCACAACGATGGCTGCAAAATGTTGTTGTTTTCTACCGAAAAAAGTTGAAACCGATTGCTGCGTGTGATTATATTGGCATCTTTAAAAGGGAATTGAAAACAAGTGGAGCATCAAAAGATTAAACGTGCAAATTCAGACTTAGATTTCTATCTCACAAAGTATTATGGAATACGTACATAAGTCTTGCGAGATAGTGTTAACTAGCCTTAACTATAATTCTTCTAATTGCTTTATATACGATAAAACTAAGCAGCTGATTTGTAACGTTACACTAAAGCGGCCCATACACTTGCAATATTATTGTATATAATATTCGCCATATTATTTCCAATTTGTTCTTTATTATGCAATAAGTCACACAATGGTTTCATTCATTCAATAAAAAGATGAACATAACCTATAGGAATAACATAAAGAGCATTGTACAATGTTGCCAACACATTTCACTTTCTTTTCGTTGTGCAATAGAAATCAAAAGTCTTTTGATTGTTGCCAATGTATTGTGCCATCTTCGAATATCGCATACACATTGGCGATATAATTGTACAATACGTAAAATTGAACAATTTTATTGCATGTGTATGATCCGCTTAACAGTCAGCTAACTGTTGCTTAAGTTTGGTTTAAATTGATTATTGATTTGTTTAAAGTTTTAAAAAGCAGTACTCACTTCGAAATATATCAGAAATGCACAAAATTCCATTTAATCAGTCCGATTTCTTTCATATTTTACAAATGTGCAAAAATTGTATAACATTTATAAAGATTTTACGCTAATTTAACTTTTTTCAACAATACTAATTTTTTCAACAATATTTCTTTTCTTTATTTACCTTTTTAAAACACAATTGAATCCTGTTTTTTTATACAAACTACCTATCTGGCAGCTCTGTTTGCAGCAAGTGGCTTATATGGTAACCTGTTTGTTACATACACACACACCACTAAATGTATGAGAATGCATGCATTATTTGTCAAGTTGTTGTTGTTTACTTATGTAAAATACTAGGAAAAAGAAGGCTTGGCACTTTTAAATACAATTAAATATGTAATACGTATAAAAAAATGAAAAAAAAATCCTATTAATTTTCTAAAAATAATAGACACGCCACCATAAAACCATAAATAAATAAACAAAACAATTAATATAAAACACGTATGCAAAAGAATATTTCACTAATAACTTGATATTGTTATTGTCATACTGACATTTTGACAGATGCAAGAATATTCTTTATGGGTTGTTATTGTTTTAATGCGGCTGGCTTATTAAATACCGTAAGTTTGTTATTGTTTTTTTATCTAGGCATTTTATTGAATTGTTGTTTGCTGGAAAATATGAATTGTTGTTGGTTTTTAAGCGTTTTGTTAATGAAAACGATTTTTTTTGTAAAGCCATGCGCAAATTTGTTTACAAACAACACAAAGATTTATTTATTGTTTACCTATGATAGCAAAATTTTTCTTTTTGTATAAAAAGGTATATTTACTGTAAAATTATAAAAAAAGGTCATAGGGTACCTTAATAAAATTTGCATATTAATATTGTTAAATTGCAATTAAGATTATTAATTAGCTTCTAATTTGGTAAAAAATTTTAAAATATTTAGATAGGTAGGTACATTTCTCTTAAAAAATTATTTAAAAAAAAAATTTGTAAATTTCCTGTAATTTTAATGAAATTTCATTATTTTTTTTATAGAATAAAACTCATTTTAATTGCTAATATTTATACATACTTTGTTTACATTTATTTACAAAAGTCTGACATCTTATTAAAATAGTTTTCCACTGTTAACAATTTTCTATTTCGGAGGAACGCATGGAAGATGTTGAAAATGTAAACAGGCATTCACACTTGAAACCTCCCTCTTACATCTTCTATCAATCAAACATGGCACCATTTCTGAAAAAAAAACTTTATAGGTATTTTTGAATATTTTTATTTTCTACAAAGGGGCCAAAATGCATTTGAAATTCATTTTGTTTAATAATAATAAAAAAAAAATATTTAACAGAAAAAAGGCTTGCAAAAAAGAAAAAACTTGACAAATGGTAACGCTGATTTCAAAACAAATGCCATTTTGTCAGTGATGCGACAATAATACTAGGATTTTCTGCCACTTTCCCAAGGGATGACACTAAAATAATCGGAAGATGTTAAATAAAATACAAGGAGATGAAGATTCATAAAACAAATTTCAATTTAATAATTGTTTACAAAACAAATTTTCTATAAAAAATTTCCTGTGTTAATGTTTGTTAAATTTATTAAACGTTTATGAATACGGGGGGTTATTTTTAGCTCTATGTGTTTCTTATGGTAAAATTTTAACATCTTCGCAAATTCATGGTAGATATTTGATGTTGACAAGTGTCAAAGGGCTATTAGAAATCTATACTAATAAGTTAGGTTAAGAAGGGTAATGTGACTAAGGGCACACCTCCACCCGGAGACCAATGCCGTCCATTGTGAATGCTATACTAATAAACACAAAAAGTTTTGGCTAATTTAGTGCAAAAGTTTGTAATATAAAGAAAGTTTTTTTAAAACTTTTCATTCAAAACTTGTATTACGGATTGAATTTTTTGTTTACGACTAGGAGAGTTGGCATATTTAACAACCAAGAAAAAATAAAGTATATTAATATTTTAAAGGGAAGTTTTAACAACACTAACATTGCTGAATGCACCAATACCATGCACAATTATTAAGATGCAGGAGCGCGGCGCGGGTAATGCGAGTACTAAAAATTGGTTATTTTTGCGTTAGAGAAAAAGTAAAAAAAATTAAAATAAAGTTCACAACTACACATTAAAAAAATAGTAACCAAAACGGCAACGTTTGATAACAAACACATATCTGTAGTAACAGTAGGTATGCGTCACGCATTTGATTTTCTGGTGTCAACATCTCACGTATTTTTTAATTGTTGTTGCCAGATTGTGTAGGTGTTAATCTGTATTCATTTAAAAGCCAATATTACCTTGTTATTTTTAGTTTCTGTGCATTTTTTACAATTCTTGTGATAATTTCCGCATCATTAATTTTTGTTAAAAGAAATTTGTTGTATGTTTTGTTTCATTTTATTTTTCTTATTTTTTTCTCTGTTTTTTTTTATATTCTTTTTAAAACACTAATTAGAAAATATTTAATTGAATTTATTTTAAATGTTTTCAAAATAGCAAAAATTTACAAGTAAAATGAGAAGAATGTAAAAAAAAAATTCAAATTCTTTGACTTCCTTCCTTATTTAAGCGTTTTTTTTTTTTTGCAATTTTGTGTTTGTAAAATGAAATAATGAGCTGTTATTATTGTTATACAGGGTGGCCCAAAATTAACGAAGGAGTTTGAATTCGTTATAATTTTTTATTTAAGAAATAATTATTAGTTTTTTTTATTTTTAGTTTAGTTATGAAAAATAACATCTCGCAAGTGGTGGCCTTTTTCTGATTCGCAAATTCGTGCTCTTTCCAACACATTTTCCATAACCCCCGTGTTTATTGAAAAAAAAACAAGGACCAATTATCCTTTCCGATGAAACACCGCACCAAACCGTAAACTTAGGTGGGTGTAATTCTCGCTGTTGAACTACTCTCGGATTTTCCGCAGCCCATATCCTGCAGTTTTACTTATTAGCGAACTTACTTAATTGGAAATGGGCTTCGTCGCGCTCATAATTAAATTATGAATAAAATTGTGATTTAATAAAGCTCAACAATTTGGGCAAGTTTTTCAATTGTGTACTGCTCCATTTTAAATTCCCCAAGTCTTCTTTACAAAATACTGAAAAGAAAAGAAAAACAAATTATAATAAAAATGTTACAGGCAATTCAAACCCCTTCAGTAATTTTGGACTACCCTGTATATACTTATTTTCTGACACAACGTAAAATAGTTTGTGTTTTATTTCAAAACAAAATACAATTTTTAAAAAAGAAAACCTTGAAATTTTAGCAAAATAAATAAAATGTAAGAAAATCTGGGTAATACAACACGTTTTTTTAATTTGTAATAAAAATAAATTAATTTAAAACTACCTACTAATTGTCGAATATTTTTTAAAAACGTTTTTAAAAATTACGTTACTGATAGATCTTTGCAAAAAATATAAACGACATCCCCTATTTCTGTAGGGTGAAGGTAATTATCTATAAACATTTAAAATTTTTATTTTCTAACAAGTCGTTATCCTTGAATTATAAACAAATTTTTTATTTAATTCACAACACATTTCTATACACATGCACATACAGTGCGAGTTCGTTTTTCGCAACTTTTATCGAAAAACTTTATTTTTTAAGCAAACAAATTGATCAAGCTTTACTCAAACATACATTTTAAAAAATCGTATACATATGTTAAAATAACACAAAAAACTAACTGTAAAAAACAGTATTTTTTTTAAAAATAGTGAAATTATCAGAAGGTGTTAAATAGAAAAGATGTGTGTGTTTATGTGTTAAGTACATAGCAGGCAAACATTTTTGCGACAGCTCTAACCGCTGAGAAATGTTGTTGAAATGCGATCCTTCGGTCAATGGCTATTATTACAACTTGGCGTTAATGGCCCTTAATATGATAAAACAAAGTTTCTGAACAAGAAATACAATACCGGGAGTTCAGTGTAAGGCTTGCAAATGTGCAAATGCAAAATAGCATAGCTTATTTGTTTATTCCAACAACAAAATACACAGAGTTTCCGTTGGATTTCATAAAACAGAAACGATATTTCGCTTTTGCTCTTTTGCAAGCCTAATACTGAACTCCGCTAATAATTAAGAATATTTTAAATTAATTTAAAAAAAATTAAGTTGCACTTATTGAGAGTATTTCTAAAAATAGTTGTAGCTTAAAAAGACTGTAATGTAAAAATAATGCCTGTTGCGAAAATAGAGTTCGCACTGTATGTATAACTTAAATTATTTTTACTAACATTTTTTAACTTTTAAGTAAACAGCCACTTTTGTTTTGCAAAAAAATTAATGAAACAACCGGATTAAGATCTGTTTTATATGGTTTTGTTTGTTTCATAGAAAAAAAACTGCAGAAGAAGCTTTTAAAAAAAATTCTCTAAAAATTTCGTACGTAGCAACAACAACAAATTAAACATAATTTTTACGAACATTATCATAGAGTTAGATTTTTTTGACAGCTAAGTTAGAATTTTTTTCACTTTCTGTTCTAAACGTCTTCTATGTTTTCTGATGTCATTTTGCCAGCCCCAATCGCTTATGTCAATACATTTTTTCTTGAGTTCTTTCAAATGATTTTTTTTTTTGTTCACATATTACAAATAAAAATTTATAAGTTCAAGGTTGGAAATTTTACTCACTGAAATAAATGGGGGCTCAATACACCGAACAGGTAAAAATTATAAAGCAAGTGCCTTTCAATTTTAAGTGTATTTTATAATTAAAATTTTTTTTAATATGTACAACAAAAAAAAACTGTTTCAAGTTGTTAATAAATTTAACAAAATAAAGTTAAAATGCTTAAAATCTTTTTCTGTTAATTTCGTAAAATATTCGGTTTGTTTTTATATCCTTCACCACAGGTGGTATATTTTGGGTCCTTGTGAGGATTGAAGTTGATTTAACGATGTCCGCCTGTCAGTGTTGGCAATTCATGTACATCAAAATAAATTAATATTGTACTATTTTATTATAAGAAGAATGAATGTAAAGTTTTTTTTTTGTTTGGGCTTCTTAAGTTAATGCATTGATTTTAATACGAACATAGGTGGTAAACAGAAGTGTGCAAAAGGCAAGGAAGCACTTTATCAAGCTTCAAAAGTTACTACTGTAGATGAAGGGAATTTTAAAATTGTGCAAGATGAAAAGATGGCTAAATAAACATACGCAAAATGCATTTTTCGGAAAAAGAAGGTTGTAAAATCAATGCTTATAAAACTTTAAAACTCCATAGCTCGATAGCAACACATATTATCTATTCTTCTTTTTTGATTTTTTCATTTTGTTTTAAATCTTCTATTTCTTATTTCAGCTTATTTTTTTTTAAATTCACTCCTCTTTAATAACCAACATTTCCAATTTTATTTTCTTCATTTTTTTAATTCAGCTTGATTAGCCCAAGCATCTCTTGATGTTTGTTTTCTATCCGTGTAAAGAGCATTGTGTTTCTGCGTTTTTAGTTACATCGGTAAATGTGTATACCATTTACTTGTTGCGGGCTGCTCTTCAATTAAGATGTAATCCATAGGTCGTTCATCAAGTAAATACTCTTCATCTAGTGTTATAAAAAAGCCTGTACAAGAACATGCAATTGTGTTCACAATTTTACTTACTTTCTTCAGTTAAGAAGTCATCATCGAACATGGACTCATTGCCAGCAATCTGTTCTTCCTGCACAATTTTTTATCTACACAAGTTACTTTGGAAGCTGCTTTTGCAACGCCACCTGTTCGATGAAGTTCTTCCTTGTCTTTTGCATAGTTCTGTTTAGCACTTTATTTAAGGTTTTCATATTTAGTTTTTAATGTTTTATGTGAACGGTAATTATCAAAAGCTTCACTTCACTTTCCAGTCAGCAATACACATTTTCTGCCGAACACGTTCTGTCGATTTTTTTGCATTCAATGGTGGCTTTGTTTTTTTTCACCAAATTAATTAAGTCTGGTTTCACATTATGAAAGTTTTCTTTCAGAAAGTTTGAGTTTATCGGTGAGAGGGGAAGAGAATATGCTCTTTTCTTTCCTCTCTCACCCATAAACTCAGACTTTCTGAAAGAAAACTTTCAAAGTGTGATCCCAGACTTAGTACTTTATTTCTTTTGTTGTAAAGTTTGAGGAACATTTAACTTGCGACATTTTTTGTTTGTTAATAATTTATTTTTTTAATATAAAAAACTAAATTTGCGATGTACACTTGTTCGCTTATTTAAAAAAAAAAAAGTTTGATTTGGTTTTTTTAATCAAAATTTATGGTGCTACCATATTTTCAAGTAAATAAAAAAGATGATGCCACTAGATTAATTCTCAAAATGTCAGTTCTTAAACTCCTACTGAAAAAGAGAAAGGTAGATTAGAGCCAGTTTATGTTTCTTTTCAGTTTAAATAATAAGCCGTTAATCCAGGTCTAACCAACATCCAAAAAGCTAGCTCTTAGTGCCCTTTTAGACTGGCAAAGTTTACCTTGACAAAGTTTGTTGAATTTTTTTTTTTAACTTTGTTTGGTGTTTAGACACACAAAGTTTTATTTGACAAAGTAAATCTAATGAAACTTAAGAAGCTTTTAGTTTAAAAATTCCATCTTCCATATTAATGATAATTTTTAAGCAAAGTATGTATATGTATATAAATGTTTAAGAATACCTAATAAAAGCTGTTTCAACATTATTTAAATAACAATTCCATTAAGAATTACTTTAGAAAAATCCATATTTTTCAATGAGTTTTTTTAAAAAGAATTTTCTCAAAATATCTTCTATATTAAATTGATATCAAAAAATATTAAATTAATATTAAATATTAAATTGAAAGCCCTTGAGATTTCCTATGACGTATATGCTTTATAGCACCCAAACTAAAATCTTCTTGCCCAAAATTTATTAACCACTAATATTAGAATTTAATTATTTTCAATGAAACTTCTTTATTTGGATGGACTTTTTACTTATTTTTATTTACTAGAAATTAAATGCATTTATAATGTGTTTTTTAGAAAAATTTTTACGGAAAATATAACTGAACACAATTTAAACCCATTTAATTTTGTACAAATATGGCAATTCGTCAGCTCAATATAAAAAACCTTAAACTTTCCATTTTTAAAAAGCTCAACGCTTTTTGGTAACATTGGTATCCCGCGGGATCACAATTTTGAGAACGGGAACAAACCTTTTGATAGAAATTTAGAAACCACCAAGTCAAAGTTGAAAAGTAAGCCTATGGTTATTGTTGAAGCCGCTTAAACTGTAAAACGGATAAGACGCCAAGCTATTGAACAATGCGAAATGAAAATCGCATAATAGACCAACAAACAAAGCTGGGGTCTAATAACCGCATTCGATACTATCGTATCGAATAAACTATCGAATGTTTTTGCATACGATACACACTGACGTATCGAATGAAAATTCGAGAAATGTAATGTCGAGTTACTCGATATCGAATGCTTTTATTTCAAGTTCAATAAATTTCATTCTATATAGAGATTCATGGCACCAAAATAAATAATTTCGATCAATTTTGCTCGATATCGTATGCGGTGATTAGACCCCTGGCTAGAATGCCCTAAAAAATAAAGGTAATGACGCGACAGCTGTTTTCAGAGCAGTTTTACGAATTCTAAAAAATAACAAGCCCTATCACCAATAAGCTCACGAATTGCTGCAATTAAAATTGCAAGTCTGGACGATGACTAATACCATGTTCACATGGACAGAAATATTCGTGTTTCGCTCTCTTATTCCTGTTTCGAGCCCCAAACATTATTGAAACGACTTGTTTTACCATACAAAATTTTGAGAGCGAAACAGGTCGTTTCATTTTGAAACAGGCTGCGAAACAGGAAAAATGTACTATCATCTCCAATTTTGATAACAGTTATCGTTAGTTTATATGAACTAGCTCTAAAAAAAAATCAAAACAAAGAAAAACAAAATAAAAATTGATTTTTAATAAAATAAAGTGATAATTATAATATAATAATATTAATAACAGTATTAAATAATATATTCCGGAGTTTTATTTACTTTTTTATCTATTTAAAAAAAAAATCACACTAACAACACAAAAAAAATGTCAAAGTGAAACAGGAATAAATCGTATGAACAGCATGTTTGGCTATCTAGTTTCAGAGAGCGAAACCAGTGGTTTCTATCGTCGTATGAACATAGCATAACTCAACATAGCGGCATATCTCTTACAGGTGTAACCAGATTAATATTAATACCCAACATCACGTGTTTAGTTTCATTTGTCGCTAAATTTGTTGAATTCATAAGAAAAACCAAAAAAAACTAACTTTTAATTGTTTTAACTAATAGTGTTTTCTTTTTAAAAAAAGACACATTTTTTTGTAGAAAAGAAAACACCATAACTGTATCGCAAAAAAACTCATTACTAAAGCTCTCTAAAAAAATATTGACACAAACTTGTTAACCAATTTTACACTCTTGTGACATTGAATTTACGATTTTTTTTATAAGTGTAACGATTTTAAAATGCGTGTTGAACAAATTCATATAAACTAGCAAATCTGAAATAAAACAAAAAAAAAATTGTAAAAGATTAAAATAAACACACAAATGCTACAAAACATATGTCGGAAAAAATTTGCATACAATTTTAATTTATTATTTCTTTAATTTTTTTTGCAACAATTTTAAAACAAAAAGTTCAGAAAACTAATGAATTTTTCATTAAAAATGCATTAAAAAAAATTCGCAATGTATGTAGTTGTCATCAATCGTCACCATCCTGAAATACTCGTGCGCTAAAAAACGAAGAACGAACTTTGATTTTTCAATTCTTTTGTCTGTATTGAATGTGACTCAAAAGCGTGGATTTTAATCTTGTTTAACATGTTGTACAATATTTGTTTATAAATAATTAATATTTAGCTTTTAATAAAAACATTTATTCTTCTTTGTTATCAGGGGGAAGGTCGTAATTTATTGGGCAAAATTTTTTGCATCAAACGAATATTAACGAATGGCAAACTCTTAAAAAACAAAAGGAAAACTTTGAAATTTCTAGAAAACCCGTTAAATTTCTTGAGAAATTATAACTTTTAAAGTAATTTTTGTTAAACAGTTTACTAAACATTTATTTAAAAACATTTTGTTGTTAAATCTTCAGCATCATTGATGTTGCCTTTAATAACAATTTTATATACAGGCCAATTATGAATAAGAATTCCCCGGGAGTTTTCTCCATCCTCCCATTTTTCCTATGTTAATTCAATTGTAAAAATGGGAAAAGGGAAAAAACTCCTGGGGAATTTGTATTCATAATTGGGCTGATATAAAGGGTGGTTAAATTTTAAGGGCCGATGATAATTTTGAATAATAAATAAATTTTAATTTTGAAATTATTGACATTTCTTTCTATTTTGATAATATTGGTATGGTTCAATTATGTATGGAACAAAATAACGCCCATCCTAATCCACCAACGCTTTAATTTTCTATGTAGGGTATTTATAAGCGACGCTTGTTTATTTAAGGTCTTATTTAAATGAACACTCATACGCTTCAGATAAATGGCACGTTTCTAAAATGTGTCTACCCTTTCTTTTTTCATCAATCAATTTGTTAACATTTTGTCAAAAAAAAAATATCTTAATGGTTTTTTAATCAAATGCTTGCGTTTGAAAAATGGCTTGTGTCTGTCTGCCTTGTCATTCTTCAAATTTTTGTATGAATTACAATTGAAAATTATTTGGTTTCCAAGAATTTTAATATATAAAACAGAATGTAAATTATATTATGGTTTGCTTGTGTTAAAAAGAATAAAATTATTTATACCCCCAAAGCACAATGTATTGTAAGGTATTATGCGTTTATGCTGAAGTTTGTAGGACCTTTTTAAACAGCTTTTAAATTAAACCACTTTTTAAAGAAAAACTCGTTTTTTTTTTTAAATTTTAAAAATGTGACTTAACAACCCTGCATGTAACTGGACTTTTAAAGAATAGTGCAATAAAATGTATAAATTGACGGCATGAAATAAACCCCTAAAATATAACCCCACCAAAAATATAATGAAATAACCCCCCAAAGTGTGGGCACTTATTTCATATGAAAGCAAACCCCAATTTTGAAAATGATATAAACCTCCAACGATGACTACCTATCGACTTTTCGTCGTCAGGTTTTACGTTTTCAACGTAATGCATTTGCTGATTGTCAAATGACTTTATTGCCACATTAACAATTCCACAAATGAAACGCTGGTTTGAAAATTAAAATTGGCAAAAGTTTTAAATTAAGCCATAAAAATAGAACTCTGTGCTGCAAACAAAACAAACAAAAAATATATCGAGCCCTAATAGCAAAAATTTTAGATTTTTGTTTTTTGATGATAATCGATAATTTTCTACCATTTGCATCATCTCTAAAAATCTCATATCTCTAGGAAGTATCAATACGAAATAAGAGCAAAAGCAATTTCAAACGAATACTTAGAGTTGAAGCAAAAATATTTTAAAAAAACCTTCTCCTGTAAAATTTTAAATTTGTTGTTTACATCATTTTTGCTATTAGGGCTCGATATATAATTTTGTGAAAAATATTTTATAAAAATTTTCATATTATTCGAATGTGTATTCTAATTCAAATTACAATCCTCAAAAGCGTTTATACTTTAATAGTCTTATTCCTTCAATATTTTCCATGAATATTTTCATGAGAAATAAATTTCCAGATTCTATTTGTTGAAATATGTTATAAAGCTATACAAATGTTTTTAGTGGTATTGTTTAAATTAAATATAATTATAAGAAAAAACTTTCTTTGTTGGTGTGCAAAGAAATTATTTCGTTAATTATTCCAACAAAAAACCACTGTCACAAGCATACAGAGATGAAAAAATGACGTATGAAAAATACCTAAAGGCCGAGTCAGATGCAACTTTTTCGCTTTGCGGGACGTTTCTTACTTGGACAGAAAAGCGTAAAGCAAAAGGTGCATGACACAATAAAAACTTTGACTGTGTTAAAAAATAAATACATAAATAAATAAAACAAATTATACTAGCAGACTGTCAAAGCGCGCAATAAGATAAGAGTTGCCTAGCTTTTCGCTTCGCTCTGCATTAAAAGTACTTTATGTGACATGTTTCGTGTAATACCATGTTCGAACGGACAACAATATTCGTGTTTCGCTCTCTTATTCCTGTTTCGCGCCCCAAATATGATATAAACGACTTGTTTTCCCATACAAAATTTTGAGAGCGAAACAGGTCGTTTCATTTTGAAACAGGCTGCGAAACAGGAAAAATGTACTATCATCTCCAACTTTGATTACAGTTATCGTTAGTTTATCTGAACTAGCTCACAAAAAATATCAAAACAAAGAAAAAAACAAAATAAAAATTTATTTTTAATAAAATAAAGTGATAATTATAATACCTTAATATTAATAAAAGTATTAAATAATATATTCTTAAGTTTTATTTGCTTTTTATCTATTTAAAAAAAATCCCACTAACAACACAAAAAAAAATGTCAAAATGAAACAGGAGTAAATCGTATGAACAGCATGTTTGGCAATCAAGTTTCAGAGAGCGAAACCAGTGGTTTCTATTGTCGTCTGAACATAGCATAAGTATGTATATTTCATCTTAGATGTCAAAGCTAATTTCTGACGCAACGCGAATAAAAGTTTTATCCTGACATGGCGTTAAATCATTTGCGAGGGCAGCTTTCGAAGAAAGAGAAGTTTTTTTTGGTAGTGTAGTGGCAATGTTTAAACACATGCCGCTACTACCAACACAAACTGCGTAATCAAAACTAAAAATGCAAAAAGGGCAGTAGAAAAAGACAGAAAAAATACAATATTTTCTGTCTCGTGGCGCCTCTATGCCTCTGTCGACAACCGCAACTCAAGTGACTGATTTTGAACTTCGAGTCGCCTAATATTTCTTAGTGGGCCACAAATTTGTATGAAAACTATTACAATGTCGGCCGCTTGCATTATCGATCGATTAATCGTGCCGGACATTTGAAGTGGGACGCAAATCAGCTGTTTGTCGTTGAAAATTCAAACGAACGATAGCGCTCGACATTGTGGCCCAGGCTGTAAACTTTGTTTCTTATCCATTTTCATTGTTTTATTTTATTTCTTAAAATTCATATCAATTTGTCACTTTCGTATATATTTTCTTAACCAAAACTTTTTTATATTTTATCCTTTTTTATTTTTTTTTTTATAAAAATTATATTCCCTTAACATTGCAATATTTACTCAAACTAAAAGTAGTTAGTTTGAGTAAATATCATATTTTTGTTAGTGATGTAAAATGTCACACAGCTTCTGATTGATGATCTAAATGCAATGGGAAAGGCGTAAGCTTGAGGCTAATAGCATTTTATTTATATAAAAAAAACTCTTTGTAGATTATAAAGAAAAGATATTAAAAGCAGAAAAATAAAAAAAAGTGTATAATAAAATGTTTAAATCAATAGTTTTCAAGCAAACTTGAAGAGCAAAATCTTAAAAATGTTTTGTAAATTTATATGAAATTTAAAAAAAATTTACCCTTTTTAAAATAATTTCAGGCATCGAATAAATTACTTTAAGTTCTTTTCCTTAAGAAATTTTTTTTATTTTCCAATTTCATCAATTTCTGTTTAAAATTTGTTGTTTATGTCAAATAAAAATTAAGTTATATGAAAAACTTGAGCAGTTCAATTAAATAAACACATACTTATTATATGAAAAACTATATTTTAAAATGAATTGATATTTAAATGGAGGTGGTGAAATTATCCATAAGTAAATTTAATTTTTTAAGTGAAATTTCAGTTGAAAGATACAAAATTAAGATGATTTACGTTTAAAGTATTTGAAATTTACTTTTACATCTTAACTATCAGTTATCACTGTCAAAATTTTTATCTGACATAAAATTACATTAATGTGTATGTAAATTTAAAAAAAAAACAAAATAATTACCCTCAAGACTAAAATTACTAACTACCACAAGGATATTTATTATTTCCAGAAAATACTTATAAAAAATCGTTTTGTGCCATAACATGCCTCAAAAGTAAACCTTGAAGTCTTTACAAAAAGTTTTTTTTTTAACAAATGAGAGTGAAAGTAAAAGAAATTCTATACAAAAAACTGGCAAAAAACTAAACTTAAACTACGGTCACACTTGGCAACTATTTGACCAAAATAATAATAATAAAAAAAAACCTGACCAACAGACAAACTAAAATTTTATTCCCTTTAATACTAATTTTTTTTTCTACCCCAGGTCTACACCAAAGATAAATATCTCAGCAATTTGGCAATAACGTCAGCAGAATAACAGAGCAATATTTCTTAGCGCTGACCTTCTCCGAGAAAAGGATCCTATTGCGTCAAAAAACGGGTTTGGACTTAAGAGTAGATTCTGGTACCTAAAAGGGTGTAGAATAAGATGAAATAAGTTTTTCTCAAAACTTCATTTTCACACAATAGGTCCCTTTTCTCGGAGATGGTATCTGTTAACTCATAATTTGAAAAAAAATCATGGAAAATTATTTTTATTAATATGTTCAGGGTCCGCCAAATAACTTTTTTTTTTGAAAATGCTATAAAAAACCTACTGAATATTTTCTCAAATTTCTTTTTTTATTTGAAAGTACAATCCTTCCGGTTAATAATGGAAAATAATTTCATTCAAATGGCTGCCTCGGCTGGCCATGCAGTAGCCTACACGATCGGTCCAATTTTTAAGCACATTATCGATTGTGTGCAGCTGTATTTCACCAATCGCTTCACGAATATTGTCCTTTAAAGCGTCAATTGTCTCTGGCTTGTCGGCGTAAAACTTATCTTTGACCGCACCCCACAAATAATAGTCTAACGGTGTCAAATGGCAGCTCCGAGGTGGCCAAACGACATCAGCTCTGCGGCTGATAATGCGATCTTCAAAAACAGGGTGCAAAACATCGAGTGTAGCTTCGGCTGTGTGGCACGTAGCGCCGTCCTAATGAAACCAAATGTTGCCAATATCCTCCCCTTCAATTTTTGTGAACAAAAATCCGCACCAAACAGTGACTCGTTTTGGGTGCAACGGCTTTTCAATGTATGCGTGCGGGTTTTCTGTGCCCCAAATGCGACAATTTTGCTTGTTTACATATCCGCCAAGATCAAAATGACCTTCATCTGAAAAGATGATTTTTTGGCAAAATCGGCATCTTCTGTAAGTCGATCGCAGGCCCACTTAGCGAAGCGAAAACGCATATTTCCCATTAATTATCTCTCAAATCAGAAACGGGCTAAGTGTTACCATTCACGAAATAAGCACTAGTTAAAAAAACGTTAGATGGCGGACTCGGTATGTATAAATTCTTTCTTATTCGACTTTATTATTTAAATGCGTATTTATTTGTTTAAGCTTGAGGTCATTTTTTTATATAAAAATATTAGTTTTATTTATTTTTTGTTAAACAAATTAATATAAATTTAAATAATAAAGATCGAATAAAAAAAACTATATTGACAAAAATAATGTTTGCAATGTTTGTTTTTAAGAAAAATTTTTGAAGTTTTAAGTTTACACTACCCAACAAGGTTTTGGACTGGAGAAACCAAATATCTTTCCTTTCGAATCTGTAATTAATTTTTCTCTATCACGTCAGTTTTTCGATATACAAAAAAAAATGTTTTTATTTATTTTTTTAATAAAAAATAATTAGTATACTAATTCTGCAGGCAATTCTTTCCCAAATTTGTAGACCATTTTTATTTAATTCTTTTCCTTCAATTATAATTTGCTACCATTTGACAACCTTAATTTCTATCCCACACAATTTGATTTTATGTTTGCTTCTTTTTTGAATTGACAACCAAATTTGACGTTTTATGTTAGCAATAATTGTCAACGAAAATTTACTATGGACCGTTTTCACAACTTACTGATAGCTAAAAAAGTGTTCCATTATTACTACTTTACTTTAACCTACCAGGTAGGATTAACCTTGATTTACTTTATCGTTCACTTTAGGTTAAAGTAAAGTTTTAATAATGGAACACTTTTTATAAGGCCGATTAAAGTCTACTTTAATCTATCGGTAACTTGTGAAAACGGGCCTAGCAGTTATTGCAAAATAAATTGCCGGCATTAAAGATAACATATTTTTGACATTTACTGCAATATATGTCGCAATATTTATCTCTGGTAAAGACGGGCTGTTAATAAAGGGTCGTATCCACGGCTGCCAGATTTAACGATTTATCATAATTTTGCCAATTTTGGGTACAAAAATTAACTACGATTGGACGATTTATATCCTAAGTTTGACGATTTTTCAAATGAGTAATTTTGTACAAATTTAGAAAAGTTTTTAATATAATATCACATTTTTTTTTGTAACCTTCTTAGATAATTTAATTTATTTGATTGAAGGTAATTTTCATGTCTAAGCAGTGCGTTGCATATTTTTAGCGTTAAATTTTCTCGTGGTACCGTTTTATAAGATCCAATTTCAACAATTTTTTTTTAAAATTCGATATCTCTCTTCTGCAGTTAATGTATCTAATTTTCTTTCTTTTTTTTCTCAATGCCAATATGTACTTTTAATAAAGTTTTGGTTGTGTAACTCTTATAATTCTGTCTCCGTCTATAGTTCGAAATTCTCAAACATTTGTAGCCTTCCCGTATGTAGTCATAGGAAAAATAGCACTATCGAATAAACTAAAATAGAAATAAAGGTTATGAAACACAAAATAATTAAAGAGTAGTATTTGGAAGAATTTTGTTATACAAAGACCATGTTAAATCAGAATAACTGACCAAATGTTTACCAAGTGTAACTGACCATAGCTTTAGTTTTTTTTTTTTTTTGTATTGCAAATATTAAACCCCAAAAGAAATCATGCGCATTTAAAAAAAAGTATATTGGAAATGTGATTTTTTTATTGTTCTTTTATATTGTCTTTCAGCGTATTATTTGCTAAAAGAATTAGATCTTTGTGTGTATTTAGGCGCCAGTCAATAACCTACAAAAATTTTGTGGAAAAATGATATTGTACTAGTTGTAGGTTAAAAGCAAAAAAGGTCATAAATATTATATATTTTATCGGAGTACTAAAACAAAACGAAGCGTTGGCAATCGTTTTGTTGTTGGCGACAATAACTTTAAAGATAGCTACTTACTAAATAGTGTCAATATAGTGTGTTGGTGGCTTCAGACTTGAGGAAATGTTGTGTATAAGCCCCCTCCCTAAAATCTCTTACAAACGAAGATGTCTAAATAATGTTCGTCACACAGAACTTTTAAATGATTCTTAACCTCATAACATCGAACATTTCTCTTTAAATTCTGTAGTGTAGGGTATCATATGATCGAGCATGACCGACTATATTTTCTTTCTTGTTTTCTACGTTGTTTTAAAAACAACGTAATAGAGTAATTTGATCTGCTTTAGTTTTTGCTATAATTATTAAAATAATAAAAGCTGATGTGTTGAATTCCTTTCTTTTTTATTACCTATTAAAAAAAATTTACCATATGACTTTAACTTTTTTTTTTTCGTAATTTGAGCTTTTATTTCTGTTCATAAAATATTTGTTATGATTTGTATTTAATTATTTTTTTGGTTTTTTTTTTTTTTTTTTTTGAACCAGCAGAAAAAAATTAAGCAGAAGAAGTAATTTATATCCCAAATCAAAATGTATTAATATTGCTTAGTTATCATTTACTTAGAACGTGATATTCATATTTTTAAGGTGTGATATTTCAAAATTTTAAAATACATATTTGCATTTTTTTCTTTAAAATAAATGATAAAATAAAAATTTTTTCCTTAAAAAAAGTTCTAGGAAACACAAATTTTATTGAATTCTTTGAGAAAATAATAAGACACTTTTCAAAGCTACGAAAAATCTATTTTTCTTTAAGGCTTTCTTTAATTTAAGTCCTAAAATCGCTTTTTTTCTTTATAAAGTGGCAACCATAGAAAAACAATAACAATAGGGTCGTTGTCTACACCAGTGCCATTCAACCTATGGTAAAAAAAATTTCCAGGTGGTACGCGAAATCTTTTAAAATTTTTTATTCACTTTGAATAATTCTTTCTTAATGTTAAATATCTTAATTTTTTAAAAATTTCTTTTTTTACTAATTTATTATAAGTTGTATAAAAATTAAATTAAAGATTTCCTTATTAAAATATATTTTTAATGTACATACATGTTCTTGTTATTTTTTTGTTATTTTTATTATTTTTTTTAAATTTTATTGCTTTTTATTATTAATAAATAAAATGGATTAAAAGTTTTAAAATCGTTTACATTATATTTTTTTTGGTGGTACGCGAAAAGTTTGTCGTGAATTTAGTGGTACACGAGCCAAAAAAGTTGAATAGCACTGGTCTACACTAAAGATAAATATCTCAGTAAGTTGGCAATGACGTCGGCAGAATAACAGAGCAATGTTTATTATTGCTCAGCTTATGTTAAAGGCATGGGAAAACGTGTCTATGTTAATACTTAGTTTTAAAGAAATCCAGGAAAAAGGAGCAGTGTAGAAAACACGCTATCTTGCAAAAATTATATTTATTAATATTAATTCTTTCTAATTCGACTTTATTTTTCAAATATATAATTATTTGTTTAAGCTTGAGGTCTTTTTTTATATAAAAATATTAATTTGTATAAAATTTTTTTTTTTTTTGTTAAAATAAAATTTATATTTTTATATAAAAAAAGAACTCAAACTTAAATAAAATAATATAAATTTTAATAATAAAGATCAAATAAGAAAAAAATTATATTACTAAAAATAATTTTTGCAATTTTTTTTAGTGTTTATTTACTACAATTATAATTTGCTACAATTATAATTTGCTACAATTTCACAAACTTAATTTCTCTCCCGCACAATTTGCTTCTATTTTTTTTTCTTTTTTGCTTCTTTTTTTCGATTGACACCAAATTTAACGTTTTATGTTAGCAATAATTGTCAACAAAAATGGATTAACAATTATTGCAACATAAATTGCCGGCAATAAAGATGTACAAAAAATTGCTGTCTACATTAGAGATAACATAATTTTGACATTTACTGCAATATGTGTTGCAATATTTATCTCTGATATATACGGGCAATTAGAGAGAGTAGAATGAACAGACATAAAATGTAAACAAGGTACAAGGCTGCCACATATAATAATGTTTATTTTTAAGAATTAAAGCTTCACTATAAACAAAAAAAAACCAATTTTTACAAAATTTTAAATGTCTGTGAAGATTAATATGCCGAGTTAAATATGTTTCGACGTAACGGCATACGTTACTACATATTAAACTCTTGAATGGATAGACGTAACGAAATAATTGAATATGACATATTTAACTATTGTATATTTAAATATGTCATAGGTTCAGATATTTTTAAACTGGGCTTAAATATAAGATGTGGTTGTCTTAATGAAAAATACTTTAAAAAATGCAGAACAAATATCCAATTAATTTATTAATTATTTCCTAAAAATTTTTATGGACAAATTAAAAAAATCGAACAAAAATAAATTGGAGTTGTCACAGCCTTCAGTGTCACACATCCGGAACATATGGAAAATGAGGACTAGGGACCACACTAAACCTACTGTGGTACCCACATGCGTGAATTGTAAATGTGATTTTTTTAAAAAATTTTCAAAAATGTAACTGTAATTTTTTTGGTGTTCACTATGGGATTTTGGCCATATTTGGGCAGATCCTTCGTTGTCACACATCCGGACCATATGGAAATTAAGGACTAGGGACCACACTACCCTTCTATGATACCCATTTTCCTGAATTTTTTTTGTGAATTTTGTAAAAAAATTTCATATTTGGACAGATCCTTCGTTGTCACTCATCCGGACCATATGGAAAATGAGGAACATATGGAAAGATTCATGTAAAAGTTCTTTGTGCAGAATATTATTTAGATATCTTCATCTGTATGAAATTTTTTTGTCTTTTAGCGGTTTTAGGAAGGAGGTTTCAATGGGATTTTTTATTAAATTGAGCCAACACTCAGGGGATAACCCCTACTAATGCAATGCATTGTGTTGCTATTGGGAAAATAGGTTATAGGGATAGTGTTTGTGGACATTTAATTTGAACTTTTCCAAATTGTAGCCCATTTCAGCTGAACACCTTCCGTAGCAATATCGATAGAACAATGCCGCACAACCAACATCCGACGATGCTCCAAAAAGTCAATAGAGTTGGTAGCCCTACTGTCATTGATGAGCTTCAACGCACTCCTTTGCACACGATCGAGAAGCTTCAAGATAGACCTTGAAGCTCCTGCCCAGACATGGAAGTTGTATACCATTTTCGGTCGGAAATAGGCGGTATAACCGCAACTTCATAAGTACAATTTTATTAAAGAAAACTTTTCTGCATAGTTGTCGGCTTAATTTAGTTCGTACACAGAAAAAAAATAATTTTCATATTTGATAAAAAAAATTTTGAATTTTCTGCGATGACGATTATTGCGCTACATAATAAAAAAAGTTGTTGCCCAAAAAAAAATTTGTTTCAATTACGTGATTTGTTAAAATTGTTGGAAAAATGTTTGTCGAATCTTTATTTATTTATGATGATGTGCTAAATTCCCAATTTTTATTTTTAGATAAATATACTAAAATTTATTATAGGGGATAAGCTGTTTCCTATGAGCATTTCTTTCAAGGACTTTGTAAAAACTAAATATATTATGCAAAAGTAAAGCGAATGAGAATTACCAATGGAAAAGAGTTGTAAAAATACTGTATTTACTATGATTTAAATATTTTTTTTTTATCGAATATCAAGAAATATTTAATTATTTCATTATTAAATATTTTTTATTGGGTGCTTTTTTGCAAAGTGTAAATTTGATAAATTTTTTCATTGAGTCAAACAAAAACTTTGTTGACCTAAAATTTTATTTTCAACAAAATATGTTGTTAAAAATTTTCTAGAGATATTTTTTTCTGTGTTTATGTCAAATAATGTATTTAGGCAACCACAACTTTTTAGTGATCTATTTTTCTTTTTTTTTCATACAAATGCAGCTTATTTAAGGTTGAATATGAGAAATAAACGCTGTCTATTTAAGATCAAAATATTTCGCCTTAAAAGAAATTTAAAAAATCTGCTGCCTACTTTTAGAATACAATACATTGTTTAATCATACAAAAGGAAACTTATTTAAAAATAAACAAGAAAATCTTCCTTAAGCTACGTCAATAAAAATTACTTATGTACGTTAAATAAAATTTGAATAGATTAAACAGATTGCTTTTTTTAACAATCACGTGTTCATACGATTACCATGAAATCTTTTATTAATAAAGTTAAAATCTTACCAAATAAATTATTCCTTTTCTTACCAAACTTCTAATGCTTCATTTAAAATACAATGAAAGGAGTATAATTTTATCAAATTAAAATTACTAAAGCAAGAAATTTTCAGATGTATCTGCCCACACAAACATACATACGCATTAGGGAGGGCCAAAAAATTATTTTTTCTCTTATCGACTTCTAATAGCGTAAATGTGTTGTTGTTTTGTCTAAATTAGAGAATATGATTCGAGAACTTTTATTTTTTCTCATACAACAGTGACCCACCCTAATACGCATACATTAGGCTGTTTAGGACAAAATAAAAAAAAAAACTTTTACCCATTTAATACTTTATAGCTCAAGATTAAAATAATGCCTATAAATAAAATAGCTCAAAGAAAATGACATTAAGATTATTTCATTTCTACATGTGCGGTTAAATGTCGATTTATTTACGGAATAAAGAAAAGTTTTTAATAACACATATAAGTGTCCGACCGAATTTCGTCTTTTTGGCCGTTGCCAAAGCCAGAGTTCGACTAAATTAGTTAAATTCAATTAAATCGTGTAAGTTTTGTTATCAAGTCCCTATATTTAGTTAGAATATAATTTGTAATTGTATTTGTAACTCTTATTACAGGCCTTTATACAGTATCCCACAAAGTCTTAAGTATTTTATGAAAATGCAACCCTGCCATGATAAGTTGTTATTGCTTTTTGAAAATGTTCAAGCAATAATTAGATCAGGGAAGCATTTCTGTAAAATACTTAAGACTTTGTGGGATAGTGAATAACGGCCTTAAACAAATAAATATAAAATATCAATTTTTTTTAATAAAAAACGTTTTTTATTCTTCTCTTAAAAATTTTACTTAAGCTGCACTTTTATGCAGGTAACCACAATTGTGTACTCTTGATTCGAAAGCAATTTATTATCTAATTATTTCAGTCAATGCTGAACGAATCGGAATTATTTTTTCAGTGTTATAAAGCATTAATTTGAGTTTCACAATACTAAAAAAATAATTCCGATTCGTTAAGTATCGACTGAAATAAAATTGCTTTCGAATAGAGAAAGTACTCGATCACGACTGCTAGAATTAGGCCCCTGTATAAGCACTTTTGATTTATCTGCACAAAAAATCGTGCAAGAGGGATTGTGCAGCTAAGTCAAAATTACTGTAATAGCATTAAAAAAGTTTGACCTTCGGTAAAATTAATGGCAAACGCCGATTATTGACCGATTCGAAATTTCTGGCCAATACCGAAACCGATTAATCGGTCGGACACTATTACATGTACATACAACTTATTAAATTTAGAACGTTTCATGGCTGACCTACCTTTTTGGTTTTTGTTTTATTTTTTTGGAAGAAATATGAAGACAGTTAAAATTCTATGCATTAATTTATTTTTGAATTCTGTGTTTGCCTTGTCCTTCTGTTTACAAAAGCACTTTTTCCTCAGTTCCTAAAATTAAATTTTTATTTATATGTTTGTAAATTAAAAAGCTGTTCCCAGCGGGAAAAAGAAGGAGTACGGATGCCTTCTAGAAGGCCTCTGTACCCCTTATTTTGGATGTACAAGGCCTGATCGCTCCATTCCATACTCATAACTTTTTTACACACGTTGTCACTCCGAAGTAGGCCTTCCGTTCTCGCTTCTTTAGCAGGTACATAAGAATGGTAACGGGATCCAAAAAAAATAATTATTTTCCTTTTGCTTGTGCAAAAAAAAATCGATACAAAAAATGTTACTCCTTCTCTACTCCCTTCTCATAGAAGCGAGTGTGGAAGGTGTATCTTATCTTTTATACCAAAGAGCCGAGGCCTTATATGAGGCATTCTTTAGCAGTTAGATAAGAACAGTAAATGAATCCAAAAAAATTTTAAGTAGGCCTTTTGAAAGGCCTGAAGTAAGAAGGTCTTCGGATTTTTCCCGCTGGGTTGTAGAAAATATTATTACTTGCCGAAAAGTATGCTTTAAATTTACTTTATTTTTAGTAAATTTATAATTTTATAAAATTTTAAAAAATAGAAACTGGGAATTATTGCCTTTCGAAGGTTTCTTTATATATTAAAAAAAATGTTGAATATAAAATTTTAAAGTAACTTTAAAAGCAGATGCACATTTGTTACTTTGGGCCGCTTCGGGTATGCATCTAATATAGTCGGACTTATGTCATTTGATCTTACACGAAATAATATGCATATGTACTGATTTAAAAATATCTTTAAAATTTGCAATATTTTATCTTTTATAAATTTTCAATAAGACCCTTCATAGTTTAAATAACATGTCAAGCAATTAACTTTTAATTTGCTGTAGCAAAGATGTGATTAATTCTTACTCAGACAGAGTAATTAAAATTGGATAGATGTTTTTAACGTCAAAATATCCAAAAATTATTAGCCAGTTCTGAAAATTGCATTCAAGTAAAATGAAAATCGAACAATATTTCAAAACTTTTCTGTATTGAAAGGTTTTATACCTCATACTTCCAGGGCCACTTATGTATATTTATCAGAACTACTTTTAAGACTACCATCGATTTCAAATTCCAGAATATAACCGTATATTTTAAAATTAATTGTAATATCATTTTCATTATAAACTACCTAAAAAAAATGTATTTAATAAATGTGTTTAAGAGATTAATTAAAGATTTTTTAAATCTTGACGCGGATTTTGCAGATTTTTTGATGAAAGTTAAAGTGTTTTGCTGATTTTACCTCTAAAAGTTCTGGCAACACTGGTTGTAGACTGTGTGTTAGGGAAGCAAACGCAATACACATAGCAAGCTACTGTTTTAGTATTCCGCAAAAGGAATTTGTGACAGTTGCAATTTTGTGTTGTATTAATTTTCTGTACAATTTACTTCATTGCTAGCCAAAAGGATAGCTAAAGTAAACTTCGTAACGGAAATACACAAACAAAAATTCTGAAAGTGCAAAGAAAATATTCCTGGAAAATATTGAACGAATAAGACTATTAAAGTATAAAAGCTTTTAAAATTGTAATAAAATTTGTATTAACAAATTCTGCTAAAACCTTAAATATTTTTATTATTTATTATTTGGGGGACTCACAAGGTGTGCTTTCAAGTCATATCGTCATAATGTCCATTATATTTTGAAAATTAAAAAAAAAACTTCCGGTTTTTAAATTTTTATGGTAAATGTCTGAACTTCTTTCTTTAATTTTCAACAAACAATTTCTTATTATTATTTTATTTATTTTTATTGAAAAAGTATTTCTTCTACTCTCTCAAATCTTAATACTCGTCTATACCACAATCTTTGGTTTTAATTATGGTTTTATTTTATATTTATAATTCTTATCGCTGAAAGAAAAATCGAAACAAACGAACTGAATATGAAGTAAATAATTTTTTTTCTTCCTTATTTTCTTAATAGAAATTATTTTTAACTGTTTGCATTTTAAGAATTTCTTAATTACATTATTAGTTATAAACTTTATCGCCGTTAAAATACTTTTTATTAAAGCTGTATGAGAACAGACAAAAAATCCTACTATCAAATCAGAGGTTGCCAAAGTGCTAGCCAGCATGGTACTGTTGTTTTCTATGCTAGATTCTAGTGTGGCAACCCATGTGAAAATTATTTATTGTGTTTTTTTTTTGCCAAATTAAAGAAAATTTCATAAATTTTTTTTTTAGTAAGATTAAAAATTCAAATAAATTTATTCCTTAATATAAAGAGTTGTTCAAAACTCTGACAAATTTCGTAAAATATAAAAGTTATAAGATTTTGATACTTTTCTTTTCCACAGTAATCAAATTTGGTCATTTATTGTGGTATTTGAGGTTAAAATTCTACATAATTATATTAACTGTAATGTTTACAAATTTTCAGGTTGTCACTTCGAAAATTTAAGAGCCATTATTGCAACATGCCGATAGTTAAAGTAAGGCAAATAATTCGGTTTTGATTATTCACCCTTACGCCTGCGTCTGTTTTGTAATAGATTAACGGAAATAAGTTTCGTTTTCTTTTTAATTCGCCAAACACGATAAAGGTGATTATATTTTTTTTTAAGATAAAAGTGAACGAAAAACTAAAGGTTGAAGTACATAACACGCGTTAGTGCGCGAGTGCTCTGCAGACTTCCGTCAAAAAAGAGTTAAACAAGTGTTTTTGCATAGAACAAGCTACATGCAAAATATTTTGGCGCATTAGCGCCAGAAAGTTGGTTAGCTTTGAACTTTTTGACGCGTTGTTTATTTTTGACAAGTAATTAGCTGACAATAAAAAGAAAAATTTAACAAATTTGCGAATCGTGAAAGAAAAACTTATTGAAGAGTTTAAAAACATACAATATTTATTATATAAAAAGAATAAATTCAATAAAATAAAAAAATCTTGATATACTTTCGAAATGGCTTGTGTAACTTGCAATTTTTTATGGGCTAAAGTTTATAAACGCATGACAAACGTCGACGAACTAACGCGTGTTATGTACTTCTTACTTAAAGGGCAGATCACCCTTCCTTTAACTGTTAACGTAAGGTTTATGCATTTAGAGTTGTCATTTTTTTTTTACTGATATGAACTTTAAAAGTTCAAGTTTTTATAAGTTTTTTAAAACCACCCTGAAAAAATGAGAAATTAATAAAGCTGTGAATATAATTTGGTTCTTATTCGTTCTTTATTATTTACATTTGTATTAAATTTTTTGAGCTTGTCTTTTTTTATGAAAATATTAATTTTATTCTAAACATGTTTAATAAAATTCATTTCTGAATTATAGTCTTAAATTTTCGTTCAGAATATACTTCAGTTAACGTATATAATATAAATGTTAAAGAATAAAGACTGAACAAAAAAGGAATATGTATTTAAAATCCATTATAAAAGATACTGAAAACGTTATTTTGGGTTTCAAATCGTTTCGTTTTTAAAATCGATTTCCATCACATACCTGATTATTTAAGGGTCTATTGAAAACCACAAAAGTTTTAACTTGGTTTAAAATGGTGGAAAAAATAAGCATGTAATTTTAAATCGGCGGCCACTTAGCTGAACGGTTTAAAATCACAATTATGGAAAAAGTTTTTTGTACTTAGCTGAACGGTTTAAAATCACAATTATGGAAAAAGTTGTTTGTCCAGAACACGTTTCTTGTGGTTTCAAATCACTTTCACAAAAAATGATTTTCAGAACATGCCTGTATGAGTTAACATAAATACGTTTTCCCATGCCTTTAACATAAGCTGAGCAATAAGAAATACTGTTCTGTTCTTCTGCCGACGTTATTGCCTAATTGCAGAGATATTTATCGTTGGTGTAGACCTGGGAAAATAAAAATAATAAATAAATTAATTTACCAGACTTACGATTTTAAATTGAGTGTAACAACTGAACATTAAGTCGTTTAATTGTTAGTGTGTATTAAAGACGAGAACAAAAAATAAAATTAAATAAAGAGTTATTTTTAAATTAAATAAAGAGTTAATTATAAAGTTATTATTAATATGCTGCCACGCCCTACAAAATCAAGACCATTCACGTTGTTTTAAAACTTCCTTTATTCTTAAAGCTGGCAACGCCTTTGTATTAAAGAAATTTTGCCATCTCTGGTTAAAAAAAAAAGTAAAGTGCACGTCGCTATTGAAAGTACTCAACTCAATTATGACTTAAATATGTATGTACAATTAAAAAAATAAAATATAAATTAAATTAAATAAATAATAGAACAACAAAAAGTTCAACAAGGCAAACAACATGACTGATAAAAGCCTTGAGAGGGGCACAACAACAAAATAAATATGATTTTTTACATATACAGAGACTAACTCAAGCAACAATGAGAGGTGCCTGACAGTAACTATAATTTTCTTTTTGAATTCAAAACGAATTTTAGGTACACTAAATTGTAAACAACTTTTAATTTTTTTTTTTTCTAAAATAGTTTATTTTAACAATAGATTAATTTTTCGAAACCTTTAAGGATAAGTAATATAGATGATTAATAGCGATTTCTTTTCTGAGAAATATGTTGCATAAATGTTACATTTTTGTTCTCGTATGTACAATCGAACTTTATCAGCACACAGGTTTTTTTTACAAATCGTACGACTGAATTGAGTAGTTAATTGCTGGCTTTATGATGCCATATTTTCAGGAGTTTTATTAAATACAAGCATATCAGCATATACAGCATATCATAAAAATAAACTCTTACTTTCTTTCTTTATATTCACCATGCAAATGTATTTTATAAAATTTTTTTATAAAGTTTTATTTCGAGGTTATTCCTAAAGCATAACGAGTTAAATCATAATTAATGTTCCTTAAACAAAATCCAACTAATTATGTCCTTATTCCATTACTTTTCGCCCTTAATAAGAACTAAATTGAGAATTTTTTCAAGTTTTAACTTATTCTGCTAAATTGTTTTGAACTTGTTACGCATTAATATTTTTTGCTTATCAGAACCGTTGAGAAGGTCAGTTGGGGGTTGCCTAAAGAAACAATGAATTGAAGAACAAACACGAAGCGAGTAATACGTGTAAAAATTCTTGTAGAACTAGTATAGATACATTCAACCGTACAAAAGCGATAAGAAAAACGAAAAGTTTACAACTTTACAACAGCACGTGCCCCTTTGCACATGCTTTTAAACATACATACATATACAAAGAAGATACTCACTAAGTTTATTGTACGCCTAAATGTTGGCTATGAAAAAGCGGTATCTTCTGTTACTCTCTCTGTGTTTTATAGTAGAATTGAAAAAATTATAAGTACATACATAGGTATGTGTATGTATACTAGAATAAAAAAATCTGCACAAAACTTCTTTGTATGAATGGGTTTTAAGGGTGACTTCAGTTTGGAGGTTATTTGGTGTTAAGTACGCTAACGAAAGTGAAATTTTCGTTAGAAAACGAATTTTATTTGGTAAGCTTTCGTTGATTGCCGAAATAACAAAAAGCTTATAACGCAAATTTTTGTTTATACAAAAACATTGTTTGCCCTTTATTTTGTAATTTGTATGTAAATGTTTTTTTATTACACTTTTCGTGTGAATTAGATCGATTAGATAAATTGACATTCAAAAACCCTTAATTCTAATAATAATATTATTTAAAAAATTGTTAAATTAAATTATGTTTGGTGTAATATCAGTGGTACAAGTCATAACCGCCTAATTCCGTTTTTTTTTTTTTAAGTTTTTCAGGAGAGCAGTGGGAAGGTTTATATTTTCACTAAAAACAAAAGTGTTAATTGTCATTCTATAAAAGATGCAAATATTGAAAATTGATTGAGACACGTTGAACACGATGGTACTAAAAACTCAATTTTGTCCAAACTTGAGTTAGGCCGTTATGGTTTTTTAAATACTAAAGCATATGTACCTATAATGGGATAATAGAAAGCAAGAGTTTCTTTTTTTCATTCAATGATGACTTAATTTAAATCAATTTATAGTATTTTTGTTGTTATTCACTTTTTAATGATTGATATTCCTATTACGCTTAAATAAAAAATATCTCGTCTAGAACAAATAATAACAATACAAAATTTGTAACATTGACGTGTTTTATTTTACGGCTAGACAACGTTAAAATTAAAAAATATGAAATAAATTAAACAAAAAATAGCAACCGGCAAAAATGTAAATTTGATAAATAATAGGTACGATACATACATATGTACATATATGTATGTATATGTATGATAAAAACAATAATTTTAATCAACCAAAAAATACCTACATATGTATGTATGTATAAATATAACATGAGCACATAAAAAATAACTTTGACTTATTTACAGGCCGTTCAACTGTCATATACAACGTTTTTATTACACATTATTGCAATTCGCTGCACAGGCATTTTATTATTGTTTTTGCTGTTCTTGCGGATTTACATGAACCAAGGTGGTTAGTTTGCTAATGCACACACACAGGCACACATATTGCAGAATATGACTGCATTTGCATTGTCTGGTAATATTTAATAATAAACAGCAAAAACAAATAACACACCCCCGCGACCCCTTTTACACCCACAATTACAGTGTAATTTCTGTTTTTGTTTGGGCGTGTGTGTGTAGTGATAGTAAAATAATAATGAAAACACATAATAAAACTGTATAGAAGGAATATGAACTTAAATAATAAAAATAAAACAATAACAATAATAAATTTGCATTGGCAAGGAAACGAAAACAAACCAAACAAACAAAATTAGCTGGTTTATGCCAAAAACAATATAAAAACAAATAAGAAAAAGCTCTGTTTAAACTTAATAAAACTACAAAGAGAAAGAGTGACAGTGCTGCACAGAATTTTAAGAGAGTGCATATAGAACAAAACAACAACTTTTTCTGTAAACAACAGAAGAAATAAGCAACAAAAGTATTGAATACAAAAAGAAATACTGTCATTTAGTATTGACACAACTGTTGGGCTGCTTTCATAAAAATATCTTTCTTTTTTTTTTTAAGTGAAAATAAAATAATTTTTAAATTATTACAATAAGTGTAATTACAGTTTAAATTAAAACAATGTGACTTTAAAATTAAACAAGTAAAAACAAAGAACAACTGAAAGTGTCTTTAAGATAAAATTTAAGCAAAATTAAAAAACGTGCTAAAATCCTGAAAGTTATTCAATTTAAATACAAAAAGAAAAAAACCAATTACACACCTACTTTACCATGCATGGCATAACACATTTATATCGCCAGCATGCCATCGAGAAGCAGCTAAGCTCTGATAGTTGGCAAAACGGCGGTAGCAGTACAAATAATCAGCAAAAAAATGAAACCTCATCATATGGTCGTAGTTATGTACGTGATAATAGTGTAAGCATTACATCGGAATATGGTTCCTTAAAAGGTACCAGTCGCTTAAGTAGCATTAATTCTAGTTCAAGCTCAAGTTGCTCTTCAAATTCAAAGTCTCCCAACTGGTCTCAGGGTAAGTTTGCAGAGGAACTTAAAATAAATTTATTTTAAAGAATTTGATGCTTTCAAGTGGGTGTGTTTAAAAGAGTTTGTGATTTAAAGAAAATTTGTGTTGTCATATGTAAAGAATTTGCAAGTTTTAGATTAAGCAAAATTATAAAAATGTTTCAAAAAATTTTTGTAGATACTTATGTAATTGGATTAGTTTATCCTCGGTAAATAAACAAAACATTGGGTTTTTTACTAAATTTCACTAAGGGGCAAATTTCGACTTCGTATTTAAATGTTATGTGTCTTTAAGTTCTAATGCAATACGAAATTAAGTTCTCCAGTAGATTTTTAAAAGATGCTAAGTGTACTTTACACTATCACACAAGTCTTACGTACATATTTTGACGATCATTGAAGTGAAAGAGTAAAACCACATTGAATAATACCTAAATACCTTCATAACATGATTTACTTATTTAAAGTCTATTTAATTTTTTACGGTGGCCTCAATATTACAAAAGCACCAAAACAACCATCACCTACCTGTTTCTTTGAAGCTGTCTTGTAAATAAATACACCTTGCACTTTTTTTATCGTTTAAACCAGTGTTCGTAAATAAACACAATATATCGCTCCTTAGTGTTCGGTTTGGTAGATTTGTGGCAAACACAAACGCTAATAGTGTTTGTGTAGAAAACCATTAAAAAATTAACGTTTCCCTGTTAGTCATCTTTCAAACACAACAATAATACTGTTTTTATCAAACTCAACAAAAGATGAGAATATTTAATTCCGATCGGTTTTTTTTAAAATCCACAAACTTCATTGTGTTCGGTTCGGCTCATTAATGTTTGTTCCTTTTGGCTGGTAAAAAAAACCAAATTTTTTTACAAAAACAAAAAGCCAGCAAAATAATTTTACACAAACAAAACATATACACAATACACACAGAAGTTGTTCGTGGTGCGGTCGTTGCTAAAATGTTTTGTTTGTTCATTTCTTTATCAATGTAAAAAAAAACCTTACAGAATATTAAAATATAATGTTTGTCTAGAGTATAACTACAATTGTTCTGTTTTTTTTTAACGAAGAACAGAACAGTATATAATGTTCGGTTCTTTCTTGAAAATAGTTACGAACGGTATTGATGGTTGTGTTCGTCTAGACAATCACATAAAAAATAGATATCGTTATTGGGTGAGTGAGCCGAACGCTAAATAATGTGCTGTTTATTTGCGAACACTGGTTAAAATAGCTGTTTGATAAAAAAACTATTTTTTTTTTTAATATTTCCCAACAAAAACTTAGATTGCAAAGTAATGAGTTAAAAAGCTATTATAACGGCCCTACACTACTTATACATTGGCATTTTAACTCTTTATTTTAACACGGTGATGTCATTGGAGGCAAGTACTTACCACCCTCGCTTACAAATAGGGAGTTAAATAAGTCATTACCACATTCTCTTACAAATAGGGAGTAAAATATTCCCTTTTGAGTTGCATTGCAATACTGCGTTTATGAAGTCAGCCATATTCATACCCAATAACCTAGAGAACGATATGAATTCAAAGTCGATATGCAGGCGTGTTCTGGAAATCGAAAACGCAAAATGCAAGAATTTTAATAATATTTTTTTAATTTTTGTTATAAAATTCTATTTATTTAATAGAGAAAAATTTCTATATTATTTGTCATAAAATTCTAATATTACAGAAATCTTATTAAAAACTGAATTTTAAAATTCTTGCGTTTTACGTTTCCGATTTCCAGCACACCCCTGTAAATTTTTCATATTCAAATTTATAACAAATTATTTTTTATTTATAACAAAAAAAAAAAAAAACAAATTGTAAGAAAAAATATTTAAAATCAATTTGTATTAAATTTGAAAGCATTTTATTATGACTGACTTAATTATAAATTTCGTTAATCATCTCATACACAAGTACTTATGTATCAGATTATATGCCAGCCATTACTAAACTACTTCTATGTAATGCAGATGGTATGAAGTAGTCATTGAAAAGTAAATTGTTCAGTAATCGCAAGTCATTACCAAGTTTTTGCTGGGTTAGCAGTGCAACCATACTTTTTTCATAATTAAATAATGTCGGCCATGCACAACACAAATTCAGTACTTAAGTCTGCACTGTACAGTGCATTTGTGTAGCGTATGACGACGGTGTTTATGCTTTTTACGAGTAAACTGAGTATGTAATGTTAAAAATGTTCAGTGTTGTCGCGGTTTTTTAGAATTGATAACAGATAATGATCGCGGATAAAATATTCCGAACAGTGTTCCTAGAATTTTGCCAGGAAGCGCTTAAATTATGGCGCATTAATAGCGCCTAAAAAAAATCGAATCGTACAAAAAATGTATGAAAAACTTAAAGCGGCTCATACACTCAATTGTTCAATTTTACGTTACATACAATTATATCGCCAATGTGTATGTGATATTCCAAGGTGGCACCAATATATACAATCAAAAGACTTTCGGTTTTTATTGCACAACGAAAAGAAAGTGATGTCTGTTGGCAACAGTGTACAACGCTGCTTATATTATTCCTATAGGTTATGTTCACCTCTTTATTGAATGAATGAAACCATTGTGCGACTTATTGCATTATATAGGACAGAATGGAAATAATATGGCGAATATCATATACAATAATATTGCAAGTGTATGGGCCGCTTAATAAAACAAGAAATGTTTTGGTTTTTTTTTACTTGCACATGTTGCCTTCTTCTTTTTAAAATAAAAAATTAAATATTGCTCAGTTTGCTTGTATAGTGTGTGTCACGCAGCGCCAGACTTGACCACTCACCATGTGAAGTGTATGCCAGGGATAAGATAAATCCAATATCACTTACTTGCGATCTACACGGGGGAGAAGATATAAGATTTTTTTATATAAGCAAACGTCGAAATCAATCGCCGGTAGTTTTGTCTTAAAGTTAATTCAAATTTGTATTTGAATACAGTTTAGTTTTTAACCCATTTATGCACTGGTTGTATGCCTACAACATCACTTTGCAATATTATTTTTATTTTTATTGCGGAAACATTTTGTAATTTGTTGACAACATTATACAATACGTTGTGTGCGTTTGTTTAATGAATGAAATCTTGTGCTACTTATTGAATAGTGTGGATCAGATAATAATAATAGCAATAAAGGGCTCAATATATATTGTGTAGTCTATGGGTACCGTAACGGTAAAAGTATGCAAAACAAAATATTCAAAAAAAAAAATTATATTGTTCCTTACTTCGGCTTTGCCTTCAACTTGCTCTTTAGTAAATAGTTTTTATGTGTCATATATATTTTTTGATAAAAATAAAGCTGCCCTAACGACGTTTGTGCATTAAACAGTTAAGTGTTTCTTAGGTAATTTTATTTAATTAAAATAAAAATATGGTAGCACTACGAACTATGAAAAAACAGCTGTTTAGTCAAAATAAATAAACTTAATTTTTACACGATTTTTTCGTCAACTCAACAGGTAAAAAGTTATCAGACTTAGTACTCAAAGTGGGCATAATTAATGAAGTATTTGCTTTTACCTATTTTTTGTTTGTTAATAAATAATCAAATTTGTATGATTAAAAATAATATTAGGTTTAAAGTACACTTAATAATTATAAAAAAATTTCGTTTCACATTAATTAAAAAAAATATTAATTACCAATTATTTGTTTGTTACAAATAAAGGGTATTTTTTCTGTGATCGGAAACTGTACTTGTAACAAATATTATTTTTGTTCCTCATATCAGGTAGTACCGATGTATAAATTCAAAGTCTGTTAACTTTTTGCCCGTTGAGTTGACAAACAATTCATGCAAGAGGTTTTTTGTAGAAAATTTAATTTTGTACAAGAGTATTTTTTAATTTAATTTGTAAAAAAAATTGTATTGTATTTTTTTTTTTTGAAAAGTAAGAAACAAATTTGTTTATATAAAAACTTACAAGTCGTTGGGCGTACTGGAGCTGCCCTTGTGGGAGAACTGTTGCTTAACCTGCTAGAAACTTTGTAGATGATACCCAAGCAAAAACTTAGTGCCCCTAATTATTATTTATGTATGTAACGGGTCCGCCATCTAAGGTTTTTTTTTGGGGCCGCCATTTAAGGTCTTTTTTGGGTCCGCCATCAAACGTTTTTTTTTCAACTAGTGCTTATTTCGTGAATGGTAACACTTAGCTCATGTCTGATTTGACAGATAATTAGTTTTATCCCTCTGCTGAACGAATATGGTTGTGTATACGCTTGAACAACGCTGGGAAATATTGCGACATTACTTTGAAAATCATGGTAATGTTGCAGAAGAGAAGCACCGTCAGCTCCGTATGTTCGTTATCTTGTGAAAAAAGTGAGAGAAACTGGCATTCTCATCGATAAACCAAAGCGTGAAAAGCCAAAAACAGTGCGTACACCCGAGAATATTGCTGCTGTGGCAGAAAGTCAATTCACCGTCGTTCTCAACAATTGAACATTTCGGAGACATCATTGAGACGAATTTTGCATAAAGACGTTGCCGAGGCAGCCATTTGAATGAAATTATTTTCCATTATTAACCGAAAGAATTCTTCTTTCAAATAAAAAAAGAAATTTGAGAAAATATTCAGTAGTTTTTTTTATAGCATTTTCAAAAAAAAAAAAGTTTTTTGGCGGACCCTTTTTATGGGTATACAGTTTATTATTAGAAAAAAAAACTTCAAATTGTTTAATTTGTTGTTACAATTTAGTAATTTAAGTTGGCAAAGATATTTTTGTCTCAAATAATCTACATTGGCATCCCAGAAATAACAAGTATGAGTGCTTTAATTGGCTGTGCCGAATCTTTAATACTTAACAGAATTAAAATAAAAACAAGTAAGAATGCTATATTAGGCAATGCCGAATCTTATATACCCTTCACCATTGTGCGAAAATAACAGAAAGTAATATAAATGCCGTTCTTTCAATATAAGTAATTTAACTTTGTGTCACGCCCACATGTCCAATTCCGCCCACATTTTGTCGGATGTTGTGAATTGATAACCAAGATGTTTGTACCTTATTTGGAAACTTTGGCTCTTGCCGTTCTCCAGATATATAGAAATCTTTCATGGGCTATTTATGGGAAGTGCCGCGCCCACTATACGCCCATATACGCAATTTTTTTCCAAAGGCTCGTTATTTTCGCTAAAGAATAAATTTAAGAAGGTGTTTTTTTTTTTTAATTTAAGTTTCTATTATCTTTTTCCCCAACGAAATATTGGACATTAAAGAAATTGGGTTTTTTCAATGTCTCATTTGCTTCTATTCTGTCGCAAAGCTAAATTTTTGAAAACGGCTGCTCAAATATGCGAAAGATTTATATCGCGGTTAAATAAAACTTATTGTGAACTTTTTAAATTATTCAAATCTATGTAACGTATATTTTAAAAGAAAAATTTAAAAAACAAACACTCGCTCCTTTAAACACATCACAAAGGGGTGCAAGCATATAACAACTTCTTAATATCTTTTATAGACAAAGTAATAGAAAGTTTAGTGCATGCATCAAGTCCACAACCTGTGCCGAACACACAAAACTCCATAACAAATCATTACCGCAATTCACCAACGCACAATGGCGCCCGTAGTTCCTATGACAGCTATGGCAGCAGTTTCAAACGAACACCTTCCTCAAAACGCAACATGTTTGATCGATCACACAGTCCCGCCGTTTATAGTGTAAGCTGTGCCTACTTAGATAAAATGTAATAAGAGTTTTGTTTAAAACAAATTTTCACTTTTCACCCAAAACAGAGTTTACGCAAACCGAATCCCTTGGACTACAACAATTCCCCACCTACCCAGGCGGGATACTTTCCCCACGATCTAGATGACATCTATGAAAGTAAACAGGACCATCAGTATTTTACCTATTCTGGCCCATCGACTCAACGCCAAGAACGCCCCAGCATTAATTCAATATTTCATCGTGTTGGTGCTGCACCCGCTTGTTTAGATGAGTTCTGTTCTAACAGTCCTGCACGACATTCTTTAGATGCTGGTTCTTCGAATTTTCCACGTTATAAATTCGACAACACCACTTTTGCCCAATCCTTGAGTATTAATGAAGATGAGGACAGTGAACGCACCTCATCACCCAAAGAACATAAGCACAAGCACAAAGATAAAGATCATCACCATTCTATACAGGAGATTCTTAAGCATTTTGGTAAAAAAGTGCACATTTGGCCACGTAAATCTCACGATAATACTGCCAGCAGCGTTTGTACTTCACCAAAAAATGATCCTCAGGAAAACTTTCGTACACGATCGAAAAGTTTAGATGTGAATTCGATTAATAGACCCAATCGTATCTTAGAAGATTGTGGTGCTACCTATAAGATATATGATAAAATTGTAAAAGAAGGTAATTCAAAGGGTAAGGGGATTTTCAGCTACATATACTTAGAAAAAAAAAATTGTTTTAGTAGAAAACATTTTGGTACTTGCACATTTTTCTTTTGGCTATGATTTTGCTTAAATATATGAATAATATTTAATGTAAATAGTTGTTTAAACATTTCTAGTATTGTTGTGTGATTTCAATGTTGTTCTTTAATTCTTTAGGTGCTCATATGCGTCGTGCTTCAGCTGATTTGGAAAAACGACGTGCTTCAGTTGGTGCTGCCGGTCGGGGTTTGCGTGGTGATGGTACTTTAGATCCACATCATGCCGCAATATTATTCAGAGATTCAAGAGGGGTAAGTGCTTTTTAATATGTTTAAAAAAATATGTCTAGTTTTGATCGTTCGTATTAAAAATTTATAAACTCAGCTTAAAAAATATGGGTGCGCATTCTCCCTTTTGCGATACGAAAGAAAAATAGTTGCAAATCAAGTTATCGCTACTGGTTACTGCGTTTGCGCATTTGTCTTTCGCATCTTTTTTTTCACAAATTATCATAATTTTCTTATTTACATTTTCAAATAAAACTCGTTAAAGGCCGGGGGGATTCACTATCCTACAAAATCGTACAATTCATTCACAGATTCATTCTTTCCGACATAAAAAAATGTCTTCAAAATCTGTTGTCAATGCCACACTATCCCACAAAAATGATGCCAACTCAAATGACTCAGCTACTTTACAAGAAAATGCAACTCTGATCGCATAGAAACTTTCGTTTTATGAAAGTTTTCATAAACTTTTGCAAGTCGGACAGACTTTTACACTTTGACATTTTATTACTGTGAATCTTTAACTTTTGCTTCGTGCTTAAAAAATTTTTCCAAAGCAACAGTCGCCTTTTATAATGCCGAAATTGAAAGGCAGACATTTTTCTTATTCCCTTTTGGATTTGCCTAAACCTTTCACAATCGCGAAAATTAAAGACCGACAGAAATTATTCGCTTCCTTTTTTCGATCTTTTTCGCTGTTGACGAAGATTAACATTTAACAGGCATTGCTACTAAAGAGACATCGATGTGAGAAAAATTATATGAAGCAACAACACTGAAATGGCGAGCGATGCAAATTGTATTTTACACACTCTATCTCTTCGACCTCTCGCCATCAATCTTTGTATCTGACTGCCTTTCAATTGTCACATTGTAAAAGCGGCCATGGGGAGTACCCATTTAGCCTCTTATCGCATTTAGCTATCGTATCGCAATTGCATTCGCATCGCAATAGAAAGCAGTCCGCTTTAATTATTTGAATAAAAGGTGAGATAACCAAACTGTTTTCTCTGTTTGACTATCTGTTCAAAATATCTTCAACGAATTCGTTGTTTTATCATTAATTTGTCGCTGCAATAAATATCTTCAAGTTGCTTTTAAAGGAAAACTCTCCTGGCAAAATATTGCCTCTCCACCAAAACTTATTCTTTAACGGCAGAAAACTCGCTGGAATTGATGTATTTCTTTTAATTTTTTAAGTTCAATTTTACCTATTTATCGCATTAAGACGTACGATCATTTAATAGTTTTGTTTTTATAAGTAAAATTATTATACCTCAATTGGTCTAAAATATTGTTTCTTTAACACTGCGTTTACATTTGACAGTACTGGCAAGACTAACTGTCTTCGTGACGTAGGCGTCCAGACAGTAGTTAAGACAGTTTACTTTTAAAAATATGTCAAACGTGAATGTTGCAGTGCAAGTCTAGTTAAAAGTATTTTACATTAACTAAACAAATTAAAAAATAGCTTAAAATAATTATATAGCGTTTACAAACATAACACTGAACTAAACCATTCAAAATCAAAACAGAATATATTTATTTTTTTACATTTTGATTTTTTGTTTTGCTTTTGCTAACAAAACTTTAGATTACTGTTAGCAAATGTCAAATCACTGTCCAATTTTACTGCAAAATTTGCTAGACAGTAGACAAGACAGTTGGACAAGTTTGCATGTATTAGTGAAAAAGTTTGCATGTATTGCAACTGTCTTGCCAGTACTGGCAAATGTAAACCCCGTGTAAGCGGCCTGCCTAAACACGATCAAAATGCTTGGTGTCAATTTTGTGTGTGTGGACTTGACGTCATATCTAAATTGGTTTCATTTTCCATCCAAAATAGTTGGTGTCACACAAACAAACAAATTTGTTAGTCATTTTACAAAAATGCTCGTTAATTGTTATGACCTTTAAAGTTTTTAATATCCCGAAAATTGATCCATTTATAAAAAGATCTCTTCGAACACTCTAAAAAGCTGGCAGGGTTTTCCAAAAACTCAGTTAAGAATGAATGATATGTATGTACTTATATTTCTCGGCTTCTTTAGAGTAGTCTATTTTGAAACTGATCTCTTTTTTTTCTCTTCTGAAAATAAGTTTTGGACACACATACATTTATACATTTATTAAGACTGACTTCAGTTGGAGGTCCATCCACACCACGCGTTCTACGGGTTTTCGCATCCTAAGCAGCTATCAAAAAAGTGAAGTTATTCGTATCAAGTAACATTTTTAACAGCGTAGGATGCTTAAAAGCGTAGGAGGCTTAAACGCGTAGAATGCTTCAAGTATGTCTCTTTACTTCTTTCGTAAGCTCCACAAGCGGCGTTTGAACAAATCAACTGATTTCCACTAATAACTTTTTTTACTTGCGGTGATGCAGCGTAAAAGCGTTACATATTACTTAAAGCGTAAAACGCAAAAAAGGTATGAAAAGCATGCAATACGTTGACGCGGCAACACGTGGTGTAAAACTCCCAGGAAATCTGGTGTTTTTAGTTAGAAACCAAATTACATGTATGTATGTATGTATGTCAATATCAGGGCTGTGGAATCGCAGTTCGACTCCAAAATTATTTGGAATAAATTATTTTCTAATATTTTTCAAAATGAAAAAAATTTTAAAGAGGCTCTTTAAAAATTTTAAAGTCGGAAAATAAGGATCAGTCTACTTAACTTGTGTAAATAACTGTATTAAAGCTCAATGCGCCATGTGTTAGAATTAAAATATCGATTTGAAATGTTTACAGAATCAGAAAAAAAAATAGTTGAAAGTTAAATAAAGACCAGGCTCATATAAAAGGGTTTTCAACAAGAACTTTGTTTTTTAATTGTGGTCTTCACGTCACAAGTTGCACCCCTGCGAAAAAGCAAAAGTGCAAAAATACAACAACAACCACACAGACAATTAGTTGTGCGTAAATAATTGTCTTTGTAGTTGTTGTTATGTGTTTGCACTTTTGCTTTTTGCAATGGTGCAACTTGTTTTTTGACGTATTCATTGTAGATGAATTGGCAATTGCTACAATGAATTCAATTGAGCTCGAAAATCGCATTAAAATAATTAAAATCCTCTATGAAAATGGTGGTTCTTGTAAAGTTAAATTCACACAGCCGATCGCAAAATTTCACGAACATCAGCTGTTAAGTGTGATTATAACCACTGGATTATTTTCTGTGGGGCTATGTGAAGGACAGAGTCTATAGAGTCAGACTCCACAGCCCTGGGCATAACTTTAAAAAATGTTTTGTGTTTTCAAAGAAAAGATTGTACAAATCACCTATAAACTTGAAACTTTTCTGTTTACCTTGCACCTTGGAATTTTTTCAAAATCTAATGGCCGTTTTCACATTAGACAATTATCTTTTTCCCAGTGTCCCATTTATTTCTACGCTGTTGCAAAGTTAACCCATGTAGATAAATTCAATCAGATGACTGCTGTTCATAGTTCTTATGTGGTAATATTTTGAGAGGTAATGCAAACTGAAAATAATTACCCCTATTATGAAAGTCGATGGCGCCTGAACAGAAATGGTATTTTCTGAGTCGTTATTGACAAAAATCAACTACTATTGACAGTCAATTGATATTTTCTAAGGCGCTTTTAAGTCGACGTCGAGTAGTGCATATTGTTCCTGTTTTAGTCGACAGGAAATTTTGCGAAGACTCAAATGAAATTTTAAATGAAATGTAAACATATTTACTGAATACGTTTTAAATAAAAAAATGCAAATTTAAAAGAAGTTATGGGCAGAAAATTTAACGCAAAAATGGGGAAAAGTTTGCTAAAATATCGAAAATTCGCGAACAATTTTAATTTATCAAAAAAGCCATAAAATTCACTTAAAGTCCCTAAAACTATAAGGAATGGCAAAACTTTGGTAAAAATTGGAAAATTAGCTGAAATTGAAAATTCCTAACAGCGACATGATAGAAGTCTAATATTTATTAAAAATCGTTAAAGCTGTAAAGAATTTAGAAAACTTATAGGAAAAAATCGCTTCTTTCGCGAACATGGCAAACTTGGAAACAAACCCTTAAATTGATTTGAAATCGCGAAATCGGCTAAAAAAAAACAAAATGGCGCGAAATGACAAAAATTCGCAAAAAAAATTTTTAATATGTCAAACAAGCCATAAAATTCTTTAAGGAATGGCAAAAATTCAGTGAAAATTGCTTAATTGACGGAAATTCGAAAACAATTTCTAACAGTGGCATGATAGAAAAGTCTTATATTTATTAATAAACGTTAAAGCTATAAAGAATCAGAAAACTTACAGTTAAAATATCTCTTATCGAAAACATGGCAAAAAATTCCAAATAGGAAACAAACTCTAAACTTCATTTTAAAAAGCTAAATCGGTTACAAAAATATGTGGGAAAAAAGCATAAATTGCGTTAAAAAGTGAGTAAAGAACAAAAATAATTGGAGATGGGAATTTTTTTTTTTTTCATTTTTCGATAACTAGTCGACGTCGACTTGATGTGACCACAATTTACATAATAGGGGTGAATGTTTTGTCGGTATATTGAGAAATCCAAAATCGTCAACGGACAGTTTATCAGTCTAATAAGTTTATGTCGAGATTAACTAACCGACAAGTTGTCAATACATTTAGAAAATGGCCGTATGTATGTATTTGGCCTTGAAGTTTTAAGTTGAGAAATCAGTTTTTTTTTTTTTTAAGAACCAACAATCTAGGAACATTTCTTATTTTCAAGATGTGCTGAAAAGCTGTAAGATCAAGAAATTTTCATTAAAATAGTGTGTATATAAAAAGTAAACAGCTCACTTATTTGGAAACGATTGTTTGGTGGAATCATTTAAAAGAGGTGAACGAACATTTTTTTAATGAATTTCTAAAAGTAACATTTGCAGGAACTGGTTGCCAGAGTTGTAAGATCAGGGGATTTGTATCCAATTTGGGAATTTCAACATTTATTTGGGGAAAGATTTTCGAGAACGAGGATATGGGGTTTTTTTCCTAAAAGCAAGAATATAATATTTTATTTAAAAAATAAAACATTCATTCCCGAAAATCTAAGGAATTTTAAGAAAAATATAAATAATTATTTAGTTATTTTTATTTTTATAATTTTTATTTGAAATCTATTTCTAGAATTATAAGTAAATTAGAACTTTAGAAGCCAGTTTTTTTAATTTTAATGATATTTTTAGTCTTAAAGTGTTGTTTCCACGTTAAACGCTTATCGAGATGCATTCCTGGCTACTTAGTTGACCGAATTAGAAATTTAAAGTAAATGTTTGTTACATCTGTAGATTCGTCAGAATTAATGCTTATTTTCCATTTTATTAATCCTTGAATTTGTAATGAAGCATCATGTAGTGATTGATTCGATGTTTAAACAGCCTCATCATAAGTGGATATTGCAGTATTTTCATTTACATGTCAGTATGTATGTCAGCTGTGAGTACAGGTCCTAGAACACTGCCTTGCGGCACACCCGCTCTGATGTTGCATATATTTGATTTCTCGTTACTTATTTTTAAATAAAATGTTCTATCTTCCAAGTTATATTTCAAAAACAAATAATATGGAGTTGGTAAAATTGTTTTAATTTTAAACAAAAGTCCTTCATGCCAATCTCTATCAAATGCCTGTTTAACGTCTAAAATTACAGCACAGCAGTTTAACTTTTTTGCTAGTGATTCTGAAATGACATTCACTATGCGATGAAATTGCTCTGGGGTTTCACGCCTGTACCGAAATTCAGATTGCTGGTCTGGTATTATGTTTTGATTTTGAAGTAGTTTGCTTTGAAACAGTTTTTCAAACATTTTTGAAAATATAGGCAGCATACTAATGGGCCTGTATGACGATACTTCATTTTCTAGTTTGTTGGGCTTACACATCATTACAATTTCAGCGCAGTTACACTGTAATGTAGAGGGTGTTAATCTAACGACGGAGTTATACAGTTGTGTCAAGAAAATAATGCCTTTTTTGTTGAAAGAAATTTCAAAGCTTTCGATCTAATTTCGTCGTAACCTGGTGACTGTGGATTATTAAGTTTAGAAATTTCGTTCAGAACTTCGTCTGGTGAAAAAGTATTTTTAGGAAAATTCATGGGGCATGGAGCTTCTAAAAATTTAAGAATTATTTCTTCATCGACCGTACTTGCTTGGAAAATTCTATTTGAATATTTTCTAGGCATATTCCTTTTTGTCGCTCTCCATAATCTGTACTCATTAAAACTTTCCTCACCTAGACTTTTTAATAGTTTTTCCCCTGGTTCATTTCTAAATTCATCCAGTCGGTCCCTTAAGTGTCTTGCTGCTTGGCACCAATTGGCTTTATCATCTGGATTTCTGCTTCTCTGCCATTTTCTTCTAAGCTTTCTTTTACTCCTTACCAATTTCCTTATTTCAGCTCCATGAATTAAACTAATAGTTCTATTTACGACATCCTCTAATTCTTTGCATGTTTTTATGCGTGTATTAGGTTGTATGTTTTCATCTATGCAATTCTGAAAGCCTTTCACATTAGTCGCGCTCTGCAAAGTAATACTACAGCTAGCAATTATAGGAGTGGTACCAGAGCTGAGATCGTCATCATTCTCTGTGGCGAAAAGTTGACTTGTTATGCCTGAATGGATAAAAAATTCCAGCAGTTCCCGGATCTTGTCTGGCTCGCTTGGCCTGTATTTTGAATTGTTTAGCATATTTTGTATGAGAATTTTTTTTTTCAATTGAACAGTTAAACGCGATTTTAAACTGTAATTTCTATTACGATCACGTTTTGTTTACACCAAGTATCGATTTTCTGGAGACCGTCCTCGTTGAATACTGATAGGAAACTGTTTTTGTCGTTAAAACTGAAAACATAAATTTTATGTATTTAAAAGCAAACTACCTGGCGCATAAAATCGTCTGCTAGTTGTTTGTGTGTACATATGTGCATAGGTATATCCCAACATACATTTATATTAAAAAAATGTTCTCTACCTCAGATTTATTAAGGGTTAATTGTGCTTTAAGATTAAGGAAATTGCCAGAAGCAGATGTGCGAAAAATTTTAACTCTTCACAAGGTGTTGACAAAATATTTTGCAAAGCATAATCAGGTATTTTTTTCTAGATCAATAATTGAAAATTTTAGCTGGAAATTTTGAATTAAAGATTTTTAGAAAAATAAAGATTACCTTTGCCAATTGTAATAGGGGCTTAAGTTAAATTTTACGCTCTGATATTATTTTAAAGTATCTGATAGGTATTTAACCTACGATAACAAGTGAAAGTCGTCATAAATTTAAAAGGTTGTCTTATGTTCAAAACATACGATATTTTTGTAATTAAATTGTTTGCTGTAGTAACTACTTGCATTTAAAACACTTTTAGCATTTTTTTGCTTGCTTGAATTTCTTAATGGAGAGACGGCAGCTTCAGTTTCCGTTAATTTGTTGTCGTTGTTAATTTCAAGGTCTCTTATTATATGTACACTCACCAGCAAAAGTATGCATACCAGTAATTGATATTTTTCAGAACTAAAGGTAATAGTACATAACACGCAGTGTTGCCAAAACTTGGTGACCAAAAATGGCTAAATTTACGGAAAAAATGGGCTAAAAAATGGCTAAAAGATTTTTTAAATAAAAACACATTAAATTTCAATCACAAAATAGAAATAATTCATTTAAAGTTGTTTACGATGAAATTGTAAGTTAAGATCTATTTGTTTAATAAGAATAAACGTAAATTAATATTTTGATAGATACCTATTAAAGACCTGCACGAGTGTATCAGTAAGTATTGTTGAAACAGATACACCAGATATTTATCTGTTACTACTGATATAAATGAGAGAATGAGTGTAACTGATATTGTATGGTTTTGCTTTTGTCCACTCACCATATCTTAAAAACAAAAACAGTTGCTTATGGTTTTGTATTGAGTATGACATAACATTTTTTTTTACTTCCAAATATCTGTTGTCACCATGAGTATTTCTACAATATCTGTGGTGTTCTGTTGTATTTTAAAATATTGTTGGCGAGTTGATGAAAATAAGAAAGTTTATAAAAACTTGTATACGATCTCAACCAGGGGTGCCAGATGGTTTTGGTAAGAAATCGGCATATTTTCAAAAACAAATCAGAAATTAAATTAAATAAAAAAATCGGCAAATTACTATTACGATTTTAAAGACAATAAAACATTGACAAAAATAAAAAAGCAAAACAATTAACCATTACCTAATGCTTTAAAAAAATTAAAAAAAATTAACTTTTTAGAAATAAATTTTAGTTAATTAAAAAATCGCAAGGACCGTAAATAAGAGTTATCCATAAAATGTTAGCTTAAAAACGGAGTCAACCCATAGGTTTGTTCTAAAGTTCTCTTTAAGAACCTATGGTGATCTAGAAAAAAAGATCTCAACTCCACAGTTAAAAATCATTTTTCAACGAAAAAATAAAAGTTTGGATGAACTCTTAAAAAGAGAGTTTTATTTCGCAATCATAAAATATTCGCCCTAAAATAGAACTCACACCATCAACAAATACAACTCTTTTAAGGATTTTAATTTTTACGTCTAAAATACTCATTATGTTTTTCTTCTTTTTTTTTTATTTTTACGTTGAAATTGTAGTGATCTGACCAGCGACAAGCTTTGGTAGTTAATGTACAAAAAATTAGTTGAATAAAATGCTGGTTTAAATCAAACTCCTGAAATGAGTTTTATTTTTTGTGGCGGCTGAATAAAATTCTCGTTTTAACAGTTTTATTCGATATTTTATTCCTCAACTGAGTTTTAATTTATGACAGGTATTACCTATTTAAAAAATTAAATCATTGAAAAATTCGATGTCGTTATTGTTCATCTCATAGGAATCACTCGTGCCTATTAGTTTTAAATAATTTGAAGGTAAATCGTAATCACAACAACATTTACCCAACCCCGACTATGTGATACCCTACACCTTATTAGAGCCCATGTACCAAATTTTATCAAATAATCCCCAAAATTGCGACCTGTACTTTGCGCACAAGGTTTACATGGACAGCCAGCCTACCAGCAAGCCAGACAAACATTGTTAATTCAACTCAAAAAGTGATTCTGAGTCAGTCGGCGTACGTAAAAGTGTGCTTAGGACCAATATTTTAAAGTGTTACAAACATTAGCACAAACGCATAGTATCCTCTCTTCTATTGTGCTGTTGGTATAAATATTTTATTGTTATGGTAAAAATATTTACCTAATTGATAAAATCGAATTAACGATTGCTAAATGTAACCTATTCGTCAAATTACTTTAAACGATATTTACTTGGCTAAATACCCTCTCTACTTCAGCATTAGACCATGGAAGTGAGAGCAACTTTATAGGCAATTCTAAAATAATTTTGCTGCCACCTGCATCTCTTTATAGCAATACTTCCAACCAAAAAGAAACACCGATGTTTGTGTTGATCCATTTTATAAATTTAATAGTGGAATACTGAAAGATGTTGCAGCGTCATAGTTCATAGCGATTTTCAATATTCGTAAAAGTTGTGATTTCAATTAAAGGCATTTTAATTGTTAAAATGTTTATTTAACTTTTATAAATTTTTATAATAAAATAAAAATTATTATTCATTTTTTAATTCCTAAACAGGTTGAAAAATGGCTAAATTGGCAACACGCGTTATTTCGTCGACGTGTATCGTGCTTTTAAAAGCTTTAGCGCATGAAAAATGTCAAGTTTCACAACGCGCGTTATAGAAGTCTTCTTTCAGCTGTTTGTGCAACACTTTTTTTTATAAAATTCCCTTCTTTAATCATCAAATTTTTTAAAGTTTTGTTTGAAGAAATGTTGTACTGTCAAATACGGCGATCTAATTAATCTCATAAATGTTCTATGGGATTTAAGTCTGGAGACTGTGGTATAGGTTTAAGGTGAAACTTTAGAAAATGTGATGATTAAAGAACGGAACAAAATTTCCATTCACGAGACTGCGAAGCTAGACAATTATATGCTACAACGTTTAGAATATTCAACTTGATATTTATTATTATTTTTTTTTTACTTGAAAATTTTAAACAAAAACATTACAAAAATGTTTGTTAGGTTCTTTTGTTAAAAATTAGTATAAATATGTTTAGAAATAGTCCTAATAAACATATAAAAAATTAATTTTTTTATTTATTTACACAAAAAGCTGTTAATTTATTCCCTCTTTTTTTAACAGTTCCTTTGTTATTTTACTAAACAGCACCAGCGTTGCCAGAAGCTTTGGAGAAAAAAATCATAAACCAATTGTACGGCAATGTAAGAAAAGATAAAATCACTGTTTATTGTTGGTGTTTTGTTTAAGCTTTGATATTGTTACAAGTTAAACTTTGATGCCTGTATTCACAAAACATTTTTAAATTTAATAAAGGTTAAAAGAAAAAATTTACTATGAAAATTATCCTTAATAAACGTTTGTTAAATTCAATAATCGTTTATGAATACGGTGGTGAGTGTTTTGAGGTGGATTTGTATAATATTTTTAGCTCTTAAAAAATCGTTGGAAAAAGGTTTTCTAATGATCTGGCATAATCAACCAGTGAAATGCGCATAGAAACAAGCTTTCCCTCAACAATTAATTTAAGTGTATTTACCAAAACTAAAAATTGGAAATTTAGCACGTTTTAGAGAAATCTTATGTATAATAAATTTTGTATTGCCAAAAATAGCTTTGAAAAAAAATCATATTTTGAAGAGAAAAATCATTAAATTTGTTTATAACCCATTAAAAAAAAGTAAAAATGCCTATTAATTTCTTATAAAAACATAAAAATTCTCTTTTGAGAAAAAAAACTCCTAAAATCATGTTTTGGTCAAAAAATCATCATTCTGGCAACGCTGCCGGCCACTTTTTCCTTTATATACCTACCTACCTACATACATATGTAAATGTTCTCACAATTTAGCAACATTTTTATTATGTACTTTAGTTTTTATTTTTTTGCGTAATCAATACTTTTCTTATCACTACACACCCCCTTTTTAATAGACTATGATTAAGTCGTTCGTTCAATTCGTTTATTTTTCTTGCTTTTTTATTGTTAACATATTCATTCACCTTGTAGGTACAAATTTTTCTGTGAAACAAAAAAAATTTCTTTAATAGTCTTGAATTGAGTAGTCCACTTGCAAACATCGCTTAGTTAAAAAAAAACACAATTCTGTGAACATCGATTAAACCAGTTTATTAAGAGTGAATTTCCCAGCAATATACATATGTATGTACATATGTACCTACATACATAGGTGCATACATAGGTTGAGAGTTTTGCAGGACTATTTAATATTTTACCAGAAATTGCGCGTTACTTACCGAGTTTTGAACGATATTAATAATGGCTTAGGGAGGCATTTTAAATAAAAAACAAAAAAAAAATGGCGACTTTTACAGAATTTTTATTTTTTCGTTTTTTTCAATTCTTCAGTTTGTATGTTCTTCAACTTAAACAATTACATACACACTTTGTTCTAATACCTGCTCGTGAATTCCCCTGCTTTTTAAAGAAAGCTTTTGAATAAAAAGAAGCTTTGCTTTTCAAATAAAAAAAGCTTTCCTTTTTAATGTTAGCAGCCAAATCTTAACAGTATTTTAATTTTAACAGTATTTCCTTCATGCAAACTTGTTAAGATATTGACCCAAAGATGGCGCTGTAGTTTCGCATTTTTACTGTGGTTAACAGAGCTACCAGATAGGTAGTGTAATTATAATCACTAAATTGTGAGAAAACAGACAGAACTCAATACAATTTACATTAATCAATCAAAAAGTAAATAAATTGATACATGTAACAGGAAGATACAAACGTATTTTGATATTGTAAATTATAAGATATTAACCATACTTTGTTGTATTGGAAATTTAATAAATAAATACAAACAAATGTTCTGGCAGAGTCTACAATTATTCGTAAATACATTTTTATTTAAAGTTTTATTGCTAACCAAAGCTTGGGTAAAGTAAAAGTGACAGTTAGTAAAATATAAAAGGCTTAAAACACTCAAATTTTAAACTTTACAAAAAAATCTTAGAATTATTTTTTTTTAATATGTACATATATACATATAGGTATAATTAAATTATTTAATTTTCCCAAAAAAATAAAGCAAAGTAAAAGGTTTATGGAATGAGTTTTCTTTCTAAAAAAAAATTTTTAAGTTATGATAAAAACTTATCAACAATTTTTGAAATATAAAAAAAATAAACAATTTTTTTGGTTTTTAATTGAAGTTTTTGATATTTTTTTAGGCTAAAGTTCATCAAATTTAATTTTCATTTAATTATTTTTTTAGTTAATGAAGGAATTTACAACATGAAATAAATTAAAATTTTTTTTTTAAATAATTTTATTTTTGAATAACATAAAAAAAGTATTTTTATGAAAATTAAATTTGATGAACTTAAGCCTTATTGAAATATCAAAACCTTTAATATAAAAAAATTAATAATATATTTTTCCTACATGTTCTGACAATCGCACGATATTAAATCGTAAAACGCCAGATTTAATTTAAGGGTGTTCTAAAACTTACGTTTTGCTTGCGATCTGCTATTTATCGATGTATTTACGAATAAAACATTGTTTTAGTTACATATGTATTTTTTAGGCTGTTCTGAAACATATTTTAAGATTTTTGTATTATTAAAATTTTTAATAATTTTCTTAAATTTTTCCTAATATTTTTTACTTGGTTTATACTTTGCTTAATTTTTTTATTAATTTTTTGACTTCATTCAAGCTTTTGCAATTTGTCCAAAGATGTTTGATTTTTTTTTTTTTTTTGTAAAGTTGTACAGTATAAAATATTTTATAAAAGCTTACAGTCAAAGATTCGAATCGATTTTTTTTTTCAAAAAATATTTTGTAGAAATAAATTCTGTGGCCTTTTGACAAAACATCTTAAGTCAAATTTAAAAAGTCGAAAAATGCTGTTAATAATAATCCAACTTTTCTTAAAAAACATTTTTGTTTACGATTTTAAAATTTTGTATAATAAACGACATTTTTCATTAATTTCGGTTTATTTTATTATTTGATAAAAATTATTTTTTCACTTCCTTCCCTTAAGCGCATACATTTGTTAATAATTTTTACTTATTTAAATTTTTTTTTTTAACATTCGAAAATTAAACAAAAACGCTCAAAATTTGATTTTAAAAATTGCATGAATTGTAAAAGTAAGTATGTAATAGAGGCCCGCACAATTTCATTTGAATACACAATCAAGTCATTAAAAAAAATTTTAAACGAGAACAAGTTATTTTTCTGCTTTGACATTTAAAACACCGAACGGTATTGCATAGAGTAGCTATTTGCCATAGAAAACTCATTCTGATTAAATTTGAGATGGGATATTTTGAATATAGGATCCCGATTTATGTTTTTAAAACACATATGAAGATACAATTACACTATGCGACAGCCAAAATCGGGATGGGTTCAAACTACCCTTCGGTGAAGGGTATAAAGAGTAATTTTTGGGGATTCAGTATTTCGGTTATAGCTCAGCCGTTTTTTAACCGATTTGACAGATTTATATACCGACGTGTTTAAGAAGAAATTTACCATTTAGTTGAGTTATAAAGCTTGGACTCGGGGAGATCTATAGTTCCCGAAAGTGGGTATTTAAAAAAAAATGAATTTTGGTCACAACTTTTTTGTATCTGTACCGATATGTTCTACTAAAAATTTCCGATATTTTGGTATATAAGTCATATCCATAGGACGTATGGCAGCCCTAAAATTTAGGTTTTTATAAAAATGTTGATGTCTTTTAGCCCATTTTTCAAATCGATATATCTCGATTCCTAGACGTGACCCAGCGAAGCGGCAGGACACGTATAACCACTGACCCCTACCATTTGTCGCACAGTGTTACTGACAATTGGTATCGTTGGTTTGCTTATTAATAAAAATTAATGAAAAAAAAAATCTAGATTTTTTTATCAAAATTATCTGGCAGCCCTGATTGTGATTATAAACTTTTATTATGCAAATTAGAATAGCTCATATTTACTATGTTAAACCCAACCGTTTTGCAAGCTTTGTAAAAGTATTATACATATGTACATACATAGATACATACATAACTTTTAATTTTACAAGTTTTTTTAATGTTCAAAATGCCTGTATTACCTACACAGGCATTAGGCATGGCAGATACATTTTTTTAAATTTTGCAAATACTATCAAAAAGTAATTTAAATTTTTGGGAATACAAAATTTAAATTTTCAAAAGATTTTGTTATTCGTGCTTAATTCCCAGTTTTTATTATTTTGTATTCCCAAATTTTGAAATTACTTTTTGATAATAAACAGGCAGGTGCACGGCCTAAAAACACTTAATTGACAACATCTTTTGTAAGTTGTTGTTGTTTTTATTTTGTTTTTCTTAACCTACTTACAACTACAATTAATGTTGAGAGAATTTCAACTAATTGTAGGGGGAATGTAAGATAAGATAAACCCACTGTTTATTGTTGATGTGTTTTTGTTTAAACTTTGATATTATTACAAGTAGAACTGTTGCTAAAATTCTTATACATTTAACAGTTTTATTTGGTTTAATATCTTTAGTTTTTGTAAAATCTTTATGGATGAAGTTTCCTGATGATCTGACCTAAGCAACCAGTGAAATGCGCATAGGAATAGCTTATCCCATCAACAATAAATTTCAAGTGTTTTTATCAATAATAAAAACTGGGAATTAAGCACGAATAACAAAATCTTTTGAAAATTTTGCAAATACATTTTTTTTTATTTTGTGTTTTTAAGTTTACGTCATTTGTTTGATAGAGTATCTTGAGTCATAACTTAAAAAAAAGTTTTACCTTTTTCAAACACACATGCTGCTGCTTCGTAGTTCTGTTCATACATACAACTACTTGAGGAATTTTGATTAAACATAAATGTAGATAAAAACAAATATAAACAAATGATAGGTACAATCTAAAAAACTGAATTTGGTTTGAACATAATGAAGTTCGTTATTACACCCGTTCAGTTCAGGTTATTTTTTTTTTATTTTTTTTGTTTTTTGTGGTAATGTGTTTGTTTTGCTGTGTAAACAGAGGCAAGAACGAAGCTTAAAGAAAAATTCAATTATCTTGAACAGTAGTCCTGAAGTGCATTTGGTGTGCAAAAACCCGTAATACGTTTAAAATTTACTTTATGTAAAATATTAAAAAATGCTAGTTACTGTTGGACCTCTGGAAGTAATATCAGCTTAAAAATTTACGATAATTTGTCAAATTAGAAAAAAATAATAATATTTTGGGACTAGAAATAAGATAAATTAAATAACTCGAGAGGTAGTTACATGTTAAATTAATATTTATGCCCCTATTATGGTTTAAAACTCAACTGGCTGAATAGCAAAAAATTCTAGACTAAGTATGTATGTATGTACGTACATATGTATATGCGATATAAGTATGTATGTGTTTGTATATCAATCAAGTCCCCATCATATCTAGGGTCTTCGGAAAAGCCGTTTCAACGGACAGACGGTCATCGCTTAATCAACTTTGCTACTCATAAGGATCCAGAATATGAAAACTTTATAGAGTCTAACATCAATATTGAAAAAATTACAACCGAAAAGACAAACTCATACATTCTCTTGAAGAGTAGGTATTATAAATAATAAAATATGAAAAATTGGGAATTTAGCTCGTCACACAGAAATCTTATTAATAATAAAAGAAATTAAATTCAAATGAAAGTTTTGATCATTACACTGTGCTAGAAACTGACACTTTTTTTAGACAAGCTGGGCACTTGGCGTTTTAACCTAATTCGGGTACACTGATCCAGTGGTGTCAGCTGTTTTTTTAGGTTTGCTCTGATTTTTGAGATATACCGTTATTTCGAAAATGAAGGAGGTTGTTCGCGTAACTCAAAAACGCTTTAACTTATTGAAAAAACTAAAAACTAAATTCCGCAATAAAATTACCTTTAGGAATGGTAAAACTTTTTTCTTTTTTTTTTGAGAAAAAAATAATGATTTTTTTTATCAAAATTTTGAAATTTTTGTTTATTAAAAATTCATTCAATTAAATTTTTTCCAGTTATAAAAAAACGAAGCTGCAAACAAAAAAGGCATAAATGAATCTGTAAAGCTGCGGTCACACTTATTAAATATTTGACCAAATAAGCGTAGCCCCAACTTTAGCTAATAGTTATTAAAATTAAACATGTTTTTAATATTACAAAATAAACTAATTATACCACCAAACATATCAAAAAAATGTTTTTTGTAAAATGTGGTATTATAATCTAAATAAATATTGAAATTGACGGAAATATCAATTTTTGGGAATACAAAATTTAAATTTTCAAAAGATTTTGTTATTCGTGCTTAATTCCCAGTTTTTATTATTGATAAAAAGTTTGCTTGTTGGTCCCGTTTTTTTCGTCAAATATTTGATAAGTGTGACCGTAGCTTAAGACCCCTTTCAGACTCGGCAAGTTAGTTGCGCAAGTAACTAACTAAGACTTTTGATTTTATTCACAAAAGTCGAAATATAATTTTTTTTTAATTAATTTAAGAATTTCATAAAACGCAATATTTGTATGGAAGACCCCCTAAGAAGTTGTGATAAGGGGCAAGTATGTATGTATGTCTCGAGAATATGCTAAGGACAAAAAATTAATTAAGATCCGTCATACATGAAATCGCACTAAGGGAGACTCCTGGGCATTTATGGGACTTTTTCTTCAATATATTTCTAGTCTGCAATGAACATTTTGTATGGGAGCCCCCTTTAGGAATGGAGATAGCGGGTTGGTATGTTAGTAATAAATGATTATAATGAAAAATAAAGTGGGGTTGGTCATACATTTAACCCATCTATGGGCATTTTAGGCACTTCAGCAGCTAAATTTAAGAATTTCAACCATACAAATATGGCGGTTTAATAGAATTCTTAAATTTGGCCCCTGCAGTGCCCCTAGATGGGTCAAATGTATGACCAACCCCACTTAGTTTTCATCTAAATCATCAAAACATAGGTATGTAGAAATTATAGATTTTACTTAAATTATTTTTTGTAAATTAATCTGGTCGAAATAGATTAATGCTGAAGTCACTGTGCAATTAAATTTGATCTTTGACAGTGTTTTTACTTTTTAGTCACATGATTGTTATATGAATATACAATATTAATTTAATTAAGCCTAAATTCTTCATAATTAAAGAATTTTCTTTAATTGAATCACGTTCCCTTTTATAAGCTTAAATTTGGCTTCTTGTACGATTTTTATTAATTTAAAACAAAAACTGTAATCGACCTTGTACCACAGTTCAACATGCATTAGTGTTTTATTTTTTTATTATTAAATACATACATACATACATATCTATTGAATACATACATAGATATGTTTGTATGTATTTCATCATATTGTTTACTTATGAACTCTTTTTTTAAATGACTGGAACTTTTTTTTAATTTAAAATAAACAACAAAAGAAGAACAATATGTAATCATGTTTTTTTTTTGTAATTCTTTACTTTTTTTGTACAAAAATATTGTAGATGTACTACTTATGTATGTATACATACATACATGCGTTGCAATATTCTTCGTGTTTAAAATTTCAGATGTTTGTTTTTCTATATAAATGTTGCTTGTAACCAGCGTTGCCGTTGTTCCACTACAGTTTTACTGGCTATTTCACGATGTAACTCGAACGCTTTCTTTCGCACAAATTACATGTAAAACAAAAACATACTTTGAGAATTTGTTTTTGTCTTTCATGTGATATATACATTTAAATTTTACAATTTGTTGAGGCCCTTGCCGTTTTTTTTTGCCTTTTTTTTTTAAATTACCTTTTATATAATTTGAAATAAATTCATGTTATTTTTTGAATATTTTAGGTATTATCAGCCATGTTCTGACAATCGGAAAACACCAGATTTATTTTATGGTGTTCTAAAAGTCGTGTGTTTTGCTTGCGATCTGCCATAGTTTCTTAAAGATATTCCAGTTCCCTTCAGCAAGCGTTTGCAATTTGAAGTCGCCCATATACTTAAGATTGTGATTAACACCTTTTATACGATCTTAAATCAGAATGTCAAATGTTAAGCGTTTTGCGATTGTCAGATCATGCCCGAATGTTACGAATTTGTATCAAGAATTAATAAAAAAGTTAAGAGAATGCATTTTTAAGATTTAAGCACCTGTATTTATAAATCTAAACAAGATTATATAATATTTTGAAATTGATTCTGAATTCAGAATATAATTTTCAAAGCAGAGGCTTTTGTCAACGAATTTAAGTTATAAGAAAGTGAGATAAATCACAAACTGTATGAAGCCAAATGCGGAAAAGTTTTAGTGTGATTTTTCGTTTCATTTATTTTTTTTCTTTATAACAAAGTTGTGCTTCAGCTAAACGAGTGCTTTTGAAATTGGCATTGCTTAAAAATAAACTTTCGAACAGAGCCAAAGTTATGTAAAACTTGTGATTTAATGCTTTCGGCTCTTATATTTTTGGTAAAACCGTTTTTACGACATCTAAAGTAGTGGGTTATTTTCTAAGATACTTCACCTCAGTTAAAAAATATATTCAAACAAATTTTTGAAAGCAGGGTGAAGGTATTTATAAATTGCTAAAGGTATAATTGTTAAAATTTCTCATTTTGTTTTATGAAATCTGAAATAAATCTTCGCCTTCCTTGTAAAATATCCTCTTCTGGCCCTATTCACTTTGAAATTCCTTATTATGACCCCTTGTTTTGCCCTTTTAGAAAATTTTTTACGGCAACGCAGCATATTTTTTTACACTACATTACCACAAGTGGTAAATGTGGGTATACTGAATATGTCATTCTGTGTGAATCACGAACATTAAAATTCATCTTATGTTGCTTCACACGTTGCAACTAGATCATACAACTGAATATCAACCAAATTATATGTGATAGACATTAAACAGATCTATGAAACTCTTCAGCTGATCATTTATCTAAATGCAGTGTTGTCGGATTAGACCATTTATCACGAAATCGAGGATTTTATTCGGAAAATGGGGATTAAACATTAGATTAGGAGATTTGAACATGTTTTGCACTAAATGCTATCAGAGGGTTAGAAATGCAGCCCTGTGATACAACAGCTGTTCTGTCAAAGCATTTGTTAAGATTTTTTTCTTTTTTTTTAATGCTCTTGTATTTTGAGATTAAGGCTGGGTTTTTGAGATCTCAGTTAAACTAGGTTTAGTTAATCTAAAAACAGATGTGTGCATCCATTTCCCAGTTTGTATATAAAATTTGGATGGAACAGCTTAGTTTTGCCTTAAATGTTGGTCTTTGATGAAATAACAAAAAAAAATCCCATTTCGCCGGAAAAATCAGCGTTTCAGGCTACATTAAACTAAGTCTAAACTTAATACACATCCAAAAAGTATTGAAATGAATATAAATAAAACAAAATTTAATAATAGTTTTTGTTCTCGTATATGCCTTTGTGTTCGCAATAGTTTAGTCAGATTTTTTATTTTTCGAATTTATTCTATGAGCTAAATTTCAGTTATGTATTTTATAAAGCTTTTTTGTAATAGTCCTATTTTTTCAATTTTTCAGAAATTACTTTTTTGAAGGAATAGGACTATTACAAAAAAGCTTTATAAAATACATAACTGAAATTTAACTTATAGAATAAATTCGAAAACTAAAAAATGTTGAATATAATATAAAGTTACCTTCGAAAGGAAATAATTCCCAGTTTCTATTTTTTAAAAATGTTTCGTAAAACAGTAGCTTATAAAAAGTATATACCTACATAGATAGCCTATATTCAATAAATGCCAACTCAAAACAGTTTCCTTTTCAGGAATCAAAAAAATTTTTTTTTTAAGACCATCTGCCTCAAACACTGAATTCCTCTATTGTACTTTTCGTAAGATTATTAATATGTTCTTTCTTATTTACAAATACAATCTATACAATTTATAAATCTGTTGGATATTTTTTCTTTGTCAGGCCTAAAACTATTAAGGGCCACAACTTACAAACAGCTAATTTTAGGATGCTATCTAAGATAAATAGTTTTCGGTTATAGCAAGCAAACTTTAGCCTTAAAAGTGACTGATAAGATAACAGCTGGTCTGTCTTATGGTAACTTTAGCTGGCATATTTTCTGCTGAAGATATGGTAACTTGAATGACAATTTTACGTCAAATTAAATTATTACCTTCCATTTTTTTAAACACAATAAACAAAATAATTTAGCATAAAAAACCAAAACAAAGCACAAAAAAATTGGCTTCAGGTTTCAATTAAAGAAATAAACAAAATTAAGTCGTTGCCATTACGTATTTTAAACAACCAAAAGTAGTCGGTATCTAATGCAATGTTGCCACAGTATATAAATTATATTTATTATTTTATCGGGCAGTTGTACAAACGGAGAAAATTTACTTTTCATTTTATATATTGTTCACGTTAACAATCAGGAACTTTATCATTAGGTTGGCTCTAAAAGGGATTAGCTACTTGCCATTTTAGTCCATAAAAATAGTTAAAACTATAATTTTTTTTTTTTTGAAGTCACTGATATATGTATTAAATAAGATTAGCTTTATTTTACAAGCCAAATGCAATAATATTTTAAAAAATATAAATTTTTTAAGAACAATTTTGATTTTGGTTGAACTGTTAATTTTTGATTTCTTGATATTCTTTAATTAGGCTTGATTTCATCAAGTTTAATTTTCATTGAATTATTTTCACTGAGGAAGGAATTTTTTACAACTTGGAATTTTTATTAAAATTTATTGATAATTTTTCTTGGCTGAGCTCAGCCAATAATAAATAAAATAAAAAAAATTAAATAAAAATTAAATTTGATGAACTCAAGCCTAATTAAAGAATATCAAGAAAATAAAAATTTCAAATTTTTATAAAATTGCCCGTAGCATTGTTTACCATAATGGACTTTGAAACCCGGTTTAAAACGACAACAATTAATTATTTTAATTTAAAATATCACAGGTGGGTATTGCATAGCGTAGCTAAAGGGTGTTTTTAAGATCGAGGGAACTTACGAAATTGTTAACTGTCAAACTGCGCTCATTTTTTGCCATTTATGTTAAGTATTCTCTAGCAAATCACCATGAATAGATTCACACTTACACAGAAATATTGAAAAACCAATTTCAATTAACGTATTTGTTAGAAATTGTACTATTAATTAAATTCCGTACTGATTTTCCGCCTGCAAACAAATTGATCATATCAATTAACACATTTGTAAGTTTGAGCTTTTCTTGCTGTTCAGTTTCAATCAATAGGTTTAATTAAATGTAAGCAAAAGCAAAAGAGGCTATATAAAACGTGAACACAAATCAAAATATTTTTTTTATTCAACACAGTTAGTTAAAACAACTAAAAAAATTTTTTGAAACTTTAAAATATTTTAAAGTTTGTGTGCATGTTTTCATATTTGCAAACATACACACAGACATTATAATTTTTATTTTCAATTAAGGCAACTTAATTGGAACAAATAAAAAAAATTTATCCAAATTTACTTTGAAAATTATTCATCATTTTGGCTTAATGTGTTTGTTTATGAGCAAAACTGTCACATATCGAGGGAGCCCAATCTACAACAGACCCTACAAACTCCAATACATCCAGAAAAACGAACCGTTAAGGGCTGTTTACACGCTCGCGGCTGGCTGGTATTTTCTTTAGTGAGGTTTTTATGAGATTATACAATTTGTTTCCCTTATTTTATGAATATTGTTCTGGCAACCCTGTATCAATGATGGTTTTAATAATAAATAATAAACATTGTTGTTTCTTTTGTTGCTGTTATTATCGTTGTTGTTGTTGTTTTGATTATTATGTATTTTCAGGGCTGCCAGGTACTTTTTTCCTTGTGCCCCAAATTAAAAAACAAAACCAACAAAAAAAGTTAAAATTTTTTGGTTTTTTTTCTGACCAAATTTTAATTTTTTTTTTTTTTAAATACAAAGTAAGAAAAATTTTAATAAGAAATTCCCAAATAAAAATTTTAAGTCAAAAAAAATATTTTATTTTGTTTGTAGCGACTGGTTTCGGGATGTTTTTTACAATCCTTTTTATGCGATGCCAGTGAGGATCGATATGCTGTTATTGAAGACGAACGAGCCAATTTATAAGAATTTGGAGCTTGTTCAATCGGTTCTATCCATCATAATTAACAAATTAAATCATACATATATCCGTCATTTATTTAATACTTCGATGCAACATAACTTCTAACCAATAGCATTCTTTTTCCAAAACTTTTGGGGAAGACATACATATTTGCTTGAAAATTGTCTTAAAAAAATCAAAATTTTTGTGTGCTGTCAACGATTTTAAATTCATTAACAAGGTTTCTTTTAAATGTGCTAAATTCCCATTTCATACTATTGAGAAACTAAAATTTATGGTTGAAGGGATAAGCTATTCCTACGCGCATTTCACTGGTTGCTTAGGCCAGATCTATTTTTGAATTTTTTGTTTTTTTTTAAACACTCACTCAAGAAAAATAACATAAGTTTTTAGAGTACCTTTAACACACTTAACAAAAATGGTAATCTTAATTAGGAAAATTTGCACTGTATAAGAGTGAGATAAAAGTTTTGCTTTTTTTCATATTTTATATACGAAACAAAGAAAAATAAACGTAATTAATAAAAGGAAAAATATATTAAAAAAGTGTAAAATCGCCAAAAAAAAATCCCCGAATTTTTTTTTAATCCCCAAAAAAAATCCCCGAATTTTTTTTTTATCCCCAAAAAAAATCCCTAATCCCCAATTGACTTTCTTTGTCCTTTTTGCTCGCATGAAATCCCCAGCTCTGGGGATAAATCCCCAAGTCTGACAGCCCTGTGTATATTTATCTGTTTTTTTTTTCAATTGTTTCTTTTTTTTTAATGGTAGTGGTTGTGTTTGTGTGTATATTTTGCTTTCGTATAGACAGGGATGATAATTGAGAAAACCAAAATCGTACCAACGATCTTTTAAAATCGTACTTTTTCGGCCCCAATTGTACTAAATCGGCATTTTATAAATTATTTTTTATTATATTTTTAAAAACAAAAATTTGATACAACAAAAAGAAAATTTAATTCAGCGCTTGTAATATCTCCTTCAAAATTATTCGGAGTAAAATAATAATGGAGTGGTCTCCCACTGTTCCAAAATTCTGTTGATTACTTCTTGACGTTACAATCATCTTGTTGACAAATACTTGGAAATATTATGAGTTCGTTCCAAAATAATCTTGAATTGAGAGGAATTCGTCTCTTCTACAATGTAGAACTTTTGCAGAAGTGGTTTCCTATATCTTTTAAAAATTTGTCAATACCATCAGAAAATGCACGCTTATATGCTGCCGCTGATACTAAATTTAGAATGTGGCATAAGCAATCGTTCAATGAACAAATGAAAAAAAATCTATTTACAATAGCGGAGTTCAGTGTTTCGTGCAAATGGTCTTGCAAAAGTACAAATGCAAAATATCACAGCTGTTTTGGTAAATCCAACAACAAAAAGTAGAGCTTCCCTAAGATTTCATAAAAAAGCCACGACATTTTGCATTTTCGCAAGATTATTTGCACCAAACACTAAACTCCGCTTATAGTCATTGGACAGTAAATACGAGTTGCCATTTTATATCAGTTATAAATATGTAGGTTTGAAAAATTTGGAAATAGTACCAAATCAGTCACGGGGGTACCAGCGTACTTTTTTCGTTTCGAATTGTACCAAAAAAAGTACAATTGTACCAACTTTATCAACCCTGCGTATAGAGTATACTCTACTCATTTAAGTTTTTTGCCAAAAGAAACCAGTTTCAATTTAGTTATACTAGTGATCGGACGTTGAACGTAGTGGATTTAGTTTGAAAACAAATAAGAAACACAACTAGTTCGCATAAATCCGAGTGCATTTTATACACATAACAAAAACAAAAAAATACTGTATTGGTATCTAGGTACTAAAGTTAAGAAATATTTTTAATTAATTACCTAGGTATAGTATAAATAAGAAAACAAACAAAGAAATAAAGAAAGGAAGTGTGTTTCAGTGATTTTCAAGGTGTTTAAAACAAAAAGTTGCAAAAGAAGTTGTAGAATTTTAACAAAATTCTTTGTTTACCATGTTTCGACGTTACTCACTATTCGATAATTCGACGCCACGTTTGTCGGTGTTACCCAATAGCAATAATAATAGCAATGGACGTAAAAATTCTTTGGGTCAAGGACCGGAAATTCGTGTCAACCAAGCACCCCCGACTTCCAAGCAAATTACTGCTTTGCAGCAACGCAAATCTCGTTCCCTAAGTAATTCTCCTGTGTATCGTAAAAAGAAATATGAAAATCTACCCACTCTTATTGATCATTATTACGACTATACCGAAGAAGACTTAGCTAATATACACAAACATGACCAAGAAAAACAAAATTGCCAACGAAATTCTTTCTTAAATACAAAAACAATTAGTAACAATGAAGTTTTAAATGAAAATATAAACAGCTATACTCATAACGATGATAAGATCGATGGTATACGACATTCACATCACGTAAGCCGCAGTCGCGACGGCAATAAAACTGATACTAGCAAAAGCCGTCGTAATTTACATAGTTTTGGCAATAGTATCGGCCTAACGAGACACAAACGTTTACAAATTAATGATGAATTGTCTAAAACTTTAAACACAACAGCACCAACAACGACAGCAGCGGCAGCAACAAGTGTAATTAGCGGTATTGGCGGTCATTCACTTGCAAATGAAAATCGCTTGTGCAGTGGCACTGTTAAACCTTTGCAACCGTTAGTTTTTAATACATTCACTGCCGGCCAACAGCAACGGCGCTCCTCTTCCCCCGTTCATCATTGTTTGTTAGTTCGTAGACGTAGCGATTTTTCAGATCCCTCATTTGCTAATTTACCACCACTTTTTAATTCACTTAAGGTAAGTTGTTGTTGTGCTAGTTTCGTATTTCATAATGTGCGTAAATATTGCAATTGCTAAAAAAAACCTAATCAATATATTGTAATTAAGTTAATAAACTGTCAGAGCTGCCAGATGTAATAGACAAAATTGATCGGCATAACGTAAAAATGTTTTCAAGCTAATAACAATAAAAGAAGGTTCAAAGAAGTGCAACATGAGCAATTCACATTCATATAATAAAAAAATCGTAATAAAGCGTCAAGAAAAAAAATGTTGGGCAAAACTGATTAAAATTAAATGGAATAAAGAAGATCCAAAGGTACGTTAGGAATCATAAAAATCTTTTAATTATATTAAACAACAACAAATTTTGATTGTGACCATACATTGCCAAATTTTGTAATGGAAAAATGTTCGTAAGCTTTAAATATATTTATGTTTTAAGAAATTCTATTTAATAGTGTTTGGCCAGTGGTTAAAAATTTTAAAAGTACCAGTACTGAGTTTCATTCACTCAGGACCTTGCATGTTTAATTTTAGGTCTAATATAAGAAAATTAAAAAAGTACCAGCTATAGAAAGAAAAAGTACCAAAAAGCTTTTCCATATGTATTCTTATTGACTCAGGATAATGCATGTTTAATTTTATGTTTCTTGATTCAATATAATGAAAATTCAAATAGTACCAGTTGAAGACCAAAAATGTACCAACATTTTCGATCTTATATGTTTTCATTCACTCGGGGACCCTGCACCTAAAAAAGTTCAAAAATTATTATCAGTCCATTTATGAATAAAAATTCCCCCTGAGTTTGTTCCCCTTTTCCCATTTTTACAATTGAATTAACATTAGAAAAATGGGAGAAGGGATATTACTCCCTGGGAATTTTTATTCATAATTAGACTTTATATTTTCCCGTATTTCCCCATTTTGATATTTTTTTCTCTAAAAAATTTTAAAATTGTAGTGGGAGCCCATAAATTAATATGTATGTAGATGTCAATGTATTGAGAAAAATGTTTTGTTAAAAGAACCAAAAATAGATACGATTTTTACCCCTAAAACGTTAGAATTACGAAAAAGTACCAAATTTATATTTGTATTTTTTTTAGAACAATTACAAATTTTGTATTAAGTTAATTTCTATGTTTATTGGTTTAAAAGATAGATGGGGTGACAAAGAAGTTCCGAAATACAGGTTATACCCGATTACTTCGTAAAAGGGACGCCTGACCGTAAGGACAACCAGAACAACTTGTTTAATTTTATCTAACATAAGGTGTTACTTTTAAGGATTTTTAAAGTTCTTGCGTCCTGAAACAAATATTATCTTGTAATGATTGTTGTTCTTTATACTATGTTCACACTTGGGGTTTTAAACGTGCTTAAGCAAAATGTGGATTAAGGTTATCAAAGCCGTTCACACTAAATTTGAAATAATTGAGATGACATTGATTAACAAAAAAAAAAAAAAAACAGCAAACAGATTTATATTTCTTAAAAGTATTAAAAATGAATAAAAAAAACTTAAATTAAGTTATCAGAAAATTATTTTAAACTTATTAATGATGATATTGTGAAAATTAATGGATTAAGAAAGAAATAGAAACATTAAAAAGAAATCGTGGTCGATTGTACACATGCGAGGTACGTTTACTGTGGCCGATTTTACATTTTACTCAGTTTGAGGTACAGTCACTCAGATAATAGTACGCACTCCCTCTAAAATTGGAGTTTAAGAATAGCCCTGGATTTCTAATATTTTTGATATTTCGATATTTTTGCTGGCATTTCAAACTATAAACTTTCCGCTTATTATGATTTTACACTTAAAAATTAATCTGACAGCACACATAATAATAATAATAATAATATAAATAATAATAATTTTAAAATTGTTTGATGTACAAAGTCTACAGTGCAGACTGTACCCAGTAAAAACTTCGCCTTCAAAATTATGTGTTAAGTAATCAGGAAAAGTTAAAATACTACTTCCAATTTTACTGAAAGAACCAATAAAAATCCTAAAACAAAAGTGGAAATTCGAAACACTTTGGAAAACTACCACAATATTAATGTTCATTTAGAAACAGTGCGAAGTGTTCTGCGAAAAAGCGGATTCTATAGCCGCGTACCAAGAAAAAAAAAACATTAATTAGGGATATAAACAGAAGAAAACGGCTCGACTTCGCACTTAAGTATGCGGACAAATCAATAAATATTTGCTTTCATTTGAAAATTGCTGGTTTATTTACTTTTTTTTTAAATATCACCAATTTTTGGAAAATTGAAGAATTTTTAAGGGGTACGTACTATTATCTGTGTGGCTGTATGTTCAGAGGACTCTATGTACATAAGTGATTTATGAAATGATTTATGTAATCATGTCAATTTGAAGTGATTTACAAATCACTTCAACGTATGGTTAATCATCTCGATTTTGATGTGATTAGAGCTTAATCACGTGTGAACATATTATTTGATTCATCAAGCCTAATTAAAGAATATCACAAATTTGATTTAATATTCTTCGCCTTTAGCAGCGAAACTATTATCTTTGAAGCGTAGATACTAGGGTGATCGGTTCGGGGTTTCAACCGGTTTAAAGCCCGGTTTTTGCTGTCCTTCATAAAACTCTTTTTTTTTAACACAAATTATTTATATTTGTGTTAAATTTAAAAAAATATATGAAACTAGAGGTTCCAGACAAATTGAAAAAATTAAGTTGTATAAAGAAAAATTAATCAAAAACGGGTTATTTTAAGAGGGCTAATTTAATAAATTAGTTTAAAACCTAATTTATGATTTGTTGTATAAAAAACATATGAACGTATAATAAACCAAAAAATAAACGTGTTTATTACAATAAAGCACTTATAACCTGTTTATGGCTCAGGTGTAAATATGTACAAAGGCCGTAAAAATAAACTTGTTTATAAATCCAAAATACTTTTATGAATAAAGTGGTAAGCCGTTATCAATTTCAGATTTTATAAAAAGTTATACTTTATTTATCACTAAATATAGCCATATTTCCATTTGTTTAAGTATTCCTATAGCAAAAAAACAACACGTTTTCTTGTTTACTTTGAACTAAATTTTCAATGACTAAATAATATTGAAATTATGGCAAATTACTATATGCTATTTTTTACGTTATCAACTGATATTTTTCACTGCTTTTGATTGAGTGTTTGTTAGACCCTTAAATAGATAATGGTCGAACGAATTTTCATTTGGCGTATTCGATAAAAATTTACTATTGTGATTTTGTTAATTCACAGTAGTACATTTTCGATCAGCAGTCACTTAAAATAAAAAAATGTTTGTTTACAAATTTAAAAAATAAAATTAAAGTTAAACGTGACCACGGTGGAATTGTGGTTGTTTTCAAATAATTTAGCTTCAGTGGGGTTTCATCCCACTTTTTTACATGCTGAATTTTGCTGCAAATCATTTGGTAAAAAAAGAATTTTGTTCCATAAGGAATATGAGCGTTTCCAAATGCTGTTTACGACGTTGGACTTGCATAAAATGAATAAAACTGATAAAGAATATGGTACTTGGTATACGAATACAAGAAAATGTACAGATAGTTAAATTTTCAACAAGTTTTTTACATTTATTTACACCGTAGCGACGCGTCGTAAGCAAATTTGTTTTCGTTGAAAAATTCGATGCACAACGAAATTTTCGACAGTGCTGCCAACTCATAATACCAAATTAACATTCGATAGTCGATGTTCAATAGCCAGCGAAAATCGTTTATCGAATGTAACTCATAATAGGGGCCAATAAATTGAGACTGCTACTCAATCAATTGACTGATTTGGTTTCTTACTTAACAGGTATGAACATATAAAAATTATCCGTTTTTACATCCTTATAGTGTTTATCAGGGTACACTTAACAAGGTAAAGGTATCCGCCGCCCAGCTGATCAACATTTCATATACATATTGGTCTCAAGTCAAAAAAACTATAACTTAACATTATTGCAACTTTACAGGAGAAGGTAAAAAAACAAAATAGAAACTATGTTTCTAGAATTTCTTGTAACGAAATTGTTCACCAATTGAAGCATTAATCAAAAAAAAAATCAGTTTTAATTAAAAGTTTAATCAATTGAATTAAACGTTTAATTGATACTATTAATTTGTTTACTGGTGCAAATTTAACTAATTTTTTAATTAATCTCACAAATAATTTAATTGAAATAAATTTTCATTTTTTTTTTGTGTGAAATGTATTGGAATCACTAAAATCCCAATTTTGTAAAAAAATCGTGTAAGTGATTTTTTACATGAGACCAATTATATATATGTACATAGGTATGTACCTTTTAAATGTACTTTGGACGTTCTTGTTAGGGGCCACTGTTATTTTGTGCATTATTTATACTTGTCATTTCATATTTACTATCTCCTTGGCTTGCTCTCATTTCTCCTAGAGGTTCTCTATTTACATTTTCAATTATCTTTAACAAATATTGCATGTAGATTATGATAAATAATTTAAGTTAAATATAGAAAAACTGAAAAAAAATATTTAATTTATTTATTAAATGTTGCAGGAAATTAGTTCATTATACAGTATATGTTTTATTAAACAAATATAAAATGGCGGTTGGCAATGTTTAACTAGAAAAGTTAAGTGATAATATCACAATGTATAATTCAAATAGCTAAACGTTTTTCCCCCTATTTCTATAAAGAGAAATGGGTAAAAAATAGTAAATTTCTTTAATATAAAATCCAAAAATGTTAATTAAACGATTTTTTTTGCAATTGTGCTCCTGAAAAGCATGAGTTTTTAAGAATAAAACAAGCCACCCTTTTCGGGAACAAAATTTTTAAGAAAAAGACACCAAATTGAATTTTTTTTTTTAAAAAAATGTACATTTTTTTGTAGAAAAGAAAACACCATTCGAATATGATTTATTCTCATACGTTTTTTGTGATTTTATACAAAATGTAGGAAAGTTTATAAATATTATTGCCATAGGCCTGGTTGTAATGAATCTCAATGTTTAGTAAGCAAAAACCGTGTTGAGTACTCATATTATTTCAAAAATTTATTTTATGTTCTAATTATACAAATCATAACCAACAATTGAGTAGGTGAGTTGCAAAACTCGTTGGCTACATAATTTAAAATACGAGATGACAATTGATTCCAACAGTTCTTTTATATAGCACTCTTACTTGTTTAAAAAAAAAACTCAAATATTTTCAAGAAAGGGGATTTTTCAATTTCGGGTGAAAAATGTAGAAATGAACAAAAAGCTTAAAAATAAATACGTATTTGATTTACGTAAATCATATTTTGAAAGTAGAAAATGTTGCTATTGTAGTATATTTTTATTTAAATTAACATTTGCGTTAGTGCCACAATATTACCATTGAAAACGATGTAGTGGATGATAATCCAACGACATCAAGAAATGCCGAACTTGGACCAATGGAAAATACATTAAGAGAGACAGCGGCTGTTCTATAGAAGAATTTGTATAAAGAAGTTTCGCTAAAGATTGTAGGTCTGCCAACGCCTTTCGAAAATCCAGAGTAATATCGGATTATTAAGGGTTTTTTGAAGTCTATGTAATACAACGATATGGAATTAAGGTGAAAAAGTTTATGCATCAAAAAAGAAGAAGTCATAGCGGATGGAATGGAAAATTTTCCATAGTATTTTTTTTGTAAAAATAATTTTTTTATTCGTTATTCTCATCGATTAATCGAATAATTTTTTATAATTAATCGTTTGATCGAACGAACAAAAACAATTATTTGAATTATTCGAACAAAGTTGAAAGGCGAATAATTGTTAACTTTAATTCCAATCTCACTGTTTATTGTTAATGTTTTTGGTTAAACTTTGATATTGTTACAAGTAGAACTGTTGCTTATAATTCGTATACTCTTAACAGTTTTATTTGGTTTCATATATTTAGTTTTTCTAAAATCTTTTTAGATGAAGTTTTCTGACGATCATTTTGTATTCCCAAACAATACGTCGATAACTTTAAATAAACAAAAAAAAAACATAAAAAACAACTTAAAATCACATTAATGTACATTTCAATTTTGTTTGGATATTTGATACTAGAAACATTTATTGTTTGCCCGTTTAATTTTAATGGTGATTTCCTAACACTTGTACAGGATATCATTTTTTTAATAAGTACACTGGAAGGTAAAAAAGTTTTTACATTCGTCTCGGAAAAGGAGTGAATATATGCAAATTGATGATACATTTTCATTTATCTCATTTCTTCCCTAAGTGCGAACATCAGTGATGATAGAAAAATCTTTTCGCTATCTGTATTAGCATGATTTAATTATAATTTCGATTTTTAATTTTAGTGAGTTTAAAATTTTTGATGCCCATCTTTTACAAATTATGTATTAATTGCTCTGTGAAAATTAAGTTCAAAATATCTCCATTCTCGTAAAAGAGAGTTTCACATGGTTTTTAATCCAAATTTTAATATTTCTAATCAGTCTAATAAAGTTCATCCAAATTAATTTTCATTAAATTATTTTTATGAAGAAAGGAATTTTACAACATGAAAATGAATAAAAATTTATTAATAATACAAATTTTCATATTATTTGAATGTGTATTCTAAGTCAAATTACAATCCTCAAAAACTTTTATACTTTAATAGTCTTATTCCTTCAATATTTCCTAGGAATATTTTGTATGCACTATCAGACTTTTTGTTTGTATATTTCTGTTACGAGGCTTACTTTAGCTATCCTTTGGCTAGCAATGAAGTAAATTGTAAAGAAAATTTATACAACTATTAGATACCAGCAGAATGTAATGCATTTTCTGGCCCGCTACGGCCAAAAATACAAAATATTCCTGGAAAATATTGGAGGAATAAGACTATTAAAGTATAAAAGCTTTTGAGGATTGTAATTTGAATTAGAATACACATTCGAATAAAATGAAAATTTGTAAAATAAAAATGTTACTCAACATGATAAATAAATTCCCAGATTCTATTTATTGATAATTTTTTATTTTTGACCCCCATGGGAATCGAACTCAGGTTTTCACGGACAGGTTGCCCTGACATGTTTCGATAGTATCCACACTATCTCTACAGCGGGATTTGCACTTTTACACTTATCGCCATTGACGACGGCTGGCAGTTAATATTCAAAAACATCACTTGGAGGATCGAAATTTGTTGTGATTAATTGATTAACATGCTCTTCTTCTCTTACTTTTGTTTTTAATACTTTCTTGAAGTCCAATGTACATTTTTCTGTTTTTAAGTTTTTTTCTTTTTCTGTCCTTCTATTTTCACAAATTTACGTTAAAATCAAAGCTGACGGTAAGCTGAGTCATCACTAAAAATTTTATTAGAATGCTTTCGCAATTCGAACAAGGTTGCCAAATGTATATAGTTTTGCCACTTACTCAAAAGTCCCTACATTTTAATGATTATTAAAATGCACGTATTACATTTAATGTAAACTATGACGTTTTAGGAAGAGGAATTCGAATCTGTGGTATTCGGTGACGAAAAAAATTTATTAAGACGGACCAGATGATCTCAACAAATATTGGAGCATATGACAGGTTCATAGTGGAAAATATGCTTTGTGTCAGGCAAAATTAATGCAGAAATCAACATAGATTTGTTAAAAAGCAAAGTTCTTGATTTTGCTGGTGATTTGCAAGGTTGTGAATGGATTTTCCAGAAGGATAATGCACACACGGATCCACGCGGCAAAGAAGACAAAGGCACTCTTAGATCCACGACAAATTCAGTTTCTATTCTATTCATAATGCATGATGCGTTTCAATAATAATGCAAAAGTAGTTCATTAATTGACATACACTTTAGTGGTATTTAAAAAAATCTCTACTTTGATTACAAAATACTGTAGTGACTTCAACGTGTCAAAGTCAATGGTAATGCAAGAATATTGCACTAAAATATTTTATGATCAATTTAATGGTAATGCAAAAGTAGGGAAAATCGCTCAGGTACGTAATTTTTAGGTATGTATAAATCACATCCTGAAATGTTCTTACTCTGGTTGGAGAGTATCAAAGATTCAGCACAGCCGAGTATATCACTTTTACTAGTTTTACTTTTTATGCCTGAATCTTTATGAAACGCATTTTATTGAAAAGTATTCAACGTTAAAAGCGCATAATTTAAGTAAATTGAACGAGTAATTTGTTTGTGAGTTCTTATCTTTATTTACTAAAAAATTATCACGGTATTAAATTTCTATTGTAAAATTACAGCATTTTCGGATTTAATTCATATTTATAGCAACGATTTATTTAAGAAATGTCGTCACTATAACCAGGGTTGCCAGAATCTATATTAAACGGATAAGTATTTTTAGCGCGTTTTATAGTAAGACCTTTCAAGTCTGGCTTAAAAAGATCTAGTTCTAGTACCGCTGTTGCCACACAGAAGGTGATAAAGTCTATTCAATAGTTTTTATGCTATAAAAATTTATTTGATCATTGACAAAATGCGCGAGAGTATTTTACAAAGCCGTTATGTTTTCACTAACCTTACAGATATTCCGTCAAATAAACACATTAATTTTTAAGAATCCGCCGAAATCTCACTAAATGCCTTGTTTAAAGACCTAACCAGAATGTGCATAACGTTGCTTAAGCAAATGTACGAATACGTGTAAATCTTATGTGCCAACCCATATTGATTGATCTTAAGAACAATTTTTGTTAAATTTTATGAAACTGCCATTTGCAAAGTACGAAACTGATCGCATCCGTACGGAACCAAATGGTTTTTATTTTGTTAAGTTCTTTTAATTGCATTTGAGAGGCTTTTCGCTAATTTTTGACAGTAGCTTAAGCTTGTTTATGCATATTCTGGTTGGATCCTTTGCGTTCCAGTAACAGTTTGGCTTGGGCAAACATATTTCGTCTAAGATTCATATAAACCCTATTTTTAAGATATAAAATCCTATCCAACCATTAATTTTTTGACGTTAAGCAGAAAAGATATTTAGCCTTATTACGGTTCTCAATTTCGAAAACGACTCTGTAGTAGATTAAAGTAATCCACTACAAAATTCGACTTACGGTGCTACCGACATCGAGAACCGTAATCAGGCTGAATAAGTAAAAAATTTGCATTTTGAGTTTTTTAATTGCGCTTAACTTAATTTTGTTTTTTCTTTCATTTGATTTGAATAACTTAAGTCTGACAATATGTCAATTAATTAAGGCAATTAAAAAATTTTCAAGTTAACATTACGAAAAACTGCAGTTTCTGACTGGAAGCCTTTTTGCCTAACTTCGAACAATTATGATGTGATGTTTAGTAAGTCGGTCTTGTAATACATAGTTGCAATCTTTCTTCCTGTATGTTAAAAATTTTTCGAGAAGTCCTTGGATATGACTCATTTGCATTTGTCAATTTTAACTCTTATTTACTTGTAGAGCAGTTTCCTTTAAACTTATACAAAAAAATTTCATATTTAATCCTTTTTTTTTTTAATTTATTAATAAAGAATTTATTTTCATATATTTTCAGTTGCCTGTTGCAGATCCGTTCCTAGAAAAAGTAAATCTCTCTGATTTAGGTAAGTTAATTTAATAAAAAACAATTATTTTAACACTTTAAATTGAATAATTAATTGGTTGTCACCTCATGTGCTTAATAAAATTAATATTTGATACATTTTTAAATAATGACTTAATACCGCGTTCAGATATGCACCTTAATTGAGTGTTACGCAATAAATGACTTTATTGAACTCAATTATCCATATAAAATTGCAATTTAGTTATTGCTCAATTAATACGAAATTGTTATAAATATTGAGTAAAATTAAAATGCGACCCTGGCACAAGTGTGTTTAGTGAGCAAAACACAACTTACTAAACAAAGTTTTTGTTATCAAAGTTATTTTCGGGAATACAAAATTTATTATTAATACGATTTCCGTATGACGTTCTAAATTCCAAATTTTTCATATTTGATAAATACACTGAAATTTATTGTTGAAGGAAACTGAAACTACAACAAAACAAAGGCCCATCCATTAGGTCTGCGCAAAAGCCAGATGTTTATTCCCTAAAGATGTCAAAAGTTGTTTACATTTTGCTTAGACATGTACATTTTTGTTTACGTTGAATGTTGTATGTAGTAGTAATATAAATTGAGTTAGCTAAATTGTGTATATGTGAACAGAAAGATAATTATGTCAATAAACTGAATATTGACTCAATAAAAAAGGTATATCTGAACACGGTATAAAAATTGATTTTGACATCGTTCGCAGTCGCATTTTAATTCCTAAAAAAAAACTAGTTGGCATCTCTGTTCTCCCTTATCTTTTTTTTTATTGAGTAAATATTAACATAAATTTTATTGATATTCCCCTTCTCTGTCTTTTATTTTTTATATAAATTATTATTATTATTTCTTTTTTAAGTTTTATGAAAGGCGTATTTATATATCAGCTTACGGTAGTTCTGTAATAACAGAAATTTTGTTGTTTGTTTTTTTTTGATTATAATAATAAATTGTTTGTTTATATTTGTAAAAGAAAAAACTAATTTTGCCAGTTTCAATTAGTAAACAACCATAATCAGCTGACCACATCTGATACACAAGTACTTTGAATACGGCTTTATTTTATTATCGTATGTTTAATGTTGTTGTTGGCATTTGTTCTTTTGATGGTCTGACTGCCAAATTATAAGAACAAGTGGTTGGGTCGGTCGGTACATATTCTGATTAAGTGGTTTGTTTTGTGCACCGTCTAACTTTTAATGCTTATTTTGGGGATTAAATTATGAATATTAATGGATATTTGACTTTACGTTGATATTTGCGAATAAAAAAAAGAGAATTTTTGCGTACATACATATGTACATGAAAATATGTGCATATGTATGTAACACCATCTGTTTTCCCCTTCCCTCACGTCAATAAACTTACTGTCTGGTTTTAGAACGCGAGTGCAAAAGTGACTAGTTTAACTAAAATTTAAATCAAAAACAAAAGCGAGAACTCACCCTAATGGCCAGTTTTCTACTTCGTATTTCAATGCGTATTTAGAAAATTTGTAGTAAAATTTATATACTTAACCCCATATTTAACCCCATAAAAAACATTTCAGGTTTATTAAAGGTTTATGAAAATGTTTCTATGAAAATTAGTTTAACAAATTAATTACCAGGGAAACAAAAATATACAGTATCATGTTTTTTCCTGCTTATTGTATTGCTAAGTAAATGGAAAAGGAATTTTTCCGTTTCAGAATAATTTTTGAAATGCATATTTTTGCATATTTTAGCCTTAAGAGCATCATTTTGCATATTTTAGGTTTAAGAGCATATTTTAGCAAAAAAGCCTGTTTAAGAGCATTTTTTATTTTATTTTTAGAGCATTTTTTTAATTTCTTTATTAAGTGTTTTAGCTCTTTGTAATTGTTTTTATTTATGTGTATTTTTTTTTTAATGTATTTTTTGATATGTTTGTTTTGGTTTTGTTTTCTTGTGCGTTTGAAAAACAAATTATTAAAATAGAGAAGTACATATCAAAAAACTTTCTCGTGATTGTTTTTATTTTTTTTACTTAAGCCATCACTGCAACAGAAACTTTGTTAAAAAAACTCAAGTTACCATAAATTTTGAAACTAGCATTTAAAATTCTGAATTTCAACTGATTGAGTTTAAAAAAAAAAAAAAAATTATTCAATTTTTATTTTTTCTTCAATAAGATTTTTTAAATTATCAATTAATTTCGACATATTTTTTTTATTAAATATATTTTGTTTTTATTTCAAGTGCTTTTGATGAACTAAATTTAAAATTGTATTTTAAACATTATTAATTCCCTTTTCAAAACTATAATTTTTTTTGAAGTTATAATTTGTAAAACAATTGATTACACAAGGGAACAAACTTGAACTTTTTTTTCATTCGAAATTATGTCAAGATAAATTTGTTACGAAGAACAAAAAAAAATTTTTTTTTTCAAAATGTTTCTTTTTTTCTTCAAAAATTCAACCATACCTCTGAAACAAAAGAAACTGAAATTTAAAAACAATGTAAGCACGGCTTAAAGATCATAAAGTTGCCGAGTTTCGGATTTTTTTGTTAACTGAATATGGTCAACCGTTTTCAAGTTATGCCAATATATGTAGTGAAAGTTCCTTAATTTGGAGATTAGATTTGAAATCAGCGACCTTAAATTAGTAAAAATCAATTAAAGTTTAAATCAAATACCAGATCGCAAAATGTCTGTTCCGCAGTGTTATTTTTGAAAATTATTTTGAATTCTAATTTTTACTGCCTGTTCAACGATTTCGAACGTTAACGTTCGCATAGAATTTTATATGGAAAATATTTTTAAAACAGTGTTTTTCATATAAATTTTCTATGCGGACGTTAAGGTTCGAAATCGTTGAACTGGCAGTTAATTTATTTCACCATCTTTATGTTCGTTTTTTATACCTTTTTTACTTTATATTTTGTTATTTAGTTTAAGATTTTGTTATTTTCTTTGTGTTTTTTTTTTAAATTAAATATTGAATTTTATGAACAAAAAAAATTTTCCTGTTTTTTAAAGCATATTTTAAAAGTTTTTAGAACATTTTTTCTGTCATAAAGGACATTTTTTAAGTGCATAAAACGTTTTTTATAACCTTAATCGCCCTTATCATTTCGTAATTGAATAAGGGAAATAAGTTCACGTTCTTTTAATTGCAAATATTTTGTACAATTTTTAAAGTTTAAAAGAATTCCAATTTAAAAAGAAAAATCTATTTAAAATGCTTTAAAAAAAAATATAATTTTAAATTTAAAAAAATATCGAAATTCCAAAAACTCAATTTCGCATTTGTAAATGTTGTGTGTTTAGGTATAAAGGGTTTTTAAAAAAATATTTAAAGATTTGTACCAAAGTATATATCTATGTATGTATACGTATGTATGTACATATTTATTTTAAAAAATTCTCAAATTTCACTTTTTTAAATAATTATTTTACCAAAAAATGTTCGTTTCAAAATCTACAAAAACAAACCCTCTAAAAAAACACAATCACAAAAATATAAATTTAATTGCATACTCAGACATCTGTCATTTTCTCAATTATTTAGTTGTTTATTGTTTATCACCTTCATACCAAAAGCAACAAAAACAATAAGAAAGAAATTTATTCTTGTTTCTTATTTAATTTTATTTTTTTTTTTTGAAGAGCAGACACAAACATACAATTCTAGCCATGCCAGAGTTACCACTTTTTAAATAATTATTAAATAAATTGTTTATTGCTTTCAAACTCTTTGGATAATTTAAATAGATAGAAATTCGATCGAATTTGCAGAAAAATAATTGTGCACCTAAAAGTGGATCAACCTCCCTAAAAAAATCGACAAAAACTAACATAAATTGGTAGATAATACATTTGTGTTATATGTCACACCACCAAATTTCGTGAATATCGGTGGTCCTCTCTCGGAAATCACGTTATTAGGGCTTCAACAGCAACCAATAATGCTTTTATGGTGATATTTGGTTTAATCTACTTAGCTTCATAAGACTCGAAATCACACCACTAAATTTCGTATAAAAACAATCCTGAAAAACAATTTTCGTAAATTTTGTATTTGTTTTCTATAAATGTTTACTCCTTTGATGCGTATTTTAGAAAAGCCATGAATTGTTATTAAGGCTGACTGTTTTTTTTTAGAAATGGAGCCCTGTTTCGTTCTTAATAACTGTGTAAACATTCATGCAACTTGCATTACATTCGCCTACATACATATGTTTTTCTTATGTATGTATGTACATACCAAGGCGAATTGAGTAGAAGGTGAGGTTAACTCTACAACAACACTGCTTCTGTGGTCGGGTTGTCAAAAATATTGCTAGTAAAAAAAATAGGGTTGTTTACATAAAAAACAATTTTGTATACAAACTTTGACAAGTCGACCACAGAAAAAAAACACCATATGTTGACTTGACCCCACCTTCTAGTCAATTCGCCTTGGTACATACTGTGCTTGCAAGCAAGTACTCGCATGTGTAAATAAATTTTGTTTTGAAATTAAATTAGAAACAAAAACAGAAAAGCGATTTTCCGTTTCTGATTACAAGTGATCATTTTGTAAATATGAGAGTTAATATTGTCTAGACTAGTAGAGTAAAAAAAAAAGATTGAGATGTAGTCTGTAAATTTTCATCTCAATATAATGTATTTATTATTGCACCGTTGAAAACATAATCGTTTTTAGATGTACGGGAATGTGTGGGTGTGTTGGTTTTTTTTCTTGCCCATTATAAATAAGGCTGCCAGATTGCCGAATTTTTGTTATTTTAAGTTGTTTTTGTGTTTAATTATCTTTTAGAAATTTTCCAATTAAATGCGAAAAAACAAGCTAGAAAGTACAGTCGGTCAAGCCCGACTATTTGATACCCTACATCACAGTATTTTAAAACACATTTGCGAGAGTTCACCTTATTCGGGACCCATTGAGAATCATGCTTATGTGTCCATATAAATATGGATCTATCTATGTCTTAAATTTCATTTAAATCGGTTTGATAGTTTCTGAAATGCAGAAATTGCCCCTATCTCCCGTCGTGGTCCTACGATTCGGCCCATTTTCAATAGGCTTGGTCCTTGTGCCAATTTGATGCTATAAGCCAAATTTTATCAAGTTATCTCCAAAAATTAGACCTGTACTTTGCGCACAAGGTTACATGGGTAGCCAGCCAGTCAGAAAGGTGGGTCCAGGACCCATATTTTAAGGCGTTACACACATTAGCACAAATGCATGATCCCCTCTCCAATATTGTGGTGTGGGTATAACAAGAAAAATATTCCCTTTTTATGCTGTATAGATAGATACTTTAAGTATGTACTACTTATCTTAACCAGAACTATTTTTAAAATCTGAAAACGTTGTTGTCATTTAAAAATAAAATTAACTAAAAATCTCTTTCGATTTAAATTTCACTCGATTTCGATTTCCAGAACAAAGCAGATTATATAAAATATACACCCATACAAAAAACATTTTTCAATATGGTCACTTTTAATAAACTTTGTTTTACGAATTTTTTTCATATTATAGTTGCCTTCGGACATGCTATGGTTAATAATAACCAAAATATGTCTAACAATTATAATAGCATGGGTGTTTTCAAACCATAGCATGTTGCTCTTAGAAATAGGAAAATACTATGTTAATTTAAAAGCAAATTACTGTCATATATTACTATAACATGATTAGAGGCAATCATAATATGGTGGTGGCTCCTCCGGTGGAGGACTAATTTAACCATAATATATTTACAATTATACGTTTAAAATAGTTTTGTTAGAGGTAATCATATTAAAAAAAGTTTTTCTCTGCGTGAACAGATGTGGAAAATATTTACATGAGTACCTGCCATTTTGGCCTAACTTCACAGCGGATCCTTACCACACTTTAGTGGGCTTTTTAGTACTATCCCTTCATACGACTTTAGGTTTATATTGTCAGCGGACAGGCGAAGCTTCCGCAAAAGGATTGTTCCTGAAAGACAGGAAGCATTTTTCGGCAGAAGCATACTAAAGGAGGCCTCAATCAGTAGTCAGGCCGATGGCGTGTCAACAGGGCTTCTATCTGCCGTAGTACCAGATAGAACCTCTGGCTAGCCACGATATTAACAGATCTGTCAATTTTGGATTTTAGTCAAATCCTTGGTATTAACTGCACCTGAGGTGAAATATCATTGAGATGATCCCTATAACCCCCAGGGGTGATTATATTAAATATAAAGAGGTCATGAGAGACCGGACACCGAAGGGACCATTAAAATGTTTCCGTATAGGACGGGAGCTTTCACTGTATTTTTGAATAAACTAAAGAAAACTGCAAATTATGGTGCTATGATGATTTTTTTTTTGTAAAATTTACGTTTCGACTTTTTCCCAGGTGGCAACTTTATTTTTGTATTGTTTAGCAGAGTTTAGGGAAACATTTTTTAAAATTATTTTCTTTAAGCATTATATCTTTGATTTGTTTTTGCAAAAAAAAAAAATTAATACCTAATGAAAATCTACACAAGGTATTCTTAGTTAATTTTTTCTATCGTTTATACTAAATATTTTTTTTTTAATAGCAATAAATATACGAAAAATAAAAAAAAAGAGTGCTGGTGTTTGAGACCAATTTATATTCAGTTTGTTTTAAAATTTCGAGATGTTTAGAACGATTTTGAGATGATCAAATTTAAATTGAAACGTGCATAAAATTTATTATATAAATAATCAAAGAAAATTGAGAAAGAAAACATTTTTTTAAGGAGATAAATATGAATAATGATTTAAAAAAAAATTGTAATTGCCTTTTAAACAATTACTATAACGGAAGTTTTTTTTTATTAGAAGTAAAAAATAAATAAATAAAAAAATAATAAGAAAATTTACAAAATTAAGTGCAAAAATAAAATTTCTTTTGATTTGGTGTAAATAAAAGTGTGTTTTTTTGGAAATGCTTCATCGCTATTCTGTTAAATTTATTTATATTTGTCAACATTTTGATTAGTTTGTAAATTAATTCGAATTAGCTTCAATTATTTATTTAAAAAAAAAATCTCTTCAAAAAATACTACATCTTGCAGACATTAAATGACCCTTTTTTTTAAATAAATATAAATTTCTAACAACATTTTAATTATTATATTGTACATACATATTTTTTGTTTAAAAAGATTCTTTGTTGTGTTATTGTTATTTAGTGGGCGTGAATTTGGCACGATTTTCCTTATTTTCAATTGGTGTACACGGTGCTAAATACGAGGGCGGGCCAATAAGTTATTTCTTAAAAGAAACACGGGTTTGTGTATACAAAAAAAATTATTTATTGTTATCCTTTGAGCTCTATAAATGTTGTCCAACGTTTCTCCAAATTTTTCAAAATTAAGGTAGGCAGGTCATCAAAACAGGTATAAGCTTGTGCGATACTTCCATTGTTGAATTCAAATTTCTTCCCTCCGAGTTAAGAGGCGAGAAGTTCAAAAAGTCATTGACTCAATGATGCGCCCTCGTGTATTGGTTGGATGTACTTAAACTTTTTTTTTTGTATTATATATTTTAAAATTTTTATTTAAGATCTTAATTTTTTATTTTTGGAATTTGCTTAATTTTTAAATTTGTTTAAAGCGAAAATTTAAGCGAAGGAAATTTTAAACATTTAAAACAATAACAAACATTTTTAAAATTGTTAAACAAACGAAATTTTCAGTCACGACCGCGGTTAGGTTATAAATAAATGATTGTTATAGTATTTGCTTAAAATAAAAAAAAGCTTATATGAAATATTTTTGTGGCTTTTTTTTATTTTCTTATATCCGTTACCTACTGTAGTTAGTCTCGAAATGATCATATAACCATCACAAACCTCTCAAAACCCCTTTGACGATATCACAAGACGAGCTATCGAATTGAATCCAAAGAAAAAGAAGACTAGGCCAACCAAGAAAAAAGCTGGAACAACATAAAAACACTTGCATCGGACAAATCAGAATGTAAAAAATTTGTAATGGGACTATGCTCCTTGAATGAACAACTGGTAATTGCGCCTGATGGGCCTACTCCACAAATTGTCGTACGACCTACACCTTCTTGAAGGAAGTTGCAACTTTCAAAGCCAGCCCCTAATAAATATAAAAATCAGTTGGTGTTGGTACTCCACCAGCACAGTGCAAAATGTTAGGTTAAAAACGCTTGGTTAATGTTGAATTCCGAAAACCGGTAACGCCGTATATTAAACTAATGCCAAAGAAACGTAAAAGGCGCGAAGGCATACAAAAAGTACGGCTTATTATATATATATATATATATATAATGTCCTGTGGTTCCTATTCGGAACAAAGGGCCACGGCTTATTGCTCTTAAGAAATAATGACAATGAAGCGCAAGCAGCTTTTCAACCCAGGAGTATAATCAACGCATTCGATATAGATTCGAGTAAACTATCGTATTTTTCTGCATACTATAGACACTGACGTTTGGAAAGAAAACTCTAGAGATGTAATATCTTTGGTTACTCGATATCGAATGATATCATCTCAAATTACGATACATTATATGCGATATCTACCCAGTAAGAAATGGAGCTTACTGATAGACAGTTTTGTTAGGGAGAGAAGCACAATACCCCCTTAAAAACCTGCTTACAAGGGACATTATTTGTATAGGTATATGGCGAATTAACACTTGGAAGCACTACTTTTTTCCTCTCTGCTAAAAAACGATACGATAACTAATTGCGTTATTAAAAAAAAATTTCTATGTTCGGTAATATTTCAGGAATACTCGTTAACAATTTTAAAATCATTGCAATACAACCAAAAATCACAATATAACACAAATTGCAAGCACAAGAAAAAAGTTTATAAAAAATACTTGCTTACATAAAAAAGTACTTTACGTAGATTCCAAAAAGGGTATTTTCTCACACTCAATTATAACTGGGGGTTAGAAATGGAACAAATTTGCCATTTATTTTTGCAACATATTTAGAAAGGAAAACGACAACTTTTCACATTTATGCATATATTTTTAGAATAGAACAAAAACAGGCGCGAATGGTAGCATACATGGAACAGATACATGTCAGAAAGAAAACACCGTTAGCTTTCCCTCAGCAATAAATTTCAGTGTATTTATCAAATAAAAGAAAATTAGGAATTGAGCACGTTATACTGAAATCTTATTGAACATTAGAATATTGTTCGTGATTTTTTTCTTTAAAATAATGATTTTAAATATGCACTTACATCCTGCTTACCTTTAAGAGATAATACGAAGTTATTCAATCATTTGTATTAACTTAAATTAAAAAATCCATTTGAATAGTATTCGCTTCTCTGTGGAATAGCCAGCTTCCTTCTGGAAGGTAACCACGAGTATCGGGTTACCAAAATAAAAAATTTCGATCAATTTTCTCGATATTGTTCGCGGTGATTAGACCACCGAACTGTTTTACGAATATTTTCTTAATTAGTTTAAATTTAAAATTTTTTTTTCTACATACATACATTTGTTTTCTTACTATTAATCTTTGTTTACCTTTTGTTTTCAATAAACACAGCTGTTTTTTTTTTAACTTTTTTGATATTAACAATTTGTTTTTGTTAAAATTAAGTTGCCATATCGAAATAAACATAAATACAAAAAACTTTAGAAAATTTCATGCTTTATTAATAAAAATTTAGAAAATATACAATAAAACCCAAAGAATAATTGATAATAAATGTTACTCCTCAAAGAAAAATATCCGTTTTAATAAATTCCTTTCCCAAAATTTTTATAAACTAACGTCATTTCATAATTCTTTATACCTGATGCCATTATTTCACTCATAAAATGAATCAACAATATATTAAATTTAGAGAAAAAAAATCAACACTAAATAAAATAAATTTGGGGGATTCACAAGGTGTGCTATCAAGTCATATCGTCATAATGTCCTAAATAATATTAAACAATTGTTTAAAAAAAACTATTTTTGTGTTTCAAACAAAATAAATATTTTAATGCTGTGTTTATTGATTCGTCATAACTATACAGTAGATATCTAAATTATAAGCGGTTGCCCACAGCAGTCATATATATTTCTTATAATTATTTTAAGACATATGACTTTACAACTTTATGACAACCTTGTGAATCCCCCAATTGTTTCTTTTAATAAGGGTAATTGCAGTGCATATTATGATTGATCGTGAGCATACCACTTTTATTTTGTGTGCAAATATGCAATTTTTCTAAAAATTCATTCTGGCAACACTAAAATCTTCAGGCAGCACTGTAAAAAATCTGCATGTGTTTACAATTATACACAAGCAAATTAAAATAAATGTTTTTCTTTTTAATTAATTTAAAATTAATTCCCTATTTTATATTAAAACCCACGAAAATGTGCAATTCATAAAAACAATATGGCGGCTAATATGTCAAATGTTACTGTTTACATTTGTTTGAAACTCAGCAAATATGCACTTCTAAATTTGCTCATTGTTTTTGTGCAAACGAAGTACCTATAAAAGAGCAAATTTCAAATGCGTACATTTTGTTGTTGTGTTGTGCAAATTAGTGTATTTTTGCACTGATTTGCATCGTTTACACTACCCATCGTGATTTCCCTTAATATCAAACAATTTACATTTGCATACATTCAATAAAATTTACTGTAAACATGATACAACATTTAAAAGATTTATGTTCGATTCCCTCCTTTATAATACAAGCAAAATTTAAAATGGTTGGTACCGTTGCCAAAGAAAATAATTTCAAAAAAAATTTTTTTGCATTCGTTTGATTAAAAAAAAAACATTCGAATTTTTTCGAGCAACAGTACATTATGGGTTTCTAAACGTACTATTTTTTTGGCAAAACAATAGAAAGAACGCTTCCTGAAGGCGTCATAAACAATTTTTGTATTGTCTGGTTTTTGTTGTGGTCGTGGCGTTAATTGCGTATAAATGGTTGGTCGCAACGTGGGCATGAAAAAATATGTTAGCACTATTCACAATCTTGTAAAAATGGTGTTGTATCGTAGCATTTGTAAAACAACCAAATATATTGCAATGCACTTGCTACTCTATTGTTAGTACTCGTTGTATGCAACTCGACGTATGCAACAGTTAACTGCAAACCGACAGTTGACACTCAGTGAAGTTAACGTTTGTAATCGCAACTACTTGTCCCTTTTAAGAATATACATCTGTGTTTTCTTCAGCCGTATTCTGTAATTCGCTTAGCTAAAGCTAAATCCCAATCACTAAAATGCCTTAGTGCCGGTTCACACACGTCAAATTTGACTCGTCAAGTCTTGAGTTTTTTGGAGAAAGGGGAAAAGATATGACATTCTCTTTTCCCTTGACGTGTGTGAACCGGTAGTTAGAGAATATCAAATTTAAAAATTTTAGCGATGACATGAAAAGCTAAAATTGCGGCGAATCAAATTTTATGGCATTGCCAAACTTAAGGGCGAAATACACATGTCAAATGCTTGTCCAGCAGGCGAATTCATACTTGTACGTGTGCTGGACGTAATATTCGCCGTCGTATCTAAATTTTTTGATTTTCCATCCAGCATCGTCGGTGTGGCACATACAAACATATGTTCACTAATACTACCACAATGCTTTATGAGTATTTTTATCAGTGCATTTGGGCCTTTAGCAGTGCACGTTACAGTATTGCATTCGTAGTCAAAAATCGCTAAATCAACTTTATAGATTTTTCGCGATAGAGATTAAGTTTTAGCGAGTTACAGAATACGGCTACTGGAAAAGTACGATGTATAACCATCGTTTGGCGTGTTTTGTTTCGTGTTTTGCAACAAGCATTGCAAACTAAGCCAAAGAGGTCATTCACAGTGTATAGAAAACATTTACAATTGTAATACTTTTCTTTCTCAAATGCACAAGACTGTGAATAGGGCTATTGTATATTCTACATCGAACCCAAAAATATGAAATTAAAAACAAACAAAAAATAACAACATCTGTTGAATAAAGCCAAAATAGAAAATGAGAGGTAAAAAATAAACTACGAACAGATTAGAATAATTTTTAATGCCAACGAATTAATTAGCCACAAACAATTATTTAAATTTTCTGTATATTTTGGGCGAAAATTTATAATTAAACCTAAAATAAATCAAATTTAAAGAATAGTGATTGGAAAATTAAATTTGGCGATTTTTGTACAAACCTTTTTTAAAATTGTTTGTGTCGTTTCGGAACGACCTAGTTCCATTGAACGATTCCCTAAAGGGCCAAATACACTTGTCAAATGCCTGTGCAGCCGGCGAATTGAACGTGTAAGTGTGCTGGACGTAATATTCGCCGTCATATCTAAATTTTTTGATTTTTCATCAAGCGTTGTCGGTTTCACACATACAAAAACATTTTCACTTACACTACCACCATGCTTGATGAGTGCTTTGATCAGTGTATTTGGCCCTTAACAGGAACGGTGCGGATACGTTGGGTAATCACATTTGCGTAGATTAAAAAAGGTAAAAATTTATGAAATTCTTTGTACACATAATAAATAATAATTAGTTGTTACGCAACAAAATGAAAACAAGCAATAACAAACATTTGTTCCTCGATCAGTTAGTCATTGTTTTAAGCAAGAAACGGGAACGATGAACGAAAAGAACAACCTAGTTCCTTCAATTTTGCGTATCGGTCGGAACGAGCTTGCCAACTCTATAAAACAATAAAATTGTCCTTTCAAACTATTAACTCTTCTTCTCAAAGAATGATTTAGCTCCTTGTTGGTTATTGTAAAACATTTTGTTTTCTTTTTGCCTAAAACCGAAATTGTATTTCATTCCTTTTGTATGTTCTCGTCCATATTATGACACATTTGCTGGAAAATCTTTCTTTAATTTTTTTTAACTGCATTCGTGTCCATAGAATGAAACCTTTGTTTTGCAGAACTTAAGTATTTTGTATGCCTTCCCTCAAGGCGAATTCTAACAGGTAAACTCATCTCTACAACTACAAAAAGCCTCATGTATTTTGTTTATACAATTTTCTGGTTGGTTGTCAAAATTTTTTTATTGCAAATTAAAATTATCACTTTTTTATAAAAGAAATTAATAAATTCACTTCAATCATTCGCAGTTTTGAAATTTTTTTATTATAAAAATAATATTTTTAAACTCATCTCTACAACTACAAAAAGCCTCATGTATTTTGTTTATACAATTTTCTGGTTGGTTGTCAAAATTTTTTTATTGCAAATTAAAATTATCACTTTTTTATAAAAGAAATTAATAAATTCACTTCAATCATTCGCAGTTTTGAAATTTTTTTATTATAAAAATAATATTTTTAACACTTTTCATTCAACTTCTTCTCAAAACAAAATCATATTTTGACGTTTGACCATATTTTTTAATTCGCCGTGGAAACAGCTGTTGAACGGCTGACGAGATGAGTTTACCTGTTTGAATTCGCCTTGCCTTCCCTCTTTCTTCTTCTTCTTCTCAATAATAAACTCACAAAAACTTTTTGTCAAAAAGTCTACTTGTACACGAAACAAAGTAGACTTTTCCATTTTTCTTTCCCCTTTCATCAACAAACTCCAATGTTTCGCAGCAAATTTTTCATAATATGGACAAGACATAATTTCTACCATATAGATGTTAGATCCTAAAGGGTAATATATATTCTGGGTCCTTATGAGTAGCAAAGTTGATTTAACGTTGTCCGTCCGTCTGTGCGTCTGTCCGCGTGTATGTTGAAATGAGGTTTCCGAAGACCCCAGAAATTATGTAATAAATATTCCGGTTAAGCTTCCTATTAAAATTCAGCCTGATCGGAAATAAGGTAAAAGCAAATTGGTAATCAATACACAACATCCGACAAAACGTGGACGGAATTGGAGAAATGGGCGTGGTACAACATAGATTTATTTGTATCTAAAGAACGCTTGAAGGGAAATTGTACAAATTTGGTACGAACAGCTCAGTTATCATTGCACAACCTCTAAATAATGGGCGGGATTAAAGAAATGGGAGTGGTAGCTCCCATACAAAAAAAAATTGATTTCTGTATATGTGCAGCAATAAAAGTTTCCAAATTTGGTATACAAATTGGGCGGGATTGCAGAAGTGGGCGTGGCACAAAAAATATTTCTTTATATCTGGAAAACGGTAGAAGGAAAAATTTCCAAATTTGGTACACATGGCTGTGTTGTTAATAGACAAAATCTGTTATACAAAACCTCAAAAAAAAAAAACGCTAAAATGCTACATTTTACTAAATTTATTCACTTTGTTTGCTAACATTGTGCTTTATTTTTCTAAATTAGCCAACTGCATATAAATCATTGTTAATTTTCTTTTTCGTATCTAACATGAATTTTCACTAGACAGCCCGAAATCCCAAAAAAATCATTTGTATGCTAATTTTGTAAATAAGTGTGATTTAACATTGATTTTGGGAAATAATTCTCAAGCGGTCACACACATAAATGTCTCATTTTCTTAACAATTAATTACAATAACAACACAGGTGTACTGCTGCACCATTGAAAGACACATAAACAATTAGCAAAACCAATCAAATGAAAAATTTAAATAAAAACAAACATCTATAAAAATAAAACAACTAAAAAAATATATCAAAAACAACTACTACTACAAATAAAAATATTGTCCTAATGTCTGCAGGGTTGTAGTGTTTTTTTTTCTAGCGATTTTTTTCTATTATGTACTCTTGTTTCTTTTTTTATTTTAAAAATTTTTCTTTTGTACACAGTGTCGCGTTCATCTCTATTGTTGTAGATTTATTAGGAGTGAGAAATAAATAATTATTTAAAATAATAAATTACATATTTTCGTTGTTGTTTTGCTGCTGATCTTTTGTGATAAAATGTTTTAAGTGCATTTTTGTTTTCTTACAACCAAACACACTCTCGCACACACACATTTTGGCCGTTTAAATGAGTTAATTCGCGTTTATTAAACGTTCAAGATCGTTTGTCGGTATCGTCGCCGCTGCTGCTGTAATCGTTTCCCTTGGCCGTGATTTCGTAGTCCGCATGTTACAACTTCATTTTTATTCGAATAATGCCGGTCGTTTGGTCCTTCGTCCTGGACAAAACCCGAATCCTGATCTTGACATTTATCCGTTAGAAAGTATTAAAGAATTTGAACATGTTTCTCAAGCATGGAAACGTTGTTTAGCGGGGATTTTAAGAAAAAGTGTACAAAATAGTAAGTTTTCGGATGAAAATAAAGAAAAAATTATTAATTTTTGTAAATGAAAATTTTATAAAAAAAAAAAAAACCAATTTAAAAATCAAAAATAACATAGAGAAATCTCTTTTGTAATTTTATTAAATTTTTATCCATTTAAAAGAAAAAGACAACATATTTGGAGAAAACATTTATTTGCAATATGGGGTCGTCTCGTGTTTTGCCACCTAATTCGTTCTCACTCGAACTGCCGTATTCAAAAAAATTTTAAATGGATGGGTAGGTTAAGGTCAACCAACGACTAGGAAGCAGACCGATAGAACTTACGAAAGGGTTAGCTGTCAAACGAACTTTTATACCGCGCTCACTTTTTGACATTTACGATCACTATTACTCTAGCATATAATCAAGACCGTATTGAAATAATCATAACTATATTGAACAACGGTTTCAAATTATTCAAATTTACTTTGAAAATCGCCAAATTGTGGTCAGCTATGGAATTTATATTTGGTGGAGCGGGTTTGTTGATAAACAAAACTGCCGCCTGTGAAATGAGATCAATCTACAACAAATGCGAGAAACTCCAGTTAATCAAGAAAAATGCACTGTTCTTTAAACATGAAGCCGAAGCATGCGTTACGGTCAATGGCATAGATTCAACTTGATCAAAGCTACCAAATTATTAAAACTAGCTTCGAAAAGCAGTCATCGATTTTAAATCGCTAAATTGCGTTCAACAATAAAAATTATTATTGGCTTAAGGGATATGTTAATAAAAAAATTGCCGCATATGGAGTTAGAACAATCCACAACAGATCCTACAGACTTCATTTACCCCTTACGCAAACAACTACTCCCATGAAAATATTCCCATATTTTTTATTGTGTATTGTGAATGATTCCCATAACAAATTCTTTTTTGGGAATGAATTCCCAAACTTGAAAAATTTGGCACCATCATCAATGATTTTTCTGGGGTCTAATCACCGCATACGATACATACTATCGTATCGAATAAACTATCGAATTTGTTTGCATACGATAGACACTGACGTATCGAATGAAAACTCGAGAAATGTAATGTCGAGTTACTCGATATCGAATGCTATTATTTCAAATTCAATAAATTTCATTCGATATCGAGAGTCATGATACCAAAAAAAATAATTTCGATACATTTTGCTCGGCATCGTATGCGGTGATTAGACCCCTGTTTAATAATAATCCCTATCGCAAACAACTACTCCCATGAAAATATTCCCATATTTTTTTCATTTCGTATTGTGAATGAGTCCCACAACAAATTTTTTGGGAATGAATACCCAAACTTGAAAAATTTGGCATCACCAATGTTTACTCCCGCGAGTATTTTTACTAAATAAATTCCCCTACAAGAAATAAATGAGCGAGTAGTCACATTTTTCATTTTAGTGCTAAGAAAATGATAGAAAAAAATGACCGATTGTGACCGAACACTTGATTTCGGTCATTTCTTTCTATCATTTTCCTAACACCGTAATGAAAAATATGATTACTCGCTCATTGATTTCTTGTAGGGTCCCAACAAGTGTTAATGTGAACGAGAAGGGAACATGTAAATTTTAATTGTTATTCTAAAGTAGGACTAAATTAAATTACTTTTTCCTTTTATTGAAGGAGTTTAATACAGAAAATGTAGATAAACACTATTCATTATTTATTTTATTAGTATTTTTTTATTTTTCTTTCACAATACAAGCACTGACAATTTATTCACAATAGAGACTTTTGTTTATAAAGCACTGACAAATAATTCACAAATATAAATTTTTGCTCCCAAAATATTCGCGATAGGGGTGATGACGTTCAAAAAAATTTACCGTTTGATGCGGTTTAAACGCTGAAGTCGTCATTGGAACTAATTTCGTTACGATCAAAGAGATCGATACCGCACCATCATCAATGATTTTTCTGTTTAATAATATGAATGGCATTGATTGAGATGGCGCTACGTGCCATACGGCGGCCGCATCCATCGACTTATCGAAATCAAAATTTTGCGATTAGTCGATTTCACGAAATGCACCCGGCAATTAGCCTTCAAGGTCGTTCGATTTGACAACTCTCTAAAATGTTGTTGGAGGTCAAGTTTACCAGCAAGTGGCCCAACATTGGACGTCCAGAATGCTCTTCGTCTGCTGTGCCCATGTGCCAGAATAAATTTTCAAATGTAAATGCCATGTATTAATCCATCGAATGAAATATATTTCTTGACTTAAATAAAATTATGTCTTAATTTTTTAAACTTGAAATCTGGCCTAAAAAAGCACCCTTTAATTGTATATTTTTGCTAGGAATAGAATTGAGTCGTATGTCTTATGAACGTGAACGTAACGCCCGTAAATTTTTAGAAACTCGCTTCACTTACCCACAATTCCGTCGTAAACGTATTTTGTGTCCTTTTGATAATAATATTTGGGGGATTCACAAGGTGTGCTATTAATTCATATCGTCATAGTGTCCTAAATGATATTTAACAATTGTTTAAAAAAAAATATTGTTGTGTTTCAAACAAAATAAAAATTGAAATTTTTGTTTAGGCCTAATTAAGTTTATCAAATTTAATTTTCATTAAATTATTTCTACTGAAGGAAGAAATTTTACAACTTGGAATTTTATTAAAATTTATTGATAATTTTCTTGGCTGAGGTGTGGCTCGAACCTGGGTTGAATTTACATGTTTCAAGAATCACCACATTCTCTCATCAGAATTATTTTTTGTGCAGAGCTAAGAGCTCATTCTGAAAGAATGTGGTGATTCTTGGTATCAAATATTTTATTTGAAAACACAAAAATTATTTCATTTTATATTTTTAATTATTGTTTTCTATGAGAATACGGTCGTAACTGGCGTATTAAATAGAATTAGATCTAATTCGGCGTACGACGTAGATACGCTTTTACGTTTACGACAGCTATTGTGTGCCTTTGTATAAAATGTTATACGTTTAAATTTGACAACGTTCGTACGTCGTACGCTACTACGTCCGTACGGTGCAACTGCGTTCCTACGGCTATGAAACAAAATACAAACAAAAAACTTATTCACCCATATCGTGGTTGGCGAATTTAAAAAACGCTTGCGACTGTTTGGTAGTAGATTAAAGGAAATAAGTTCACGTTCTCTTTAATCGAACAGTCACAGGCCTATTTTAATTGTTTTACTCAATGAACATTTTTTTATTATCTGATTGCTTTGCCTAAATTTTAAATAGAAACTATAACTTAAACTTCCAGCTTAGCAAATTTGTTTTGAAATAGAAAAGTGTTGACTTTTAACTTTTCTAAAGAATCTAAATTATTTCAAAAGTTTACCAATATCTACTTATAATAATCTTAACCTTTTAAATACTATTAAGTACCTTTAATTATAATAAATGTACTCGATTTTCTTTCTCTTACAGAAGAAGATGATTCTCAGATATTTGTAAAGTTTTTCCGTTTCCACAAATGTTACGATCTAATACCAACATCAGCCAAATTGGTTGTCTTCGATACGCAATTATTGGTTAAGAAGGCCTTTTATGCTTTAGTATATAATGGCGTGCGTGCCGCACCACTCTGGGACTCACAAAAACAACTGTTTGTTGGAATGTTGACCATAACAGATTTTATAAAAATCTTAAGAATGTATTATAAATCACCGAATGCCTCGATAGAACAATTGGAAGAGCACAAATTAGATACATGGAGAAGTAAGTTATTGGAAATTTAATTTAATGAATGTTAATTTGTTTATAAAATTATTGCTAATTGTACTAATTGTTTTAAACTTCAGGTGTTTTACATAATGAAGTTATGCCATTAGTTAGTATTGGTCCCGATGCTTCTCTATATGATGCCATTAAGATACTCGTACACAATCGTATACATCGATTACCTGTTATAGATCCCGCAACGGGCAATGTATTATATATATTAACCCATAAACGAATATTAAGGTTCCTGTTTTTATATGTAAGTTCTATTTTGTTTTTTTTTTTTTCGAAAAAAATGTATATCTTTTAAAACGAAAATTTTGAAAGCGCATAGAAAATATTGAAAGTATAAGGCCCGTTTTCACAATTTACCGATAGCTAAAGGTAGGATTTTATCGGCCGTCTAAAAAGTGTTCCATTATTACAACTTTACTTTAACCTACCAGGTAGGATGAACCTTAATTTACTTTATCGCTCACTTTAGGTTAAAGTACAGTTTTAATAATGGAACACTTTTTTAAAGGGCCGGTTAAAGTATACTTTTAGCTATCGGTAAGTTGTGAAAACAGGCCTAAGAATATTTAAGTATAAAAGCTTTTCAACTTGTAATTTGACTTATGGCGTTTTCTTTTCTGAGTAAAATTCTGCATTTATTCTGTCTTTTACATTTTTTATGTTCTTTTCTGAAAAACATGTGTTATTTTAAAAGTGTAAAGCGTTCCCTTTAATATTAAAAAAAAAGCTACATGCTCAACACTCATTTCTAGTGATGCAGCACTAGATCAAGGCGAATTCAGTACAAGGTGGTTTCAAGTTTCGAGCCGTAAACACTAACAATGCAATACAAAAAACATCTGTTATTTCTGTTGGCTTGATTTTACCTTGCGCTAATTGTACTTTATTGTTTTAGGCCGGAATTTGTGTGTATTTTTTTTTGTAAACGTAAAATATGAAACACTTCCTAAAAATTAGGGGAGCATTTAAAAATGTTGCCAAGTCACATGTAACACTTATGCAACACTTTTTTTTTTAGAAAAGAAAACGCCGAATTAATATAAAATTTTTTTAATTTCTTAATAAATTTTTATTGATTTTTTTATTCCATTTTAGATTAATGAATTGCCCAAACCTTCTTATATGCAAAAGAAACTACGTGCTTTAAAAATTGGCACCTATGATAATATCGAAGTGGCCGATGAACATACGAGCATTATAACAGCTTTAAAGAAATTCGTTGAAAGAAGAGTTTCAGCCTTACCTTTGGTTGATTCCGAGGGACGATTAGTTGATATTTATGCTAAATTTGATGTTATTGTAAGTAACATATTTTAATTATTTATTTTTTATTTTATTAAAAAATAGAATGCAAAGCCTTTAAAGCTTTAAATGCTAAGTAATAGGAAAAACAAGTAAGAGTGCTATATTCGGCTGTGCCGAATCGTTGATACCATCCACCTGCAGTTAGAAAATTTCAGGCGTGGACCCTATATGGGATCTATAAATGAATTAATCTGTATAAAAAAGGGACGTTAGTATTAAAATTCGTAGCGGTTTAGATCGGCCGACAATATGGCTTAATATGCAAACCTTTTAAAGTAAATTGAGATTTTGAGGCCGTGTGGAAGAGAAATTTATGCCTCGGCGACCAGCAAGTTTTTCTTCAATTTGAGTCTTGAAGTGTGTAAAACTGACTATCAGCCATGTCACAAAGTACAATTCCGTTCGGAAACGGAATTCATTTTGAATTTGTGTCCTTCAGACAATGACGAAAAACCTTTTCGGAATGAAACCATTTTTGTCTTCATGAACGGAATGGGAGCTTTCTGGGGGTCTACTCTCTATTGCGATTCGAAAACAATTTCGATGCAAAAGCTAAATGCCAACTTTTGGTGTACTCTCTATCGCATTCGCAAAATTTTCTGAAAATTAAGCTGAATAGTGGCAATAATAATTAAAGATGGCGCGGATTTACAGTAATGAAATGCCAGCGTGTAAAAATATTTCAAACTGGATAATTTATATAAAATAAAGCGATGATTTAAAAGATGTTAAAGGCATATGCGCAAACGCATTAAAGAGTACCAATCGCTACAATTTTCTTTCGCATCGCAATAGAGAGTAGACTCCCAGTATCTAAAAGGCCAAAAAACTATCGAGATACACTTTCTATCAATAAACAAATATGTGTTCTTTGGTTCCGAACGGTATCATTCCGAACGAAATTGTAGTCGGAGACATGGCTGTATATTTTTGGTTTTCCTTGCAAGCTGCAAGTATAAAATATAAAAAGTTTTTTATCTCTCCTGGAAAATGTGTTGAAAGAGAGTTAGCAGGTTTGCATATTAAGCCAACGATGTATTAAATTATTGACCGACAATCAGAAAGCTTTATGCTTTTGAATTTTTGAAAATTTTCTCAACGCAAGGTGAAGTGAACAACAAAATTACCCCCTTAAATTGAACAAATTTTTGCTAAATATAAATTTACATTGGACCCATAGTAAATTATGGACGGATCATTCCAAAATTCTTTATTAGAGTGATTTCTGGTATTAAAAAACCTTAATAAGAACAAGTTTTGATATAATAGTGAAATTCGTATAGCGTGTTTTATAGTTTTAAATTAGCTTTCAGAAGGCTGCTTAATATAAGAAGACCTAAGGTAAATTATGGACCGATTATCACAAAATTGCTTGGCATTATTTCACACACAATTTACCACAATATCTATATTTGCTACGGTTCCCTTAGTATTAACGTATGGCAAGGCAACCCACATAAAAAGCAACAATAATAATTAAAAGGGGAAACTTCATTCTTATCTATCTTGTTTGAGGAGGTCCATAACCAAAGCAACAATTCCACTTTTTAAGGTTATTGCTTTTTTACATACTAAAATCCTTATTGTAGTAGTCATTGTTTTAACGAATTTATTTACTTTGAATCGGATCAAACGCAACAATTTCACAACGACAACGACAACCGTAATAAGGCCGGTTATCTTGGTTTGCGAAAAAATTATTTTTAAAAACAAAAAATAATTAGTTTTTTTTTACAAAAATTTATTTTTCATTTTCTTTCTAGAATCTGGCAGCCGAAAAAACGTACAACGATCTCGATGTCTCCTTACGCAAAGCGAACGAACATCGCAATGAGTGGTTTGAGGGTGTGCAAAGTTGTAATTTAGACGAAACCCTATATACCATTCTCGAACGTATCGTACGTGCCGAAGTCCATCGTCTTGTTGTGGTAGATGAAAATCGAAAAGTCATCGGTATTATATCCCTTTCCGACATTTTACTTTATCTAGTACTCCGAGCTAGCGGTGAAGGTGTTGGCGGTTCAGAAAGTTCCCTCCGGGCCTCAGATCCCATTCTACAAAGAAAACTGTCCGATGATGAAGATGCCAACTCGCCAGATAACAAATCACCATCCGTGGGATCGGGTAGCCGCAGTCTAATCGAAGATATACCTGAAGAGGAAATTCTTAGTGCAGATAAGTTGGCGAAATATGGTGATGATAATGTCGATACATTGACAGATAAAGTGAATAATAATCAAGATGATAGTTTGACCTCAACGGAAATTGAAGTGGAACAAGGCGTTAAATCCACAAACGATACATTGATAAGCAATCAGGCAGAAATATCTTTTGCCGATGAAGCCGAAGAGGATGCTAACAGTAATGAGAGTGAAAGGGACGAGGAGGAGGAGGAGGAAGATAATGATGCTAAGGATGTGATAAGCGGTAATTGTGATAATTTGAAAAAATCAAACAGCACTACCACTAATAACACAAATTCATCAACAGATGAAACAGAATTAACCACAACAACGGTGGCTGTTACAGCTTTAAATCAAACGACAGCTCGTGAAATGGCTCTTGTGAGTGAATAAATAAAAAGAGAAGCCCAATTAATAATTTATCTTTAATAATTAAAATTTAATAACAAACTTTTAATTAAATCCATATAAAAGAAATATTGTAATCTTTTCGTATAAAAAAACTTTTTTTTTTTAAATTATTTAAAGTACAAGAAGAATTTACAAAAAAAATAAACACAACATTTGAAAACTTTTAAGTTTTATTTATACAAAAAATGCTAAAATATTTAAAAAAAAAAACTTTTTTGAAATATGTTTAGTATTTAAAATTTAGTTTTTTTTTTTTTAATTATTTTATGCATTATTATATTAACTGTAAAAGTTTATATAAAATATAAGTATATTTAACCAGTAGGTCAAACTTCTAAAAAAAAGCATGTAAAATAAAAAAGGTTTTTTAACAGTTTATCTTAAAAACAGAAACACTTAATTTACTAAAACATTTTAAAAATTTTGTTTTTTTTTTAATAATAAATGATTTCTTTTACTTATAAAATTTATAACTGGCTAATTTAATTATTTTATTTGTTAAAAAAGTATACATTTCTTAAAAACAGAACAAACCTTTTTAATTAGTATTTTGTTCAATTAACAATTGATTAATTAATTTAATTTATTTACAAATAAAAAAACACACAAGCATCGTCAGATTATGATTTCAAGCCAAATATGTTAAAATAGTTTTAATATGTTTTGTTAAACAAATTCTATTGAGAAATTAAAAAAAAAAAAACTATTTTTTTTTATTATTTTTAATTAAAATTAAACTTTATTTGCAATTGTTTTAATAACAAAAAATAAAAACAAAGAAATTAATGTTAAATAGTTTAAATAAAACATGTTTGCTTAAAAGCCAGGTGTTTTTTAAAACACCAACAAACACACATAAACAAAAACACTTACATACATAAAAAAAAAATTTTTTAATTACATATTAAAAAGGCTTATAAATACCTAAATTTAATTTTAATAATAATTCTTTCATAAAAAAAAGTATATTATTGCATTGCAAAATGAGAAGAAAAATAAAATACATAAAACAAAAAATTATTATTACTACAAATTAATATTATATTAATAATTTTAAGTGATATTTAACTTAAAGCTAAAAGTAGTTTTTAAACATTAACTCCAAGAAAAATTTAAAATAATATTGAAATATTTAAAAATAAAACATAAAAAAATAATATTAAAAAAAAAAAAAAAGATTGTTGAAACTTGAAACACCCGTGTTTTTTTTAAAAAATTGTTTTTAGCAAATAGAATCTGGGAATTTATTACTCATGTTGAGTAACAGTGCATGAATACAAAATATTCCTGGAAAATATTGAAGGAATAAGACTATTTAAGTATAAAAGCTTTTGAGGATTGTAATTTGACTTAGAATACACATTCGAATAATATGAAAATTTTTATAAAAATTGTTTTTCTAAAAATGAACAAAATCAAAATTGAAAAATAAAATTAAAGTAAAAAACATAAATAATCCAAATTAGTAATATGTCCCTGCAGTGTTGTGAAGAGCAGAATATTGGGACATACATATATTGCAGCAAATGTCAAAATTATGTTATCTTTAATGTAGACAGCACTTTTTTGAACATATTTATTGCCGGCTAAATTGCTAACTATTGCAATAATTGAAGGACAGTTGCGAATAACGTTGTAAAAGCCACTTTTTGCCAAATATAGTTAACATTACTCTCTTACATTGTTTAAACATAATATTATCCAACACTAGATATTAACGTGTGGACTGCATAATTATGTATGTGAACACATGTTCAGCAACATATGTCATAATACATTGCTGAGCAATTATCTTTTAACACAAGCTGTCAAAATCAATTATTAGTAACAAAAAAGAAAAATTTGAAACTTAAAAATATAAACTTTAAATACAAAATTTACAAATTAATAATAAAAAAATAATAAATTGGTTGCCAAAGAAAATGTAAGTGGCGGTTCACACACGTCAAGTTTGACTCGTCAAGTCTTGAGTTTTTAGGAGAGAAGGGAAATGAAATGGCATTCTCTTTACCCTTCTTTCCTAAAAGCTTAAGACTTGACAGGTCAAACTTGACTTGTGTGAACCGGGACTAAAAGTATTTATTTACATACAAATTCATGTTTTGTGTTAAGACACACGTTTCTCCACTCGGAAAAAAATATTAAACATAGAACATTTCTGTGACGTCGTTTTTGCTTATGTTAACAAATACAAATTGCGCGTATAGACGTTGGGATAAGTTTTTTTTATGTCTTTAAAAGATTTCATTACTGCCCGTCTATACCAAAGATAATTATTGCGACACATATTGCAGTAAATGTCAAAATTATGTTATCTGTAACGCTAGGTCTCCACGTAGCAATTTTTTTGCTAAGCACAAGCAATAACGTCGGCAGAATCATGGCGCAATAATTGCTGGAGAACACGTGAAATTGCTTTGCCATAAAAAAACGTACAGAGAAATTAAATGTCAGATAAATAACAGCTGATTTTACAGCAGATTGCTAAGCAATAATTGCTCAAGCAATAAGAAGAGCAATCATTGCGCAATGGATTGCCACTCATGGCAATATGCGGTCTATACGTCGCAAATTTTATGGAGCAATCAAATTTGACGTTTGCCGCAATAAATATTGCTACGTGGAGACTCGGGGTAATAAAGACAGCAATTTTTTGTACATATTTATTGCCGGCAATTGATGTTGCAATAATTGTTAGTCCATTTTCGTTGACAATTATTGCTAACATAAAACGTCAAATTTCGTTGTCAATTGAAAAAAAGAAGCAAAATAGAAGTAAATTGTGAGAGAAGAAATTAAATTTGTGAAATGGTAGCAAATTTTCCTTTTAGTTTTCCTTTTTATGGGCGCTATCGCATCAAAACCAATATTATTTATTTTCAAACCGATTTTTTTATTTTATTAAAAGTAAAAATATGGTTTATAATCCATGAAGAAGACTTTAAAAAGTGAATGTTAATTAGTAAAATTAGAGGCAGTCGTGGAATTTCGCTCATATCGCAGTCATTTATGGATCGATCTGGCTAAATTTGAATACTAATTAAGGTGACATGTGATATTGAAATTTTTTTCAAATATTTACCATTAAAAAGTACAATTATTGATGATAATATACATATAAATACAAATCACAGAATACCAAGGCGAATTCAATTACAGGTGGTGTCGCAACTACAACAATCCAAAAACAACAGAAAAAAGAGATGGGGTTTTGCATTGCATTGTTAGTGTTTACGGCTCGAAATGTCAACCATTCTTAGCAAAACACTAACAAATCAAAACAAATAGGCTCGAACTGTCAAAATCAGAAGGCGTTTCGACACCACCTGTAGTTAATTCGCCTTGCAGAATACTAACAGAACTGTGAAAAGGGCCCAAATCAGTTGCGAAGGCAGCTTTCGAAGAAAGGCAGAAAGCTTTTTGGCAGTGAAGTAGCAGTGTGTAAAAACCGGCCGTAACAATCAACACAAATGGCGTGATCAAAACAAAAATAACAAAACGCAAACCACGTTAAACAAATGCATATGTTAAACAAACGTTTGTTTTGTGCAGAAAAAATTTATTTAGTAATATTTTTTGTTTTATAATGTTATTTACTTACTTAAATATTATTTACTCGTGTTGTGGTAAACTTAAAAGTTCATTTTTACAACAATTTTACAAATACAAATGAAAACCCGGCGTTTTGTTCTGATTTGGTTTCTCTTCAAGCAACAACTGAAAAACAAACGGAATGAAACACTTTTTTGCTAATATTGTCACTGTAACATTTACATGCAAATGAAAAACAGCGTTGCATTTTATGACAACCACATGCCGATTAGTAAAAAACAAAAATAAAAACAAATTACAAGCAAAAACGTCCGTAATTTATAAATTGTACATTCAGTTCGAAAATGTATTCTTTTGATATAAAAGATATACCAGGAAAGGTAATAAGTAAATAAACAATTATATAAAAGTAATCATGAACTTTTTACAGGGGCGTACCATGGTGGCAACAAAAGCCTTTAATGTAGGAGATGTCATATTTGAGGAGGAACCTTTTGTTTCTTGTCAATTTTCATGGAATTCTGCATATGGCTATGCGGCTTGTGATCATTGTATGCGTCCTTTGGAAACTGTTACAGAAAATATAAGACGTTTAGCCAGCAATCCAACTTTGGTGGTACCACTTTTAGACCATGATCCCACTAAACAATGGTCGGAACAATTTTGTTGCTGTCCCAAGTGTAAGGTACGCTACTGTTCAGAGGACTGTCGCATAGAAGCCCTAAAGAAATATCATCGTGTTGCCTGTATGGGTAACTATAGGTCCGATGATTCACATCCCATTAATAGATTAAATGAAATATGGAAGTAAGTATACTTGTTTTAATAAAATACGATAAAGATTTCTATGAAGTTATGTTTTATTTATAGAAAAATGCATTATCCTCCTGAAACTGGCACAATTATGCTTGTAGTACGTTTAATGGCTATGTACCAACAAAGCAGTAATAAAGCAGAATTTTTGGAAACTTTACAATCATTTCAATCGCTGATTGTTAATAAAGAACAGCAAATATACCACAAGATGTTAGGTGACAATTTTGAAATTCCTTTGGAAGAGCTTTATGCTGCCTTTTGTTTAGCTTTTCAGGGTGAAGATTTTGCAGCGGTAATTTATATATATATATATTTTTTTAATAAATTTAGAAGATTATGTACCTATTTTGTCTTTACAGTTTACTACTCCTGATGCCTTTAAAACGTTAATGGGTTTGGTGGGTACTAATAGCCAGGGTGTGGCTACAAGTGTTTTAGCAGAATGGGTTAAAAAAGTATCAGATTTACCTATGCCCGAAGAGGATAAAAATAAATTGGATGAATATATAGATGATCTTTATAGTAAAGTGGGAGAATGTTAGTTGTTGGAATATTAAAAAGTCTTATATCTTAAAGCTTTAAAAATTGTCTACTTGTTAGTTGCTGGCGAATTCTTAAATAACGAAGGTTCTGGTTTATATTTACTTCAAAGTAAAATCAATCATAGCTGTGTTCCAAACGCTCAATCAACATTTCCATATTCAAATGATATTGTAGTGTTAAAAGCCATCCAATCCATACAACCTGGAGAAGAAATTTGCATTTCATACTTAGATGAATGCCAATTAGAAAGAAGTAGACATTCTCGACAAAAGGTAACTTCTCTCCGTAAGGTAGATTGATTACCAAAATTAATTATTTGTCGTTTTTCTGCAGATTCTTAAAGAAAATTATATATTTAAGTGTCAATGCCCCAAATGTCTATTAGAGGCAAACGACCCCAATGAGACCAGTGATGAAGAATATGATGACGACATGGATATGGACGACTAAACTGTTGGACATTTTGTTTTACAAAACTGTGCACAAAGTTTGTTTTTATATAAATTTATTGCAATAAAAAGAATAGAATTATATATTTATACCAATCTTTCCCTTGGAATACAAGTTGAGTTTTATTAAGATTTTATTATTTTGTATTAGGTTTTTTTATTACATAATATGTATTATTTTCTAGTTTTTTGTAGGGAATGGTAAATCGATTTCGATTTCAATCGAAAATCGATTTTGTGATAATAAAAATCGATTTTACGTATGCGATTTTATACTGAAATCGATTATTGGGCTTTTAAAATCGATTTTTTTTATCAAAATTTTGGCAATTTTTAATTTTAATTCTTATTAAATCGATAAATTATTGGCATGCACAATATGTAGGTGTTATGTTTATGCAGTTTTCTAAACACTGAAAGTCAGCTTTGTGAAAATCAACGTATTATAGAAACAAAACAGGTGAATTAAACCAAGGCATTCCTGTGGAAATGCGCTAAAATTCAAACAAACCAGTGTGTGAGCGATATTTAAATCTAGTTATAATCAGAGTGAAAAACAAAAAGTATGTAAATTATCCTAACAAATACGAAATTACAAGGAAATAAATCTGCATCTTTCCGAAATCAATGACATGCAAACGTTTGCTTTCTAAATCTAAATCTTAATAGTAACTTAGCAAAGAAATAGTCGCCACCGATCAGCAACTATTGTCATAATCCTTTGAAATGCTATCCATATATGCAGGCTTCTCATAGAAATCAATTCTGATCAAAAGTGATTTCGTTTTATGTGAAGCAAGATACGGAATCACTTTCGGTCGGAATTGGTTTATGTGACAGGTCTGATTGACTGTGCAAGAACACAATTTTCATGTGAAATGTACATACATATCGCACTAGTTCCTCTAAAGGCCATCTCAAAATTTACACATGTTTCCTTTTTGCAGGAAAATGATAAACAGTTGTCATATCTACCCACTGTAAAAATCTTAGTTCAATTTCTTCAGTAGTTTGCCGAAAAAAATGCTGGTGTATCACCCTTTGTGATATAAGAAATAAGTATGCAAATTAATCTTAAACGATTTTAAAATCGATTTTGAGGTTCGATTAATCGATTTCAAAAACCGAAATAAAAAAAGTCGATCGAAAAATCGATTTTGGAATCCATTTACCATTCCCTAGTTTTTTGTAGCCAAAGCCTCAAGTAATTTATCAAACATTCGTGCCTGTTCTGAAAATCACATGTTTTTTTAAATCACACGTGTGATTTAATGTTATTCTGAAAGTCATACCGTTGTTGTGTTTCCCGGTGTGTTTTCTGCAAGACAAAAAACGGGACGCTAAAATATCACACGTCTGATTTAAATAGGCACATGTGATTTGAAATCATGTGATTTGAGTGAAAGTGATTTTCAGAACAGGCCTGATCATAATTGAATCAAATAAGTAAAAATAAAAAAAATTTATTGTATTTAAATTTTTAAACAAACCTTTTTTATTTCCAAACATTTTTGAAAAAAATTTTGTACAGTTTACAAAATATTTTGCTAGCTAATCCGAAGGTGTGTAATCCGTATTGAATTTATGACGTACTACATACTCTATAGTTCGCACTGACTACAAGTTAGCTAAACCGAATTTTTATATATTTTATTTTTCTGCTTTTTTATAATTTTAAGACCCGACTGTGCAAACTTTGAAAATTTGCAACTAATTTTACCGCAATAATGACGTGTAAATTTCTGAAGAGCAAGTTCTTAGCAGGATTATTAAATCTGCCAATACTTCGTGGGAGAATGTGCACTGCAAGAGAAGCAACCCTACATCGCAAATTATTTATGGAAAAAAACATAACATTTAAAAAAAGCTTTACTGCCGTTTTCATTAAAAACTAAATTGGTCTTGAAATATATTTTCAGAAAAATTTGTATAAACATTTTGTTTGAAAATACGTTTTATACAAGGCGAATTCATACAAGGTGGTCTTATTTTGAAAACGTTTACAACACTGTAAAATATTTTAACGTTGTGTCAAATATTCAAACAAATATTTAATTTTGTTTTTAATTTTAAATTGTGTGTTTTGAAATATAACTTACAAAAATTTTAAATTTCATAATTTTAATCGAAAATTATAGAACTTAGTAAAGATTCCCCAGAACCACCAGAACGGTATACCATTATGACACAAGGTTAGTTATCAGCTAATGCTTACGTAGCAAGATAAGGTCACCTAGTGTAAATTCGCATTGGTTTGATATCTTAATTATTTTTTAAAATACAAAACTTAATTTTTTCATTCTTGATTAATAAAAATAAAATAAATTTGTTTTAAAATCCTGGTCTGTGTTTAATTTTCGGATATAGTGAATTATAATACAAAATAACATCACATCCAGTAATCCGAATCAGGGTCTGCAATTATTAATTCGAATTAGCGTGATGGCACTGTAGTAAAAAATTTGTAAATAAACTTCCGTTAATTTTGTACTATTTACAAAATTATTTTTTGTACTGAAACAAAAATTTTGTAAATTGTACAAAATGTCTTGTTCCGGCAAAACAACAAATAGTTTTGTATGTACAATGTACAAGGGTTTTTGTTTATTTTACTCATGAAATATTTTCAGTGTACGTATCATGGACTGTCAAACTTTTTTCAGGATTATATTTGTTAGTGAAGTAATGAACGTAGCTTTTCCTGATCTCAAAAGTTGTTTCGGGTATATATTTAGTAAACCTTAAAGTATGAACTTTAAACAGGATAGTTTTCAATATTTGTTCGATTTAAATTTCAAGTGCTTAAACGCATAATTTTTTTTTTTTTTTTAATTTAATAGGTATTTTGTACGATTTTTTTTTTGACTTTTATTATAAATTCTGAAAAGTGACAATAATAATCGAAAGAAGTTGATTTTAATAAATCTTTAAAAATTATTAAAAACTAAAATAATTTTAAATACCTATGATGCAAAACCTTAGTTTTTGTTCCTTATTTTTTATTTTCAATAAAAACGAAATAAAAACCACGTAAAATAACACATAAATAATAAGAGAAAGAAGCAATAAAAAATTAACTTTTGACCGGTGTTAGATTAATTAAATTATTACTACTTTCTGCCAATTCTGTTATAGAAACTCTGCCTCTTTGACGAATAAATTTAGCTACCGATGCAAGTTCTTCTTCGGAGATGTAAATAAATTTACCGCGATCATCTATGACACCAGTTATAGTGCCATTCGCTTGTAAATCTTGTATACGTTCAATGGCTTGTTGGGTTTTTAATTTGAATTCGGTGGCTAAATCTTCCAAAAGGACAACTTTGTTGTCTTGTATGTACTTAATAAAATCAGCTAAAAGATTTTCATTTTCTTCTTCATCATTTTCAAATCCCTCTTCTTCAATACTAAAGGCAGCCTTCATTTTTAAATACTCTTCATAATCTTTACGTTCTTGTTCTTCGCGAGCCAAACGTTCTGCTTCAGCTTGCTTGTGTTCTTCTTCAGATGCACGTTCTTCTTGTTTTTTACGTTCTTCTTCGAATTTAGCATCCATAACCTTCTTTTCCTCGCGCATTCTCAATTCCTGTTCACGCATTAAACGTTTTTGTTCCTTTTGCTCCATTTTAGCTCTCTTCTTGGCGCCCATTTTCTCATCCAACACTTGTCCTTGAGGAATATCGTCTTGTTCATTATCACTTTCATTTAGTGCATCATCTAATGCAACAGCTGCTGGTCCTGGAGCAGGTGCTGCATTTTGTCTTAAGCGATTACGTTGATTACGTACAATTTGTGCCCGACGTGGTACTCCTTCCTGTGCTCTTTGTGGAACTCCACGTTGTTGCTGTGGTTTTTTACCATCATCTAATCGAAAATTAAATTACATATGCATTATTAAATTAAGAATGCACTTTCTAACTAACCTTTTTCGGATTTCTTCTTTTGCAAGAAAAACAATGTTACTAATATTACCAACAATGCTACAGCTACGCCTATTAGTACAGTTAAATCCATCGTACGGCAAATTAAATACAATTTTATACTTAAGTTTTATAAAATTTTAATTATTTGATAAAAACGAAGACGTCAACAAATTTCCTTATTTTTGTAAAATATGCAACTTATTTTGTAGATAACATTCACCCAGAGTTGATAACAGAAAAACAGGGTACCCCATATCGCTGAAGATTTAAATTTATTTTAATGCTTTTTTGGAGACTACACAATAATGTATGGAATACGGAGCCTTAAAGTCGACGTCGACTAGAATTGACTCGCTTTCAGTCGACAGGAATTTTAACTGCAACTTTTATTATTATCATCAAGAGCTTTGAAAGTATTTTTTTTAATTGTGTGCATCTTCACACATACTCCTTTGGTTTGACTAATGGATTTTTCAACGAAAATACTATTAAGCGTCTCCTTTTTCTTCCTGGACATATCTGTATGCCAAAGATTATTTTTCTAGGTTTTAACTTGTTTAAATTATAGCATTTAACCCCCTACCGTACCTAAAAAAGTGCTAGACACCTGTCCGCTTTTTTATTATATTAAATTTTAAATTCTTTTTGTATCTCTTTTAGTTTAAGATATATGTGGTTAGCGAATTTACCTGTTTATATCCCAAGAAATCCCAAAAAAAAAACTTTGATAACTGATATGCATGTGGCATTGTAAATAAACTGAACTGGCAAAATAAAATAAAGTAATTTGTTTTTATTTTTCACCTACAACTACATTTCGAGTTGACAAAAAATCAACCAATTGTAGTCGGAACTGTAAGAAAAGATAATCTCACTGTTTATTGTTGTTGTTTTTGTTTAAGCTTTGATATTATTACAAGTTAAACTGAGGTTTATAATTCTTATTCGCTTAACAGTTTTATTTGTACAATATCTTTAGCTTTTCTAAAATCTTTTCCTGACGATCTGGCCTAAGCAATAGTGAAATGCGCATAGGAATAGCTTATCCCATCAACAATAAATTTCAGTTTATCAAAAGTATGAAATAGGAATTTGGCACATTTAGAGCCAGTTTTTGACATAAATATCAGCGATTAAATTAGAACTAAGCTTTGAAATTCGTTTTTGGGTAGTCGATTATTTAATTTTGTTAACAAGTTTAAACGCCCAAAGTTGGCGGTTTAAACTTGCGGCAGAACTTTCAAAAGTACAAACAGTTTATTAAAGGAAATATTACTTATGAAAATACATAAGATATAACTTTAATTAATAAAAATGGCAAATAATTTTTTTTTTATTAAAGTTTTATTTAATATTCCACCTCGTAAGATAAAATAATGCTTGATTGTTGTGCTTCTTTTCCGATTTCATTTATTTTTAAATTTAAATTTTTTAAAATTCTCGCCTTTTCTTCTTCTTTTTCACGTTAAGAACTGTAATTTGATGACAATTTTTGGCATTTGTTTTAAACTGCCATAATTATACATAAGAGTATTGGCAATTCATATGGCAATGCTAAAAACTTTAATCTTTCACTCAAAAACGCCAAAGAGGATTAAGGCTGGATTAATTTCATTATAAGATTAACAAATCTTTCTATTGATCCTGGTTTAAACTCTATAAAAAACCCCGCTCTTAAAAAAAACCTTGTTAAATAAGTGTTTGTTTTTTTATCTCTTTAGTTTAGGAAAAAGTACCATATATGCATTTGTGTTTTTTAGATAAGTTACAAATGTCATAATTTTTTGGTTGTTCCAAAATACAGGTTATACCCGTTTACTACCTAAAAGGGTAATTTTAAAAAGTACCGGCCACATGTTTCCTTTTTTATTTAAAAAGTACCAGTTAAATAACAAAAAGATCCAACAAATCCTTCATACAGATTCTCATTTACTCAGGAACTTGCATGTTTAATTTTATGTTTCTAGGTCCAATACTAACGGAAATTTAAAAAGTTCCAGGTTATATACAAAAAAGTACCAAATATTTTCCTCTTATAGATTCTTACACTCAATTTACATGATGAATTTTATGACGTCCAATTTTGGACGTCATTTTTTTGTTTGGTAGCAAGCGGTGTAGAGAAGAAAGAGGGGTAAAAAAATAGACATGATTTCTGCTTTCTCTTCCTCTTTCTTCTCTACACCGCTTGCTATCAAACAAAAAATGACGTCTAAAATTGGACGTCATAAAATTCATCATGTAAACACTCAGAACATTGCATATTGAATTTTATGTTTCTAGGTCCAATACTTACGGAAAATCAAAAAGTACCAGTTATAGAACAAGAAAGTACTAAAAAGATCCTTCATAGAAATGTATCCATTGAGGGCATTATATTTGAATTTCATGATGTAAGGTCCAATATTACCGATAATTAAAAAAATACCAGTTGTAGAACCAAAAACCTGAAGAAAGATATTAAATTTCCCGTATTTCCCATTTTGGTACTATTTTTCGCCCATTTAAGTTTCAACAATTGCAGTATATTAGTGGGTGCCCATAATTTAGTACGAATATGTCAATGAATGAAACAAAATGAAGGGATTCACAATGGACCGCATTGGTCTCCGAGTGGAACCTTCTTAACCTTACCTAGCATAAACAAAATGTTTTGTAAAAAAGTACCAAAAATAGTTACGATATTTACCCTTTAAACGTTCGATAAGTATTACAGTTTTTTGTATCTCTTTTAGTGTACCGATTTGGGGAGGGACCCACTTCCCGTACAAATTTCAAGTTTTTAGCTTCAGGCGTTTAGGCTGTGCGATGATGAATCAGTGAGTCAGTAACGGTGTAATTTTATATATACTAGTGTTTGCCTAATCGTCGAAACTCGACCATAAATTTTTATAGAAATATAAAGAAAACTTAGGGTATTCACATTATTAACGATAGCAAGGCGACCAAAAGATCCTTGGAGAATTTGTTCATCACATCGAGAATTGTCCGAGAATGCCGAATGTCTCTGGAGGAGATAGCGAGACATTCACTGGTCACCCTTAATTCGGTCCCCGGACACGAGGACATACAGCGAAACTGCATGGCGGATTCATTGGCGTATGCAAGTACCACCTTGAATCGAGACGGTTCAACATATAATGTAGGTGTTTCGCTCCCAGGGAGTTAGCAACTTATAGCGCACAAGTTTCACCTTATTGCCAGTCAGAGATGGCACGATGACACTACCTGTGGGGAAACCAGGAAAATCTGGCCCATTATAGATGAAAAAAGGACACGGCGGTCGAAGAACCATTGGGGACAAGACTTGTCTCTCTGATGTTGATTTAACAGGATCCACTCCTTTGTTGAATCGACCGGGTGGCTGCGTGGGAACACTAGCAGCCGGATAACAGGACACATTAGAGACGGTGTGACATGGTAGCACAACGGGAACTTATTATTGGACCCACGCGATGGAACCTAACCTAACCTAAGTAAATATGAATTTATGTGTTCCGGGCATTTATATTTTCCGTCTCAGTGAATCGATTTGGCGAGGGACCAACCTCCGGTTTATATGTTATCTTCCACGTGAGTTAATTTAATTTTGTAAGTTCAATATAAAAAATATCAAACAGTACTAATTGAAGAACAAAAAAGTATCAGGACTCAGGACATTGCATGTTGAATTTTATGTTTCTATGTCTAATGTTGGCGAAAATTGATGAAAGTACCAGATGTAAAACGATGAAGTACCTTAAAGCTCCGCCTTACCTGTTTTTATGCACTCAGGACCATATATGTTTACTTTTATCTTTTTAGGTCCAATGTTAACATTCGGTAGAAGAGCAAAAAAGTACAATTTTTCGTCTTATATGTTCTCATTTACATTTGTTTCTTCTTATTGAGGTTCGGTTGACAAACAAAGGAAGAAGTGTTCTTTACCGGTTTGCCTTTGCCGATTTATGTAGTCGAAATATTCGAAAACTGGTTTCTGAAAAATGTTGAATAGTCGATGACCCTAATTTTTTTATTATTTGATATAAAAAACTTCGTGTAATTGGAAAAAATTAATTTTTATTTATTTGTTTTGCATATGTGTTAGTAGCAAATTTAAACGCTCATAACTCGAAACTACATACGATTGTATTTTTCGCTGAAGTCATAATCACATGGGAAGAATTTTTTTATTTGCGTGTAAAAAGACGAAGTCCCATTTAATTCTGTTAGGTAGGTTGTTCTAAGTATAGTTGCGTGTTAGGAAGTAAGAAGTTAGTGTAGAAAAATGAGTGCAAAGAAAAAAATGCATTAGTTTTGAACTAAAATTGGACGTAATAAAACATTTCAAGTCGGGTGAAAATTTAATACAACAAAACCAAAAGGTATTTATATTAGGGTGGGTAAACATTTTTCGCGTCAAAAGCACATCGTGATTCATTTTCTATTCCAAGAAACTTTGCCAAAGAAACCATAGGTCAAAAATTAATTTCGAGACCTGGATTTTTCAAAATAGTTAGTTTTTCAAAATATTCAAGAATAGAGGCAAACAAATTGTATTTGATCTAGCCAGACCTGTATCATGCGAGAAATCGATTAATTTTTTTTTTTGATTGCCCCCAGAGAGCGTTTTCATACACTATTTTAGCATTTATCGTTTTTTTTTGGCGAAAATTAATTAAATTTATTGTGTTTACAATTTTCAATATGTACTGCAGTAACAGGAAAGGAGTAGAAAGTCCGAATAAAACAAAATTTAATTTAGTGCTTGTAAAATCTCCTTCAAAATTATTCGGAGTAAAATAATAATGGAGTGGTCTCCCACTGTTCCAAAATTCTGTTGATTACTTCTTAATGTTACAACCATCTTGTTGACGACTGTTTGAAATTATTATGAGTTCGTTCGAAAATAATCTTGAATTGTGAGGATTTCGTCTCTTCTTCTATGTAGAACTTTTGCAGAAGTGGTTTCCTATATCGTTTACAAACTTGTCAATATCATTAGAAAATGCACGCTTACATGCCGCCGCTGACACTAAATTTAAAATGTTGCATAAGTAATTGTTCAATGAACGGGTGCAAAAATCTATTCACAATAGCGGAGTTCAGTGTTTCGTGCAAATGGTCTTGCTATAGAGGAAATGAAAAATATCATAGCTGTTTTGTTAAATCCAACATCAAAAAGTAGTAAAAAAATAATTGTTTCCCTTAGATTTCATAAAAAAGCTACGACTTTTGTATTTTCGCAATATTATTTGCACCAACCACTAAACTCCGCTTATTTACATTGCACAGTAAATACGAGTTGCCATTTTTTATTAACTTTAAATATGTAGGTTTAAAAAAAATTTGGATATTGTACCAAATGAGTCACGGGGCACCGTCATACTTTTTAGTTTTAAATTGTACCAAAAAAAGTACAATTGTACCAACTTTATCAATCCTGGTAAAAACAATTTGCAAAGCGTTAAAAATTAATCATTTAAAGATAGCTCGAGTTAATATCAAATGAAATTTTATTTTTTATTTAATGTTTTTGTGAATATGGATAAATGAAATAAATAAAATTTTGTTATGTTTTTATGAAAATATATGTATTATTTCTTATGTATTTCTTTTTAAATGATAAATATATTTCAGCCCACATGCTGAAATAACAATAATAAAACTAAACCATATCAATTTCTTTATCATTAATAGAATTTCCTGCTAAAAATTTAAATTTTTTAACCAATTAATGCAATAAATTGTCTCTGATTTGTAAAATTTAAACATATGAGGATTTTGTTAAATGTTATTTATAGTTGCGTGTTAGGAAGTAAGAAGTTAGTTCTTAATAAGAAGTTGTGTAGAAAAATTAGTGCAAAGAGAAGAAACTGCATTAGTTTGTAACAAAATTTGGACGAAATATAACGTTTCAAGTCGGCTAAAAAGACTGTTGATGTAAACAGAACCCTTGGTTTAGCACCTTCAATAGTAAAAACAATTTGCATAAGGGATAGCTGAAATCAGGTTAAATCACTGGCCGAAGACAGTAGGAAATTGAGAGAATTCGTTGACGCATCATGTAAGTTTCTTTTTTTTAATTTTACTACGTATATTTAAGTAAATAAAGGACATATACATATATAGCGCTAAAAGTTTTTCGTTTAAAGATAGCTCGAGTTAATAGCAAATGAGATTTTATTTTTTTTTACTTAATGTTTTTGTGAATATGGATAATTGAAATAAATAAATTTTTGTTGTTTTAATGGAAATATATTTTTTCTTATGTATTTCTTGGCAAATGATAAATATATTTCAGCCCACTAAATAGAATTTATTACTAAAAATTTATATTTTTGAACCACTCAATGCAATAAATTGTCTCTAAATTGTAAAATTAAAATATTTGACGAGTTGTTGACGATTTTGTTAAAAGTTCGTTTTACGATTTTGACGAATTTTTGTTAAAACTTTTGACGATTTTTTAAGACAAAAGTCTGACAACCCTGCTAATTTCTGTCAATTTGGCATTTTGTTTAGTGCGAAACTTTTTCTCATGACGTGTCGAGTTGAAAAAAATAAAAAAATTAAGATTTTAAAATATTAGTCCTAACAAATTTAATTAAAAATGTCGAAACAATTACTAGCTTTAGTGGCTTTATTCGCTTGTAGCAATACAGTATTTGGTTTATATTTTCATATTGCCGAAACAGAACGCAAATGTTTCATAGAAGAGGTACCCGACGAGACTACAGTCATTGGTGGGTAATGTTTGATTAATCTCAAACCAAATTGTTTAAACATTTTACGTTTGCATTATAGTAAACTACAAAGTGGAATTATATGATCCCCGGTCAAATGGCTTTATGCCCTCATCACCCGGCATTGGCATGCATGTTGAAGTTCGTGATAGTGACGATAAAATTATTCTCTCCCGTGTTTACAGCTCAGAGGGCCGCATCTCTTTTACCTCCCATACACCAGGTGAACATGTCATATGCATGTACTCGAATAGTACAGCCTGGTTTAGTGGTGCTCAATTACGTGTACATTTGGATATACAAGTTGGCGAACATGCCATTGATTATGCCAGTGTTGCTCAAAAGGAAAAATTGACGGAACTGCAATTGCGTATACGTCAGTTGTTAGATCAAGTCGATCAAATTACAAAGGAACAAAACTATCAACGTTATCGTGAAGAACGTTTCCGTCAAACTAGCGAAAGTACAAACTCCCGTGTGCTTTGGTGGTCTGTATCCCAAACTGTAGTGTTGGTGTGTATGGGCTTCTGGCAAATGAGACACTTGAAGAGTTTCTTTGAGGCCAAAAAATTGGTGTAAATTTTTTTGTCGCAAACGTGTCACACATCAGAGGATTTAGTATCAATTTGGCGATTTCCATAATTAATGAGAAACTGACATTTTGTTTTAACTTTGTATAAAATTGATAATCATAGTCCTTACCAGGGCCTTGGATCCTTATCATTAACGTAAAAATTCAATTTATGTGTAATTTCATGGTTAGGAAATTATTTCATTTAATCCATGTTCATACTTTTTTAGTTAATTATTTAACTTCACTCACTTTCATCTAAAAAGTTCCGAAATTAAAACCAAATACATTGGAAGTAATTAAAATATTAAAAACCTTGTTTAAATTGTTTAATTTAAGGTAAAGAAACAAATTTTCAATAATTCTTATATGTATTCTTAAAACTTTAGTAATAAAATTTAAAAAAAATTTAATTAAAGTTTACTAGGGATGAGATTTTCATGCACTAAAAAATCGAAAATATGCACTAAAAAAATCCCAAATATGCACTAAAAACTTAAAAAATTTACCCTAAAAAATCTTTTTTAATTTTACTAAAAAACTAAAATATAAAAAAATTCAGTCTATTGTTATTCAAATACATATCTTAAAAAAAAACTTAAATAAAGGTATATTCAGACCTATCAAATATTTGACTAAAAATACAAAAAAGCGTAACCAGTAAATTGATCACACTTTAGCTTTATTTTTAACCATTTCTATTGATTTACTAAAATTATTTGAAGGAAGATAATTTTATAATGTAATTTATAAACTGCTAAATGATGTTCGATCTAGCCAAACGTTTTGCAAAAGCAAATAATTTTTTAATAAAACTAGTGGTTACGTATAGGACGTCAAATATTTAATAGGTGCGAACAAAATGTATTAACAAAGTGGCCTCAGTACTACAACAATGAAACAATCAAGGCGCCTTGGAAACAATAGAAAAAACAACACGCATTTTGTTGCTAGAATTGAGACAGCAAATGTCAAAATGCCTATAAAAAATGTAAATAAATAAAAAATGACGCCAAACGTCACACACGAAGAAAATCACTGCAAACTGCTGCGCTTGTGAGGTCACTTTAGGTGTGTTCCACAAGATCTCGGGAAAGGTATATTTATAGCAGGTAGCCGCGAGATTACAACAATTGTACAATAAAACAAACAACAGGGCTTTTTATTGTTGTTATGCGATACAAACTGTCAAAAAGCAAAGGGGCTGATAAGAGACAAAAAAGACACAAGATAAAGACAAAAAACTTGTTTACTTGTTTACTATACAACATTTGACAGTTCGTATCGCAAAACAAGCAAATAAAAAATAAACAGCTGGCTTTCCGAGACTACCTGCTATAAATATACCTTGATCTCGGGCAAGTTCGGACTAATGAGAGTAAAATGAAAAACTACCCAAAATTGCTGGAACGCAAAAAACCATTTTTGAACATCTTCAAATACTAATGCTGCTTACTTTTCAAATTAAGATCTATTTAAGTGATTTAAGACGCTTAAAAGTCATAACATTATAAAACTAAAACATTTGCATCATTGTAATTTTTTATATTTTGCTTTTTTATATTAAAGATTAAGGGAAATAAGTATGCAATAACGTTTTAACCACTTTCATTTTTCACAAAAACCTTACATTTTGCTTTTTAATGTGTTTTTTAATTAAAACTTAACTTTTCCTTTTGCTTGTAAATTTCTTGAATTATTTATCAGTTTCATATGTAAACAAAAACAGCTGATTGTTTTTTCCTGTCCGAACTTACCCAAAGAAAAAGTTCGTGCAAATTTGTACAGGAAATGAAAAAAATTACTCTCTCAATTACTCTCTTTATTGCACAAAAATTGTTATGTGGAACGCTTTTGGGTAACTTTGTGCAAGTTCGGACTGTTTCGTTATGCATGTGGAACAGAGCTTTTATTAGTACATACATTCTGGGTGCGAACATAGCTTTACTAATTTAAATTTTTGTTTGTTTAAATAAATTGAATTATTGAAAGTCAAACTTTGTCTCGTACGTAAGAATGCCAATGCATTTTTAAAACATTTATTCCAGATCAGATCAAAAATATTTAAAATTTATTTAATTTTTTGAAGTGCAAAACGTTTTGGATTTTTTTTTAATTTGTCGGGCTATTCTTCCTTCCACAATTTTTTTTGAATAGAATTCTGAAGCGTCTAGCTAGGCCCCATCTGGTTGCTACTGGATGCGGTGGAAGGGGAACGAACGGAAACATTTCATTAAAAATTGCAATATTATCGAATTGCCTTCTAATTTCCTCTGCAACGCGGTATAATCATGTACAAAGCTAGTAACACTTGTAACAGTTTTGAAAAAAAAAATATTTTAAAACCATGTAAGGTGCTGCATCGTCTAAATCTTGTATTTAAAGCAAAGCTCTAAAAGAATTTATTTATTAATTTAAAAGATTTTTTTGAAGTTTTTTTTTGTGTATTAAAAAATGTTTTTAAGAACTTTTTTTATAAAATGGAAATTAAAAAATCACTCAAAATATGTATTAAAACCCTTAAAATTCATTTTCGCCAAAATAAGCAAAAACAAATCGATGCCATTTTATCGCAAATTTATTATTCGCAAAGATAATTGATCGACATCGTTATTGGACTATCGACAGAAAACATGAATTTGCATGAAATCGCATCCCTAGCTTTAACTATTTTAAATTAAACCTATAAACCCTGTTTTGAAAATCACTTAACTCAAATCACGTGATTTCAAATCACATGTGCCTACTAAAGTCACACGTGTAATATTTTAGTGTCCCGTTTTTGTGTGCTTTGGTGTGATCTTCAATTACCGAAAGCACACCTTGAACACAATAATGGTATGATTTTCAGAACACCACAAAATCACACTTGCAATTTCAAAAACACGTGATTTGAAATCAAGTGATTTTCAGATCAGGCCCGATAATAAAATTTTCAATGGCAATATAACCATGTAGTAATACTCATATACATACATAGATAATTGACAGTGCCAAGCTAAAACCGAGTAATTTTCATATAAACTTTTCTGCACAATCAATTGCCTGTCACCTGGAAAGGGCACATAAAAGTTATTTATTGAGTTTTATTTATTTCTCAGAAATAAAAATTATTTTTTACTGCCAGTTTTTGAAATTTAGGTGCTGTTTCCAGGTGACAAGCAATTGATTATTTAGAAAAATTTATATGAAAACCACTCAAAAATCTGTGAAAACTTAAATTTGACTACACAATCAATTGCCTGCCACCTGGAAACAGCACATAAAATAAAAATTTTCGCTTTGGAATTTATATTAAAACAACAACAAAAAACTCAAATTTGTTTGTGTTTTCAATATAATTTTCAAAACGAAAATATTTATTTTAGTTTGAAAAACTCGCAGTAATGTTTCCAGGTGGCAGGCAATTGATTGTGTAGTAAAATTTCAGTTTTCACAGTTTTTTTTTAATTTTTGCTTAGAAAATAAATATTATTTTAGAGTTTTATTTATTCTTCAAAAAATAATCGTTATTTCTTTATTCCTCAGAAATAAAAGTTATTTTAGCGTAGGAAACTACTTTTAGGCCCGTTTTCACAACTTACCGATAGCTTAAAGTAGACTTTCAATGGCCTTATAAAAAGCGTTCCATTATTAAAACTTTACTTTAATCTAAGGTGCGCGATAAAGTAAATTAAGGTTGATGCAAACTGGTAGGTTAAAGTAAAGTTGTAATAATGGAACATTTTTTATACGGCCGATAACATCCTACCTTTAGCTATCGGTAAGTTGTGAAAACGGGCCTTATTTTGGAAGCAAAAAAATAATGTGGTTTTCACAACACCAATGATTGAACGTGTTGTTCATATACATTTTACACGTTTAATCACTTGTGTTGTAAAAACAGCACATTATTTTAAATAAAGTAATTTGAACACATCGCTCATTTGATTCAACAACGTCATAAGTGAAAAATCTCAAATTTTGACTTAATATCACTAATGCATAGTAAATCATTCTTATGCAGATATTTATTATATTATATTATATCCACTCTTAAGAGAAGAAAAAAGTTTCTTTTTCCATTATGTTGTGTACAATTTTAAAACTTTAAAGTCGTTTTTTGTACAACTAATATTTTCGAGTTATGACGAAGTTGCAGCAAATGAGAGATATTTAAAATTAAATAAGTTGAATTTTGAAAAATTTTCTATTATTTTTTATATTAAAATAAGGAATTCGGAATACCGATAACGATTTATAATCGATACTCTGTGTTTGCCGATATATCGGTATCGGCAATAGTTTACTGGCGATACAACGATACTTTTTTAAATTTTTTTTGAACACACAATTTTGTTTTTAATGCTTATTTTTTGCATTACAACTAAGAGCATAAAATCAAACAGAATACTTAAAAGTTTCTTTTAATTCTTAAGCTGGAGATCCACACCACCAAGCGTTCTATGTATTATATATTTTGAACTTTTTTCAAAACGCATACTAAAATAGAAAGTAAACCTACTACGTATATGTATGCATTCTACGTGTTTGCTATGTAACTTGTCAATACAATTTTACACTACTACTTTTTGCACTGATGCATAAACGCATGGAACGCTTGGTTTGTACATACAGCTTTTAGACGTTTTTCTTTGCACCATAGTAAAAAAATGTTCTCTCATTGATATAAATCTTTTTCTGCTTATTTTTAAAAATTTTTGTGATAATAAAAATCAAGTTTTGAGTTTCTTCGAAGATACCACAAAATCCATTATCAAAACACAGCTACGACGTCCGACGCTTTTCCGCTAGTTAACAGTCTTCGAAAATATACTAAATGAATAAACTGAGATGCAGAATAGTTCAGATTTCCACAAATAGGCGACTTATTTAGTCGCTAATTTCAATGAATGATATATTTGAAGCATTGAGCTACATAACATGACACTGCATTCAGAAAGTGTTGAAGACACGGCCACCCCTACACCTAGTAAAAGTTCTGTTTGTGAAAAATTTATAAAAAAATTTCGGGAAGGATTAAACTCTGTCAATCCTTCGCTGTGGTTCAGCTTTAGAAGTCTAGATCTTTTAGAGAGGCATATCCGCTTGTTTACTGGCGCAATGAAATATTATACCTAAAATTTAAAAACATGCGCAGAAATACCTAATTTTAATTCTGTCCCAACTGAGAGACATTGTCCACTACAAGTCTGCTTTAAAAATTTTAAAAAATACCATGAATTCAAATTCAATTCGTTGCTTTTTAAATCTTATTGATACCAATCTCTTACACTGTAATTTTGTATAATAAAAAAAATTACTCTACTTGAATTTAGTTAATATTACCTTGAATTTAAATTTAATTTTTGTATCGGTATTACCGATATTTTTTTTTGTATCGGCAAAAAAGCATATCGTTACTTCCCTGATTTAAATATCCGAAATTAATAGAAATATATGTGTGTATATTGGAAACAAAATCAAAATTAAGGCCCAGGCCCACGATGTCGACAAGAACATTTCTTTCGTATATTTGTATTGAAAACAAAAACAAATTTTAGTTTTTTATTATTGTTCCAATGCTAAAAGTTAAACTAACAAAAACAATTTTTTCTAGGCTTAAAAAAGGTGTTTGAGCGTGGAATTATGTGTTCATGTGCATGGAAGTTGAAGACAATGTTAAATTTTTTTTCATATGAAGGTTTTAGCTCGTGGTATTACTACTTAAGAAGAAAGCGATCGAGTACCTAAATACGACTTGAATTCGTAAACTGAACATCGTACGATCGTTGGCGGTGCACAAGGCGAATTAACTACAGGTGGTGTCGAAACGCCTTCGAGCCTATTTGTTTTGATTTGTTAGTGTGTTGGCTAATAATGGTTGACATTTCGAGCCGTAAACACTAACAATGCAATGCAAAACCCCCAATGTTGTTTCTGCTGTTTTTGGATTGTTGTAGTTCCGACACCACCTGTAGTTGAATTCGCCTTGGCGGTGCATATACAAATATTAAGATGTATTCCCTGCAAATAATAGGACCAGTCCAAACACGCGTGTAAAGAGTAGTCCACAAAGGACCAGGACTAGTCCAAAAGTAACCCAAACGTGTGGAAAAAACCTGGTCTATTTAACATTACGATGTCCTAGGAGAGGATCATATAACCCACCTTTGGACCACTTAGGAGTAGTTTTAAAACTACTCCATGGTATATAACCCACCTTTGGACCACTAAGGAGTAGTTTTAAAACTACTCCATGGTATACTCAAGAGGATTAGTTTTGAAGTCGTTTAAAAACGAAAGCACGTCGTTAAAAAACGAAGACATGTCGTCTCACTACCCTGCAAATAATAGGACCAGTCCAAACACGCGTGTAAAGAGTAGTCCACAAAGGACCAGGACTAGTCCAAAAGTAACCCAAACGTGTGGAAAAAACCTGGTCTATTTAACATTACGATGTCCTAGGAGAGGATCATATAACCCACCTTTGGACCACTTAGGAGTAGTTTTAAAACTACTCCATGGTATATAACCCACCTTTGGACCACTAAGGAGTAGTTTTAAAACTACTCCATGGTATACTCAAGAGGATTAGTTTTGAAGTCGTTTAAAAACGAAAGCACGTCGTTAAAAAACGAAGACATGTCGTCTCACTACAAACACTTTTTAACAATGACATGGTCCATGCTTGCATTACATCGGACCAGTCCATGGAGTAGTCCATTTTATCAAAATGGGTCAGGTGGTCCAATTTTATTTGCTGGGTACAAACACTTTTTAACAATGACATGGTCCATGCTTGCATTACATCGGACCAGTCCATGGAGTAGTCCATTTTATCAAAATGGGTCAGGTGGTCCAATTTTATTTGCTGGGTTAAACTGCAGTAAGAAGAGAAATAACATAAACAGTTTTATTCGACAAATTTGCTGTTCTCAAAATTTGTTCTTTTCGTTGTTTTTATACTTCGAGTTAGTGTATGCATATGTATGCCTTACCACTTCATGCGTACTGCTAGAATACAAATATATTAATGCAAACCATGTCTCAAAATTGTGCTGGAAAAAAATATTTACTATAAGTCAAGCTTTATTATAATTTTATATGTATAAGTATAAAGACATGTGACTAGGGATCAATGATGTCGTTATCACTTTTAAAGTAAGTCAGTCTACAAATGAACTTCAGCAGACTGCTTGAAAATATTTTAGAGAAAAAAATTGTTACTATCTTATGGTCACATGTTCATTTAGCATATTTATTTAAAAAAAAAGAAAGAATAAAAACAATTATAGAAACAAAAGCCAGCAATAATAATGTTCATTAGGGGTATAACAAAATTTTGGCCCTAGCACTACGCGATAGTGAATATTGAGTTATTTACGAAAACAATTTGTTTGGGTCGTTTGAAAATATAAACCTCACAAACAAAAGCGATTTTCTAAAATCCCTAAAGGAAAAAATTTTAAATATTTTATTAATAAATAGAAACTGGGAATTATTTCCTTTCGAAGGTTACTTTATATTATAATTAACATTTTTTTTTATTTTTCGAAAACAACAGGAAACATAAACTTTAGCACAAAAATATGTCCATAAAAGAAAGGGACTCGGCTGCTTACAAGGTAGCGGTAGGGTTTTTTCCTGGGATTTCCCGTCCCGGGAATTTCAATTATTTTATTTCCCGTTTTCCCGGGATTTTTGTTGCGGGATCCCGGGAAATAAAAGTACCTCAAAGTTTCAGAAAAAAGCTATTTATACTTTGAAATTTAGTTTTCTATTCTCTAAAAATTATCATCTGTTGATGGTTTGCCGATTAGATCAATAACAAGAACTGAGTACGTTCGTTAATCAATGTCTACTGACGCAATAAATCTACCAAACGCAGAATGTGCCGTGCAACATTTTAATTGTCCATTGACAAGTCTTAAAAATAGGAGATATCCAATAATATCGCTCCTTTATTGGCAAAGTCATATCTACAAAAAAAATCGAGCTTGGCAAAATGCGATTAAAGTTTTCAAAATGTACCGATTTAAAGATATATTTTGCTATAACTTCGGTTTAGTTTGAGATAAAATACCGATTTTGCTTAATTAAATTAAAATTAAAATAAAATTTTGAGATATGACGATATGTTTATAAGGTGATAAACATGAATTTGTTTCATTTTATGACGGCTTATATAACCGGGAAGTCCTGGGAAACCGAAATAAGAAAACTATGGAAACTCGTGTAGGATACTACAACATACAATTTTAAAAAAACATTGTCCTAAATATTACAGGTGGATCTTGTAAGAAGAAGTCCGTATGATGCTATTTTTTGCATCAACCTTGACATACATTTGACTGATATAGACGTTGTTTATAAAAAATAAAAATTACTATTTGTCCAATCTCGGTAAAAAAGTGAACGAAATTTTTCGGATACATGGTAATAAGTAAATAAAATAAGAAATATACTCTTTGCCGACTTTCTAAACGCATTGAGTGTGTCTTAATGTTATTTCCTAAGCATTTAAAATATGTTAATATTTATATTTATTTAAAATATATATACTTATAAAACATATTTATTTAAAATATCTATTTTATGAATTTACTTTTTGATATCATAACTTGAGTACCACAATTTTTGTTTGTTTTTATTATTGTTTTATGAATTAAATTGTTATGTTTACGTTATCTTTTTATCTTGTATCTAGAGCATAATGATACGAAAAAGTTACATATAAAAGCGTAAGGTAATAATAATTCAAGTTCCCCTTTCAACCTTTAATTAATTTGTGTTGTATTTAGGCATTTCTTTTACTTACTTTGTAAACAAGTTCCCTTACGCCTTTTTTGAAAAAAAAGTTTTTTTCATTAATTCAAAACAAATTTACTTTGTATTATTTATATGGAGCGGGATTCCGGGAAATTCAAAAAAATTTGCCGTTTTTCCGGGAATCGAAAAACTCCGGGAAAAAAACTGTAGGTAGCGGGTTAAATTCTAGCACTCAAACAAATTTAAATCTAGAAACATAAACTTTGGCATAAAAATGTGTCCATGAAAGAAAAGAAGGTGTTAACGAAGTAGTGGGTTACTGACTGACTGATTTATCATCGCACAACCTAAAGCTAAATGTGTAAGGGGTAAAAACGGTTAAATTCGGTAATCTTATATCTCCAAAACTAAAAAGGATAAAAAAGAAATGTAATACTTATCTTTGTTCTTTAGAAAATTAAGCGGACAGGTGTCTGGAACTTGTTGGAATCTGGCTATTTTAGGGAGTAAACGGGTAAAAGCTGTATTTTGGTTTTTTACCTTTTTTCATCCCATCCATCTTTTAAACCAACACACATACTGTTGGGGGCAACCCTGCCAGATACGTAAAAAGTATGGCATCCTTATTTATACTGTCACATGTGTCATAATTTGAATTTACTGTCTTTTTAGTTTGTACTTGAATTACTCCGTCTATCGACACAACACGTTTTGTTCCTTAGCATTTTGGCTAAAAACTCCATCATCTGCGTTTGTTGTTCCATGATTTTGACAATTTTGTCGTCGGACATAATTGATTTGTCTGCTTCGAGCACCCTTCAAAAAGAAGATATATTTTTTCGTCGTAAGAAGAATTTTACTTCTTTTTCACTCGTCGCCACTTTTGTTGTACTTCTAGATGTGCCGATTAAATAAAAGACAACAAATTAATATAAAACTTAAATATATCTTTATTTAACAAAGGAACAAAACGTGTTTTGTCGATAGACGGAGTAATTCAAGTACATATACAGTAAATTCAAATTATGACACATGTTACAGTATAAATAAGGATGCCAGACTTTTTGCGTATCTGGCAGGGTTGCCCCCAACATCTCCCTTTTCAAAAAATTTACTAGGGCGTCCTGGAAACAGGATCGACTGGTTGTCTGCGCATAGTTATCCGACCAGGATTACCGATGACTGGCCGAACATAAAGCAAATCTTGAGAAACTTTTACAACGTATTCAGGAATTCGGTTTCCTTGTTAAATTCGAGAAATGTCAATTTTTTAAGAAACAGATAAAATATTTGGGACAAATAATCGACAGTCAGGGTATACGTCCAGACCCCGACAAAATTAAGGCCATACAAAATCTCAAGATTCCGGGAAACATCGCCGAGGTGCGGTCGCTGTTAGAGTCAATTAACCATTACGCTAAATAAATATGTACGTTCCAAACATGAGAATGTTACGGACACCTCTAGACGACCTGCTTAAGAGGGAACAATCATTTTTGTGGACACAACAATGCCAGGAATCATTGAATGAGTTTAAGAGAATTCTGACTTCAGAACTACTTCTCACTCATTATAACCCGACCTTGCCTATACACGTCGCAGCCGATGCATCTTCCCATGGTATCGGTGCCGTTATACACCACATTTTCCCGATGGCAAAATGAAAGCAATACATCACGTGTCTAGATCACTGACTCCAGCAGAGGGAAACTACAGTCAAATAGAGAAGGAGGGCCTTGCGCTGGTATTTGCTGTGAAACGTTTTCATAAAATGCTTTTCGGCAGAAGATTCATTCCTCACATTGATCACAAACCTTTGCTCAACATTTTTGGCACTAAAAAGGGCATCCCAGTATATACTGCAAATCGGTTACAAAGATGGGCTTTAATTCTACTTGCCTATGACTTCGAAATAAAATACACTGGTACGCAGGACTTCGGTCACGCTGACATTTTGTCGAGGCTTATCGACAAGCATGAAAAAGATACCGACGAGTACATAATCGCATCAGTTTTTATGGAAACTGATATGAGAAGTCATCTGGACGATTCTATGTCAACTCTTCCTGTTACCTACAATATGATTGTTCAGGAAACCAACAATGACGTAACGCTGGTAAGGGTTTTGGACAAAATGCGTCAAGGTTGGCCTGAAACTGGTAAAAATGTAGATCCAACACTACTGCCTTTCTACAATCGACGAGAATCAATTTCGCAAGTTGACAACGTCATAATGTTTAATACGAGAATTGTAATTCCGGACGTTTTTCGTAATAGAATTCTCAAACAGCTTCATAGGGGGCATATCTCATCCGAAAGGCCAGTAGACGTAGCTTCTCGCTACGTCTACTGGCCGAACATTGATAGAGATATTGAGAACTACAATAAAAAATTTTCGAACTGTCAACTTAATGCTACAAACCCTGTGAAGACAGACTTATGTTCTTTGCCTATAACATCACAACCACTTCAACGAGTGCATATTGATTATGCAGGACCTGTGAATGGGAAATATTACTTAGTGATCGTTGATGCTTATTCAAAATATTCTGTAATTTATGAGACGAACAACATTACAACAAATTCAACCGTAAAATTGATGACTGAATTTTGTGCACAATTCGGAAATCCGGAGCAGCTCGTCCCGGACAACGGAACACAATTTTGTTCACAAAGTTTTGAATTATGGTGCAGTGAGAGAGGTATTCAACACACAAGAACTGTGAGATTTCATCCAAATTCAAACGAACAAGCGGAAAAGTTCGTTGACACGCTTAAACGTGCTTTAAAAAAATCGGATAGGGGAAAAACGTCCGCAGAAGCCCTCCAAACCTTCTTGGCAGTATTTCGTTCGACTCCTAATCCCAATGCACCAAACAAATTATCTCCCGCTGAATCCTTTATTGGACGTAAAATGATAACCAATTTTGATATGTTATTGAAACCAGTACAAAATTATCCATTATGAGACAACAAAATGGAGAACCAGTATATCAACAAACATAGTACCAAAAATATTATTTTAACGCTGGAGACTTGGTGTACGCAAAACACTATAAACGCAACAAAAGTGTTTGGGTACCAGGAAGAATAATAGAGAGAATTGGGAATGTTATTAACAACACTCAAATTGAAACTGATGATCGAAAAATTCTTGTAAGAGCTCACTCGGATCAACTTAGATTAAGATCTTTAATGGAAGAATCATCACATCGACAGAATCCCAACTGCCTTTGAGCATACTACTGAACGAGTTTCAGATTGTAGAAAAAGCCGCAGCTGACGATTTTGTTTCACCTCCAAGTTCACCAGTCATCGGTAATCCTGGTCGGATAACTATGCGTAGACAACCAGTCGATATTGTTTCCAGGACGCCCTAGTGAATTTTTTGAAAAGGGAGATTTTCGGGGGAAACCCTGCCAGATACGTAAAAAGTCTGGTATCCTTTTTTATACTGTCACATGTGTCATAATTTGAATTTACTGTCTTTTTAGTTTGTACTTGAATTACTCCGTCTATCGACACAACACGTTTTGATCCTTTGTTAAATAAAGATATATTTAAGTTTTATATTAATTTGTTGTCTTTTATTTAATCGGCACATCTAGAAGTACAACACATACAAATAAAGGTTATGTCACACACGAAACTAATGTAAAACAAACAAATAAAAATTTGGGACAAAAAAGTTCCAAAATACATGTTTTACCCGTTAACTTCCTAAAAGGGCCCAATTTAAAAAAAGTACCATACGCCTGCGCTTGTTTTATTGAATGAACAAGAATAATGGCCGTTTTCTCATTATACGATTAACTTTTTTCCCAACGAAAAACTGCACATTTAAGAAATTTGGTTTTCTCAATGTCTCATTTGCTTCTATTCTGTCGCAAAGCTAACCAGCACTCATCTGCCGATTATTTATTTTCCTTTTATTTGCCTTACAGATAAATTCAATCAGCTGACTCCCATCTTTTACATGTATTTTGAGAGGTGTTGCCAGCTTAAAACCATGTTTTTTGTCGGTATATTGAGAAACCAAAAATTGTTAACAGACAGTTTATCGGTCTAATAAATTTATGTTGACATTAAGTAACAGGCAGTTTGACGGTACATTGAGAAAATGGCCATAAGTATTAAATAAACAAAAGTAACATTTAAAGCAAAAGTAAAAGTTATTCTCTAAAGAAATGTACGTGTTATAATAATTAAATTGACTTTAAATGTTTTTTTTAACGTGTGACCATCATTAGTATTTTTTATGCACTTCAAAATAAATATTTAAAGTCAACTTAATTATTATAACACGTACATTTCTTTAGAGAATTACTTTTACTTTTGTTTAGAAAAATAAAAATATAACTGTTATTATTCAAAGTTTTTCTTGGGATTCAAAAATTAATTAATTTCAAATGTGCTATATTCCCATTTCATACTATTGAGAAACTGAAATTTATTGTTGAAGGGATAAGCAATTCCTATTTTTGTTCAAAAAAATGGACATAAAAAAATATCAGTTATTTTTGTTCAAAAACACAAAAATTAGAAAGTAACTGTTATTATTGGTTAAACAAATAATAATCAAAAAATAACTGTTGTTTTTGTTCAAAAAAATTAAAATCAAAAAATAACTGTTCCGGTCCCTGGTAAAGAATACATTTATTACCGTAATTATTTAACAAGAACTTTTTTTGCATCGTTCGCTAACGATATTCTTTACCGAAATTTTTTTTTTAAAGAGTAGCTCTTATCGACAACTATCGTTACCTTACGAGTTTTTAATACTCAACGACAATTTTTTGTCGTTAAAAAATTGCAGTACTGGTCCAGCTAGACAAAAAGTCATCTGGCAAACACTTGCATTCCACCTTTAGCTTGTTAAGTGAAAATATGTATATTAATTAAAATAAATAAAAAAATAAACAAATAATACTGATAACAACAATTGTTATCGTGGGAAGAACGAGAGCAATCGTTGATTATACAAAACAACAACATAATCCAATGTCTCGTGAAATAATGTATACAATGAAATACACACACGTACTACGAGTCGTTGTGTATTTAACAGATAAATAGATTCTAAGTTTAACTGAAATGCTGGTATAATTGTTAAGAAATTAAATTTAATCATTTGTATACTAAAAGAGAAACAAACGAACCGAAAGCAACAGATATCAGACAACTAACCAACCAAGGAACGAGTCAGCTAATAAAGCAACCGTCAGAACGTCATAAAATTATTATAGAGCAAAATCAAATTTTAAAAGTAAAGTTTTAACTTATCACAACAAACAGTATTTAACGAGAGCTTAAGCAAGTTAAACCTATATAAAAATTTTTTTTGAAAAAACATTTAAAAAATAACGGGCAATTTATAAATACATAAATAAAAAAAAAATATATATAAATTATTGAAAAATAAAAACTAAAAACAATAAAATCTAGTGATAAAGTTTTGAAAAAATAGTGTGAATATTTGTTAAATACATTTATTGTATTCTTTATAAATTTTTTCTTTTAACAATATTACCTTGCTGATTTCAAACAACGTGAAATTTGAGTAGACATCAAGAATTTTTTTTATTTGTATGTATACATACATATGAGGAGCAAGTAGTAAATCAGAGATTTAAAGATAGTATGGTAGTGATTGTGCTCTAAACAGTCAACTGACTTGAAAATCACCGCGTTTGCGGTTGAGAAAGCCCTGTAATATTAAATACTACCTATTACACATTACATGCATATTTTAATTTAATAAAAAAAAATCATATACCTTTCAATTTGTTTTTTTTTTCTTAAAAAAGTAAAATAACTATTGCTTAACATCATATTAGTACTAGTGCTATAAGCTAATAAACAAAAAATGTTTCGAGCATCCCAAATTGGTAGTGAAGAGAGTAAGTTTAATTTAACATAAGAACAAAAATGTTTTTTTTTTAATAAATTTTTATTAATTTAAAGCGCTCCCTGCTCTGGGTCTATTAACCCTTAGAGATAATGAACCAGAAATCTCGAAGTTTTCTTCAATAAAACCAAAACAAGGAAATGTTAAAACTGAAGGTTATGGCCTTGTAACACAACTGACACCCAGACGTCTTAAATATCCTAGAGCCATAATATTTGTATTAATGGCAAAGTTATTTGAAGCCTTTGCCGCAAATGGTATAAGAAGTAAGTGGAAGAATAAGTGTTTTTTTTTTTTTAAATAACAATAAATTTGAAAAGCAAGCCTTCGTATCAATACCATTCGCCATCAACAATTGTGAAGACTTTGCAACAAACACCTACAGTAAATAGGCAGTTAAGGGGTGAATTTCGCGAAAAATTGATAATTGCAAATTTTTTTAATATTTCGATAACGAGATCAAGTTTATGTTAAGAGATTGAGTAAAACAAAGTTTGCATAGCGAAATAACTACATATAGAAATATAACACAGTGCTAGTTGAAAACGCCAATTCCAGTGGAGCTAACCGTTTAGTTCTTGTTTTCGAGGTAAACCGTTATTTCGAAAATGGAGGAGGTTACACAACACATATTTGCGTAACACAAAAACGGCTTATTTTATTGAATAAACTAAGAGAACCGAAATTGTGTTTTGATATTTTGGTAAAATCTGAGTTACCGCCTCAAAAGGGTTAATTCGGCACCCAAGACTAAAAGAGATACAATAATTTATTTATTAAATACTTATCGTTGTTTATTAGAAAAATAAGCCGACAGTTGTCCGGAACGTTTTTTAAATTCAACCTTTTTGGTAGTAAAACGTTTTAAGCTGGGATCACACGATTGCCGCAATGCACCAATTTTCACACTTTTTAATACCCCAATCGTGTGACTGCACAACCAAATGGCTCTTGTACCAATCGAAGACAATATTGTGCTTACTTTTACCAATCAAATGCAACCCTGGTGCGGCATTCGTGTGACTGTTTGCTATGTCTGCTTTTACACGTTTCATATTTTAATGTTCAACTCTTGTTTTTAGGTGAGAGAAGAAAGAAGAAAGGGGGTTAATACGGAGATGCCTGTACTCGGTCAGTACGCTTTGTGTTCTTATTCGTTGGTTTATGCACAACGATGGCTGCATGTAATTTTTTTCTTTTCTTTTTCTCTTTGATGCGCTATTAATAAAATTGTTGTTGTTTTGTACCGAAAAAAGTTGAAACCGATTGCTGCGTGTGAATATATTGGCATCTTTAAAAGGGAATTGAAAAGAAGTTGAGCATCAAAAGATGAAACGTGTAAATTCAGAGTATGCAACCGCGCGTCAACAAAACTAACAAAAATGCACCAATCTTTATTGTGTTCTTGTGCGGCAATCAAACAACACAATACGCGCCAATATTTGCATTTTTTTTTAATAAGTTTCCTTTTTTGTGTTTCTTTTAGTATGTAATGAAAATAAATATGTATGTCTTTATTAATTATGCATTTACATACATTTTTTTTAATTATTGCTATTAACAGAATATGTATGTATGTTCACAAGCATATTTAGCTGTTCACTGCGAATATTTTTATTAAAGATATTTCTATGCGAACCACAACATACAAAATTGTTGAACATGCTTTTAATTTTTGAAATTTCTTAAAAAATTCAAATAAAACTATTCAACAAAAATTTGTTTAAGTATATGATACAAATTTAATATTTTTTTAATGAACAAACCAACAAGAACTTTCAAACAAATTAAAAAAGCTCAATAAAAATTGTGACATATGCAAATGCACCAATTTGCGGCAATCGTGTGATCATAGCTTTAGGGAAAAAATCTTACCTTTTTTTGGTACGTATTAAATTAGGGGCTCCGACTACATCCAGCAAAAAAAATGGAAGTGATACTTCATAAACGGCATCTTAATTACATCCAAAGTAGCTAATGCTACTTTTTAGCTTTAAAGAAGTAGTTTTGAAGTACAAATAAGAGATAACATTTTGAATAGCACTTTTGCTCTTAAATAATTGTATAGAATGTAGTTGGCCCGGAAATTTTTAAAAAAGATTGAACAAGGTATATTTAATGTACCTTGGGATTGAATTTCTAAAAAATATTTGTTTGTTCAGCAAATTGAATTGTATGTACATGTAATACTTTAATTTTTTTTTTGCCATGCAAATAAATTTTATATTTAATAAAAATTAGATTAAAAAATACAAAAAAAATTAAATTAATTAATAATAAAAAAAATTACCGAAACCATATCTTTTTTTCATTTTTAGTTAAGAGTGATGCTTTTAAATTAATTAAAGGGGTTTTTAATTATTAAAAGCGATATAGATGCATTTTAAAATCACTGCATAAATATCACTTCTTTAATTCACAATTTCATTACTATTGCAGAACTACTTTTGTTTAGCATCTTAAAAGTTATTTTAGTATACATTTTTTCTACTACTTATAATTAACATTCAAATATCAGAACTCTAAATGTACTAGAAATGTGGAATATATGCATTTAAAAGTAGTAGAAAATGAACAACATTTTTCCAATGACATGCTAATGTTAAATTCATAGCTTCTTCACCCGAATTTGAAGTACTTCGGGTTTGCGAGTTGTGGTGATTTAATAACATCTTTTTCAATGCTTTTTTTGCTGGGCAATAATAAAATTGTTGATACTTCAATGGAGAGAAAAAAGTATATAAAAGGGGAAATACGGGAAATTAAATTTGTTTCTTTTACTTTTGTGGTCTACATGTAGTACTTTTTGAATTTTCTATTATATTAAACTTAGAAACATACAATTACAAATGCAGAGCCCTCAGTGAATGAGAACCTATAAGATTAACTATTTTTGTTCATCATTTGGTAATTTTTGATTTGAATTTTCTTGAATATTGGACCTAGAAACATAAAATTATAGTCTTGAGCGAATAAGAATCTAAATAATTTTTTGTTCTGAAACTGGTACTTGTTTTATTTTCGTAAATATTTGATCTAGAAATATAAAATTAAACATGCAATGTCCAAATTGGATGATAATCTATAAAAGGGAACTCTTTGGTACTTTTTTTTCTTCAACTGGTACTTTATAGATTCCGTTAGTATTGGACCCAGCAACATTAAATTAAACATGCAAGGTCCTGAGTGAATGCGATTCTGTAAAAGGGATCGTTTTGGTACTTTTTCGTTCTTTAACTGGTACTTTTTAAATTTTTATTAATACTGAACCTAGAAACATTAAATTCATCATGCAGAGTCCAAAATGATTGAGAAACTATAAAAAAAGACTTTTTGGTACTTTTTTGATTTTTAACTGGTGCTATATGATTTTTTTATATAACTGAACTTTCAAATTAAATTGAACGTTCACAGACTTGAGTGGAAAATAACATATGAAACCAAATCACCAAATCGATTACTATCGACTGAATGTTTGTACTTGAGCAGGAAAACTCTAACTTAGTTTTTATTAGTCTACAGTTCGTTGTTATTTAAGGCCGTTACACACTATCCCACAAAGTCTTACGTATTTTCCAAAAATGCATCCCTGATCTAATTATTCTTTGAACATTTTCAAAAAACAATAACAACTTATCATGACAGGGTTGCATTTTCGTAAATTACTAAAGACTTTGTGTGGTGTAAAAGGGCTTTTATCACTACTGAAAGTGCATACATTGGCCCATACTCATGGTCAAAATAAAGTACAGTGCACTCGGGAAAACGTCAACACTCGTTTACGTCAACATCCCAAAACGTCAACCCTTTTTTTTTTACATTGCCTACTCTAAAACGTCAACCCAACCATAAAGCTCTAAAACGTCAACTCTAAATAAAATAAAATTTCGAATTTAGCTGCAGTTAAAATACACACATTTGTACACACACACATTTATTTTATGAAATCAATTCAGAAATTGGGGATCCACCTGGATAATGTTTCTAATTCGTGTGAAATTGAGGGGTTGGAAGTGATCGATGATGAGGAGAACGATTTAGATACAAATGTGCAGACAATAAAACCAAGCGAAGCCGTCGAAATATTTAACAGGGCTTTGGATTGGGCTCAATGCGAGAATGTTGAGCAAAATGACTTAAATGTATTAAGACGTTTAAGAGAGAAGGTTCTCTTCCAAGTGTTGGATAGAAAAAAACAGCAGAAAAAAATAACAGATTTTTTTTAAATGCATATGTGTGCATGTAAAATTAAAAATATGATCTTATTAAAAATGTATTCTTTTAGTTCCAGTTGTCTTCTATGGTTTTAGTCAGGTTGAATGCCTTTTTTATTTTCTTTTTGAATTTGTTTATGTTTGGATTTAGTTTATAATTAATAAAAACGTTTAAAAGCACATTATCGATATGTTTTTTATTTAAAAATTTTACATTCGTAAACGTCAACAATTTGTTAAACGTCAACACCCGCGGTTTTAATTAGTTGACGTTTTCCAGAGTGCACTGTATAATTTAAATTAAAACCGGCTTTTAATGCCTGTGAACACCATTGTTAAGGGCCTCTTATTAGCAGTAAAAAGAAGGACGGCTTAGCTATCGATACCATCTGCTATTCTTCTTGTTTTTAAACATTACTGCAATTCAGCGCGCGTTATTAGTTAGTAGACGAAAAACTGTGGTTATAGCTGCTGTTACATGTTTTCATAACAGTATTTTAAATACTTAATAATATCGATATCGATATTTTTCCTATCGATATTTTAAGACAATCAATAGTTTCCTAGGACTAATACGAATATTCGTAATAGCACCAATAGTTACATCCAATTGAATTTCTTTGATAAAGCAGCAATTTTTGATCTCATGTGTCTAAAATTTTGTGCAACATGTACATACTTTAATAAAACGAACGAACCATCATAATCAATCGAAATCTCGATTTTAAATTTTTTAGTAGTTACGTCCTGGAAGAATATAACGGATTGCAGGGTGTCTAGAGCATTGGTCTTAACCTAACCTAACCTAAGTCCGTTTGCAATTAAGATCTCGGTATGAGATCTTCAAACCAATTTAAATATTTAAAAATATATGTATAATTGTGGTGTGCAATGTTAATTGCATTCTTTTCTTAATTCGTTTTTTTAAAATGTTTTGTAGCATTTTTTAAATTAATAAAATTATCAGTTTTTCTAGCTTTGTCTTGTATTTTCGTATTATGATGCTTTAAATCATAATATTTGTTGGAACAAGATTTATCTCTTTTTTTATTTTGTGTGAATAACAAGTTCACAACCTTAAGCAGTATGTATTATATACTATATTAAAATTTATTTCTTATTTATATTTTTAATTATTTTCAGCAATATTGGCATTATATTTACGCGATGATTTGTATTTCAGCGAAAGTTTGTCAACAATTGTTTTGCATATTTTCAATTTTTTTGGACAATTTTGTCCAATATTTGGAGCTATACTGGCCGATAGCTATATTGGAAATGTAAGGACCATAACTGGATTTTATTTTTTATATGCCTTTGGATGGATATTGTTGGTGTTGACAGCATTGCCATACATGGGAATATCTCTAGTGTAAGTTTGAGACAAGAACTAGGACCAAGAACTTAGTTGCATTCTAATTTATTCAGAATTTCAATAAAACTTAATTATTTGATGGTCCAAATTTAAATCCAACTATTGATGTAGTTAGTTGTTCAATACATTATTGCTTTAGAATTGGCTTATTAATAATTCAATCCAAATTATGGATTTAAAGCAGGTTTGAAAAACTGCAGTCAAAACCAAAAACTTTCAGAAAAAAAACGTAAATTTGTGAACAACTTTTCGCTTTTTGAGTTGTTTTGACAGCGGCTGTTTACATTTAATGAATCAGAAGTTAAAGAAACAGTTTTTTTTTGCCGATGACAAATGAAGAAGTAGAAGAAATTACAGTTTTTCTACTTTGACTGCAGTTTTTTAAACGCCGGTTTAAATTGAAAATATTGAAAATTACTTTAAAATCTTAAAATTGTAATGCAATATAAATAAATAAAAACATCGCACTTGATAATAAAGAGGGTATTAACTCATCCTTTTTATTTTTTAGTAAAAATGTACACGTAATTATAAATCGCACTTGATAAACAAGAGAATATAACTCGAAATTTAAAAATTTTCAGTAGAATCAACTAAATTTGTAATTTTACATTAAAGACATACGAAAAAGAATTTTTAAACCATGCGTTTCATTACCAAAAAGTTGACAAAATAGCAAAATAGTTTTGTAGCGAGTAAACATGAATATTACGAGCCGATTTTTAAAAAAACGTGAAAAAAATATATGTATTTACATACATATATCCCGGCGCTGCTCGGGATTTTCTAAATAAAAATAGAAAATGAAATACTGGAGAATTTTGTTAATAACTTGACCCCAGCGCTATCTACCATCACTAAAAAAAATTTAATATCACGACAATGGTGCCACCTATCGGGAGTTTTTTTTACAAGCCATCAGTGAAAGTAGACCTTTCCAACGCATGTACTCGTTCGAAAATCGGTCGAGTGGTTCTCGAGTTATAAAATCACATAGGACAACTTATTTTTATACATATAGATATATTGTATATATATGTATATCAGGGCGCTAATACTGGCAGTCGTGATAAAATATTTGTTCGATTCGAAAGCAATTTTATTTCTTATTCTTTCAGTCGATACTGAACGAATCGCAATCATTTTTTCAGTTTTGTGAAACCTTAAATGAATGCTTAACAAAACTGAAAAAATAATTTCGATTCGTTCAGTATCGACTGAAAGAATTAGAAACAAAATAACTTCGAATCGAAAAAGTATTCGATCACGACTGCCATAATTAGCCATAATTTTTTAGCTGCATGAGTACTTTTGATATCGATAACTATAATTTGACAGCTGAGAATGTCTGTGTTGACATTTCTATTTAGTAAGCTTTTGGAAGTCATCATGAATCGTTTAACGCTGAAACAACACTTCCAAATTGTGGAAATTTACTTTAAAAAAAAGTAAGTCTGTTCGCGAAGTTCATAGAGCACTTAATCCATTTTTTGTGATTAGTGATGAAGCACATTTCCGGTTAAATGGCTATTTCAATAAGCAAAACGTACGCATTTGGAGTGAAGACAATCCTCAAGCCGTTAAAGAATCACCATTAGATCCATTAAAACTATGTAATTGTTTGCTGCGGTTTACACGCTGAAGGCATCATCGGTTCTTATTTCTCTGGCCCCCCTCGTTCGTGCGATTTAACGTCTTTGGATTCCTTTTTTTGGAGCAATGTAATGCCGACAAGTCAGCACCTTTTGAAGCATTGGAAGTCAATATTCAAGATACCATTGACGCCATACGGCCAAATTTTTTGGAAAAAGTAGTCAAAAATTGGGCTAATCGAACCATGTAGCTCGCAGCCAAGGCGAACATATGCTTAAAATCTTATTATAAAAATAAATTCCATCATTCCAAACATTTTTATGTCTTGTATTATTATTGTAAGTTCTCATGCAGCTAAAAAAAAATACCTTATTCCCACCATTCCTTTAAGGAGCACATGGCATATTCTAAAACGGTCCAAACTCTTTTAAAGTTGAATTCAATTTGTTCCTTATATAAGTCTTTACATTAAAATATTAACTAAAAACTTTTATTACAATTCTTCACCTAAAACTCAAAAGCGACAAAAAGTCGATATTGAATTCTTTGCCGGTCTATTGAGGTTTAGGTGATGAATCCATCTAAATTCTTTTAATTATTTTCTCTATATCAAATACCTCAGTAGAGTCCAGAAGTAGTTTTAATCATACATTTTTTTAATGCAAAAATATGTGCTGGATAGCTTTTCAAAATTAACTATTTAAAAATATGTTTTCATAAAGCAAACATTAAAACTTTTTCTTTTTATTTCAGTTTTTACTTGTAGTTAAATGTTTCTTCTCATTTCAACTGTTACTTTAACTTTTAATTTGTATAATTTTGTTTTAGATTTTTAGTTTCCATTTCTTTGTTATTCATAGCCATTGGAAATGGTTCTTCGAGAGCTTGTCTTACTTCTTTGGGTGCCATACAATTTCAACTTCCTCAACAGGCCAAACAATTGGCTGAATACTTTAGTTTATACTACTTTGTCTACTATGTGGGAATATTTTTAAGTAAAATATTGCCACCCATGGTAAGAGCCAATACCAAATGTTTCAATAAGACTGGCTGTTATCCAGCGGTATTTGGTACCCTGGGTACCTCATTTTTTGTAGCGTGGTGTAAGTAGTAGTTGCTAAATAAATAAGTTAAATTGTATAAAAAAACTCTTACCTTTAAGTGACTTTTAACATTGGTAAGCTGTATTACAAAGAAGAAAAGCTTAGCGAGGAAAATATTCTACTTAAATTTTATGGTTGTATTAAGCATGCTTTGGCTAAGAAGCTGGCAAAAAATACTGGTACACAAAAGCGATCTTATTGGCTGCATTATGCGGTAGGGAAGTATGATGAAACATTTGTTAACGATGTGGCGAAAGTTTTAAAGGTGGGAGAGTAAATAAAAAAAGTAAATAAGATTTTTAATAAAATATTTAGTATTTTTTTAGTTGGCCAAATTATTCTTACCCTTGCCCATATATTTTGCCTTGTTGACTCAACAAGATTCTAGTTGGACTTTTCAGGCTTCTCAAATGAACACCACTATAGTTCCAGGTGTTACTATACAGCCCGATCAAGCTAAAGCTATGGGTCCTATATTTTTTTTCATCTTAATACCTCTTTGGCAGTATTTAATTCAACCTTGTTTAAAATGCTGTTTCAATTATGAATTACAGCCATTGCAGAGTGTTACTTTAGGTGGAGTATTTTCAGCATTTTCGTTTATGTGCGCCGGAGTGCTACAAAGATTTATTCTAGTAAGTTAATAAAAAAAAAATTGTTATATATTTAAAGTACTAAAGGTCTATTTTAATTCTAAAAAAATTCTAAATACATACTTATTACAGCCTTATTTATAAAAAAATAAAACAGCTTTATAAAGGTTTTCTTAAACAAATGTTTATAGAAAATCCGTTTCATAAAGCTATAAAAACCCTGTTTTATTTTTTATTAATAAGGGTTACAAATACAATTACAAATTATATTCTAACTTAATTAACCAAACAATAGTAACGTAGACCCTCAGCCCGTTGTAGTGAAACACACCAGGTGCCTAATTCTGGCAGTCGTGATCGAGTTCTTTTCGATTCGAGAGAAATTTTATTTCAGTCGATACTTAGCGATTCGAAATAATTTTTTCAGTATTGTGAAACTCAAATTAATGATTTGTATAACACTAAAAAAAAAATTCCGAATCGTTCAGTGTTGACTGAAATAATTAGATGATAAATTGCCTTCGAATCGAGAAATTACTCGATCACGACTGCCAGAATCAGGCACCAGAGCTTCTGGCGGAAATAATCTAAGCGGTTTCATATTTTCCTAATTTAATGCAAAACAGAATATATTTTTAAAATATTCCCATAGGTCTTTTAGATTTTGGTTTGTATTAAATACATTCGAAAAGGAACACTTTAATTAAATTATAAGTTTTATTTTCGAAAAACTTAGAATTGAATTGAAATTATAGAGCAGGGGTCAAATTACGGCATTCGATATCGATGGAAATTCCCATTTAAATTGTATTGTAATTTCGATCGACATTGAATGTCGTAATTTGGCCCCAGGTCAAATAAATTTTAAGTTTCATAGAGTTTCGAAGATTTTAGAATTGCATAAATTGTTTCGAATTATGGCAAATATTTTCGGACAATATTAAAAATTTTTAAATAGAACTAAACTGACTTTAATATTTTCTAATAAAATTGTTAAGTATATAAGGTCTGTTTTTATGCGATAGATGCTTTCCAAAGAAACCCGCATGAAGGAAATCCGCATAAAAAAGACTAAATTTTCACAAAAAATGTATGATTTGTTCCGAAAAGTTAAAAAACGCATAACTTCGAACATTGGTGTAATAATTAGACCAAAATCGCATAAAAGTCACAAAATAAAAAAATTAACCAAAAACAATTCATATATGACAGTAGAATCGCAAAAAAGTTAACCAAAATGTCCCAAGGGTTGTTAACTTGTTCGAACTATTAACTTTTCTAAGCGGGTTTAAATTTAAAAAAAAACACAATATAAAACATGCATCTTTCGGAAATAACGCTCAAAACTTATTCCGAATGCTTTAGTTTTCACCATAACAAAAATGAAACTTATAATTTGCATATGCATTCTCCACAGCTTTGAAAAATTAAAAAAAAAAAAATTTTTGACATCCATAATCCAACGCTAATAGTTTTCCTTGAATATCTTAATTAATTTTGTTTAAAATCTCTACTTTCTTATCATTTGCAATCTTTTTTTCTTAAAGCTTTCAGAAAAGTTAACTAAAAGTTAACTTTTTAGAACGACGCAGGGACGCTAAAATTCGGTAAACTTAACCGCGAGATTAACTTTTCCGCGAGTTAACTTTTCCGCGAGTTAACTTTTCCGCGATTCTACTGATTTAATATAAAAAAAACACATAAAAGGGGTGAAGGCAAATCCGTACATTTCAACACATTTATCTGGTTAAACCAGCTTGACAAATCAACTTAAGTCAAATTTTCAAAGTTGAAATAATGTTTTTAATTATACAAATTTTTATTCTTTAAACATATTTGTTTTTAAAAATGTGTATTATAAACGAAATCTTTAATTTTGGGGTTTTTTTTTATTATTTGGTCAAAATTATTTTTTCACCAAGTTCTTTTTAAATTTTTTGCTATCTTCTTATCTCTACTAAAGATGTTTTGTCAAAATGGCATAGATATGTATAACTTTGTGATGTCAATTTATCATTTGAAAGACAAATACAACTATGTCAAAACAAAAAAAGGACAGCCAGCAAAGGCTCCTCCAGGGTTTGTTACACGTGACGATTTTTCGTCATTTGGACGAGTTTTTTTGAGAAAATACAGTAAATTGACGATTGACGATTTTTTTACTAAAAGTAATAGTGTTATGACGATTTTCAATAAAACACTTACAAGAAATATATGAAGAATTTTTCAATTTACGTATAAAAAGGCGAATTGCCATTTAATTCTGTTAGGTAAGTTGTTCTAACTTCCAAGCGAAGAAATGAAATTTGAAAGACATTATCGTAAATTATTTGAAACTGATTTATATTTGATTTAAAGAAGTATGAAATAAATTTAACATATTTTAATTTTTGAAAAACAGTTACAAATTGTAAATAATCCATTTTTAGCCAATATTTGGAAGAAAATAATTTACAATGAACAGCTATGTTTATTTGCAGTGCATATACCTTGTCAAATTTTGAAAATTACTATGTAGTCGTGATGTCAACGTTTAAAAACGACAAAATAGTTTAAAAAAAACTCAAAAGAAAAATCGATTAAACAACCGCGTAACTACAAATTCGCAGACCTACATAAATGAATATTTCGAGACGAATGACGATGTTATACCCGAAACATTTTTAAAATTTTTTGTATAAATTTAGAAATTTAAACAATTTTGTTTTCGATTGGAACTAGACAATAATCTTTAAATTCAGAGATAAATTATTGTAATTTTTGTGTTTTTTGCAAAAGCCTATACATATACAAAAAGTAGGAACTTAATATTACATATTAACTTTTACTTAACTTTTCTTTATCTTTCCAGTCCATGCCTTTTAAATCAGTCAATGTTTTATGGCAAATACCGCAGTTTTTATTAATAATGCTGGGTGAACTTCTACTATCAATTCCTGGTTTGCAATTCGCTTTTACACAGGTTCGTTTTCTTTTTGTTTCCTCTCTTTCTAACACAAAATTATAAAAATAAAATTTTCTTCGAAGGCTCCTGTTTCTATGAAATCTGTGGTCACTGCTGCTTGGTTTTTGAATAATGCTTTCGGCAATCTTATAGTGGTTCTAATAACAGAACTAGATATGTTTGCGACACAAAGTGATGAATTTTTCTTTTACTCTATAATAATGATTGTTGCCATTGTTATTTACACATTTTTAGCTTATGATTATGTATTGCAAGAGCGTCTGGGTCATCATTATGCTAGTCAAAATTCTTTGGAGTTGGCCATGTCGAACGAAACATCTCCACTTTGTAATTTAAGAGATGATGCACCCAGTACAAGTAATAATCAAATTGTTAATGTTTAAATGATAAGCGGCCAATTTCACCAAGTTCAGTTTTTATTAATTATCAGTTATAACCGTCAAAAACATATTGTTAACTGGAACTTGAAGTTATAGTTAGCTTTAACTGAACTTGTTGAAATTGGCCGTAGAAGTATTAAATTATGTATATATATTTAATTAAAAAAGTGATAGAAAAATTTTGTTATTCCAAATAAGCAAGAAACGATTTTTAAGAAAAATAAGTATGTAAATAAGAATTTGTAATACAGAAAATAAAATATACATATTTTATTATTTAAATAAGAAATAAAGGGCGGGCAAGGTAAGATTTTTTCAAGAAAATGTTATTATTCTAAAATTTTGAATAAATATTGTATTTCCAATATGGTATCATCAGCTAAATCAGTGCAATGGACGGCCTTTAAGGTTTTGCTTGAACCATATTTGGCTCTAAGAGTGTTGGGACGTAAAAGTTTGGCAATTTCCTAAAAAATTAAGAATTTTTGTTAGATTTAGAATTTTCGTAGTTCTTTTTTTTGGTGCAAAATATTTTGTGCCAATTTTTGGTTAAAAATAGTTTTGGTGACACTTTCATGTGAAGAAGTTTTGTTTAATATTTATTTTCAAGTTTTTATGTTTCTATATAAAAAAACAAAGATAATTTTTAAAAAGGAAAATAGACTTTTAGAAGAAAAAAAATACAGATATGAAACGGTTAATTTTTAAAACTAATACAACTTTGCTGGTTTAAATTTAAAATGTATTCATTAAGAAGTAAAGAAAGTATCAACATTTTTGAAAATAAAATTGATCACATCTTTGGAACAATTAATTTTCAAAGTAAATCAATATTTTAAATGAACTTAAAGTTACCATTGATATCATAGTTTTCACTGTAGAGCCACTAGTGTTGAAAAGAACTATTCTTACTACCTGTTTTTAGAATATGATAACAAAATATCGTGTGAAAAATTATATTGAAAACAATAATAAAATACCAAAATTTGTTATTGTTTTCAATATAACTTCCCACACGAAATTTAGTTTGCATTTTCTAAAAACAGGTAGTTAATATAGAAATCCATCTTTGGAACAGAAAATTATTACAAATATTTAACGAAAATGATAAAAAAAAGCGATCTAAGAAGTATTTTAACTCAATAAATCCTGTTCTGAAAATCACTTTAGCTCAAATCATGTGATATCAAATCACATGTGCCCTTTTTTAAAATCACACGGTTGATGTTTTAGTGTTCCTTTTTATGTTTTGGTGTGATCTTCAATTGCCGAAAGGACACCTAGAAACCCAAAAACGGTATAACTTTCATAACACCACAAAATCAAACGTATGCTTTTGAAAACACGTGATTTGAAATCACGCGATTTTCAGAACAGGCTCGTATATTTGGTAAACAATCAGGCGTTTCACGTTCTTACCTTCTCTAGAAACTGTAAAACGCAAGAAATTTTCCTTTTTTATTCAAAAAGCAAAAGAAAAATGTGTAAATTACACCTTCGTGCAAATTCTGTGACATACCTGAATGTCAGAGATTTCCAGTTTTTTTATTTTAAAATAAATGAAAATTTTCTGTGCTTTCAAAAAGCATATATTTGAAAAGATAATCTTTCTTTTGTAAGAAAATAAAAATGATGAGATGTTTTCTTTACTCTCGCTAGTTTGAAATTATTCGTGGTGCACAAATTTTAATCTGACAATTTTGTTATTTTGTGCTTTAAAATAAAAATATCTTTAGAAACTTATCTACTTACCGGATCCATAGGACCACATAATTTTCGAAATTCTTCATAACTGTTTTTATTGGCATCATTACAAACGATTTCCAAGGACATGCTAACACCACTAGCTAATTGTGAAACCATAGGCTGCAAAGAAGACAATTTAAACACCTCAACCTTAACGAAAAATGTAGAAATTAAGACTTACTATATATTCCGGCACTATTCCCCTATAAACTTCATAAAATTCACTACAATTGACCTTTTCCAAAATATGCATTCTCAAGGCCGTAATTTTAAAACCATTCGAGGTTATGTCCGATATAATTTTTCCCAAATTACCCTCTTTAATGGCATGTGGTTTAATAATGGCCAAAGTGGAGTTTTTCATTTCTACCGGAATTTGTAAGCCACGTTTATTATTAAAGAAGAAGTTACAGTCCTGTAAATTTCAATTAGTATTTTAATTTTAAAATTACAAAAAAAAAAACTTATTTCAAAACTTACCCTTTCTACATCTTCATCGGTTTGTGAACAGTAAACACCACTACGGATATCTTCCCTTTCACACAGACTTCTTAAAGGTTTGGGCATATCAGACTCAAAAGATTGTTTAAAGCAGCTTTTAATTTTTTCTACGGCATTATCGGCTATTAGTTCGAAACCTATAGAGGGTCCCGATAGCAATTGATTGATAAGAGCTCTAAACAAAAAAAGTAAAAGATAATAAAATAATTTCAAAAACTATTTGTAAAACTCACGATGTTTGCGCATCTTCTTTGTTACGTTCATTCAAAAATTCTTTAACGTTATCGGCCGTAAACTGTACCATTAGACCCTTACTGATACTGAAATTACTATCAATAAGAGCGCACAAAACTATCCATAAATGTTGAAGTATGCTCTGTTTTAGTAAAATAAATGTTCTAGAAAAACATTGCAACATTTTTGGTAAATATTTTTGATCATGTAAAAATAATTTATTTACCTTTTCCTGTATTTAGCTAAAGTATTTTTCGTAATGTCATCTCCATAGTCCACTATATCGAATTGCCGACCAAATATGTTTATTTTTGAACCAACAAAAAAATCTCTTTCCGATAAGTCTGGCATTTTAATGCGCCTTAAAAAAGTTTTCTTCGAACGTTGGTCGTACTATAAATAAACAATATTTTATTACTTGATAATGATAGAATACCTAATATAACTGAATAGATTTAAAACTAAAATCTGACTCTTACAACTTCAATGGCATTATCCTGAACATAGTATAGAATTGTAAAGGTTCGTATAATTCCAGCTTCTTCCTGATACCACTCAGCTAAAAATGAAAGGCGTCTATTACTTCTATTTGCCTTAAATTAAAAATAAAAAAACAACATTTAACAACCTCTTAAATAGCATATACAAATAAAAAATACATCGATCTACAAACAGTATTTCAAAGAGTTGTTTGATAAAAAATAAGTAAAATAATAATTCGGCTATTGCCTTAAGGTTTTCAATGGACTATCATGCTTTTTTGCATCTTCTAAATATAATGCTAAGTCATGTTCTTTCCTTAAAGATGAAAGCTTTTATGTGCATTATTTTTGGTTTGTACGATTTTCTATAATTTTTGGTGTTTGCTTTCTGCCAAACTTCGACACGGAACTTCGAACCGGACTTTACTTAAAACTTTGAAAACTTTTAAGACAAACTTTTGAATGGGTCCAAAAATTTAATTTTTTTAATAAAAATATTAAAAAAGTTCTCAATTCTTAATAACTTTGTAAATAAGTGTTTAAATTAAAAATTATCTTAATCTATTGTTGTACAAAAACCGTTTTTAATTAAAATCAGTAATCAGCCAATATTTATATTTTGTTCCAAAGGTCGACCTTTTTGATGAAAATTAAAAGCTTCTTAAAAAGATATTATACATAATAGGAATATAGTCTTAATTTTTAACTGATTATACATACATATTAGGGTGGTTCAAATTGTAGAGGACCGAAAAAATGTACAAAGGCACATCGCGATTCTTGTTTTATGGGTCAATTTATGAAACTTTGCCAATTTTTCGAAATAGGTCTTTTTCCTAAATATTCAAGAAAAGAGGCAAAAAAATACCGCAACATGTTTTTTGAGTTGAGGAATAAATTTATATTTATGTTTGATTGCCGCCAGAGGGCGTTTTCGAAAATTTTTCAGTTTTTATCGCACTTTTTGCGTAAAATTGACGAAATTGTTGTGAAAATTGACGAATATTTGGCTTTCTTATAATGCAATCTTAAAATTGTAATGGTCCAAAATGTTTAGCCAACTTAGATATATAAATTTTACACGTTTTCTTAGGTCCCCGCTATAACTCCTTCTCGATTCCGCTCTAAAACTTGGTTGGACATGCTAGGGTGCAACTGAACGTGTGTTTCCGTTCTTTGTATATGTAACGGAATTTTCTGATCAGGCAGCGGTGGATAATTGTCTTCTAGATATTGTTTTAAATATTCATAGGGAATGTTTAGAGTAAATGGTGGTTCGAAGATGGTTGAATGATCATGTATGTCAATCATATTTGTATAATGCGTGCAATTGAAGATTAATGAGGTTTTTTATAAACCCTTAGTTGCATCGGATCTTTCACATGGTTACGGTAAAGTTAAATTTGTTTAAGCTTAGTCGCGTATGTTTCTTTTCTTCGTTGAAAAACATTGAAAATATCATGTTTTCGTAGTGAGCATAATACGCGTTTTCTTTAAGAACAATATTTACAATTTCTCTTAAGATCCGAATCCAACTATTGAGTCAAACGTATGAATTTATAAAATAATGCAATACCGTACACGACAGAGTTGTAATATTTAATATTGAAGTAAATTGGCGTACACACTTTCAATCCACAAAAAAGGCAATAAAATCCAAAAAATTTTGAAAGCGCCCTCTTGCGGAAATCAAAAATTAAAATAAATGAATTTCTCGACCCTTAAAACTGCAACATACACGCAAATTCAATTTGTTTTCCTCTATTCTTGAATATTATGGAATTTGAAAAATCCATGGTTTCTTTAGCAAAGTTTCTTGGAATGACCCATAGAATAAGAGTCGCGAAAATTTTTAAATACCCTAATACATACATACATATGTATTTTAGTTCGAAAATCGAGTTTTTCGATCATAGCATTAAAAAATATTAAAGAATTAATTTAGTAAACAAGAATTGAAAAGAAAAAAAATTTCCTTAAATCTTTTGACTTTTTCAATAAAAATCGCACAAATATGTTAGTTTTAAATAACTTCGGAAATAACCGTAAATATGGCCTTAATTTGTAACTATCAAGCCTGTTCTGAAAACGGTGTGATTTTAGAACACCACAAAATTACACGTGAGATTTAAAAAACACGTGATTTTCAGAGCAGACCTCCCAACAAACACGAAGTCAAACCTTTGATATGAAATGACTTTATCATTTGACATCAAACACAATTCTCAAACATTTTTCAATTGTTTGATTTAACATTTAAATTCAAATTGAAAATGATTTGAAAATAAGCATTTGATATTAAATAAATGTAAGCATTAAAAATGGCGATTAAAGTTATATTTTTTTACCACAAAACATGTGTTTTACTATTAAAAATAAATTTTAATGGGTAATTCCATGTCAAAACGACCAAGAGTGGGACACGACCTCTTCCGATTGTAATGAAATTTGGTGAGAAGGTTCCTTTTATCTTATAAGGAACATATATGAACGAAAAGAAATTTTAAAATTTTTTTTTCAAAAGTTGCGTCATATTCAAAATGTCATAATTTCGCAGATTTAGCCGAATGTGTAGAGCTTATTTCTTCAATATCTCGAAAACTACTTGACATACGAAGATGATTTTAATGTCATTTTAAAGAGAATACTTGGGACTACAAACCATATACTGAAAAGATATACTTTTTTTGAAAAATGTAATATCTGCAAAATATTAAATTTTAAAAACGGACTAAGTCAAAAACCTATTTTTTTATTTGGCTGATTTTTTTTTATATAATACCCCAAACTGTTCTTAAAAAATCCTGAAACTTTGAAGGAGGTGTTTTTTTTTCTTTTTTAAGATATGATTTTTTTTCTTTCGCAACCTTTGAAAAAATAATCTTAAAATAGAATTTTAATATTGTAATTTTGAGCAATAAGTACACTGTGCTAGTTGCAAAAAACAGACCAGCCGCGCACCTTGCATTTTGCCCTAATTGGGGCACGCTAAATCCAGTGGGACTTACCGTTTTTTTCGATTGGCTCTTATTTTCAAGAATTACCGTTATTTCAAAAATGTAAGAGTTTGCACAGCATATATTTGCGTAACTCAAAAACTACACCACAAAAAAAAGAACCTTAATTATGAGATATTTTTAAGTTAAATTGGGACTGCTGAACATAAATATGGCATTAAATTATTTTTTTAAAGAAATATTTTTGAAATATCCGCGAAAACCCTAAAAGCGTAAGGAGGTTTTATTACAAAGTGTTAAAAGCACAGAATATGGTCTTACATACAGTTGCTTTAAACGATTCAACCTCAAAAGAACCTCACCAATTTAAGGAATATAGCATTGGTTTTAGTTTTTTAAATTTTTTTAAATTTTCAAATACAAAATCATCTAACTTTTAATGTTTGTTTTTTTAAAACGGAACTGTACTTTTGTATCGCAATATTTTATAACATTGGGCACATTCATAAGAATATTTAAATATAAAATGAATTATAGAAAATTTTTGAAAATCTAACTTATATACCCCCATATTAATAAAAAATATTTTTGATTTATAAAAGGTTTATTTTTCATAGAGAGTTTTTTCTCTACAAACCTTATTCGGGCAATTCCAAACATTGAAAAAAAAATTAGCCAAATCGTTCCAGCTGTTCTCATGTGATGCGATAACCAACAAACATCAATTAATTTTTATTTACATATATAAAAATACTAGATGACTTGGCAAACGTTTTTTGCCGTATAACTTATTTCTTTCAGATGTTGCAGTATCTGCATGGAAAATTAAAAAAAACACCGGTTTAGTTGTTAAGAAGATATACGGAGGGGGAGCTTTTACCACTCCTGCGCCATTTCCAGCCCTATTCCCTATTTTCTTTTAGATGTTAGAGTATTTGCATGACAAATTTCAAGAAAATGGGTTGATTAGTTAAAAAGATATAGGGAATGGGGAGCTTCCACCCATCTTGCCATATTTCACGCCCTAAATAATAAAACTTATAGGCTATAGTTCCTTCCATATGTTACACTATTTGAATGCCAAATTTTACGCTCTATTCCCTATTTCCTTTCATAAGTTACAGTGTCTGCGTACCAAATTTTAAGAAAACCGGTTGATAAGTTAATAAGATAAAGAAAGAGGGATCTTTTACTCCTCTTGCCATATTTTACACCCTCTAGCAAATAAAATAATATACATAGATCTAAATATATCAGAGTTTCACTCGATTTTATATAACTTAACAACACAAGCATTTAAAATAAATCAGGAAGTGTTTTTAAATCACTTTTACTAATCACAATGTTTCCTTAAAATCTTTTTATTTATTTCATTCTTTCAATACAAAGAAATCCTTTAAGGCCAATTATACATGTATTGTTATCTATCCATGATTTACAATACAATTGTATATAAATAGTTATCAATACACTAAGGTACAATATGTAATTTCTAGTTTAATGGCTCCCCAACCACATAAGTATTACAAAATAGAAATTTAAATATGTAATAAAGTTTTATTATTTTCCTTATGCCAGAAATATATAATTCATAGGTATTTCCACTACAAAATCTTAAAAGCTCTTTTTTAAAAGTGTTATATGAGTACGTAATCCGTTTAAAAATTATAGGCAAATTATTCCAGATTCGGAAAGTTTTCCCTTCTCCTATCAACTGCTGCAAAAAAATGTCCTCAAATGTTAATTCTTCACCGGTAAAAGTGCGGAATCTAGATTTTTTTCTGGAAAATTTCGTATGAAAAACTCTACCCTGGGTTTATTCTCAATAAATTGGTAAGCTTTAAAATTAAAAAAATTTGGTCATCCGTATTTTGGCCCCTATTGACTACTTGACAGTATATGGCTGTTTCGAAGATTTTTTGAATAAAATACCAAAGTACCCAAATATGCCACGAGGATTGCACCATTTTGGACTTACAAAAGTTCAAGCAACGGTAGCAGCCGAGAGAATTCATAAAATATGTAATTTCAATACGGTCGTTATTTTATAAATGTGCTGTTTTCAAATGTCGGAAACAAACATAATGTATTGTAAAATTTTACACAGGATATGTAAAGTAAAATATCTGATTAAATTCTTTGAAATGTTTTGTTTAAGGAATGGATTTATTTTCAAACCAAAGAAATTAGTTACCAAAAAAATGTTTTTTTTTAAAGTAACGGTCGTTACATTATAAAAAGTTAAACGTTTTTTGTGTTTGAATTCATTTATTATGGATAGCTCAATGTAACATATTTTTGATAGTACATACATATAAAGAACATTAAAGTTAATCTTTCGGAAAGTGAAAGATACATTTATTTTTTATATTATTGGAATAATAAATTAAAAATAATAATTTAATTTTTGAGCTTTAAGGGGTAATTTTCTGTGGAAACGCCCATATATGACTACGTTAAACTAAGTTAACGGTTAACGGGGCTCACGAAAAAAAATTATGTATATTGTAAAACACAAAAAAAAATTTTAATTTAAATGCGCTGAGGTCCTTGGGCCCCCTGAATCCAAAGAACTTAGTGGTACGTGTGGGTACTCAAATTAAAGGCAAATTTGCTCTCGATTGCAAATACATATGTATGTATTATGTTTTTAGATACGTTAATTATTTTTCCCCTCTATGGTAAATAAGGTATCTTTTAGATGCAGATCAGTTTCAGTTAGCGAAGCCGGTATTTCTTATACCACAGAGGAGAAAATCCTTGCGCCTATCCGAAGGTTAGATATGCAGTTACAAAATTTTTTAGAAAAAATCGCGCGAAAAAACAAAATATGTATTTAAAATCGTGAGCAAATTACATTTAATTTGAGTACCCAACCAAAGATACAATGAGGTGCACAGGGAGTCCAAGGACCTCAGTCCCCTATAATTTTAATTTATATATATATACATTCCTGGGATTCCTAGTTGGAACAAAGGGCCAGTAAAATTTTAATTTGGTTTTTTTTATTCCGAAGGATCCAATTTTTTTTGTGCCCTATTTGTACATAATGTTTAACAATATTTATTCTCTCTGTACTTCCTTAAAGTCTTTTGCTGTTGATCTTTTTTATAGCAAGTTTTTATTCAAAATATATTTAAAAATTTAAAGACCTTTTAAAAACTTACCATTATGGATTTAAAAAAAATTAAATTTTAAGACAAAAAACACAATTTTCCGACCGGCAAAAATCAAAACAAATAATAATAAATTGCGGTTGCCAAGACAAATTTGTTGTGACACCGAAACAATGCTGCCAGAAATAGGAAAAGAAAAAGCTGCCATATGAGTTAGATTTTAACCCTAACTCTGCAGTTACAAGTTCAAGTTTCCTTGGCTATCTTTTACATATACTGTTTGTAAAATTTACAAAAATTAAAAGCTGTGACTAAGGCTGTTCGCAATTTTTAAACAATTTACTTTTAAATTGAAATTAAGAAAACAACTTATAAAGACAAACGAAAAATGTGCTCACTAAACTTGTAATCAGCTGTTTTCTTAAACGTTAATTGACACACTCAACATAAAAGAAATTGTTAAAGTATGAAGGTATAAGTATGTTTTATTAGTTGACCTTGACCACATAAATTTTTGTTTGGCTACGGGTCCAGTGTATTTGTAAAAAAGTGTGATTGTATAAAAACTTAAAAGGCAACACTTGATCGTGTAACACTCAAGTATAAGGGGTTATCTGAATCCAAATCTTGCGATTGCGGAACATGGAGTTACTCGAACCCCTAATTTCGGTTAAAATTAACTATTACTTTAACATCCAGTTAACAATGTATTTGGATAGCTATAACTGAACTTGGGGGTAAATGTCAAAATTCCATATAAAAATAATATCAGCCAAAACGTTGGTGTCTACCCTTTAGTTTTCGAGTTTTACGGGCATGTTCTGACAGTCGCAAAACGGTTAACATTAGCGATTCTGACATAAAACAGCATAAGTGATCTGTAAATCGCAAAAGTTTGCTCAGGGGATCTAACTTGGTGGCCACACGATCAAGTTTTGCCTTTCAATTTGCAATACATTCTCACTTTTTTTACAAACACACTCACAATTTTTAAATTGACCACGAGATTGCTTTCAATTTCACCTCTCCATTTGTTTGGCAATTTTACTTTTAATTTAAAAACTGATTACGTGTTTGTCTTTAGTCCCCTTTTACAATGTGTCAGACAGACGAATTTGTTGGTAAGGGGGCGACGCTGTATGCGTGGCACACTTTACTTTTTTCCTCTCTCGCCTTCAAACTTCTACTGTCTGCCTTCTGGCTGTCACATTGTAAAAGGGGACTTATACATTTTTCTTTATATCTTGAAAGTTATAGCGGCTCTCGCATGTCTATAGGCCACAAATCCAAAACTTAAACTCGAATAAAAGTCCTTAATTGACACATAAAATGTTATTCAAATCGGTTTTATTTTCTAAAATCTCCTACTGTGCGCTGGTTTACAAATTAAATTTCAATACAAAAGATCCTTAGATATTTTTTCCTTTTTATACTCGAAAAACAAAAAAATATTTTTTTAAATAAAACAACAAATCAAATTCGAACATTTTTTTTTTGATATTTATAAAATTAAATTTTTATTTTTTGCAAATAACTCTTAATCGTATGCGATTATTTTCCTTTATGTACAGGAAACATAAATGTTAATAAGAATTTGGTATTTTTGTAACCTGCTTCTTTGTATTGAATTAATTTTTTAAAAGGAAAATAAAAAAGGAAATCTAAACAATAATAAATATTAATTGCAACATTATATTTGTTTGTGATTGTTTGTTTTTTATAATTTTTATGAATGTATGTATGTATGTATGTATATAGTGTTCTTTATATATGTAGAAGAAATGCTGAAGCATAGTTCTAATATATTTAAGAGTAATTTAAATATAAACTTCTTTTTTTTTTAAATGTTGGTATTTGCTCTTCGTCATTTTGTTCAAATAAAGTTGTGTATTTAATTAGGTTTGTTTTTAAGTCAACGTAATGTGTGTGTTTTTTTTTTAATTTGTTTAATATTTTCATTTTTGTTTAAAAAGCAAGTTCATGCTAATATTAAGAGAAGTATTTTAATATGAAAAACTGTAACACTAATTGTTAAGATCAGGAACCTTTTTTTCCTCATCCTTTTTGTCATCATCATCATCATCATCATTTTGTGATAGACTTGGAATATTGTCATCTGAGTCATCGTCTTCATCGACATTGAAATCATCGAATTTATTCAACACTGGATTCGTAATCAAGTCTTTAAGGAGGAAATTACCGGGATCTAGAAAAACATACACAAATATCAGTGATCAAATTTTAAGGTATTTTTCTTTTCGATTTTTTCTTACCTTCTTCATCTTCGGACTCATTTTTCCATTTGGTGAAGTTTGCTTTAAGGAAATGCAATTTATTTTTATCATTTGTTAATGATTTCCAGAAGGGACCTGATTCTTTTTTGTAAATGGTGAATTCAATACATCTGCCAATATTTTTACTTGAGACTTTTTCAGGATTAACGGGATATAAGAAATTTAATGTGACTTCATATTTTTTATTAGCGTCGAGTGCATTGGTACCCTTGAATGTAAAACTATTTTCTGTTACCCTGTAAAGAAGAAAATAAATTTAAAATTTACTAAACTTGATAGTTATTTTTGATTATTTACTTGTGCTCGATGTCCTTGCATTCCACATCAATGATAACGTACACTAAGTCATTTCTTTGGGCCCAAGAAATTGCTGGTGGTACTGTTCTGTAATAAAAAATAGAACAATCAAAAAAATAAAATTAAGTTATAACTTATGCCTTAATAAAATTTTAAATTCAGCACATGATTTTGATAAGAAATCTACTTTACTTAATAATAAATTTTCTCTTAAGAGAAGATAGTGTTAATTTACACTATCCCTTATTGTTGTTGTATTGGATCAAACCATGGTCCAATTAGTAGGTCTGCTTGAAACGCCTGCTGATTTTTTGCAGAGTTTTTTTTTACGTGCAATTGTTTTTGTAGCAATTGCTTTTGACATTTCCACCATTTTTTACACAAACAATTGCTTTTGTTCATGACATCTTTATCATTTTTTACACAAACAAAATGCTTGTTGTTTTTTCTATTGTTTGATTGTTGTAGTTGCGCGCAGACCTACTAATTGGGCCATGGATCAAACCTTTTTGATTTTCCTTTTAAATCCATTCAGCAAAACATTTGTTGTTCTGACAACAATGCTATAAATATGGAGCTTTGGTAACGCAATGTTTATTGACTGGATTTACAATATACAATTTACGACGTAAAATATTTATTGAATGTAGAAGCCAAGGCGAATTCATTTTTTAGGTTGCGTTAAAAGCACAGCTGTGCTACTTTTTTTATATTAGAGGGAGGAATGTCAAAAGATACTTGTGTTTTTGACATATCGACCAACGAAAGCAACAAATAATATACAATGTTGTGTTTTTGGTGTTGTTATTGTTGTAGTATCGCCACCACCGTTTACAGAAATTCGCCTTGGTAGTAGCTTATGTTCTAATTAATTTTTAAATTTTATCCAATGATATTTTTTCCATGGTTAAAAAGCACCCATCAGCTGGATGCTTTTTATTTTTGCTTTTGCCACTGCTATTGAAATTTTTAATCAAAAGCAAATCTCATTTTTTTTGTCTATTTTTATTTTTTTACAATTACTTTTTTACCAGCTAGCGACAAGAGAGGCCAGCCACATAAAAAGCAAAAGCTCAAAATGATTCTTATGCCTTTTCCTTTTTTTACTTTGTCCTAAAAGCAGAGCTACCCTACAAGAAATGAATGAGCGAGTAGTCACATTTTTCATTTTGGTGTTAAGAAAATGATAGACAGAAATGACCGAATGTGACCGGTAAACTTGATTTCGGTCATTTTTTTCTATCATTTTCTTAGCACCAAAATGAAAAATGTGACTACTCGCTCATTCATTTCTTGTAGGGTAGTTAATAAAGACAAAACTAAAAAATCTGAAAATCAAATTTTTCCCTGGCTGGTAAAAACACAGAGAACAAAAAAAAGCCGCACTTATAAGTGCTAAAAGCAGCCGATTTACATACATATGTATGTGCTAATAGGAAATGATCAGCATTTGTGATACATTCATACGTACATACGTATGTACATATTTACACAAAAACAATACATGTGTCAATACCTAAATAAGTTGTACCTATGAATGTGCATACTTAAATTTTGTAAATAAATTGTTTTTGCTTTTCATATAAAATGTAACAATGCAACGCACAAAATTTTTATTTAATTGTATAGAAAACAACAAAAAAAATTCTTGTTGTGTTTGTTTTGCATGAAAAATATCGAGTGTCTCTCGCAATCATGTGCTATTGGCACATTAGTTTGCTTTTTTCTCCTGTTTGTGTGGCTGCTAAGCCTATATTGGTTTTTGATTTGGCGGCTTTCAGACAGAAGCTGTTTGTTTCATTCTTTTTCCTACCTATTTTTTCATATAACATAAAAGCGATTGTCGTTGCTTTTTGAGTTCCATCAAATTGTTAAAAAAGCAAAAGCTGGAAAAAGCCAGTGCCCATTATTTTGTATGACTCCAACATTTTTAAACTTTTAAAAATCTGTAACTGTATAATAATATCCACTTTATTTTTTTTTATATTATGCGACCAAAATATAATTGTTGGTAAAGCAGGGGGGTTACTGCGTATTTAGATTCGAAATATGTATATAATTTACGAGTTCGAACAATTTGTAATGCGTATTACGATCTTCGCAATCGTTCGAAACGATGACAGAGGTTGTATTAAAAAAAAAAAATGGGATATTTGATGAAAACTTTTTGTTCGTAATAGAGAGTGGCTGTTTAGAAAGCGATTTTTTGTTTTCAATAAAGAATAAAAAACATCCGTTTATTCGAAACAAATATTACGACAGAATTCTGTCAGATATTTGTCTGTACAAGCAGTAAAATTGTGTAGGACAGTACTTTAGCAATATTTATACACATATCTTTTTTCCACTTTATGAAATTCTTTTTTATGGTAGCTAACGCGAATTCAAATGCAAAATAAAATTTTTTATTTCACATAGCAACACATAATATGCCAACTTCTTCTCTTGAGGAATTTCTGCAGGTACTTATCGAAACTAAAATCCTATTTGGTTGTTTTGACAAAATCACATTTGGGTTTTGCTAGTTTTGCCTCATGTATATTTTGAATAAAATTTGATGTCTCAAACGAACATGCAATTCTTCTTACGGCTTTATCCTTCTCTAAAAATGGGCCGGATTTGAAAAGTGGGCGTGGAACCTCTCATACAACGACATAGATTTCTGTATATCTGGAGAACGGTAAGAGCCAGTTTTTAAATTAGGGACAATCATCTTGGTTCTCAATGCATAACATCCGATAAAATGTGAGCGGGATTGGGTAAGTGTGCGGGGCACAAAATTGATTTCTTTATATCTGTAGAACGGTAGAAGGTTAGGTTAGGAAGGGTTAAGCGCCAAAAGGGCACACTTTAACTTGGAGACCCATGCGGTCCATTGCGAATCTCTTCGATATAGAGGAAGAAGTGACAGATGAAGAAGAAAGCAGTAGGCAGATGACGGTAGGAGAAAAGATGTATAAAGGCGGCCGTCAAATGACAAAAAATGTCGTGTACAATAAGCTTAACATTAGTGCACATAGCTGGGTTATCGAAATTGAACCTTTTTTAAAAAAGGGGGGGGGGGGGGGGATTGGAGAAGTGGGTGTGGGTTCTCGCATACAAAGACATTTTGGATTTCTGTATATTTGAAGACCGCCAAGATCTAGTTTCCAAATTTGGTACAAATATCTTGGTTATAATTAGACAAAATCTGGGAAGTATTGAAGAAGTGGGCTGGGATTCTAAAACACAAGTATTTGGAAGTTATTTTTAATACACTTTTAATCTAATTTTTATAAGAAATTTTGTTAAATAGAGAAAAATTTCTATCAGGTATGTGATGGAAATCGATCGATTTCAAAACGAACGTTTTTAAAAGGTGTGATGAATTTCGAGGGATTTTAAAATCCATTTCTGAATTAAAGGATTAAGTTTTCGGTCAGAATACAATTCAGTTAACGTATAAAATAAAATTTATTTACTTAAAAAATGACTTTTAAAATTCTTCGTTTTACGTTTTCGATGTCATTATGTATATACATATATCTGTATATATACGTAGCAAGTTTTCAAATTTGGTACAAAAAGCTTGGTTATCAATACGCAACTTAAGTCAAACAGTGGACTGGTTTGGGGTGGCACCTCTCTTAACACACGTCTGAAAAACGGTTACAGTAAAAGTTTTTAACGTTGGTATTCTACACGAAAAATCTGGTAAAAAGTTGGCTGGATTGGATAAGTATCAATATTAATACAATATAAATTTCTGTGTATCTGAAGAACGGTAACAGTATCTAAATTTAGTAAAAAATTAAAATATTTAATATTAATCTACTTAAAATTTTTTAATAGAACTACTGTTATTAAATTTCACTACAGATCTCATTAAGAAATAATTTAGGAAGTCTTCTTACCCAAAGTAAGACAACAACAACCTAGTGAAAATTGCTGTTTTCAAAAATTAATGTTTTATGATTTTACTGCACGAGATTTTTAAAAAATTATTTTAAATTTTTTTTTAATATACACACATAATGATAATGATTTTGCAAAAATAATTTTAATTTGTTCAATGCCAAAAATGTCATCATTATCAACTTCTATATAAGATAAGCAACAATAAATTAGTAAGATTTTGCGGTTTTAAAGAATTTTCTTATAATAATTATTTTTTTTTTAAATAAGTTTAAGTTTTTTGTTGTATTTTTCTGACGAAAGATCAAATAATTTAAAATTTTTTTTTAGTTTAATTAATAACACAGACCAACAAATTTTAAACATATAAACAATAGACCAGATTATACTTTTGTAAGAATTTCTCTATTATATCTGGTCTTAGCTCAAAGTTATAAAGTCTATTTCTTGCTATATTCGAGATGTTAAACTTATAAATTTTGTACGAATATGTAAACATAAACAAATTAAAAAAACTTATAAAAAAATACAAAATTGAAGTCAAAAATATATGTATATAAAAAAAGCCTATTGCAGAAATTGTAGCAATACTTAAAACCTTTTTATGATCGTATATTTTTTATTAAGCTCTAGGTCTTATGAAAAACAAAATTCAAATATTTATTTATTTAATTATTTTTAATATTTCGATAACCGTTAGTTAGAATTATCAAAAAATGTATTAAAAAAATATACAATATAAAAAACATATTTTTTGCTTTAGAAGTTTTACAAAATTCAAGTAATCATAAACATTTAAGTTTAACAAGCAAAGGCTTTAAGTCCATATTTTCAAATTTTACAGGAGACACAAAAATCAATCAAACTTTTTTTCCGTAAACATTTTTAAATTCTGTCAATTGGAGGCCACACGATCACACTCGGCTGGGTGTTTTTTAACCGATATACATATGTAAAAACCTTTGGGAAGGCGAAGGATAACTATTTTTTTATTTTGGTCTCCAAAGGCCCAATTCACTTTTTCCCATAAATTTTGTAGGGAAAAGGACACAATTTTCGAGGGAAATTTTATTCACGATAGGGGTAACCAACAATAACTTTATGATTTAAAGATTCTCAAACAGATTTCCCTGTTTTTAATTTCTATAGATCTGGCATCCTGCCATGAATAAAATCAGTCAGCACGCACGGCTGCCAGATTTAACGTCATTTTGACGATTTTGTGTTCAAAAATGGCCTACTGACGATTATACTTTAAATTTGACAATTTTCATAACCCAATAAAAAAATTGCGCTACGAGCGAAGCAGGTTTGTAAGGGAGAAATGTAAGTTTCGCTTACCATCTCGCTTACGGAAAGCATTTATTTTATATAGTGAGTTCCCACTTTGAAGCAACACATTTTTGACACAAAAAGCGCTTTATAAAACTCATATAAAAAGTGGTGAGTGTAGCTATTAGATTTACACACTGAATGTGTTTTACAGTTATATTTCAGTATTCTCCCTTACACACCTGCTTCCTAGTAAGGGAATGCCGTGGCTGTTAATTTTTTTTTATCTATAGTCAACATTTTTTATTATTCGAATTTATTCTATGAGCTAAATTTCAGTTATGTATTTTATAAAGTGTATAAAGTCATTTCTGAAAAATTTAAGGAATAGGACTATTACAAAAAAGCTTTGTAAAATACATAACTGAAATTTAGCTCATAGAATAAATTCGAATAATAAAAAATGTTGACTATAATATAAAGTTACCTTCGGAAGGAAATAATTCCCAGTTTCTATTTTTTTTATCTATATATATAAAAATGAAAAATGTTTGTATGTTTGTTTGTCAGTTTGTTTGTTGGCTTATAGACTCCGAAACTACTGAGCGGATTTTCCTGAAATTTTTACAGTAACATCACGTGAGCCCTAAAAATAAAATAGGCTACTTATTTTTTCGATAGGGGCAGGGGAATTGGTACCCTCCATAGGATGCCAATATTAATTATCGCATATCTTAAGAGCCGCTGGACTCATTTTGCTGAACTTTTTGTAGTAGGATCTTCTGAGCCCCAAAATTAAAATAAAATAGCAGCGGGGAAAGTGGTTCCCCCCATAGGGCGCCAATGCTTAATATCGCATATCTTTTGAACTGTTATAGTGAGAATGTTCAAACTTTGTGGAAGTCACTCTTATGGTATACTACACTTTTGAAAAAGAGGGGAAAACCTCCCATAGGATGCATATATTAAATATCGCTTAACTGAAGAACTATTAAAGGGGGAGTCTTCAAACGTGGTTAAAGCTACTACTATGGCAAACTATAAATTTCAGTATAAAAATGGGCGGGGTAAACAGGGGAGGAGCAGTACCCCTCATAGATAGAAATATAAATAAGAGCCACTGCACGCATTTTGTTGAACTTTTGGTAGTAGGATCTTCTGAGCACCAAAATTGGAATAAAATAGCAGCGGGGGAAGTGGTGCCCATCATAGGACGCCAATATTTCATATCGCATATCTTAAGAACTGTTATAGTGAGAATGTTCAAACTATGTGAAAGCCACTCTTATGGTATACTACACTTTTGAAAATAAAAATAAAGCGGGTAGGCGCAGGGCGGAAATACCTCCCATAGGATACTAATATTAAATATCGCTCAACTGAAGAGCCATTAAAGGGAGAGTCTTCAAAAGTGGTTAAAGCTACTATTAGGGTTAACTATAAATTTCAGTACCCCTCATAGATAGATATATAAATAAGAGCCACTGCATGCATTTTGTTGAAGTTTTGGTAGTAGGATCTTCTGAGCCCCAAAATTTAAATAAAAAAGCAGCGGGGGAAGTGGTGTCCACCATAGGACGGCAATGTTTAATATCGCATATCTTAAGAACTGTTATAGTGAGAATTTTCAAACTTAGTAGAAGTCACTCTTATGGTATACTTCACTCTGAAAAAAAAATAAAGCGGGTAGGCGCAGGGGGAACTACCTTCCATAGGATGCATATATTAAATATCTCTCAAACGATAAAGTGGTTAAAGCAGTGTAGCGAAGCGCACCGGGTTAAGCTAGTTTTTTTTATAAAAATTGTTAAAGGCGACCGTACACGGCATGTATTTGTCATCTGATATGTCAAATTTTCCCTTGCAAAATACATACCAGAATGCATGGTACAAGTACACAAGGTAGACTCGTTGGCGCATATGTTTGCCAGCTGTTTACCCCGGTTAAACCCCAAATGTCAAAAATTTCAATCATTTTTGTTTACATTTTTTCATGTTTGTTTACATTTTAAAATAAAAACAGAGATTATGATAAAAATTTTGATTTGTTTTAATTTTAAATTGATTTGAAAAAATTGTAATTTGAAAAAAATTTGAGTAAAAGATTCCGTACGAAGAAATCTATGTATATAATAAAAACAAATAAAAGTGTCGTGTTAAAATTAAAGTATAAAAACTTTTTTAACGATGCGTGTCTGTGCAGTGTGCAAAAATAAATTTTTAAGGAGAGCTGGAACTTTATTCCGTGTACCCAGGGATGAAAGAAACCGGAATAAGTGGAGCGAAATTTGCGGCGTAAAACTGTCATTATATCCTGATGCCAGTACAACAAAAGAAACTGCTGAGGAAATGTATGCAGTACAATCAACTTTAGCTAAAACATTGGCGGCCATGGAAGAAAACACAAAACAGCGAAAGCTATCATCGGAAAACCTAAAATACGCTTCAGCAAAGACAGAAATACCTTCAGAACAGATAAAAGTAGAAGCAATTTTATTATCTCAAAACAAAGATGTTTTAAAGCAAACCCAGAATAAAAAAAGATTACAAAGGAAACTTCAACCATTCAAGGAGATGTTATTCAAGAAGAGTATGATATACTTGAAATGACCAAAAAAGAAGAGAAAGTATTCGATAAATCTTACGAATTATTAGATTCCTTTGATGAGAGTATAGAAGATTTAACTGAAATCGAAACGGAAAATTATTTAAATTACCTGGATGAGATGCAAGAACAACTTTTAGTCGATCATGGTTCTGTTGAAGAGAACAATGCTCAAAATCCTTTAGAGGTAGAAAACAAATTTGGTGATCAAAAGCAGCCCGAAGTACAAACAGAACATACAGGGGATGTTTTTATAACATATACCTTGGTATATACCTACAACACTTTCACCAATTAAAATAAAATTTTTATAATTTTCCTTCACGTGTTGTTTTGTTTTTTTTTCAATTTCTATTTTTATTTTGTGTTTCTGAAGGCACAGTGTTGCTCTTTTTTTGAACTCTCGGGTAAAAATACAAAAACAAATTGCATGTTGTTTTTGTCATGTTGTACTTGTTGTAGCAACGAGTCTACCTTGTGTAAATATACCTTGCTACCGACAGTATTAATTTTTTTCATTAAATACTGTTTTTGCTGTTGCTGAACAGAACATGTATGTATTCATTCGCATGATGCACTAAAATAAGTTTTCACAATCCTAGGACATTTTTCGTGTTAAGAATAATGAATTCTAGAATAAAATATTAACAAGATATGTATTACATTCTCGATTGCTATTGATTATATTTTCCCGCAGGGTGCTTATATTGTAATCTGTATACCTACACCTGTTTCAATTTCTTTTACACCAAATATTTTACGAAGTATTCTTTCAAAACATAGTCATTGATTTACTTCAGATTTTTTTAGGGCATAGATTTCACACCCATGTGTTAAAACTGGTCCTTTGAGTTTTCTGTAGTGATGAAGTTTGAGTTTCTTAGATAACATAGAGGATCTTAAGAGTTTTAGATTGTAAAACAAAGTTCTGTTTGCAGATTGTATCCTTTCTTGTAAAGCTACAGTTGTATCGGAAAATATATCTTTCATCATCAATGACGATGAAAATAATAATCACCCTTATTGTGTTTGGCGTATTTAAAATACGCCTACGACTGTTTGGTAATAGATTAAAGAGAACGTGATCTTGTTTCCTTTAATCTATTACAAAACAGTCGTAGGTGTATTTTAAATACGCCAAACACAATAAGGGTGAATATATAATAATTAATATCGTCAGCGTAAGCGCAGATTTGTTATATATTGTGCCCTTTTGGTCTATTTCCCTTACCAAGGAATGTAAAACTAGATTGAATACAAGAGAGGATAAGGCACACCTGGTTTCAAACCGTAGATGACATCGAATGAGTTAGAAAATTCTGCTTGCATTAAAACTTTGGCATTCGTGTTTTTCAGTGTCATATTCACTAAATTTAGAAGTTTATGTGGAATTCCCATTTTAAACAGTTGTAACGCAATTTGTGTTCTATAAAGGCTATTAAATGCTGGTTTAAAATCTACGAATACTAAACTTTAACCATCACATACCCTATCTGGTAAACAAAGTCAACAAATTTACGTGAATATTGTATCCGCTTATAACCAGAAACTCCGAACTAAATATTGACAACAAAAAAATTATTATTAAAGCAATAGGTATTCCATCCCATAATGTTTTACGGTTGTGCAGTATGGTCTCCGTCCGCAAAATGCCACGTAAGCAAACTACAGGTAACACAAAATAAGCTACTAAAAATGATATTCAAACTACCCTGGCACTACTCCACCCGACGTTCGCATGCACTTGCAAATTTCGAGCTCGTATGTATATGATAAAATTGATCGACTGACACAAACCTTCAACAGGAGATGTGAATTCTCACAATACACACATATTAATGAACTTATCTCGGCATAATTTTATCTTAAATACTTTAGCTTCCTTTTATTCTTTAAACTCATGTTTCACAAAGGTTTTTGTATCTTTTTTTCCTCCAATTATTAAAATAGAACAAAATGTACATATGTAAATAATACTAATTTAAAATTTATAATTAAGTAGAATAGGAACAAATGTTCTTAAACTGTTTACTACTTAAAGTCAAATGTAAATACATAATATTATATGAAATAAAAAAATGAAATTGAAAATCTACGAATATGCAATAAATATCTATTCCATATTTAGTATGTGGTTATTTTTTGAACTGTTTATGGTTTTTAATCCAAATTTTAATATTTTTATTCAGGCTAAAGGTTATAACAGTTTGTCTTATCTTCTTTTTTTGTGAATAGGCTGGATTATATTTGTTAACCATTCTGTTGGTGGCGTTTCTGTGGTTCTTTTAATTCGAATATTAGAGTACAAAATTTATTTTAAAGGCAAATCCGTGCTATTCACGATAGGGAATTAACTTTTATAAATACGGCAGAAACCAGCAGAAACTGACGATATTTTTTTTTTTTGCATTTTTGCGATTTTCGGCATATTTTATCTGGCAGCGATGTCTGAATGAATTAGCGGCACAACAACAACTCTAAAAAAATCTCAAATAGATTTCGAGAATATGGCATATGAGTAAACATAACCTCAAATAATTTGCAATTCTTTCAATTAACGTACCCTAAATCTAGAAAATTTACATATTTAATTATTATTTAACTAGCAAATAAAGCAAAATTTTCCACCTCTATAGCTAGAATTATTTAACAACAAAACATGATACGAATTGTAACAAAAGAAAAAAAATGAAATGTGTACATAATAAATGCCGGGAGTCGGCACAACAAAAAGTAATAAAAGACACGCGTTTCATTAAGAAAAAAATTATCAAAAAAACTAGGGAAAAAATGAACATAAAATATAGGATATATTCGGGAACCCTAGGTAACCTTTAAGCCAACCTGTACATTAACTTATTTATTTAGTATTCATTAAAACCCATAAAAAGAAGCCAAAGAACCGAACCCATCGAGTTTAGTAACCTACCGCCCTGATTAGATATGTAGTTTGTATGTATTGCAATGCCTACCTCCTCGTTTTTTTCTATCAGATCAAACCAATTTGCCACTATACAAATACTTGTTAGTTTTTCTGCTTAAAAATGTGTACGTACCCTGCAGTTGAAGCCATGTTGAAATTAAGGATTTATAGTAATATTTGGTTTTTTATGTAGTTATTAAAATATTTAATAATTTTTTTTATTCCACCGTAACTAAAAGCGTATAATGAAAAAGTATTCAACGCCTTTTTGTCGCTTTTTTGTGTGTGTTGAGTGGCCAGAAGAACGAAATTTTGCACTCGATTCTTCTTTGAAATGAAAAAACCTACTAATTTCGTTTTTCAAGCATTTTCGTCTTGTCATTTTTTTATACATCCCATTTACAGAGTTGTATTTACAGAAAAATAAAGATGCCACTTGTTTTGATTAATTTTATGGTTCACCCTGTGTTTATTTCAATAAAATTTTTTTAAGTTTTTGACGTTTTGTCATTTTGTGGTGTAGACTTTTCTTAACACGAACAAACGAAAGAATCATAAATTCAGGTTACTAGGCGATTACTTAACCAAGTATTTTTACAATTTAATAATTATTGTATATTTATTTAATCTTAATAAATAGAATGTTCCGTCTTGCTGCCAGTCAAGTTTCCAACGTTTTACGTAGCTCTATTGGTGTTACTGGCCGTGCTGGTGTCGTACGTGCTGCCCACGGTCATGAAATGCCTGCTGAAGAATTCGACAAGCGTTATGAAGACTACTTCAGCCGTTCCGATATTGATGGGTGGGAGATACGCAAGGGCATGAACGATTTGTTGGGTATGGATTTGGTGCCTGCACCCAAAATTGTCGATGCTGGTTTAAAAGCCTGCCGTCGCGTGAATGACATTGCACTGGCCATCAGATGGTTGGAAGGTGTTAAGGATAAGTGCGGTGACAAAACCGATGAAATTTACCCTTACATCATTAATTCTATACGTCCCACACTTACTGAATTGGGTGTCCCCACTCCCGAAGAATTGAACTACGATAAACCTGAATTGGCCCTTAAATCTGTGTATGACATGTAAAAAATCTAAAATGTCATACTTTGTATTTAACCAACACAACAAGAATAAATTAAAGCGTGAAAGGCGAAAAAGAAATTGTTATTTGGACATGATTAATTAAATAAATTATGTATGTATGTAAAAAAACTAAACCATCTCGTAAAGACGCCACTGCAAATAAAAGTATTCATAAGATATTAAAAAAACAAGTTAATGGACAATTATTCCTCTGGAACTTGGCATTTTTTCCTAACTTATGTAATCATAAAGTAAGTATGTATGGTGAGAAATGTTTTTGTTTTAAGTTGTCAAAAGAGAATAAACAAAAACTATAGTATATAGAATATATTCTATAAAATTGAGGTTAGGTGAAAGACCATTATTGAAATATTGTAGTAATTTTATTTAAAATAAGTACTTATTCTACCATAAAAATCAAGAGTTTATTTTTATAGGGCCTGTTCGGAAATGCATCACTGCGCTGCATCAGTGATTTTAAATGCTTAAATATATATCAGTGTAGTAGATGTGAAACAAAAAATTGTCAAATACTCCATAAAAATAATAGTCACACAATAAAAAAAAATTTTAATTATTTTTTATCGGCATTAAAAAAAGCAGTCACTGCGCTGCATCTGAAAAGCATTTCCGAACAGGCCCATATTCTTATTTTGTAAAAACACCGTTAAAACTTTTTTGATCACAAAAAATGTAAACAAAAAATTGACCAGACCAACACAAACGGACAATTTCTCATAAACAATTACAATTGTCTAATACAGTCAGACCCAAATCTTTTAAAACAAAATAATTTTTATTGAAAATTTATGTATATGAAAAACTAAAAGTTTGAAATATTTACATTTTCCACATAAAGTTATACCTATGCCGTTAATTCACAATGGACCGCATTGGTCTCCGAGTGGAGGTGTGCCCTTGGGAACATAACCCTTCTTAACCTAACCTATACATATGTATGTCGTTAGCTAAAATACAAAAAGGCGTAATAAGTATAAATTCATGGTCAAAAATTAAAAAAAAACCTGTGTTAAAAATATTAATGCGAAAACCATTTTTGGAATGTGAAAGCAGTTGAAATTCATAAGTTAACGGGTCCCAGCAATGAGCTTCTCTAACTTATTAAAGTAGTTAAAAAATAATGGACTTTATATACATACATATGTAGTACTATTGGCCTTTGAGACTATAACAATATGAACTTTTAATCTACATACATATGTATATAAAAGAAAGTGACGTTAGTTACTACCTTTATAACTAAAGAACGGCTGGACCGATTTCGATGATTCGTACCAATTCGGAATGGTATCTGACCAAGTAAGAAGAATATATAGAAAAAATAGGTGACGCCACTGAAAATTACTCGGTATGAATTAAATCATAAACTCTGCATTTGACGATGCTATGATCCAAGCAAAATTTCAGACAGGTGGCGGCACTGAAAATGACTCGAAATGAGTTCAATCATAAACTGTGCATTGGATCATGCTATGATCTTTAGCACAGCTGTTGAGCATTACCATACAAAGGTTTATAGGTTGGTATGACCAATTTCCGATAGGCGGCACCATTGAAAATTACTCAAAATAAATTATATCATTTGATCATGCTATGGTCTTTAGTAAAGTTGTTGCGCATGAGCCGGCAAAGGTTTCTATGTTGGTATGAACAATTTCCGACAAGAAGTGCCATTGAAAATTAATCAAATCGTAAGCTATGCAATTGATCATGCTTTGATCTGTATAAAAGTAGTTGTACATGAACCGACGGAGGTTTTTCTTAAAATTTGAAATGCAGACACTGTAGTATCAAAAGGATCTTTAAGATATTGGAATTTCCAGCAATTAGGGCGTAAAATAGGACAAAAAGGGTAAAAGCTCCCTCTACCGTGTCTTTATTAATTATCCGATGATAGTTTCAAGTCTTGAAGGAACTAAAGGCTATAAATTTCAACATTTACGGCGGAAAATAAAGCAAAAATGGTAAAATCACCCCTCCTATACCTTTTAAATTAATTAACTGATTCTTTTGAAAACTTTATGTATTTTTTTAAAAAAAATTTTTCTCCGGTCATTTTACTTCGGCTATGCAATATTACACGATTAGTCGTTAAAAAATTTATAAAAAACGTTATCGAAGCTACCTTTTTGAATGGTAAATTGATTATCTCTGTTTGATTTTCATTCTTCAGGATAAAAAATACATCACTTTTTTATGTTTAACTTTTGAATATGTAACGAACAGAAAAAAAGAAACAAATAGCTATTGTTTTTTTTCATCGCCGATCATGGTATACAGCGTTTTATTCCTCTTTCTTTCATTTGAAATTAGGTTTATGGTAAAACAACGTTTGCCGTGATAGCTAGTTTATTAATAATAATTAAAATGATTCGTGATCATTCGTTTTTTGTGAAATAACGTTACAGAGTTTTTTCCCTTTTCCCATTTTTGCAAAAGAATTTACATAGGAAAAATGGGAGAAGGGAGAAACCTCCCGGGGAATATTTATAATTGGGCTGATACTGATAGTAAATTTATAAACGGAGTTTTCAATTTCTTATTTTAATATTTTTTTTAATGAAGAGCTAGTTAGACTTTATACCAAAATATAAAAAAGTAAATTATACATATACAATTTTTTGAGAAAACATTTTAATTACTTGCTGGCGTTACGTTAAAAAAAGTACACTTTTCGCTGGAAATGCCCATATACTAAATTATACCTACGTTAATAAATTTAAATTAAATTCTTTTAAGATTTTTTCTAGAAAATTAAGTTTTAAGGAATAGTTCTATGTTTAATTAGATACCTTGTACCTTTTTTCGGATTATTTAAAATATTTTTTTAAATTTAGCGATTTTATTTCTTTTTTAAATACAGTTATTATTTTTTTTTTAACTTTCTAAGAATATTCAACATTTTTTATTTTTCGAATTTATTCTATGAGCTAAATTTCAGTTATGTATTTTATAAACCTAGTCATATTCCTTCAATTTTTCAGAAATGACTTTATACACTATCAGACTATTAACTGAAATTTAGCGCATAGAATAAATTCGAAAAATAAAAAATGTTGAATATAATATAAAGTAACCTTCAAAAGGAAATAATTCCCAGTTTCTTTATAAGAATATATTTTTGGAATTTTAACGTTCTCGTTTTTCACCAGTTTTTACTGAAACTAACGAGTTCTTTAACTTAAAGGCGTACATTCGAAATAAAATACCATAATTTATACTCAAGTATTTGTCTAAAATATACAAATTTATTCGGTATATATAAATATTACAAATAATTCGTTAACTAAACAATAAACCAATATTTAATTGTTCTTTAGTTTCTCCAAAAGTTCGGAAGCTTTTTCCAAATTTGCTTGTTTTTTTATAAAACAATAGCGTACGAAATTTTCACCCAAATGTTTATGTGATTCACTGTAAAAAGCACTTGGTGGTATGCCTTGAATACCCATATTCTTGGTCATCCATTTAGTGAACTTGTAGTCTCGGTATTTATCAGTTTCTGCATTAATATCAATTTTCTTTTCTAAAAAAAAGATATATGTAAGTTAGTAAACTAATATAATTACATTTCCTCAACACCAACCTAAATTAGTCCAATCAGCCAACATAAAATAACCACCCTCTGGTATAGTGGGTTTCATTCCAGCTTCACTTAAAAATTTAGCCATATAATCTCGTTTAACTTGCAACTCACGTGGCAAACTCTTAAAAAAACATTCATCTGAATCCAAGCGCGTCATCTCTAATTCAAAACCACGAGCTACAGCTTCTTGTAGGGGAGTAGGACAGGTATATACTGAATTTTGATGTACCATTTGTAGATTTCTAATTAAATTGGCTGGACCATAAGCCCAGCCTGTTTTCCAACCAGTCACTGAGAATGTTTTACCAGCCGAGCCAATGGTAATGGTACGGTCCCACATGTTGGGCAAAGTACAGATATGTATATGTTTATTATTTTCAAATACCATCCATTCGTATACTTCGTCGGACAAACAGAGAACATTCCACTTTTTACACAAATCCGCAATAAGTTCCAATTCTTGGCGATTGAAAACTTTGCCTATTGGATTGTGGGGTGTGTTTATAATAATCATTTTTGTTTTGTTATTGAAGAGATTTCGCAATTCGTCTTCATCCAATTTCCAATCAGCAGAGGAAATGGTGCCTTCATTTTTGGTCTTTGAAATAAAAATAATTAATTAAATAAGATTGTAAAAAGCTAAAAAGGATTCAGTGTAGAAATTTTAAGCTGGCGATTTTTTTTTATTTATAAAAAAATTTAAATATTTTTTAGAAGTTCTTAACTAGAGATTTTTCACAAAGCTGTTATCAATTTATTTAATTTCAAACATCTGGTGTTCCTTAAGGCCCAACCAGAATGTGCATAAACAAACTTAAGCTACTGTCAAAAATAAATGAAAAGCCTTTCAAATGCATTTAAAATACAAACAATATAAAAAAAAACATTTGATTTCGTAATCACTGCAATACATTTTGCAATATTTATCTCTGGTAGGCAAAAAAAAAAATTAATAAATTTCATTTGTATTGATAAAAAAAAACCCTTATTTAATCTTTATTCCCAAAATCACTTTAAATTGGCAATGATTTACAGGGGAACTTCATATTTAATATCTGGCATCCCTTTTACGAAAAAGGAAATAAAAGAATTAAAGGAAATTCTAGTTTGAAAAAATTGCAATGCACTGCCGGTGTGCGTAAAAGTTTCAAATGTAATTTATTTAAAATCTTTTATAATGGATTAAAATATGATCGTTTACGTCATAATTCGAAAGAGTATTGTTATTTTTTTACTAAGGATAAGTGAAATTTCAAGTTTAATTAAAAATAAAAAGTGATCCACAAAAGCTTACAAAACAAAATGGTGGTTATATTAAAATAAATAACTTCTATTTTTTTAATTCCAAGTTCTTAAAAAAAAATAAAAACGGCGTATAAAATTTTTTTATGTTTGCGGTATAAGTATTTGTGTAAATTTAGGAAAAGTATGTTTTGTATTTAATTAAATTTTTTTTAACACCTATTGGCTGTCTTAATAATTGAAAAGTGCGTCGTTTGTGTTGCCCATTGAAAATATTTCAGGACATGTTTGTATATTTGCATGAAAAAGTGTTGTGCTTGTTCATTTTTAATAAGCGCTGGAAAAGTTTTCTTAATACTTACTGGTTTTAAGGGAATAAATCTAGCCACACCGCCTGCCATTTTTACCATAGGCTCATAACAATCAAAGAAAGGCTCTATAATAATAACTTCATCACCCATATCTACATGACCCATTATGGAAGAATATAACGCCTCGTAGGCTCCTGCAGTAATCAGAACCTCATTTAAAGGATTTAATTTACGTTGTATTAATTTAGTGTATAAAGTGGCTATAGCCTGAACCAAACGCATGTGTCCCTAAAAGCAAAATATAAAAATGGTAAGTGCTGAATAAGATTTAAATAAATGAAAAAATTAACTTACAAAACCTCTAGTATATTGATGTAACAAAGGATTTTCATCCTTAGCTATATCGGCCAAAGCATTGGTAACATAATCCGGGGCAGCTTCGTCTGGAAAACCTTGACCCAAGTTTAAGGGTTTATATTGCATGGCCAATGAAATATATTCATTCCTTTATTTAATAAAAAACACGTTTTTCACAATTTTTATTTTGTCATACATAAAGTTTAACCCAAATTACCAAACACTTGGCGTGCTGCCTTGTAATCTTTGAGGCAAATCAAATTTTTCCATTATAGAACTGCTGGCCACGTTATATTCACGACTTGCCAACAACTGTTGTAGTAGACCTAGTCGGTTTGGGTTCGATTGAGATCGTTTTAACAAATATAAATTATTATTAAGAACTTTAAGCATCTGTGTAAAGAAAACAACGTAATTAACTTTATTAAAAATACAAATGACAATTAAGCGATAAGACGATTTTCTTATCAAATACTTATGCTAATTTGTAAGATACATAATTACTTTTTATTGTTAAACTAAAATGTATCACGATGTTATAAATGCACTTTCAAACTGTTACTGGCACAAAATTATTAATGTAATTTAAATATTCGGTTTATTTATTGCAAAATAAGCACGTTTACCATGTTTATAATGCATATAAAGATATTCGGCAAATAATATGTTAATAGCTATAAAAACTATAATTTAATTTCAATAATACAGGGTCTAGTTAAAATAAACAAAAAAAAAATTGCTTAAATTTACTTTATATTAAGAAAATATGAAACACCCTGTTACAGGTTAATTAATTCCATCCATGGCCCAACTAATTGGACCATGATTCCATCCAAACGGATCTTGTTGTTTTATATTTTTGGGACTTTTGGCTTTAAGGTTGCAATTATTTTTTTTACTCTTACATTATTTGTTTAGTAATATTAAGCAATTTTCGTAATTTTTATACCTGCAATGAATTCTACTTTGTGTTTTGGGCAAAAATTACAAACACAACAATAACAGCAACATCAACAGCTGTTAACTATTTGTCAAAGTTAACAAGGATGCCACTGTTAATTAATTTACGCAACAAATACAACCCGGTAATAGAAAAACAAATAGGTTCCCTACAAGAACAATGACAGTCATTTGATGCATCATCTGATGGGCATTGCTGATGTGTTTATACATCAGAAGCTTCTATCATTTTATTAAGGGCAATATGAAAAAACTGATGTAAACATTCGTGTACGTGTGACATTTTTTCCCACTCATACTTGTGAACTTGAATATATATACGAGAATTTAATACAAAATTGCGAGTGTGTTAGTTTATAAGTTTTGTATGTGTTAGTTTACATCAGCAATTTCTTGTAGGGTTGCTACTCAAGGCAAATTCACTACAGGTGGTGTAGAAACGGCATATGATTTTGACAGTTAGAGCTTATTTGTTTTGATTTGTTAGTGTTTTGCTAAGAATAGTTGACATTTCGAGCTATAAGCTACAACAATGCAATGCAAAAAACCGTATGTTGTTTTTGGATTGTTGTAGTTCCGACACCACCTGTAGTTGAATTCGCTTTGGTTGTTACTTATGGGACACAGAACTGTGCGACGTTTGTAGATACGTTGTAAAATTAAAACATAGAATATTTTATAGAAAGGCACACAATAGATGGCGTAAACGTCTTAGATCTAATTCTTTACGCCGGCTACGACCGTAGGTCATAGAAAAAGAAAAATTAAAAATATAAAATAACAGTATTTTTGAGTTTTCAAATTGAATTGAATAAACAATAATTTGAATAAATTTGGATTTTTTTAATATGTACTATGTATTTTCAAAAGAAAATATATATATAAATATATATTTGAAATATATTTTAGGGTTTATTTCCAAGTTTGCAATTTTTCGCAAATTTAAGCCATGCTCGGGAAGAAGCAATTTTTCTCTGTGAATCTTTACAGCTTTAACGATTTTTAAAAAATAGTAGGCTTTGCTATCATACCGCTATTAGCAAATTTTTGCGAATTTCCGCAAATTTAGCAATTTTTAACGAATTTTTGCCACTCCTTATACTTTTACGGACTTTTAATCAATTTTATTGCTTTTTTGAAATATTCAAAATTTTCGCGAATTTTCGCATACATATGTACATATTTGTAAAAATTTTTTTTTTTATTTTCCGAAAATTTTTTTTTTTAACGATTTCAAATATATTTTAGGGTTTGTTTCCAAATTTGCAATTTTTCCCGAATTTTAGACATGCTCGCGAGGAAGCGATTTTTCCCTGTGAATCTTTACAGCTTTAAAGATTTTCGCTATTTTTGCAACATTTTTTCCCCAAAATTTTGTTTTTTTTTACCGATTTCGCGATTTCAAATATATTTTAGGGTTTGTTTCCGAGTTTGCAATTTTTCGCAAATTTTAGCCATGTTATCGTTACCCATTGTCTTCCAGTTTTTTTTCTTTTACATTCTCCTCTTCTAATATTATAAGAGATGCTGCTCCACAGAGGAAAACAAATAAATTAGTAGCTTCAGTGCTCATTTTTACTATTTGTGAAATATATTTTTATTTTTGAACACTTTCATTAAATAATTATTTAATGCAAATAATTGTTTTAGTCTGAACGCATGGCAAACATGAATTAATTTATTTTCGGGTGTGTTCTAGAATCCGAATCCACTCGAAAGTGGATTACTTTAGCATTATTGGTGTTCTGCATTTCACATCCACATGTTTTTATTCGTTTTCAATTAGAGTAGATATGGGTTGGTGAAAGTAAACCGAATCGACTTTTATTGTAATATGTGATAATATTTTTAACAAAAAAATTAATATTGCTTTTAGCTTAAAATCTTCTTAATCCAATTTAATCAAAAATATATCGTTATCTAAAACGCAAAAGGCCCTTACTAACCCTAAATTTAAAGTCGACTTTTTCATTGATTTTGATGTAGTTATACCAAAATTTTTTTTTAACGATTTTTATGTTATTTTCAGACAATTTGTTTCTTTAATCGATTTAGCGATCTCTTAGTTTTTGGGTTTGTTTAAAATTTTGCAATTTTTCGCGAATTTTAGCCATGTTCGCGATATAAGCGATTTGGTCGTGTAAGTTTTCTTATTCTTTACAGCTTTAACGATTTATAATAAATAGTTGACTTTGCTATCATGCCGCTGTTTGCAAATTTTTGCGAATTTCCTTGAATTTAGCAATTTTTACCGATTTTTTGCCATTCCTTATAGTTTTAGGGACTTTAAATCAATTTTATGGCTGGTTTGAAATATTAAAAATTTTCGCGAATTTTCGCTATTTTTGCAATTTTTTTGTTATTTTCCGACCTTTTGTTTTTTTAACCCATTTAGAGATTTCAAATAAATTTTAGTGTTTGTTTAAAAGATTGCAATTTTTCGAGATTTTTAGCCATGTTAGCGATTTTTTTGTGATTCTTTACAGCTTTCACGATTTTTAGAAAATATTAGACATTGCTATCATGCTTCGGTTAGCAAATTAGCGATCTTTAGTTCAACAAAAGTTCTTTCGAACAAAAACTTCGAATACACAAAAACATGCGGATTTGAGAACACCAATTTATGACTTATGCGGATTCAAAAAATTTTTCGTTTTCAATTCGAGTCTAAACCTAGAACACACCTGTTTATTTCAGACTATTTGCCAGCTGTTTTAACAAACAAAAACTATCAAATATTTGAGCGTAGTTTGAACATTAAACAAAATATTTTTTTGTTTAACAGAGTTTGAAGAAAATACCAGAACAAATATTTTCGTCAAATATTTGATTAATCTGAACGTGATATTAGTGTGCCTCGATATTGTAGTATTGCAGATACATATACATACATACATATAAAAAAATCATAACAACATTGTATTGCCTCCCATGCTATCGTCTCCTCCTCCTATACCCTGGTTTAAGAGTCGCTCACATAAAATTTAGTGAGCTTCACTATTGTGGTTGTGAAGATGTGAATTGCTCCGCGAAAAAGGCCTTTGGCGACGTAGAAAACTTTATAATTATTGGATTTTTTTAAGAATTGCGAAAAGAAATTTTATAAAAAACATTTTATGTATGAAAGAAAAACTTTGAAGTTGGTCTTAAGTTAAAAAAAAAGTATTTTCACAATCTGTTAAAATATTTTCTTCTGTATCGTTCACAATTGGACCCATGAAAAAATTCCATTTTTTGAACGAATACGCATTTTCCATTTGTTAAATATAAATACATGTTATTTTGTTTTCTCCTTTATTAATTTTTATTAATTTCTTATCAAAATAATTATTACAATTAACAACAGTGTTCTTTTTTGTTTGTTTATATTTTTTTTTATTAAAAAATCATTAATTTAAAAAATGTTAAAAAGAAAAATATTATTAAATAATTTTAGTAAACGTGTATGTATGTATATGCAAATAAAGTGTTAATAATAATTGTTATTATATTTTCTTGTTCTTTTTATTATGCATTATTTTCTAATTGGTAAAGAAAATTAATAATTAATAAGTCATATTAAAAAAAAAAAATAAAGAGAAACTTTAAACTACTAACTTAAATCACAGATATATCTAAGGTTAATTATTTTGAAATGTTAAGATACATTTTGCGTTTTTTTTTGTAGATAATGATATGATTTTTTGTTATGTTTTTAATTTTTCCTCTTTCAAATACTTATACATAAATATGTTGATTTTTCTTAAAGTTTAATTAATTTTGATTAACAATTTTATTAGTAAATAATAAAAAAATTATTAAGGGTATTCAGTTGAAGTTGTCTAAAAACAAAATGGCAGAATAGTAGTACGTAAAAACAATTTACCAAACCTTGGGAGTAGGGTATCAAATTAAATGTAGAGGGTATTACAAAAATACACTCTTTTGTGAATTTCTTCGAGTTTGACTTATCCAAGACTAAAGGTTGTGTCGATACTAAAACAATCCAAGAACAACAGAAATAACAAAAAGGGTGTTTTGCATGGACTTGTTAAACTCCTTGGTTTTTTTCATGTTTGAAAATTTTGGAAAATTTATTTAGACTCGGCATAAAACAAAGAACCAAAGTTATTCAATTTTATATTGAAAGTCATTGTATGATTATTCAGACACAAACATCATATCGAATAATAAGTGATGAGGCCTATTTTCACCTCAATGGCCTTAAAACAAAAATTTATTTGCGCAGTGATAACGCCTCTAATAGAAAACCTGATGGGATGGAGAAATTTTGAGTACACTTAAAGGAGAAAATTTTCTTTCAGCAGTGAAGTCAGACCATGTTAAAATATACTAAGGCCCCAATTCTGTAAATCGCAACCGCAACGCCAAAAATAACATTAAAAGCAAAAACAATGTCAAGAATTTGTCATAATTTTGTTGTTGCTTTATACAGAAATTCGTAGTGCGTTTTAAAATTTTCAACGCCACAAGATATTGATTGCAGCGTTTGAAATTTAAAAATTCAATATGAATTTCTGTGGAAAACAACAACAAAATAATGAAATGTTTTTATTTTGGGTTTGCTTTCAATGTAATTTTTGGCGTTGCGGTTGCGTTTTGCAGAATTGGGGCCTTAATGTTTTTTAATTTATATTTTAACATGAGCCGCCTTGCCTGATTTCGCTGCTGGCAACTGAACTGAAGTTGATTTGCCATCCGTAATCGGCCCATTAGTTTATCGATGAGAGGGGAGAGAAAATTGGCATGTTATAACAGTTATATTTTGAAAAAAACAAGAGTTATTTCTTGACTTTTTTGAAAATAATCGTAACAGTTACGGCCCCTAATTATTTATTAACAATAGCGGCAAACTTCACTATTAAACATGCTGTCAAAATCGGATTTCCCAATTGCAAAGTGTTGACACCGCGCTATTTATGTATGACAAATTGTATGGGCATGACAATTTTTTGCAACTAGAAAACGCGTTCCGCTTTTTTTAGGTACGGCTGTTAGCTTTGCGATAGAAACGATAGAAGCAAAATGATAAATTGAGAAAACCAAATTTCTTTAATCTACAGATTTCCGCTGGGTAAAAAGATACTCTCCTAATAAGAAAACGGCTATTCAGGTTTTAAAAATGTTTTAAAACAAACATCTTGTTGCTGTTGTTAAACTGCTTGTGTCGTTTATTTGGCTCTTAAGTCTCAAATAATAAAATATCAAATATAGAAGAACACCCTGTTAAAGTCAAAGCGTAAGGGAAAAATAAACGACACAAATGGCTTGGCAAGCATGTAAAACTTTAACGCTTTTAATTGTTATGTTTGCGGGTTGGAGAAACATTTGAAGCGTGTTTGTAGAAATATTAAATATTAAACAACAGCAATATTTTTGTGTAAATATTAAACATTTTTAATATTAATATTGAATGGCCAACATCATGGCGAAATGAAAATGTTTAGGCAACGATGGCAGCACATGGACGAAACCTGAACATGAACAGTCTACACGAGTAGAATTCATGTGCGACATGCTGTTCTTGCCAAGTTGATGGATAGTGGAGACGGGTAGTAAAGGAGCTGATCAATAAGATCAGGGTTATTAAAATTAAAAAAAAAATTTGTATATGAATTTTATAGAAGGATTTAAACTTCAGCACAATTAAATAAGTGACACCCTTATAAAAACAGAAACAATTTTTAATTAAAAATTTTTAAAATCAGGGTAAAATCTTTATTTAATCAAAGTAGTAATTAAATTTTTAAAATGGTTTTAAAATAAATAATTTGTTAAAAAAAATATTAAAATAAATTTTATTTTTCTTTTGACTTGAATACCCTTAATATAATTTTAAATTACAAGAAAATTTAAGAACAAATCAATAAAAGAATTCTAAGCTAATTTATATTTTTATGGCTAATAAATCAGTTAATGTTTAAACGATGGCTTAGTTAAACTTAACATAAATTTTTATGTAGTTTAAACTCAACAGTTGTATATCAGTGCCCCATATATTAAATGTAGTCTAAGTCCCCCTCATCAGATTTTTTTTAATACCCTAAGCTAATCCCGCGAAGCACTACGCTTGCCTGCAGAAAAGAAACCAGAGTCTCTGGCGGGAATCGAAGGCACAACTCCGGTGCCATTTTCTAAAAAAAAAACCAAAAACAAATAGGAAAATAATGAAACTAAGAACCGGTGGCACACATGGCATAACTTTAAAACGCCTATTCATAGAGTGCCGTCTAACCACCGGTGGTCACAGGCTAAAAACACTCAGTATTTTAAACGCCCAATTGAATACGCTTATGAGCATTTTGGACAAACATTGTCTCAAGATACTGACAAAAATATTGTTTTCAGTTGGCAACACCTCTCAAAGTACATGTAAAAGTTGGGAGTCAGCTGATTGAATTTATCTGTACGGTAAAAAAATAATTGCCAGATGAGTGCCGGTTAGTCTGAATTTACACGTTTCATCTTTTGATGCTCAACTTCTTTTCAATTCCCTTTTAAAGATGCCAATATATTCACACGCAGCAATCGGTTTCAACTTTTTTCGGTACAAAACAACAACAATTTTATTAATAGCGAATCAAAGAGAAAAAGAAAAGAAAAAAATTACATGCAGCCATCGTTGTGCATATACCAACGAATAAAAACACAAAGCGTACTGACCGAGTACAGGCATCTCCGTACTAACCCCCTTTCTTCTTTCTTCTCTCACCTAAAAACATAAGAGTTGAGCATCAAAAGATGAAACGTGTAAAAGCAGACTTAGCTTTGCGACAGAATAGAAGCAACTGAGACATTAATGGCTAATAAATCACTGATGGTTTAAACGCTGGTTTAGTTGAACTAAACTTGTATTTATATGTAGTTTAAACTCAACAACTGTAAATCAGTGTCGCATGTATTATATGTTTTTAAAAAAATAACATGTGGCAGCATCAAATTCATATGGTCTGTATTGGTAGTTTCAACCAGTGTTCGAAAATTTACAGTACATTATTTAGCGTTCGGCTCACACACTCAAGTACGATGTCAATTTTTTTTAAGTGATTGTGTAGACGAACACAACCCTAAATACCGTTCGTAACTATTTTCAAGAAAGAACCGAACATTATATAATGTTCAGCTGTTCTTCGTTAAAAAACAGAACAATTGTAGTGATACTGTGGACAAACATTATATTTTAATGTTCTACATATAATGGTTTTTTACATTGACAAAGAAATGAACAAACAAAAAATTTTTAGCAACGACCGCACCACGAACAGCTTGTGTTTGTATTGTGTATATGTTTTGTTTGTGTAAAATTATTTTGCTGGCTTTTTGTTTTTTTTCGTATGTGTATTTTGTTTTTGTAAAAAAAAATTTGTTTTGGTTTTACCAGCCAAAAAGAGACGAACACTAATGAGCCGAACCGAACACAATGAAGTTTGTGGATTAAAAAAAAAACCGAACGGAATTAAATGTTCTCATCTTTTGTTGAGTTTGATAAAAACAGTATTATTTTTGTGTTCGAATGATCACTAATAGGGAAACGTTATTTTTTTCAAGTATTTTCTACACAAACACTATTAGCGTTTGTGTTTTCCACAAATCTACCGAACCGACCACTAAGGAACGATATTTAGTGTTTATTTTCGTACACTGGTTTAAACGCCAAATTTATGCGTTTAAAGATGGTTTATATGTTTAGTGATTTATAGATTTGTTGGTTTAAACACATTTTTAACTGAAAAAGCAGTTTAAATTGCCCTGATTTTTTAGCCCTAAGAAAACCAAATTCCTTTAACGTGCAATTTTTCGTTGGGAAAAAAGATAATCGCCTAATGAGAAAACGGCCATTAGAGATAATTTTTATGTTTACTGAATTATACATTTGGTGGTTTAAACACACTTTTAACCAAAAAGAGAGTTTTACTTGCACCGATTCATTAGCCCTTAGTACATTTATATATAATTTTTTCAAATATTAAATATATTTTTTAATTAAATTTAAACAAATGTAGTTTTTTTTTTATATATATTTTTTTAAATTTAAATGCAACATGGTCGTTTTTTTATTACTTTTCTTTTTCAAATTAATTGACAGCATTGGAAAATTATTTTGTTAAAGTAAAAACAAAAAATACCTGATTATATAATTTTTAATTGGTTTAAAATATTTCATTTATTAATAATTCATTTATTAATTAATAACTTAAAACAAATTTTGAACAGATTCAATTAATAAATTTACAATTAGTGTTGTTGTATTGATGTAACTTTTTTCAGGGGGCTTGGCATTATATTCAATTAACTTTATTTGAAAAATATATCGGAGTTTTAGATAAAATTAAATCTCGAAATAGGGATCTTATGTAATATTGAATTAGAATTCAACTAGAACTGATCTAGAACTGAACTAGAGCTGAGCTAGAACTGAACTAGAATAATATCTGAACTAGTAAAGAAATACAATTAAAGTTGAACTTAAACTGAACTGGAACTCGCCCAGCACTGTACTAAAACTGATTTCGAACTGAACTAAAACGGTATTCGAGTTGAACTAGAACTGAACTAGAACAACGACAGATCTGTGACAAAACTAATACTGGAAATTATGACAATTTTTTTACGAAATCATTTACCTTTCCTTATGATCTCAAAAAGTTTTGTGCAGATCAATATTATATTAGTGTTGTTGAATTAAATCTAAAATAAAAAATTTTCAATACCCCCATTTTACATCAAGTCGAATTGTGTTACTATTTGATTTTTTTTTAATGGCACAAATTTAAGGTTAAGGAAAATTTCAAAAGAATTTAATAAAAAATACAAAAAACTAATAAATGTTTGTTTTAAAATCTACTGTTGTCTCAATTTCATAAGTACAAACAAAAATATTTTTTTTCTTTTTTAAGTCTGTTTTAAATATTTTACATGGTTTTACTGCAGCAGGATTAATTAGTATGTTGTTAGGGAGTAGTTATAGGTGTTCGGGTGCAGAACGGATTCTAGATCGTCCAATTTTTTAGACATGCACCTCGGGACAATCTTCGTCTTTAATGGAAGTATATTGTACCTTTTTGGCCACATTATCAAAAACAGGAGTGATCATAAACTTCAATTTATCACGACTCACATAAATAAGTGCTATTACGAGGCCCAACAAGATCATGCTCAGAACAATCAGTAAAAATATCAGAGTGGCAGTATGTCTAGCCAAACCACTGTCCTGGTGAATGGCGCCATAATGATTTTCATTGGCAGTGGTAAACATTATGGTGGCAGCTGCTATGGCAGCAGAACATCCCGCCATATCTAATTCCATTATAGGCAAGGGATCTACTTTATTATGGAAACACATTAAGGTCTCCTTGTTGCGCACGGTAACATTTGTGGAATGAATCCAAGTGCGGAAGGGACTTATTTTGCAGTCGCAGGTAAAGGGATTGAGATTGAAGTCCACTATTAAATTAGTCATGCGATCGGAACGAGCCTCCAGTTCATTGAGCAGCAATAAATCATGTGTCTTGACAAATTCAAATTTATTGCGTTCCAAATCCAAGAATCTCAAATTCTTTAAACAATTCACTTCAAAGTTAATATCCTTCATATAATTATCACCCAAGTGCAAATCTCTCAAACTGGGCAAATCACAAAACACTTTACGATCCTTAAAGTGTGTAATTTCATTTTGTTCCAAATGCAATTTCTCCAATTTGATCAACTGACTGTTCATGAAAATGTCATGCAAATCCTCACTCAATTGTGGCGAACTGTTGTCATCGAAGGCATCTGTCAAGTGCAAGCTTTGCAAATTTAAAAAGTTGGAAAATACTCGGGGATGATGATGATTGACTTCATCGTCATCTCGTGAAATACTCAAATTATTATGATTCAATATAAGTCTTTCGACATTTTGTACATGATGATACGTTTTGCCTCTTATCTCTCTTATGTGATTATTGCTCATGTCTACAATTTTCAAGTTCTTGTAGTTATTTATCGAACCGAACACATTCCAGGGTAATTCGGGTATAAAGTTCCCGGTAAATATTAGTATTTCCACTTCTTGAGGCATAAATTCCAACACACTAGTATTTTTGAGACCGGCATTGGTGCAATTGACAACGTATTGATAAGATCCCTCGTACATTTCATGGCCACAATTGCAAGCTGCCGGGAAATTTGGTCCGCAGGTGGTAGACGAGGTTAAAGCGAGTGTATTCGATGTTATAAGAGAACTGCTTAAGAAGACCAACAAAACATTTAGAATGTGTTGGAGATTGGTGGCTTCAAAAGTGACATGATGGGCAGACATTTTTTAGATGATGTGTGTCTTTCTCAAAGAAAAGATCTGAAATGAGAAATAAAAAATGGGCATTTTAGAACATTTTTAAAATTTTTCGTATTAAAAAGCTTAAGAAATAAAAGAAGGAAAATTATTCCAATTTAACTAAAAACAAGTAAGAGCGCTATATTCGGCTGTGCCGAATCTTATATACCCTTCACCATTGTGCGAGCAGAATACAGAGCAACTAGACAAAAACTAAATAATTTTTACATATACATACATATGTACATACATACATATTCACAATTCTAAAAACTTCATTATAAATTAAATTTAAAAATCTAAAACTGGTAAATATTTTTTTACAATCGTTTTTAGAACATAAAAATTTAAAAAAAAATTCCCTTTGAAAAACCAAGATTTGAACCATTTGAATTCGCCTTGATTAAACACATTAAAATAAACTCCACCACTTATATAAAGGGTATAAAAAACAACATAAAACCACATTACCAACACTGCATTATCATAGCCGTAGAAACCAAATTGAATGGTATGTTTATGTCATTTCGGTAATACAGTGGTTATGGTAATGCAGCGTTGATAAGGTTATGTCGCTTCTAATTGGATCTTTAAAAATTGAGGTAGTCGTGGTTTTTTACTCATATCTCAGCCATTTGTGGACCGATCTTTTTGAATTTCAATAGCAAACAATTCCGGACCATATGTGACTTAAATGTACAATAACCTGGCCCCCATCATATATGGGGTCTTCGGAAAACCCATTTCAACAGACAGACGGACAGAGGGACATCGTTAAATCAACTTCGCTTTTCATAACGACCCAGAATATATATACTTTATAGGGTCTAACATCGATATTATAGAAATTACAAACGGAATGACAAACTTATATATACCATATTCACCACCTGTGGTGAAGGGTATAATTAGATACCACATCTCCTTAATTGGTAGGTAATAATTTTGAAATTAAAGAGATATTTAATTATAGATGCGAGATTTGTAGGTGTGATTAAAAAAAAAAATCTTTTATAAATCCAGATCGAGTTTATTTATTTTGATTACAAAATCAGGGAGAGTTTATTTTGTATTTCAACTCTAGAAAAGTCAGGAATAATCTGAAACTTTAACTCAAAAAGGTTCACTTTGTGTTCTGATTCTGAAGCATGATCTAAAAAAAAATCAAATAAAGGGTGTTTTTTTTTAGATGTATAGAACTTCCGATAACTGTAAAACTAGCTGTCATACTAATGAAGTGTGGTATACTTTGGCAAATTATTATGCAAGGACTTGCATCAGAACAGCATTTACAAAGCGGCGAAATTTGATTTCGAAATTCTCACTCTGTTCGCCAAATTTAGTCAAGCATAAGGACGATTATACGCACCGTAAGCTTGAGCAGCTTATGCGCACTACTCTGAATCGATTCATTACCACCTTTAGTCTTTTGGATAATATTCATCGAAATCGAGCCCGTATCGTGGCTACATAAGAAGCAATTGCCGCTGTAGACGTGAGTGTTACAGAGGACTCAAATATGTTTTTAAATTAGCAATAGTATTTTCCTCTTTTATAAGAGCAACATGCTATGGTTAAAAACACTTGAAGTAGGATTGAAAAGTCACCAAAGCCAACAATGAAGCCACTGTCAAGCCATGAACAACGATGTGTGATATTATAAGATCGGACTTTAAATAGCAGCGCTACATATAAAAAAACCAAAAGTGCTGTATTTTGGGGCGTGGCAAAAAAAAATTTTTTCCTGTTTTAGAAACTTTATTGGCATATCTTTCATTCTAGGAAGTGACTGGCACAACTTTTTTGTTTTGTATGGAGGTCGACCCGGTCTAGTGTATATGTATGTCTTTAAATCCGAAACCGTCGTCAACATTACTGTGAATGGCGAACGCTGCAGCGAAATATTTATTATGTCAATGCAAATAATTTTGGTATGCTCTAAAAAGTGGTTAAAAATTGGATATGCCAGAAATTATTTCTAAACATTAACAGCCATGAAATTTGCGAGCTTATAAACCCAAAATTTTAGTTGCTCCATAGAATTTGCTAAATTTTTTTTTGTTTAAAAAAAATTCTGTGTTTTTCTCCTTATAAAATATTGAAATATTCAGCCGCGATCACAAGAGATCGTAAAGATATCCTATGATCTGTCAAGTTTTGATTTGATTATTGACTGGACCTGGACGTAACACTAAAACGTGAAGTATTCTTGAGATGATCCCTACAACCCCCAGGGGGTTAAAGACTCATACGGCACATTTCATGTTTGGTTTCAGGTTTATATACATATGTAGGTCCAGGATTCGTCAGCTGTATAGCTTTTAATGCACCGCGGGTGTATTTCAAAAGCATTTCATTGCACCAATTGACACAAACATCCTTTTCAAGTTGTTGTCAAAAACAGGTAGTTTAACGCTAAAAAAATAGATGCTCAACATAGTAATGCCTAAGAATGTCTCCAACTTGCTAAATGTAACTTGAGAATGCAAGATTTCTCAGTTTGGGCACAGCATCAATGTCGTTTTCCAGAACAACTGATTTTGAACCACTTTCATGACTTTCGTCCCGGAGCGAACTCAGGCCGTAATAGAATTTTTTTTGAAAGCGTTTTTTTTAGTGTCCAGGAATAGCGCTTCATCGCCGAAAGTCAAAGTAAGTTAATTAATGCACTAAATCTTGAAAATCCACGTCGAAAGTTGTGAAAAGTTATCGCACGAACATTTTCACAATTTGAACCTATTTTTTTTTTGCTGAGACAAAATTTTCACTGCAAGCAACACAAGTTATTCTTTAATTATGGTTGTAAAAGTCAAACTCTCAATTCAAAACGTCAGATGTAAACACACCTGTAAACACACTGTTTTACTAAATTAATAAATAGAAACCCTCATAGAAAAAATTCACCTGGATTTTGAAAAAATAACTGGACAACTTTAAAATATGCATTTATTTATAAGAATATTTAAAATTTTACTTCATATTTTTTATCCAATAAAAAAAAATAAAAAGCAAGAAAACGTAACGTTTAAAATTATGTCTTGTGCTATATTAAAACTATGCATATATCAGGGTCAATTCGCTGCAGGTGGCAGCGAAAAGCCTGCTGACTTTGACAGTTCGAACCTATTTTTTTTTGGTTTCACAATGTTTTGCTTAGAAATGGTTGACATTTCGAGCCGTAAACACTTACAATGTAATGTTTCTGTTGTTTTTGTATTGTTGTAGAATTGCTGCCACCGTATACATAAATTCGCATTGGTATATATAAATTAAAATCACAATAAAAATGCGTATACAGCCATGTTATGGAAATCGGAAACGAGTGAAATTGAAATCAATGAAGATTTCGTGTCAATTTTAACCTCGTATAATATAGTAACCGTCGTATTATATAGTAACCCTCGTATATTACAGTAAACCTCGTATTTTATGGTAACCCTCGTTTTATATAGTTACCCTCCTATTATATATGTAGTAACCCTCGTATAATATAGTAACCCTCGTATTATAGTTACCCTCCTATTATATATGTAGTAACCCTCGTATAATATAGTAACCCTCGTATTATAGTTACCCTCCTATTATACAGTAACCCTCCTATTATATAGTAACCCTCGTATAATATAGTAACCCTCGTATTATAGTTACCCACCTATTATACCGTAACCCTCGTATAATATAGTAACCCTCGTATTATAGTTACCCTCCTATTATACAGTAACCCTCCTATTATATAGTAACCCTCGTATAATATAGTAACCCTCGTATTATAGTTACCCACCTATTATACCGTAACTCTCGTATAATATAGTAACCCTCGTATTATAGTTACCCTCCTATTATACAGTAACCCTCCTATTATATAGTAACCCTCGTATAATATAGTAACCCTCGTATTATAGTTACCCTCCTATTATACAGTAACCCTCCTATTATATAGTAACCCTCGTATAATATAGTAACCCTCGTATTATAGTAACCCTCCTATTATACAGTAACCCTCGTATAATATAGTAACCCTCGTATTATAGTTACCCTCCTATTATACAGTAACCCTCGTATAATATAGTAACCCTCGTATTATAGTTACCCTCCTATTATACAGTAACCCTCGTATTATACAGTAACCCTCCTATTATATAGTAACCCTCGTATAATATAGTAACCCTCGTATTATATAGTAACCCTCGTATAATATAGTAACCCTCGTATTAAAGTTACCCTCCTATTATACAGTAATCCTTGTATTATATAGTAACCCTCGTATTACATAGTACCCCTCGTATTATATAGTAACCCTCATATAATACAGTAATCCTCATATTATACAGTTACGCTCGTATTTTATAGCAACCCTCGTATTATATAGTACCCCTCGTATTATATAGTAACCCTCGTATAATACAGTAATCCTCTTTTTTAATCCAAATTTTCAATATTTTCAATATTTTTTCAATATTATATAGTTACCCTCGTATTATATAGCAATCCTCGTATAATATAGTAACCCTCGTATAATATAGTAACCCTCGTACAATATCGAAACAATTTCAATTTAGGCAAAAGAAGATCCAGAGTGAATAATGGAAGATTTACGATTTGGCTTAGTTCAGATTCTAAAAGATTTCCCTTTTGGATTTGAAAGATTCTTGATTTCTCTTCTCTACCAAATTTCAGATTTGTCTGCTGAAGATTCAAAACTTAATTTTAGTTTTGTACGTATATCGAATATTATTACTGAAATTTCGATTTAAATTAGAAAAGCTGCACAAGTCATTTAATACTACGAATCTTAGAAGATCCTACGACTATGAAAGACTTCACGACTTAATTTTATTGTTCCAAGAATCAACAAAATTTTTTTATTATTCTAAAAATAAATTTTAAGTTATATAAATCCCTACAATTTCCTGACAACTTTCTTCTCAGCAGTTAAATGCTTTTCTACAGTTTCCTCACTTTGTCATAAATTTTTAATAAACTTTTTCTATTTCTTGTGAGCAACGTAAAAACATTCTTTATCCACCATCTACCCTTCAAAAGCGGCGCAAACAAACAAACAAACGAATTTGAACTTAAAGATCACAATGGAACAAAAAAGAAGAACATGAAGAAAGTGAAGGAAAACTCTTAAGATTTACACAAATATTAAGTGTTGTCAGTCAAAATGACATTTGAGCTAAAATCTAAAGAACGTCATCTTGACTTTGTTTTAAACTCTATTAATTTTGCAATATTTTGTCTTGTTGGAGTTAATTTTTTTTTTTTTTTTGATATTGGAAATTGTTAGTTGACTATATAAATGACAATTCTTATGTAATCACAAATATGCACTCACACTCCCACTTGTGAACAGAAAAAAAACCAGAGAAATCTATAACAAAATTGTTATTTGAGAAGTTTTTACAATATACTTACAAGCCATAAAATAACAACAGCAAAACTACACACGAGTATTTAACCGACAACTATACTGTGCTATAGTAACTATAGCAACATCAATTGATGTTGAGTACAGAGCTGTAAACAATTACAATCACATGGTTTCTCGTTAATGTTTGCAAATTTGTTCAATTCATCCAAAATTGGAGAATTGATTGAAACCAATACGATCGAAAGATAGAAATTACTTCATATACTGATTGATTGTTATTAAATTTGACTGCAATCAATTTGATTGCAATACTTCAACTGCAGTCAAATCCAGTATTTGCTCGCAAAACTAAATCAGAAACTTTGTTCTCTTCTAGGAATAAAGATAATTTTGATTATCTGATAATTTTGAACAATGTCAATTTCTTCAAGTTATTTTCGGGAAGATAAAATTTATTATTAAGATTTTTCTATGACGTGCTAAGTTTTCGTTTACATTCTCTAGTTTCCTCTGACTTTCACTCGTTTTGTGATTTAACAAAAGACAAAATATTGTACAATTGAATTGCCGGCCATTGAATTCACAAACGCAAATTAACGAAAATCCTCACAAGTGTAGTAAGATATTTTCTAAGAAATGCAAAATTATCCTTAATATTACTGAAAAAGAAGTTAAGGAAATCTACAAAATCTATCGGAATCAGAAACAGAAAGCAAACTATGGGTTCTTAAACTTTCTGCCTCACGTTGGGCGCCATTTGTTTTACTGTAATGAATACAAACAAATGCAATTTTAATAGCACTGAACAAAAAAAAAAAAAAAAACCCAGGGTACTTAGAATCTGCCAAGAGAGGACTGCGGAAGCCATTGAAGAGCTAGCTAACAGTCGGGCGGGGAGGTTCGGTCCTCCCTTAAAACAAAATCCGGTTTGTTTACAGAATTATGTTGTTTTAGAATCCCTATTTTTTTTTTAACGATCTAATAAAAGCAATTTAAGTGGACCAAAATGACTTTAGGTTATCAAATGAAGCCCAATTATAGCCAGGTATCTAAACACAAAAGACACATTTTACTTACTCTACCCCTATTCGAAGCACTATAAGATGTTATGCATAGGCTTGTCTCAAAACCCTCCCAATCTCTATGTCCTAATGACCATAATGTTCGTTTAGGACTCCATTAAGAATTACACCTAACTCTTTACAATTGATTTAAATTGCATGATTCACTAACATATTGACTGCATATAAATGGATTTAAATTAAATAATTTACACAATTATTTGCGCCGTGGTCGAAATTCTTCCTTTATTATTTAAGCTAATAATAATGAATTTGCATGTTTCGAGCATTTGTTTTTTTCCGTCTTAGTGGATCGATTTGAAGAGGGATCAAACACCGGTCCATATGTTATCTTCCACTCAAGTCCTTGAGTGTTATATATAAAAAATCAGAAAGTACGAATTCAAAAACAAAAAAGTACCAAAAGGGTCTTCCTTTAAAGTTTCTCGATCACTCTGGACTCTGCATGTTGAATTGTATGTTTCTAGTTTAAGTATTAATAACGATTCCAAAGTACCAGTTAAAGAACGAAAAAGTAACAAAAATATCCCTCTTACAGATTCTCATGCACTCAGGGCCTTATATGTTTAATTTAATGTTTCAGGTCCAATACAAACTGCAATTCAAAAAGTCCAAGTTAAAGAACAAAAAAGTTCCCTCGTAGATTCTCATTGCATGTTTAATTTTATGTTTCATGGTCCAATATTAAAGAATATTTAAAAAGTACCAGTTGAAAATCATAAAAGTACCAAATAGTTCCCTCTTATAAATTCTCATCTACTCAGGACATTGCATGATTAATTTTACGTATCTAGGTCCAACACTAACGGAAACTCAAAAGGTACCAGATAAAGAACAAAAGAGTATCAAAAAGTTCCCTCTTTAAAACCCTCATCCAATAGGACGTTGCATGTTTAATTTTATATTCCTAGGTCCAATATTAACAAAAAAAAAAGTACCAGTTGTAGAACGAGAAAGTACCAAAAGCTCTCCCTTACAGATTCTTATTCACTAAGGGCCATGTGTATACAATTTTATGTTATTTAGATCCAATACTAACGAAAATTAAAATAAATACCAGTTGTAAAACAAAAAAGTACCAAAATTTTGTATCTTATAGAATCTCACTCACTCAGGACCCTGCACCTATAATTTTATGTTTCTAAAGGGGTCTGTACAAGGTCAAAGTGCTTGACGTCACGGCGAATTCACTCGTGTGCTGGAGTCTCTATGCTCCTAAAAGGAATAACGCGACAATATATACATGTGCTGGACGTAATATTCGCTGTCATATCTAATTTTTTTGATTTCCCATCCAGCATCGTCGGTGGCACAAAACAAACATATTTTCACTAATACTACCATAGCGCTTGATGAGAAATGCTTGACCGTGTACAGACCCCTTAAGGGCCATTATTACAACTTGAAATTAGATAAAGGTAGGATGATGTCGGACATATAACTGGTTAATTATTATTTAGACTTAACTTAAACATATTGATCACTTTAGTTCAAAGCAAAGTTGTAGGAATGAAACACGTTTTATCCTGCCTTTAACTATCGGCAAGTTGTAATAATGGCCCTAAGTTCCGTATTACCTCTTTTTGATAATTTTTTATGTTGTTGTCAATGAATAACGAAAAATGTACCACATTCATATTTGCATTTTTTAGATAAGTTACGAATTTGGTATAATCTTAATTTCTATGTTTATTGGTTTAAAAGATAGATGGAGCGATAACAAAGTTTTAAATCAGCGTTTAAAAAACTGCAGTCAAAGTAGAAAAATAGCCATTTCTGCCACTTCTTTATTTGACGTTTGCCAAAGGAAAATAATGGCTTTTACTTCTGATTTATTAAATCAAAACAGTCGCTGTCAAAAAAACCAACTCAAAAAGCGAAAAGTTGTTCACAAATTTTAGTTTTTTGTTCGAGAGTTTTTGGTTACGACTGAAGGTTTGTAAACTCTGTTTTAAATATATCTTTTACCTGTTTACTTCCCGAAAGGGCCGAATTTCCAAAAAGTACCAGACACCTGTCCGCTTATTTTTCTTACCCTGCCTTTACACATGCAAGTAGTGGCATGCCACTACTGTATACATATTATCAAAGAAAATTTGTTCGAAATAGTCGAATCTCATGCCATCGGCTTTTGTGATTACACATGCCACTGCGAGTTCATTTTCAAAATGTCGCTGAAGCGTCAACTTGAGCAAATTTGTTTACTTCTCAAATTAAAAAAAAGTACCAGAAAACAAAATAGAGTTACCGTGTTAATCATGTTGGCACATTTTCGGGGAAATTTTTTCATTTATTTATATAAGCATTATTTAAACAATATTTATGCTCTATAATTAACAAACTTGCTTTTATTAATGCGCGTTTCAAAAATTAATCATAATAATACATTTATCAAGTTAAAACTTTAATTAAAATCAAAGAATAAAATCAGTTTGGTTGAAATCATTTTGATTTCAATGCCAATTGAATGCAGTTTTTCTTTACAGCTCTGATAGGGTATGTATGTACTCGTATTTGTGTGTTTGTTTAAACGAATGTTTGTTTTTAAATCTATAACATGAGTAACACTTAAGTCCCCCATGGCAAACAATTTAAATACTCTACTCGTATTTCTAACCACACAAACACACACACACAGGCACTCTCATATCTTTACATATCTATAAAATAAAACCACAACAGTTATAAGAGGCTACCCTATTATAATCAACTACAGTTACTTACACTTCTCTCTTTCTATTTATCTTAAAACTACACTAATATTTTTACAATGTACTATTGTTTTCCCAGCGGGAAAAAGAAGTAGCTAAGCGGCCTTCTAAAAGCCTTTTTTTTTGCTGACATACATAAGTCCACATAGTCGTATTTCAGTTTAATTTATGATCAGGGTTGTTAGACTTTTTTCCCTTAAAAATCGTCAATAGTTTTAACAAAATTCGTCAAAATCGTCACGAAAATTGAACAAAATCGTCAACAAAACGTCAAATATATAAATTTTACAAATTTAAAGACAATTTATTGCATGGATTGGTTCGAAAATAAAAATTTTAAGCAAGAAATTCTATTTATGAAGCAGAAAGTGATATGGTTAAGTTTTATTTATTTCAGCAAGTGAGCTGAATAATATATTTATCATTTAAAAAGAAAACATAAGAAAAAATATATTTGCATAAATGCATAGCAAAAATATTTTTTATTTCATTAATCCATATTCAGAAAAATATTAAATAATAAATAAAATCTCATTAACTCGAGCTATTTTTAAATGATTAACTTTTAGCGCTATCTCTATTTGCAAATTGCTTTTATTGTTAAAGGTGCTAAAAACCAAGGATTCTGTCTCTATCAACCGACTTGAAACGTTTTATTACGCCCAATATTAGTTCCAAACTAATACATTTTTTTCTAATTGCACTCATTTTTCTACACAACTTCTTATTTAAAAGTAACTTCTTACTTCCTAACACGCAATTTTACTAAGAATAACTAACCAACAGAATTAAATGGGATTTGCCTTTTTACACACAAATAGAAAAATTCTTCACATGTGATTATGACTTCATCGAAAAATGCATTCGTATGTGGCGACGCAAATCGAAATTATAAAAACGCAAAGCGGATTTAACCAATTTTTTAAAAGCGGACCAGATACGACTGACGCAAATCGGGGCTCTAGTGTATATTTTTTGCAGTACCGATGGCATTTCTATAATTGTAGAATTTGAATTACTAATGCTTCTAATGAAATCCACCTGGTTTGTGATGGGGGAGGAATTTTTTTGTTTAATTTCCAAAAATTTTTGTATTTCGAAAAATTGATTTTTAAGTTTTGGACTGTTTTCAATAGAATTGGAAATATTTCTTGTGTTTTATCGATGCCAGAAAATCGTAATTTTAGTCAAAAAATCAAAAAAATCGTTAAAATTACGAAAAATCGTCACATCTACCAAACCTGCTTGCCAGATTAAAGTGTTATAAAATTAATGCCAGATTAATGTTTAAAGTAAATTTATTGACGGTATTAAATCGTCAAAACATTAATGACTCTACGCCAAATATCGTCAATCGTCATTTTGGTAAATTCATCGAAAAAAATCGTCAAAATGACGTAAAATCATCACATCTAACATCCCTGTTTATGATTAACGCGGCGTGTCATTGGAGACCACGGCCTTGCTTGTCGAATCTACTTTGAAGGCTTCTAGAAGGCCTTTAAAAAATAAATAAGAATTAAGCTTTATTTCAGTCAGCATAATTGTTGTTGCTGATAATGTGATGTGAGTAAATAAATAAATGCTAAAGGCCGTTTTACACTATCCCACAAAGTCTTTAGTAATTTACGAAAATGCACCCCTGTCATGATAAGTTGTTATTGTTTTTTGAAAATGTTCAAAGAATAATTAAATCAGGGAAGCATTTTTGAAAAATACGTAAGACTTTGTGGGATAGTGTGTAACGGCCTTAAGAAGCATTTTCTACTACACATTCCTACATAACTGCTAAGAGAATTATTTTGACAGGCTTTCTTCTAGAATCTAAAATTGAGTTTGTAAAATCTATATATCGCACTGGTCCCTCTAAAGGGGGTTAACTCAAAATGTATAAGTTTTAAGTAGAGACAAAAACTGTTTTCTTTTTATATAGAAAGTGGGATACAATTGTATATTTTTGGCAAAATTACAGTGCGTAGATATGACCACTGTACATCGATTTCTTGCAAAAAGTGAATATTGAAGCATTTTGACAAGAACTCAAGACCCACTGGACCAATTGAAACCAAACTTAGGCAATAAATTAGTTTAGTCTGGAGCCAGGTTTCTCTTTAGTTTAATCCCTGTAGGTGGCGCTGATGTCGTGATATTTAATTTTTTTTAATTTCTTGTACGATCTGGGGGCAAATTATGGCAGTCGTGATCGAATACTTTTTCGATTCAAAAGCCATTTTATTTTTAATCTTTCTATCTATACTGAACGGATCGAAAATATTTTTTTATTGTTGTAATGCATTTATTTGAATTTTTACAACACTGAAAAAATAATTACGATTCGTTCAGTATTGACTGAAATAAAATTGCTTCCGAATAGAAAAAGTATTCGATCACGAATACCATAATTTGCCCCCTGGCTGAAATTCAACAAATATACATTTTAACAAAAATAAGTTTCCTGATAAAATTTTGAACCGGTAGATAGCGCTGGGGTCAAGTTATTAACAAAATTCTCCAGTATTCAATTGTTATTTGGAAAAATCCGAGCAGCACCGGGACCAAATAGCTAGTCTTATATATAAATCGGCAAAGGCAAAACAGTTAATAACACGTTTTTTCAACCGATATAAATGATATAAATTTTATTAAATTCTAAGGGGTTAAAAGGGTGAATTCAGCAACCTCATATCTCCAAAACCAAAAGAGATACAAAAAAGTTTAATACTGATCGTAGTTAATTAGAAAAATAAGTGGACAGGTGTTACGTACTTTTTTGAAATTCGGCCTTTTCGGAAAATAAACGGGTAAAACCTAAATATAAACTTACCCCCGTATTTATAAACGAATATTAAATTTAACAAACGTTTATTAAGGCAAATTTTCATACAAAATATGTTTTGTAAACCTTTATTAAATTTAAAAAATTTTTATAAATACGGGCGTTTGACATTAGACATTCGTAACTAATCGAAAAAATGAAATTTGGTGTTTTTCCAAAATTCGAACGTTTAAGGGATGAAAATCGTACCTATTTTTGGTACTTTTTTTTACAAAACATTTTTCTTCATTCATTGAAATTTATTAAATCAGTTGTGCCCACTACATTATTGAAATTTTTGATACTTCAGTGGGTAGAAAAAAGTACCAAAAACGGGAAATACGGGAAATTAAACTCTTTCTTGTACTTTTCTATGCTGCATGTAATCATTTTTTCATTATCTTTAAATTCAAACTTAGAAACATAATATTATTGGTGCAGTGTCTTGAGTGACTGAGAACCTTTAAAATAAAAAATGTTGGTACTTTTATATTCTTAGACTGGTACTTTTTGAATTTTCGTTAATATTGGCCCTAAACACATAATATTAAACATGCATGGGTCTGAGTGAATAAGAATTTGAAAGGGGGAGCTTTTTGGTACTTTTTCGTTCTATAACTGGCACTTTTTTTTTTAATTTCGTTACTATTGAACCTAGGAATATAAAGTGGAACATGCAACGTCCTGAGTGGATAAGAATTTATAAGGAGGATATTTTTGGTACTTTTTTTGTTCTTCTACTGGTACTTTTTGAGTTTCCATTAGTATTCGATCTATACACATAAAATTATATACCTATGCAAGGCCCTTAATGAATGAGAATCTGCAAGAGGGATATATTTGGTACTGTTTCGTTCGTTGATTGGTACTTTTTGAATTTTTATTAGTATTGAATTTAGAAACATTAAATTCAACATGCAGAGTCCTTAGTTATAGTTATTGGTAGCTTCTGATTTTTTTTATATTATTGAACTTTCAAAATTTAATTAAACATATGGACCGGAGGTCGGTCCCTCGCCAAAACGATCTACTAAGACGAAAAAAACAAATGCTCGAAATATGTTTATTCATATTTTTTTTATTCATATATCTATGTTTTCTTCATATGAATTTGCATAAATAATTAATTTCGACCACCGGCCAAACACTAATATTTTTTAAAAAGACATTCCAAAAGAAGCCAAAATTAGTTAAACTTTATTAGAAATGCGTTTTTAGACCTTCTTAAGGGCCGGAAAAGTAGAAGTACTTGCAATTTTTCCCGTTGGTTTGTTATAAAAAAAGTGGCAGTGTGTGTGTGTGTGAATGTGAATGTTTTGGCATTTTATTTTCCGGTGCAAGTAAGTTTGTGCATACTTGTGCAATATACATGTACTAGTTATCTGAAAATGGTATTATTTCTAAAATGCATTGACTATTAAAGGAGTTTTTTTTTCATTATGGATTTTATATGTGTGTTAAAGAGGAAGGAATACTTAGAGCTAAGAAAACTATTAACAATATAATATAAATTTGAAAAAAGGGGATTGATTGGAAGATTAACACTTCAATTGAAATTTAGACAGTGGGAGAAGAATAATTTGCGGGCATGTTCCGACACTTACATTTGCTTTTCTGACTTGAAATCGCATAAAAGTGCTCTGTAAAACGCAATCGCAAGAAGTTTGCGACTTTGCAAAAGTATGCCCAAGAAAATGAGAATATTTTTCAAATCAAAATTAATGTCAGGTAAGAAAGGAGAAGAGCTACAATTCAGCTTTAAATTGAAGTATAAAAGAACAAAATTTGATTAAATGTCCAATCTAGAATCTAGTCGAATGCAATATTGAAGCGTAAATATTCAGCCGTGTCACAGAGAACAATTCCGTTCGGACACGGAACTCATTCCGTATTTAAGTGACAAAACATTTTTCGGAATGAAACCATTTTTGTTTTCATGAACGGAATGGGAGTTTTCTGTATCTGAAAGGCTAAAAAAAACTATCAAAATACACATTCTATCAATAAACAAATATGTTTTCTTCGGTTCCGAACGGAATTGTACTCTGTGACATGGCTGAATATTTACGCTTCAATGTCACATTCCACTATTAAATGCTAACAGTTTAATTTAAGTTGGGATTTCACGACTTTATTTTATCTTTTTCTAGGGGAAATCTACTCTTAAATTTTACTTTCGAATATGAAAGACCCTCGAATAAGTTTCCGTGATATTTATCAAAAATTAATAAATTTCAATTTAGATTGTGAAAGAGCAGAACTTGATTGAATTCTAATAAAGATTAAAGAAAATTCACGCTTCAATTTCCATTAAGACTATTAAAAGCAACAACGATTAAATACCCATTTCATGTGTTAAAGATTGGCGAATAAATCTCAACCTTTTCTTGTACAAAAGTTCGAGATTTACGATTGCATCATCATTTGGATTGTAAACCATGCACAATGGAATTTCTGGCGGAACAACGAATAACTCAAAATTGCATTCGTATTTCAACTCTAAAAGATCAATTTTTCCCAAGCAGAAGATTGAAGAATGCATTAATTTTGACTATAGAAGAAACTAAAAAAATTTTCGATAAAAATGCTTTGTTTTTTAAATAAAATCGTATTCATAATCATGAATTCAAATTCAGTTTTATGTTTTGAATTTAAAGCTTTTAATTAACTTGCAATGTATGTATGTAAGTATGCAAGGCGAATTCATGTAAACGGTGGTGTCTAGACTGCAACAATTACAACACCATTGGAAGCCTTTACCATGTAAGGTGCAGCATATGTTTAAAATAGAAGGATCTGTTGTCGAAATTTGAAAAAATTTTGTTAAAGCAAAGTTCCAAAAGAATTTATTTATTAATTAAAAAATTTTTTTTAAGGTTTTTTTTACGTATTTATTTCATAAAATGTAATTTTTTTAAGAACTTTTTTGTAATTTCGATACTACAACAAGTAACAACACCAAAAACACAACAATATATTTTTTTGTTGCTTTCGTTGGCCGATATGTCAAAAACACAAGTAACTTTTGACGTTCCTCTCTCTAATTAAGAAAAAAAAGTAGCACAGCTGTGTTTTCAACGCCACCTAAAAGTCAATTCGCCTTGGAAATAATGAACAAATTTCAAAATATTCAAAATATGCATTAAAAACCCAAGTATGCAATTAAGGGCCGATGTTGAATGCGAACCACACCTAAACTTTAAGTTTTTTTCAGCATTTCATTTGATATTTCTCAATTTCGGACTAACTCGATTTGAACCATGGAAGGATACACAATCGAGCAACGCGTTATTATTATTATTAAAATGGGCGTTCGAATCAAAATGCATATCGTGCACTTCGTGATTTTTTCGGTCAATTTAAAATTTGAGCAAACCGGGTCTGTAGAAGATGTGAAAACACCAGTGTTTGCTCGTACAGCTCGTACTGCAGAACATATTGCTACTGTTCGCGATAGTGTTGCTGAAGAGCCGTCCACCTCAACTCGTCGTCGTGCCCAACAAAATTGCACCTCTCACGCTCGTCGTTGATGAACATTATGCATAAAGACTTGCATTTACACGCTTACAAAGAGCAATTGACACAAGAACTAAAGCCTCTTGACCATTACAAACGTCGTGAATGGTCAGAATGGTGGCAAGGAATGGAAACAGTGGATGATAAGTTTTCGAAGAAAATAATTTTCAGTGATGAGGCACATTTTCACCTCAGCGGATTCGTCAATAAGCAGAATTGACGCATTTGGGCAAATGGTAATCCAAGAATGCACCCACAAAAAGTGACTGTTTGGTGCGGCTTATGGGCTGGCGGCATCATCGGGCCGTATTTTTTCCAAAGTGAGGCCGGTCAGGAAGTTACTGTCAATGGTGTTCGCTATCGTGAGATGATTAGGATCTTTTTATGGCCAGAATTGGAAGATATGGATGTGGACGATATGTGGCTTCAACAGGACGATGCCACTTGCCACTCAGCAAACAAAAAAAATTCCTTTTTTTGCGCGACAAATTCAATGGCCCTGTTATCTCACGTGGTGGCGATGTCAATTGGCCGCCAAGATCATGTGTTTTGACACCGTTGGACTTCTTGTTTTTTTTTTTTGTTATTTGAAAGAAAAGGTGTACGTCGATAAGCCAGCAACAATTCAGGAGCTAAAGGATGAGATAATTTGACACATTAACGGCATAGAACCTCAACAATTACTTAGCGTCATCTAAAATTTGGACCATCGGATGGAGGTGTGCCATTTGGCCGATATTTTGGTCCATACATAATTGAACCATACCAATATTATCACAATAAAAAGAAATGTCAATAACTTCCTAAATAATTTGTGTTTTATTCAAAATCAATATCGGCCCTTAAAATTTAATGTATTTTCACCAAATTATGCAAAAACAAATTGATGCCATTTAATCGACATTTGGTCGACATTGTTCTTATACTATCGACAGAAAACATGCATTTGCATGGAAATTGCATCTTTAGCAATAACGTTAAAAGTTGATAGTAAAAGTTTTAAAGTAAAAGTTAATTATAATTAGTGTTGAGGTAATTTTGTTGAACTATTTATGGTTTTTAATCCAAATTTTCAATATTTTTAATCAGGCTTAAGTTTATCAAATTTAATTTTCATTAAATTATTTTTGTGAAGAAAGGAATTTTACAACATGAAAATTAATTAAAATTAAATTTCAATATTATTTATTAAGCTTGAGGTTTTTCTTTTTTTATAAAAAATTAGATAACATTTATTTTATAAAAATTCCAATATTTCGATACAGCAATGTGTATCATCGTCAGGGAAATAATTAAACAATAAAAATAACAAAATAATGAAAAAATAATAACAATTGTCACAATAGAAAAAATTATTTACAATTAGAAAAATTTTTATACAAATAATCTATTACATTCTAAAAAATTTTTCAATTTCCTGTTTTGTTTTTATACACTAAATGTCTATAATTTTGTGCTACATTTTCCGTGTCTGATTTAAAATTAATTCTTAACAATTCTGGTACTTTAATGATTTGCCAGTTTAAATCATTCACCGGACTTTGAGAATGTATCAGTTTTAAACACAGAAAAAAATTATAAACGACGTTTAATGCTAGAAATGTTGCAAATCATTAAAGTACCAGAATTGTTAAGAATTAATTTTAAATCAGACACTGAAAATGTAGCACAAAATTATAGACATTTAGTGTATAAAAACAAAACAGGAAATTGAAAAATTTTTTAGAATGTAATAGATTATTTGTATAAAAATTTTTCTAATTGTAAATAATTTTTTCTATTGTGACAATTGTTATTATTTTTTCATTATTTTGTTATTTTTATTGTTTAATTATTTCCCTGACGATGATACACATTGCTGTATCGAAATATTGGAATTTTTATAAAATAAATGTTATCTAATTTTTTATAAAAAAAGAAAAACCTCAAGCTTAATAAATAATATTGAAATTTAATAAATAAAGGTTAAATAAAATAAAATTTATTAATTAAAATTGTTATTGATAATCAATCATTCTTGACTGACCTGAGATTCGAACCCAGGCGGCTGGTTACCCTGATTGAGTGGTAGCGATCGAAACATGTCAGGGTAACCAGCCGCCTGGGTTCGAATCTCTGGTCAGTCAAGAATGAATGATTATCAATAACAGTTTTAATTAATTTTCATGTTGTAAAATTCCTTTCTTCATAAAAATAATTTAATGAAAATTAAATGTGATGAACTTAGCCTGATTAAAAAAATATATTGAAAATTTGGGTAAAAGTTAATTTTTATTCTTTTTAGCGGATTTAAATAAAAGCTTGTTTTTTAAAAAGGGGTTTTTACTTTTAATTTATTTAAATTTTCTTATATCAATTTAGAATAGTAATAATGTCTGTAATTTTGTATTAAAAAGAATCATCTACTTGAGTTTTGTTAATTTTAACTTGAATTCCAATTCAATATGCGTATTGCAGGGATGATAAATGAGAAAACCAATATGGTACCAACGAATTTTTAAAATCGTACTTTTTCGGCCCCAATAGTACTAAGTCAGTTTTTTATTTTATTTTTAAAAACCAAAATTTAATACAACAAAAAAAGGTACATAATAATGGGGTGGGTAAAATTTTTTCGCGTCAAAAGCACATCGCGATTCATGTTCTATTTCAAGAAACTCGGATTTTTAAGTTTTCCGAAATATTTAAGAATAGAGGCAAACAAATTGTATTTGATCTAATTTTTATTTTTGATTGCCGCCAGAGAGCATTTTCATACACTTTTTAGAATTTATTGTCTTTTTTTGTGGAAAATTGACGAATACTTCTCAAAATGCAATCTCGAATTTTAAACGAAAATAAAATGTTTGTGCGTTCTAAAAATAAATGCATACGAACATCTTCGAATTGCATACCCAAATTTATTGTGTTTACAATTTTCAATGTGTAGTGCAGAAACAGGAAGGGAATAGAAAATAAAATTTTATTTAGCGCTTGTAAAATCTCCTTCAAAATTATTCGGAGTCAAATGCCACTGTACTAAAATTCTGTTGATTAATTCTTGACGTTGCAACCATTTTGTTGCCGAATATTCGAAAATATTATAAGTTCGTTCTTAAATAATCTCGAATTGAGAAGAATTCGTTTCTTCTACTATGTAGAACTTTTGCAGAAGTGGTTTCCTATATCTTTTAAAAATTTGTCAATATCATCAGAAAATGCACGCTTATATGCTGCCGCTGATACTAAATTTAGAATGTGGCATAAGCAATCGTTCAAAGAACAAGTGCAAAAATCTAATCTATTCACAATAGCGGAGTTCATTGTTTCGTGCAAATGGTCTTGCAAAAGGGCAAATGCAAAAATCATAGCTGTTTTGTTAAATCCAACAACAAAAATAAGAGTTTCCCTTAGATTTCATAAAAAAGCTACGCCATTTTGAATTTTCGCAAGATTATTTGCACCAAACTCTAAACTCCGCTTATATTCCTTGGGCAGTAAATACAAGTTGCCATTCTATATAAAATATAAATATGCAGGTTTGAAAAATTTGGAAATAGTACCAAATGAGTCACGGGGGTACCAGCGTACTTTTTTGTTTTGAAAAACGTATAATTGTACCAAATTTATCAACCCTGGCGTATCGTTATTGCCGATATATCTATTTGAGTAGCGTATCGGCAAAAAAGCGAATCGTAACATCCCTAATTTCGTCATTCGAACACTGATGTAGAATTTAATTTTTTTTTTCTAGAATCTAGAATCTTAGTGTTGTTTTGCAATGAGTAATCTTAATTTTTGATCACAAAATCCTTGAGATAATTGGGACCTATAGAAAGATCTGAGTTTGAATGTATTTCCTTTAATGGGGCATACTTCTTTCATTCAATAAAAATCCTTTTTTTTTTTACTTGTTTCATTTTTTTGTGGCTATCATAGTTATTGGCATGGCAGTTTTCTAGAGATGAAGTGTTTGGTTTGCTTTTCTGTTGTTTGAGGAAAAAATAAAAGTTTAGATTTTTGTACAAGGACCCAAAACAACAAAGAAGATAGAGAGAGCTGTTAAATGATGGCAAAGAGTAAAGAAAATACTCCTCTTTTCTTTTTTAATTTTGAACGAGTTCAATTCTGTTATTGGTGTTGAAAAGTGTTTATTTCAGTTTTTGATTCACAAACTCGTTACTCATATACCCCACATACAGATATGAGAAGGAGCTGGCAGTTAAACATACACACACACACACAGATTCACACACACACAGATTCACACACACACACGTTAATATACGACTGGTACTCTTATGAATGCTTTATTCTTTCTTCTATTTTGTTTTTGTATTGTTTACTTTACTTTTTAATAACCCAAAGAGTGTTTTTGTGTTGTAATAAAAAAAAAAGACAGACATTGGGGAGTCATTCATTGTTGGTCTAAAGTTTATGAGTGCGTATGTGTGTGTGCCACTTTATTTGTTAAAGGACTTTTAAAATTTAACTTTGAAAATAACATTTTATTAACAAAAGCTAAAAGTGATATGATCAGAATAACACAAAAACGAAGCAGTCTTTTTACTCTAAATAAATTTTTTTATTTTAAATTGTAATTTTTTTTTAAATAAATTAAATTTAGTTGCTGCTGCAACCACTTTGAGGTTTAAAAGGTTAATTTGCAATAACATTAAGAATAACTTTCAGTGTGTAAAAGTTTTCATATTTAAATTACGTATAAATATTAATGTTAATTAGAATTTCTGTTATGTGGGCAAAAAATTTGCTATGAAAATATTTTTATTTAAGTAAAAAAAAAAAGAAAACATTTTTGTAATATAAAGTTTGTAATGCGTGTGAAAATAAGAATTTTAAGATGCGGCTTGTGCTAGAAAATGGGCAATAAAAAGCCATAATTATTAAGTCAAGGTAGCGCAAAAGTTGTCTTTCGATGTTCTTATTTTAAATTTAATAAAGGTTTACAAAACAAATTTTGTATGAAAATTCAAGTTTAGTTTTTGGATTGGGTTCATTTTACAATTAAATTTTTTTTCATTAAACAAAAAACAATAAATTATATCGGCAAAATGGCGGTTCTTTAAGAACTTAAAGAGTCTAAGTGTCGTTGACATATACTCATGACTTTAAGAAACCCCACAAAATTGAGTCGAGAACGGTTAAATCCGGTATCGTGCCAGCCAGTGCGAATCACCAAAACAAGGAAAATCCAGCACTTTGCCAAAAGAATCCCAACCCCAGGGAAAAGGGAACTAGCACCAAACTTGTCACGCGACAGTTCTAAAGTTATAGGGACCGGTTCTATTTCTAACAATTTATATGAAGGGGACTTCACTTTAACATGGCGATGTCCTAGTAGAGGGTTGATTGACACCTTTTCGACACGTTGTAACATTTGTATTTTTATTTATTTTTTATTTATTTTATTGATTTGAAAAGTAAACAGTACAACAAGACTTAATCTTATTAAATAGTACTGGGGAGATAAAGGCACGTTTAAATAATGTCTGTTGCAGATATTTTGTCCCGAGTGAACCATATTAATATGATAGATCTCCTTCATATAAAGTAATGTTGAATGCACAAGTCAAGCTCCTCCAAAAAATTAGGCCTTGAGTGGGGGTTTCAGGATCTTCCATCCTGCGTTTTTTCAACGGCAAAGAAAAACTTCCCTTAAAGACAATATTCCTGAACGACAGAAAGCATTTTCCGTATGAAGTATACTTTCGGAGTTCTCAACCAATAGTCAGTGCGGTGCCCGCTCACCGAGGTACCGACTGCAGTGGTACCAAATAGGAAATCTGGTCAGCGATTTTCGCGACTTAGACCTCTTGAGATCTGCCAAGACTTCCCGGAGCATGTGACACCAAACGGTAAAATATTATTAAGATAATCCCTTCAAACATCTGTGTGGAAATCGAGAAATCGAAAAAAAAGGTTAACGATTCTAGCTAAATTTAGGATACCGAGCCCTAACCGAAAAAATAGCTTAAGCGACATCATTTTAAATTTTCGTTTTTTTTTATTTAATGAATTTATTGGCAACACTTGCACTATTTTCTAAATTGTCGTGGTCACAAAAGGTAGCGTTACGATTTTATAGCAAAAACAATTTTAGCTTAAGCGCCAACCCTCATACAAAATTTTTATTAAATATAATAAAAAAAACTTTCTGCTGTAAAATTCGATTGAATTAAAAAATTAAGATATAAAAAAGCTTCTATTGAGTCCAAAAAGGCCGCAATTGTAACCATATTTTAATCTTAAAAATAACCATGATCTAAGTCAAATAAAGTCTGAGAAAAAATCAAAATCGCTGCCAAGTTTTGCAACAACAAAAAAAACATGATTACAGCCAATTTTTTTTTTTATTATAAAAAGGAAAATTGGCGTCATATGTGTAGTTTATAGAACACGAGCGCCTTACTCGTCCGTTTAAATAACATTTAAAACAAAAACAAATTTCGATATTTTGTTTTAAATGTAAGTTGAACGGACGAGTAAGGCGCTCGTGTTCTATAAACCACACAATAGTTGTTCTTTTAATAAAGCTCTAATTAAAGCAGCACTAGAACTTTAAGAAGAGCCGCGTTTAACGTTTAATTGATAGTTATAAATGGAGGCTCTATTAAGGGTTACTTAAATCTATATTGTTTCTAATTTAGGCTGATATTTAAACTAAATTACTTAATTTAGCTTGTATTCATTTCTCGTCACCTTTTGTTAACTTTATTCCCTATTTTTTTAATATCTTCTTGCCATTATTATGGTTTTACATTATCAAAACTTTGGCTTAAAACTTTTTCACTTAACCAACTTAGTTTTGTTTTGCTGATGTTTTTTATTTTATTCTTCTTCATTTCCAAAATAGAAGGTTTATTCTCCTCTTACTTTTTATGTAGAAAGTTTCCTGCCTTCCTGTGCATTTGTGATTTTCTTTTAAAGCTTTTAGCATAAAAAATAACAGAAAGCAATCATCAAATAGAATCATCCATACTATAAATCTGTAAAACTCTTTGCCTCATAAATATTCCTTCCAAAAAGCAGACAAAATAAAGTGGAAATAAAATGTAGAAGAAGAAAAAAAAATTTTTTTCAAAAACCTTTAAAAGTAGACAAACTTTAACACAGACAGACAGATAGACAGACGGATGGACGGACGGACGGACTTGGTCAATATTGACCGGGTGGCATTAAGGAAGAGAAGAAAGCAGGAGTACGGTAACATTTGTATTTAATTTAAGAGAAAAGTTTAAGTGAAGAAGCCTTGACTTGATTTCTGTTTTTTAAAAAAGCAACAATTTTTAAACATAAAAATTTTGATTTTTAACATCTTTTATTTGTTGAAATTTTCTTTAAAGGATTTCGATTATTTTAAGCTTTAAAAATATGTATAATAAAACAAGTTTCTTAAAAATGTTTGTTTAATTTTTTGCTTGTTTTATTTTTAAGGGCTTCTACTTTAACAATTTATTTTGTTTAAGAGAAAATAAAAAAAGGAGCTTAAATAACAAGACAACAAACAGTTACAATAACAATTTGGTTACATTTAATTTTTCGCTTAAAATGCACAAATTTCAGAAAGATAAATTTCTTTAATCTGACGCATTCTGTGATATTTGCACAACCTAATGTAGGAAGAAAATTAAAAAGAATTCATTCTTCAAAATTTATATGAATAACAAATAAAACAGACAAAACTTTAAATAAGTCTGGATTATGAAAAGAGCCATTATTAAGGCTTAATTTTCGAATACAAATGTATAAGTATATGTGACCTTCTCCGAGAAAAGGGACCTAGTGCGTGAAAATGAAGTTTTGACGCATTATTATTATTCTACACCCTTTTAGGTACCAGAATTCACTCCTAAGTCCAAACCCGTTTTTTGACACAATAAGGTCCCTTTTCTCGTAGAAGGTCACATATAAAAAAAACTGATCAAAACAAAATTCGAACTTTAAAAGTGGGCAAGCTAATAGGAAAGTTTAGATCAGTGTTCGAAAATAAACACTTAATATCGTTCCTTAGTGTGTTGTTCGGTAGATTTGTGGAAAACACTACAATAGTGTTTGTGTAGAAAATCATTAAAAAAATAACGTTTCCCTGTTAGTCATCTTTAGAACACAAAAATAATACAGTTTTTTTATCAAACTCAACAAAAGATGAGAACATTTAATAACGTTCGGTTTTTTTTTTAAATCCACAAACTTCATTGTGTTTGGTTCGGTACATTAATGTTCGTCCCTTTTGGCTGGTAAAAAAACCAAACATTTTTTACAAAAACAAAATACTCATACGAAAAAAAAGCCAGCAAAATAATTTTACACAAACAAAACATATACACAAAACACACACAAGCTGTTTGTGGTGCAGTCTTTGCAAAACATTTTTTTTGTTCATTTATTTAAGAATTATTTTAAATGAACAACATTAAAATACAATGTTTGTCTACAGTATCACTACAATTGTTCAGTTTTTTTTAACGAAGAACAGAACATTATACCTTTATAATGTTCGGTTCTTTCTTGAAAATAGTAACGAACGGTATTAAGGGTTGTGTTCGTCTACACAATCACTAAAAAAAAATTTGATATTGTTCTTGGGTGTGTGAGCCAAACGCTAAATAATGTACTGTTTATTTTCGAAAACTGGTTTAGATTATAAGAAAAGAGTCACGAATGAGTACAAGTTGTACAAATAAAATGTCGTCGAAAGTGGACAAAAAACATAACAAACAAATGTACTCAGATATTCAAGACAAAGTCTTAAGAGAAACGAAAAAACAGAAGAAAAAGAAGAAACATGTAAATAAATTGAAAAATGATAATTAATTACAGCAAATTTCGAACCACCAATACAATTGGCTAATTATTGATGTTTGACTGTAGGCTGGTTGGCACCGCAGTGGTGCAGAGGGTAGAACTGCAAAGAATTCTGATGATGTGTATGTGGTTATTTTCGAAACGTAAATACAACCCGAGTTCGATCCCCAGCTCAGCCAAGAATTAAAAAAAATTTATCAAAAAATTTTAAAACATTTTATGTTGTAAAATTCCTTCGTTCAGTAAAATATTTTAATGAAAATTAAACTTGATGAACTCAAGCCTAATTAAATATCAAAATTTCAAATTGTGCAACCACGAACAGAAAACTATATTATTTTTGTTTCTTTCTTGAAAACGCAAACACTAAGAAAACAGATATAGTTTCTGGGTGCGTGGGCTGTACGTTAAATAATGTTCTATTTATTTTTGAACACTGGTTGAAATAATGGAATAGTTATCAAACGATTTTTGTCTAATAAACCACTGTTGAAATTTGTATTCATAAACTTACATTAGCATTTTCAATTATTTAGTGTTTCTAGTTGTATTTTATGTTTGAGTATGGCAACTCTCTTTACGTTTTGTTGCCATTTTATTGCTAGTGATGCATTCAACTTCGATTTACATGATATTTTATAACTCATATATTTATATTATGTATATGGTATATAAAAATGAGTCGTGGTTTGTTAGATTGCTTAAAACTTGAAAACAACTTGACCAAATTTGATACTTCTATCTTCAAGTTTTTTCGTAATTGTAAAGCGAAATCTAATGTTTTCAACGATAAAGGCAGCAAGCCAATAAAGTACATTTAAAACCGGACAAAAATTCGTACTGTTGGTACTTTTTGTAAACAGGTTTCTTTTTAAATAATTTTGATTAAAATTAAGTCCTATGTTCTTAAAACAGGCTAAAAAGTACATTTAAAACCGGACAAAAATTCGTACTGTTGGTACTTTTTGTAAACACGTTTTTTTAAATAATTTTGATAAAAATTAAATCCAATGTTCTTAACGATATAAGATGCAAACCAATAAAGTACATTTAAAATAGGGCAAAAATTCGTACTGTTGGAACTTTTTGTAAACACGTATTTTTAAATAATTTTGCTTTAAATTAAATCTAATGTTTTCAACGATAAAGGCAGCAAGACAATAAAGTACATTTAAAACCGGACAAAAATTCGTACTGTTGGTACTTTGTGTAAACAGGTTTCTTTTTAAATAATTTTGATTAAAATTAAATCCTATGTTCTTATCGATAAAGGCAGCAGACAAATAAAGTACATTAATGGGGCAAAACAGGGTAAAAAATTCGTACTTTTGAGTACTTTTTGTAAACGCGAAAAATGAAAATTTGTGTACAACTTTTTGTTTTTGAGTTAGATTGACAGCGACTGTTTACATTTAATGAATTCGAAATAAAAGCAATAGTTTCTTTTTTGCCAATGGCACATGAAGAAGTGTAAGAAATTGCAGGTTTTCTACTTTGACTGCTGTTCTTAACGATAAAGCCAGCAAACAAATAAAGTACATTTATGGCACAAAACAAGGCAAAATTTTAGTACTCTTTATAAATATTTAAATTAAACAATACTCAATTTAAAAACTTAAAAAAATTAAAATCATCCTAAGTCGACTTAGTATGTTGTTAATTTAGGCTGTCGATATTATGCCTATATTTCGATTATAGCAAAAGCCGAGACTAGAACCAAATTTAACCTTTAAATAAAAATCATGTTAAAAGTGAATTTAGTCTACAATGAAAGCCAACAGTGATCTTTAACTAAGGCTATAAGTAGACCCCATTCCTTTAAATTGTGTCCCACAAATCCAACCGAAAACGACAAGAAAACACTACAAAGAAAAATCGAGAAATAAAGAAACTTGTTCATCTTCTTATCTTTACGGATGCAATTTAAAAGTTTTTCGGCAACTTATTTTCTTACTCTTCAAGTCCTCCTCTTTAAGGCAATTTACGCACAAAACTCCACCTAAAATGCACCCAACCAACGATGAAAAAAGAAAAAAATGGAAGGAAACATTAAAATAATAATTTAAAGAGGAAAATATCACAACACACATTTTAAAATACTTGAAAAAAAAACTATACAACTTGTAAGAAAACTGTGAAAAATAAGTAAAATATAGTTTTGAAATATTAAACGGAACTAGAAGCTCGAAAAAAAACATAAAAAAAAGGGAAAAACTGCAATGAACAACTTTTTTTTTGTAAATCTTTTGTTGTGAGAGAATAAACGGAAATATTATTTTGATAAAAAACATTCTTAAGTACATTACAATAATGTAAATTCATATAAATAGTTTATTTACTACAAATATTTTTATTTGCTTGAAATATTTTGATATTTTTTTATTTTTATTTACTTGTTAATGCACTTTATTGAAATTTAAATTATATTTTTTTTTCGATTAAATAATCTTTAAATAATTCAACAAAGATTTGTTTCAGGATTGCTGTTTTTGGTGTTTTCGACCAAATTTGGTCGGGTATTTTTGGTTTGGTTGGATGGTACGCTAAACCTAATTTGGTTAGTTTGAGAAAATTTACCATATTTATTTTAAGAAATTTGGTAGTCTAATCGCAAAGCAATGAAGAAATGTATTGTTTTAGTTGCACGTTACTTTGACGGCGTTCGTTATATTAAGATATTTGTTGACCCTTTTTCGGGCTTTCTAAGTCATAAACCGCTTAAAATTTTCTTCTTTGAAAAACGTTTTATCAACAAACAATATTCCTTTAAAATTTTGTTCGGAGTCGGCGCTAACGTCATGGCTGGCAGTGTTAGGTTCAACAAGAAAGGACGGCTCACTTGGGTCCTTATATCAGTCGTTTCGTATGAGCGGAGCCAGCCAGCATCCAAGACCCCACTGAAGTCTCGAATTATTTCGACTCGATGCAAAACAGAGAAATCGACCACAGTCTCACGTTAGACACATCATCCAAAAATGGCAATTCCAGTCCAGATGACACGTCAGACTCCCGGATGAGTGCTGTGTATTCTACGCTCAGAACCTAGCGATCTGGAGGGCAACAGAGGTGAAACTGGATCACATCGTAGTGGGATCTATGGGGACAATTTACGCTGATAGTCAGGCATTGAAAATTATACGGTGAGATCGTGCCTGGTCGCACGGTGTAGGAAAGCTCTGGAAGAGCTCATGGACACTGTAAGGTGTATGGTAATGAAATGGCGGACAAACTCACAAAGAGGATTCGAATCTTGACTTAAAGGAAAGGGACGGGAGTAAACCCCTCTTATGTCACTACTATTAAGTAATACGAATTAGATTCCGCGATACCGTTAACCGGCCATGGAAACATATAACGGATTGCAGGGTGTCTAGGGTATTATGGCCCGGATTGGACGCAGGGGCAACCAGGGTCCTATTAGGATTGGATAGGAGTGGTCTTAGGACTCATAGAGGGTACTTGACGGGTCATTGTTCTGTTAAGGCTTTTAGGTGTAAATGGGACAATACCATACCGGACTTCTGCAGGTTATGCGAGGATTCTGAGGAGCTAGAGATGATTTAGCATGTACTGTTCCACTGTCCTAGGATGCAGGTTCTCAGGCATCTCATGGCTAGGAAATATATATAATCCAGTCGATCTACTGGGGTTTGTCAGCGAAATAAGGACTTTGGTTTCTGATGAGGAGACTGTGCAAGGAGTTTTTGTTCTATCTTCTAACTATCTTAAATCAATCTGTCATCTCCTTTCTTCTCTACTTCTCTTTTTCTTCTTCCTCTTTATTGAAGGGATTCACAATGGACTGCATTGGTCTCCGAGTGAAGGTGTACCCGAGAGCGGACGATTGGCAGAGCAAGTGAAACACCGTCTTAGTCTGGTCCCTACCGATACCATTCAGCACGCAAGTTTTCCGTCAAAACAAGGCCATACAGTCCTGGCCACCGAGCAGTTTTTGTTATTCTGCTACCTCCCCTGAGCCGTTCTGTACGATCAATGAGAGTTATACAGCAAGGCCCTGAATTCTAAAATTTTACGAAAATGGGCGTTCGTGACTTTTTGGCCAGCATAATCGATCAAATTTGTCCACAGTCGGGAGAATTGTGTGCAAATTTCCGCAAACCGGGTCTGTAGGAAATCTAAAAAGACCAGTGCATGCTCGCCCAGTTCTTTCGTGCGGCTTATGGGATGGTGGCGTCATCGGGCCGCTCTTCTTCGAAAATGAGTTCGGCCAAGCAGTTACCGTGAATGGTGTTCGCTATCGCGAGATGATAACGAACTTGTTATGGGCAGAAATTGAGGATATGGACCCGAACGATATGTGGCTCCAACAGGATTTTGTCATTTACCACTCAGCCAACGAAACAATGGCTCTTGCGCGATCAATACAATGGCAGGGCTATCTCACGTCGTGGCGATGTTAATTGGCCGCCATGGTCATTATATATTATGTTACAAATTCTAGCAAATTCCCAAATTCTTATACCAAGAGCATAAATATAAATAGAGCCATTAAATTAACGAAAAATCGAGACTAGACAGTGTCACAATTGGAATTAAATCTTGACTTTTTTTTTTAAAGTCAACACGGAGGTGGTAAAAAAGTTATAAGAAACAAAATATAATAACAACAAAAACAAAAGCATAGTCTGAAGCAATGGTAGTGGGGTAACAATAACAACAACCTCTGCAACAATAATAACGGAATGTGAAAATCTTTATGGTATATGTATGTGTAGCTCAGTGTTTGTGCCTTAAAAACAAAAACTGGTGTTAACAACAACACTTTGGTGTTTTAACATTATTATTTGTTATTGTTTTTGTTAACATTAAAAAGAAAAACAACGGAATTCTTGTTAACATAAAAACATATAAAAAAAATAAAAACAACTATTGAGTGTAGAAATCAAAGGTATGAGAAGAGAGTGAATATAATTTCGAGAAGGTAAAATACAATATGGAGTATTCAAGAATCTTCTATGTATGTTATTTTCTATGCATATGTGTGTTTGTTTGTGTAGTGGGTTTCTTACCGAAATGTATTGTTTTTTCAATTTACATTTCTACGTGCGTACAAATTTACATTTGTTTGTCTGAATTTGTAGAAAATATAACAGAACAAGTGTACTGCATTGTTAAGTGTATGTTTACTTGTTTGTATGTAAAATATGCAATTGTACTAGTTTATAAATTGTGTCACATAGTTACGGAGTATATGGAAATAACAAACAAAAAAAAAAAAAAAAATGTTTTCTTTTCTAGCAAGGCAAGATGCAATAAAACCTTAACAATGCCTTTTTAATGGTATTGTTATAATATTTGTTATATAACAATACATTTTTTGTTGTATCTATAACAAAATGCACAGTGGTAAAAAAATAAATATCTAAAAAATAATGATCAAAATAAATTAAATTAAATCTTAATTTTTGATCAAAATAAAATGTTATAATAAATTTGAAAAATTTTGTGGGCCCAATTAGGAAAAAGATTAATAAAATTTAAATGTTCCTTAAAGGAATTTTTTTATTAGGGAATTTGTATATATTTCTTTAACAAATAGAAAAAGTAACTTTTAATTAAAATTTATCTTTAATACAATCTGTAAATTTTTTAAAATTTCTAAAATTCTGAAATTTTGTAAAATTAACGTAAAGGTTAAGCTTCTCCTAAAATTAAAATTTTTAGAGGTATACAGAATTGTGTCTCATCCAATTAAATTAAAAATAAACCTTTAATACCCTCTGCCACTAGTGGCGGAATTATCATTGGGTGTAGAACTTTTGTAATATTCATCTAAGACCCAATAAAGTATATAAATTCTAGTTCTTGAGTAATTCTAAGCAGATATCACCATGTCTGTAAGTCTGTCCGTCTTTAACAGCCACCCTCATTTTCGGATGGCAGCAGAAAAAACAGCAACGGGGTCAAATTATATAAAGGGTGGTCCAACCAAAACCTGCGATGTTAATTGTAAATAAAACAAAAAGTTTTTAGAGAATTATTTTAATATTTTTTATTATGAAATTATGTGTGAAACAAAATATTGGCCAAATGCTCGCCAGCTTCTGTGACATACCTCTCTCTATCCACTGGTCCATATTTTCAATGACCCTCGAGACATAATTGAGATTCAATGTCGTTAATGTGCCGAATTATCTCATACTTTAGTTATTGCATTGTTCTTGGCTTATTGACGTACACGTTTTCTTTTAAAAAGAAAGAAGTCTAACGATTTCAAATCACATCATCGTGACGACCAATTAACATCGACACGACATGGGACAACACGGCCATTGAATTTCTCGCGCAAAAGCGCCATTGTTTCGTTGGCTGTGTGGCAAGTGGCACCATTCTGCTGGAACCATTCATCGTCTAGGTCCCGTTCTGGCCACGAGAAGTCCGTTTTCATCTCGTGATAGCAACCACCATTTACGGTCCGAGGACGCCGCCAGCCCCTAGGGAAGGATGCACAAGTGTTTTCACATTTCCTACAGATCCGGTTTGCTGAAATTTGCGCACAGTTCTCCCAATTGTGGACACATTTGGCCGATTATGCTGACCAATGAATCACGAAGTAAGCGAAATTCATTTTTATTTGAACGCCCATTTTCGTAAAAGGCTTCAACAATCTTAACGCGCTGCTCAATTGTTTACCTCTCCATAGTTGAATTTGTCAAACACTGAAACAAAGAAATGTTTAATTAAGTTGGGCAAAAAGCTTGCTGTTAAGGTGTGGCACACAGTTAGCATCGTGCATTATGGTTGGACCACCCTTTATGCCAAATTTTCAACTATCGAAAAATATCAGCTTGTTAGTTTCTGAAAACGAAATCTGTGTAATGTTCACGATTTGTTTCTGATATCTTTTGTGATACGATAAGAAGATTGAACGAAGATGCCAAGCATTCACAAACAAAAGGCAAGCTAAGCGACTTCATCTGGACTTTAGTGTCTAACACAAATTCCTAATAACGCCATTTACTTAGATTTCACAGATCTAACAGATTTTTTTTTTGCTTAAAGTTACCAATGATTGGCCTTTCTTGACTATTTTTCTTAAGAAACTATTTACAGGGAATAAAAGTACTTTTTTTTCAACTGCTTTTAATGTTTCTCAAATGTTTGGCTGTTGATCGTCATTGGAGCTGTTGTTGTACCGCAAATTAGTGTTTTTGTTTTGGCTGTATTTATTTTAAGCCCTGTATATTGCAGCTATTTATGAAGCTTTATAGTTGTTTGCTTAATATCAATAAGTTTGTGTGAGAGTAAACAAATATGCCTGCGTAAGCCTGGTAGTTAAGGTAACGATTGTTGATTTGCCATTTCATTCCTTGTCTTTTATTTACAATATTGTTGAGAACATTTTGAGGTGCCAAAATGCAACCCTGGCGCACTCCACTTTTCACCATAAATGGATCAGAAGATTTCCCTATGATTTCCTTATTGAGCTTTTTTTTGGAGACTTTAATTTTATTAGGGCAATTTACATTTTAATTCATCATAATTTTTCCAGTTTTTGAATAAATCAAAAAGAGTTTCAAATATTTTTTTATATGCCCTAGCAGATGGTCTAAATAAATTTTCGGAAATTTTCAGACAGCATTTGTGTTATAATATTCTTTTAAATGGCTCGAAATGGCTGTTTTTAATTTTGAGCCATTGAAGCGTATGATTAATATTAATTAGCGTTTTCTTTGACACTTTCATTAACAACTTCGTTATTTTTGGGCCATTTTGGACAATTTAAACGCTCAATTAAACTTAATACTTAAGAATTTAACAAGTTATATATTTCATTTGCCGATCTGTTTGTTGTATTGAGAAATTTATGTTTAAAATCATTAAACATTTTTAAAATTTTAAAAAAGTTTTCCGAGTTTTTTTTTTTTTAGTATTCTTTGTAAAACAGTGTAAATAAGAAGTTTTCAGGGCAGAATCATTTGTAAAGCAGTATAAATTTCCATTTTGCATTGTGCAGCTGTTCTCGGTTGCAATTAAATAACAAAACTATTGTATCAATAAAATGCTTTTCTTATTTCTTATTGTTTGTTGGTAATAAATACTTTTATCTATTATTTGTGTGAAAATATCTTCTTTTGAAAATTTATTTTGTTTTGTATTTTTACTAAACATTTTGCACTGGTACATTTTCTTTTTCAAGTAGAACTAACTTTTTTTCTATTTAAAAATAAAAAAGAATGTCATTTACAATTTACATTCTAGTTATTGTTTGTAATGTGTGTGTGTGTGGGTTCTGTTTCTCTATCCTAAACATTATTCTATTCATTTTGTTATTCATTTTTTCAGTTTCTATTCAAATGCAACAGCTTGTAACCACTGATGTGAGCACTGACTGGTACATAAATTAAAAAATAAAAGAAAAAAAAATAAATTTTTACAACAAAGACCGTTTTTGAACTACTCATCTTTTCATCTTTCTATTTTTCTATCAGTCATTCACTGTATAGTTCTAGATTTTTGCTCATGTTTTGTCTCTTGTCTTTCCTGTTGTTTTTTTTTCAGAGTGACACAAGGACGTAATTTTTCTGCTCTTTTTCAATACATTTTTTTTTTTATAGATTTTTTTGTTTAAGAGTGAGTGAGTGAGTGTATGTGTCAGGCTGTCTTTTCATCTATTTGTGTTGGTATTGCAGCCAACTGGTATTTTTTATAGTAGTTATGCTGCTGCTAGAGTCTGTCTACTTGTCAGTCTAGTGTTTTTAAGCCTCTGCTTGTTCCATTGCAACTCAAATACAAATTGGTAACATTAATGTAGGCAAAACTGTTTTGGTTTTGTTGTACAATATAATATATATTTGAGATTTGAAAAGCGGAGTAATAAAATAATGAATTTTTTAAAAAAAAGATTAATAAAATTTTTCATCAAATTTAATTTTCATTAATTTATTTTTACTGAAGGAAGGAATTTTTACAACTTGGAATTTTTATTGATAATTTTCTTGGCTGAGCTGCGGCTCGAACCTGGGTTGAATTTACCTGTTTCAAGAACCACACATTCTTTCATCAGAAATCTTTGAGTTCTAGCCTCTGCACAAATGCGGTGCCTGCCAGCCAACAGTCAAACATTAATCTTTAACCAGTGGTATTGGTGGTTCGAAATTTGCTGTTATTATCATTTTCAGTGGTGCAGAGGTTAGAAATCAAAGAATTCTGATGAGAGAATGTGGTGCTTCTTGAAACATGTTAATTCAACTCAGGTTCGAGCCCCAGCTCAGCCAAGAAAATTATCAATAAATTTTAATAAAAATTCAAAGTTGCAAAAATTCCTTCCTTCTGTAAAAATAATTTAATGAAAATTAAAAATATCAAAATTAAAATTACCAGTTCAACTAAAATCCCAATTGTTCTTAAAATTTTTTTTCTTAAATTTAAGTTAGACTTGTAACTCTTTTATTACAAATTTTGCCTTTGTTCTAGTCGTATATTAAAGCTTACACTGTGTTAAATAAAAAAGTTTTACATATTTTTAAATCACTTGAAAACTTAAAAAGTTATTAAGCAACATGTGACAAACGTTATGAATTAATATTCATCATACGCTACATACACCTAAAATTGCAAAACTCGATTTTGAAAGTGTTTTAAGGGCTTTTTTACTTTTAAAAAATATCGTTTATTTTATAGTTAAAAATTTAAAAAGATTTTTTTAACAAAATTTTAAATGAAAAGAAATTTTGTTTTTAAATAGTTAAGTAAAGAAGAGATTCAACACAGCCGATTATAGCACTTTTTTAAATGTTTTTTTTTTGTTTTGAAGAAATCATTCCTTTAGTTATCTGTTTTGCTTGTTTCTGACAACTATTTATCTAACAGTAGTTACTTAAGTTTCAGATCATTGAAAGTTCAAGCATTCAAGTATACGACCGTTATATTTCATCATAAGTTGATACTTATTTATACAGTTACACACAAACACATACATACATATAAGCACGCACACACAAAACGAACGAATACAGAAATACACATTTAAATATTAACATTTTGTAAAGTTTTTAAGGGCATTTCTTTCTTTGTCTATGTGTGTGTTTGGGTTTAAAAGAGGGCTGGTACAAAATTTAAAATATTAAAAGATTTTTAAAGCAACATTGCCCAGTTGAGAAATTTAGGGGGGAAAAGGATATCCATACATAAATTGGTTGTTCCAAGACTAATTTTGTTCAAATTTTTCGTGTTTATAGAAAAGTTATCAAACTGAATAAAGGTTTTAAAGAAACGGGTGCCCAATATAACACTTTTTTCATTCGATTCTATTTAAAAGATCACAGTGCTTTGGTGTTAAAATAAAAATATTTGAAAGTTTTAAAATTTAATTTGGGCATTGCTTGTGAATAAATTTTTTTTATATATTTTGAAATCAGCGATTTTAATTTTCGGCGATTTTTTTTGACGATTTTTTAAGCAAACTTTCTTAATTTATGCAATTATTTTGAGAAATAATTTTGTTTTTTAAACTAGCCCATTTTGGTAATTGTTCGATTTTTCCATATTTTCTATTAAATTAATAAAAAAACTAGCTGTCTCTCTTCACGTAGGCGATTAAGCTTGTAATTTTATTTTCGTTAATTTATCATTTGTAAATATGTACTCTTGCATTTAATTAAGGAAATTTATTTTTTTTAATTGTATATTTTGAAAAAAGCAAAATTTTGTGTTTCATAAAATAAATGATTTTGTAAAGCTTTGTTTTTTTTAATTTTACTAAAATTAGACGATTATTTGGTAAATTAAATGATTTTGGCGATATTTGCATTTTTGTAATTTAATTTAAAAAAATCTGCTGTATTTTCGTTAGTCAATTTAGCTTAGAAACTAAGAAAAAAAAAACTTATGGATCGGTTACAGATGACAACTAACCTGAAGTTGAGTTGCCAACAGCGATGTCAGGCAACGCCACCCATGTTAAAATATAAAATAAATTTTTATTTATATATTTTAACATGAGCGGTGTTGCCTGTTTTAGCTGCTGGCAACTCTACTTTAGTTGTGTAGCTATCCGTAATCTACCCATTTATATGTAGGCGTTTTTTTTTTGTTATTTCGTTTTTACAGTTTATAGCGATTTTTTTTTTTTGATTTTTTTGTTAACACATTTGCACATTCTTTTAAAAATTTTAGCGTTAAGTAAAATATTTTCATGGTCAGCGTTTATTTTATAATATACATATTTACGTTTATTAGACTTGAAGCGATTTTATTTAATTTGCGATTTTTTATTAAATTTAGTGATTTTTTCAATTTAAGATTTTTTCTTAAGTTTGCGGGGTGTTTGGTAATTTTAAGGAGTTTAGCGTTTTTTAAGAACGGTTAATTTTTTTAAGGGATTTCCTTAAACGGTTTCGAAACTTCCACTTCTGTTTTAAAAACTTTGTTGTTTGTCGTTTTTTTTTTATATAATTTTTTTATTCGAATTTGTTGATTTTTTTGTCGTGAAAATAGTCAAATTTATTTTATTTATATTTGCGTTTATTTTGATTCAATCGAATTTAGAGCTTATAGAAAATTTTTTTGGCGTTTTTTTTGGCGTTTCAAACTTCAACTACCTTTTTGTAAAATATTATTATATTTTGAGTAGTTTACGAAATTTTAAATTTTTGTTTGTTTTCATTTTAGTGCCTTTTTTATAACTAGCGATTTTTTTCAAAATTTTGCAGTCGTTAAGCGAGTTTTGCACCTTTTTTATAAAAATTAAAACAAGTTTAGCTTAAAATGGTCATTTGTTTATTAAACGGGTATTTTCTTTTTTTAGCTGAAATAAATTTTTTGCTACTTTGAAACCAGCCTAATGTTGTAAACTTCTGGAGACATTTTTTGTTGGGCAAAAAAAAAACTGGTTTAAAATTATAAATCCAACAAGTAAAAAAACAATTTTTGAAAATTTGCAAAACTGATATCAGATCTAAGAAACAAACTTAAGTTCTAAGTACGTTTTTTATATAAAAATTGAATTTAGAGCCACAAGAATTCCATTAAAATAAGAATAAGTCTTTTGTTTATTACGTTCAATTTAAAGTGTCTAGATTAATAAATATTAAAAATTTTTAAAAACACTTAAATAACTTTCCAGTTATAAGGAAAGTTTTCAGAAAAGTCGTTAATTAATATTAATCATACGTTCAAGGTAACAAAAAAGGGACATTTTCTATTTTAAAACAGATTTAAAGTTATTTGTCAGACTTATTTTTTTAGAAATGTGTTAGTAAATTTAAAAATTAAAAAAAACGTAATTTCAATTTTTGGGAATACAAAATTTAAATTCCAAAAGATTTTGTTATTCGTGCTAAATTCCCAGTTTTTATTATTGATAAAAACACTTGAAATTTATTGTTGATGGGATAAGCTATAAGACGAGATGAACGCACTGTTTATTGTTGATGTTGTTTTGTTTAAACTTTGCTATTATTACAAGTAGAACTGTTGCTATAAGTCTTATACGTTTAACATTTTTATTTGGTTTAATATCTTTAGTTTTTCTAAAATCTTTATGGATGAAGTTTCCTGATGATCTGGCCTAAGCAACCAGTGAAATGCGCATAGGAATAGCTTATCCCATCAACAATAAATTTCAAGTGTTTTTATCAATAATAAAAACTGGGAATTTAGCACGAATAACAAAATCTTTTGAAATTAAAAAAAACCGTTTTATTCCATAAAAAACTTACAGCTTTTAGTTTATCCAATAGTCAATTTTTATACCTGCAAGAAAAAAGAAAATATTTCCATTAGTTTTATGTTTTTTTTCATATTCTAATTTATCAAAGTGTTTTTGTGAAAAAAAATTTAACAATTCTTTTTTAAAACCAAATAATATAAAAACCATTTGCAAAAGTGAAATCAATCAGTAATTGAAAAATGTTTTTATTGCATTGTTAACGAAAAGTTTTTAAAAACTTTGGCAAAAGCCGAAAAAACCTTGGAAAAAGGTTATACAAAGAGATTTTTTAAAAAGTTTGTTAGAACTTTTATTTAAAAACGAAAAATAGGTAAATTAAATGCAAAATGCGCTTGAACACAAAATGAACTTAGTTTGCAATAAAAATAAATAAAAAAATAGGGCATGAGCTACAAGTGTTCGGAGCATAAAATAAGCGCATATACAACTGTTTGTTTGCTAAGAGATTAAATTAAGTGCACAATTTAAATTTGGTTTGTGTTTTAAAATTTTCGGTTTTTAGAATTTTTAAAAATTAGCGATTTTTCATTTTAGCGATTTTTTTAAATTGGTGCTTTTTTCCTTTTTGCATTGATTAGCATTTATTTTTAATAAATTAAATTTTTCAATAAATATTACGGTTTTATTCTATAAAATTTTTCATATTTGCGACTTTTTTTTTGCTTTGCGAAGTGACTTGAATTAAGTTATTAATTTAAATTATTATTTTGTTATTTAATCCAATTTGTTCAGAGTAAACTTCCTTAACCACTTTAGACAGACACGGTTTCCAGGTCCAGGCAGCGTTCTTTAAGCAATCACAAAGATCTTTTAAGAAGCTATCCCCCTTATAAAGGCACATTTTAAAGGTCTTCAAACGTATTTCAAACAAAAAACTTAATTTGGAGATTTTTTAAATGTTATCTGATTACATACTGTGATTTTTAATTTTGGTTAATTAATTTGCATGTATTTTTTTTGATAGAATTTTTAAGTTTGGCTATTTTTATAAATAAGCGTTTTTTTTAATATTACATACATATTCCAATTCTTCCAATTTAGCGTTTTTTCTCATTTGCAACTTTTTAAAATCTTTTGGCAGTTTCGTAATATTTTCCTTATTTTGGCGTTTTAATTAAAATCAGAAATAATAGACGAAAAAAAATATTTTTTTAAAAAGTTTTCATACCTAACTTTTGTCTTTTTTAATGGTAACAAGTTTTGTTTTACTAATTTTTTGTTTAAAAAAAACATTTTATCGTTTTTTTTCTTAAGCACGTTGTTTGTTGAAATACATTTATATGGCCGCTACCTATATAATTTTTGAAAATAACACAATTTTTGGCTTTAAAAAAAATAGTTTTATGAAAAATTTTGGAAGCGAAAAATTGTTGTCGCCGACCACACATTTTTTTTTAAGATTAACATAATTTCTTTTGTTGAAAATTAAATTTTGTCACATTACACAACATTTTTGTGAGCGACAAGTTCTTGTCGCTTACATTCATTTTTTTTGATAACAACAAATTTTTGTCTAATAAATTTCTTTTCCAAAAATTTTTTGGCAAAGACTTTTTATCGGCGAAAAATGCTGTATCGCTAATCAAAAAGTTTGTTTTAGAAGTGTTTACAGTGTTTTTTTTTTGTTAGCGAAATATTTTTATCGCCGTGTAAAAATAATTTTTTTAATAATTTTTTGTTAAAAAAACATTTTTATCGTCTATTAAAAAACATTTTTTAAGCGACAAATTTTTGTCGCTCACTATAAAATTATTAATTTAAAGTAATTTTAGATTAATTGAAGCAGAAATAATAGAGAAATAAAAATATCGATTTGTCAAATCAAAATTTTGTCTCATTTTTTTATAGTTAAAATTTTTTTTTACTTATTTTTTTGTTAAAAAAACGCTTTTTATCGTCTATTTAAATATTTTCTTAGGCGACAAAGTTTCGTCGCTCATTATAAAATTTACGAAAGTAACACAATTTCTGTCTTTAACAATTAAAAACTGTTTTCTGAAAAATATTATAAGCGACAAATTTTTGTCGCTGAATAAAACTAATTTTTTTTAAGCATTTTTTTTATTAAAAAACATATTTATTGTCCACTAAAAAATTTTGTTAAGCGACACTATAAAATTTTTGAAAGTAACACAATTTTAGTTTTATTGAAAGCAGAAATAATAGAGGAATAAAAAATGTTAATTTTTAAAATTGTCAAATCGAAATTTTGTCTTTTTTTGCGAGTCTAAAGGTATTTTTTACACATTTTTTGTTAAAAAAATTTTTTTTATCGTCTATTTAAATATTTTCTTAAGCGACAAATTTTCGTCGCTCACTATAAAATTAACGAAAGTTACACAATTTTTGTCTTTAACAATTATACTGTTTTCTGAAAAATATTATAAAAACACGCGTGTAAAGAGTAGTCCACAAGGGACGAGGACTAGTCCAAAAGTAACCCAAACGTATGGAAAAAACATGGTCTATTTAACATTACGATGTCCTAGGGCAGGACCATATAACCCATCTTTGGACTACAACGGAGTAGTTTTAAAACTACTCCATTGTATACACAAGAGGGTTAGGTTTCACTTCGTTTAAAGACGAAAACATGTCGTTAAAAAACGAAGACATGTCGTCTCACTACAAACTCTTTTTAACAATGACATGGTCCATGCTTGCATTACATCGGACCAGTCCATGGAGTAGTCCATTTTATCAAAATGAATCAGGTGGTCCAATATTATTTGTAGGGAAGCGACAAATTTTTGTCGCCGAATAAAAATTTTTTTTAAGCATATTTTGTTAAAAAAAACATATTTATTGTTCACTAAAAATTTTTTTATAACGACACTTTTTTGTCAAAAATTTTTCTTTTTTTGAAAGGCTAAAGGGTTTTTACACATTTTTGGTAAAAAAAATTTAACCGTCTATTTATAAAATTTACAAAAGTTACAATTTTTGTCTTTAACAATTAAACTGTTTTCTGAACAATTTTGTAAGCGACAAATTGTTGTCGCCAAACAAAAAAATTTTTTCACACTTTTTTAAATTTTTTTTTTTATCGTTTTTATATCGGATGCTGCATGACCTTTCCATGATTTTATCCTCTTTTCCAGAGTATGGGGTGGTCAGGTGACTTCTTGGATTAATTTTTTGAGGGGATTGAAGCCACTTAATTCTTAAAACTCGAAAACCATGCTGAAAATCGTTCGTCCTTTGCCAGGGGTCGAAACTCGGGTGCTTGGTTTTGTAGCCAAGCACTTCAACCACTGAACAACGCCATCAGACTTAATAAAAAAGGTTTTCTGAAATATTTCTTAAGCGACAAAATTCTGTCGCTGACCAAAATTTTTTTGTTTTTAAGATTTACATAAATTCTTTTGTTGAAAATTAAATTTTGTCACATTACACAAAATTTTTGTGAGCGACAAGTTCTTGTCGCCCACATTAAATTCTTTCAAAATAACAAATTTTTTCCTCATAAAATTTTATTTCAAAAAATTTTGTTAGCACATTTTTAATTAAATTTTTTTATGTTCTAAAAGATTGCTTTTGAAATATTTAGTCTTTTTTTTAAGTTTTGTTAGCGAAAAATTTTTATTGCCGCACGTAAAAAACTCTAGGCAAAAATATATATAAATTTTTTTCTTTTTGTAACCCTGCAGAAGATGTTTTTTCTTTTTTGTAAAATTTTTATTAGTTAACATTTCCTTTAATATTGATAAGGGTTACGATTAGGCCACAAGCGACCCCACAAAATGTTTCACAGTTGATTATGGAGCAGAACAAAACATGGACGATCATAAACAGTCACACGTACAATCAACTGGGACCCATATTAAAGTTCATGTGCTACAAACGACTTTTTATTCTCTCACACACACACACATATGCAACTAATGAACCAGAAATACCAGGTAGAGACATTTTGGTTCATGCACAAACAACTCACAAGCACACAATCATAGACGTAACCAGGATTAGAGAGAGAAATTGCACAAGATTTATTGAATATATTGACTGTGACTCTTGCAAGTAGAAAAACGTAAAACTGTTGTAACTACTGAAATGGCAGGATGAAAATATTTTGGCTTTGTTTGAATTCCGTGAGGTTTTTAAAAGAACTTTTGGGATTGTTTTCCTTTTTAAGAGGATTTTTTTTGGATTGAGTAAACAACTGATTGCCAAAAAAACTTAATAGAGAAAATTAAAAAAAGATGTCTATAATGTTCTTTTGTTATCATTTTTTTTTTTTGGTCAATATCACCAAATCTTTTTCATCCAATCTACTTAATTTTAAATTTAAAATTACACATACCCGCTCCTTAAACCTTAACGTTAAATGAGTTTTTACTTTAATCCTCTCTACTTCTTTTGTTTTAAAAGCTCTTATATTTACAATTTCTTTAACGCTACAATGAAATAAAATGGCTGAGAAAGGGGCAAAGGAGAAAGCCCTTTTCTATATCATGTTTTATAGTAAAGACAGCCAATTGGCAAATTGCCACATGTTTAATGCAGCAGTAGCAAGCAACAGAAGCAGTGGCTTTAGTTGATGTTAATTGCTTGGCCATTTTTTTTGTAAAGCAGTCAACATGTGGCATATAATACATTTAAGCGAATATTATTCATTTTTTATTTGTTGTTGCTGCTGCTTTTTGCAAATCCTTGCACTCTTTCTCTCGCTCGTTCCCGCAGCCATTGCAGTTTCTCTTGTCCTGTGGGCTCTTTAGGAAAATTGTATTTTTAGTAGGGAAGTTCGATTAATCGATTATTTTAAAATTGTAATCAATCAAAATAATCATTAATAAATTATTTGATTAATCAAAATAACTTTTATTTTGGTTACTCAGAAATGCTTATTAGCCGATTCATTGCTTAATCAATATTCTGATTAACTTAAAATTTTGATTAACCAATTAATCGCGCATCCCTAATTTTAAGTATAATAAAATAAATGGAATAAATTGACGTAAAAACCGAAAAAAGAAATTAAAATAAATTTTAAAACGTGAACAAGTGACATTCCCATTAATAAAATGGTATTGATGCAAAGTTGTGGTTGTTGCAATTTGTCACTGATGCAGACGTTAAATATGGTACGCAATTGTAATTTGTCATACATTTGGAAGTTGGAAAATTTGCCTTGACCTGATGGTGGATAATATGGAAATTTATGTAAAAGTGTGCACGCACAAAACTTTAAATGAAAAATAATTTTTCGCCAATGACAAAAATTAGCTACTAAAGAAAATTTTTTAGTTCGACGAAATAAAAAACATTTTTTTTAATCGGCGTTATAGTTTTCGTTCGATCGGCGTCATAAATTTTTCTTTTAAGAAATTTTTAAAAAAATGATTCTGTATAAATTTCTTTTTTTAACAGCAAATTGCAACCAGTATCAAATAATCCTACTTATAAAGGTGGGACAAGCAAGTTTTAAATTGGTGCAGTAAAGTGTTGGTAAAGCTAAATAACAGTTGTGTGATTTTTTTTTTTAATTATTTCAATTCTTTGGTTGATTTTGGGACACCCGTTATAATAATTGTAAAAGTTTGTATGTTTTGATATTTTTTAGTTTGTGGCTCAATCACGCAAAAACCGCTTAAAGGATTTGAATGAAATTTGGTAGATGCATAAAATAGGGCCGAGAGTCAAATAAAGGGTACTTTTTTTTGAGGGAAATCGGGGAAAAGTTTGTACTTTTTCTTTTTTTTTTTGCTTAATTTGGCAAGCAGATTGCATTTGGTCAGGGTTAAATATAGGCTACCTTTTAAGGGATAAAATTGGTACTTTTAAAAGGGTAAAAACGGGAGATAATTGTCACTTCTTCTCTTTTCGATTAATTTGATATACATACAGATTGAAGCCTATATTAACAGAAAAGCAAGTTATCCTGGTTCTCCTTTTACTTTTGGTACTTCTTCTCTTTCGAGTTAGCATATGGCCCTGATTAAAATCTAAGGCAATTTTTATGATGAAAGAACGGAAAAATTGGTACTTTTGGTCCTTTTTTCATGTTGGTAAAATTTGTATAAAGATTGCACACATGGTCGAGATAAAAATATAGTTTTCTTTTTAAGGGCTAAAATTGGTACTTTTAAAAGGGTTAAAAAAGGAATAAAATTAGTACCTTTTCCCTATTCGATAAATTTAGTATACATACAGATTAAAGTCTACATTAATATACAGAATAAACCTTTTTATTAAAAGTATAAAAAATTGGTACTTTTTAGGGGTGAAAACGGAATGACATGGGTTCTTTTTCTCTTTTTGATTATTTTTGTTAAACATTCAAATTAAAGCCTTCATTTATCTACTGAATAAACACTTTTCTACAAATCTTGCTAACATTTTCACGTAATCGAAGTAACGGGTAAAAGCAAGTTTTTTATATGTAGAAAGTTTCTCTATGAAAATTTATTAAATCGGCGAGAACACGTCCACCACCACGGTGTATGTAGGGAAATATTTTAGGATATTCCTTGCTCTGGGGAAATCAGGTGCAGCCAATAGCTGCAATCGGCAGAACTCTTGAGATTGCGATAGACCAGAGATCTTATCTGGTAGCACGTGAGTCATAAGCCCTTGGTGACGCGGCACTTGACTGACTAAAGACCAAGGTCCCTTAGGGGATCATATGGTGGTTCCGGTTGGTAGCCAAAGTTGCGGCAAGGGCGAGCTGAAAACGTCTACTTAGAGGGCCGATATTTCACCACTTATGGAGAAGTTTGGACTGCGGGCGGATGCTGTTGCTATATAACAGATTCTACTCCAAATGTTCTCCAGCTCCTAAACAAGGTCTGAGTGTATAATTCTGGCTGATGCTGCACTCTTAATTGCGACCTGTGTTGGTTGGCTGTTCTAACACATAGGGCCGATTTATGAACGCATTGTTTGCCACCCTGTTGTTAGGTTTGGTTAGGTGGCCGGTCATAAAGACCCCGCATAGACCATGTTGGTCCCTAGCATTACCATGATGTACGATACGATAACCTTCATTTGAAAAGCTTATTTCGATGGGATGATATCCGGAGTACTCTACACCCTCTTGGCGAATGATAAATTCGCCAGGATGCCAGTGGTTAGCACCGCCATGAAATTAGGCCTACGCGGCAGATGTCCATGTTAATCGGTTCTGCTCATCGACGCGGCTTTAACATATTTTTTATAATTTTTTTAAGTGGCGACCAAAAATATTCTCTACGGACACTATTGTTAAAAATTTTCATCTAAATACAATTTTTACTGCCGCCGTGAACAAAATTTTTGGTTTCAGCCGTTTACAAAATTATTATACCCACTTCAAAATAGGGGAGAGGATATTATGCGTTTGTGCTGGTATTTGTAAGACCTTAAAATATTGGTCCTTGACGTACCTTTAAGTATCTAAATTGACTTAGAATTACTTTCTGAGTCGATTTAACGATGTCCGTCCGTCCGGCAGACTGTGTTTTTTTAAACCTTGAGCGCAATAACAGGTCGCAATTTTTTTTTACGATAATAAAACAAAATTTGGTACATAGGTTCTAATTGGCACAAGGACCAAGCCTGTTGAAGATGTAGCTGATCATAAGCCGTGTTAGATTGTTGGTATTTAGATTAAATTTGGTCCAAAGTTATTTGATTGCAATCTAAATCATCCTACCAAATTTTATTGAAATCGGTCCTTATTTGACCAATGCTTCTATACAAATAATACTGTCGATAATAGTTTTTCATGCCATAACTTCCTTATAAATGTTGCAATTGAATCACAAATTGGCGACAGTAACTTTTACGATAGCCACTATGTCATGACAACATGTTGTCCTGTTAGGTCTAAAATTAAACATAGTAAATTAATCTCATATAGATAAAGATGTCAGAACAATACTTGACAACTGTTACAAGACTCTTAACTTCATAACATAATTTTATTCTCGAAAATTTGTTTTCTCAAATACTATGGTGTAGGGTATCTTATGGTCGGGCTTGATCGACAATACTTTCTTACTTGTCTTGTTTGTTTTTGGCTTTTTTTTTATTACTTTGTTGACATTTTTGATAACTTTCCAAGTGCTGATTCACACGCTTCAGGTTCTAATATTCAATTAGACGTGCCATACAATAATGCCATAGCTTGTATTGGTTATGGACAAAACCAAATTTCAATTGGTTTCTATGGTTATGGTCATATTCAAATACAGTTTTGCCCATATGGTTGCTCCGAACAGCTGTTTTGTATGGTTATGTTCTGTCAAAGTTAAGCTTTAAGTTCAAATAAGACGTAACATAAACAAAATGTCAGAGCCGAAACGAAAGCCGTAGAAACCAAAATTCAATTGCGTTATGGGAAGTCACCTATATTCAAAGACGGTGTTGCCCAAAATATTGACCAACACAGCTGTCCATTTGTATAGTTATGTCCAGTCTAAGTGCTCAAACAGAACTGCGTCGAGACCGCATTTTCCATACAATTTGACATACAAATTTGTCGTAGAAAGCAGTCATAAAAAAAAATTAATTTTTAATAATATTTCTCTATGGCGTTCTAAATTCCCAGTATTTTATTTTTGATAAATACACAGAACAATCGATTTCTGATTAAGGGAAAGCTTGCCAACAATAAATTTCAGTGTAGTTATCAAAAATAAAAAATTTGGGAATTTAGGGCGTCATAGAGAAATATTATTAATAATAATCCCGAAAATAACTTTGATAAAATCTATTTTATTTTGAGAAAGTTTTTCTAATGCGCTCACGCCTATCGCAAACAACTACTCCCATGAAAATATTCCCATATTTTTTTATTTTGTATTGTGAATGATTCCCATAACAAATTTTTTGGGAATGAATTCCCAAACTTAAAAAATTTTACATCGCCAATGTTAACTCCCGCGAGTATTTTTACTAAATAAATTTCCAACAAGTGTTTATGTGAACGAGAAGGGAACATGTAAATTTGAATTTTTATTCTAAGTTTGGACTAAATTAAATTGCTTTTTTCTTTTATTGAAGGAGTGTTAATAAAGAAAATGAAGATTAGCACTATTCATTATTTATTTTATTATATTTTTATTTGTATTTTATTTTGTATATTTTTCTTTCACAATACAAGCACTGACAAGTTATTCACAATAGAAACTTTTTTTAATAAAGCACTGACAAATAATTGCCAATAGAAATGTTTACTCCCAAAATATTTGCGATACCGATTTGTTGGGCTTGCTCCCATATATCATATTCCCAAAACATTTGCGATAGGGGTGATTGTCTCAACAATGCACCCATACTTCCATTAAATTTTTTACATTTTGTAAACAGAAATACAGAAAAACAAAAAAAAATAAAAAATCAAAACAATAAAATAAGAGTGAATTTGAAGTTACTGACGACGTTTTCATTATGGGCATTAGGACTTTTGCCTGAAGTTGAAGACCCAATTCACACTAAATTAAGCATTATTCGCCAAATCTTAAGTTTTAGGAGAGAGAAAGAGAGAGGAATAGAAATTGCGTTTTATCATTAAATCTCAAATCTCGACAACTCAAACCGGAAGCGTGTTAACCAGCACAGAATACACAGAACTGTAAAAATTGACGTGTGAAAAAGGCCCAAATCAGTTGCGAGGGCAGCTTTCGAAGAAAGAGAAAGAAAATGTTTTTTGGTAGTAAAGTGGCAATGTGTAAAAACAGGCCGCTACTATCAACACGAATTGCGTAATCAAAACAAAAAATGCAAAAGGGCAGCTTTCTTAGAAAGAGACAAAAAAAAAAGGCAAAATCTTCCATCTCGTGTCAGTTCTGTATATTCTGTGTTAACCAGCACTAACTCTTCTTATTCAATCTCTGATTAAAAAAATCTCTATCTTAATTTTCTCTCTCTGTCTCACTCTTTCTTTTAATGCTCCTGCCAGACTTTATATAACCGTTCACCAGGCGCGGATTCAGGGGGGGGGAAATAAGGAAATTTCCCCCCCCTAAATTATAAAAATATACAATACAAGAATTCCCAATAATAATATTTTTTTATATGCACAAAATTTTAGGAAATCCCAGCAAGGTTTTTTTTGTTTTTTTTTATTGAATCTAACGAAATTTACAATAAGTATCCAAAACTTAATTCTAATAGGATTCTAATACTTATTATTCTACATTCAATCCCAGCAGGTGGCATCTATTTATATCCAAAGAATAAATTTTGACTTGAAAATGCGGTTGAATTATTAATAAGCCTTTATTATATGAATCAAAATTCTATTCGATAATTTTTGACGAAAACACAGATTTTTCGAGGTTAACCCAGATTTCCTTATCTTAAAGATATTTCAACATACAAGAAAAAAATATTAAAAAAATTATAAAACAAGTTTTATTAAATATAATAATCCCAAGCGAAACGCAGTTTTAGCAAAGTATTTGGGAGCCAAACTCTCTACATGAAAAAGTTAAAGTTATCTGCGTTCAAATCAAGGTTCAAATCACATTCAAAATGTTGAAGATTACTACCCAGTTGTAGGTTACATTCCTCTTTTTGCATTTATTTCAGAAAATCTCAAAACACGTTTCCCAATATATATCCTAAATGTATTGAACATACCTAAACTTCTACCTCAAAGTGTAATCAAGTCAGATACAAAACTTTTAAAATCACAACTATCTGATGAGCTGAATATGTTTGATAAAAGAGATAGATAAACACCTACTAAAATTGAGTCTGAACTGTTGCATTTGCAACAAACATGGAAAATATCTGAAAATCTACCAGATAACGTTGTAGATGCTTTAATAAACTGTGATGAAGATGTCTACTGAAATCTAAGAAAAATATTTCAAATTTTCGTTTTAATGCTCGTCAGTAGGGCAAGTTTAAAATGGCACGAAAAATGGCTAAAAACGCTGGCAAATGGCACGAAAAATTGCAAAAATAAACATGTTATTTAAGAAACATTTATTTTATTACAATAGTATGTTTCTTTAAATTGTCAAAAAAAAAAAATTCTTGTGGCAAGACGCAAGAATTTGGAAGTTGTTTTTAATACACTTTAATCTAATTTTTGTTATAAAATTCTGTTTAATAAAGAAATATTTTTATAATATCAGGGAAATCTGATTAAATAACGACGTTTAAAATTCTTGCGTTTTGAGTCTTTGATTTCTAGAATACCCCTGATTATTTCCTGTTATCACATAAAACAGTTCTATAAATGAAAAACACTCTTTCAACGTCGCGAGATGTAACTGGAGCATATTTGAACACTAAAAGTTCAGATGGAGAAAGGTTGTCAATAAATTCATCCGTCTCACTTTCATTAAATCAAAATTGGGAGAAAATTGATTAAAACACTTTATTTAAAATTAAAATGCCAAGCCATATAGATTTTTCAGGAGTATTGAATAATTTACCGACAACTTTTCAACAAAATCTTTTTTACTGACATCTTGTATTATTTTCCTTAGCACTGCCAAAGCTTTCATTCATAGAAATCGCTTTCGTTTGTAACTTCAAGAGGCTTGAGCAGATGCATTGAAAGTACTTTTTACGTCCGATTTTTGCATTATTCAGCTAGCATTTTTAATAGATTCTGCCTCATATTCGCTAAGCTTATTTAAAAATTTTTTTCTAGGTTGCAAAAAACTATTCTTTGGCAAGCTGGACCAAAAATTTCTATTTAAAAATATATGTGAAGAAATGGCAAAAATGGGATATGCAATAAAAAACTTGCCCTACTCTTCAGTAATACTGCGAGAGAGAGGTCATTTCTTACCCGTCGTCTAATAAAAACATGGCTCAGATCAACAATGACAGAAGAAAGACTGTACTATCTAAATTCGCCTCACGAGGAATTCATAAATTGCTTATTTAAAAAAATCAATTTATAATGAACTGATCTTATATTTCATTTAACCATATTGTTGAGTTTTTTTTAAAAACAAATTTTTACTTTTTTGTATCAAAAAAAAATTTCCCCCCCCTAAGGCTCGAGCTGGATCCGCGCCTGCCGTTCACTAATATTGAGTTTTATTTGTTTTATATTTTTCATTCACTTTTATTATTATTTGTATTTGTTTGTTGTTGTTGTTGATTCATATTGTTTTTGTTATTATTCAGTTGTTGTATAAAACATGATGTTTATTTGCACATCATCCTTGAATGAAGTATTCCATCTTGGCATAGTTTCGTTTCATTTTAGTTTGCTTCTTCTTTTGTTTTTGGGAGAGTTTATATATGTGAGTGTTTGTGTGTGTGTGTGTGTATGTTTTGGTCTGCAATTGAGTTCTTCTAAGTATTAATTTGAATGCCGGTGTGTATGTGTATGTGTGTGTGTTTTTGTTTATATGTTTTGTACTTTTTTGATATTTTATGTTCACTTCTCTTAACATTTGCAAACTAAACTATTATTTAAAAAGGGATTTAACAAAAACACTTTCTTCTTCTGCTTCTTCAACGTCTTCAATATCATTGTGATGTTTTCTTGAACATTTTACTCAACAGCCATCAGCAAGTGTTGAATACTGTTGTATAGAGTTTATTAATATGTAACTGTTTGTGAGTGTGTCTTTAGTTTTTCTTCTGCATCCTGTTGTTATTTTATTTATTTAGTTTTTTTTTTTCTTTTATTTTCGTGAACAATCTTATTTTATTTGTGTTATTTTGCTACGATTTTAATGATAGCACAGACCATTTTGTTTTTGTTCTATTTACTACTGTTTCAGTTTCAGTTTTAGTTTGTTTTTGTTCATGTTTTACTAATTTATTTTCTGTTTATCTAAGAAACAGCAGTTGTTGTCTAATTCTTTGCCAAATGTTGCTTTAGTAACAAAAAGTTAATTGCTATATTTTCTTTTAAAAAATAACAACAGAATTTTAGTGAATTTTTGATGAACAAAAAAAAAAAAAACCAAATTCCCTAAAAATTGGGGTAAATAGAAAAAATCAACAACAACATTTAAAAAGGAGTAGTTTTAGTCCTTAAACTATAACCCACATATTCATCATTTTTTGTTTTCATTTATAAAAACGTTATTGAACAAATTTTCATAGAAACCTTTTATAAACCTGAAAAGTTTTTTATGAATATGGTGGTAATATTTTATGTATTTGCCTAAAATTTGGAGTACTTTTTAGACAAAAGTGGTTTAAATATTTTACCTTTTTATATCCTCCACCGCTAGTAATGACTTAGGGTATACTAACGGCCTTTCCCTCGATTTCGAACCAAGACTTCCTTCGTTTAGCTTACAACTAAAACAAAAACAATTTTAAAGATTGTTTTTGTTTTAAATACCAGTTAAGTGAACGAAATTTTCGTTCGAAATCGAGGGATCATCAGTAAATTTGTCATTCCCTGTGAAACATTTTGAATATTATTCTAAGACACCATAAAGTATGTATATATTGGGTCTTTAAGTAATTCGAAGTGTTTTAAGTCATATTGACAACAAAGTTATATTAAGCACCTTGGGATTGTAATCCAGTCAAATTGGTTCAGTAGTATAAGAGTTAAAAATCCAAATGTGGAACAACCACCTTTAAAAATTTATAATTTTGTTACAAAAACTAACATAAATAATAGCGAATGCACGGTCTGATAAAAGATTTTGCACAAATTTCTTTTATATGACTTAATTTACCAAAACGGCAGCTCATTACTGGTTTGACCTACCGACCATTTACAAAAAATTTAGTAAGGAATAATGTATATCTGTTTTGAATATCCCATTTCTGAATTAAAAATCTTTTTAACGAAACTTTTTATGGTATGATATGGTGTTATGAGATATTAAGTATTAAATTTGCTCCATATCAACAATTTTAAAGTTTAGTAAGTGTTATTTGGCTCTACACGCTACTGTTTGGCGTTTGCAGCAAAGTCCTTAAACAAAAAAGTACATAATAAACTTCACTCTTGCTGTGCTTCATTGCTGTATAAACAAAAGTACACCCAGAGAAAAATAATGTTTAAATATCGTCACCTCCAACCAAACTATGTTTTAAGAAAATGTTAAACATACTTTGGTTAAGATAACCATATTATTGTCAGAGATAACCATATTATGGTTAAGTACGGCCTTCATCAAGAAGCCCTAATCATGTTATTGTTGCCTCTAAAAATGTTATGCTTAAATATGACAACAATTTGTTTTCAAATTTACAATAGTATTTTCTTTTTTTCTTTTTAAATAGTTTGGTTGGAGGTGACCATATTTAAACATATTTTTTTTTCTACGTGTAGTTAAAGAAAAAACAAAATAAAATAACAACTCAATAAACTTTAGTAAGTATGCGTATACAGCATTTAAAAAACTCCAAAAACTGCAAAACAGCAAAAATGGCAATTCTTCCACTTTTTCATTTGTCACTCGCCAAAAAAAAAAAACTTATGTTTTTACTTCTGATTCATTTAATGTAAACGGTCGCTGTCAAACCAACTTAAAAAGCGAAAAGTTGTACGCAAATTTTCGTTTTTAAAACTGTATTAAGAAATGTGGCGTATGCGGCACAAATTAAACATTTCACTTTCAATTAAAAACTATTAAATTCCAACTTCATGCATGAAAGTTCACACAAATTTAACTTTTTCTTCAAAACTTAAAAACTTCATGTAAACCTTCATTGTCGTTTTTCTCCGTAACGACTAATACAATTGTAGTAAAATTTGGTCTGTCATAGATTTAATATACAAGAAATCACTATGCAAAATTTCGTAAATAAAGGTCCATAGTTTACCATACGTCCCATATAAAGCCCACTTTGGGAAATCATTAAAATACATCTAAAATCGTTGCAAATATTGTGGCAAAATTTAGTCTCATTTAGCTTTATCTGGCCAGAAATAACACCATGCAATTTTTCAGTTCTACTAAAGATTGGGTAATATCTTATATACCTCGTTTAAAGCCTACTCCTGAAATATTCCAACCGCCGGACACTGGGGCCAAAAGCCCTTTTTTCGCGGATCAATTCGTATCTCCTCACCTACAATAGTAAGGCACACTTAATTTGATGTGTATAGATCTGGGAACAAACTGCATGCTTTAATAACATTTTGGAGGAAGGGAGACGGAAAGGGGAGCCGGGTGCCCCCCATAAAAAGAATTTCTAAATTTGATTGGTGTAAATTTTAAAACAAACTGCATGTTCCCACAAAATTTTGGAGGTATAGGACGGGGAGACGGATACCCAAATAGATATTATTTTTTTTTGTTATCTGCAGAACAACAATAGTGAAGCACATAAAATTTGATGTGCGTAGCTCTTAGAACAACTCGCATATTCCAAAAAATCTTGGTGGTATAGGAGGGGTACCTCTCTTACAAAAAACTAATAATTAACTAATAAAACTGATTTTTAAATCACGCACGTTCCTCCCATGCTTGACTCGCGCGTAACAAATCACGACATTTGCTCATCTCTAATAAAAACACTTAAACCATTGACAACTACAACAGCAATAAAAGTTAAAGCAAAAGTCTTAAAGCGCCTTTTGTTGGTTAACACATCGCGTGTTGCTTCATTTTTTTCTAAAATAACTCTGATTTGTCCAAACTTTAAAGTAATGTTAAAATCTCTGCTCAATTGGGCCCAATTGATTACTTTATGTCCACTTAAACTGAGAAAACAATTTTTTTTTGCATTTCCCATATAAAGCCTGGTACTCTGTTCGAACTTGAGAAAAATGTTGAGCAACATTGATTATTTCACACGGAAATTTTGTCATGTATCAATATAATCTATCTCGCGGTTTTTAAAAACTTAACGTTTTTATTAGTTACAAGTATACAACATTATTTTTGAAGGTTAACAAAAACCATAGTTGGGGGTAGTGCACTAAATTTTGATTTAAATCAACATTGCACTCTTACTGCAAATAATAATCTTAATAAAACTGCAAACAATTTGTTTTTACAATTTTTTACCAGCTTTAGTGATGATTGGTATTTTTTTTCAATAGCACTAAAAAAATGAATTGGTATTGAAAATTTTTTCATTATCGCTAATTGTGAATGTATGCACAAAATCTGCACTCAATCCAAATTTGTAGTTCAAAATTTGAACTTGCAAAAAAAAAAGCTGTACGGAAACATAATATCACTAAAATTTAAATAAATTTAATTTTGTACGTGCATGGTTTTTGATTTTTCCGATGATATGCACAAGCAAAGGAAATTACACTAAATGAAATTCTGTCAATAACGGAATAATTCTTGGATTTAATCATTAAAACACAAGTTTTGTATTTTAAATTGTGTGCAAAATTTTTTGTCAAATAAGTGAAGAAAAACAAACTGAAATTAACTGATGATTGCTTTTTTTAAATAAAACTCTTTTCTTAGCGCAAAATGTTTTAACATTGCAATCACTTATGTGTAGTGAGATTGCTAATTTTCAATTCATAACTCAACATCAACAAAATTATTGCAATCATTTTAAACTAGTGCACTACCCCCATCTATGACAAAAACCATGTGTTTTGATAATTGTCATTAAAAAAGTAAAACAATTTTATTTTAATAATTTTCTATAGTAAAAAACAAAAAAAATTTAATTTTATTATTAATTTTTGCACTATTCTACATTTTTCTTTTTGAAACGCTTTTTATAAAACCCACCTCACAGATACAAAATAAAATATTACAAAAAATGATACGCTGTTGCTTAAAATTCCGTACGAAATAATATGAGCTGCACTTGTTTCGCACGGAAAATAAAAATGTTGCTAGAAACATTTCGCATGTTTTTCGTAATATAAACAGAGCACAACTCTATCAACATTTTTTCGTTTGTATTTCACAGAAATTTTTTTATATTGAGTTTGAAAACATTTCGCACGAAATACTGAACAGAGTACCAGGCTTATACTTGAAAACTAAAAGCAAAAAGTTTTTAAGTTTTTTTAACGAAAGTTTTCACTTTTTTCTCACAATGTTTAATTTCAACGTGCCACTACAGTTCGCCTACTGATGTAGAATTTTGTGCACTTTAACCGAGTACTTTTAGTTTTAACGGTACTTGAACTTTGTTTTTGCATAAATCCGTGAAATCACCGCCTTTTAACAGCTGTGTGGCGTCGATGGAAGAAATCAAAGATTCGGCACATATCGTCGGTTGATAATTTTAATGTCGTATGTGGATTTTTTGCGGGTTTGAGTTAAGATCTATTCCTTAGGATTTCCAACCTGATCTCTCATTTGGCGTAATCAGTTTTTCGACACCTCATACGAGATATGGAGTGTTGAGTTTGTCGTATGTGGTATTGTCGTAGACCTACTAACACAATAATAGACACGAAGTTACTAATCGCCAAATTTTATATCAATACCGAAACTGTTAAGAAAGTTAGATGAGTAGTTTCTGGAGTGGTCAAATATGAACCAGTTCTAATAAACATTGGTAAGATGATTAAGATGGCAATAAAATAAGTTTGGATTAAATTTAATCTTAATACCAATAATTAGATGGCTTATGGGCTCTATTCCGGGAAGAAGCTTGTATGGTGGCTAAGTGAAATTTTGGACCAATAGGCTTGGTCCTTGCTATTATTAGAGTCTATTTACCAAATTTCATCCAATTATCTCCAAATAAACGTCCTGTACTTTGAGCTCAAAGTTCACATGGACAGCCAGCAGCCTGCCTGCCGGACGGACGGACAACATTAGAGGTGTTCAAAAAGCGATTGTAAGTCGATCGGTCTGGAACCAACATTTTAAGATGTTAGAAACTTCAGCACAAAAGCATAATACCCTCTGGCAACACTTTTGCTCTTACTGCATTTTTTTCCGGTCTCTTTTCTTTTTCTTCTTTTGAAAATGGCCGGTTGTCTTTAAAAACGAATTTGCTTAAAATTAATTGATCTTCGTTATTTTTTGTTAAACTTTTAAATGAGTTTTTTTTAAGAAATAAAAAAGAAGAAATTTCCCTGTTATTGTTAAAAATGAACAACATAAAAAAATTTAAATTAAAAAATTGTTTTATTAAAAAAGTAAGAAAAAAAATTCGCAATAATAAGAAAAGCTGATATTGAATGATGTCAAACAATATTAAAGAATGAAAAGTAGAATAAAAAAAAAAATAAACAGAACTGAAGAAAAAATTGAAAAGAAACAAGTCAAGTATAAATATTAATGCAACGTGAACAAAAGCCGTAAGAGCAATAAAAAAGATATGTAAACGTTGAACAGGAACAAATGAGTCATCGGGACAGGAACAGCTTTAGAAGAGAAAATTGAAGAAATAATAAAACTTAACAAATGTAAATTACAAAAAAAAATAAAAAAAATAGCAAAAAGTACCAGAAGCAACAGGCACAGTTACAGGCACAAACGCCTGTCTATATGTATTTCTGTTTTTCCTGGATTGCTGGCTGGTAAGTTGCCACACACAGAGTGTCTGTGATGCCGGGAAAAAAATATTTGCAAATTTAATTCATTTACATTTTAAGCAATTTGTAAAAGACGAACAACTTTTTTCTGTTTAAATGCATAAAATACTTTGTAGAAATTTTAAGAGGGTGGTAGGAAATTTAGGGGTAAGGAATCTAGAATCGTGAGCCAAATGGGACTCAACACTGAAGCATATGGCTTAAATTGAAAATAGGTACTTTTTTTTGACACATCATTGTATCATTGTATCGTTTTGGAAAAATTTAATATTTTACTTAATTTTTTAGAACTATTGACATACAAGTAAAGGCCAGGATTAATTAAGCTAAAAAATATTTAAAATGTTTTAAACTTTGTAATAGTTTTTATAAAGTGTAGATTTTTTTTTACTACATTTTGCAAAAAGTAGTGTATTTAGTACTATTTCCAAATAAATAAACACTTGAACAAATTCAGGAAAAGGGAAAAATTAGTATTTTGGCAAAAAAACTAAGTTCTCTTAAAAAAAAGGAGTATTTTTAGAACCGCTTATTAAAAAAGTAGTTTTTCAATGACTTTTTCACTTTAATTGCCCTTTTTAGTGCTGTTTTTATTAGTACTTTTAACGTGTTTCAAAATGTTTGTAAAATTTAAGTTAACAAATTCGCAATATTTAATGACTTTTGTAACAATATTTGCATTTTAGTACTTTTTTTTTAACAAAAGTAGTGTTTTTACTACTTTTCTAAATTAGTAAATATTAACCTGTTTTTAGTACTTTAAGTGCAAAAATAGCAATTAAAATAGGCTTGTAACAATTATGTAAATTAAAAAAAAGTTTTTTTCTTCTACTTTTTTTATTTACTACATCCGAACACTTAAGTTATAAGGACATATTCAAAACAAAAAGTGTCCGCACTATCGAGGTAGTACTGTTCTTATATGTTAATTCCTTTAAGTGACCAATTAGGGTACAAGGTTGTACCATGTGACCAATAATATTTAAATTTGCTTTTTTTTTAATGAAATTTACATTTTATAGTACGCTTTTTTGAAAGGTTGTTTTTTCACTACTATTTCCATTTAGTACCTTTTGGCATATGTATTTGAATACTTTTTTATAAATTAAATAAAAAAAATTTAGAATTTTTATAGTTTTCGTAAAGCATATACAATTTTAGTACGAGCTTTGAAAAGATATTTTTTCATTGACTTCTTTTCATGTCAATTGCTTTAAAAGGACAATTCTTGTAATGCGTCCTATTTGTCATCAATTTCTGCAAACAAATTTATAAAAATATTATTCAAAAAAGTTGTGTATTCCTATTTATTTTCCATCACTCTGTACTTTTTTTTTCTGAAAATGTGTTAAACAAGAAGCTTTTATAGAATAACATTCACTACAGCTGACAGTGCACAGTGGTTTTTTCTTTACCCGTTCTTTTTTTGAAGTTAAAAAAATTTTTAAATGGTTTTTGCATAATTTTGTATGACAGAGATTTTTATTACAAAACTTCCCTTCCCTCCAGCAACCCCATTTTTGCATATTTTCATTATTGTTTTTTTTTTAAACCTTTTTTCTTTGTATCCTGGTGTTGGGTGTGTGTGTGTGTGTGTTTGATTGGAAGTGTACGTACATTCCTGTACTATTTTTATAACTTGTATGGTGCCAAAGGCTATGCCAAAAATGTGTTACGTTTGCACCGAAATTAAAAAAAAGATGAAAAATGCTGAAAATAATGTTGAAAAAAATTTCACCGTTTTTGCCGTTTTTTATATTTCATGGTACTTTTTCCCCCAAAAACAGATGCATGTTTCTTTCTATAAATAAAAAAAAAATAAAGAAAGAGGTGAGTGGAAAAAATGTAAAATGGGGAAAAGTGGTACCTTTTAAATTATTGATCTGGTTAACCTTTATATAGTTAAGATTAAGAAATAGTTTTTTCTTTAGGGAATAAATAAAGTACTAAAGACATGTGTAAACGGAATGATAAATATTTATATACATTTTTTAAAGAAAGGAAAAAAGGCACTTAAAAAGAATAATAAAGCTAACTCTATAATCAAATTTAAGATAGTAGACCAAAAAAGTAATTTGAATGGTACTTTTTACTTCATGGGAGAAAAAAAGTTTTAAATAAATAGGAAAAGGGGGCTATATTTAAATTGAAAAAGTAACTTTTGATACAGTTCTTAATGAGATACCATATTTTAAAGGAGGAAAAAAGTACCAAAAAAGAACTAAAAAGTTAATTTAAGAGTAATCATACCACAAAAATATTTTAATATAACCAATAAAGTACCTTTCTCCTTAAAGTAAGAAACAATTTCTAAAATGTTCCTTTTCAGCTTAGCAATTCATTTATCTTTCCATAGATAAAAGTACCGCATTTAGGACTTTAATGGTTTATTTATAAATTTTTAAATAAAGAAGCAAGAAAGGTACCTTTTCTTCAATTTCTCTAAGTATGGCTCATTAAGTATTACAACACTTGACTTACGGACCGAAATAGGTACTAAATAACTTAACGGGTAGAAAAAGGGGTTGAAATTAGTTAATTGAAGTGATTTTTTATAAAAAGGTCCAGCAACTTTTTTTTTTTCACTAAAGCAAGCAAAAGAAGGTACTTACGCTTTGTACTAATTTTTCATTAACCTGTGTTAAGCAAAACTGGCAAATGTTGGTACTTTTTTAAATTCTCTTAGTACATTTATGCATTTTCTCAGTTTGATTTTAATTAAATCTTTGTATTTGGTGTTAAAACAGCAACAACAAACAACTTGCTGCAACACTTGTCATTTTCTTTTTGGGATAAAAATGTCATCACACAGTTTCACGTACAAAAGTACAATAAATTCTAAAAATATTCTTTGTACGCGCGCGGTTGAAAAGGCACGTACATATGAATTTGGGCTGTGAGGGGGAAAATCATGGAGAGAAAAATTTGTAAAAGAAATAAAATCGGCCAGAGGTAAAAGACAAACATATTGAAATGACGGTTCACAGGCACACAACTCACACATTGGCCCATAAGTCTTAATAAAATTAATAGAACGAAATTTATTTCTGGTACAAACACAGCCATTTGGTCGCATTATTTTTTTAAGAGTTGCATAAATGAGTCATTGACAAATTAAATGTATTTTTGATCAGACAGAAATTTTTATAGATAGAAGGAAAATTTTTTTTACAATTTTGTAAAAAAGCAGTATTTTTAGGTATTTAATGCATTTTCTTACCTTTTAACCGTTTTTAGAATTAAACATTTTTTTTCAAGTACTTTTTTTTAACATTCATAGTCAAATTTTTTTATTATTATCCAATTTTTGTATAAAATTAACATTTTTTCAGCCCTTTAAAAAAGTTCTATTTTTGGTACTTTTCAAAAAAAGTATTTTTTTTTTAATTTTCTTTCTCTAATACTTTTAGTCGAAAATAGTTTTTATTAACATTGTTTTGCAATAAAATTGGTATTATATTAACTTTTAAAGAAGGTAGGCTTAAATCGGTATCATTTAGTTTTATTTTTCTTTTATAGTGCACGCTCGATATTTGCGACTTATTAAAAACCAGACCTGTTGCGAAAACTAATTCATTCATTTCATTGAAAATTTTATTGAAAAATTATGTGTAATTAATAAAATAAGAAGTTTTTATTTGTGTAAAGATAAATACGAAAAGTTAATTTCATTTTTAAAAATATCGCATGCAATAAAATATATTATAAAATATATCGCATGCGATAAAAAAAATTATAAAGAAAATAAGATTATCATAAACATTTTTATATTAATCGAATGTTTGAAACAAAAATTCTGATAGTGCATAAAATATATTTCTGGAAAATATTGAAGGAATAAAACTATTAAATAATGAAAGCTTTATGAATTGTAATTTGACTTAGAATACACATTCTACATTTTATTTAATATTTTATAAGTCTTTGAATGTTAAAATTTATTATTTTTGAAAATATTTGACTTAGAGTGACATTCTCATAAAAGTGTTCTGTGAAGCGTATGGCCACTGTGTGCAAATCCGTTAAAAAATGTACGAAAATGTCTACAAATACATACAATTTCGATATAGTGCTTATCCCGGGAATACCCGCACAAATTTCCCGGGATTTTTGTTCGGGGAAATCCGTATGAAAAACACTAGTCCCATGACATGTCCAGAATCTGAACTGCATTTTAAGATTGGAAATTTTTTGTGTAAACTCCAAATTTGTTTTCTTTTCCCCGAGAAAATGAGTGAGCAGTTGTTTTTATACCCACACCACAATATAATTTCATATAGCCCCCTTACAAGCTGCTTGCCCACTATCAAACCGATTTAAATGAAATTTAAAACATAGATAGATCCCTATTCATATACCCATACACGCTCGAAATTTTGTTTTTAAACACTGTGGTGTAGGGTATCATATGGTCGGTCTTAACCGACTTTACTTTCTTACTTGTTTTCTATAAATTATGTGAATTAAATTATCAAAATTTAATTTAGACCTTTATAAAATAATTAACATAAAGTATGTAACCGAAGTATTTTCAGGAGGTGTCGTCCCACTTATAGTGTGAGTAGCTGGAGCTTTTTTAGTTTTAATACATAATTTAAATTTTGGAACGCTTTTAAAAAAAGTAGTATTTCTACTAATTTTTTCAGTTTCTAAATTTTTTTTAGTTTTTTTTTTAAATTTTTTACTTAAGCATTTTTTGTAAAAAAATTTTATGCAATTTCATTAATGTATTTTGATAGTACCTACTATTTAAAAATTTTTTACATTTTTATAGTTCATAGTTTTAATAATTAATTTTTCATAGTTTTCAAATAGTTTTATTAATTTTGGCGATTTTAGAGACAACAATTTTCATTATTTATTTTTGTAAATTTTTAAAAGTGTAGTATTTTTACTCCTTTTTTTTGTTTTATAATGCTTAATTTCATTTGAATTTTATAATATTTTAAACATTTTTTTCTATTATTATTGCCAAATCACTGATTTGTTAATTGCATTTAAACACCGAGTACTTTTTAAAATCTTGCTGTCTGTCATGTCTTTTGTGCCATGACATTTGTTAATTGCAAAGTTTTTCTTTTTATTAATTGTTCATACATTTTATTTACACTTTTCTCCATTTCGCACACACGCACACTGAACTTTCCGCTTTATTCCGTAATGACACCATCTTTTCAACAAAGTACTTAAATTTTTTTTCTAACATTTTCAACAGTTTTTCTTAGAATTTGTGCACTAAGTGCTGGTTTACACGCTGTAAATTTTAGCCGTCCAGTCTTGAGCTTTTGGGAGAGAAGGAAAAGATAATGACATTTCTTTTCCTCTCTCTCTCTCCTAAAAACTCAAGAGAGGAAAAGATATGCCATTGTCTTTTCATTTCTCTCCTAAAAACTCAAGACTTGACAATTAAAACTGGAAGCGTGTGAACAAGCACTAACTGTTCCGGGAAAGACGGGAAGGGCATTAGAGTAAGAAATGTTTTAAACTGTGCTGCTTTACGCAGCAGCGTAAGTTCATGCAGCAAATTTTTGTCATTACTTTAATAAATAGTTGTTGTTTCTTTAAAGTTTTATTTGTTGCTGTTGTTTAAGTGTTGGCGTTGTTGTTGATGTTGTCAAGTGCTGTTAGTTCTTTTGGAAAAAATTTCGTTAAGTTTTTTCATTTTCTACTTTTCTTGTTAAATTTTTGTCAACTAGTTTTTGTGAAAATTTTATTTACGCTTGCTTCCTTTATATTTAGTAGCAGTCATATGAAAGGCAGTGGGCCTCATTTTGAAGAAAATACGGAAACTTTGCTTCTTTTAATATTTTGAGTTAAAATGTTTTAATTAAAAAAGTAATAAATTAAAATATTTTTGTAAAAATAAAATGTTATTAGTTTTTTTAAACTACATAGTATTTTTACTCCTCTTGACAACTTTTATAGTTTAGATATTTTGTAAAAAGTTTTGGATTTTAGTACGTTTTTCAGAAAGGAGTATTTTTACTATTCTTAATAATTAATACTTTTTATTAAACTTGTGAATGTTGAATTTTGTAAAATTTAAGTAAAAAAATTTTTTTGTTCGATTAAAAACAGTAGTATTTTTACTACTTTTTAAAATAGTACTTTTTTACATATACATAAATATGCATGTGTGCCAGTTTTAAAGTGTAATTAAATTAATTTTTCAAAGTTTTTGTTAGCAAATTGTGGTTAAAGTACGTTTAAAAAATAGTAGGTACTTTTTTACTACTTTTTTAAAATTTAAAATTATTTTTACTACTTTTTAAAATAGTACTTTTTTACAGTTTTAAAGTGTAATTAAATTAATTTGTAAAAGTTTTTGTTAGCAATTTGTTGTTTAAGTACGTTTAAAAAATAGTAGGTACTTTTTTACTACTTTTTTAAAATTAGAAGACTTTTGATGATGTTATAACTTTCGTATCATTTGCGGTAAAAAATGGTAAATTTAATGATTTTTGTAAAAAAAAATTACAAAAAGTAATTTTTAAAAAACAGTAGTATTTTAGCTCCTTTTCTACTATTTTTTTTAAAAAGTAGTATTTTTACTGCCTTTTTTTAATTGGGAGTCTTGTAAGCTTTCAATTACTGCGTAGTTCTCAGGAAGCAAACATTTTTGTTTTTCTAGCTTCAGATTGTCTTGAGAGATGTGGAATTTCTTGTAGTTTTGCTTGTATCATCACAGGCCTCTTTAAAGTTTTTAGTTTTATTTATTACTTTAGTTCTGTCTTTTATTTTAAAACTATTTTAGGAATTAAAATATGTTTCATACTGCTTGCTGCCAACTTTGACACCCTGTAGTTTATACATTTTTTCAAACAGGCCGAGTAGTTTTTTTTTAATTGGAAATCTCTTTATAATTTTACAAACCTTAAGTTTCTGTTAAAATTGTAGTTTAAGAAATAAACCGATTTAAAGTTTTGACACCTTAAAATATGGTTTAAATTTAATTCTTAAAAATTTTGATCTTTATATCGTGCCCTAACCGCAAAAAAGATTGATTGAGACAAAAGCCCAATTTTACAGGAGAAGGTTTATTTTTATTATATTTTATAAAAATTGTGTATGAGGGTTGGCGCTTAAGCTAAACTTGTTTTTGCTATACAATCGTAACTGGTACCGTATGCAAGTGTTGCCAATAGATTTAATTATGTATTAAAAAAAAATCGAAAATGGCAAATGATGTCGCTTAAGCTATTTTTGCGGTAAGGGCTCGATTTATAAAACATAAAAAAATGACCTCAAATTGACGTATAATTTCAGAAAAATACTTATAATACTCACATTGATTCAACTCATTTAGCTCAACCATTTACCGTTTTAACACAACAGATGAAACACACAACTTCATAATCAGCGCTGCCAGATAAACTTGCTGAAAAATCGTCCACTTCATACATACAACTTTAGTAAACTGTATGTAATTGCCAAATCGTCAATTTGCTTTTTCAGGGACAAATCTGGCAGCCTCGCATTTCGCTTCGTCTATACAGTGTATATGTATATGTGTATGTGTATAAAATACACATTGACTTAAGTTGATTCTAAATAAACCACTACAAATGTTAATAAGTATGAGTACAATGAATTAAATTAAACTTCCAATTGAATATGAGGTTGAATAACATTGCAATAAGTATGAGTGCGTACAAGTACAAGAAATTATGAGTCATGATTTGGCTCTACTCACTTTTCCACTACTTATTGCTGATCTCTGGTAGACACACCAGCTATGAATTTTAGATCGAGTGGCAAAAAATAGAAGAAGTTGTCGAAGTACAATGAAGCTTGGCAGAAAGGCATTTTTTGTTTGAATCAAGAAAATAATGGAAAATCAAATGATCCGTCCACTTTAACACCCACCTCCCATACAAAGTGAAAATTAAATTTTGACCTACGGCATTATTTTTGTTTGGCAAATAGCACTTTTAAACACTCAGAATCATTTGTGTGAAATTTGAAAATTATCCGCCCACTTTTACGCCCATTTCCCATACAGCTTGTATTGAAAAAGAGGCATAACTCCCTTGATTTTTAATGCTTCAACCCAATTTTCACAAAAAATAAATATTATAATTGTAGAATGGGCTGCTGAAAATATGTACCTAATCCGTCCACTTTTACGCCCACATCCCATAGAAAAAACAAATAGAAAAAAACATGAATACGTATTTTAAACATATGGGGTATTCACAAGGTATGATATCATGTTATATTGTAATAATGTTCTAACATTTTACGATGGTTTAAAAAAATTGTTGTTGCTTTGTATACAAAAAGTGTATTAAATTAATAGAACTTAGCTTGGTATGTTTATTATGCTGTCTTAATTAATCAGAAAAGACCTGCGCTGAGCGGCTGAGCCGAACCGCATTAGTTTTTGTAGCCGTCGCCGTTGATGGTATAGTTTTATCCGGCTAATATTTGAATTTAACCTGCGGCTAGCATTTTTTGCAACAAAACACTTGCGGCGTCAAATTAGATCGGCTTAGGACTCTGATGTTTAATAAACAAACAAAATAAAATTTATTTGTGGTTTGGGTCTGAAAAATGGAAAATAGTCAGGAAAGATCTAATTTAATTTAAAAATTCATGGATTAGAATTAAAAAATATTTTTATTTTTGGTAAATATTTAATTTTTTTTATTTGTTTTAAATCAGCTGACTTAAATTCAAAATAGCACACGTAATTATGAGGGGTTGATCATAACAGTCGTATATTTCATGTTATTATTTTAAGACTTATGACTTTATGACACCTTTTTAATACCCCAATAGTCTTTAAATAATTTTTTAACAACATTATCGTACTCCAATTTTTTTATTTGCAGCTTTTAGTGAAACATATTTATATACATATGGGTCTGAAGACAATAAAAGATTATGCATTACATCTTCATTAGTGGCTTCACGTACAATTCTTCACGAATGATGTAATCTACACACAGAAAAAAATCAAGTTAAAAACGTAGAAAACATGGTAGATATCAAATTTTTCGGTGTTGATTTTGCTTCATACGTTTTTCATGTTAATTCAACCTGATTTTACAATAACTTGCGAACAACATTTTTTTTTTTAAAATAACTATAATTCAACATTGCAGTAAAGTTGCAGCAAAATGTAATTTATATTCAAATCAAAATCCGAATCACGTTGAATGAAAGTTATTTCAAGTTGAAACAACGTGAATTTCATGTAGAATCAAATTGGTTTGAGTGTGTTATAATAGTGTGAAGAAGCTTCAGAGACAACATATGCATTTATTTCAGAATAATTCAATACACCTACCCCTGTAACACATGCTTCACTTATTTTGTATTCTCCTTTGTCAACAGAAGCATCAGCAGAATCGCCCGATATGGTTTTCGTCATCATTCTACTTTGAAAACTTAATGAACTATTTAACTAAATAATTTTAATTAAAAGAATACGGGAATGGTCTTCATTGCTTAACATATTTTAAGAATGAAAATTAAAAAATTAACATACTTAACTATGTTTGCATATTAATTTAACAAGATAAACTTTTGATTTTAATATAAAACAGGTTTTTTAATGGATTCAATATTAAATCCATATTTATTTATATTTTAACAGTGAATAATATTGAATAAGCGTGATTTAAGATTATTTTAATATTTTTCATTTAAAATTAATATGAAATAATGAAATTTACTATGATTCTCAATCAACATTTTTCCACGTATGTATATTTTACATTGGCGTTTTTTTCTGTGTGTATAGGCTCTATAGTCTTTATTCCTCGCTTCCTGAGCTTCCTCGGACAGCATACCTGATACAAATAATCAATTTAAATGTAAAAAATAAAAATGCTATTTCAACAATAAAATATATAACAATTAACTCTATTGACTAGAATGTATATGACATTATGTAATAATTTTAAATAGTAAAGAATTATGGCAACAACAACAAGCATGAACGAAAATTCATGTTTTGTTACTTTATCATTTTATAGCTTTTACTGTATTTTTCTGTAAAGGAGAAGGTAGTAGCAGCTAAATTTTTTTAACTTTTAGCTGAGACTTCAAGCTGTAATTTGACATCTTTCCTTAAACAGTGCTCCCGAGCGCTAAAAAGATGCAGTCCACTGAAGTTGGCGAACATTGAAATTTTGATGTTGCTTATATTTTGTTCTACGAAATTTTTTATATGGGACTTTTTCCAAATTTTTTTAATGCAAATCTCATCTATGATAATTGTTATTGACGAAAATTTACAACAAAGACAAATGATAAGTTTACTGTGATTGTACCAAAAGATTGAATCTACTGTAAATTTGCATGCCATTTTAAACAAGCGAACATATATGAACTTTGAGCGTGTCCGTCCAAACAAATAATAAATATATCAGCCTAATATTTCGGAATCATAATATTCAGATATCTGACAACAAAATACCAAAAAATTATCCAAATCGGCGAACATGAAAGAAAAGAACAAATGCCGCTCTTGAATCAATGTGCGTCGTAGCACTCACCGGGTATCCGCTAGTTTAAAATAATTAAACTGTATTTAACAGGATTTTAATTTTTTTAATTTTTTTTTAATTGGATATAGTTTTATAATTGATCTTTATATTGCTTCATGATCAGTCCATACATAATACATAAAAGATATGTGCATTTCCAGCGAAAAGTCTAATTTTTGTAACTAAACCCCAGCAAGCAAATAATATTGTATTTTGGGTCTATGTTGTCCAAATGTTATCCCTTTTCTTACTTAATGTAAAGCTATTGCAAAATATAAAAAAATAATTTTTGCATATAAAATTATTTTGAGAAACAATTTTAATTGCTTGCTGGCGTTACGTTACCAAACGTAGACTGTTCGCTTGAAATGCCCATATGCATATTTATAATATCATTTAAGCTCATTTAGATGCACTGTGCCTGCTGTGTAGTATGTGTTAGTGCAGATATGAGGTGCATGTTGAAATTAAAATTTGTTTAATGAATGATAGATACACTTAGAGAAATTTTTATCATAGAGGTAGACATATACTTCAATCAGATTTTAAATAACAAAAGGAGAGCGCTTAAAATGTTACAAACAAAAAAAACCAATTGCGATTTCATTGAACTGTTGGTTTTTAATTGAATTAGTTTTTATATTTTAAATTACGCCTGAATTCAAGGCGGTGTTCAGTCAAGAATAAAATAAATCAAAAAAATTTTTTTAAATTAATATCAGACTATAAAATTCCTTCCTTCATAAAAATAATTAACTGCCAGCCAGGCCCAAAATTTGTTTTCAATAAAAATATACGAAAGAAATGTTCTGGTCGACATTGGGGGCCAGACAGTTAATGAAAATTTAATTTGATGGAAAAATATCAAAAATTTCAAAAAAAAAACTTGCTTAAAAAAGCATTAAGAGAGCACAGTGAGAGCACTAAATATCTTTTAATATCAAGCAAATTTTATAAAAAAATTAAAAAAAAGATTTTAATTTTGAACACATTTTTCATATTTTATTAAATTAATGATGAAATCTTTTATTATGTTTTTTTTTGTTTTCAGTGAGAAAGTCTTAAGTCTACTCTTAAGTAAATTAAAAAAAAAAATTTGTAATATTTCGAGCCCTAACCGCAAAAATAGCTTAAGCGACATCATTTTCATTTAGCGTTTTTTTTAATAAATTAATTAATTGGCAATACTTAAATGTCTTGGTTACCTAAGGTACCGTAACGATCTTATAAAAAAAAACAATTTTAGCTTAAGCGCCAACCTTCATACTAAATTTTTAAAATTGTAATAAAAAAAAACCTTCTCCTATAAAATAACGTTTTGTCGCTTAAGCTTTTTTTGCGGTAAGGGCTCGATTTTTAGTAAAATATGAGTTTGAACACAATATACGGTAATTTATTGCGGTGCGATTTTTCATACGATTTTGATGCAAAATATCGCAGTGCGGGACGGCATAAAATTAAAATCAATTTTATTTTCATCGCGGACTTTGTTGTTCTCTCAATTTTCGATACTCTTTCTCTTTCTGATGTTGCCATAGTTTTTGAATAATTGGCGATGTTCATAACAACACAACAAAACAAAAAACATGATACAAGATGTGTGCACAAATAAATTAATTAAAAATGTAAACAAACAAGAACAACTATTGCCGTTGCCGTCTTCCGTTGTATTATGCTTATTTTTCTCTCCCGCAACGAGAAATCGCACCGCACGGCAAACATTGTCTTTAGACTCTATAAGTTTTTTTTTGAAAAATAATCTTTTATACATATGTGACCTTCTCCGAGAAAAGGGGCCTAGTGTGTGAAAAAGAAGTTTTGAGAATAACGCATTTCACCCTTTTACCCAATAAAAAATTGTGCTTCGAGCGAAGCAGTTTTATAAGGGAGAAATGTTAAAGGTTCGCTTACCATCTCGCTTACGGAAGGCATGAATTTTATATGGTGAGTTCCCACTTTAAAGCAATACATTTTGGACACAAAAAGCGCTTTATTCAACGCATATAAAAACTGGTGCGTGCAGCTATTAGATGTACCCACTGAATGCTTTTTACAGTTATTTTCAGTATTCTCCCTTACAAACCTGCTTCGTAGTAAGAGAATGCTGTGGCACTTGAAAATTTGTTTTTTTTTATAAAACTTGTTAAGAATTCGTTTACTTACTTTACTGCATCTCTCTATGTCTTATTGTGTAGCGCATAATTACGCGCTAATTTTTTTAAATGTACCATTAGTGCTTCGCAAAGTTATAACAATTTTAATTGGAAAGGCACCAGAATCCACTCTTAAGTCCAAAGCCGTTTTTTGACACACTAGGTCCCTTTTCTCAGAGAAGGTCGGTCACATATATTAGTTTTGTTTGGTTGGGTTTTAAGTTATGCTAGGAACCCAATTACGTCGTACGTCATAGGAACGTAGGACGTAACGCCGTAAATTTTTAGAAACACTCTTACATTACCAATAATTGCGTCGCAAGCTTTTTTGTTTCCTTTTGATAATAATATTAAAAAATTCTGAATTTGTTCAAATACATTTTTTAAAAATTTATTCGAAATCCCCCATTTATATTTTGCCGTGTATAATTTTAACGCAAGTTTGTTTGTTGGTGCCATACTTTTGCTAAAGTTTATCAACAACAAACAGTGGGTGTGAGTGTATGTGCGTGTCTATGAGTATAAGTCACTCTGAGAGTTTCTTTGTAAGTGTATGTTTTTCTGCTCGCTTGTTTGTTTGTTTTCATTCGTATTACACGCATGTTTTGCAAAGTCAATTTATTTAACTCACGTACTTTGTAAGAAGACATTTTGTTTCTCCTGCTTGTTCTTTTTTTTTTAGAACATCTTACTGTGTGCTCCGTTGCTTAATTTTTCTACTCATTACATGTATGTTCTAACAACAACAACAAGAGTAACAACAACGTTGTAAAATAATTTTATTTGAGCTGTGTTTTTAAACATTAAACTATTTTTTTTTAATTGAAAATTTGCCATTAAAGTTTTTTTTTTAAACCGTTTTTTCTTGTTGTCAACACAGTTTTTGACTTAAGAGTGGGTTTTTCCTGTTTTTTTTTTTTTTAATTTTAATGACAGTGTATTAGTAAGGATAAAGTGGCAGGAAAGTTAATAAGGAAAGAAATGTTAGTGAAGCGTATAGTTGTTACTAATTTAATGGTTTGGGCTTGAACGGTAAATGTCAAAAAATTTATTTAATTAAATAATTAAAATAAATTATTTTTTATTTAAATAATTTTGCTTTCAATTCATTCATAAATGCAGCCATTAGGCAGGATATAATGGATGTTAAATTAGGAAAATACATAATTGGGGTATTGGCAATGTGCGGTATCATGTTATATTGTCATAATGTTCTAACATTTACAATGGTTTAAAAATTTTGTTGTTGCTTTGTAAAAAAAAAGTGTCTTAAATGTATAGAACTTTGCTTGCTATGTTTATTGTGCTATCGTTATTAATCAGAAGAGACCTGCGCTCCATTGCCAAGCCGGATGTCAGAAAGGACCAGAAAAAAATCGCAAAACGTCAATTTTGTTCTGTTTTTGAAACATTTTTTTTTTTTGTTAAATTAAATTATGCCTACAAATAATGTCATATATGAAAATGAGTTAAGAGTAGTGAATAACAGGGTTGACAGATTTTTATTGAGCTCCATTGAAAACTGATTTTACAGCAGATTGCTAAGCAATCAGAAGAGCTATCATTGCGCAATGGATTGCCACTCATGGCAATATGCCGTCTAAACGTCGCAAATTGAATTGAGCAATCAAATTTGACGTTTACCGCAATAAATATTGCTGTGTGGAGACCCGGGGTTAGATTTAAATAGGGACTGAATATAAAATTCACTTAAAATGATAATGAAACTAAAATCATGTGCAAAAAAGTTGCCAGATTTTTTTAAATTAGTGATGATACTACAAAATGACAAACTGTTAAAAAAGCGCTGAAAAAATATAAATAGTAAATCGCCAGTTTTAACAAAAATCGCCAAAAAAAAAGTCACCAGTCGCCAAATAAAAAATCCCACCGCCAAACACGTTTCAAAATCGCCACGTTTGGCGAGAAATAAAAGTACGAAAAATGGCTTTAATTGTTATTGTTATAATTAAAAACACTTTAATATATTCTACCGGCTAACAGCCGAACCGCTGCCGAGTATTTTTTGTGTCAGCCGCCGCCACCGATAAAATCCCACGGCGCAGGTCTCTAGAAGGTAGTGATTGCGGGACCATAAGATTAAAGATATCTATAACGAAATCCTAAAAAAACTAATTAACAGCTAGCAGCTTTTGGTATGGAACTGACCTATTACAAATGCATTTATGTTAGAATTAAACATACACAGAGAGACACATATCATATACGAACAAAGATACGATATCCATACACTCATTAAAATATTGAACATCTGCTTTCATATGTAAAAATTTCGATTCATCGATTGCTTTATTTTTTCGTTGCTGTTCGTCTCTAATATAGAAATTTTCTTGATGGTATAGTTTTATTCGGCCAACATCCGAATTTAACCTGCGGCTAGCAATTTTTGCAACAAAGCATTTGCGGCATCAAATTATATCGGCTTAGGACTCTGCTGTTTGGTAAACAAGCAAAATTTTTGTGATTTGCGTCTAAAAAATGGAAAATAGTCAGGTAAAATCTAATTTCATTTATAAATTCAATCAGCTGATTTAAATTAAAAATAGCACACTAAATTATGAGGGGTTGTTCACAACAGTCGTATTTTTTCATGTTATTATTTTAAGACTTATGACGTTCTGACACGTTGTGAATCCCCCAAATGTCTTTATAATTAAATACAATTGGTGGACTCACAAGGTAGTCATAACATTTTTACAAGAAAAAAAAAATATTAATGTCGTGAACAACCCTCATAATTTAGATTTCTACTGTGTATTTATGACAAAACAATAAAAACAGCATAAAAGTCTTATTATTTCAGGACTTTTCTTGTATAATAATATTTTTAAACTAAATTTTAGGATATTTAATTAATTTTTGTTTGTCGTGCTTTATTCCTTTTTTTATTTTAGCATATGACAATATGACTCGATAGCACACTTTGTGAAGTCCGCAAATATAATTTTATAGATTTCCACTTCGTGATAATAAAATAATTTCTTAGATAAGATTTTCTTTTGTGTGGATTTGTAATGTAAAATAAGTGTACAGGCAATTTACTGCATATGTTTGGTGGGAATGTGGTGATTTAAATTTTTTTTATAGTTGTTTTCATGTCGTTTCACCTTGTACCTTCCTTCTGCTCCTTGTTTCGTGTTGTACTCATGCCTGTTTAAATATGTAGGATCACCGTAGAATTCGCTTATAACTGGGAGTTGGTAAATGCTTTTAATATCTAATAATTGTAGGTTACTGGCCATGTTCCAATTTAAGTATTTTTGATTGTGTTGATATCTTGGAGCTGATATTACCTGTTGTGTTGTTTACGATGGTGTTGTTCGGGTTAGTGTTAATTGAGTTCGTTATGTTTTTCGAAGGTGTTGCTTGTGTTGGCATTGTTTGCGTCATTATTGCTTGGCGTTTGTTGCAATAATGGAGTTGATATAACCTGCTGTGTTGTTTGTGCTGGCGTTGTTTGTATACGTGTTGTTTGTTTTATAGTTGTTTAGGTGTGCGTTTGTGGCAATAATGGAGTTGCAATTACCTGTTGTGTTGATTACGATAGTGTTGTGTTAATTGTGTTGGTGTTGTTTGCGTTGTTTGTGTTATTTGTATAAATAAAGTATGCATTATTTTTTTGTTCCTGTTGTTTGGCTGACTGTTTGTGGCAATAATGAAGTTGATTTTTTCTGTTGTGTTGTTTACGATGGTGTTGTTTGTGTTAATTGTATTGGTTTGGTTAACGAATATGTTGTTTGTGTTATTGTTGTTTGGCTGTGCCTTTGTGGTTATAATGGAGTTGATATTACTTGTTGTGTTTGTGTAAATGTTGTGTGCGTTGTTGTTTGGTTGAGCGTTTGTGGTAAAAATGGAGTTGATATTACCTGATTTGTTGTTTACAATTGTGTTGTTTACAATTGTGTTGTTTACAATTGTGTTGTTTACAATTGTGTTGTTTACAATTGTGTTGTTTATGCCTCTGTCAGTTGTGTTGGTTATGTTTACGAAGGTGTTGTTTGTGTTGTTTGCATAAATAAATATATTGGGCATTGTAATTTGTGTTACAGTTGTTTTGCTGAGCGCTTGGGGTTATAATGAAGTTGATATAACCTGATGTATTGGTTTTGTTGGGGGTGTTTGTACAAATGTTGTGTGCGTTGTTGTTTGAATTGTGCGTTTGTGGAGTTGCAGTTACCTGTTGTATTAATAACGATAGTGTTTGTATTTGTTAGGGTTAATTGTGTTGCTGTTGTGTGTGTTGGCGTTGTTTGTTATTTGTATATGTAAAGTGTGCATTTGGGTTTGTACGAGTTGTTGCAAGAATAAGCGTAGTTTGTGTAGTTAAATACATTGTGTATGTTGTTTAATTTATTTTATCGCTGAAGTTGTTTGTGATATTTCGCGTGTTTGGATTAATTGTGTGGGTATAATGTGTTATTGCTGTTGTTTGATTGGACATTATCATCGGTGATGTTGCTATTTGTGTTGTTAAAGCTTATGTTAGTTGTACTGATGTTGTTTATGTTGGTTGTGTGTTTATGGCGTTAACGTTGTTCTGTATGTTGTTGGTATAGATAAGTGCTATTTGTGGTTGTTGTTGTTGCTTATTTAGTTTGCTTTTTAATAATATTCTTAGTATCTGATTTTGGTGTTGTTGTAAGGATCTTCAGTATGTGGAGTTTCCCCATGCTTTGATTCCATGTCTAATGAAAAATACGCCTGGGGCCTAATTATGGCATTTGATATCGATCGAAATTCCCATTTACATTTTATTGTAATTTCCATCGATATCGAATGCCGTAAATTGGCCTTTGTTTTAGAACATCGAAGTTGGAACAGTTGCCTTGTTTGAGTGCCATTAAAATATTTTCATTTGCATAAACTCCTTAGGATTTAAACGATGTTTGGAATTCGATCACTGTGGTGCATGCATCGATATTTGCAGCGTTGTTGATGTTGTGTAAACAATTAAAGTCATGAAATATTATTTTGGTATTTCTGCTGTTGAGATGATGTGGTTTGATGTGTAAGATTTTGGTTTTTGATGCGTTTTGATTACCAGTCCATTATCGTGACACCACTTTGTAACTTAATTTTAATGAGTTTGTATGGTTTTGGCATGTAGTTTCGATATTTTTATAGCCATCAATGTAGTATCAAATCATCAGCATATGCAGAAGTTGTTCAGTTCTTAAGTAAACTTAACATATCATTTGCCTATATAAGGTATCATAATGGCCCAAGCTTTGACGCTTGAGGTACGCCATTATCTGAGTTGGTATCGTCACTTAATGTTTCACAAATTTTGACCATGTAAGTTTTAAAATTCAGACAGTTTTCAAACTATTCAAAGCTTTTGCCTCTAACGGCATTCCTTTTTAACATATTCAGTAGATAATTATGTGAAAGAGTGCCAAATGCTTTACTAAAATCTATAAAAAGTGTAAGGAAGTGTAGATTTTTGCACAGGCGTATTGGGCTTATGGTAAACTATGGAAAGATCTTTACGAAATTTTGTGGTATGATTTCTAGTTACATAGGACGAATTTGTGCAAAATCTTATACAAAAATTAACATTCCATCACTATTTTTATTGGTTTTTGTAACAAAACTATCAGTTTTTTAGAATGCTTGTTCCACATTTTGATTTATAACTCTGATCCTACTGAATCGATTTTGTTAGATTTCAATACCAAAATGCATAGAATAACTGGAAATAATTTGACACCAATATTGGTATTTTCTTTTGAATTTTTTTGAAAGCGAACGTGATTTCAACAAACTGACAGACGGATGGACGGTCAGACAGACATACGGACATGGCTAAATCGACTTAAATTTACCCAAGGAGCCAGAATGTATGAACTTTATGGGGTCTTAGAAGAATTTGAAAAATGTTTCGCACAGAATGACAAACTTAGTATGCCCTCATTCACCACTTGTGGTGGAGGGTATACAAAATCCTTATCAATAATGATCATGCGTTAGATTAAACAAAATGAACATCTTTTTCCTAAAAGTGTGAACAATATTATACATTTATGGATACTGTACGTATGAAAAGAGCTTGTTTAACCTAGACACACATAACGGTCTTAAACTTACTTGAATTTATTTTGGAAATATTTTTCTTTAACCTCTGCTTAAAAACCTTGAAAACTCATCTTTTATTTTTCAGACTTTTAGTGCAAATATGTTTTGTGTTAAGAGAGCACTAAGTTTGGCTCTTCCGGCTTTCAAATTACACAAAAGCATTTTTCATCATTTCCGTTCTGTCTTTATTTTATTCCGTTTTCTTTTTTTTTTTTTTTTTGTGTAAATTTCCTCTAAATGTTGCATGTTCTTTCGTTTTAGTTGTTGGCCATAATCTTGCATTTAATTAACATTTGTTGCTACTTTTTTTATAGTCTGTATGTATGTTTTTTCTCTTAACTTATTTTTTTTTCTGCATCAACAAATGTCAGGCAATTAGTCAGTTTATAACATTCAAGGATATTTTTTATGTAGAGCAGCAAAAACATTTAGTAAATGAATGAATATGATGTGTTCATTCAGTTACTGAAACGTTTACTGTTAAGCAGTGTTGCCAGAACTATTACAACTATTTTCAATGTAGGTGTTTCTACTAAAATAGTTTCGCAGGAATAATCGGGGAACAAATGCTTAAGTTATCGGCGGCACTTTCTTAAGTATTAATTTTAGTACTAAAAGTTTTGTATTTTAGTACAAAGACCAAAGCATAAGAGATCTTAGATTTTTGGCTGTGCTGAAAATTTTCTTGCCAAAACTTACGCCCGATTTTCAGGATAGTATTTAAGTCTATATGAAGTTAATTTTCATATAAACTTAAATCGTATTTAAATACATAATGATTTTTTGAGTTTTATTTGAAAATTCGTATTTAATTCAGATAAAAGTATGGTGGCACTACTAAATACAAAAAAAAAATATCATAAAAAAGTTAATTTATTTGTAAGGTGGTCTCAAAAAACAGCTGAATGTTATTGCTTTGCCTGTTGTTGTTGTTGTATTGTTGTGATATTGAAGCCACCTTGCTAAAATATTGCAATGGAAACTTAAGTTGAAATTAAGTGTACAACATCGGTGAATTAAGTTTCATTTAAGTATTTAGTGAAGAAGAGAATTTTGTATTTAAAACGATTTTACACATAAATGTGTTTTAATATCAATCCTGAAAATTGGGCATTAGTTTGTTAATTGATATTTCCCAAAAATCTTTGAAAAGTAAATTTTGATCAATATTTTAATGTTTTTATTTTCAAAAATTTTTTCGCAATATGAAAATTATTTTTAAGAAAAACGATTTTTGTAAAAAATTGGTACACTGATAGAAGAGACGTCATAACGCTGATATATTTATACACCAGTACTATGACACTTTTTATCATTGTGATGTCAGCCTTAGCATCACTTTGCCAAACTGTTATCAGGTGAAATTATGTCATTAATGTGGTGGCAAATCGGCATCAAAAAAAAAAATAAAAAATGGAGAATCAGAGTCAGTTTACAGTGCGATGACCCAGTAAAATCGGAGAAAGGACTCATTAGGATTGACTTAAGATAAAGTAAGGGAATATTATTACTTTCTTACCCGGAACACATGTTTGTTTCACTTTTATTATATTCCATCTATTGTTTACAAAAGAACTCTCAATTATTAGGCACCAGCTGTATGCCCACTATGGTTTTCGTAATCATTCTACTTTGAATTAAAACAAATAGAATATGGGAATTTTTGCTTCTTATTTTACTTTTTAAAAATGAAAATAGTTTAATAATAATAAACAAAATATGGCATCGAATTGATGTCACTGTAGTCGTAGCATAGATGACGCATAAAATATGACAAAATCTTATGATGACGTACGTCATTGGATTGATGCCACTTTTTGCCTCATTGATGCCATTTGTAATAACATTGATGTCACAATGTTGATGTTAGGGCATGATCAATATGAAGATGTATTTTTTTTGGGCGTATTGGGAAAATACGATCTTTAATTGATTTCGTAGGTGTTTTTGGTCAAACAAATATCTGGCATCACTGCTTGAAACAGACATTGAAAAGAGAAAAATACACACACTTACTTTTTTTTTTAATGAAAAACACACTTTAAATGAAACACATTCGTTTGTACAAAACTGAGAATATACACACATTTTCATTAAATACTCTTTTGTTTAAAACTCTCATTTATTTGTTAGTGTAAAAGACGAATATCCTTGTGAGGAAACATGTGTATGAACTAATTTGCATTTATTATCTTAACGTGTCTTTGTGTTCTTTACGTTCTCAATTATATTTTGTCGAGCTAAAAAAAAAATATTGTATTACGCTGACAAAAAGGACACAAAGAAATTCGAAATTATGCAAAACTTTCAAACAAAACAGCAAATCTTTTGTTTTTGGTTTAATTACAATTTCCTCGAAACCATTTTCCAAAAAAAAATAAGATAATGTTTGAGCAAATTAAATTTTTACCATATTTTCTCTATACTGATAAACATGTTTTTTCACTTTTTGTCTTCTTTTTTTTTTGGAAGTTGAATTAATTAAGGTTTTTAATTTTTTTAAATAAACAAAATCCCGTAAATGTTACCCAAGTTATAAGCGAAAATATAAAAAAAACATAATTGGAATTAATCATACGCAACAGCAGACGAGATTAAAATTTTTTTTGTTAAAACCCTTGAAACTTCTAAAAGATCTTAAAACTTTTTTAAACTTATGTATCCTGACTTCATCTTATTGATGAAAAATATAATGATAGCGAGGACGATGATGGCAAACGGCCTTCGCGATACGACTTTTGGTAATTTAAGCACTCCTAAGAGTGGTTCGTTGCCATCATAAGTGACTATAACAGGAACTTTACTACCTCCGCCTTGCAGGGCATTGTTTTCATAAAAAAGTTTCATAAAAAATATTGATAGGGGCATCCTTTAGGAATGTAGATGGGGGCATTCTAGGCGCTGCAGGCGCCAAACTTAGGAAATTCATTTAACCGCCATATATTAAGGCTCCCCCTATGCTCCAATGGGAGTTAGAGGAACACATATATATATTAAGGCTCCCCCTAAGGGGTGGAGATAAATAGATTCAACTTTGTTTAAGCAAATTTTGAGGAAAAACACTAATGGAGTTCGGTCATAAATTTTACCACTCTACGGAGGTCTCCTAGCCTATTATAGGGTGTTTTCTTCAATATATTTCTAGCCTGTATTAAAAATTTTTGTATGGGAGTCCCCTTAAGGAATAGATTCAACTATGTTTAAGCAAATTTTGAGGACAAACACTAATGGAGTTCGGTCATAAATTTTAACCCCTAGAGAGGTCTCCTACCCTGTTATAGGGTGTTTTCTTCAATATATTTCTAGTCTGTATTAAAAAGGTTGTATGGGAGTCCCCTTAAGGAATGGTGATAGCGGGAGGTATGTAAGAAACAAATGTTGCAGATAGCAATAAAGTGTGTTCAGTCAAACATTTGACCCGTCTTAGGGCATTCTTATCGCTCAATATTCGTTCTTTTTTCAATAATAGCGAAATGTAACAAAATTTTCTAAAAATTTCATAAAAATTTGCGTAGAGTTTTCCTTATACCAGCATTATTTTTGGGTATTGCTTTTAAAATGTATTTCATAATTTAAGATTAATATAGCAAGATTTATTTAAGCTTAAAATGCTCTAAATTAGTTAAAAGTTACTGAAATTAAGAACTAAAATATAAAAAAAGGCAAAATTAATAACAATCATACGCCAAAGTAGACAAAATTAAAATTCTTGCAAACTTCCTTAAGCGCCCTATCCATTATTCAATATTGTTGCATATGTTTTACGTATTAATATTATTATTGTACCCCATATTATTCAATAAGTGGCACAATGCGAGTCCTTACCGCAAAAATAGCTTAAGCGACATCATTTACAATTTTTGGTTTTTTTTAAATAAATGAATTTATAAGCAACACTTGCATCATCTCCTCAAATGTCATGGTCACATAAGGTACCGTTACGATTTTATAGCAAAAACAATTTTAGCTTAAGCGCCAATTTTATAAAAAAAACCTTCTCCTGTAAAATTGTGTTTTTGTCGATTTAGCTTTTTTAAAGCCAATCTCTGCCTCGAATATTGAAAAACTGTAAAGGCAACAAAATAATCTTATTCGAATAATCACAGCCACTCGCTGGTATGTTAAAAATTTTAAAATTTTAAACTAGAGTTGGTTTAAACTATGATGACGAAATATTCAGTGAAATATTTGAAAAGGTTTGAATTGCAACCAAATCCACTAGCTCGAAATATTTTAAATGATGTCGGCTACACTCGCTTAAGAAAAATAAATAATTAACAATTTTTATTTTCCGAATAAGTTTAATGAATCAAATTCAAAGGTTTATAAGTTAATGCGAAAATAAAAATTGTTAAAATAATAAAATTAACTTATAAAGAGAAAAATTCTTACATTTTGTTTGTGAATATAAATAAAATTAATCATACGTTAGAGTAGACGTTTTCATAAAAATATTGAAAGAATGTAGAAAAACTTTAATTTTAATATCAATTTGTTTTTATTTTTATATTTATTATATTTTTTGTAACGATCTTAGGTTCTACAACAAAATTTGAAATGTTTGAATGCCTTTTAATAAAAAATGGCCAAGGAAATTGAGTAAAATAATATTAATCATACGTCAGAGTAGACCAGTTTTAAATTTTTGTAAAAACATAATAAAAAATTCAAGAAAATTAGAGGTTTTTTAAATTCGTTGCATTTTAAGGATGCTGTTAGTGATGAAATTTAAAAACAAATACAAAATAGTTTAAAAAAATTTAAAAAATATTTACATTTTTAATGCAAATTTTTTTTAATAAATTTTTACAAAAAATGTCTTCGGTTAAGATTACAAAATTAAAAATAACAAAATATTTCGTTCTAAATAAATGAAATTTTTTGTTAAAAATTTAAAAAAAAGGTTCCAATTAATATTAAACATTTTTGTAAAAATTTTAAATTTCATAAGAAAACTTAAAGCTCTCTTTTAAAAATGTTAAAGAAAAAATAATTTGAAGAACTTCTTAAGTTTTTTTTTGCAAAGAATTCTGTAAGAGATACAAATTTGTAAAAATAAATTACAATTTAATTAAAATTCATTAAAACTTGTCCGGGCAGTAGTTAGGAGTTTCCAGAGGGAAAATACAAACCGTTTGAAGTCTCCTGTATATTCTTTTCCATTTTGATGATTTACATAAATCTCTTTGCCTTTAAGCAAAATATACTAGAAACTTTCTGACATTTTACAATAAATTTCAAAACAATTATAAAAACAATTATATAAACTTTAACAAGGAAGAAATAAAAAAACACCAAAACTGTTAAGTAAAATTGTTTCGGTTTGTAATTCTTATTTGTATTTTCTCAAAGGACTAAGGACACTAAAGCACTTTATACTACAGTCTGAGTAAATTCCTTTAAAAACAATCCAGCAATGTTTTTAATGCTGTTAACCGTGTTAGACTTGACGCTTTGTTATTATTCCCCTTTTGGTCTGTTGTTTGTTATATGGAGGAAAGAGTTTGTCGTAAATATTAAAAGGGTTGTATGATTAAAAATGGTTATTTTATGGGAAATTTTTTAATAAAAAGAATTTTTATTGGTAACACATGTTCTCAGTTCATCGCAATCTGGAAAAATTTTAGCCGTGGCTGACTACTTATGATACAAAGAAAATCAAACTTTTTATCAGCTCTAGTTTACGTATATTAGCAATACTCGGTCATAAATTGTATCCCCCTTGAAACGAATTCTAGGCAGTTATGGGAGTTTTTCTTCAATATATTTGAAGAATATTATTCATGAAGAATATAATTCATAAATACCAAAAAAAAAAGTCCCTTAATAATGTGAACGCACCTAATTTTTTATTATACGACAATCTGCGTCAAAATCGTTCTAACTTTAGACAATTAAAAGCCATCCTGATGTATCGATAACGTGAACACTCTTTAACAATGAAAATGTTACAAATGCGCCGATTTTTATCAGCCACTTGTGCGCCGATCTATGTGCACAATCAGCGCTGATAAAAGCAAACATCTGTTTGCTTAACATTAAAAACATCATTCTGAAAACTATTTATAGGAATTTTGTTAAAATTCAGTTTTTATGGGAAATTTTGTTAAAATTTATTTTTTAAAGGAAATTTGCTAAAATTTACTTTATAGCGGAAACTATGCAAAAATTTACTATTTTTAGAAATTTTGTTAAAATTCAGATTTATTTATTTTTTAAAAAAATTTTTGCTAAATTTTACTTTTTATAGGAAATTTTGCTAAAATTTACTATTTATAGGAGATTTTGTTAAAATTCAGTTTAATTTATTTTTTAAAGGAAATTTTGCTAAGTTTTACTTTTTATGAGAAATTTTGTTAGAATTCAGTTTTATAGGATATTTTGTTAAAATTCAGTTTTATTTATTTTTTAAAGGAAACTTTGCTAAAGTTTACTTTTTATGGGAAATTTTGCTAAAATTGATTTTTTAATGGAAATTTTGCTAAAATTTACTTTATAGCGGAAATTATGCAAAAATTTACTATTTTTAGAAAATTTTGTTAAAATTCAGATTTATTTATTTTTTAAAAAAAATTTTGCTAAATTTTACTTTTTATGGGAAATTTTGCTAAAATTTACTATTTATAGGAAATTTTGTTAAAATTCAGTTTTATTTATTTTTTAAAGGAAATTTTGCTGTTTTACTTTTTATGAGAAATTTTGTTAGAATTCAGTTTTATAGGAAATTTAGTTAAAATTCAGTTTTATTTATTTTTTAAAGGAAATTTTGCTAAAGTTTACTTTTTATGGGAAATTTTGCTAAAATTTATTTTTAAAGGAAACTTTGCTAAAATTTACTTTATAGCGGAAATTATGCAAAAATTTACTATTTTTAGGAAATTTTGTTAAAATTCAGATTTATTTATTTTTTAAAAAAAATTTTGTTAAATTTTACTTTTTATGGGAAATTTTGCTAAAATTTTCTATTTATAGGAAATTTTGTTAAAATTCAGTTTTATTTATTTTTTAAAGGAAATTTTGCTAAGTTTTACTTTTTATGAGAAATTTTGTTAGAATTCAGTTTTATAGGAAATTTTGTTAAAATTCAGTTTTATTTATTTTTTGAAGGAAATTTTGCTAAAGTTTACTTTTTATGGGAAATTTTGCTAAAATTTATTTTTTAAAGGAAATTTTGCTAAGATTTACTTATTATGGGGTATTATGGTAAAATTAATTTTTTATAGAAAACTTTGCTAAAATTTATTTTTTATAGAAAGTTTGGAATATTTCGTTAAAATGAATTTTTATAGGAAATTTTATAAAAATTAAATATTTATATGGAATTTTGCAAAAAATTTAATAGTTATGAAAATTATGTTAAAATTCACTTTTTATAGAGATAAAAATGTTGCTAAAATTTTCTTTTTATAGGAAATTCTGCCAAAATTTACAATTTATAAAAATTTTTCTAAAATTTACTTTTTGAAAGAAATTTTTTTTAAATCTGCTTTTTATAGCAAATTTTATTAAAATTTACCAATAAACGGAAATTTTTCTAAAATGTACTTTTCATAGGAAATTTAGCTTAAACCAATTTTTTATAGGAAGTTTTGTTAAAATTTCATTTTAATGGGAAATTTTATTAAAATTTACGATTTATAAAAATGTTGCCGAAATTTACTTTTGATAGGAAATTTTAGCAAAATTGTTCTAAATAGTTTATTTTGGCAATATTTCCTTTTTGATGAACATTTTATTAAATTTACTTTTTATAGGAAATTTTATTAAATTTTACGATTTATAAAAATGTTGCTGAAATTTACTTTTGATAGGAAATTTTAGCAAAATTTTTCTAAATAGTTTATTTTGGCAAAATGTCCTTTTTGATGAACATTTTATTAAATTTACTTTTTATAGGAAATTTTATTTAAATTTATCAATAAAAGGAAATTTTGCTAAAATTTATTTTTTACTGAAAATTTACAGACATTCCGATAAAATGTAAAAAGTTAACGAAATTATTTTTTGGCAACACTTTATAAAAAAAATTTACCCGGCAACACTAAGCCAAACTGTTTAATATTTTCCGTTTTTCCTTGAAAGAGCATAAGCTAATCATTATTTTCATATTATGTATTTTTAATGAGTATATTTACTTATGTTTATGTATGAATGCGTGCATGTCTGTATGAGGGTTTTTATTCATGTAAAACTGAAATAAAGTTATCCTTTTAATTTTCTAATAAACATTTACAACTGGCTTCACTTTCAATTGCAAAAAAAAAAACTTTAGTTTGTTTTTGTTTGGGTTTTACAGAAATACAATAACATTATAATTACGAATTTAAGAAAACAAACATGTTGGCTCTTGATGTTATTTTTGTTTTTTTTTTTTTGTTTTCCTATTACTGTTAACCCAATTTCTATAATTTCTTTTGAAAAGCATTATGATCATTTTACTGAAATGAAATAAAAATTACAGCAAAATAATTTTTTTTGTTTGTTTAACAAAAGAAAACAAAAACTTAAAAAAGTTTTTCGCATGTGTGTTAGAGTAATTATTGCTTTAAAAATGTTAAAAATAAGTGGGAAGAAAAAAAATATTCTAAATAAATCAGAACCGAACTTTAACTGAAGTTACAAACTAGAAACTGAGCTTAAACTTCCACTTTAACTGAAAAAACACCGAACTGGAACAAAATTAGAAGTAATTAAAAACATGATTTTTCACCCAACATTTCAAAGTTTCTCTTAAGGCCTTGTTGATTTCTATGCTTTTGCACAAATTTGTTCTTGTGTATACATTTTTTTAATATTAAAAGGCTTAAATTTATCCACCATTAAAATTTTTAAATTTGATTTAAAATTAGCCAAGTTATTAGCAAAAAGGCAGAAAATGCCATAGTTAATATTAATCATACGTCCGAGTAAACAATATTTAAATTTCTTGCTTACAAGCCGATTGATAAATTCGAAATTAGTTTTTAGAAATTTAAAATTTTTTTTTTGAAATTTTTGATTTGAGTTCCACTGTTAAAACTTCTGTAACTGCATACGAAAACACTTGAAAGTTATCATTATTTTCTGTTTAAAAAAATTTTTCGACATAACTAAAGTTACCTGGTGCTGCATTATTAATTTGTGTGTGTGCTTTTGTTTGCGGAAGTGTGTGTGTGTACGTGTGTGTAAGAGCAATATTTTCACTCCTTATTGTATGCAATAGAAAAACAAACTAATAATTTTGTGTACGTACAAACTACACACGTGTGAGCGTTGACTGGAAGGAACAGTTTGGTAAACAATTAAAGTTAAATTAAGAAAATTTTAGAGATTCTTTTATTAGTTTTTTTTTTAATTTTAGAATTTCTCTCTCTTTTTTTTGCTTCCTTAGTCATATCATATCCCTAAAAATTATTTTGTAAAGGGTCTTCTTTAATTTTTTGCCTCGACTGTTCACATTTTTTGCTATTGACTTTTAACTTTTAAAATAAAATTCACAAAACTTTAGGGCTAAGCTTAACGCGATTTAATAAGTGCATTTTCGCAATGAATAAATAAATTTTTTTTATAATATTGTATGTGTGAGAAATGCAATCTAAATTTTCTTAACTTCAATATATTCTTTTATGTAACGAATGTTGTCAAGTAGCATTTTTAAGGTTACGAAAATGAATTCAAATATGATTGCATTAATATTAGCAGCAACAGCTGAAGATGTCAATTTGTGTCAAGGAAAAATAGATTATTATACTAATTCAACATAAAAATATTTAATAAAAAGTTAGTTCAAGGGAAATTAAATGTATAATTTTAAGAAAGATTTTATATTTAAGGTTATTTATTAAAGTGATTAGCATTTAACTTGCTTCTTCATTAGCGTCTCCCTTTCTTTCGTTTAAATTTTCCAAAGTTGATGTTTCTCTGTTTTCACAAAAGAGTACCAACCCTGCGTCTAAAATTTATTGTTTTTTAAGCTTGATATAAAATGGAAATCAAATAGTAACACGAGTCGATCGGAAAAGTGAAAGAAAAAATTTAATTTCCCGTATTTCCACTTTTTGGTACTATTTTTCTTTCTATTAAAGTTTAAAAAATTTTAATATTGTAGTAGGAGCCCATAATTCAATACGTTTATGTCAATGAATAGCGAAAAATGTTTTGGTAAAAAAGTACCAAAAATAAGTACGATTTTCACACCTTAAACTTTTGAATTACGAAAAAGTATCACTATAACTAGAACTAGAACTGAACTAGAACTGCACAAGAACTTATCTAGAACTCAACTAGTTGCATACCGTTATGAACAGGTTCCATTAAACAACCAATTCCAACTTAATAACACACATATTTACAATTTTACTAAATATTTTTTTAAATTAAGAAAGGACCAGTACTGCTACCATCCGCCTTAACGAGTCACTAGAGGGAATGGACATTCCATTTTAAGTCTGCTGTTGTTTCCTATTTTTATTTATTTTTTTTTTATTTATTTTAAACCTACAAAATGTATAAACAGCCAGTTCCTAAACACTCAACCCAACAATATATTTAAAACAATAAACTAAAACAGCAACAATTTACCAGGAGAATAAAACACCGAGTCTGTAAAATGCTTCCTACTCGCATAAATTGTCTTGTTCCGTAATTCATATTTGTATTTTCTCAAAAGACAAAAAGGACATTCAAGCAGAATCCACTGCTGCTGTTTGTATAAAATGCATATTAAAAACACATGTGCTCTGTGTTAAATATTTTTACACTTTGTTGGGGTTTCTTTTCTTTTTGAAATCTTTTTTCTTGCTGTAGAGATAAAATTTTATAAAATATTGTAATAGAATTTGTGGTAAATAACTGAAGTGCTTTATTAAATTAAAAGTCTGTTAATAAGAAAAATCATATTTTCCTTTCTCCTTTTAAGATGATCTAATTTAAGGAGGATTCCTTGAAGTAAAGGGAAACAATTTTGTGCTGAGATATTAATGAAATTTTTCTATAAAATCATTTAAGAAGCAGATACTCAAAGAACATGATAACGATTTTATGTGGTTCTACAGGTTCTAAAATTTTAATTAGTTTTTTGCAGAATGTTTCTATAAGAAAAAGTCGTATTCAACATTTTTATTTTATTTTAAATAAAAATACTAATAGAAACTTTTTTATAGAAAATAGTTTTATGTAAAAGGAATTGCATTAAAAAATTGTTAAAAAGAATATTTTATATAGAAAATTGTTATATACCGAAAATTTTCTTTAAAAAAAAGTCTTACTTATATTACTTTGTATAGAACTATGTCTAATAAAAATTATTTTCTATAAAAAAGTCTTATACTGGTTATTTTCTTTAGAAAATATACTTATACGGGTAATTTTCTGTAGAAAAAAGTCTTTTGCAGATAATTTTCTTTAGAACATAGTTGTTCACAGATTTTCTTGCTTTTAATAAAGTCTTATATATTATTTTGTGTAGAAAAAGGTCTTATATAGATTTTTTTGTCTATAACTATGTCTAATAAGTGTTGTACAAGTTATCTTCTATAAAAATACAAGTAATTTTCTATAGAAAATAGTTATTTACAAATTATTTTCTTAAAAAAGTCTTATACATTATTTGTATACCGGTTATATTCTATAGCAAATATTTTTATACAATTAATTTTCTATAAAATATAACAAATAGTTTTAATAGAATATAGTCTTATACATATTATTTTGAATAGAAAAAAGTTTTGTATAGATAATTTTTTCATAAAAATATATCTAATAAATTAAAAAAAATAGCTTTTTTAAATTATTTTCTATGGAATATTGACTTATACAGATTATTAAATACATAAAATAGTCTTGCACAGATTGTTTTCTATTAAATAGTCTTATACACATTAGTTTATATAAAAAGTAGCTGTATGCTGAATGGTTTCGATAGAAAACAAGTTTTAATTTATTAATTTGATATAAATTATTTAAATAAATTATAATATCTGCATCACCTTATTCAGAAAACTATTTAAGATTTATAAAAGGTTTATTAAACACATTTTCATAAAATATTCGTTTTATAAAATATTTTCTATTAATAAGGAATTTAGCCAATAGTCTAATACAGATTATTATAAGTTGAAATTATTGTTAAGTTGAGTTTTGTTTATAGAAAAAATTCCTATACAGATTATAGAAATAGTCTTATACAGATGATTATTTTCTCAAGAAAAAAGTTTTATATAGATTCGATTTATATTCAGGTATGTTCTAGGTTTAGACTCGAATTGAAAACGAAAAATTTTTTTAATTAGCATAACTCATAAATTGGTGTTCTCAAATCAGCATGTTTTTGTGTATTCGAAGTTTTTGTTCGAAAAAACTTTTGTTGCACTAATGATCGCTAATTTGCTAACCGAAGTATGATAGCAATGTCTAATATTTTTTAAAAATAGTGAAAGCTGTAAAGAATCACAAAAAAAATCGCTAACATGGCTAAAATTCTCGAAAAATTGCAAACTTTTAAACAAACACTAAAATTTAATTGAAATCTCTAAATGGGTTAAAAAAACAAAATGTCGGAAAATAACAAAAAAAAAAAATTGCAAAAATAGCGAAAATTCGCGAAAAATTTTAATATTTCAAACAAGCCATAATATTGATTTAAAGTCCCTAAAACTATAAGGAATGGCAAAAAATTGGTAAAAATTGCTAAATTCAAGGAAATTCGCAAAAATTTGCAAACAGCGGCATGATAGCAAAGTCAACTATTTATTATAAATCGTTAAAGCTGTAAATAATCAGAAAACTTACACGACCAAATCGCTTATATCGCGAACATGGCTAAAATTCGCGAAAAATTGCAAAGTTTAAACAAACCCAAAAACTAAGAGATCGCTAAAGCGATTAAAGAAACAAATTGTCTGAAAATAACATAAAAATCGTTCAAAAAAATTTGGTATAATTACATCAATATCAATGAAAATGTCGACTTTAAATTTAGGGTTAGTAAGGGCCTTTTGCGTTTTAGATAACGATATATTTTTGATTAAATTGGATTAAGAAGATTTTAAGCTAAAAGCAATATTAATTTTTTTGTTAAAAATGTTATCACATATTACAATAAAAGTCGATTCGGTTTACTTTCACCAACCCATATCTACTCTAATTGAAAACGAATAAAAACATGTGGATGTGAAATGCAGAACACCAATAATGCTAAAGTAATCCACTTTCGAGTGGATTCGGATTCTAGAACACGCCCGATTAAGTGAGATTCATACAGATTTTTTTTATAAAACAAAATTGTTTTACAAATTATTTTTTATAAAAAAATAATTTTCTTTAAGCAGTTTTATACAAAAAATTTTTTGTAGAAAATCATTCTATACAAATTGTTTTGTTAAGAAACTAAAGAAATAAAAAATATTCTTAAGCAGATTTTTTTCTAAAAAATATAGTCTTATACTTATTGGTTTTTGTACAAAAAAGTCTTATATGTATTATTTTTTTTGTAGAAAATAGTCTGATGGGATTATTATTTCCTATAAAAAATTACCTTATACATATTGTACATACTTTTTTTTATAGAAAACAGTTATATTTAGGTTATAGAAATAGTTTTATACATGTTATATTCTAAAGAAAATATTTTTATACTGATTCTATTTTAATGAAGTTAGTTTCGTACAGATTTTTTTCTGTAAACCAAAAGTCTTATACAGATTAATTGCTATAGAAAATCGTTTTATACAAAGTATTTTGTAAAAAAAGTATATTTATAGAAATTATTTTATATTAAAAGAAGCTTGCAGCCCTTTGTTCCTACTAGGAACCACAGGACATAGTAATATATATAAAAGAAGCTTATACGTATATTTTTTAATAGAATATCGTCTTATACAGATTCTTTTCTTAAAATATAGTCTTAAACTTTTGTGTTTTCTTACAAAAAAGTCTAATATGGCTTTGTTTTTGATAAGAAATATTAAGTCTTATAGAGACTGTTAATTTCTATGAAAAATAATCTTATAAATATAATTTTTTTTAAAAAGCAGTTATACACAGAAGGTGGAAATAGTCTTATACTGATTATTTTCTAAATAAACTAGTTTTATACAAATTCTCATTTACGAAAGTTAGTTTCATACAGATTTTTTTGCTCTAAACAACGTCTTATACAGATTATTTTCTGGAGAAAATAGTTTTAGACAAATTATTTAGTATAGAACATTGTCTTATACAGATAAAGTCATATACGGATTTTTTTTATAGAAAATAGTCTTATAAAAATAGATTATTATTTCTATAGAATACTATTAAATATTTTTGCTTTAACAATTTTTTAACTATAATGATTTGCTTCTTTTACAAACTGTTGGGTTTTTCTTTGAATATTATTATAAAAAGGGCATAGCATTTAAGGTTAGCTGGTCCCCTTGGTAGCTTCATCTTTTTTTCCGTTATGTTAAGTAGCATTTATAGCTTTTCTGTTTCTTCTTCCTTCTTTTGCCGGATGTTATCGTTTTTTATTTATACTTTTATTAAGCAAAATATTTTTATTAAATTCTTTTTGGCGTGTTGATAAATGTTAGTTTTAACAAAATGAAGTAATAATTTTCATTTTTCATTTTCTCTTTACCATCTTTTTCAATATTATTTTATACTTTTATAGTTTACGGGGATTTTTTTAACAGCTGGAAGGAGGTTCATAGAACTTAAAAAAATCTATTTGTAAAATGAAAAGAGAAACCGAAAAAAGGAATAACATTTACATATTTTAAGTGTGAAATTTGTTGTTTTAATATTCTTAAAAAACATTTTTTTGTATCTTTTCTCGATTTTTGGTTATAAATTTTGTTTCATAAAGTAACCGAATGCATAAACCAGTATAAATCCTTTAAACATGTTATACAACTGTTTGCTCAATGGACTGCAGCTAAAAATTTTTATGATATTAAGGCTACGCACAGTTTGTGTTCCATATCCTTTTGCCAAATACAAAATTGTTAATGTGTGTGTATGTTTTTTAAAAAAATTATGACATTTATTAGATTTATGTGTGATTTCCTTTAATATGTCAGTCTCTCGTTTTGGTATGTTTATGATTGTATATGAATGTTTGAATTGTGTTGAAAAAAGTCGGTACTTGTTTTGCTTGTAAATCTGCAATACTTTGTCAGATTTGTCATGGCATATTGCCTTCAACCTCACTGTTTATTCTAGTTTATAGACATGAACATATACAACACATACACACGCACACACACACATTTGTTTGATACATATTTTTGCATAAAATATTTTAATATATTATTTATCTTACAATTTTTTTCAAGCAGAAGAAAAGTTTCGTTTGATATTTTCTTTACAGTTTTAACTACTAAAACAGTGATTTCGAAAGCCAAAATTTTTGAAAGTCTAAAGTAACATGTTTTCTTTACAGAAATTTCAAGCGACCGGCACTGTATAATTTTGTCTAAAGACCACTCTTGCCTAAACAAATTCTTAAATTTTACACGATTTTCTTGTTTTTACAGAAAGTTTGACGGTAACGTATAACTTATATAAATAATAATTTTTTTAAATTCTTAATCATAACTTCCGTAGCAGCGATTTTTAAGTTTGGAACGGATATTAAATAAAAAAATGTTCTTGTATAAAATTTTAAATAAAAAATACGTTTTACAGAAAATTTTATTTTTGCAAATAGTCTTTAAAGAAAGTTTTGTTTTAATTGATTATAGTTTTATACAGTCGCAAACACAAATTTTTAATAGAAATGTTTTTATACAGAAATTATTTATTGAAAATCTTCAAAAATCTTGTACGGACATCTATATATATAAAAAGAAGTGTACATTTTGATTGTCACTCCATAACTCGAGAACGGCTCGACCGATTGCCATAAAATTTTTAGGGAAGGTACAGGGAGGAGTGATGATGGTTAGTTGATTTTGAAATCCAAAATCGGTCTAGCCATTCTCCAGTTATATCTATATATGTAAAAATGAAAAATGTTTGTATGTTTGTTTGTTTGTTTGTTGGCTTATAAACTCCGAAACTACTGAACCGATTTTCCTGAAATTTTTACAGTAACATCACGTGAGCCCTTAAAATAAAATATTTTTTCGATAGGGGCAGGGGATTCGGTACCCCCCATAGGATGCCAATATTTATTATCGCATATCTTAAGAGCCGCTGGACGCATTTTGCTGAACTTTTTGTAGTAGGATCTTCTGAGCCCCGAAATTGAAATAAAATAGCAGCGGGGGAAGTGGTTCCCCCCATAGGACGCCAATACTTAATATCGCGTATCTTATGAACTGTTATAGTGAGAATGTTCAAACTTTGTGGAAGTCACTCTTATGGTATACTACGCTTTTGAAAGTAAAAATAAAGCGGGTAGGTGCAGGGGGGAAAAACCTCCCATAGGATGCATATATTAAATATCGCTTAACTGAAGAACTATTAAAGGGGGAGTTTTTATACGTGGTTAAAGCTAATACTATGGCAAACTAAAAAGTTCAGTATAAAAATGGGCGGGGTAAACAGGGGAGGAGCAGTACCCCTCATATATAGAAATATAAATAAGAGCAACTGCACGCATTTTGTTAAACTTTTGGTAGTGGGATCTTCTGAGCCCCAAAATTTAAATAAAATAGCAGCGGGGGAAGTGGTTCCCCCCATAGGACGCCAATGCGTAATATCGCATATCTTATGAACTGTTATAGTGAGAATGTTCAAACTTTGTGGAAGTCACTCTTATGGTATACTACACTTTTGAAAATAAAAATAAAGCGGGTAGGCGCAGGGGGGAACTACCTTCCATAGGATGCATATATGAAATATCTCTCAACCGATAAAGTGGTTAAAGCAGTGTAGCGAAGCGCACCGGGTTAAGCTAGTTTTTTATAATAAATAGTCTTACACAAACATTTTTAATTTTTTTTTTAATTCTATAGAAAATGTTTTTTTACAGAAAATTTTCTATAAAAATGTTTTTATACAGAACATTTTCTGAGAAAAATGTTTTTATACTGAAACATATCAATAGAAAATCGTCTAATGGAAAAAATTTTTCATAAAAAATAGTCTTATACAAAAAATTTTCTTTCGAAAATATTCTTATAAACATTTTTTTTTTAGAAAAGTTTCTATAGAAAATAGTCTTATACAAAAAATTTTCTATAGAAAAAAGTTACACAGAAAATTTTCTATAAAAAATGTTTTTATACAGAAAATTTTGTATAGAAAATATTTGTATATTTTTTTACATAACATGTTCTTATATAGAATTTTTTTTATAGAAAATGTGTTTATTAAAAATTTTTCTTCTACGGAGAATTTTCTTCAGAAAATGTTCTTATACGGAGAATTTTCTACAGAGAGTCTACTGAAAATTAAATATAGCAACTTTTATACAGACATTTTTATAAGAAAATGTTCTTGCATAGAACATCTTCTATAGAAAATGTTCTTAGACAGAATTTTTTTTACATAACATGTTCTTATATAGAATTTTTTTTATAGAAAATGTGTTTATTAAAAATTTTTCTTCTACAGAGAATTTTCTTCAGAAAATGTCCTTATACGGAGAATTTTCTACAGAGAGTCTACCGAAAATTAAATAAAGCAACTTTTATACAGACATTTTTATAAGAAAATATTCTTGCATAGAAAATCTTCTATAGAAAATGTTCTTATACAGAAAAGTTTCTATACAAAATATTCTAATGAAAAAGTTTCTATTAAAATAGTTTTATACAGAAAATTTTTTCAGGGAAATATTTCTACACAAGAAATTTTTTATAGAAAGTTTTCTTATATAAAAAATTTTGTATAGAAAACATTCTTATACAGAAATTTTTTTAAAATTTTATGTTCTTGTATATACATTTTTTTTATAGAAAATTTTCTTTTAGAAAATATCTTCTTTAGAAAATGTTCTTATACTAATAATTTTCTTTAGAAAGTGTTCTAATGCAGACAATTTTCTCTGGATAATATTCTTATGTAGACAATTTTCTCTGGAAAATCTTCTTAAATAGAAAATTTTCTACCAAAAATATTCTTAAACTGAAAACTATCTAAAGAAAATATTTTTATACAAAAATTTTTCTACAGAAAACGTTCTAATACAAAAATTTGTCTATAGAAAATGTCCTTAGAAGAAAAATTTGGAGAAAAAACTATTCCTACACCGAAAAGTTTTTTTTAAGAATTTATTCTTATACGAACATTTTTAACAGACAATGTTCCTTTCTTTCACCGAAAGTTTTTTTTTTATAGAATATATTCTTATGCGTAAATTTTTTACAATGTTCCTTATTATGTAAAATACATTTCAAAGTTTTATAAATAATGATGTTTACAGAAAATGTTCTTATACAAAAAATTGTTTGAAACTTTGCTACAGAAAATATTCTTATAATGAAACCTTCCTATAGAAAATATTCTTATGAAGAAATTTTTTTATTAAGAATATTGTTCTTATACAAACATTTAGCAGAAAAAAAAACTATTCTTATACATCGATTTTCTTTACAGAAAATTTTTTATACAGGAGAATGTTAACAGATAATGTTCTTTTCTATGTAAAATACACCTATAAAGAAAGCTTTATTTTTATAAACATGGGATTTATGCAGATTGTTGTTTTTAAATCTTCTGATATTTAAATCATATTTTATTATTTTTAATTATAACACCAGTTTTATTTAATCGAAAAAGTCTTGAATTGCAGCCACCACGATTTAAAAATTTAAAGAAAAGTATACTGCAGCGTATGATTAATATAAATTATGACTTGTTTTACATTTTCCGTTGTAGATTTGATATTTTCGTACCGATTTTAAAAATTTAAAATTGGAACGAAAACTAGAACAACAAACTTAACCATTAATAGCATAATTTATTTATTCGTACTTAAATGTAGTAGTCCTGGCAGTTTGAACAAAAAAAAAAAAAAATTTTTAATTAATTTATTTTTAATTGTAATTTTCTTTAAGGTTTTGCTTTAGTTCAGTCATTAAATTCATAATTAATACTTATCATGTGTAAAACATAATAACTTAAAATAAATTTATGTTTAAAATCATTATCAAACAAAATTAAATTCCCAGAAAATCACTGTCCTTTTATTTGATATATTACAATAAATTATAGTTTCCAACATTCAAACCCACAGATACTTGAACACTTTAACAAAAACAAGAAACAAAGAAACTAGGATATAAATTGTTGTAAATGTGGTGTTTAAATTTGTGTCACTTTGCATGTTGATGATATATCACCAATTTTGTCTTGCTGCAGCAGCATCACTATCGACTGCAATATGATGTTTTACTTTGGCATTTAGGAAAACAAAAAACTAAAAGTTTTTTTTTCTTCCTCTCTGCTCGTTGAAGACTTTCATGCAGTAGTTTTAGAGTTCTATCAGGAAAATGTAAAGGAAGTACACTTTTAAACATACATACAAAGAGACACTTGTAGCAGAAAGTATTTGTTTAAAATAAATTCTAGTTTAAACAAATGAATATGGAGCAAGTGTGTGTTTTGGATATGAAAGTTTGGCTGCAGAACTGTATGGCATTCGTTCATTTAGACATTTGTGTATAGAAGAAAAGATAAATGTTGTTATGATGAGTTAAGAGTAAAGATACCCCACTTTTTGATATAAACCTTTCCCTGATTATCAACACTGCATTTCATTTAGCCATCTGAAAGAGTTTAGTGCAAGAGTTTGCCCAAACATTTCATTCGGTATTCATATTTTCCTTTCGTTTGTGGGAAGATTTCAAAAGAACTACTCATATTCATTTAAAGTGAGTTATTATTATTAAAAAAAATTACGGATATTTGTGTTAAAGATTGTAAAGATAGATTTGTTTTGGATGATTTATAGTCCACAAACAAACACAACTCAATTATGAGGAAAAATTTGATATTGTTGTTGAAAAACCAAGATGAATTACAATTAAGATTTAAAAATAAAATCCAAAGATATGTTGGCACATTAAAATTTAATTAAAATTTTTGATGAATTTTTAATTTAATATGAAAAGGCGTTTTTGAATTATTAAGACTGAAAATGTTTATAAGCCAAAATCAGTTTAAGTTATGCAAATAGAATTAGAAACAAATAACTTATAAGCAAATAAGCTAAATAATTCATTATTTATATTAATCATACGTTACAGTATATTGTTCATCAAGATACTAAAAATTTTAGAGGGTATACAATTAAATGGACACTTTTTTTAATTGGAATGCGACTTAAACAGCAAAAATTGTTATCAAAAATGTATAATCGTATAATAAAAAAGTTTTCTCTAAATTATTTGCTATAAAGAATAGTCTCATGAAGAATGTTTAAAGAAAATATTTTTATACATAAAATTAAAGAAAATATACTTGTATAGATTATTTGGTATAGAAAAGAGTATCATACGGATTAAATTTTTGTAGAAAATGGTCTTATACAGATTATTTTTTATAGAAAATAGTCCTAAACACATAATTTTTGAAAGGAAATAGACTTATATAGATTATTTGCTGTTGAAAAGAGTCTCATGCAGATTATATTTTTATAGAAAATAGCCTTACACAGTTAATTATCTTATACATATTGTACATACTATTTTTGCATAGAAAAAGTCATATATAGGTTATAGAAATAGTTTTATTCATGTTATTTTCTATGGAAAATATTTTTATACAGATTCTATTTTAAGGAAGTTAGTTTCGTACAGATTTTTTTCTCTAAACCAAAAGTCTTATACAGATTAATTGCTATAGAAAATCGTTTTATCCAAATAATTTTGTAAAAAAGTAATTTTATAGAAATTATTTTCTATTTAAAAAAGCTTACACGTATATTTTTTAATAGAAAATAGTCTTATACAGATTCTTTTCTTAAAATATACTCTTAAACTTATGTGTTTTCTTACAAAAAAGTCTTATAAAGCTTTGTTTTCGATAAGAAATATTAAGTCTTATAGAGACTATTAATTTCTATGAAAAATAATCTTATGAATATTATTTTTTTTAAAACAGTTATACACAGAATGTGAAAATAGTCTTATACTGATTATTTTCTATATAAAATAGTTTTATACACATTCTCCTTTACGAAAGGTAGTTTCATACAGATTTCTTGCTCTAAACAAAGTCTTATACAGATTATTCTCTGTAGAAAATAGTTTTATAGAAATTAGAACAGAACATTGTCTTATACAGAACATTTTTTATGCATAGTAGCTTATACATATTGTTTTAAAGAATAAAGGTTTTTAAATATTATTTTCTAAAAAAATTAAGTTTTATACTTATTTTCTATAAAAAAGTATAATTCGGATTTTTTTTCTATTATTTCTATAGAATACTGTTAAATATTTTTGCTTTAACAATTTTTTAATAATTATGATTTGCTTATTTTACATACTGTTGGGTTTTTCTTTGAATATTATTATAAAAAGGGCAAACGATTTAAGGTTAGCTGGTCCACTTGGTAGCTTCATCTTTTTTTTTTCGTTATGTTCTTTAGCAAATAGTCTTATACTCTTATTTTAAGAGAAATTAGTATTATACAGATAATTTTTTATAACCAAAACTTTTGTATAGATTAATTTTTATAGAAAACATTCTTATATAGATACTTTTTTATAGAAAATAGTCTAATACGGATTATTTTCTCAAAAAAATTGTCTTATACACTTATTTTTGAAGAAATTGGTTTTATACAGATTATTTTGAATATATAAAAGTTTTATATGGATTATTTGTCATAGAAAATAGTCTTATATAGATACTTTTATATATGAAATAGTCTTATACAAATAATTTACTTTATAAAATATCCTTATACATATTACCTTTATAGGACAACAATTTGATACAGGTATTTTTTATAGAAAAAAGTCTTATATAGATAATTTGTTATAGAAAATAGTCTTATACAGATTCTTTTATATAGAAAATAATTACAAATAATTTAAAAAAAAAAATTTAATGCAGGTATTTTTTTTATAGAAAAAAACGTTATATAGATTATTTGTTATAGAAAATAGATTTATACATATACTTTTATATAGAAAATAATTACAAATAATTCTTAAGAGAAAAAAATTTAATTCAGGTATTTTTTTTTATAGAAAATAGTCTTTTACTTTTTTATAAAAAATAGTTTTTAGGAATTATTTATTTAGAAAAAAGTATCACATAGGTAATTTTAAAAGAAAATATTATTTTTAATTGAAAATATTATAATACAAATTATTTGGTATACAAATATTTTTATGCAAATTAATTTCTTTAAAAAATACGCTCACAGATTATTTTTTATAGAACATAGTTTAATACAATATTTTTTTTTAATATAAATATTCTTAGACAAATTATTTTTATGGAAAATAATATTATACCCATTTTATATATATGTAGATATTATTTTCTATAAAGACTAGTGGCATACAGATTATTTTTTATAGAAAATAGTTTTATAAACATTATTTTTTTTTTAAGAAAATACGATAATAAAGATTATTCGCTGAAGAAAAAAGTTTTATGCAGCTTCTGTTTAAAAAGAAAATATTCTTATACAGATTAAATTTTATAGAAAATAGTCTTATACACTTTATTTTTATAGGAATTAGTCTTGTACAGAAAATTTTTTTTTATATAAAATGGTCTTATACAGAATAGTTGCTTTATTCGATGGCCTTATGCAGATCTTTTTTTTAGAAAATAGTATTATACAGACTGTTTTTTGTAGAAATTTGTTTTATACTTTTTTTTAATCTCTGAACATAAATATCATAAAAAGCAATATCATATTATATTTAAATCAATAATGTTTATACTAATTGATCTTTCTTTGCTTAAAAAAATAAATTATTATGTTAATACATTAAGATAGTCTGTAAGGAATTTGTCCATAGACTTAAATTAAATAAATAAATAAATAAATGATTAATAGAAATTATAATTATGCAAATTATTCTCTATAGAAAATATTATTTTTTTTTTATAAAAATTATCATTATGCAGGTTTTTCTCTATAGAAAATATTTTTTTCCATAAAAAATGGTATAGTGCGGATTATTTTCTGTATCAAATAGATTTATTTTAAGCATTTTGTTAAGAAAAAGTCTTATAAAGATAATTTTCTATATCATTATTTTAACATTACTTGCAGTTGAATGAATTTTTTTTTATCAGCAAGCATGTAAATAAATAATAGTCTTAGGCTGGGCTTTTGAGATCTCAGTTAAACAAGGTTTAGTTAATCTGAAAACAGATTTGCGCTGCCATTGCCAAGTTTGTGTTCAAAATGTTGATGGAACAGTTTAGTTTTGCTTAAAATGTTGGTATTTTAATTAAATAATAAAAGAATAACATTTCTAAGTTTTTACTTAATCCACTTCTCAAAAACCCGGTTTTACCCGTATTAGTTTTCAGCTACGTGGGTTGTTCTGAAATTTTGGTAATGTTTGCTAAACACAAAAATTCGTAATAGACTTTTTCCAATGTTGCTCCAAATTTATATAAAGGAATTTGTTTAACGGTTGAGTTTCTTATCTCTGTTCTGATTTTCTGACAATTTAAATTCAATTTAAATAAAATTATGTAATTCTTATTTCGATTTCGTCAAGCATATATTTAAGATTCCTTGAAGCAAAATTTTTTGGCTTCTAGTTTTCTTTTAAATGTTTAAACTCCTTGCAGAAACGTGGAAGTTATGAATAGAAATCAAAGATGAGTCATAATTAATATTAATCATACGCCGTAGTACTATTTTTGAAAATAATAAATATTTTCGATTTTTTGAAACTTTGAAGGCAATTAATAAATGTTTTATTTGTAGAACAGAGGAACTGATGGAAAGTATATAGTTTTAATTTTTTAACTGCGAGGGTTGTTTAGAAAATATTGGTAATTTTTTTTTAGTAAAATGAAAACCTTTTTTTTTTAAGTTTTCCTATATCCGATAATTAACAAATTAATTTTTTTTTTATTTGGCCATTGTAATTTTCAACCCTCGTATTTTGTTTCTTATTTAATCTTGATAAACACTAAAACATTTTCAAGCAAGTCCTTTGGGATTTAATGAACTTCACGTTAATAATTGCAAATATTATTTACCATTCCCTGTATTTTTATTGACATACTGACATACATTTCAATCATTTATTTAGATAATTTGTCGCATAATAATTAAAATTATGATTTAAAACACGTACACATGCTCTTAGTCAACATCAATTTTCCCGCACTCATGATGAAGCATTTTCAAATTGACAGACTTCAATTTTATGGCGTCAGAAATGATTTGAATTGGTTAAATTTAAACTGAAAATTTGTGCTAATATTTTTTTTTATCTTTAACATTTTTTCACATTCAAACCATTTTAATATGTTTAATTAAAAGAAAAATGTTAAATTGGTTTAACTTTGAAATGTATAAAAAACCCATGTTTTTTTTACAGAAAATGAGTCTCATGTACAATTAAATTATTTAGTTTAATTATAGAAGTTGGTTGAAAATGAGTAAGCGAATGTGTGTGGAAATTTGTTTTTTTTGTGGCATTAGAAAGTAAATTTTTGTTGTATAATGTGCAGTTGAGTTTTGTAACTAAATGAAACCATTTAGATTAACTTACTGTATATTTTTTTAGTTTTAGTTTTTGCAACATATTTTTATAACATTTAGTTGAAAAAGGAAAAAGAAACCAAACTGTTCAAAACAAACATCTTTTACACATCAGTAAATAAATTGTAAAAATTACATCATATTTGCTACATCATGGCATCATTAAACATAAAAATACGTTAGAATTTATATGGAATTTATACAATTTTAGGTAGGAAGGCAATGAAAAGAGAAACCAAGGGAATTTAAAAAAGGTGTCTAACAGTATTGCTAACAGGTAGAGAAAGTTAATAAAATGAAAAAAAAACTTTTTGAAATTGATAATTGAAAAGAATATGAATTTTTATGTTTAAAAAAAAATTATAATATTTTTCTATTAATTTTTTTAAGCTTTAAAAGCCATACGTTTTTATTTTAATAATTTTAAACAAAAACTTATTATAAAAATCTCAAAACTGCACTAAAGTTTGATTAAATGAAAATAATGTTTTTGTGTTTAGAAAGCCTTAGGTGTTTTCTTTAATTAAAATTTGAAATTTTTCAAATCGGTTGTAAAATAAGCAAATTGTAGACAAAAAAGTAGAATAAGTCATAATTAATAACAATCATACGCAACCATATCCGTTTCGTTAAAAGTAGAGAAAGCTTAAGTTTTCTCAAATATTTTATAGTAAATTAGAATTAATTTGATTTGTTCTACATTCAAAAATAAAATAAAATTATAAATGTTGTTTTTTTTTGTTTGGCTTAAGGTCATATATTAAAATTATAAATAAAAAATCCACAAATTTTTGTATTTTTAATTTTGTTTTTTATTTTTAATCCGATATTTCGACCATACATCGATGGTCATCTTCAGGGGATTTAAAACACTGTCAAATTTAAACTACAAAAAAGTTGACACGTCCTCACTGTTCGTCAAATTTTCATCAAAATTATAAATATAAAACTAATTTTAATTTTATTATTTTTATGATGAAAGGATTTTCGCAACATGAAATAAAATAATTTTTAAAAATATTTTTTTCTTGACTGAACACCGTCTCGGACTCTGGTCGAATTTACGTGTTTCAAAAATAACTATTTTCCTATATAACTATTTTATTATATAAAACTTCAACTTTTAGTCTCTCTCAGACCGTTTACCGTTTTAAAATTGTTTAAAAATGAACAAAGTTATGATCAAAATTGTTAAACATTTCATAAATAATATTAATCATACGGCACACTGTCTTCATTTTGAAATTAACATTTTTTTAGCGTTTTAATTATAATTTTGGAATTTTTTTAACTTAATTTACTAGTAATAAACACAAATTTTATTTTCTAGAATTTCTTAAAACTTACGAGGGTCGTTCCAAAAGTTAAACTCAAAAAATTACCTGAAATGAAATAAAATGTAATCAAATTTAAGTAAAAATCACAACAAAATAGCAAACAAGGCTTAAAGTAAGCAATTAGTATATTTTTTTTAAAATTTAAAGAACATTGATAACAATAAGCATTCAGTATTAAAAAATAAATTTATTTTGGTTTTTATAAGATTTTTAAGTTTTCAAAATATCTACTAAACTACGAAAGTTTTAAGAGACGAATTGAAAAAACTCTGTAATAATATTAATCATACGTCACTGTATAAATTGCATAAAAAATTTACACACATCAAAGTAATTTGAAATTTACTTGAAGTTTTAAAGGTCTGTTACAAAAATATTGGCTGAAGAGTTAATAAATTTTAACAATTATTAGAAGAACGAGGGTATTTTAGAAGTTTAAAGAACGAAATAGAAAAAATTTCTCAGAAGTTTTGCTAAATTAAAGTTTCTTTACAATTTTTTTGGGTTGTAATTTTAAGATGCTGTTTGGGAATATAATAATATTAATAAGCTAGTGACCAAATCTTCACACTCAGTCTGATGCTGGCAAGGACCAATGAAAAGCAAAACGGGACATACCATCGATTCATCGACTTTAAAGCCGCCTTTGACACGCCAATGAGGGACAACATTTTTTAAAATTTTTTAAAACTGAATCTTTATTTTTAAGGAAATTTTGTTAAAAATTTAAATACATTTTTGAGAAATCCCTTAACTTTTTGCTTTTGAAACTTTAAGAGTGGCAAATTTTAATATCAGTAGTTAAAAAAGTAAATAAACCAAAGTCTTTTTCATCATTTCCACTTTAAAATTCTTAAATCGCTGCTAAATCAAGAAAGTTATAGTACAAAATGTAAAAAAAGTCATAATTAATATTAATCATACGTCCCAGTATAGAAATTTTTTGTAATTTTTATATTTAAGCTTTAATTTATGATTTTCCATAGCAGTTTTTAACAAAAAAAAATTGGTTTCTAATGGAAATCAATGAGTTTAATAATAATTTAAGATAGTTGTAGTTTTATATACGAGGTAGGTTTTTAAAATTATTTTAAAAAAATTTCGATTACCAAAACAAATTTATGATCTTTATTTTATTTTCAAGCTCTTGGTCTTTTTTCGTAAAAAATATTTATAAAAATTTTTTCTAAAAAAATTAAAAAAACTAAAAATCCCTGAAGAAGTTAGTTATCCATTGAGATAACGAAATATTGGATACACAATAAATGACTATTTTTTACGTGAAAAATAATATTAAAGGGGTCGAAGAAGTTGGGCTAAAGGATCTGTATTGTAATTATTTTATGGTTTTGCAATCTTTTAACTGATTTTACCCTGTTATTTTTTCTATTGAAATTTCTTAATTATTCTCAAATTAAAAACAAATTTCTCTATATTAAAAGATTCTTTACTCCCTTTTTTCCATTTCATTAAAACCATTATTTACCCTTAATCTTGAACCTCAATAATCTTTGACAGACAGCTTTTACTCTTTTTTGTTTAATTATGACTTTCCCTACAAAAATATTAAGACCAGATATATTAAAAATGTTTGCCAAATAAATGTACAATATGTTCTTAAGTTCCATTAAAAAAAATGTTAGTCGTTTGTTAAAAGCAATAAAATATTTGAAAATTTCCTAAATGAATTTATGAAATTTTGTTACAAGGAATTCATACTAAAAAAAAATGTTTATTTTTTTCTATCCAATTGAATGGTTAGAGGAAATTAATGGAAATGAATGTACAAAAGCGAATATCATGTTTGAAACACACATTTGGAATTATATTTTATGTATCGTCGCCTCAAATGCAAACAGATACTTTGGTATTTTTTTTTTACAGGAAAAACTAAAAATCAAAAATATAAATAAAGAATTCTGGTCATGTGAATTTCTCAAATAAACTCATCATTTGCTATTGCAGGGGTTTAACATGAAGTTTTATAAAACAAACGATAATAAATCGAAAAATTCCATTTCGAATTTTTGTGTAGTTACGTCCGTTTGCATTTAAGGTGGCGATATAAAACTACGAATAAAGTTGATGATTGGAAAATGAAATTTAAAGGTATTTTTGATAGAGAATTTATTACTTTATACAAAACTAGCATTTTGCCCATTACTTTGTTAGCGTCACCCCTTATTCCGTGGACATATTTATATGCTTAAGTTTATGTTTCAAGGTTTTAGTAAAAAATTACCAACATTTGTCATCTTTAAGCCCATCTTATTTACACAGGACTTCTTTAGCTTCTTACATTTTATGTTCTGTTATAGAAAATTCAAAAAGTACCACATGTTAAATGGAAAAGTAAAATAAAAGAATGAAATTTAATTTCCCTTAGTTTTTCTTTTTGATACATTTTTCCCCCCACTAAAATTTCAAATGTTTCAATATTAAAGTGGGATCCCATAATTTAATACGTATATTTCAATGAATGCACCCAGAGAAAAAAAACATGTTTAAATTATGGTCACCTCAACCAAAACTATTTTTAAAGAAAATTTTAAACATATTATGGTTAATATAACCATGTAATTGTCACCTACAACCATATTATGGTTTAACTAGTTCTCCATCAAGAAGCCACAACCATATTATGGTTGCCTCCGAACATGTTATGGTCAAAAATAACAAAAACATGTTTAACACTTATAATAGCATGGTTGGTTTTTAACCATAGCATGTTGCTCTTGGAAAAGTGGAAAATACTATTGTTAATTTTAAAACAAATTATTGTCATATTTAACCATAGCATGTTTAGAGGCAGCCATAATATGGTTGTGGCTTCTTGATTGAGGACTAATTAAACCATAGTATGGTTGTAGGTGACAATAACATGGTTATATTAAGAGGCCCTATGCTCCTTATAGGATCGATGGGAACATATATAATAGTTTTGTTGGAGGTGATCATATTTATACATGCTTGTTCTCTGCGTGTTGAGAGAAATTTTTGTAAAAAAGTAACAACAATTTATACGATTTTTACCCTTTAAACGTTTGAATTTTGAAACAGTCCCATATATATGTTTGTACTTATTATTATGTTTATTGGCTTAAAAGGTAGATGGGGTGGCAGAAAAAAGTTGCCAAATACAGGTTTTCCCCGTTCACTCCCCAAAAGGGCCAAATTTAAAAAAAAGTACCAGACACCTATCCGCTTTTTTGAATGCACAATGCGTTTGGAATAGGCCAAAGAAACATACTAACAATACTTTTTAGCTCAAAAATCAAATTTCACTAGAGGTCTTCGAAGAGCAAAAGTTCATGCAAAACATTTAAAATGCTTAATAAAGGAAAATTTAAAAGTAGCATATAAAAAGGGTGGTTAAATTTTAAGGGCCGATGTTGATTTTGAATAAAGCACAAATTATTTATGAAGTTAATGTCATTTCTTTTTATTATGATAATATTGGTATGGTTCAATTATGTATGGACCAAAATATCGGCCAAATGGCACACCTCCATCCGATGGTCCAAATTTTAGATGACGCTAAGTAATTGTTGAGGTTCTATGCCGTTAATGTGTCAAATTATCTCATCCTTTAGCTCCTGAATTGTTGCTGGCTTATCGACGTACACCTTTTCTTTCAAATAACAAAAAAAAAAAACAAGAAGTCCAACGGTGTCAAAACACATGATCTTGGCGGCCAATTGACATCGCCACCACGTGAGATAACAGGGCCATTGAATTTGTCGCGCAAAAAAAGGAATTTTTTTTGTTTGCTGAGTGGCAAGTGGCATCGTCCTGTTGAAGCCACATATCGTCCACATCCATATCTTCCAATTCTGGCCATAAAAAGATCCTAATCATCTCACGATAGCGAACACCATTGACAGTAACTTCCTGACCGGCCTCATTTTGGAAAAAATACGGCCCGATGATGCCGCCAGCCCATAACCCGCACCAAACAGTCACTCTTTGTGGGTGCAGTCTTGGATTACCATTCGCCCAAATGCGTCAATTCTGCTTATTGACGAATCCGCTGAGGTGAAAATGTGCCTCATCACTGAAAATTATTTTCTTCGAAAACTTATCATCCACTGTTTCCATTCCTTGCCACCATTCTGACCATTGACGACATTTGTAATGGTCAAGAGGCTTTAGTTCTTGAGTCAATTGCACCTTGTAAGCGTGTAAATACAAGTCTTTATGCATAATGTTCATCAACGACGAGCGTGAGAGGTGCAATTTTGTTGGGCACGATGACGAGTTGAGGTGGACGGCTCTTCAGCCACGCTATCGCAAACGGCAGCAATATTTTCTGCAATACGAGCTGTACGAACATGCTCTGGTGTTTTCACATCTCCTACAGACCCGGTTTGCTCAAATTTTTGCACGATTTTTCCGATTGTACGTACATTTGGACGATTAAATTTAGGGAAAAAATTACGAAGTGCACGATAGGCATTTTGATTTGAATGCTTATTTTCATAATAGGCCTCAATAACTTTAACGCGTTGCTCGATTGTGTATCTTTCCATGGTTAAAATTGAGTTAGTCTGAACTCTTTTAGAAATGTCAAATAAAATGCAATTGACGTTTAGGTGTGGTTCACATTCAACATCGGCCCTTAAAATTTTTTTTTTTTTATTTATCACAAAAGCAGTCGTAATTGAGTCAAAACAGCATAAAGTATTCCGAAGTAAATGGTAGATTTTTTTTCTACGATAGAGCGGGGAGGTTTCCCCCACAGTGACAGGTACCGCGACCAGGTTAGGTCTATTGTACCCAAAAATGGTAGATTACAATTTATACAAAAAAAATCATGGCATTTTATTTTATTGGGTCTTTTTTGTCCTGTTCAAAAAAAAATGCTTAAAGATTTCGCAATAGGCGTGCATAACATGTTCTACAAATATTTTGCAAAACAAGCTTAACGATGCAAAAATTATTAAAAACTCTGTGGAAATGGACACCAAATCAAAAAAAAAACGTATGCAAATTTTACAGTCAGCCATAAAACGGTTGTATTTTTTTTTTGTTATTAAAGACTTAATTTACTGACGAGCCACCTACATTTTTATAAATTCGTTAAATTTTAATGAAAAATTCAATTCTTTATTGATAAATTTGTAAAATTCTGAAAATGTTTTTAAATATATCTACTCGTTTTTTTCACCAACTGTACCAATTTAAGTAAATTTCTATGCAAATAATTTGCATTTAAGCATTAAAATGTGTGTGTTTAAAATAATATCAGTAGTAAAGTGCACAACCACATTATTATTTTTTGATTTCATTACAATTTTAGTATTTTTTTTCTTGGGTTTTCTTAACCACTATTTTTAATGGAATATGCATAATTAAGCTGAATAATTTGGTACAACATTTTTATTTTTACAAGCATTAAATTATTAGGAACCAGTAAGAAGAAGTCCGGCAGCTCTTTAGTACCGGTACAATGCGCTGATTGTACTGAGAACACGGAGAGCTTTCGAAGAAGGTCGCTAGGGACAGTATACAGAATCGTTGTCATCCTCTTCACTGAATAATCTTGCAAATTTAATCAAATTTCGGCCATTACCCGTTGTTAAGAGTGGTCCAACGAAAACGCACGATGAATTTTCTAAATATTTTTTTATTGTTATAGAAGGATCTATGAAACAAAATATCGGCCAAATGTTCGCCACGGCTTCGGTGGCGTACCTTTGTCCGATGGTCCATATTTGCAAAGGCTCTGAGACATAATTTAGGTTCAATGTCTTCAATTGTTTACGGCTTGTGGACGTACACTTTTTTTTTGAAATATCCCAAAAGAAAGAAGTCCAACGGTGTCAAATCACATGATCGTGGCGGCCAATTAACATCGCCACGACGTGAGATAACACGGAAATTGAATTTCTCGCACAAAAAAGCCATTGTTTCGTTGGCTCTGTGGCAAGTGGCACCATCCTGGTTAACCACATATTGTCCAGGTCCATATTCTCAATTTCTGGCCACTTGAAGTCTGTTATTAACTCGCGATAGCGAACACCATTCACTAGGCCGATAAAATTTTCAAAGAAGTATGTATGATGCCGCCAGCTCATAACGGTGTTTTACATTTCCTTTAGACCGGGTTTGCTGAAATTTCCGCACAATTCTGCCGATTGTGGACACATTTGGTCGATTTCACAAAAACTTTCCTGTTTTAACTGATTTATCACTAGAGCGAATGAAATATGATTCACATATGATTCAAAAAGGAATCAGAAATTGTAACACATGATTCCTTGAGCTGATTCATCGGTAGGCTACTATTTTCTCACAACGAGAGTGTCATTTATGATCAAAAAATAAGCTCATATTAGGTTACTTTGCTCGTGAAGAAGATCCCTTAAGGATTCGATTATGCTACAAAATGCTAGCTGGGACAGAGAGTAGTTGTGCTGGTGCCTGTGGAATGATATTGAAGTTTGGTTTTTGTTGCTATCATTGTTAGCAGAATTACTTTTATTTGCTCTGAAAATGTGTCTGTTAAAGAGTGATTAAGTAAATTTGTTTTAAATATGTAACCAAAAATTGCTTGTTTTTAACTTTTATTGTAATTTGCATTATTAAAAAAAAAAATGTTTAAAAAATATTATTGAGTGAAAAAGAAAAAAAATGGATAAATTCTTCAAAATTGTATAACAATGCTAATCAGTAGGACCTCCCTCGATTAATCAGCAATATCAGTAATCTAGGAAAAAAAGAGTTTGTTTGAATCGATTTAAGTTTGTTTTTTGTAACCGAATTTTTTGTTTACATTTGGCGAATACAATAAAGGGGAATTCCCTCGCATAGTACTGGAAGGGTGTTCTGCCAAAATTACTTTTTTCTTCATATTCTTTAAACATTTACATACATACGTGAGTCTGTACATAAAAACTTTGAATAATGTTGTTTTTTTTTATAAATAATTTCATATGTAGATATAACAATAAAAAAATACTTAAAATTGTAACTCAATTAACCGGAAAAAATTGTTTATTAAGAATGTTCCGAGTCCTGCCTGTCACAGATAATCAAGGTCTCACTGTATACAGAAAAAATTCTCCAAAATTTTACACCAATTGAAGCATTAATCAAAAATAAAATCAGTTTTATATAAAAAATTTAATCAAGTGAATTAAATTAAAGCATTAATCAAAAATATAATCATTTTTAATTGAAAATTTAATCAAGTGAATGAAATTAAAGCATCAAAAATAAAATCAGTTTTATATAAAAAATTTCCTCAAGTGAATTAAATTAAAGCATTATTCAAAAATAAAATAAGTTTTGATTAAAAATTTAATTAAGTAAATTGATCGTTTAATTAAGTAAATTAAATTAAAGCATTAATCAACAATAAAATCAGTTAAATATACAAAATTTAATCAAGCGAATTAAATTAAAGCATTATTCAAAAATAAAATCAGTTTTATATTAAAAATTTATTCAAGTGAATTAAATTACAGCATTAATCGAAAATAAAATAAGTTTTAATTAAAAATTTAATTAAGTAAATTGATCGTTTAATTAAGTAAATCAAATTAAAGCATTAATCAACAATAAAATCAGTTTTATTAAAAAAATTTAATCAAGTGGATTAAATTAAAGCATTAATCAAAAATAAAATAAGTTTTAATTAAAAATTTAATAAAAATTTAATTAAGTAAATTGATCGTTTAATTAAGTAAATTAAATTAAAGCATTAATCAACAATAAAATCAGTTTAATATACAAAATTTAATCAAGTGAATTAAATTAAAGCATTATTCAAAAATAAAATCGGTTTTATATTAAAAATTTATTCAAGTGAATTAAATTAAAGCATTAATCAAAAATAAAATAAGTTTTAATTAAAAATTTAATTAAGTAAATTGATCGTTTAATTAAGTAAATCAAATTAAAGCATTAATCAACAATAAAATCAGTTTTATTAAAAAAATTTAATCAAGTGGATTAAATTAAAGCATTAATCAAAAATAAAATAAGTTTTAATTAAAAATTTAATAAAAATTTAATTAAGTAAATTGATCGTTTAATTAAGTAAATTAAATTAAAGCATTAATCAACAATAAAATCAGTTTAATATACAAAATTTAATCAAGTGAATTAAATTAAAGCATTATTCAAAAATAAAATCAGTTTTATATAAAAAATTTAATCAAGTGAATTAAATAAAAGCATTAATCAACAATAAAATCAGTTTAATATACAAAATTTATTCAAGTGAATTAAATTAAAGCATTAATCAAAAATAAAATAAGTTTTAATTAAAAATTTAATTAAGTAAATTGATCGTTTAATTAAGTAAATTAAATTAAAGCATTAATCAACAATAAAATCAGTTTAATATACAAAATTTAATCAAGTGAATAAAATTAAAGCATTATTCAAAAATAAAATCAGTTTTATATTAAAAATTTAATCAAGTGAATTAAATAAAAGCATTAATCAAAAATAATATCAATTTTAATTAAAAATTTAATCAAGTAAATTAAACGTTTAATCAAGTGAATTAAACTTTTAATTGATACTTTTTACTGGTTAACTAGTGCAAATTTAATTAATTTTTTTATTAATATCACACATTTTTTAAATGAAATTTATTTTTATTTTTTTCTGTGTATTTTTAACCTGACACTTCAAAGTTGGAAAAATAATAAAACGTACCAAGAAGAAAATTACATGAAAAACAAAAACCGAGTCTTTTTATTTACTCCTCTTTTTTATCTAGAGCGTTCGCACTAAACAAAAAAGACATCGAAAAAGCGACTTCTTAAAAGTCCCCGTCTAAATTGGCTGAGTGTTTGATTTCCAGACGCTAAGCATTGCTGACTTATAAGACAGTGTTCCGTTTAAAGCAGATACCAAAAGCGATACATCTCTCGACCGATCTGTCGTCAGCAACATGAAATGTCGAACGCGGATATTCGAGATTGCAGGAGAGCAAACGTACCACTGAACGCCTTCAAGTGGAATGCGTAAGGTGGTGCCATGGTGACGATTAAAAATTATTCAATTTTTTTTTTAAGCATAAATTATAAAGTTGATCTGGGATTTGATATCGGAGATTTTTATATTAAGGATTGTAAAATTCGGAACTTTAAGATTTGGAATTCTAAAATTCGTGATATTGACATTTCGGGATTGGGAAATTCGGGATTTTGATATTATCCCCTTTTTTTTAAGACAACATTTTTACAACGATAATTTACAAAATACGCAAAAAAAAATTGGAGAAAATTATACGAATTTCAAAATTTTCATGAATTTTTTCTATTTTATTTTATATAAATATAATAATAATTTTATTTTCCATCCCACTGTATTTTCAATTCAAAAAATTTTGTTTAACTGAAGTTTTTAATCTGATTAGCAATATAAATATAATATCAATTGTATAATGAGCCCTTTATATTCATTAATTTCAAGTACTAAAGAGCCAACTCAAACTCGTATTCAAGATCTTAATCAAATTAACAATCTCCCTGCCATCTATCTGCCTACACACACACATACACACAAACACACACCCTCACAAGAACGTTTTATTGTAAAGTATTTTTCCATTGTAGTTTTATTTTTGTTGTTTTTTTGCCCCTTTAATTTACAAAACTTGTTTTTCAAGGCTCAAATTAAAAAAAGAACCCTGAAAAGAGGATAAGAGTGTTTGCAGGAAGAGTGTCAAAGTTCTTAAATAAAGAGAAAGAGATTAACACAAAAACCAATCAACATTTTACTTAATTAACTGTTTAAATGTAATTTTTTGTTACTTTTTTTGTTCTATTTTACTATTCAATGTAAATGTACTAACAAAACTGCACTGAAGGAATTTTCTTCACAATACCAATGAATTTTGACATTAATCCCATGAAAAATTGCTTTAAAAAGGAACCTATGCAGCACTTCGTTGGATCAATGAAACCTGTTTAATTAAAATGTATTACATTAGATCTATGAATATTGTTCATTGGATGAATAAATATATTTCTATTAAATTCAATGATTTTATTTCATAACATTCATGAAAATATTCAGATTTTAATGACACAATTTCATTGAAAATAATATTTTTATCACTATTTTAATGAAGACTCAATTTTTTTTTTATTAATTTATATTAATAGGAATGACAGGGAATCTCTGGCGGGAATCGATCCCGCCAACCAGGTGCTGATAGAGTAGCTCACTACCACGTAGCCTACCGGGGTAGTGTAGTTTTTGAATAAAAAAACTATTGTTTTTGCCATTACTCAATTAAGAGCATATATATGAGATTAAATTGTTAATAACAACAATAAAAACGTTGATTTTTTTTTGCTAGCGCATAATAAAAAAAAGACCACATAAAGAGAGAACAAGCTTTTTCGTATACATCATTTGGATGACAACAGTTTAAAATAAGGGTGGGTGGGCAGAACATTTGTTTGTTCATGGCTTATTGCAAACTTTATGTAGGTAGGTATGTACATATTAAAGAAAACTAAAAGCATACATATTTATGGGTTGAAAGTTTTTGTTTCATTACTTTAATGAAATTTTTCATTGGCATAATGAAAATTTTAATTAATAAAGGCATGCTTTTTCGAAATATTTTTATACATTTGATTCTTGAGACTACAGAGTTATTTTTTTCTCAATTATTGAAATATGTTTCTTTTAGAAACAAATTTTTGATTTCATAAATTTAATGGCATATTTCATTAGATGTAGGAAATAATTAAATCTTACATTTTTTAATTAAACATTTTTAAAGGAAACTATAATTTTGTATTAATTTATGAATGTTTGTATATTGTTTTTTTTATGTTCCCAATTTAAATTTTTTGTTTAACTTGGACAAACTTAAGTTTTCATGTATCCAATGAAAATTTGTAACGTTATTACGATTTTAACGAAAAAACTTCATTTAGCCTATGAAATTCCATTTAGATAATGAAAATTTTCATTTAATCAATGAAAATTTTTCGATGAAAATGATTCATTAAATATATGAAGCATTATTTTTTTCAGTGTGGGATAACAAACACAGACTAGTTAATGAATGAACTTTTTAAAGTAAACATAATGAAACAATTTTTTAGTATACTTTTAGGTTTAAAAAAACCCCCAAAAACTGTTGTATAAAAGAAATTTAAGATAAAAATTTTATAAAAAAAAAAAATATTATATTTTATTTTTTATACAGCCAATTTCATCAAGTTCAGTTATAATTAACTATTACTAAAACTGTCAGTACCCAATATGTTTATTGGCAGTTAAAGTAATAGTTAATCTAAGCAGAACTTGGCAAAATTCCTTTTCAATTTAGAAGGGATTATTTTAATCCTTTTTTACTTAATTCCATTTTATTAAATTATTTCAAAATGTTTTTATTTCTTTCTAAAAGTAAATCCCGTAATTTCTGTATTAAACTATTATGTTCTTATTTTTGTTCCTATTGAAACCTTAAGTATAATTTAAATTCCTTATGAGCTGGTTATTGCTGTTGTAAATAAGAATATCCTTTTTTATCATTTAATCTATTTGTTTTTTTTTTTTTTTTTGGTTTGTGAAAAGTTTACAAAACTAAAAAAGTCCTGGCTACATACAAAGGAAATAAATGAAAAGAAAAATATTAGAAACATTAAATTTTGACATCAAAAAATTCACAAAGAAAAGGTTTAAAGTATTGCAAATAAACTTAAGAGTTAAAAGCAAAAAAAGCACAATTCATAAAAAGCTCTTAGATGTAAAAATCGCCTAAACAAGATATATTATGAATTTTAATATGCAAAAAAATAGGCAAAATTCTAATTAAGAAATGTTGCCAAAAATATCTAAAATTCATAGAAATAAATGAAAATTTATGAAAAGGCTAAAATGGAAAAATCGCCTAAACAATACAACTATAAATTCTAAATAAAATTGAGCAAAATTTTAATGCAATATTGTTTAGATAACCAAAAAAGGCAGTGAATTAAAAAATTCACTAAAAATTAATATATTGAAAAATTTTCAAAAAGCACAAATTATTACAATCTGGCCAAATTCAGAATTTTTGATTTCAAAAAGTGTAATTTTTAAAATTAAGCAACTAAAGTCGCAAAAAATAAATCAAAATTAAAAAAAAACCCCAAAAATTAAGCGAAATTCCCAAAAATCGCTTATATGAGAAAATCTCTTAAGCAAACAGTATCTTTAATTTTATGAAATAAATTTTTAAAATTGCTAATAATCGCTTTAATGAGACATTCTTTTAAATCAAGCCGAACATTTAATTTTATCAAATAGAATCTGGAATTTTTTAAACAAATTGGCGGGAAGTTGAAAAGAAGTGTTCACTTTCGAAAAAAAATTTAAGCTACAAAATACAAGAAAGAATTTGGTAAAGCACTAAAATGAGAAAAAAAGTTGCTAAAATCAAGGAACATTTTTAAAACAAAACAACAAAAGTCGGGAAAATTAAATTAAAATTTAAAAAAAAAATAATTGTAAAACCCAAAAATCGCTTAAATGAGAAATTCTTTTAAATTAACCACAATCTTTAATTTATCAAATTGTCTGGTTGTTAAAAAAAGTTTTAACTTCCGAAAATATATTTAAACTACAAAATACTAGCAAAAATTTGGAAAAGCTCTAAAATGAGAAAAACTAAATCAAGCAAAATCTTATAAACAAAACGACTAAAGTCGTAAAAATTGAATTAAATTTAAAAAAAAAACAAATTTTTTAAGACCCAAAAATGAAGTAAAATTCGCAAAAATCGCTTAAATGACAAATTTTGTTAAATCATGCAGAACATTTCATTTATTGAAATAGAATCTGTCATTTTTTTTAAACAAATTGTCGGGAAGTTGAAAAGAAGTATTCACTTCCGAAAAAAATTTTAGCTACAAAATACAAGCAAAAATTTGGAAAAGCACTAAAATTAAAAAATTGGCTAAAATCAAGCAAAATCTGTAATATTGCTAAAAGCTGTCAAGATTAAAAGGAAAATGTGATATATCAAAAAAAACATACAAAATCAAGCAAAATCGCATAAAAATTAAACAAAATTGCAAAAAGCACTAAACTGAAAAGAAACTGCTTTTATCAAGCAAAATCTTTATTTTAATAAAAAACTTTTGTGGATGTAAAAAAGTGTTTATTTTGGTAAAAGACGACTAACATCACAAAAAAATCAAGCAAAATTCTAAAAAATCACTTAAACGAAAAAAATTGTTCTTGTTGAAAAATTATTTAGATTTTTATTTATTGAAAAAAACTACTAAAATTACAGAAAAAATTACGGAAAATTATCCAAAAGCCTGTAAATAAAAAAAATCGCTAAAAAATCTCGTAAAATAGTCAATTATGCTAAAAAAAAAAATATTAATATGTAAAGAAAGGTTTAAAATTTGGAAAATATTACTAAAATGAGGAAAACAATTTTAAATTACGACAACCAAACAAATTTCTTAAAAGCACTAAGATGAAACACATCAGTAAAATTTTTAAATTATCAAAAAACGCTAGATTTGCTGAAATAAAAAACCCTTAATTAAGTAAAACTTTTAATATTATTAAATAAAAAATTTAGGAAGGGTAAAAATTATTTATTTCGAAAAAATTCAATTAACCTTAAATTAGTTTTATAGAAACCACTGAAATGGTTTTTTTTTTGTATATTCACTTATAATAATTTACCCTTCCCCCCCCCAAACAAATTCAGTAACTGAAATACCTCCCTCTTTACAAACTTTAAGTTCATTAGTTCATAAATCCTTTAACCAACAATAGCCCTCCTTCAAACCATATATCACTTAACTTTTTATTTGCAGTTTTAAGTATTATCAACTTTGGCTCAAAATAAAATTTAATAAAAAATAAATCCCTGTGGTTTTGCACGCTCTCTCACTCTCTCTTTCTTTCACTCTCCTAAATACACACACCATTCACTTACTCACTCAAACACTTGCATTACAACCAACAATCTGCTTCGTGCCTTAAACCACTAACTCAAAATTCAAACATATTGTGGCTGCAAACTCCACACACCACATGGCCACAAATTTCCCCTATGCAAGCTTGCAACAATTGCACATGTTGCAGCACGAAAAGCTCCAGCAGCATAAGCATCATGTACGATAAAGAAAAGCAGGCAAAAAAAAATTGAATTGAAAATTATTTTCAACTAATATTTTTTAGTCTTTTACGTCCATTACACTCACGACAACGAACACGAAGCCTGAGACATGCAACACATCCTTAAAATAAATCTGTAAACTTGTAAATCCATTGTCCTTGCTGGGTGCTAGACGCTGGTGTGGTTGAAGCTGTTTTGTTTCCTTTTGTTGAACTTTTTCTTTAAGCCATTTTGTCATAACTTTATGCCTGTTAGCAAGTCACGTGCAAATGTTGCGACAAGTGTTTTTTTTTACAATCTCGTTTTCTCTTCTTAAGACGAGTTAAGGCTTTTCTTTCTTAAACTTTTTTTTATTGTGTGAAAGAAGTTGGCGCATTTTAGAGTACAAAAAGACTGAAGGGTAAAAAAATTATTGCAATGCAATTTATAATAAAAAGTCTAACTATGGTCTTTAACTCTTAATTTAATAAAAGAGGATAAGCCATAATATAAATTAAATCATCCCAAGACCTTCTCAAGGCATGACCAATCCAGCGTCACTTTCCTTTCTTTTTCGAGTTTGCTTTGTGTTTCTCCACCACCTCTCGTTGGATATTGTTTAAGGCCAGGATTCTCCGCAAACATCGGCTTATAAAAACTTGCAGCAATTTTAACTCTCGAGTGTCAAAACTCACATCGTCTATGTGAACCGATTTGGCGAGTAACCAACCTCCGATCCATATTTTTTTAATCTTCCACTCATGCCCGTAAATGTTTTATTTAACTTAATGGGTTCAATAATAAAAAAAGTACCAATTGAAAAACAAAAACGTACCAAAAAATTTCCTCTTATAGTTTCTAAATCACTCAATTTTTTGTATTTAGGTTCAGTATTAATAATAATTCAAAAAGTACCAGTTAAGAACGAAAATGTACCAAAAAATCCCTCTAACAGATTCTCACTTACTCAGGGCATTGTATTTTTATTTTTCTGTTTCTAGGTACAATATTAAAGAAAATTAAAAAAGTACCAAAATTCTCCCTATTTTACATTCTCATCCACTCAGGACATTAGATGTTTAATTTTATGTTTCTGGTCCAATGTAAACGAAACTTAAAAAAAGTACTAGTTGAAAAAGAAAAAAAGTGCAAATATTTTTATCTTAAAGAATTCATTCCCACAGGACCCTGCAGATATAACTTTATGTTTCTAAGTTCAGTGTTATAGAAAATTCAAAAATTTCCACATGGAGCACGGAAAAGTATAAGAAAGAAATTTTATTTCCCGTATTACTGCTTTTTGGTACTTTTTTCTTCCTAATAAAGTATCAACATTTTCAATATTGTAGTGCGAGCCCCTGATTTGATACGTACAAATATGCCAATAAATGGAGAAAAAGGTTTTGTAAAAAGTACCAAAAATAGGTAAAATTTTTACCCCTTTAACGTTCGAATTTCGAAAAAGTACAACACATTTCTTTGTATTTTTGGTGATTAATGGATTTGGTATAATCTTTATTTCTATGATAGATGGGGTTACAAAGACGTTTTAAAATACAGGTTATAACCGTAACTCCTCAAAAGGCCCGAATTCCAAAAAAGTACCAGACACCTGGCCGTTTAATTTTCTGATGAACAACAATAAGTAGTAAACTATTTTTTTTTATGAATTCTATCCTCTTTAACCCATTGTGTCATTTCCCTTTTATTTGGTATGCCTGACTTTTTGCTATTTCAACTATAAAAACCTCTTGGCTTTTTTTCTTTTATTCCCTTTTTATTTATTATTCTTGTTGATTTTTTCTAAAGACTACAAGTTAAAAAAAAGGAAAATAAGTTCATTTTACGGCCAGACAAAAGCCACAAATTGTCTTTTTTATGCAGACAAGTAGATGGTTACAGTTAACTTTTTGTCCACGTAGTTTGTTGGTCTCTTTATTATCTTTTAATGTGACATATTGGGGAAATGAACTATTTAATTTTAATAAACTATAAAAAATTTATTAAAAAGATTTTGAAAGTTATTAAGTAGCAACTGGTGCTGAAATATAATCGAAAACATTAATCTTAAGAAGAATAATGATGTTGTTTTTTTTTTTTTTTCAAAAAGTGTTAAGACATAAAAACTCTTGAGGCAATGAATCCTAAATATATAAAAAAAACTTAGATTTCTTATATATATTTGCAATTTGTAAGAAAAGTATAATATTACGGCAAAAACATGTTATGACATAAGGAAATTTATGTCATGATATAAAAGTTCTATTTTTATTCAAAATAAAAAATATAATAATAATTTTCATGACTTTCTATATCATCAATATCAAAGAGTGTACAATTTTTTTTGAAATACACCTAATTCTCTTTTTACACGAATTATTTTTACACGAATTTTCATTTAACACGAGTTAAAAAGTTAACATTTTTCTCTTTTTACACGAATTGTTTTGTTTTAACACGATTTTAAATATTCTACAAATTCTTTTTATAAATTTTTATTTTTTACAATAAATAAAAGTACAGCAAATAAAAGTTGTTTATGTTTATATTAGTTTTCCTTTTTTATATTAATGAATTTCTGATATTATTTTCTTTTTTCCAAATCATTATTTTTTTTTTATAATATATGTATGTATTTATATGTATTTAAGATATTAAAATGTGTAAGCACGTTAAATAAATTCTCAAGTAAACTTTAACAAAAATTTTTTATTGTTGTTTATTGTACTTTTACGTTATTTTTTAGGTCTGGAACCAATCTACTATTTTCACCTTTGGCTAATATCTTTTTTTACACGAATTTTTTTACACGAATTTATTGGGAACGTATCTATCGTGTAAAAAGAGAATTGGGTGTATATAGAAATTTCTTGAAAAATAAAAAAAAAGTTTTTTTCATGACTCTTTTTCGAAACATTACATTTTTATGATATCAAGACATAATAATGTCAAAGAATTTTAAAATACAGAGAATTCTAAAAAAATTTTTCATGACTTTTTTCTCGAAACTTCATACCTTTTTAATGGTGTCAAGACATAAAAATATCAAAGAGTTTGAAAATACAGAAAATTCTATAATTTTATTTTATAGAATGTAGACATTCCTTGCAAAAAAAATAATTTTCATGACTTTTTTTTCGAAACATCACATTTTTATGGTAGCAAGCCAATTACAGAAAATTCTACATTTTTTTTTAGAATAAAGCCATTCCTTGGAAAGTTAAAAAAAAATAATAAGTTGTTTATGATGTCATGATATAAAAATGTCAAAGAAAAATGGAATAAAAACTTTCCTTGAAAAAAACAAAATAATTTTCTTGACTTTCTTTTGAAACATCACATTTTGATTATGGCAAGACATATAAATGTTAATGATTTTGAAAATACAGAAACTTCAAAATTTTTTTTTTAGAATAAAGACATTCATTAGAAAGGAAAAATATTAATTATTTTCATGACCTTTTTTCTTGCACCTTCAAATTTTTATGATGTCAAGACATACAAATGTCAAAGAATTTTAAAATACAGAAAATTCTAAAAATTTTGTTCATGACTTTTTTTTCGAAACTTCATACCCTTTTAATGGTGTCAAGACATACAAATATCAAAGAGTTTGAAAATACAGAAAATTCTACAATTTTTTTATAGAAAAATAAATAATTTACATGACTTTTTTTACGAAACATCACATTTTTATGATGGCAAGCCATTTAAAGAAGATTCTTCATTGTTTTTAAAATAAAGACATTCCTTGGAAAGTTAAAAAAAATAATAATTTGTTTATGATGTCATGACATAAAAATGTCAAAGAATTTAAAAATACAGAAAATTCAAAAATTTTTTTATGGAATAAAGGAAAGTCTTTGAATAATAAAAAAAAACAAAATTATTTTCTTGACTTTCTTTTGAAACATCACATTTTGATTATGTCATGACACATAACTGTTAAAGATTTTGAAAATATAGAAACTTCTACTATTTTTTTTATAGAATAAAGACATTCTTTAGAAATGAAAAAAATTAATTATTTTTATGACATTTTTTCGAAACTTCACATTTTTATGATGTCAAGACATAAAAATGTCAACGAATTGGAAAATACAGAAACTTCTATAATTTTTTTTTATTGAATATTCCTTTTGAAATTCCTTTGAAAAGTCTTAAATTCAAAGTAGTAACTTCGTTGTAAAGAAGACTTCTTTGTTTTCGGTTTGTCATTTTGAGCGAACTTGGCAAGTAAAAGCACTGTGTAAACCAGGATTTAAAAAACTGCAGTCGAAACCAAAAACTGTCGAACCAAAAACGAAAATTTGTCTACAACTTTTCGATTTTTGAGTTGGTTTGACAGCGACTGTTTGCATATCATGAATCAGAAGTTAAAGCAACAGTTTTTTTTTGCTAATGATAAATGAAGTAGTGAATAAAATTGCAGTTTTTCTACTTTGACTGCAGTTTTTTAAACGCTGGGGTAAACTAAAACATACTTGAAATAAACCATGTTGGCTCTTTTCAAGTTTCATTTAAAAAATCACAGGAGAATTCAATTTCATACTTAAATAGAACTTAAAGAATATCAAACCATGAAGTCAAAACTTACCCTTCTATTTCTACAAATTTTATTATTTAATTTCATTATATCAGCACATTTCTGTTTCACTTTGGTAAACATTTGTTGTTGTATACAAAAAAATTTAAAGTTCACGCAAGTTAAACAATACAAAAAGCCTGGTAAAAGTGTATGTATGTGCTTAGTGTATCAGTTAATTTACGTAAACTTTAACTTTTTTTTCATAAGACATTTAATTTTTAACTTATCTAGATGATGACTTAAAATAACCATGATAATGGTGATGATTAAGATTTGCCCTGATTTTGCTAAAATACTAAACTATTTGTCAAGAAATCTTAGACTGTTTTTAAACGTTATTGGAAGTATTTGCAATAATTGTTGGCTTTTCTTATTAATCACAGTGTGTGTTTATTTGATTGTTTTTCCAGATGGTCTTGTCACAGCAAATGTCATTCACATCACAACAACCACAAAAAAGAAAAAAAACGCCAGCTTAATAAAAAAAAACAATTTATTATTTATTTAAATAACCAGTGAGTGGCTGAAACAATAAAAAAAACTAGAACTCTCGCCAACAAATCTCTCTGGTGGCTAATGGGGGCGTTTTCAATAGATAATTAATTTTATGAAAAATGGTTTATGATTTATGAAGAGACAACACAGATGAAAAATCAAATATGTACTGTACATATATTTATGTATGTGTACATGAAAAATTGTGGGTTTATGAAAAACGAAAAAAGGTTTATCTTTTCGTTTCAGTGGCTTTTGTTCAACTGCAGATAATATTTTTTGACCTTTAAACGCTTCAATAGTTTGACGGCATTTACGTTGCATTTCAAATCAGTGAAAGTGATTTCACTGTTTTTGTTTTTAAAAAACGTAAATTTAAAATAGACACAGAGAAATTTGATTTAAAAAGATAAAAAGCTTTAAATAAGTTTGCCTAAACGAATAGATAAGAAAGAAATTATTTTTAAATATGAACGAAATATTTGTTACCATTCCAAAGTCATTTTTACCCCATCATAGGCTCAAATATATATTAACTCATGCCCATGACCAGCTCATAGTAGTCATAGTCTAGTAAGTAAGTTTTTCCACTGCTAGTTCCAATCCCTTACTTTTCAACCATCTGCTACAGCGAATAAGACTGTCGTCTGTGATTATTTCCACTAGTTCTGGTTCTCGTTAAGATACTTCCTATTATTCTCGCACCACCTTGCAGTTTCATGTTCAATAATCCATCATACATTATGTTCCACAAGAAGGGGCCGAACACGGATCCCTGGGGTACCCCTGCAGTGATACGATATTTTTCCATACCACTTTCCGTCTCATATAATAGGAATCTGTTATTTTATACAGGTGACTGGTGTACGCTTCCAAGAGCTTTTAAGATTCGTTGCCACTTTGCAGTGTCGAAGGCATTTCTGATATCAAGTTTTATTACCACACAGTATTCTAATGCCAACTTGGCCCGTGTGACCATTTTCACCACTTCACCGATTGCATCTATTTTGCCCTTTCCCTTTCGGAAACCATATTGCATCGGGGATAATCAACCGAGGCTTTGCACGCACTCTTCTAGTCTTTGTGGTAGTACACTTTCCAGCCGTTTCCCCATGGAGTCCAGCATACATAAGGGTCTGTATGAACCAGGTTCATTGAGGGCTTTATCACCCTTTTTTAACAACACCAGCTTCTGTATTTTCCATTTTTCGGGAAAAATGGGGCTTTTCCTTTTTTTCAATGCACTTATTAAACGTATTGGTGATTAGTTCGGGAATAACCTCGTTTGGGATACCATCAGGTCCAGGAATTTTGTTATTTTTTTTAGCTTCTTTTACCTCACCTGTACTCAGCGGAGCGAAAGCATCCATTTGCAATTTAGATTTGGGTCCTAGTGCATCTGCGTCTAAAGGGTAAAAGCGTCTCTGCTATGGTTTTCGCCCATGTTGGCTCTTTAATACCGGGGATTGGTTTTGGGCCTCCCAGCTTCTTCACGGGTCGTCATCTATTTGCTTGCATGGATCTCTCCAGCACTTTCTCTTGCTTTCTTTTGTGGCACATCTTAGCGACTTTCGTGATCATTTGTATTCATACAAAAGGGTCGGATCTTCATGGTTTCTGGTTGATGCACGTCGTGCAGCGCAAGACATTTGCACCTTAGCTCCCTGATTTTGTCATTCCAGCAGTAGACGGGTTGTTTGTTGTTATACACTTTTGTTTTGGACATTCGCAAGTTACAAGTCTTTGTTATTGGCATTGTAAGAGCTTTATCCATATTGTCCACACTTGAATTCTTCACTGGAGAGTGCAGATTTCTATCTCTGGTTTGGGTTATGTACTCCGTGTTTATTCAGTTTTCTGAGGTTCCACCTTGGCAATGCAGTTTCGGTCGTTCATTGTGACAGTCGTGCTATTACCAATCTTAAATGAGATGTACTGATGGTCACTCAAGGTGATATCCTCCAGAACCGTCCAGCTCATATCAACATTGCATAGGTCACTCGTTCCAAACGTTATGACAATTATGCTCCCACCTGTTCCCCTTAGGAAAATGAGTTTATCGCCGACATTAAAGATGGTCAGGTAAAGGCTAGCAATAGTTTCGCTAACAGTGATTCCTCTATTGTCGAGGCTTGCTGAGTTCCATTCTGGAGACTTACAGTTGAAATCACCACTGATGATGAACTTGTGTCCTGAGCCTCTAATTGAGGCTTCGAGGCTTGTGATGGCTGCTACAAACAGCGTATACTCCATATTTGCTGGAAAATAACCCTACCAATTGTCGCATACACAAAACATGGAATGCTTTCGTCAACTTCATTTATTGTTAGTTTGGGGTTTCTGATCATTATTGCGGCCCGATGACCAGTGTCCTCATACCAGACTTGTAATGGTGGTTTTCTATACTGTTCGCTTATCAGTAGTAAATCCGTATTCTACTCCGATGCCTTTTGCATCATTAGGTCTTGTGCTTCTTTCCCCCTTCCTGAGATAATTTGTAAGAATTTTAGGGTCATTGAAATATTTTACTTCTTCCATTGCTTACCTGATGTACAACATTTTCTGCATATTTTACCTCTGTCTACGCCTTAACACTGGCTGGCAATGTGGCCCCGTGTCCCCGGTTCATGCACCTATAGCATTGTTTGGGCTTAGTTTTGGTTCTAACCCTGCACATAATCCATCCTACCTTAATTCTTCCCGCGCGTAGAAGGGGTGCAGTGAGATGTTCGGATAACTGAACTAGCGCCTGTTTAGTAGCACCAAAGGACTCCCTTACATTCAGGACCCTAAATGATGTTGGCACATCACTATTCGTCACCACCATGAGAGCATTTATGAGATCATCGACATCAGTAGACTCATCTAGATCTCTTATGTCTTTTGTATATATATGACCTTATTTTCATGTCATCGCCGAACGTGTCACCAATGGCATTCTTAAAATTTCGGCCTGTCCCTCGGCTTTATCAAATTTTACGAGAAGCTGCTGGGCTGTAGCTGGTTCTTCTTATACCCTTAATCTTGACTCCAATTGCAGTGGGGTCAATTTTCCTTTTCATTTCTTTAATAACATCTGCATATGATTTTGTAAAGCTAGTTTTGATAGCTATGGCTTCGCCCTGATCTCTAAGGACTCGTGTTTCGCCCCCTTGTATGTCATAGTCTAGTCATAGTGTAGTCATATCCTAGTCATAGTCTAGTCATATTTATATTGTTATAGTTTTTTATTACAATTGTTTTGCTATTTTTGCAATCCTTTAATTTTATTTTAAAGTAATTTAAAAACATTTTTTTTATCCCTCTAAAGTGTTTTATGCTGATATTTCAGTTTTAATTATAAAATTAATATGAAATTCTGTCGTTTTTATTTGACACAATTCCTACTTTTATGTGTCACCGCAAAAATGCGTGGAAAATCAAATGTAAAATTAATAATAATCAAAAAAAAATAATTAAAACGAAAAACCACTGACAGCCATTATGAAAATCAAACTTAAATTGACGGGAGATTTATGTCGCATTTGTTATTTAAACATGTCTCAAATATTTTTTGTAATTCATTAAGAACACTTGCACAAAAAATTTTAATTTTTTAGTTTTGAACTTTTTTTTGACAATTTTTTTCTTTGTTTTTAGCGTTAACAAAATTAAGGTTACAAAAATTTCACTGTGACATGGCTTTCAATATTTTCGTTGATGTTTAAACAATTCAATCTTTTATAGTTAAGTTTATTTATTTTTGCTACGAATGTTGTAAATTTTTTGTATTATTTTATTTCAACTGAAATCTTTCAACATTTCAACATTTTTATGGTTGAATAAATTGTGTGTCACTTTATTTATTTATTCAGACAGTCAGTCATTCATTCAACAAAGCAATTCTTTGTCTATAGGAAAACTTGCATATTATTAAATGGTTTGTTAGGCGGGTTTTTTCAAAGAAAAATATTTGTACAATTTTCATATGTATAATGTTTTGCTACGAACATATCCAGCAAATACAATGCTACATATTTATGGCTTAAAAAAAATTATTTCAGTTAGACAAAGTGAAATCTGAATCCTAAAAAATGTAAATTGTTATAGATTGAATATTGATTGTGACTTGACTATGACTTGACTATGACTTGACTATGACTTGACTATGACTTGATTATGACTTGACTATGACGTGACTATGACTTGACTATGACTTGACTATGACTTGACTATGACTTGACTATGACTTGACTATGCCTTGACTATGACTTGACTATGACTTGACTATGACTTGACTATGACTTGACTATGACTTGACTATGACTTGACTATGACTTGACTATGACTTGACTATGACTTGATTATGACTTGACTATGACATGACTATGACTTGACTATGACATGACTATGACTTGACTATGACATGAGTACGACTTGACAATGATTTGACTATGACATGACTATGACTTGACCATGACTTGACTATGACTGGAGTATGACTTGGCCAAGACTTGACTATGACTTGACTTTCACTTGATTATGACTTTACTATGATTTGCTATTGATTTTACTATTCCTCTTAAAAACACAACTTTATTTTGTATATTTAAATAGTTTTATGAAATAATAGCAATTTTCCTTATTAGGAAAAATTTATTCAATTTCCGTTTTTTTTTTTGTTTTACACAAAATTTTATTGGCAACCATGTAGTTTAAAACGATTCAATTTGACTTTTACCGTCAAAAAGACCCTGCTGTTATAATTTGTTTATTAATGCAAACGGAAATTATTAAAATTGCATTTAAATTGTAATTGAAAGGCAAAAGTTATTTACAATTTCGCTGCTGTATTCTTTTTTTTTCTTTTTGAAAAAATTCCTAAAGGCTCAAATGTGTTAAAACTTAAATAGATTTCAAACAAAATTGTATTTTATCAAAATGAATTACAACTGCGTACAAAAAAAAATTATTACAATAAACAAATAAATTCGTTTAAATGCAAATCGTATTTAATGCTTTTGGCTGGAAACTTTTTTTAATTTTTCCAACATCGACTATAGAAAAGGTAACCAGGTTTTCACGTTACAACAAACCTTAACAAAACTACAACAACTAATAGATGTGTGTGGCTTGTTGGCCACAAAACGAATACATTGCAACAAATTGTTTTTAGTAGTGCGTGCGCGTGTGTAAGTATGGAGTTTTTATCCGTATGTGTGTGTTATATACCAAACGGTATGCTTTTGATTTTTCCCACAAAATGTATTTGACATGTTTGTTATATAGAAATTGTCGCCTTTTTTGTTTATATAAATAGTTTTAAATTTTTTTTTCTTATATTTTGGGGTTTTGAGATCGTAAACAATGAGTGTGTCTAACTTTACATTGGGAAACTAAATTCATTTTTTTAACGGACATAAATGGCTGGGAAAGTTCATTGGCCTTATTAGAAGTGTAATTATGAGTTAACTTTAATTTGTTTAAGATTTGAAATTTTCGGGGAAAAAATTAAACCCTTAACGTTTGTTTATTGCTTAAACTTTTCCTTCAAATATTTTAAATTGGAATTAGTCAAAATTAGGTCAACCAAGGAATTTACAAATATGGCTGAACTTGTCTTTTTTCTAAAAAAAAATATTATTTCCCAGGCGTATGATTAATATTTATTATGACTTCTTGGCTATTTTAAGCCATAACTTTTAAAGTTTTTTAGCGATTTTAAAATTATTTAACTTAAATCACTAAAAACATTCTAGATCTTTTAAATAAAAACTAATTATTTTTTTATTCCAAAAAATTATAGAAAAAAATTCAGTTTAGTTTAAAAAAATAAAAAAAAAATTTTTTTCTTTAATTTTTGCTTGATTTTTATTAAACTTTAATTTGAATTGTTTCTATAATAAAGTATACATATAAACGTCTATTATATCATAAAGTCCATCATATAAAAAATTGACAATTTTTTATTTAATTCTTATTTTATGTGCTTGTTTGTCTTTATATTTCAACACTGTTAAAGTTTTGCCCAATCAACTTTTCATTTTAATGCAAATTACTTGTGTACAGGTATAAATTTAAATGATTTTAATTTAATTAAAAATTCCAAACACATAACTGTCACTTCAATAAATCTGCCGGAGAATGAGTGAAGCAAATAATGTCTATGTATAAGAGATTATTATTTATATGTACATTATTTACTACCAGTCACTGAAAACGTGAAGGTGTTTTATTATGGGGTGATTTGTAAAGTACATTTTGCAAAATTTTAAAAAGCTTTAGAAAACAGCATACAAATTGATTACTAAGGAACATTATTGTTCTTTCTTAATTAAGTTTCTTAAAAATACAGAATAAAAAATCCGTTCAGCACGGAAATACACTTTCTTTTATGTCATAATCCACTTCAAAATTAATTTTTAAATATTTTCCAGCCACTATATAAAAAGATTTTCATTATTTCTAGTTTCAAACTAGAGTTATTCTCCAAAAAGTAAAATTTCGTTTACCTGAACGTATGATTAATATTAATTTTGACTACTTTGCTATTTTTAGCCATAACTTCCACAAATATTAAGCGTTTTCAAAATTTTCTATGTCGACTTTTCAAAAAACTCGTAATATTTTGTTATTGGCATAAAAGTTGCTTCAAATGAATCACCGTTTTCATATACAATCATTGCATTTTCTATATGCATGAATGCAAAATGGTGTGTGTAAATATATTTTAATTTATTATTATTAAATGTTTTTAATTGCGCTGTTCTTTTATTGTTTATTATTCGCATTCTCTCTGTTATTATTATTTGTTATTATTGATGTCGCCATTGTTATTATAACAATTGTGTTCTATGAGTTGATTAAAAACTAATTCAAATAAAATACAAAATAAATTGAACAAAAACGTATAAAATGACAAGTAAAATCAGAAATAAAATGCCATAATTTTAGCTTTATAAAATAAAAATTAACACTCAATTGAAAACTTAGAAATTAAAAAATAGAAAATAAAAATTGGTATAGAAATTGAAAATGCGGGATTCACAACAGTTCGCGGATCAGTGACACATGGTTTGTGTCTTTAATAAATTATTACAGATGCCGCAAAACTGATCACCCTTTCCAAAGATGCTATAATGAGCAAGGAGGCCCATTTTCATCAACGTGAATACGTGAATAATATAACATTTACTTAAAGTTTCTGCATGGTAAAGTGTTCACGCCGAAGTCGTCTTCAGGCCTAATTCTTTCTTCTTTTGTTCCACTTTACTCCTTGTGGAGTACCACTGAACCCCTTGTGGATCATTGAATAACTACAAGAATATTTTCAGGATATTCTGTCTTTTGCAAGTACTTTTTATTCATTCCAAATTTTTCCGCTAATTTTAATGTCTTCGAGCAAGTTTCTTTTCCATCTTCTACTGCTTTGTGGATTCCTCTTGACTGCCTTACGGATTCCACGCTAGAGCTTGACGTCTGTTTTCTTTCTAAGAGTGTGCCCGATTCAACTACACTCTTCGTTTAATAATAAAATAGGGATACGATCAATTTGGCATTTTCTGCAAAACTTGCCAGAATCCAGGCGTATTACCTGGTTCCTGAATATTCGTTTAGAAGACCTAGACTACGCGGATGCTTTACCGGGTTTTTCAATAAGAGCGCTACAAAAGTTTTTTTAAATGAAACAAAAACGGTTTTGGATATCAGTGAAACTCTTTATTCCTGTGAAAGTACGTTTGATGCCATTATGTATGGAACTCGATTTCTTTTGCATGGCCACCACGGGCACGCTTGCAGAAATCCAACATACGACGATTCTGTTAGTGAAGCGGCTTCAGTTCTTGCGTCAATTTGATCTTGTAAGTTTGTATGCCAAGATCTTTTCGCAAAATTCGCCACAACGAAGTCGCAGAGATGCCCAACGCTTGAGAACGATGTGTGAGCGACACATTTGGGCTTTCTTCAACTGAAGCCTCAGCGGCAGCAATATTCTCGACACTACGGGCACTTCTTTGTCTCCTATCACACAAGTTCGAAATTAAAATCCGAGAGAGAATTCGCAGCAATGAATTGGGTAGCTTTATTACAGTAAACGGAGGCTCTAGTGAAAATGTCGCCAGCCGTATTAAAAAAGCCCGAAATTCGTTCGGGCAACTAAACAACCTTCGGATATCGCGCCACATATATATCGTAGCGAACAAAATTTAGCCTGTTTAATTCATGTGTGAAATCTGAACTTCTTTATGGCTGTGAATCCTGACATGCAGTTCCCCATGATATTAACGCTCTACACGTATTCACTTACCGAAAAATTATGCTTGTTGTTTGGCGAGCAACTATAATCATCTTAAGGCTCTGGAAGATAACCAAATAATCGTTTTCAAAATTAAAAGGCGTAAATGGCGATGGATTGTCTATGCTTTACGCATAAGGCAAGATGATGTCACAAGACTATCTCTTGACTGGCACTCTCAAGGTAGCCGTAGACGAGGTCGTCCCTACCATACTTGGCTACGTCCACTTGACACTGAACTCGAAGCAGTGGAAGAAACTTGGATCCAACTAATAAATCAGCATGGAAAGCATTCGTTGAGACTATGCTCCTTACAGGAATAGGAGGAACACAGATATATTGTCATTGTGTATGATGTCTGTTCAATGGCATTGTTGTCAGCCAGGTTTCGCAGCTATACAGCAAAACTGATAGGACGTTAGACCAGAATATATTTATTTTAGTTTTGACTAATAAAATGCTGGATTTCAAAATATTACGAAGCTGGAAGAACACATCGTTTACCTTATCAGCGGATATATACATTTTGCATACCTGGGCGTATGATTTATATTAATGATGTGTTGTTTGCTATTCTGATCTATAACTTTTAAAATTTCCAAGGGTTTGAATTATTTTTGATGTCAAACGAAAGCAAATTTTTAAGTCTTTATGTGAAAAAAAAACATTTTAATATGTTTGCTATAAAACTAAAGAGAATAAGGTAGAAAAATATAAAGTACAAATATTATTAAGCAATAAAATCTGTTTTAAATTTTTTTACAGCATCCTGGCAAATATTTTGTACACTTAATAAATATTTTGCTTAAATTCGTATTTTTTTTTTTAGGAAAACACTCCTTTATTCAAAAACTCTAATATATTTTTCTTTCTTTGCAGAGTCTGTTTTGTGGTCAAAATTATATTTACCTGCCTTAGGAATATGGTAAGATTTTTTGTCTTCTCTTCTAAGTAAAAAAATAAATGTTTAAGATTTTTTCCTTAAATAAGTTTCTCTGTTTCCATTCTTCTTACTTCAATCCGACAGATTCACGGATTTTTCCTTTGGCTTTTTGTTAATTTTTACAAAAAAAAGTTTACAAAAAAAGATTTAGCATTCCTTTTTTTTATTAAAAACTCTTTTATCTTATTTAGAAGGCAAACAAAAAAAAAAAATGCTTAATAAACCAGAAACTTACAAAGAATCAAATAAAACCTGTTTGAAGAGGTTGCCATCATATGGGCCGCTAAACGAAATTGAAAAACAAAAAATCATACGAATGGACTCTGTTGTAAAGGCAGTATACATTTGCTTAATATTATGCCACTGCCACAGTTCAGCTCAGGTCCCAATCAACAACACCTACACACAACATGTTGCCTCTCACAGACACAGATTTATACGATAACAAAAGTTTCTAGATGTTGGCTGCCAACACACTTTATAAGAACTTGTCAGGCAACATATTGGAGTGTACTCTGTTGGAATTTCAACTTTTTTTTGTTTTGGGTAAAAAAAGGAAACAAGTCAGAGGCGGGGCTGAGGTATAGAAAGAGAAAAGAGGAGCCTGTGATGAAAAAAATTGTAATTTCTTTAAAAAAAAGGTTCTCAAATTAATTCTTCTTTTAGTAAAGAACATTTTATCCTTAAGGCCCAAGTACACTGATCAAAGTACTCATCAAGCATTGTGGTAGTATTAGTGAAAATGTTTTTTGTAGGTGTGACACCGACTCAAAAAATTTAGATATGACGGCGAATATTACGTCCAGCACACGCACACGTTGAATTCGCCGGCTGGACAAGCATTTGACAAGTGTATTTGACCCTTAAACTTAGAATCAGGGTGTGGAAATATGAAAGAAATCCAGTTGGTAAAATAGAGGTTTATTAAAAAAATCAAAATGCTGATTCTTTTTAAAAAACTTTGAAAATTAAAAAAAAAAATCAGAATCAAGTTTGGAAAACCCAAAAATATATAAAATAAAACAATTGAATTTGTTATAAATTGTTTTGAATACTTTTAATTTAATATGTAATTAAATATTTTCTTCTATTTTCATTAAACCGACCTAAAAATAGTAATTTTTTCCCCAAAAAATTGAATTTTGACTACCTTGACGTATGATTAATATTAATTATGACATTTTTTCTGTTTTACGCTATAACTTTTACAATTCTGAAGTGATTTTAGAAAGTTTGCTGTTTATTATTAGAAAACATTTTAGACTTAATGAGCAAAGACAATATGAATTATTTGTTTATGAAATTTTCAAGGAAAATTTAACCTAAAATTTGAAAATTTTAACTTACATAAATTTAAAAATTAAGTCTTTGACATACCTGCAATGAAAGAAGAAATACAAATATTAATGCAAATTTAATAAAACATAAATTTATTGTTATTTATAAATTTAAAAATATAATTTAATTGTTTATTATTAAAGTTAAAATCTTTTCTTATACATTTTGATCAGGCTGAAGTTCATCAACTTTAATTTTCTATAAATTATTCTTATGAAAAGAGGAATTTTGCAACATGAAATGAATTAAAATGTATGATAATTTTTCACTCTTGCCTGATCCAGGGATTAAACCCACGGGCACACTATCTCTTTAGAAATCTTTGCCGTGTTACCCAAACCGGTTCTGACGACGCCTGGCAGTCAGTAGTTAAACATCAATCTTTGAACCAAATTCTATTTTTACTTGGTGTATCGAAGTTTGTTGTTGTGAATGATTGTACAATTATTAACAAATGATTATTTACAACAAAAAATTGCAATTTGCCTAAAAAATATGGGACTTAACTAAGTTTTAGACAAATATTTTGCAAAAGTATTACAACACTTGTAGAAATAATTAGAAACTAGGCGAAATTTCTGAAAAAATTTGGTGTAATTATAAGAGATTATGGAAAAATTGTTAATTTTGTCCACCTAAACGTATGATTAATATTAACTAACACTTTTTTGCTATATTTAGCTTTAATATCCGCAGTTTTTTAACGACTTAAAAACATTTTCAACTGAAGCCAAGAAAACATTTCAATATTTTGAACAAGTATCTATTTATATAGAAAACCTATTAAAATAATATAAAAAAAACAAGATTCCCAAAAAAATGTATTTTTTCTAAATTTGAAGTATAAAGTTTTAAAGAAACATTTGAATTTAAGCCGACACGAGAACGGCTCACTTGAATTCTTAAAGCGGTCCTTTTGTTATACCCTGAGCCAGTTGCCAGAGTCAAGCCAGTGATTCTCCAGATTATTTCGCATCATTGCGTACTAATCATTTCGATTCCCTGCAAAAAAGAGAGATACACCGCTGCTCTAGGTTAGATGTAAAGGGTGCTCAAAAATAGGGGTTCCATTTTGATGCCAAAAACAAAAAATATATATTTTTTCAGAAATTAAAACTATTTTTATTTCAGTTTATGACGAATTATTTCCCGCTGAAAAATCATGCTGGTCAAGTGAGCCGCCCTGCTGGCTCGGCATGCTCCTACCCTTTTACCAAAATTCGCAATCACTTTATTTCAATAAGCTGTTGTCAATGGTTGATATCTGCTCCATATTGTTGTTCTTAAGAACTTGAGCTGTTGTGGGATTATTGCTGTACACTTTCCCTTTCAAAAAAAGACCCACAAAAAATAGTCTAAATGCGTCAAATCGCATTTAGACTACGATAAATAATTCAATTTTCGAACTTTTCTTTTAAAATATCCATTGTTTCTCTTGCTGTGTGGCAATTTTTCTAACATAACTCCATATAATCTTTCTTTGCTCCCCCTCCTTGTCACGCTTTTTATGTTTTGATATTTTAATAAAATTTCTATTTTTAAGGCTTCATGCCAAACACCACACGAAATCTTGCAATTTAAAAATATTATTACTGGAAAATGTCATGTTACTGATGCTTTTTAGTTCCCCCTATTTTTTTCAAAAGGAGTTTTTTTTTTGTTTGTTTTTTTTTGTTATCTATTTGTGTATTTTGTCTAAAGGTATGCCTTCTTATTAAGACCATGTCGGCAACTCAAAAAAAAAACAACAGATTAAAAAAAGAAAGAAAACAAAATTAAAAACCTAAAAGTCAAGCAAAAAAGAAAATAACCCCCGAATAAGTACAAGAAATAAGTAGAACAAAGGCATGATTAGAAAGGACTTGACAGAAAAGGAGTTGGGGCAAAGAGGATTTCAGTTTCTATTCGAAAAATTAATTATTTATAATTTCTGCGAGTTTTTTCGATTTTTTTCTTTGTGAAATGATAAATTTTTTTTTTTGGATTTTCACAAAAATATTATGAAATTAAGGCAAAAAGAAACTTTAGTTTCCCTATTTTGGTGTTAAGAAAATGAAAAATGTGACTTCTCGCTCATTCATTTCTTGTAGGGTTTTCTGTTTCTAAATAAATGCAAGTTTAGCGATTTTATTTGATTTTAGTGATTTAATTTCATATACATATAATTGATTATTGTTCTCATGATTTTTCTCAAAAGTCATGTTTGTAAATTAATTTTACAGTCAAAAAATCAGGCGAAAAGGGTTCTTCTATTTTATTCGAAAGTGATCAAAAGAAATTTTACTAAAATTTTTTTGGTGTTAATTAAATTTTTTTCTTCATGTTTTTTTTTAAAAATTTACGTTTTTAACGGATTTTAAAATTGTTTTTCCTATTTTTATAACGAAAAAACTTAAATAACAATTTATTTTTATTACAAATCAAGCGATTTTTTATTCAGAACATCACAACATAAATCTGGCATTTTGCGATTTCCAATCGTGCGATTGCGAAAATATGCGATTTTAGTTTATCCTAATTTAAGCGATTCTAAGTTAAGTTTTAAAAAATCGTCCATGTTTTACTGATTGAATTATTTATTTTTGTTAAAACAAATTTCGTTTGATTTTTTGTAAAATATTCTTGGTTTTGCTTAATTAAGCGTTTTTTTGTTTGTTTTAATGATTTTTTTTTTTAAAGAAATTTACTCACTTAACAAATTTTCTTGATTGTAGGTTTTGATTTGTTGAGTTAGCGACTAATAACTAAATGATTTTTATTTGGCATGATTTTTATTAAGCGATCTTTGTTGAAATTTGGAATTATTCTTGAATTAAGTGACTTGTTATGAAAAAAATGTATCTAAATGTCTATTTTAGTGTTTTTTTTTTAATTTAAGATTTTTATTTTAGCCTTTTTTTTATTTTTTAAGTGTTTTATTTAAGTTATGTAAAACTGGAGTTTTGTGGTAATTTTATTGATGTTTTTTTTTTGGTAAATTAGCGATTTTTTCATATAAGTGATTTTTTGTAAAACTTGGTTCAAGTGCCTTTTAAAAATATAATTACCGATTTGTCTTGATTTTAGTGATTTGTTGTGAAATAAGAGTTTTTTTTGTTGATATTTAGAGAATTTTTCCAATTTTTTTTTTTTTGTGAAATTAGCGATTTGTTTGTTTGTGTTTGTTTGGATTTATTTGTTGTGATTTTAACTATTTTTTTTATTTTTGTTAATAATTTTAATATAATTTTTGTTAAATTGCAGACTTTTTTATTTAAGCGATTTTTTATTATTTAACGATTTTTTATTATTTAACGATTTTTTTACATAATGATTTTTTCAATGAAATTTTGAAATCTAATAATTTTCATCTTTGTTTTTTTCGATTTTTTCTTTAATTTTTTTTTGTCGAACTAGCGATTTGCTTGTTTTGATTTTATGTATATATTTTTTAGGATTTGAACCATTATTTTTTTTTTTAATTTTTTTGTTTTTGTAAATAATCTTAACATTTATGTTAAATTGCAGGTTAAATAGCAATTTTTAATGTTTCAGCGATTTTTTTATATCTTAGCGATTATTTTATATTTTCAGCGATTTTTTATAATTTAGCGATATTATTTACTTAATTATTTTTTCAATGATATTTTGAAAACTAACATTATTTTTCTTTGTAGTGATATTGATATTTTGTAAATTTCCCGATTTTTTCTGAATTTTTTTTTTAAATTAGCGATTTGTTTGTTTTGTTTTTATTTTTGTGAATTTAACCATTTTCTTTGAAGTTATTTTGTAAATAATTTTATTAACTGATTAGAATTTTTTTTTATTTTAGAGTTTTTTTATAGTTTAGCGATTTTTTTAAATAATGATTTTTTTCAATGAAATTTTGAAAACTTACATTGTTTTTTTTTGTATTGATGCTGATATATTGTGAATTTACCGATTTTTTCTGAATTTAGTTTTGTGAAATTAGCGATTTGTATTTTAATTCATTTTTGTGATTTTAAACATTTTCCTTGAAATTTTTTTATTTGAGCGATTTTTTATATTTTAGCGTTTTTTAATTAAGAGATTTTTTTACATAATGATTTTTTGAAAACTAACATTATTTTTCTTTGTAGTGATATTTTGTGAATTTACCGATTTTTCTGAATTTTTTTGTGAAACTAGCGATTTAATTGTTTTGTTTTTATTTATTTGTTGATATTTTAAAATATTTTATTTTTATAAATAATAAATGTCAAATTGGAAATTTTGTTATTTGAGCGATAATTGATATTTAAGCGTTTTTAATACATTAGCGATTTTTTATAAAATGCTTTTTTTTAATGAAATTTTGAAAACTTACAATTTTTTTCTGTGCAGTTTAATTTCAGACTTGTTTTATTTAATTTGTGAACAATTAGAAGTTTTGAGACAATCACTGCAATTTTGGTGCTTTTTCCATTTAAAAGTTTATTTATTTTTTCTTGGTTTTGGTGTTTTCTTCTTAATATTTAAAATACAGTTAATTATAATAAATTGTGTTCAATTTATGTAAAATAAGCGATTTTTGGAAAATTGTGAGGTTTCTACAAAATTTTTAAATTAAATTTGAATTTTTCTTAAATTTAGTCTTCTGTTGTCAAATAAGCGATTTTTGTGAATTTAGTAATTTTTTTTTAATTTTGTTGTGAAATTTAAAATTTATCTTGATATTAATGTTTTTTTTTTTTGAAGTATTTTTTTTCGATCGATATCAAAAATTTTCATAGAAAATATTCTAAGCTATCGATCGATATCAAAATTATCTATAGCTATTGATCAATAGAAAATTTTTATATTATCGATAGCAAAATTTTATATAGAAAACTTTTCCGGCTGCCGATCGCTATCAAAATTTTTAGCGTAATATATTTTCGCCTACCGATCGATACCAAAACAATCTATGGGCAGCGATCAATAGAACAATTTTCTATTGCCACTAGCTATGTAGCTGGGAAACTTGGCTAGCAAAGGATATTAAAATGTTTCAGAGCAAATATTCTTGGCTATTAATCGATATTTATATTCTCTATAGCTATTGGCCAATAGAAAAATGTTCTGGAAAAATTGTATTTGTCTATCGATCGCTAGCAACATTTTCTACAGAAAATGTACTTGGCAATCGATAGCCAAACTTTGTTAAGAAAGTTGTCTGGTTTAAAGATTGAGCTTATACAAAATTTTTGATACATTTATTCTTTAATACTTTAATACATTCTTTAATACATTTTTCTCTGACTACCAAAATCGCCATAGAATATAGTCCTAAAAACAGATGGCAATATTTCAACAATATTTAAACTTTTTATTTTAAATAAACTCGTAATGATTTTCATAAAAAGATTTCATTTATTTTTTAATATAAAAAAACCCAATATAAAAAATGTACCAAATATTTAACCAAAAATGTAAATATTATAAATATTTAAATGAAATTTTACCCAAAAGTCCAGTTTGCATACAATAGCCCCCTTAAAATCTCTCATGTCTTATTGCAACTTTTTTTTATTAAGAACTTTTCATTTAATTGCTTCATAACGCACAGAAAACGTGAAAAATATGCAAACAATTTCTAAAGGGGACTATGAGAGATATTTTTTTTCATATTTTGTAAAAAAAATATGTACATATTTTATTAATAATACCCAAAAAAAATGTGTAACAAATTACTGAGGAATTACAAAAAAGGGGGAGTTTTGTAGGTAAAAACTTGGAATTGAATTAAACTTTTTTTCTTTAAAAGAAAAAATGATAACACAAAAATAAACAAAAAATTAAAAATGTTCTTTGTTATTTAAGAAGAATTCTTAAAGAAATAAAGGATAAAACAGAAGGAAGTTGGAAACATGTAAATAAATTTAAAAATAAATAATCAATTACAGCAAATTTTGATTCACTAAAATTTGATTTAATGATCGATGTTTTACAGCCCTCGCAGTGGCGGAAAGGGTAAAACTGCAAAACTTCTCATGATAAAAATGTGGTTATTCTTGAAACATAATTATTCGATCCAAGTTCAATCCACCAGTCAAGAATAAAAATTATTAAAGTAATTTTTTGGAATACCATTTTTTTATTAACAAAATTAATCTTGTTAATTTAAAAAAAAAAAATTTAATTCATTTCATGTTCTTAAAATCCTTCCTTCTTTTAAATAATTTTAAATGAAAATTAAATTTAATGAACTTAAGCCTGAAGTTTTCTGGATACATTGTCTTTAAACTTTTTGAAAACCATTTTTTTTTCTATATAAAACTCCCCCTTTGCAATAACAATTCAACAGCGTTGCCATGATTTAAAATAAACCCGTTTTTTACGTTTTTGTCAATCACTTTCCATACAGTGTTTAACAAATATATTTTCAAAAAAAAAAAAAGAGTTTTTGTACCACAAAATAACCACATGGAACGTTTTTCGCTGGTTACCATTTAATTTAAATATTTAATACAATATGCACTGTCATTGCCACTCCTGTTGTCGCTGCTGCCAGGTCTGTCGTTGTTGAATTAAATTTTAATACTTGAATCTGGAGTTTGATTGCTGTTGTTGTTTTCTTTACATCCCTCATTTCTGTTGTGTTTTATTTGTAAATTTGTTTTTACCGCGTTTTTTGGTTTTCTAGGGCTCTAAGGGATTTCTGTTGTTTTTCAACCTCCAAAACCAACAGAAATTTTTATGAATTTTTAATTGTCCGACCAACAAAGTGGCCAGAGTACTCTATGAAAATATTAAGTTTTGTAAAAGTGTAATATAGAATAAATGTATTAAATTTTTTATAAGATAATTTAAAATTAAGCACAGCCAAGTATTTCAAATTGCCTGTATATCCCCTTGCAAAACTTTTCCTACAATTAAATTTAAATTACAACTATAACAAATATTAAATATTTTCTGCTGATGCGTAAAATTTGTTAAAGAAATATATAATTTTAAATTTACACAACTTTTTATACACTTACCGTTAAGGAATAAGCCAGGCATAGACTTTAACCTCCCCACCACAAAATCTTTAGGCTTTTATGCTACTAGAGATTTGAAAATATTATGTCATTATCGTGAACATTGTTGATCATAACAACAACAATAACATCGTTATTATAATTTTCTATTTTGACTGGGTAAACAAAAGAAAACAAAAAAAATTTAATTTTCCAAACAAAACCCCTTAAGACCTAAAACTCTTCTCTCATTACTAACAACCACACATACAAATTTACTACTCTAGCTTAAAATTTCTATAGAATACTTATCGATATATTAAAATTGTATACAGAACATTTTTAATTAATTGAACCACAAAATTTAGTTTTAACCAAAATTTTTTATTAAATATTTATCGATAATATGAAGTTTTTATAAAATGTATCGATAGCCTTAATATTCTATAAAAAATTTATAGATGGCCCAAATTCGTCAAAAATATGTTTTGATAATTGTTATGCTTTATAGAAAATTTATCGATAACTTTTATTTTCTATAGAAAATTTTCCAATAACTTAAATTTCCTGTAAACAATTTATCGATAAATTAAGTTTGCTAGAGGAAACTTTTGGATAATATAAATTTGCTATAGAAGTTTTTTCGATAGCTTAAACTTTTCATAGAAAACTTATAGATAACTTAATTTTTTTATAAAAAAGTATCGACAACTTAAGTATTCTATAGAAAATATATCATTTACTTAAGTTTTCTAAAGAAAATTTATCGATAACTTAAGTATTCTATAGAAAATTTATTGTTAACTTAAGTTTTCTATAGAAAATTTATTGTTAACTTAAGTTTTCTATAACAAATTTTTCTATAGAAAATTTATTGTTAACTTAAGTTTCTATAACAATTTTTTCTATAGGAAATTTATCGATAACTTAAGTTTTCTATAAAAAAATTATCGATAACTTAAAATTATAGAGGCAATGAATAGACAACATACATTTTTTACCAAAAATGTATCGAAGACCCAGGTTTTTCATAAAATATTCATCGATAGAAAAAATATTGTTTAATTTTATATAGAAAATTTATCGATAACTAATATTTTCTATAAAAAATATGTTTTTTAGAAATTTTATCGATAACTTAAATACAGTCGAACTTCCTTATAGTGAACTTCTATACAATGAAGTTCTCCTTATTATGAACTTAAATCAAGAACACAACTTTTTCGTTCCACTTTGAATGTATTTTGATCTCCGTATAATGAATTTCCATACAGTGAATTTTTCTTTACAACGAACAAAATTTTGGAACCAAAAATACATTTTACGTGTGTTTTTGTCTCCATACAGTGAACTATTTTTTGCAGCTTTATTTTACACTTGTTTGCAACACTATTTATTAAGAAAATAAGAAATGTACCGTAAATGAAAACAAAAAAGTTAAAGATTTGACTTTTAACACCAGTCGCCCGAGTTCAGTGAACGAAAATGACGCACCGGAGTAGCATTTCTTTTGAAAATAGTTGTTTGTAATTAATAAAGTTGAAGAAGGGACATCAAAGAAAAAAGATATAGGTAGCAAAAGAGTTTGGAATTCTTCACAGTACATTATCAAACATTTAAAAAAACAGGTCAGTTATATGTATGTAGTTCAAACAAAAATACCTGATTATTTTAAATAAATAAAAAACAAAAAAAAAATTTCTTTATAATGAAGTTTCTATATAGTGAAATAATTGTCTGTCCCCGTGGAGATTCATTATAAGGAAGTTCGACTGTATTTAAAAAAATATCGATACCTTAAATTACTCATATCGATTGCATTAATTTTTTATATAAAATTTTAAGACCTCAAGAATTTTGCACATATATTTCATCAATTGCAAACATTTTCAATAGAATATTTATCGATAACTTAAATTTAAAAAAAAAATATCGATTACTTTACTTTTCAAAAAATGTTATCAATAGAAAATTGATCGATAACTTAAATTTTCAATAAAAAATGTATTGTTAACATTTATTTTCGATAACTTAAAAAAATTAAGGAATATAAATTAAAAAATATCAATCATTTATTTTATATCGATTGCAATAATTTGTTGTATAAAATGTTAGAATTTTGTAGAAAAGATATAATTTTTATCGATAAAATAAATTTTCTAAAAAAAATGAATGATACCTTTAATTTTCAAAAAATTTAATTGATAACTTAAATTTTCCAAAGAAAATTTATCGATAACTAAGATTTACTTTAAAAAATATATCGATAACTTAAATATTTCAAAGAAAATCTATCGATTACAATAATTTTTTATAGAAAATTGTGAGACTGCAAGAATTTTGCAGAAAAAAAATTACCAGTTGCAAGAAATATGTACAGAAAGTTTTTAGATAAATTCAAATTTCAATAGTAAATCGATAACTAAAATTTTCAGCAGCAAATTTATCAATAACTTTGTAATTGATTAATGATTAACATTTTTACAGAACATTTGATAACTTTTATTTTCTATAAAATATTAAACGTTAACTAAAACTTTCTATAGAAAATTTATCGATATCCTTAACAGATAAAACAAATTTCTTTTCATTGGTAAATATAACGCTTTTGCTAATTTTTTTATAGATAACCTATCGCTTTCTTAAGCTTGCTAAAGAAAATGTGTCGGTATCTCTTAAATTTTCTAAAGAGTATCTCTTTTATTTTCTCAAATAAAAACATCGCTCTGTTTTATTTTCTATAGAGAACTTATTGCTGTCTTTCAAAAAAAAATTATTTTCTAAACTAAATGTATCACTTTTAATTGTTTTGTTTAGGAAACTTATAGGAAATTTTTCGATAAATTCGGTTTTTATCACAAATTTGGTTTCCTATTCAAAGGGAATTTCTTGATAGACAGATTTTTTCTGTTTATAATTTATAGTAAAATCTAGGGAAATATAAATCCATCCACTTAAAACTTGAATTCTATTTCTACTGCTTACAAAACCATTAAATTAATATATTTTGTTTCTGTGCTCTTGTTTCCTGAGCTCGTACAGGGTATTACTCCTGGATGGAGAAGTGTTGCTGTTTATTCTCCTAGAACTCCTGCTGTTCTTCAACAAAGGTCCTTTTCCATTATTCGCATTTTCCTGTTATTGCACATAATTTTACATGGTTAGATAAATGTTTGTTTGCGTTGTTGTTGCAACTTTTAATGGCCTGTGTATTTTACATTGTAGCAATTTAAATTGAGTGTGTGTTAAGCTGCTGTTTTTGTTGTTGGTTTAAATGGTCGTAAACGTGTTTGTTTTTTGTTTTTCGTTAACTTTTTTCTGTTTTTTTACTTTTAAACAAACCACATTATTTTGAATTTATATAACGATTTTTATTATTTTGTTGTTGTTATTTCTATATTTTGTTAAATACAAAGAATGGCAAAGAGAAAATAATAAAAGTATGAACGAACTTAATTTAAAAAAATTACTGCAGACAACTAAAGAGACCATTTTATTATAAAACGGCAAACCATAAATAACAATTTAATTTAAAACAACGGGAAATGCAGACAGACGGTCACACAAACTGGGTGGCATAATCTATTTAGACAGATACTTGGCAAAACTTTCTATTTAGGCAAAGATGGATACTCGTATTTTAGGATTAGAAAAAAGGACTGAAAGGAAATTGCATTAGGGAGAGTCCTGTTATTGCCTAGAGTTAGAGAAATGTTTTCTGTATTTTCTATAAAAAATTTTAAAGTTTGTTAGAACTTTTTCAAATAAAATTACAGCTAACGATAAATTTTTTATTTAAAAAGTAAAGTTGGTTTTTTAATAAATCGATAACTAAAATCTCTTCTTACAGTCTCAATTAAGTTGCTTTCAAGACTTGTGGCAAATTTCAAAAAATAATATAATTCTTGCCGCAGGTAATTGGAGAAATAAAGAATTTATATTGATTTAAGAGTCTCCCATTATTTTTTAACCGTGAGATTAAAAAGCTCTTCTACTGTATTTGCAGCTACCGCTGCTGCTGTTGCCGTTACCTCGAATTTCTTAGGCAGATAATTAATGATTGTAGTGTAAGAAGAACTTTTATAAGTAACCTAAGACTTATAGAAACAGGCAAATGGGAAAATGGTATGCTAATGGTGGGGATTTAAAAGAATGAACTCATTATTAAAGGTAGTATTCCTTCTCCACTACGTCTTTTTTTTAAATGTAAGAAAAATCAGTTCAATTCCATGTTATCGAAACATATTTTTTTACAAAAAAATTAGAGTTATTAGTTACGTTTTTTCAAAAGTTCAAAGTTATCGATAGCTTTTGCAAAGAAAACAAAAGTGTTTAAAATTTTTAAAGATTATCAAAGATAATGATACATTTTCTATTCAAAATCAAAGTTAATTTCTATAATAAAAATCAAAGTTATCGATAACTTTTCTATAATAAATGAAAGTTATCAATAACTTTGCTATCGATATCGATAACATTTGTATAGATAATCCAAAAAACTGTTAAATTTTCAAAAGAACATCAAAGTTATCGGTAACATTACCTAAGAAAATCAAAGTGTGGAATCGATAACTATTTTAAAGAATTTATTTATACCGATAACCTTGAAAAACCTTGGTTATTGATAAATTTTCTTTTAACAAATAAATTAAATGATGACTTTTTTTAAAAAAAATTTAAGTTATCGATAACTTGTTTATATGAAGTTGAAGCTATCGATAACTTTTTATAAAAAATCAAAAATATAAATAACTTTTCTACAAAAGGTCCAAGTTATCCATACATTTTTATAATATGTCAAAGTTATCGATAACTTTTCTATAGAAAGTCAAATTAATTGACAAGTTTTATTTAAAAAATATAAGTTCTGGACAAGTTTTCTAAAGAAATTCAAAGTCATCACCATTTTCGCTATAGAGAATCAAAAGTATCGCTAAATTTTCTAAGGAACATGAAACGTATCGTTAATTTTTTAAAGAAAACCAAATTAATCATTAACTTTTTTATATAATTTATACTTATCGACAACTTTATAAAAAGCTCGATAACTTTGCAATAGAACATGAAATTTATTGATAACTTTTCTCTCAAAAATTTAAGTTAACAATGTTTTTGCAAGAGAAATTCAGGTTCCCGATAACTGTTTTCTAAATGCAAAAAAACTCCAAATATCCAAAACTCATTCTTAAAAACTTAAAAAAATTTTTATACTTTTGTTGTTATTGATATGTTTTTTAAATGTTTTTCAAGTTTTCAAGAATGATTTCTCGGCATTTCAACTCTTTTACATTTATTTTTTGCTTTCTATTAAAAAATACAAATGTGAGCTTATTTTCAATGCGTAAAAACTTAAAAGTTCTTAGGTTTTCATTAACTTTTTTTATTCTTTAACTGTGGCAAGGTAAACATTAACACCAACAACAACGTTTCCAACAATAACAACAATAAAACCCACAGAAACAAAAGAGGAACAACTGCAATAACAATACATTTAATTAACCTCCACTCCAACAACTTAAAGCCATAAAATCGTAGGAAAAGGTAACGAGAAAAACAGCAAAAGAAACAATACTTTGTTGAACTTTGCGTGTGTTGATTTGCATAGACAGGGTGAATCAAAAAGAGGTGGAATTAAATTATTTTAAGCCATCGACCTAATATAAGATCTTTATTTAAATATGGTTTTGAAAGTTGTGAGAATAAGCTTACGGTCAAGAGTTCTCTTTTTACATCTTTATTATCCATCAGAAGTCCCACCCTGTATCCTTCTCCAACAAAATTAAAATTTAAATAATGTTTTTGTTCCTGATTGTATTATAACTTCTGTTATTGTTCGTTATTTACTATGAATAAAAATAGGCTGCATCGAATGTGGGTGATTTAAAAGGCTGTTTAATGATTCTTTATTTGGGGTTGACCAAAATAAACGCCCACTTTACAAAATTGTTAATGTCATTTACACAGGAAATAAACACAAACAGACACACACACACTTAGATTGTTAATCCACATCCACTTATACGCCTTTATTCGATACTCATTTACCAACAAAAAAAATTTATATTAAAACAAAATCTTGTTGTACGATTTTATTGTTTGATTAATACAAGTAGGTGCTCAAATTATTCCCAACAAACTTTAACAATTTATTTAGACAATTTACCGATTACTTTAATTTTATGTAGAGAAATTGTCAATAATTCCACTATACAACTTTGATCTTGTATACAAAAGTATTAATTAACTTGTTTGCTTTAAATCTCCGAAGAAAACTCTATTGGCAACTTGATTTTTTTTTTAAATCTATCGATAGTTTTAATTTTTATAGAAGAGTTATCGATAGCTTTAATTTTTGATTTTCTGCAGAACATTTTTCGATGTGTTTTTTAGATACAATTTATCGATTACATTGATTTTCCATAGAAAATGTATTGATAACTTTGATCTTCAACAGAAAATTCATTGTTGACTTGGATTTTCTATTGAACATTTATCGATTACTTTAATTTTCCATAGAAAATTTTTAGATAACTATGATTTTGTACACAAAATTTATCGATAACTTTAGTTTTTCATAGAAAATTTGTAGATAACTTTTATTCCTGTAGAAAAGTTGTTAATAATTTTCTACCAAAAACTTATCGATTATTCTGATTTAATATAGAAACTTTATCGGTAGCTTTAATTTTCTATAAAAAATTATCGATAACTTTGATCTGCTATAGAAAATTTATTTTATTTATTTATTTTTTTATTTATTTGTTGTCCCATACACAAGACTTGAAGTCTTATATTACAGTACAGGACTGAGTATATGTTATACAATATAACGAGAAATAATTTAAAAATTTTCTTAAACATAAATCACAATAGTAATAAAAAGAAAATATATAAATAAAAAAGGAATAAGGAAAATAATAAAAAAGAATAAAGAAAATAATGAAAAAGAATAAAGAATATATATATTAAAAAACATTCATATCGTGAACTTTGATTTATTAGAACATTTTCGAATAAAATATATCGATAACTTTAGTTTTCTACAAATAATATACCGATTACTTTGATCTACTAGAGAAAATTCATTGATAACTTTGATTTTCTATAGAAAATATATCGATTATCTTGATCTACTAAACAAAATTTATCGACAACTTTAATTTTCTATAGAACATTTTTCGATAACTTTAGTATCCTATAGAAATATTTTCGATAACTTTGAAGTTCTACACAAAAGTTATCAATAACTTTGATTTGAAATTGAAAAGTTGTAGACTACTTATATTTCTATCGATAGTTTTGATTTTCTATCAAAAAGTTATCCATTATTCTGATTTTTTTCAGAAACTTTATCGACAGATTTGATTTTCTATAGAAAATTTATAGATTACTATGATATTCTTTAGAAAAATCGATAACATTGTTTTTTTATAGAAAAGTTATCGATATTTTTGATACAACAGGAGATAATCAAATAATCTGCCACCCAATAAAATGACAAAATTTTTTTGATTTTCATCAAGCATTGCCGACAACGCATGTGAAGTCGAAAAAGAACAACTGCACGCATACAACTATGTGCTTGATGTGTTTATTTGATAGTCCCCAGGGCGCTTTAAAAATGTTGCCGATAACTCTGCTTATAATTAATTTCGTTAAAAAAGATTCAATAATACAAAACAAATAAAAAAAATTATTTAGAACAGTTATCGATAACTTTAAGATTCTAATGAAAAGTTAATATTAATTTATTTAAAAAAACTTGCCATAACTTTGATTTGGTATAGAATAGTTATCGATAACTTTGGTCATCTAGAAAAGTTATCGATAGCTTAAATATTAATATAACACAGAAAAGATATTGATAACTTAAATTTGATATAAAAATATTATCGATTACTTTGATTTCCTAAAGAAAAATTATCGTTTACATCATCAATTGCTGTGGACTTCTAAAAAATTAGTCTTTTAGAACTTCTCAAAGTTTTAATTCCCTATTAAAAACAAAAATTTTGCTTTTAATTTTAAGAATCAATTTTTTTTTTTCTATACATTTTTAATATGAGATTTAAGCATTGTATGTGTGCTGGGTAAGCACCAACATAAGTGCACAGAGACGAAAAGAGGCCAGGCAACTATAGATTTTCAATACAAAAATCATGAATACTCGAAATAAAGTTTTCACAAGTGCTTGTGGAGAGTCCATTACTACGGCTATAATAGTTTGAATTTGTATTGATTTTTTTTTGTTTAAATCAAGAATTAACTGCTGACAACGTTAACGACCATGATTGTTGAATAATTGAGCGAGTAATGTAAAATTATTTGATGTAACTCAAGCGCTCTCGAGCACACAGCAGAGTCAAACGCTGCTTGTTGCAATGAAAGGCATTACAAATGTAATGTTGTGTCAATTTATATAGAATTTATGTGTTTGTATTGTGTGTGAGAGTATTCAATATGCATTTATTTCATTGTTGTTGCTGTTGTTTTTATTGAAACACTCACTTGCAAACTCTTGCACTTATGCTGTTGTTGTCCTCTTGCAATATTTAATGCACTGAACATGTTACAATTCAAATATGAAGTAAAAAGATGGATTTCTTTAATCAGAATTGTTCACGTTTTTGGCGATTTTCTTTTATTTCAATAATAAGTTTGTGAGTTTATCATACATCCATATGCATATGAAAAATATTTTTTGTCGTTTGTTTTAAAATGAGTTTTTAATTGGAATAATAAAGGTTTTTTTTAGAGTGTAATGTAAATAATATTTAATATTTAAAACATATACAAAAATTTTCAAAAAGTAAACATTTTTTAAAAAAATTTAAATAAATATCGATTTCTTATAGAAATTTGGAAGAAAAATTGTAAATAAAGAAAAGTAACATGTTTTTTCCCGGTTAAATTAAGCACCATTAGAGGTGACCGACCATTTTGAAAAATGTTTTTCTCTGCGTGTAGTCTTTTGGGGTTTGACCTATTTATTTTCGAAACTTAACCTGGATGTGGCATTAAAAATTTTTTATTCCCTATTAAAGATACAAATTAAATTAAATAAATATCATTTAAAATTTTATTCAAAGAAAAACATTCAACTAACTCTAAACAATCCATAAAATAGATTTAAGTATTTAAATTAACCACAATGAACAAAAAAAGGAACGAGGGTATTGAAGGTTTTTTTTTTGGTTTTCAATACGTTTTCTCTCGTACATGTTTCACCGCAAATGTGGTTTTGGGTTTTTAGTTCTGCTGCTTTTATACGATTTCCCCTTCATACGTTCACTTTCATAAACTTAATTCAAAAAAATTAGATGAAAAAAACCTTAAACTACAACTTGGATTAAATATCTTTTTATTTATCTGAGTATCGTTTTATACATATATTCATAGATATGATAAAAGAAGAAACCACTTTTATTTTTGGCTTTTAGTATTTTTTGCTGCTGTTGTTGTTTAAATAAAAATAAGATTCGAAACTCGTGCACACAAAAACCGTAAGTACGTCTAAATGTATTTGGACCGATTACCTGCATCCACATATTCACAATCACACTCTACTGGATATAAAAGAGTGTAGATTAAAGAAATCTACTTTTAGCCATTCATTTATTTATTCATTCTACTAAATCTTAAAGGTACCAACAATTCAATATGTATTGAAGGTGTGTGTGTGTCTGAAAAGGAAGGAGCTCTTGCTTTGCTCCCTGAGCACATTCACGATTGCTACATGGGAAAAAAGGCACGTACTTTTTAGCACTGCTTTTCGATTCGTTTTCGTTTTCTAGTTTATTTCTTATTATTTTAACTTATTTGGCCAAAATACATAAAACTTCTACAATTTACAATCAAATCGAGAAAAAAATAAAATAAAATGCAGTTGAAAAAATCCTTGAAATGAGATAAATTTTAAAGGGAAAAAGATGCTACAAATAAATTTAAAAAAGCTTTCTGTATTAAAGAAAAGGAAGATGCAAATGTAGAGAAGAAAAAACGATTCAACTTAAAGAAACACAAATATGTCTCAATGGTCTTTTTGTGGAGTCATTTTTTAAATAAGAATTCAAGGAATTTTATACTTATCTTTCGGATACAGTAACTGGTTATAAAAACATGCAGATACTTTGTGGTTGAATTTCTTTTCCACAGCTTTCCATCAGTTATTTCGTTGATCAGTATTTAATCAATATGGTTGATTAATTTTTAACTATTTTTCCTTAGAAGACTCTTTTCATCTGCGCTTTCTTGTGTTTTTTTTTAATTTTAATTTTATTACTTTTCTTGGATTACAATTTTTTCTTCCAAGTTTCATTATACATAATTAATGACAAGAATTTTTTCATTTAAGTGGAACTTTGATTTTCTTTAGAAAAATTATTATAAACTCTGAGTTTCTTCAAAATTGAAACTAAAGCTAAAAATTTTGGAACATTTATGGAAATACATAATTGCTTTTTTAAAGAAAGTTTGCCGCACATCGGATTTCCTATAGAAAAGTTATTGATTAATTTTAAAATCACTGGAAAAGCGTTATTTTTCAAGAAAATTGATCAAAAACTGTGATTTTTCTATTAAAACATTGATATAACTGTTTAATAATTATAGAAAGCTTATCGATGACTTAAGCTTTGTTCAGAAAATTGATCGATAACTTTAATATTTAAATAAAGACTATCAATAACTTTTATTTTTTTAAGAAAACTTATCGATAACTTTGATTTTTGTTTAAGAAAACTTGTCGAAAGCCTTGATTTTTTTAAAAAAAAGCTACCAATAACTATTGTTTTCCTTAAAAAAGTTATCGATTATGTTAATGCTTTATAAAAAAGTTATCGATAGCATTGAATTTAAATAGAAATGTAAGCGAAAGCTTTATTTTTCAATTGAAATGTTACCGATAACTTTAATTTTAACAAAGAAAAAGTTATCGATAACTTAAATTATATTTAGAAAAGCTATTAATTTATTTGATTTAATGTTTTTAATGGAAAAGTTATCGATTGCTGTAAATTTCTGTAAAAAGAAACGGCAATTCATCGAAATTTTGTTTTTTTGTCTTGCAAACAGGTTGAAAATACTCGTTACAATGACGAACAAATTCAATACCGTTGGGGAGGAAAAGTCCATCTAAATCTAAATTAAGAATTGCACTGCTCATGAAAAAAAATAAAAATTCTTCTCTTGTGAAATGTTCCTTTTGTCGCTTCCGATATTATCGTAAATAGAGCTTATAATTACTTCAGGTTTTTTAAAGTTATCGTTTGCAATTGATAATTTATACATGACGTAATGGAAGAAATCGATAACTTTAATTTAATAAAGAATATTGATCGTTAACTTTGATCTCTAAAAAAGTCATCGATAATATTGATTTTATTTAAAAAGTTGTTGATAACTTTGACTTTGTATCGAAAAGTTATTGATAAGTTTAATTTTTTTTTTTTTTTTTTTTTTTTTTTTTGTTTTATTGAATCTTTCTTGTCGAAAATTACAATATGTATTCAAAGCTTAATCCTAATTCTTATTTGTATTTGTTAGCCGTTACCAATGTAACCGCTAATTAATAGCATTCAAGTGCCAAAAAAGCCTGCAAGGCTCAAAGTGTCGGATCTTTTCAGCCTCCGGTGACCTTCGAACTTTATTAGATCCCGAGCGAGGTAGTTGGGATGGACCATTAGTTTATCAATGTATTTGTCTGAATACTTTTTAATTTCTTCCTGGATGGTAGCGATGTTAAGATCTCTGTGGATCATGTCATTACGTATATACCATGGGGCGCAGACAATTTGCCGTAATATCCTAGACTGTCTTCTTTGTAGCTTCTGGATGTTTGATGCGCATGCAGTACCCCATAATTGGATGCCATATGTCCATATTGGCTTTATGATAGACTTGTATAAGAGAACTTTGTTGTCTAAGGACAAGTTTGAGTTTCGACCGATTAGCCAATGTAGTTGAGCTGCTTTAAGTTTCATAGCCGTTATTTTCGCTTCAATATGACGAGACCAGGTCAGGCGTCTATCTATATGAATTCCCAAGTATTTAACATGGCTTTCTACCGGAACAGTGATGTTATTTATTTTTACAGCAGGGCACGTTTGTCTTCTGAGCGTGAAAGTTAAGTGGGCACATTTAGCCGGGTTAACCTTTATTTTCCATTTTTCTAGCCAGGCTTCTAGTTCATTGATGTGGGACTGTAAATGCTGCGATGCAACTTTTGGGTCCTGATTAACACTAATAAATGCTGTGTCGTCTGCAAACGTAGAAGTGTGAGTGCTCGGGCTAGTTGGCATATCAGCTGTATATATTATATACAGTAACGGCCCTAATATGCTGCCTTGAGGGACACCAGCAGATATTTTCTTGGTGGGGGAGGATTGGTTTTTTGATCTAACCATGAAAGTTCTGCCAGTTAAATAGCTCTCAAGGAGTTTGTGAGTGTTTTGTGGAAGCATTCGTGTTATTTTAATGATCAGCCCATCATGCCAAACTTTGTCGAATGCTTGGGAAATGTCTATGAACAGTGCTGAGCAATATTCTTTTCTCTCAAACGCTGACCTAATTTGGGTAACAATTCTATGCACTTGTTCGATTGTACCATGCCTTGCTCGGAATCCGAACTGATGATCCGGAATGATTGCGTGTTCATTAAGATAGGGAGTTATACTTAAAAGGAATATTTTTTCGAATAGCTTTGATAATATTGATAGTAGGCTGATTGGTCTGTACGACGTCATTTGACTGGCGTCTTTTCCTGGCTTAGGAATCATAACAATTGTAGAGGTCTTCCAAGAGGAGGGGAAGTAGCCAACTCGTAATATCGCATTAAAGATGAGCAGCAAGATTCTTGAAGCAGACGTAGGTAAGTTTCTTATCATTGAGCCTGTGATGCGGTCAGGACCGGGAGATTTTTTAATGTTGACATTTTCTATCGCTGATTTTACTTGGGGTAATTTAAATTTTATTGGATCGTTAACTGTATCAGGAATAATTGGACGACAGGAACAAGTATCAGCATCATGGGGCTTGAAAACTTTCTTCAAGTGGCTTGCAAAGGCATTTATTTTTTCATTTGTGTTTTTGGCCCAGGTACAGTTTTCCAGTCTCAGTGGAGATTCGTGGCTTATAGGACATTGCATATGTCTTACAGCCTTCCATAAGCTGTAATTGGAGTTTTTTGTGGCATCTAGGCTGTTAAGATAGCCTTCTACTGCAGAGTCGTGTTTCTGTCTCAGTTTGTTGCGTAGAGTTGCCTGGCATAACCGCAGTTGGGCCTTGATGGTTGGGGAACGATTATTTTGCCATTGTCTTCTCAACTTCCTTTTTTCCCTGACAAGGGTCTCTATATCCACAGATGTGAATTGCGGACCACGCTTTATTGTACGCTTGATTGGGGTTGCATTTCTTGCAGCAGAATCCAAGACATCCGTAAGTCGGTCGACAGCTGTTTGGATGTCAGATGAATTTTTTAGGGAAATGCTCTGAGATAGATGAGAGCTCACATACATTTTATACTTCAACCAATTTGTGTTTTTGTTTGGATAGGAAATAAAATTTTCAACTGCGTTATCAAAGTTGCCTTTTAGAATAAGGATTGAAGGTGAATGATCAGACGATAAATCGTATGAGGGACTAATTAGTAATTGATCGCTCTTGATGTTTTTTAATTTAGTTTAATTTTTTAACAAAAATTTATCGAGTGTTTAATTTTTATTGAAAATTTTTCGATAACTTTAATTTTCAAAGCAAATATTATTAATTAACTTAAATTTTATTAAAACCAATATCGATCACCTAATTTTATTTAGAGAAGGTATCGATAGCCAAATTTTTATTTAACTTTAATTTTCTTCAAAAAAACTTATCGATAACTTCGAGTTTCTTAAAAATGTTATGTATTATCTTAATTTTAAATATAAATGCATTCGATAACCTTGATTTTTCCAGAAATGTTATCGATAGATATGATTTTCTTCAAAAAAGTTATCGATAACTTTTGTTTTCTTTGAAAAGTAATCGTATGTAACTTTGATTTTCTTAAAGTTACCTTTAACTTCGTTTTCTATAGGAAAGTTATAATAAACTTCATTTTTTTGTAGAAAACCTATCGATAACTATGATATTATATACATCCAGTTAAAAGTTTTCAAAAACTTCGATTGTCTTTAGTAAGTATATCGATATCTTTGATCTCTAAAATGGTAATTAATAACTTTGATTTTCTTTAAAAAAAAGTTGGCGATAACTTTGATTTTTTAGGGAAAAGTCATCGATAATAAAATTTAAAATTTTGTTTTTGAAAAGCTATCGATTCCTTAAATTTTTAGTAACAATATTGATTGCTTTGATATGAAAAAGTTTTCGATAACTTTTACAACTTTATTGATTACATTGATTCTTAAAGTATATTTATCTGTAACTTTAATTTTCTATACGAAATTTGCCGACAATTTTAATTTTAAAATAAAAATAATAGTCGATTCAAAATAACAAATATTTCGATAAATTTATTTTAATAATGGATAAATTTTTTATTAGAAATTTTTCAAAATCGATCAATTTTCTTGAAGAAATTTATAAAATCGCTAAATATTCTATAGAAAATGTATGATAAATCGCTCAATACTCTATAGAAAATGTATGTTAAATCGATAAATTTGTTTTAGAAAATTCATTTTAAATTTTCTTTTTAACACCTGAGCAATCGGTAAGTTTTTAATTTATTAAAGGTATCGAAAAGTTTCTTTACAACATCTAGAGTAAATGGTTGTCCCTATATTAGTTTTATAGAAATTAAAGTTATGGTTTAATTATCTATAGTAAATAATAGCTAAAAAAAATTTAATTAGAGTTAATAATTTTTAGGAAAAATTTAATTGATTGTAAAATTTTTCAAATTATTCAAACTATTTGACACACAAGTCCCTTTTAAATATAAAACAAAAATTAAACAGGTTAATAAAAAGATTATTATTAAAATTTTCATAGAAAATTTGTTTCATAAACCTATTTTTAAACCCGTTTTATTTTTTATAAATAAGGGTGTTAGTAATAAATTAATAACTGTCCATAGTCAATTTCATTCCAAACTCAACAAGAGGATGTGATGGAACATCAACGGGCTAAAAAATGATTCATATCTTAAATTGTGGCCACTGAAAGCTTGAAGTATGTAGTTTTTTTTTCTCTTAAAAGTCATGTTCAACAATTCAGAGAATTTCACGTTTTTGCCTGTCATATTTTAAAAACATCCAGCCAATATCCGTAAATTTATTACTTTTATTCCTTTCAATTTATTTAAATCCATCTCAGTTTAATAAAGTTATAAAAATAAGCTTCAAATACTCGTTCGAAATTCTAAAACAGATTTGATTTTCAGTTTGATGTGAGTATGCGTGCGTGTGTGTGAACTTGTGTATGTATTTTATTTATTTTTGCCAGTCCAAATAAAATGGAATCGGGCGAAAGAAAAAAAAAGAACGAATAAAAATGAATATTGCACACGTTTCATGTTATTTATTGGTTTTTGATAAAAGTTGACATGACAACCGTGTTGCCATCATAAACAGTTTTCAAAGTTCTGATGGCAGGAAAGAAGGGCAAACGAAAATTGAGGTGGACTTGCAAATATGAATATGGGCATGTGTGTTAGTGTGAGTATGTGAGAATGCAGTCATGCATGACTAAATTTATGGCAAAATTGGAGTACAAAATGTTCAACAGTATCGAATTACTAGGAATAAAGATTAAAAGGTTGTTTTAGTACAAGAATTAATAATATGGATTTCAAAAAGGTTCTGCTTAGGAAAAATATATGAAATAGATAAAAAAAAAAATTTTTGCTGAATTTGTATACCTGTGAAAACTTAAGAGTGAAATTTTAACAAAAACAAATAAAACAATAGTTTTTACAACCATTTTTGGCGCCCGGTATGCTTTTTTCAATACGCACGTGAAGATATTCCAATCCATTTCGCTGTGCTTAGAAAAATTCATTTTGCCTTTTTTTATGTAAAAAAACCAATTTAATAATTTTCTGGTCATTATATATAAGATAAATCACTAAAAATATTATTCCAAAGTAAAAGCAATCTTTAAAGTTTGTCAAATATTAAAAAATACAAAACAAAATTTAAATTTGAGTTTTCTCTAATTCTCATTCCCAAGTGAAATGATCGTATTTCACTAAGCACGGTAGTATTCTGTATCGGATTCCCAACGACTAAAACAACTTCCAACACGTAACTGCATTCTGCGTTAGTGTCTGATATGAAAAATACGTAAACTCCCAGTTTCCTTTCCTCGTGCATGCGCTTTCTTGTATTAAGCCTTATATCGATTGCCTAGTTGGAAGGGAGCTAGTCTATCGGTGTAAGCCTTGCGAGTTCGTTGCCCGCCAGAGACTCTTGTTTGGTTCACTTCTTTTCTTTTACTTACTTTGATTTTCGATAAGAAAGTTATAATTTTATTTTGTTTATGGTAAAGTAATCGATAATTATGATTTTCATTTAACAAGTTAACGTAAAGTTTTTTTCTGTATAGAAAAGTTATCGATAACTTGGATTTGCTGTAGCAGAGTTATCGATAAATTTGACTTTTAATAAAAAAGCTATCAATGAACCAGATTTTCTATATAAAAGTTTTTATAATTTTCTAAAAAGAACTAATCGGTATTTTTAATTTTCTTGAAAAAGTTTTTGATAACTTTGAATTTCTATAGAAAATTTATCGATAAATTATATTTTATAGAGAAAAACTATCGATAGCTTTGATTTTCTATACAAAAGTTTTTGAAAACTTTAATTATCTTTAGACGAGTTATTGAAAACTTAGATTTTCACTAGAAAATTTATCGATAACTTTGATTTTCCTTAGAAGTTATGTAAACAATTTTGAGTTGTAGAAAAGTTATCAAAAGCTTTGATTTTCTATAAAAAAAAATTAAAGATAACACTGGACAACTCACCAAATGTTTTCTGACTTCTGTCCATTGTTTTTAGTTTATTTTTTCTTTTAGGACCAGCACTCAGGGGAAAATAGGTTATGGGAAGGAGGGAGCAGTGTTTTTATTTAAATTGAGAGTGCTGATAACGATGGCATCGTTAGTTTTTTTTATAACAGTTTTAGTTTTAAAGATATAGTGACATTTAATATTTGCCAAAAACTTTAAAATATTTTCTGGATTATTAATCTGCACAAGATTTTCTATAAAAAAGTTATCGATAACTAAGATTTTTTATAGAAAAGTTATTTATAACTTTGGTTTTCTATAGAAAAGTTTTCGATAGCTTTGATTTTCTACAGAAAAGTTTTCGATAACTTTGATTTTCTATGAAAAATTTATTTATAACTTTGATCTTTTTATATACAAATTATCGATATCCTCTATTTTTCTACAGAAAAGTTATCGATAACTCTGATTTTATATGTAAAAGTTTTCGCCAACTTTGATTTTCTATATACAAATTATCGATAACTTTCGTTTTCTGTACAGAAGTTATCTATAACTTTAAATTTAAGTAGAAAAGTTATCGGTATAAAAGTTATTTCAAACTTTAACGTATGTATGGTTTTTAAATTTTTGAATTTTTTATAACTTTTTTAATCAAAATTCTTTTTCTGCTTTTTTCCTGTATTTTGTGAAAAATACTTGGGGAATTCAATGTAAAAAGCTAGACAATCGAAAAAGGAACCAAAGAACCTGAATTTTATTTTTCAATCAACGCTCCATTGTATTCACAATTTACGAATAAGCAATGAAGGCCATTTCCTATCAAATGGCTACGTCAACATGCAAAACAGCAAAATTTAAAATACGGTAAATCCAAGAGCAGTTAATCACTGCAGGTGTCACGATGGCTTTGGTAAGAAATATATTCGACGAGTTTAAATGCCCTCCACAATCACTGAATTTTAAATCGCCTGACAGTTTTCTTTGAAGATATTCGAAAGAAAGCTAAAAAAAAAGAGCACGTTTGTATGTAGAAAGCAGAAAATGGCTACCACTTAGAGGATATTTTCTTTTTCAGAGTTAAAAAAAAATTCCCCAATAATTTACTGTAATAAAAAATTCAATAATAATTGCACAAATAAAATAGTTGTAAGCAAGTTTAAACATTCTGCGCCACCCTGTATTATAGGAAATCTTTTTGTTGATAAACTCTCGCATATGCGTGAATATTTAGTTACTAAATAAGAGAAAAATATATATTTTTTTTTGTTTATTCAGATACTTGTCATGCATTATTTTATACCAATACCCCTATAGGCGGAGAGGGTATTATGGGCTAGTCCTGATGTGTGTAAAACACGACCCACCTTTTATTAAAACGATCCACTGATAATCACTTTTTGAATAAATTTAACGATGTCCGTTCACCCGATTGTCAGACATGCTGGCTGGTTGTCTGCTGATGTAAACCTTATGTGCAAATTTCAGGTCGCAATTTTGGAGATTAATTGTCGGGTTTGGTGTTTGGACCCTTTTCTTCTCTGTTTGTCAACCGATTTGAACAAAAAATACACAATTTGAAAGGTACTTATTTACTTACAGAAGTGCACAAAATACATTTAATTAAAATGTGATGGGGTAAAAAAGAGAAATTTAATACTTATAGTAGTTCATTAGATTTGTGGTACTTTTTTAAATTCGGCACTTTTGGGGACAAAAGCGGTAGAACAAACCTGTATTTGGAACTTCTTTGTCGCCCCATATATCTTTTAAACCAATAAATACAGAAATAAAGATTATACCAAATTCGTAACTTATCTAAAAAATCAAATATATATTTGGTACTTTTTCGAAGTTCGAACGTTTGAGGGGTATTTTTGGTACTTTTTTACCAAACATTTTTCTCAACTAATTGATATCTGCATACATATTAAATTTAAGTGCATTCTTTACAATTTTAAAGTTTCAAGTACTTTAATGGGAAGCAAAAAGTATCAAAAAGGGGAAATACGGGAAATAAAATTTCTTTCTCTAACTTTTCCGTGCTGCATGTGGTAATTTTTGAATTTTCTATAATTTTGAACATAGAAGCATTTAATTATAAGTGCAAGGCCTGAGTGAATGAAAACCTTTAAGATGATAAACGTCGGTACTTGTTTGTTAATTAACTGGTACTTTCTGAATTTTCGTTATATTTATTGTACATAGAAACATAAAATTAAACAAGCACAGTCCTGATTGAATACGAATCTGTAAGAGGGGTTATTTTTTGTACTTTTTCGCCCCCAAACTGGTACTTTTTTAAATTGTATTAGTACTAAACAAAGAAACATAAAAACTTTGGTACTTTTTTGTTTTTCAATTAAATTAAATTATTTAACATTCACGGACTTTAGTGGATTATAACATATGTGCCCTAAGGTTGGTCCCGCACCAAATCGATCCACTAAGACGGAAAACGTAAAATCATTTATAATTCTATGCAAGGCGAATTCACTAGTCAACATATGGTGTTTTTTTCGGTGGTTGACTTGCCAAAGTTTGTATACAAACTAGTTTTTTATGTAAACAAACCATTTATTACTAGCAATATTTTTGACAATCCGATTACAGAAGCAGTGTTGTTGTAGAGTTGACCTCACCTTTTAGTCAATTCGCCTTGCTTATATGTATGTATTCTTCATAATAGCATGCTAATTATGTACCGCTTAATGTGTTTAATAAAGCTCAACTAAACATTTATGAGACAGGCTAGGCTGTGTTTATAGAGTACAACATTTTCTAGAAGTTTCCTGAACATTCGTGTTCTTATGTTTAAAAAATAACTTTAATGCATTAAAATCTAAAGTCTACTTTTGGGCCTAACAAATATAATTTTTCCCTTTCTAGAAAGTTCCGTGCAGTGGAGTTGAAATTAATTATGCATTAAAATTTTAAACTTATACGACATAAAATTTGTCTTTACATTTTGTAGTTTCGAGTATCATATGGGCGGGCTTGACCGACTATAATTTCTTGTTTGTTTGTTTTTTTTCTGTTCTCAATTGTTGTTTTTAGCCAAGTTTTATCTTCTAACTCATTCATGGGAAATTTTCGGTTTCTTTTTTTGTTATATTTTTTGCAGAAAATAAAAATATATTCATGATTTTAGGATTTTTGCTGTGGTTGAAAAAAATATAAAAATTGCCTAGAAACAGATAAAAAAAAGTAGTTGAAAAAACAAATTTTTTTTTTATGAAAATGAAACATGTATTTTTGTAGTTGTTGTTAATTTTGCAAATGTGTTTATTATTTTTTTAATATTTTAACTTGAGCAAATTTATTTAAATACTAATTAATGTTTTTTTTATTTTTTTTTGAATAAATTAAGACAGCACTTTTCATTCATTCTTTGTTATAATTGCTTTTGTAGTTTTTTTTTCAAGTTTAAATTAAATCATCAGCTTTTTTAAAAAAAAATGTTTCTCTTATTTCAAAGTTTTTTCTTTCTTTTTAACTTTTTTGTTTGAGTATGATTCATTAGAAATACGATGTTTTTAAAAATACTTTTTATCTGAGTCAATCATGTGTGTCAAGGTGTTTAATTATTATTTTTTTTTGAAATGAATGGGTAGATTTGTAAATTAACTTTATTATTAAATAGAACGTTAAGGTTTAAGTTCAAAATTTGTCAAAATTTTATTTATAACTACAAAATACAGTGTCATTCAAACAAAACGCACGATGTTGCGCGAGTGACTGACTGACTGACTCATTCATCATCGCCCAGGCCAAACCTCTGACCCTAGAAACTTGAAATTTGGACTAGCAATTGGTCACTACCAAAATCGGTCCACTAAGATGGGATTTTTCGAAATTCGAATGTTTAGGGGGTAAGAAAAAGGCAAAAACGGGAAAATTCTAAAGATAAACTAAACGAGATGCAAAGTAAATGTAATACTTATCGTTGGTCTTTAGAAAAATAAACGGCAGGTGACTGGTATTTTTTGAAATTCGGCCCTATTAGGGAGTAAACGGGTAAAATCTGATTTTTAGTACTTTTTTGCCACCCCATCTATCTTTTGAACCAATAAACACAGAAATAAAGTCAATACCACATTCGAAGCTTATCAACGTATACGATTTTGGTACTTTTTCAAAAATCGAACATTGAAAATCGTAACTATTTTTGGTACTTTTTTACAAAACATTTTCCTCTATTAATTTCCACAATACTGAAATTTTTGATACTTTAATGGGGGGAAAATATAGTGACAAAAAAAAGGAAATACGGGAAATTTAATATTTTTCCTCAGCTTTTTGGTTCTACTAAAGTAGCGGGTTAAATGCTAGAATTTTAACAAGTTTAAACCTAGAAAACTTGACTTTGGCATAAAAATTGTCCACGAAGAAAAAGGGGACGCTAACGAAGTAGCGGGTATATGTTAGTTGTAAGTAAAACAAAAAGTTTTCAGAGAATAAACTTAATATTTTTTATTATTCTATGGCAATTAAGTGCGAAACAAAATATCGGTCAAATGCTCGTCACGACTCCAGTGGCATAACTCTATCCGATGGCTATATTTTCAAAGAATCTCAGGCATAATTAAGGCTCCGAATTATCCGAACGCCGAATTATCTCATCCTTTTGATCTTGAATTGTTCTTGGCTTATTGCGATTCACAATGGACCGCATTGGTCTCCGGGTGGAAGTGTGCCCTTGGATTCACTCGGAGTGCGTTATCATCTCGCGATATCGAACACCATTTACGGTAACTGCTTGGCCCATCTCATTTTCGAAGAAGTACGGCCCAATGACGCCGCCAGTGAGAACATACTGGGCGCGCATGCACAGGTGTTTTCACATTTGATACAGACCCAGTTTGCTGCAATTTGCGCACAATTCTCGCGATTGTAGACACATTTGGTCGATTATGCTGACCAACAATGATATTTTTTACATTTTTAATTTAAATTTGACAACGTTTTTTTTAATTTAATTTTCCAATAGATATTGTCGAAGTATTAAAAACACTTCGTTATCGCTTTAATTAAATTGATTGGCAAGTTTTTAACGGCTTTTTTTCGCTCTGTGTATACTTGTGTTAAAAATCCTTTAATTAAAATTCACATTCTCCTTCAACTATACAAGAATAATGAGGTGGATATCAAAACAAAAATATGCCAGCTGTCCTGCTTCTTATCAAGAATTTAATATTTATAACAAAAATGATAATTCATTAGTTTATTTTTTTTACAGTGTGTAACAAAACAAATTACTTTCAAAATTTTCTGAATCTTACAAAACTTTTCAAAAAAGTATTGAATTTCCAAAAAAACTTCTTTTCATTAATAAAAAAAGTTTTTTTTAACCATTTTCTTTACAATTTAGACTGGTTACATTCTAGAACACTTGGGGACAGTAAAGTGGAAATTGTCCAGAAAATCAATATATAAACAGAATCGTAATGTGTTTAAAGAAAGAAAAAAAATTTGGATTATTTATAAGATTTCTTAGAGCCAATTAAGGCAGTACTGTAGACACTCTTTACTTTTTTTTTATCAATTTGACATAAAAATAAATTTAATTTTTTTTCTTTTTTTCTTATTGTTATTTTTTTTTCTTTTACTGTGCCTCTGTTTGTTTGTCAGTGTAAACAAAAACTCATTAATATTAAAGTTTATGCAAATTAAAGGTAGAATTAAAAAACTTGAGGCTAAAAATTAACAACATTAAATTAATTCGCTAAGAGCGTTCAAGCATAAAAATTTAAATACATTTTAATTTTTTTTTGTAAATAATTTATTGTTTTTGAAGCAAATTATATTAAACTGGAATTAAAATTAAAAAACAAAAAAAAATTAACATAAAAAGTCAAATTTAAACAAATTAAAATGAAAAACAAGAGAACATTTGATGGGAAAATTTAATTTGACTGGGTGTAACTATTTTAAATAAGAAATGGAGCGTAAAAATTGTATCTAAAATTTAAAAGCATATTGGTTTATTTACTTTACAACAAACTTGTATAGCAAATTAAAAATATATTAACAAACACTAATTCGCTTAAACAACTTTTATTGTTAAGCAAAAAACAAGCACAGTTCACAATCGTATCTAGTTTTATCTGGTTAAGAACTTAACCACACGAACGAAGACTTCAATAAAATTATGCACTGGCAAATCGAGTCAATTTCTGAAACTCTCTTGTAAAGGCAAGAGTGGAAATACGAATTGCCAGTATGATCGTTTTTCATGAATGAATTTTGGCTGATATTCCGGGCGAGATAATAATCGATGCAGATTTTATTATTCGCGAAAGCAGTAGTCTGGATATGGGACGACAAACTATGAATTGGTATGATCTGGAAATATCTCATGACGCTGAAAATGTGTATGAAGGTCATGTAAGACAGCTAGTCTTTTGTGATCTTAAGAAATTGACATCTAAATGGGAAAAAAAAGAAAAGCGTGGAATAGTGTACAACAATTCAGGATGGCCCAGCAAACTTAAAAGCAGGCACTGTATGATGGCAAAAAGCAAGAAACACATCAATAAGGATCGCTTTATTACATGTGAAACCCAGAAAAATTACTTCATATTGAAGAACATTTTGAAGATCATGAAAAAAAAAAATTTAAGTTAAACAATTTATAAGTAATTTAAAATAAAGAATATTTTTATTTTACATACCCCACCCCACCCCACCCTCCCACCCTTTTTGTTTACAGAATAACTCACAATTATAAGACACCAGCAGCCTGCCCGATATGGTTTTAGTTAGCATTTTCCTTTGAAAGTTTGATGTATTTAACTAAATAATTTTAACAAATAGAATTCGGGAATTTTTGCTTCATATTTAACTTTTTAAATATGAAAATATTGTATGCTTTTCTTCTTGTAGTGTTTTGGTTATTTCTACACAAAACAAGCAAACCGTCTTATCCTACTTTTGTAGTGTTCTTGTTGTTTCTACAACAAACCTTTACAAACACACGCGTATGCACGCATATAGAATATAGAGTGGCACGAGCTGTTAAGAGTTCAAACTTTTATTAACTTGACTTACTTAAAGAAACTGCGGGATTTTGGATTAAAGTACGACTCGTATTAAAAGAAGGTTGAAAAAAGTAACTTTAGTATGAGATTTTCCTTGCTGTGTAGACTTGTACCCCTTTTGCATTTCAGCGCACTCAAGCAAAAGTTTTTAAAAGACTTAATTAAACCAAATTCCTTTTACAAATTTATAATAAATTATTTCCATAATATTTCTTCCAAAGAATCGTTCCTATTAAAAAATTTCCCAAATATTTTTCTCTCTTTTTTCCAAAAAAATTTAATAAAATGATAGATATAATGAAACCAACAAAAAAAAACTGACAATTTCCTCTAAATCCATATAGTCTGTAATGGAAAACGAGATAATGAAGTAGAAAAAAAATCTTTTTTAAAAACGACTCTCTGTCATGTTCCTCACAACTGACCAACATTGCAACAAAAAAAAAAAAAATAAACACGAAAAATTTGCAAATACAGCATAAAATATAAATTAAAACACACAAAAATCGCTATCAAGTTAATATGAATTATAACGAGTTTTATTTAAGCAAAAAGAACCAAAAAATTTCCTAAAAACAAACACAAGAACGAAAAAAATAAATGCAGCGAAAATGGAAATAAAGATGCGAATCACGAAATGAAAAAAAAATTATTCATACAAGGCAGGCAGATGTTGTAGGAATTTTAAAACAAATTTGTAACGGATGCAAATGACGCCGTTTTAAATTAAAAAAAATGAAAGCACACACAAATACAAATATTTTGAATATCGGGCCTGTTCTGAAAATCACGTGATTTCAAATCACGTGTTTTTGAAAATTACACGTGTGATTTTGTGGTCTTCTGAAGGTCATACCATTTTTTTGTTGCTCGGTGTGCTTTCGGCAAATGAAGATCACACCAAAACACACAAAAACGGGATACTAAAATATCAAATGTGTGATTTTAGTAGGCACATGTGATTTGAAATCACGTGATTTTAGTAAAAGTGATTTGCAGAACAGGCCTGTATATGTATGTATGGGTGTGTCAACATGTATAGAGATGAGTAATACCCTTGAAGTTCGAGAGAAAGTTTTTAAATTAAAGATATTTTTTGCATCCTTATTTCGTTACACGTTGTTGCTTTTTTGCCTATTCATTGGCCTACGTAATTCACTTTTCTGTACATGGCCCTTAATTAGCAATTTTATTTTCTTAGAACAAATGTTGTACGACTCATCTTTAATTTTTTTTTTTAGGAAAAAAGGACTTTTTATGCGGCATTTCTTGAAATCACGCACTTTGAGCAGTAAAACCAACCTTTTTTTTAAGAAAAAAAAAATCTGTTTCAATTGATTAAATTCATGAAATTTTTTTGTATCTTTTCAAAAAGAAAAATCAATTTTCTTTTATTGCCTTCATACATATTACATATGTATAGGTACTATTATTTCTTATTATTGTTATTTTGTTTATACCCTTTTTTCGCTTGCCCTAATTTCTTATTTAATAATTCTTCTTTTTAAATCTTCTTAGCTTATTTATTCGTTTTTCTATCATTTTTGCTGCTTCATTTTTATTTAATAAAATCATAATTTTATTAAGTTAAAATATTAACAATCCCAACAGAAACCCAAATATACACAAACATAATGTAAACAAACACGCACACACACACACAAAGATTAAGCCAAAGAAACAACAACTCGTTGACAAAAGTTCATGAATACAAAGAACAAATCTATAAAAAGAATCCTTCTCTTTACTTCTTGTACTCAAGTTTTTTTTACAACAAACACAACACCAATAACACAGGCAATAATAAAGAACAGCAACAAAAGCTAAATAACGACAATATAAAAAATTACGCCTACGGTTATCTTTTCAGTAATGTTGTTGTTGTTGTTATTCTTGTTTTTTGTTATAGTATTTGCCAAGTAGAAGGTTTTGTTTGCCTTGGCTTTAACAATTAAACTCTTCTTCTACATATTTGTTTTATTTACCTCTTTTTACTCCGCCATGTTTTCATAATAATCTCTTATTGTTTGCAAAAAAAAAAAAGGAAAATACCTATGCTAACAGCGATGGAAAGTTTAGTAGGTTTAAAAATAAAAGAGCTGCGTGCGTAGATATGACCATTGTACATCGATTTCTTGCAAAAAGTGAAAATTGAAAAACTTTGAGTTGACTTTCTAGAGGAACCAGCGCGATATATTCGAAGTGTGTTGCAAATTAGTTTTGTGTAATTTATAAAATTTTGCATAATAATAATACTTTGTCTGTGTAAAACTTCATTTAGATTCCGGCAACACTGCAAAAAAAATCAAATTAAAACTCCATAATTTTTCAATAGTGATTTTTTTTGGCTGCATTTGGTTTTCATCTAAATTTTTTGTGTGGGCATTTCCTGAGGTCACGAACTTCGAACGGAATTGTACTCTGTGACATGGCTGATTAACTATAAATTTCCTTAGCAAAAAACTTAATACTCAATTTAGAATTGATTGTAATGGAGAGATTTTGAAGAAAGAGTGCAAACATAACATATGTTTTGCATGAGTGCCCCGATAGGCTAGCTGGTAGCGAGCTAGTCTATCAGCGCCGGGGTTGCGGGTTCGATTCCCGCCAGAGACTCTGGTTTCTTTCCTGCAGACAAGCATAAAGCTTCGCGGGATTTGCTTAGGAAAACTAAAAAAAAAAAAAAAAAAAATGTAAAAGAATTATATAAAAATGTCTGTAGAAGTAGGTGAAAAAGAAAATATGACATTTTCCAGGTTCCAGCCCAATTTTCTCAAGTTAAACAGCTGAGATATGCTATGAAACCATTCTGTTATAAAATAAAAATCAATAAAAGACGATGATTATCAACATTTTATTTTTCCATCCTGGTTGACCATTCTGGGGAAATGCCTATATTTCTATAAATATGATGAAATTTAGAATTATTTTTGTTTGTTTTGCTTAAAACTTCTGGATGTAGAACATACAAATCAGTGTTCGAAAATAAACACTAAATATCGTTCCTTAGTGTTCGGTTCGGTAGATTTGTGGAAAACACAAACGCAAATAGTGTTTGTCCCTGTTAGTCATCTTTCGAACACAAAAATAATACTGGTTTTTTATCAAACTCAACAAAAGATGAGAACATTTAATTCCGTTCGAGTTTTTTTTAAATCCACAAACTTCATTGTGTTCGGTTCGGCTCATTAATGTTCGTCCCTTTTGGCTGGTAAAAAAAACCAAACCTTTTTTACAAAAACAAAATACATATACGAAAAAAAAGCCAGCAAAATAATTTTACCCAAACAAAAGACACTCACAAACTGTTCGTTGTGCGGTCGTTGGTAAATTTTTTTGTTTTTTCATTTCTTTATCAATGAAAAAAAACAGAACAGAACATTATAAAATGTTCGGTTCTTTCTTAAAAATGGTTACGAACGGTATTAAGGGTTGTGTTCTCGTCTACACAATCACTAAAAAAATAGATATTGTTCTTGGGTGTGTGTGCCGAACGCTTAATTATAAACTGTTTATTTTCGAACACTGATACAAATCAAGTAAAGCTTGAGTTACTTTTTATGGAAGTCACGATATTTAATTGTTAAATAAAAGTGATTAAAATTTTTTTCAACTAAAACTCGATACAAAATTTATGGGTTAAAACAAATTAACTAATTTTTGATTCCATTTGATATAAATTATCCAGCTCTGTTCGATATTTTGATTTATATTTCGCAAGATATGAAACCAGCGTTGCCAATTTCTTTGTAATTATCTAAAAATGGGAAAGGAATTTTTATTATTTCGCGCACAAACGATTTTAACTGGAGGATATTTGAAAGAAATAGTGTTCATACCAGCCGATAACTATTTCCAAACCAAAAACCAACATTCTAAATGAAATCATGTTCATTACACCCAAAATCTTTGTACAGTTATGGGTTAAGTGGAAACAAATTTAGATTCCGGCAACACTGGTGAAAACTTAAATAAAATATTACAAGCCATTGGCAATCAGAAATGATATTATGTTTGCAACAGCTACAACAACAAAAAAAAAGTGTTGTAGCAGCCACACTAAATACCAACTAGGTAGGTATGACATCAACAACAAAACCAACAAACAAAAGGGCTACGTACAGCAGCTTAACTTTACAACAATAAGCTAAAACAACTTGTTGGGCTTTACGGCTGTATTACGAAAAAAAGGGAAGAGTAAGGAGAAGAAAAAAAATAACAAACTGGAAACAATCAACGAAAGCAACAAGAGATGCCAGACGGATGTTAAAGGTGGAAAGTTAATAATCTCTAAGAAACAAAGTACAAGTAAAAATTACCAGCCATGTTCTAAAAACCGAAATCACACGAATAATGGAAACGATGGAAATTTTAAATAATTTTTTTTTTTAATGGGCGTGGCTTTCCCTGGTTTCAAAAGAAGTTCCAGTAAAGATAAGTATGAGATATATAAAAGGAAATACTTTAAACACAAGATAGTTTACAGAACTTGTTCGATTTGAGTTTTGCTCGAGTTCGATTGCCAGAACATGGGCTTTATATTTTTATAAAAAAGGTATTTTTTCTTTTTTTGAATAAAAAATATTCGGTGTACCTTTTGAAAAAAGTAAAGGCGCGTTTCCGCATACACCGTAATCGGCGCCGCAAACGAAATTCCATACACAAGCGTCGATAAAAAGTTTGTTCCACAAATCGGCGACGAAAATAAGGAATGTAACGGCGCCTATCGGGAACTAAAAATTAGCCTTTTGGGGACGTAACGAAAACAACATTAGAGAGATTGTTTTCGGTGCATTAGCACCTGTAATTTCATTGTGTTTAGAGTTGTTCAGTTGTTAAAACCAGTGTTTTAAAATAAGCCGAACATTATTAAGCATACGGTTGACACACCCAGAAACAATATCTTTATTTTAAGTGTTTGTGTGTAAGTTTACCACCTTTGAAACCGTTCATAACTATTTTCAAGAAAGTAACAAACATTGTAAAGTGTTCTATTTTTCGTTATAAAACTACAATTTAAGTGGTTCTTTCCGTAAAATATGCTAAAATCGGAAAACATATGAAATGCCTCTCAAGGCTCCGGGTAAACTTTTAGTTTAAGTTGCTGGTTTATTCTGCAACGCACCCAACTGGAACGAAAACGTTTCAGAAACGATACGGAGACAACCGTCAACGATTTTCAGTTTTTCGTTTGCGGCGCCGATTACGATAAATGTGGAAACCCAGCTTAATTATTTGTTGAAACTTGCTTCGCTTTGTTAAAAGGTACCATTTTGTAAAAAACCTAATTTTTTTCATAAGTCATTACATTTGTTCACTCTTGTACTATAAAGAAAGAAAACGCATTCTTGTACAAAAGTACCTTTTTGTAAAAATGTACCCTTTTTCCTTTATATCGTTAGATTTGTAAAAATTTCTTGAAATTTAGTTTGGCAACTTTATAAATTCACCAACCTTAATGTACAATGGTACAATGGGAAAAAATGTACGCGCTTAAACCGTCTGACAAACATACCAACAAAAACCTTGAACAGGGGCAAAACTAAATTGCGTACATTTTAAACAGATATTGAAAGGAATAAATTCTATTTTCTATTCTCTGAATATTTTGTTGCTTTATGTTCTAGATGGATTTAATAACTTATATGACATTTTGATGGGCACACGTCTGTTATTAATTTCTACTTGAACGAAATTGTGTAAACAATAAATTCTTTTTTGCTTTGAACATGTAAAATGTTATTAACACAAACATCATTTACGTTAAGTCGTATTTTACTTCTCTCAATCAAATAAATGCTGAAGAACATCGGTTACACATTGAAACTTGAAACTCTGAATTTATTCCATCGCCGATTTTAAGATGCGAGAGAAAGATTGAGCCGTTTAGAAGTGGTGATATTGACATGAAGTACAAAACCCGGCCATTTTAGCCTTAAATTCGAATTCCTTTGGCAGCCATCGAGAAGTCAGCTCACATGGGTCGTTTAGTTGTCCCTTTGCGAAACCCAGCGCCAATGCCCATTCTACAGAGCAGTTACTTAGCAGGAGAGACTGCAAAATTTAGCCAATTCGCCTTCCTGGTGAAGAGAAGAAGCAACCTTAGTTCAATTTTAGATAGATCATCCAAACAGGCCAACACCAGTTTTTCCAGGAGTGTTGGCCAACCCAAGAAATACCTGCAAGTTATTAGGGGGTACAGAAGAATCAAAATAAAAGCAATTGCAAGTAGCAGGAATCGTCGTACAGCAAGGAAATCGAAGACGTTGAACGTTATAAAAATAAGACATTTTTGCATTAAATCATCCCGCGAAGCTCTACGCTTGTCTGAAGGAAATAAGCCGGAGCCTCTGGGGGACATCGAACCCAGGTGCTGATAGACTTGCCCACTACCAGCTAGCCTACCGGGACACTCTGTATCGTATGTAAAGCCCGGTAAACCAGGCGAATTAGCAGTGATAATAATTAATAATAACAATGAACCTTATGCAACGCTCTGTATAATGACAGGAAGCCTGTTTGAAGCGAGAATTAGCCGAAAAACTTTCGAAATGAGCGAGCCGCTATGATGCCAAATTATTCTATCGTGACAAAACTCGGGCACATTTTTCAAGCCAGTTAAAGAAGTAGTAGTTGGGCGGTTTTTTATTAGTCTGTGTTTATACGGCTCATGTCTTATTGACATGATTCTTCCTTATTTTTTGGAACATTAATTGACGTTCAAACAATTCATGTCATGTTGAAGACATGTTTTGTTTTGTATAGTCTTAAAATCAGGGATGAGGAGTCGTCAAGAAAAAGTTCTAACTCCGACTCCGATTCCAACCGCTGAAATCTTTTAGGTACGAATCCGACTACGACTCCAACTCCGACTCCTACTCTAATCTTAATTCTCAGTGTATATGAGATTTGACTTTAAACTCTGGTTAAATATGGTTAAATATAGCAAGCAGATGATTCTGTAAGAATTTAAAATCGGTGTTTTATTTGTAACACGTGCCGCATTGAGCTTAAGTATAGTTAATGACATATGAGCAGGTGAGATGTACTTTACACTTTATTCAAATTTTGGGAAAATGCAAAAAACATATAGCGCCCGATTAAATGGATGAAATTAGTTCAACTTTTTGGATGCTGAAGTGTTAAGCCATTCTTGATAAATAACTTAACAGTTGAAAAATTTAAACCATCTGAAATATAGAAAAAAGAAAAATTTTAATTTTGGAACGAACGAGTTTTGCTGCGAATTTTCGAAAGAAACGAGTTTTGCTACAATCCATATGGGATTGAACTGAATTGCAACACACTTCAGCCCACAAGGAAAATTAATCGTTGGCTTTAGTATATTTTGAAAGGTAAATAAATTTATTAAAATTCTGCAAGCAGTGCTAAAAAAATTTAACAATAATTCCGTTGAGGAGAGATAACCTACACTAATTCCAATTTTTTTTTTTTAAATACGTTTTTTATACTATTGGAATCAGAATTTTTACCCTATCGGTGGGTGGATTCCCATAAATCCTATCTAATGTAGTTTTCGACATAGAAAAGTTGAAAACAACAGCAAGCCAAACCTGCTTAGACGTAAAGGGCATCAAGTGTAATAATAAATCACTGATGGTTTAAGCGCTGGTTTAGTTGAACTAAACTTGAATTTAAATATAGTGTAAATTCAACAACCATAAATCAGTGTCCCATGTGTTTTATGTTGTTAAAAAAAACAACATGTGGCAGCGCCACAATAAATCTTATCAAATTGGTAGTTTATACCACAGAATATACAGAACAGTGAAAAGTGACGTGTGAAAAAGGCCCAAATCAGTTGCGAGGGCAGCTTTCGAAGAAAGAGAAAGAAAATGTTTTTTGGTAGTAAAGTGGCAATGTGTAAAAACAGGCCGCTACTATCAACACGAATTGCGTAATCAAAACAAAAAATGCAAAAAGGGCAGCTTTCGCAGAAAAAGACAGAAAAAAACACAATATTTTCTGTCTCGTGACACCTCTGTATGCTCAGTGGTTTAAACGCCCAATTGTATGCGTTTAAAGATGGTTTATATACTTAGTGATTTATATATTTGTGGGTTTAAACACATTTTAAGCCATAAAAGAGTTTAACTTGCTCTGATTTTTGTATCCCTAATTACTGTTACACATTTCGAAGAGAAAAGTAGGGTAAAACAATTATTGTAAGCCTTTTGTTGTTGGACTTGGTGCTGTTTGTCTGAAAAGATTGAACAGTACAAATACCATCATGGGAGGTAAAGAACACCAAGTCCAATTTAATGAGTAAAGGTATGATACCTTTTTTGACGTAGTTTTATTAAGGATATTATCGAGATAATAAAAAAAATATTGGAGTCATATAAAATATTCGAACAAACGGCAAATTTTTAATACAGAAATAAAAGCATTTGTGATTTTCAATATGTTTTTGCGATCTGCTCTAAAGTTTTCAAAGTTTGGCTTGGTTTAGTTTATCTCCCAATTGCAGAGTTCAAAAAAATATGAGTTTTTAAACAAATCAATTTAAATGTTTTTTTCAGTGTACTCGGCACATTTTTTCCTCCCATAATCAATATTATTATTGTCCAAGATAAACATATAAAATTGCAAGTCTTTATTTTATCTCCAATTTTCCCCAAAGTGAGTAGAAAAAAAAATTTTCTCAAATAATTTTTCGAGTTAACCCCCACATTGATGGAAAGTATATCTGGAACAATTTTGTCATTTTTTACGTGTCATCTATTTTATGATGTCACATTTTGTGTATTATAAACAGTATTTTCATGATAACAATGTATTTATTATAAGAAGCAAAAATTCCTATATTCTATTTTTTTAAATTATTTGGTTAAATACAACAAATCTTTAAAGTATGTATAATGATTTCGAAAACCATATCGGGCATGGTGCTGGTTTCTTATTACAAACGTGAAACAAACATATGTAACGGGTAAGTAAATAATAATATTCTCTCACTTTGACTTAAGTCAATTCCAATGACTTTGACTAAATGACAAACTGTCATTAAATTGATGCTAATTGTGTCCTTTCTCCGATGTTACTGCGTCATCGCACTGATTACATGTTCGTCATTTCTGTGATGCCGATATGTCATCCCATTGATGACAAAATTTCATTTTGACCCTGATGATACTTTGGCCAAGTGATGTAAGGTTAACATCACAATGATGAAAATTGTCATGGGGTCAAAAACGAAGACACTTGTCATAGTACTGATGTCAAAATACATCAGCGTTATGACGCCTTTTCTATCAGTATACTCTTATTTAAAGTAGAGTGCACCTTTTTTCTGTTTTGAAAATGTTTAAGGCAAAATCTCTTAAAATTTTTTTATATTAAAAAATTTAAAAAAAAGGTTTTTATGCCGAAAAATATTGGAGTCGGAGTCGTGAGTTTTTGTGGGTACTACGACGTCGACTCCAAAATTAAAAAAACCGAACTGCGACTCCACAGCACTGCTTAAAATACGAGTAAGAAAGTATGAACACAGACTTATGGTACAGACCTTGTCCCATCCGACTACCATTTTTTTCGAACGAGACATACTTCAGGGTTCAGTTAGGAAAAATATTAGAATTCATTTTGCCAAAGATTAAACCAAACAAATTTAAATCGTTCAAAAACTTACATTCTATAGAAATAAATTTATCTCGCCAGTAGAGCTTAAGTAAATTAGCAAAATTGGGAATTCTGCAATATTTACTTACATTTTGTTAAAAGTATTAAGCAATTCATTCTTTTAAGCATATGTCCATAGCATGCAATATAAAAAGAATTTTTGCAACAAATTGAGATTTCATTGTACTGTATTGCGGCTTTTTGCTTTTTTGTTTTTGCGTATTAAATTACTGGCTTTAAGGCTAAAATTTCTGGGTAGTAATAACTGCATTTCATTAATATTAGGGTAACGTATGAAACTCACTAAATGCTTTTTAATCGTATATTTTGAAACGCTCTTTGATGCTTTTGAAAGAAATAAGAAAAATTTTTAAATATTTCTTTTTCTTAAAGTCTAAACACAATGTAACGATAATTTACTGCGGTGCGATTTTTCATACGATTTTGAAGTAAAAAACCGCAGTGCGGAACGAAATAAAATTAAAATCTATTTTATTTTCATTGCGGACTTTCTTTCTCTCTCAACAAAGCGAATTTAATTCGCCTTGTCTCTCAATTTTTGATACTCGTTCTCTTTCTGATGTTGCCATAGTTTTTGAATAATTGGTTATGTTCCCAACGTTATTGAAAACAAACAACATGATAAAAATGTATGCACAAATAAATTAATAAAAATTTAAACAAAAAATGACAACTATTTCCGTCGCCGTCTTCCGTTGTATTATGTTTATGTTTCTCTCCCGCAACGAGAAATCGCACCGCACCGCAAACATTGTGTTTAGACTCTTAATCATATAATTTCAGTTTAACTACAACAATAAGTACCACCCTATTGCATTAAAAAGTTTCTTTTCACGTGAATATTTTAACTCAACACTGTATATTATTATTATTTCCATTTTCCTACTTACAACTTCTAGAGACTGTCTACAGTTTAGTCTCTAAACTAAAAAGGGGAAACCCTTGCAGTTAATTTTTTGTTGGTGCATCTAAAGAGACCCAAGCAAAATGTTGATAAAATTTTTATTTATGGTTAGATGTGTGTGCGTATAAACATTTATTTATAAAGTCACAATTTAAATAAAAAAAAAAAATTAAAGAACGTGTCAAAAAGGTGAGTGAGAAAACGTAAGCACTTACAGCACGTAAACTACAGAAAAACCATAACAACGTTGCGAAAACAACAAAGACCAATGGCAAGAAAAGCAAATTTAAATTCCCATCAATTCTCAGACTAGACTAAAGAGTAGTCTTAAGACTAGACTAACGACTATTCCAAAGACTAATCTAAGCACAAGATCAATGGCAAGACTGGACTCAGGGCTGCCAGATCAATTTGTGAGGAAATCGTCAATTTAATTAAATTTAATTAATTAAATTTAGTTTTTTTTAACAATTTTTGTTCGATTTAAAAAACAATATCCATTCATACAAAAACATAAGGCCATGTTCTGACAATCGCACGATTTTAAATCGCAAAACGCCAGATTTATTTGATATGGTGTTTTCAAACTCGTGCGTCTAGCTTGCGATCTGCCATAGTTTTTCACATACATTTTAGTTCTCTTTTGCAATTTGAAGTTCTTTTGCAATTTGTCGGCACTTTGCTAATTTCGGAACAAAAATCGTCAAAATGACGATAAATCGTCAAATCTGACAGCCTTGACTGGGCTACAGATGAGAAAATAAACTATTTTAAACTGTCGGATTTGACTTTAAACTAGTTTACAGGCTAGATTTTAGACAAATCGACAGACTAGAGTATTAGTCTGAAAGCTATATTATAAACTTGTCTACCGACCAGATTATAGACTAGTAAAAAGACTAGGCTAGGCTATAGACTAGAAAATAAACTATCCTTAAGAGTTATCTATACACTAGACTATTGACTTCTTAATAGCCTTGACTATAAATATATCAACGGCCTTGACTTTAAACTACTCTATAGACTGGACTTTAAACGAGTTTACGGACTACAGAACTATAGAAAAATCTACGGACAAGACTATAGACTAGTCTAAAGAGTATACTATAACCTAATCTGCACACTAGGCTACTGACTAGTCGATGGTATACAGACAAGATCATGAACAAAACTACACACTACTTTCCAGATAATAAAAATAATAAAAAGAGAATACATCTGAAACTTAATGCAGGGTTTTGCACAATGGAAGGCTTTGTGAATCATTTTACTCCACTTCCGGTGTAAAACAGGGATGCCTTCTAACACCGCCGAACTTGCCGATTGTACTTCTCTGCGGCTGAGAGATATGGCTTGTTAACGAAGACAATGAAAGCAAAACTTCTGAGCTTTCTAAACCGTTGCCTACGAAATATCTTCTGAATATGGTGGCTCAGAATCATATCGAACGAAGGCCTATGAAAAGCTATTCGCCAGAAGAATGTCAATGTCTAAAACAGAAAGTGAAAATATGAATAGATTGGGCACACTCTGTGAAAATTCTACAATGATCCTGCCGATACCGCTCTGGCCTGGCACCCGCAAGGTATGAGATATCGTGGAATATCGCAAACAGCTTAATGCCAAACAGTTTTTAGCGAAACCGGCAAATTGATTTACGACTTAAGATAAAACTCCTAAACATTGAAAAGTAATAATAGAAAAGTCCTTAGACAAATCTATAATAAGGGCTGTAACAGCCTCAAGGGCAAAATCAGGTGCATCCAATAACTGCTAAGCGGCAAAAATCCAAAAATAACAAATCACAGAAGATCCCCATCGATTGCGACTGACCCGACATCCTATCTGGCGCCACGGAAGTCAGTAGCCCCGGTGACATAGCACCGGACTGACTATTGTTTGAGGCCTCTGCTAGTATGCTTTTTGCGGAAAATTCTTTCCCCCTTACAGGAAGATTGTCTTTACAAAAGTTTCGGCAGTTCGCTGACAGGAAACTTTTGAAGAATACGATGTGGTAGATGCTTCGACACAAAGTTTCGGAAAGGGATACTCTGAAATCGCACAAAAGGGCTGATTTTGCAGCAATTATGGGAGAAGTGGGACTGAGGTAGGACTATCCCTAGTTGTTGCTGCTCTCAACAGAAGCTGCTGGTATTTTTCAAAGGAAAGTGAAGGTTAGATAACTGTTACTCTTAAACAAGGAGCGAGTGTATAAACTAGCCGAACTATGCACTCTAATTTTTGGCAGTGTGTGATGATGCCTTTAACGCACGGGGAACGGTTTGTAAATGTATTGTATGTCACCCAGTGGTTAAGATCCATCATGAGATTATGGCAGGTGCCCATATATATCTTTTCCATATCTGCATTTATAAATGAAGGGCTTTAAGCGAACCATTTTAATAATTTGATTTGATCATTCGCAGTTTTTATGAAAATATATGTAAGTCCAATTCACAAACTCTGTCGTATGGCTTATCTGTGAATAGACAAATTTGTTGTGTGTCTATTTTATCGTATTGCTTACTGTCACAAATGGAAAATTTTAATTTAATGCATATTGTCAATTCGCTTTGAATAAATTATTTAAGAAGATCCACACATTTTTTTTCTTATTCAAAATCTTACAAAATTTATTAAAAGAAAATAATTTTAACATTTTCCATTTTTCGAATTTATTCTATGAGCTAAATTTCAGGGAAATAATTCTCAGTTTCTATTTGTTAAAAATAATTTTAGTTATAATTTTTTACTTCACTCTCGATTTTTATTTATTTCTTCTTCTTTAAAATTTGCCATTCACATTATTCGATACCATGGAATTAAACCAGGTATGGAAGTTTTAATTTAGAGTGAAATGCTAATAAATATTAATTGATAGGAAATTTTAACTGAAAAGTTAAAAAATCAATTAAAATGAATTCAACATACATTCATCATAAAAAAAAAAATTTTTACAAATTCACCAAACAAATCAAACATTTGCATGCCTGGCTTAAATACAACGTTTTTCAAAATACATAAAACTCAATCGTTTAATTAGACAACACTTTCGTTTGAAAATTACCAACAACTAAAATTCAACATTGTATAATTAAATAATGATTTGACAACGAATACGTCGATAATGCGAGCTTGGGAATTGGGCAATTAAATTTCAGACTAAAATCAACTAAAATAAAAAATTATGTTTATTTCCTAAAAAAAAATAAAGTCTTATCTTAATACAAGATTTTAGAGAAGTCTTAAGATAAGACTGAATATTAGTCTGCAGATTTCACTGCAGTCTAGTTTCAAGTCTTAGCTTTAAACGCCTTTCTTTCAAAGACTAGACCGTATATTTGAGACCACAAACGAGCCGCTTCAGCCTTGTGCTTAATACAAATTTTCCTTGACTTAAACTTTTCTAACTTAAAATTATATTTTTGCTATTCAGGCATCAAAAATTGTCTTAAAAATCACTCTCAACATTTAACATTTACCCTGTATTATCTCAGTCTTTAGGGCAAAGTGTATGAAATATTCTAGCAAAAAAAAACAAAATGTAGAATGTAAGAAAACCAACTAAACAAACCCAAAAATTATGTTAAAATGTTAAACACCAAAAAGAAAGTAAAACAAACAAAAAAAAAAAAACAATAGAATAGAAAAACCAACAATTACAACAACAATCATGTTTAGTTGTAAAAAGGTATTGAGCCATGTGACATGCAGGTTTTACAACAGCCAACAAAAGCAACAACATTAAGTCAAACATATTTTACTTGTAGGTTTTCTGGAGCATACGAGTACTTTATCTGAGTATGTACATTTGTACATTTGTACGTATGCAATAAGTTCATAAGAATATGTACATACACCAGAGAACTGCAACAATACATAATACTCGCGAGCGCACTCGCTGTTTACTAAATCATTTTTAGTCTCGAATACTTTTAAACACTCGCTTTTACTGATATGGTTGGCTCGGTGGCTCGTTCTTCATACAAAGCGAGCTTCATGCATAAAAATATTCACAATAACTTTTTACTTGTACATGTGTGAACTACATAAAGTAGTAAGAGCCCAGAAAAATGTATGAACAATATCACAACCACGCAAAGCTAAGTTTCGTGTTTTTTCTATTTTCATGTTCGAGTATTTAAAATTCAACATTAAATGAAAACGTGGCTGCCAGATTTTATGATTTGTCCTAGGTTAGACGATTTTAGGCGTTTAAATGATTTAGTGCATGTTTTGTTATTTATTTCATGGATGAAAACTAGTAAAAGAAAAAACTCAATAAGCAGCCGATATTTACCGTTAATAAAGAGCGCACTCAGCCATTTAAAAAAAATGTTATTATGTGCACCTTTAGCATCATAGAATAAAATTGTGTGTTTGTTGTAAAATTTGTTGTCAAAAATTTATAAATATATAAAAAGTAAATTCTGTGTTTACGTCGCACAATGAAATAACGGAATGCGCAGCGTTGCCATTGGTCAATATTTTTGTAAAAATATTTACATATAAATGAAATTGACGTATAAAAAAATTGTGATTCATAAGCCTGTCGCATTCGTTATATATTTTAATTAAAATTTTCCACGAAAATTTTTTTTATAATAACTTTTAAATTCAGTTTATTTTATAATGAATTTAGCCCTACATGTTTACTTAAATATGCGATCATTGTTTTTTTCCTAAACCATCTGGCAACGCTGCTTTAAGTATTACTACGAATGACGAATTTTGCGAGTAAACACTTGTGCACTCAGACAATTATAACTCTAGTTCAGCGAAGGGCAGATAGAGAACATTGAATAAAAGAGAGTAAATTAGTTGATTTATCAGAAGTACGAGTGCTATTGCCGAATGTTGAAATAATATATTTAAGAAACAATACAAAACAAAACTCATATAAATTTCATTGCGTTTGCTAAAGGCTCGTATGTTGAAAACACAATTTCTTACGAGCCTGGCGAGTACATACAAAAACAATAGGCTGTATTAACTACACCGCAACTCGTTTAAAGGCGAGTATCATCAATCATAAAAACGGGTGCTCGTTGCAGTTCTCTGACATACACACATACATATGTATGTGTTGAATACATAACCAACAAAAAAGAAAAAGAAACTTGAAATATAAAAGGTGTTTTATTTTTACCAGCATGTTTTAGTACGAGTAATTATATGTAAGTGCGAGAAATGTAACATTTTAACACCACAATGCATTTGTAAGAGGGCAGACACACCACACAGAGCAGTTAGTGCTGATTCACACGCTTCTGGTTTTAGCCGTTTAGTCTTGAGTTATAAGAATAGCAGGTGAAACAGAATGTCAAGACTTGATGAATAAAACTTGAAGCGTGTGCATCAGCACTTACTGTTATAAACAGTTACATAAATCCAAGTGGAATATTGTGCGTTTGCATTCTAATGTAGCAAATGAGTACATTTGGATATCTTCTTATTGTTTTAGTCTCTTACACATTTTGTTTGTAACTAAGAAAGCAAAACCACAAAGAACTAAATGCAACATACAAATTAAAGGCAACAAACACACTTACACACATTGTAAATTGCCATGTTAATGTTGTTTAGAATGTGTGTGCGTTTCCATTTAACATGGATTATTTGTTTAGGGTCTTAAAAGGAGAGTTGAAAGAAAGAGAGAGGAAATGCATAAAACTGATTTCAATGATTTTATTAACAGGGTTGCCTGATAAGGTTTTTTTGGTGCAAAAGATTATAAAATTTTCGAAATTTTACAATCTACATGGAAATAAGAATATAATTTAGATCTTCCTTAAGATGAAATTTTAGGCGAGAATTAAGACTTAATTAAGTTTATATCAAACTTAAGACTAAAGTGTAGATTTTAAACAAGAATTAGAATTACTTTGGACTGGAATTTAGACTGACATCACTACACTTCAGACTGACAGGTAGATAAGACTTAAGACTAGATATTCGACTAGACCTAATAATGACTTAAGACTAGACTTTATACTAGAGTTTAGGCAAGGGTTAAGACCTACACTTTAGACTTGATCGTAGACTACACTTTAAACTAACTGCCTATTTTACTTAATGCGAAAGAACTCTTTCTTCATTCAAAACAAAAATTAATTCGAAAATTTTGTTTTTTTTGTTTCAAATAAATCCTAGACTGGAAGACTGAATTTAGCCTAGATTTTAAACAACATTTTTCTTTACTTACTTTAAACATGACATTGACTATATTTTTGCCTTAGACTAGACTTTTCGCTTCCCTTTAGACAAGATTTAAGGCTAGAATTAAGACCAGACATTCAACTTGACCTTAGACTAGGCTTCAGAATAGAATTTTTATTAGACTAAATTGTATACTGGAGTATTAGCTCGGCTTTAAGCTAGGCTTACGACTTGAGTTTATACTAAATTCTAGACTAGACTTGAGATTAGACTTTAGATGACACTTTTTATTAAAGTAGAATTTTTGTTAGACTATACTGTAGATTAGGCTTTAAACTAGACTAGATGAGACTATATTATAGACGGGACTCTAGACTAGATTCTAGACTATACATAAGACTAGACCCTTAACCTTAGACTAGACTTTAAACTAGGCTGTAGACTAGACTATAGACCACACTTTACACCAGACTTTTGACAAGACTTAAGCCTAGACTTTAGATAAGACTTTAGACTAGACCAAAGACTAAACTTTAGACCAGACTTTACACTAAACTTTAGACTAGACTTTAGACTAGACTTTAGACTAGACTTTAGACAAGACTTTAGACTAGACTTTAGACTAGACTTGATTTATTTGTTTATTTATTGGTTTTCCTATGCAACAGGACTTAAAGTCTTATAATTATAGTACAGGATAAACAATTCGTAGCAATTTTTTATGTGTCACACAATAAAAGATTTTAACAATTAACATTAAAATAACATAAATTAATACATTAAAGCAATAGATCAAACAATTTTAAACATAAAGACATTCAAAAGCGTTAAATAGATTAAACATTTTCAAGTACGGGAATAAAAATTAAAAATACATTTCCTAAACTGCGTTGCATTGCTAGTAAATTGAACAGTTGATGGTAGTGTGTTCCAAAGACGAATACTGTGAACTTAAGACCAAACTTTAGACTAAACTTTAGACTAGAATTAAGACTAGACTTTAGACTAGACTTTAGACTAGACTTTAGACTAGACTTTAGACTTGACTTTAGACTAGACTTTAAACTGGACTTTAGACTCACCTTTAGGCTAGACTTTAGACAAGACTTAAGACTAGACTTTAGACTAGACTTTAGACTAGACTTCAAACAGGACTTCAGTTTAACCTTTAGATTAGACTTTAGAATAGACTTTAGACAATACTTATTCTTATTTGACCTTTATTTTATAACTACTTTTAATTATTTAAGCTTGAGGTCGTTTTTTATAAAAAATTATATTTATTTTCTCAATATTTCGCTAACCTTTGGTTAGCATCGTCAGGAAATTAACAAATTTAAATGATAACAAAAACGATAACAAAATTATGAAAAAATTTTTGTCAGAAATTAAATTCAAAAACCTATTTGTCATAAAAAATTTTTCAAAAACCATTATAACAAAAAATGAAAATTTAACTGAAGTATAACAATTCATATAAACTGAAAAAATTTTTCGATCTATAAACCTAATTCGAAAACAATATTTACAATAATAAAAAAATATTTTGGCTAATGAAAATTCCTATAAAATAGAGATTTTTTTTAAAAACTAAACTTATTTTTAATTGCTATAAAATAAAGATTTTTTTAAAAACTAAACTTATTTTTATCTTATCTTACATACATAATTAAACATATTTTCATTATAACAAAACTAATGTGTATATCGTGACCTAAGGACAAGAAGGTCCTAGTTTTCATGTAACAAATTGAACCCTCTTGTTCCAAGGCTGCGATAGGTACCTATATTTATATTATTATATCTAATCTTCTATTCCTTAATAACTAAATTCCTATAATTATGCGCTATATGTTCTGTGTCTGCTTTAAAATTTATTCTCTGTGCCGTTGGTGTATTAATTATGTGTAACATTTCCAATATATATCTGCGTTTGTAGTTAGTTTCAGTGTTTAAAACCGATACTTCTTCAAAATTTGGATAGTGATTAGACTGATAACAATGATGACTTAATGCTGTTTTTTTAGAATTAATGACCCTATATTTTTGATCGGATCTATGTCCCGCAATTCTAGTCCTTAATTTGTTCTTCGTTGTACCTACATTTTTATGTACCCCTAAGTCAAACAATTAAATTACCAAAATAATCTTATAAAATTATAAAAATCAGTTTAAAAACTATTTCACATAGACTTCTTTTTTGTAAATATAAATAAAAACATGAACACTACAAATAATAAACAAACAATATCCTTATTTGATGATATCAATAAGGAATTTCTAAGTTATCCTGTGTCATTAATCTACATGAATATCCGATCTTTACGCCTGAATTTCACTCCGTTTCTCGTTAGTATAAATAAAATAATAAACAAACTAAAATTTATAGTCCTTGTTGAAACTAATATTACAGACAATGAGACCAATTTCTACAATATACAAGGTTTCAACTCAATCTTTCTCAATAGAGCAGGAAGAGGTGGAGGTATTGCTATATTCATTAACACAAATATCAATTATACACAACTCTCTTTGAACACAAAATCTTTCGAAATATTACAAATTAATGCAAGTATCAACAACAAAAACATTTCAATCATCGCTGTCTATCGTCCCCCTGACCTAAAAGTCACAGAATTCATAAAAGAAATTGAGGAAGTAATAACCAAAATAAACAATAAGCAAGAGATCATCATTGTTGGAGACATGAACATAGACATAAAGAAATTAAATAAAACAACAACAACATACTTAGATATGTTATTGTCAAATGGTACACAATGTATGATAACAGAGAGCACACGTGAAGATCCAAACAAAAACACAAGTACATGCATTGACCACTTGTTTATTAAAAGCAACCAAACAAGCACACAAACCCATGCTTACATTATAACAACAACAATATCTGATCACTACTGCCTTTTCTGCTGTATGAAGAAACTAGAAAATAATAAGGGAAGGGAAAACTGCATTATGCAGGGGCCGCAATTGAATAATTTTTTAGTGAACAAAAATATAAAACGAGTAGATTGGAACAATTTAATAAAACCAAATCAAAATACCAATGAGTTATATAATGAAATAAACAAAAGTTTTTGTGAAATTTATAAAATATCTAATAAAAAAAAAACAACATGTAAGAAAAGATCAGGTAATCCATGGATAAGTGAAGACTTGATAAAATTGTGTAACTTACGGGATAAACTTCAAAAAAAATGGCGAAACAATAAAAACAACAAAATCCTTGAATTCGAATATAAAAGATTTAGAAATATTTTAAATAAAACAATTATTACCTCGAAAAACAATTATTATAGACAAAAATTTATTGAAAATAGATATGATATGCGCGTCACGTGGCAAATAATAAACGAAATAGTTGGGAAAAAATCCAAAAATATAGATCAAACGTTAATAAAAAATTTTAAAACCGAAAATATGAATATAATCACAAATTCGTTTGCACAAAACCTTAAAAATAATGTAAATAAATTAATACACAACTGTGATATTAAAACACTAAACATTACACAAACCTCGCAACAAAACTCCATATATCTGTCTCAAACTTCTGAAGAAGAAATATACAACATTTTAAAAACCTTAAATGCTAAAAAAGGTCCTGGTATTGACAACATTAGACCAAAGGATTTAAAATATAATGCTAAAATAATTACACCAATTATTACAAAACTTATAAACAGCAGTTTAGAAAGTGCAATTGTGCCAGATATCCTGAAAACATCTATCATTAGACCAGTGTACAAAAGTGGTACTACAAATGATTATAACAATTATAGACCAATAGCCTTGCTTTCGTCGGTTGAAAAAATATTGGAAGAAATAGTTGCAAGGAGGTTAAGTGATTTCTTAATCAAATACAAAATCATAAATAATAACCAGTATGGTTTTCAAAAAGAAAAAAGCATTAACAAACTGCTTGGAAATTTTGCAAACCATATAAATGACTGCTTGAGCAAGAACCTACATTGCCTAGTGTTATATATAGATTTTAGCAAAGCTTTTGACACACTTTCCCACAAAAACCTAATACAAATCTTAGAAAGAAATGGCATCAGAGGCACCACACTAAAATGGTTCAAAAGTTACCTTGAACTAAGAACTTTTCAAGTCAAAATCAGAGATAGTATGAGCGATAAAATGACATCCCAATACGGAGTCCCACAAGGATCAAAACTGGGCCCAATACTTTATATCATATATGCCAACGATATGCTCAGTACACTTAAGGAAAGTACTGCATTCGCTTACGCAGACGACACTGCAATTATTGTTGCTAATAAAAATATCAACACCGCCACTCAAGTTATGCAACGTCAACTAGATATTGCAACAAAATGGTGTCACGACAATGGGTTAATTATCAACGCATCTAAGACAAAGATTATGCATATAAAGCCAAGGCATCTAACAGAATCGCCCATATACATAAAGTTCCATAACACGGAGTGCCTGCATGATCAAGTCTTAAAACCTAATAGTCACAACGAAAAATGTAACACAACTATCGAACTTGTGCCATCGTATAAATACTTAGGCGTTTATGTCGATAGTAACTTTAAATGGAAGTCTCAAGTTGAAAACGTTAAGAAAAAGCTAAGGAAATCAGCATACTTTTTGTATCATCTAAGCAACTGTGCAACATACAGTGTACTTCGACAAGTTTATTTTGCTCTTGCTGAGTCTTATATAAGGCATGGAATTGCTGCATGGGGAAATGCTACACATTGTAAAAACCTACAAAAAACACAAAACCGAATTTTAAAACTACTTTGGAACAATCATCGAACCTACACAAACACCCGCAGCATAACAAACAACAATCAACAAGCAAATACATACATCACCAGAATACGTCACTCAAACAACGTTAATACCAACAACAACACAACAAACACTAGCATTAACAACAACAATCTATTAGTAAACACAAACAACACAAGAACACAAGATAGGAACAACACTTACAGCACAATTAGCAGCAGCATCAATAACAACCAACTAATTAACACAAATATCACAACAACACGTCATTTGATCACTGGAAACATTGCAAAAGATCTGAAAGTTCTAAATGTTAAAAGTTTATATTATGCTACTCTGGCAAATGAATTCTTCAACAACAAAGACTATCTGCATGAAATAGATCATGCATATAACACAAGACGTCGGGCGCAAAAACGATATAAGGTTGAGAGATTCCATAACGAATATGGAAGGAATACCCTTAGAGTCACTCTACCTTCAATACTCAATAAACTTCCAACAAATATATTAAATACTAAAAATAAACACCAAAGGAAAAAACTCATCAAAAACTTCTTTATAAGTTCGCAATGAATACATAGAAAATTTCATAATTTGTGAATTCTTTATAAAACTACATACTTATGTACATAATTATCTAATATATATTTTATTCAACTAGTTTTATTTTTTTTCCTGCTGACAAGCCAATGGCTTAGCGGGGTTAGAATTAAAAACGTTGTAAAATTATATTATATGATCAATAAATAAATGAATTTTGAAAAAAAAAAAAAAAAATGTAAACTTGGTTGCATCTTTCATTATCATTTCCCTTGCAAGGAATTTTGTAAACAATGTTTGACATATCCCATTTACTAGTTCTATATTTTGTCTTGCTAAATAAACTGTTCAATGTGTTATAAGCTTTGTATGCTACCTTATATTTGTCAGTGTCAAAGATTCCCGATTCTTTTATTCGTTCCGAAACATTGGATATGTATGATAATGATTTATATATCATTGGTTCTATTGTACTGGTAATTCTTGTATTCCCATTACTCCTATCATTATATTGATTTATTAATCCATAGCTTAAACTATTTGGAAAATTGTTTTCCCTTAATATATTTCTAATTTTAATTATGTTTTTTCTGTGATAAACCTTGTCACTAATTGTTAGTACCCTATTAATTAAATTTCTAGCAGTATTTATAATAATTCTTTTACTGTGTCCTGAATAATAATTTATAATTCTGCCTGATGCTGTTGGTTTTTGATACCAATCTATTAACAATTTATTTCCCTTTCTTATTACTAAAGTATCCAAAAAAGGTAATTTTGAGTTACTTTCCATTTCCAAAGTGAATTTAATATTAATATTAAACCCATTAAATGTGTCTAACAAGTTATCTACCCCACATTCATTAATAATGCAGAATATATCATCAACATATTTTATCATTATTTTGGGTTTAATATTTAATTTTTCAATGGAAGTATCAAGTAATCTTTCCATTACAATATCTGCTTCAATTGGAGAAGCAGGAGATCCCATTGGAAGTCCCTTCAGTTTTGTATATACTTTCCCATTACAACTAAAGTATCTGTTATCCTCTATACAAAACTTTAAAATTCTTAAAAACAATCCCTTGTCAATTTTCGTGTATTGCTCTATTATGTTCCATTTTTGCTCTATTATTTCAAGTGCTAAAGTGACTGGTACACTAGGAAATAGAGATACCACATCTAATGAAATTAACTTTTCATTTGTCTGTATGCAATGATTACTTAACTTCTCTTTAAATTGCAATGAATCTTTAACATTATATATAGAATGTTCAGTTATTCTTTTTAAAATATTCGTTAAGTATCTACACAATTCATAAGAAGGTGAGTTAATAAAAGAGCAAATTGATCTCAAAGGAAAACCAACCTTGTGTATTTTTGGTAAACCATAAAGTTTTGGAGAAGTAGCAATATTCGTTTTTAGAATTTTAGAGCTGATATTAAACTTGACGGTAGACCGGATTTCGACTAGACTTAAGACTTCACGTAAGACTGGACTTTTTTTTAAAGACTTTGGACTTGACTTAAGACTCGACTTTTAATAAGACTTTAGACTAAGACCATATTTTATACCAAATCTTAGACTCCACTTGAGAATTAACTGCTAATAGACTTTGGACATGGCTTAAAACTAAATTTTAAACTAGAGTTTAAACTAGTCTTTACAAATTTGTACTCGACCAGTCTTAAGACAAGAATTTTGACTAGAGTTTATACTAGACTTTAAAGCGGACATTCGGCTAGATTGAATTCTAGATTTAAAATTGTAATTTGGCCATTTTCTCATTAGGCGATTATCTGTTTTCTCAACGAAAAACTGCATATTTAAGATATTTGGTTTTCTCCATGTCTCATTTGCTTCTATTCTGTCGCAAAGCTAACCGGCCCTCATCTGCCAATTATTTATTAGCCGTTTATTTGTCATACAGATAAATTCAATCAGCTGACTCCCAACTTAAAACATAGTTTTTTGTCGATATATTGAGAAACCCAAAATCGTTACCGGACGTTTATGTCGACATAAAGTAACAAGCAGTTTGTCGATACATTGAGAAAAGGCCAACTAAAAATATGGCCAGATCTAACTTTAGACTGGAGTTATATTACAACTTCTTAAACTTAGAACTACATTTTTTCCTAGAGCTAAGCTTTATTCTAGCCTGATTTTAGAGTAGGTTAATTAAAAATTTTTAGGCTTATGCCAACTTATACCTTGACTTAGCAAGGCAGCTTTGACCAGATGAAACTATGGGCACATTTTACTAGTCAGTTCACTTAACTTTAAATGCCGTCAAACTACAGTTAGACTTTCTATTTGTATTAAGGCTAGACCTTTGGTTTAACTAAGAAGACTAAAGTAGACTATAAATATCTTTATACATGAGATAAGACTTTTAAGATTTTAACAACTCATAAGTTTATTTTTATTTAAAAGAATTTCTTTCACTTCCAAAATATTTCCTTAATTGATGTGCTACATATAACATTAAATATAGACAAGCCTCTTTTTCCCTTCAATTTTAAAAAAAATTTAAAGAAACTTTAGTTTTATTAACTAATAAATAAACAATTTATTACAATTATTTACAATAATTCTTCCAGCAAACTTATTTCTCTCTGTTTATCAAAGCATTTTGTATTTTAAATCCTTTTAATTATTTTTAGCACAAAAACTCAGTAAAAAAAGATTTTTCATTTACACATGTAAATTTTATATTTACATTTAATTTGGCCACAATAAATAATGATTTCGGTTTTGAACACCAAACCACCGAACTTCTTGCTTTTCTCATCCCCTCCCCCCCTCCCTTACCATCCCCCCCTTTCCATGTTTGTAGCAATTAAGAAATTCCCAGCATTTTATAACCACTTTAGTAGAGGTTTTTATGTATTTTTCCTATTGTTGTTGTTGTTGTTGTTGCTGTGGATAAGTTTATAAATTTATGTTTGGTTGATGGTAAAAAGTATTTAATAAATATTTGGGTATCCAGTAACTGAATAACAAATAGAAAATCTTGTGCTCGTAGCAATTTTGCAAAAAGTCTCCATGTAAAAAGATTTTTGTTCCATTAAATAAATTAATGTAAATATTTAAAACTAAATAAATATTTACTTGTATACATATGAAATAAATATTATAGAGAAGAGAAAAGTTTTTCTTTCGGAAATTTGTTTAACTTTTAGCAATTGCTGGCCTTTTTAAATCAATACAAAAAAAAAAGAAAAACAATTTGAAATACTTATTCATATGAAAATAAATCTTCCAAGACCCTTGGCTTAATACGAACAATATTGCTATTTTCTTTAGAAAAAGACGATTGTTTATTAGAAAAACAACATTGCCATAGTATTTAAATTTTCAAAAAAAGATACGAGAGTATCTAAAAGATACATAAATACTTTTGTATCTTTTTATCTGTTCATAAAAATATTAAACTTTCTTAACGTCGTCTTCAGGAACTCAAATGATTTTATTAAAAAAAAAAAACAAAAATATAAAATTAGTAACCCCTATTACGAAAGTCGAAGGCAACACAAGGCGACGGCAACGGAACAACAATTTATCAGATAATTATTGGTTTGACCTACCGACCTTGCTGAAACTTGCAAAACTGGCTTCCGGAAACTTTATATGGTGTCTGAGATATTAACCATTAATTTTGCTCCATATAACTTTTTTAAAGTTTGTTTAGTATTGTTTTGCTCTATACGCCACTGTTTGGCGTATAGAGCGTACAAAAGCGTACAAAATAAATTTCAATCTTGCTTTGCTGCATTCCCGTAAAAAAAAAACAAAGTAGTTAAAGCGAAAACAATATAAAATGTCGACAACTCAATACAAGTATTGAGTAAGTATGCGTATGCAGCACGAAAAGTTATTTTTTTAAAATAAATTTAGAAAAGTGGCGTTTATAGCACAAAACAATAATTTGTACTTTTAATGAAATACTGCCAACATTTTTTAAGATCTTCGTTATCGTTTTTCTCCATTACGACTCTTATGGCATATGCGCCAAACCAATAATGAGCTGACAATTTGTTGATATTTTAACCTAAAGATCCTTTTCATTTTACTTTGAAAAATTTAATTTTTTTTAGATAAAATAATTTCTCAGTTTGGAAGGCTGAAGCGAATCAAGTTAATAAAGAGAATTCGAAGACATTTCGAGATTGAGTAAGTGAATTTTCACTAATTTTTGGAGCCGTCAACTTGGACTAACAACCGTTACCTTAGGATCAAAACACTTTTTGATTTAGTCCGCTACAGAACTGAATAGAGTTAAACTTGGCAGAGAATCAGCGCCAGTTTTAAATTTTAATCTTCCAGATACTGTTGTATCTTTTAGAATATTCCATACAGATTTTCTTAACCATTTAAAGTTATTGCTATTTTTGTTAAAAAATATTATTTTTCAAACAGATACATATTTAAAGTTTTGAAATTTAATTTCAGAATATTCGTTTAAATCTCTACAAAATATGGGCTTTTCTTTTTTTTAGAAATCATAATTACCAGACCAGTTTTCTATTTATTTGTATTTATTTCAGAATTTTTTTCTGTCAAATACTTTGTTATCTTTTAAACAAAATGCTAAAATTTTTCTATATTTTTTTTTCTTTTTTACACAATATTTTCTTTTTAATTAAGGAAATACATATTTTTACGGTTTTCATAATAAATCTGAATTTATTAAAAATTGGTATTCTTTAGATACTTTTGTATCTTTTGTATGAAAAAATTAATCAATTTATAGCAATTCCTTATTACCATTGTTTTTGGCAGGGCTGTGGAGTCGACCGAAAAAAGTACTTACTCCGACTCCGACTCCAAACGCTGAAATTTTTTAAGTGCGACTCCGAATCCGACTCACGACTCCGAGTCGAGTATAATCTTGATGCTAAATGTATATGAGACTCAGTGATGTTTACTTTGATTTTTTCATTACCGTACGGCCTTCTAAAAATTAGAGTTTTTGAGAAGAAAGAAGAAGAAAAAAAAGCACCCAGTCCATCGCCTGTCATTTGGAAACAGCACATTAGAGCAGTATTCATAAACCATTTATTTACATATTAAATGTGTTTTAAGAAGATAACTTTTATTTTGGAAATTTTTCTTAAAATTTGTTATGCCGAAAAACTTTGGAGTCGGAATCGCGAGTTTTTGTGGGTACCACGACACCGACTGCGGCACAAAAACCTCAACTCCGACTCAACATCCCTGGTTTTTGCTTTAAAAATTTGTGTAGCAACCTTTTTTTTTAAATTTTAGGTATTGAAAAATGTATCTTTCAGATACTTTAGTATCTTTTCAACAAAATATCAAGATTTTATGTATTTTTCCGAAAAAAATCGAGTCGGTCAAGTATTTTTGCCCTTTTAATAACTAAAATGCCTTTCCTTTCTCTAAATTAACTGCCTTTATTTACAGCCCTGGTTGCATTTTAACTAGTATCTCTTTTAAAGTTATTTGTATCTTGTTATTTATTCTAATTAATGTTTGTTACCAAAACAAACAACTTTATAACTTGTTTCCTCTTTTTTGTATTTTCATTTAATATTTCAAGTGTTTCTTTTCTAAATATTTTATTTTCGTTATTATTTTTTTTCTAGCGTTTGTCGGTATTTTCCGTTTTTTTTTTCTTATTATTTAATTTTGTAAGAATGAAGCAACAACTACATTTAAGTGGCGCGTGTTTGGCATACACAAACAACAATTTAAACAAATAATTTTTGTTTTCTTTTTGTATGTTTTACTTTAAAAGGTGTGGGGTTTTGCTAAAAGATCATATTGTGCATAATGAATAATTAATGATAAGCAAAAACAAAATGTAATTAAAAATTCAGGGCTCTGTACTTAAAGTTAAAGATGAGCGTTAAACTGTAGTCATCGCTAATAAATAATTTTGAAGAAAATTAAATGTTTTCTTAAAATAAAGAAATAAAGTTAAGATTTAATTTCAATAAACTGCTAAAAAAAATCATAAAATAATTAAAGAAATATCCAAATCTATGTTAAAAACTCTTTTGTTTAAACGTCAAATTTTACGTCCTTTAGATATTTAGTATATTTTTAAATAAATACAAGATTAAGACTCTTAAACAATTTTGTTCTGTTTATAAAAAACAAAGTGATTCTAAGCGTTTTCTACTAAAATTGAATTTTTTATTTAATTTTTTTTTTGTTTAGATACTTTTGTATCTTTTTATCGTAATATCAATATAATTTTATACTTTAAAAAATATTAATTTTTGAGTAAAAAAAGTGTTTTTCTCTTGGACTTTTAAATTTTTAGGGCCATTATTACAACTTGCCAATAGTTAAAAGTCGGATTTTGTTGGACCGATAAATAGCTTTGCATTATTACAACTTCCATTTTTTATTGCTGTTATTTTCAATAATAATAATATTTAATAGATGAAAACATAATAAATGAAGGTTTTATAATGCAAAGCTATTTATCGGTCCGACAAAATCCGACTTTTAACTATTGACAAGTTGTAATAATGGCCCTTAATGTAACAAAATTTTTATCTATCAGATACTTTTGTATATTTTTTACGAAATATTGAAGTTTAAGCAGTTTTTTGTACAATATTTTATAATTTTTAATAAGAAAATTATTTTCAGCAATTTTGGTTCACATTGATGTATTGAATTTTTATCTTTACGAGATACTTTTGTATCTTTTTGGAAAAATTTTGCATTTCTCGCTAATATTTTTAAATGTTGTTACTCAACATAAAAGCTTTATTTTATTTGTAAACTTATATCAAATTTTATATGTTAAGAACTTTTATCCTTTAGATACTTAAGATTTTTTTTATTATTAAAAGTCTTGTTTTTTTAAATATTGTAATTCTTCTTTGAAAAGTTTTTTTTAATTAAAATAAATAACTATATTTTTAAAATATATCTTTAAGATACTTTTTTATATATCTTTTAAAAATGTATCTTTAAGATACTATTTTTGCCTTTCTGTAAAAATATCAAATATTTTTATACGAAAATTCTGATAGTCCATAGAAAATATTCCTAGAAAATTTTGAAGGAAAAAGACTATTAAAGTATAAAAGCTTTTGAGGATTTTAATTTGACTTACAATTCACATTCGAATAATATGAAAATTAATTAAATATTTTTTTTATTTTATAATAAATAAATCTTATCTAATAAATTAAAAATATTTTGGATCTTTTTTCTCAAGATACTTTAATATTCTTTTCTAAACATTTTGCTTTTTTTAAGTTTTCTTACATAAAAAGGTTTCATTAATTCAAAAAAAAAATTTCATTTTTGCAAATTATTTTAATTAAAATCATCTTTTTTAGAGTTTTATCTTTACAATTTGTTATATTTATTCTGTTAAAATATCAGATCTTTGATCTTTTCTTTTTTAATTGTTTTTATTTAATTTTATCTTCGCTTCCTTTATTAATTCTTAGATACCTTTGTATCTTTTTAAGAGTTTTCTTAAGAAATATTATTCTGTAAAAAATAGTTTTTTTTATTTAATACAACTAAACTAAGGAGGTAATTTTGTTGTTTACTTCACTTTGCGTTGAGAAAATGTTCATATAAAATTTTTTAAATTTTCAAAAATTCAAAAAATTTTATATGAAAATTTTCTCAACGCAAGGTGAAGTGAACAACAAAATTACCCACCAACAGTTTTACCTTTAAGATACTTTTGTATCTTTTTGTAAAAATTTAAAAGCTTTTGAAGTTTTTTATACACAACATTCATTTTTTATCAAAGTTTTTCTTAAGATTCAAAAACATTTTTTGTAACCAGTAATTCTACTTAAATTTCTTTCAAAAATGATAAAAATATTTAAAATTTGGATCTTTGATCTTTCTTAACCAAATGCTCATCTTTCTTCTATTTTAAAAATGCATTTTCATCATTATTTTTTACTAAAAACGACTTATTTTAAACTCGTATCTGTAAGATACTTTCATATACGGTTGATACTTATGTATCTGTAAGATACTTTTGTATCTCTTAGATGTTTGTAGCAGTAGGAAACTTTTGTAGCTGTAAGAAATTGTTGAATTTGTTAGATAATATTGTATCCGTTAGATGATTTTGTATTTGTAAAATATTTTTGTATATATACTTACATATATGTAAGATACTTTTGTTGCTGTAAGATACTTTTGTATCTGTAAGTTATTTTTAAAGCTGTAAGATACTTTTGTATCTTTAAGATAATTTTGTGGCTGTAAGATATTTTTTTAGGGATAAGATACTTTTGTAGCTCTAAGATACTTTTGTATTTGTAAGATATTTTTGTATCTGTAGGATATTTTTGTATCTGTAAGATACTTTTGTAGCTGTAACATAATTTTGTATCTTCTGATATAATTTAAGCTTTTACGATTATTTCTAAGGCATAATGTGTCTTTTTTCGTTTAAAAAATTAACTGTCAAACTTTTAAATAATATTTTTTTTTATCTTGTTTTTTCTTCACAAATGTGAGCAATTTTAGACCGAACTACAAAATGTTCTTAAAACTTTTTTCTCAACTTTAATTAATGAATTAAAAAGAATATTTTGGAATTCCCAAGAAAAGCCTTTAACGAATTCCTTAAATAATTGTTCAAAACAAAAAATATTTTCCTACTCCTTGTTGAACATGAACTATGCATTAAAAACTACATAAATTTTGTTAAATTTATAATGGCGGTTTTAGTTTTTTTGTTTACTCTTATTAAGTGGAATTATTTCTAACAAACTTTTTTTTTTGACAGCATCACAATTTTTGTAAAGGAAAATTATATTTTTTTCATAATTCTTTGGACAGTTGTTAATGATGTTGACATAATATTTAAGATGGTGTCGTGTTTTATTCAATTTATTTTCAGATTTCTTTGAACAAAAGATATTTGTTAAGTATAGGTTGAATGGCACTGGTTTAAATGGATCATTACGCTTAAGTTCGAAACACATTAAATTTTTCTTAAAAGATAATTGGGTTTTAATCTAGATATTTACATCCCATTTACTATTTTTTAATTATGTGATAAGCAATTTCTTTCTTATTTTAAATATAGTTTTGTATATTTTAGTTTAAAATTATTAAGAATTCATATCAATAAATTTTAATTAAATTCATGTTGTAAAATTTCTTCATAAAAATAATTCAATGACAATTAAATTTGATGAACTTAAGCCTAATTAAAATGTCAAAATTTGGACTAAAAACCACAGAACAGTTTAACAAAATAACCACAATACTAATAATTCATGATAAATTTTAAAATTACAGTTGTTAAATTAAACTTACCTTTTCATTAAAATTTTGCGTTTTTAATCTCTATCCTTTAGATACTTTTGTATCTTTTCTTATGTTAATTTCTTTTTCTTTAGACAGTTATGTATCTCTTTGCCGAAGTTATTAAATTTTGAATGCTTTTGTAGACTTTTTTAATATTTCTTAAATTTGTTTGACACTTTTTTTATCTGTTTATCCAAATTTTGTATGTCTTAATACTTTCGTGCCTTTTTTTAAATATCCTTTTTAATTTAAATGTTATAAAAGGATTTTTACTTGAATGACACAAATTTTTAATTTTTTTAATAATTTCACTTGTTTTTTAATTCATATCTTTTAGATACTTTTCTATCTTTTTATTGAAATATCAAACTTTTTTAAAAATTCCTTTAATTTTTTTTGGTTATTTTGCTGTTTTTTTTTTTAATAAGTTTCAACTCTCAAGACTTTTGTATCTTTTAAAAAAAATGTTTTTTAAAAAATTTATTCGGCGAATTAGTTTTTTTTTTTGATATTTTACTTCACTTTTTAAAGATTTTTTTTTATCTTTTAGATAATTTTGTATAATTTTTTTTTTTTAAATATATTGAATCTTTTAAATATTTTTTTTTACTTTTTGTTAAAATGCAACACTTTTTATAATTTGTTAAGAATTTGTTGTTTTCGATCTTCAGTAACAAGATTAACACAATTTCGTTTGTATTTTTAATTATTATCTTTCAGATACTTTTTTATCTTCTTCTTGCATAATGCGACTTTTTGGATGTTTTCTCAACACAATACTTTATTCAATTTAAGTTTACTCTTTTTAATAAATTTAGCGTGTTTTTTAGCAGTTTTATCTAAAAGATATCTTTCTATATTTTGATTGCAATATTTATCTTTTTGACGTCTTCTATATTAATTCTTGTTAGTTTTTGATTGGATATTTTATATATTTCAGATATTTTAGTTACTTTTTAATTATATTTCCATTTTTTATGTATCTTCTAGATAATTTATTATTATTTTTTTAAAAATAAATACAATTTTCGTTTAATTAAAATTTGAAATTTTATTTATTTAAAAGTTAAAAATATTTTATTTTATTTAAATCCTTTTGGCCAATGATACAAATGTATATTTCATTTTAAATTTCTGAAATAAATAGAAAAAAGAAACAATTATTATTAAACAAATCGCTCTGAAAATATTTTAAGAAGCTAAAAACATTTTTTTATTCAATCAAATTTGTTTTTAAAGATACGAAATTTTTAAGATATTCTATTTTCAAAATATCTTTCCTAGCCTTATCTAAATACAAACATTAAAAATGTTTGTCTGTTTTCAATAGGGGCAGGGGAAGTGGCAAACTCCTTGGGATGCCAATATGAAGTATAGCATATCTTAACCGCGTATCTTATTGCTTCACCCATATTCTTCAACTTTTTGAAGTAGGACCTTCTAAGCCCCGAAATTTAAATAAGAAAGCAGCAGGGGAAGTGGCACACCCCATAGGACGCCAATGGTAAATATCGCATATCTTTATAACTGTTGTAGTGAGAATGTTTCAAATTGGCAGGTGTCACTCTTATGATAAACTGCACCTTTGAAGATAAAAATAAAGGGGGAACAATACCACCATAGGATTTTTATATTAAATAGCGCGGAACTGAAGAACTGTTAAAGCGAGAGACTTAAAACGTAGTTAAAGCCACTATTATGGTGTTCTCTAAATTTCGAAATAAAAATGGGCGGGGTAGACGAAGGAGGAGCAGTAAGCCCCATAGAACGGAAAAATTAAATACCTCATATCTTTAGGCAAAAGTCGTCAAGCTTTTAAGCACCAACTCTTATGGTAAACTACACCTTTCAAAATAAAAATAAAGGGGGTAGGTGCAGGGGGAACCATAAATTTGTATATTATGTTTCTGTGGTTGTTCCCTAGAAAATACCAAACGGATTTTCCAGAAATTTTCATAGTTATTTCCAGATTACCTGGCGTTAAAGTAAAAGCTTCCAAATTTAGAACAAATAGTTTGGTTATCAATACAAAATATCTGGTTAAAAGCGAGCTGGACAGGAAAAGAACAAAATAAATGTCTAAATATAGAAGGACAAGAGGAGAAGTATCTTAATTTTGGTATTTGGGGGTAGCAAAGCGCACCGGGTTAGGCTAGTTCAATATAGTGTCGACATTTTAATATAAAATTTAAGTTGCATTTTATAAATGAAGTTATCATTATAAATTTTTTTTTAAAGAAAAATAAAACATTTTTTTTAAGCAAAATAAAAAATTTATATTTCAAATATACAAAAACATCAGTTGAATTAAATTTTTTTTTAAATTTTAAAATATATTTTTTTGATTACAAAATTGTGTTGTGTTTTGTTCAAAACGTTTATTTTAAAAATAAAATAGAATAAAATTTTGTGGTTTTCTATTTATTTAATTTGAATATCCTCAAGATACTATTGTATCTTTTGAGCAACACAAGATTTGTGTGGATATTTTTGATGCAAAGAATTTATAATAATTAAATTAAATTAAATGTTTGAGGTTAAGAAGTATTTTTTTACGAGTTTTGAAATTTTGTTGGCATTATTGGTCTTAAAATATTTTGAATCTTTTAAAAAAAATTTACAGATTTTAAGTACAAAACATTTAAATTTTTATTGTTTGTGATATTATTGTGACCATCTTTTTTGGAAAAATTTGTACTTTTTTGTCTCATTTAATATATTTTCCCATAAAAAATTGATTAAGATAAACTAGTATCTTTTGATGTTTTAAAAGCAAAACTAATCGTAATAAATGTTTGTATTTGTAATGAGTTAACCGTTTGGGTTAACCTCTTAGATACATTTGTATCTTTTACATTAGTTTATAAATTTTAATAAAGTGTTGTTGCTTTCTTATAGTTAAGTTGCATTGTTATCGCTTAATGCTTACTCAAATTTTATTTAGAAATATTTTTAAATAAAAACTCAAAGATAGTTTTGTATCTTCATTATCAAAATAACATGTTTTATTAAGATTTTTGAACAGATTTTATTTTTTATTAAAATAATTTCGAAAATTTAAGCTTTTGTTCGGGATTTGGTGAATTTTTTTTTTAGATATTTTTGTATCTTTTAGTAATTTTTTAAATTTTCTCAAATATTTTTTGTATAAGTTTTTCTTGTATTTTTTGTTTTAGTTTAATTTAATTTGAATACTCTGTACTATAGTTTATTTTGTAATAATTTCACCAAGATACTTTTGTATCTTTTAGTTCAAATAAAACGTTTTTTAAAGAAATTCGCATTATTTTAAATGCTTTTATTTTAATGTTTGTTTCCGAATTTTTAATATTGACGGCATTAAGTGAAAAAAAATATTTGAGATACTTTTGTGTTTTAAATTTTTTTTTATTAATTTTTTTTTTTTTTTTTTTGTAAAACGTTTACCAAATTTAATTCAAAATTTCATGTTTTTTTATATTCATAAGCAAAAGCTGCCGCAGATACTTTTTCTTTAATATTCATTATTTTTAAGATACTTTTGTATCTTTTGTATCTTTTGTATAATTTTTAAAAATTTTTTATTTAAAATTATTTGAAATCATTTAAGATATGTAAAACTTTTTAGAACCCGTTTTTCTGCAATATTTTTTGCTTGTATCCTCAAGATACTTTTCATTATTTTGATTCAAATAAAACGCTTTTCAAAGAAATAAGCACAATTCTTAATGTTTTTATTTAAACGTTTTTATCCGAATTTTAAATACTGACTGCATTATGTGAACAAGAATATATGAGATACTTTTGAGTTTATCATCTTTAAGATACTTTTTGCAATTTAGTTTAAAAGTTTTACAACTTTTTCTGTTTTTTTTTTTGTTTTTAGTTATTAGAATACACTTTATTAGATATATTTTTTTTCAAAGTTTTATTTATTGATGTATTGTAACAAAAAGATACTTTTGTATCTTAAAAATATTTTGTAGTTTTAAGGCAAAAGTAATAATTTTATAAAAAAATTAAAAAATTCAAATTTTTTTTTTAATTTTTACAAATAAAGATGCCTCAGATAGTTTTTCTCTAAAACTAATTATTTTAAAGATGCTTTTGTATCTTTTAAATTTTTTTTTTTTTTTTGATATTTTCCATTAATTCATAATCAAATTATGTAAAATCACTTAAGTTATATAAAATTTTATAAAAATCGTTTTTCTGTATGGTTTTTTTTATTTGTATCCACAAGATACTTTTGTATCTTTGACTTAAATTATGCAGTTTTTTTTAACTTTTTTAAGATATTTCCATTTTGTTAACCAAGAAACTTTCGTTTGACATGTTTTTAAAATATCTGTTTCTCATATTTCTTTTATCTTATGAAGAACATTTATTTTATTTAATTTTCCAAGAAATTTTGTAAAACTTTTTGTAAAATGGCTAACAAGTTTTATTGGATATTTTTGATTTGATACGTTGATTTTGTTTACACTTTTATTCAAAGGTTTGTTTTCGTAAGAGATTATCTTGATAAACAGATTTATTTAAAATATTCAATAAACTCCTACAGTTAGAGACTTTTTGGCATTTGGGTTTTTAAAAAACTGGTTTGCAACTATGTTAAAGCAAACAATTTTAGAACGTAACAAATCAGAGTTTTTCAAAACGATTCAAAATATAATGAACATTTTAAGAATTTAGAGAAATTTAATTCAAATTTCTTTCATATTAAAAAAAAATTTTTTTTGTTAAGACTAATAAAATCTTAAGAATTTTACGCTTAAAAATTTTCTTTAAGGAGTCAACACCAGTCACACGCACACACAATCTGATTCATAGACCGGTTATAAACAAACTGATTGGAGTTGTTTGTTGTGTTGAAAACAAAAGGCGGCATACACAAACCAACGAGCCAGCCAGCCAGTCAGCCAAACAAACAGACAGATACCCAAGCACACACAGATACTACAACCCACTCACAAACTCTCACACAAGCACTCAAACAACTCACACTCACTTTAGCAATCGTTCGAGCGAGCCAACAACATACGAAGAGCAAAACCAAAAAAACGAACAACACACACGTTTGCAGAGGAGATGAGACCAGACCCGAACTATTGCCCACTGTGTATAAAGACAGTGTATAGACTAGAACTTGTAAAATTTAAGTGGCTTAAAGTGGGAACAAAAGCATTTGGGGTCGGGGGAGGAGATCCCTAGACGTCGTACTATAAAAAAAGTTGTCCAACAACTTTAAGAGGTTAAAAACAAACAAAAAAAACAATTTTTTCCTCGTGACAGACAGACAGACGAACAAAAACGATAAAAAAAAACAAAAGCCAAATGACTGTCAACCTTTACAAAACATATTTAACGAAAAACAATACTTAATACATACTGACAAATTAAAAAAAAATGGATACAATTATAACAAGACCGACAATATTATTAACAGAACCTTCGATTCAACAATTTATAAAGCGCATTTTAATTTATTAAAATTTTTTTTTTTCAAATCTTTCCGTTAGACCAAAAACTGCATTTCGTTTTTCTAAAGCGAAAATTCGTAATAAAATTCCTCCGTTTAAGCTGCACAACGAGCGTCAACCAACGGTTTTATTAAAACTGATTGCAAACTCGTCTTATAGCCACCAACGTGTATAAAACACTCACATTCAAAATATATTCCAACTTTCAACTCAAACAAATTTGTTGTATGTATACGAAATGGCAACATGTTGCTGTTGTATCTAACATGTATGATATCTTAAAGATACTTTGGTAAAAGTAAAAAAAAATTATAAGCAAATGGGAAAAACAACACGACAACAACATTAACAAACAAACACTTTTTAAATAAATAGCGCAACAACTACAAAAACAAACAAAGGAAGAAGAATGCGCGTGTGTATGATTGTTTTTTATTGCACAAGAACTTCGAATTTAAAGTGACAGAGAAGGAAGGCGTGTTACTTTTTGGGGAGTATTAAAGAAAAGTACCAAAATTTCTATAAACCACTGTAAAACTTACAAATTCGGGATACAGTAGAATCTTACAAATTAGAACCACTTTGTGCACCGGGCAGTTCAAATTTCTAGGCAAGCTTTTTTACAAAAAATTATAATGAAACTAGTTGTGTATGCTTTATTTGAACTCAAAACAGTTTTTATTTAATAACATTTAATTAATTGAACATATGAAATTCATAGAAAAACTTTTAAAAAGTTTTTAAATTTTAGCAACTTAATTGGCCTTTCACATAAAATCAGTAATACTTGTTTGTTATTTTGATTTATTAAAACTGGATACAACGATATCGCTACGGACGTCCAACAGGTTAGACATGTGTTTATTGGAATAATAAGGTATTTATTACGTTTGTTAGGCTTTTTTCTTATCTTTCACACGTATGAACACTTCACTTTGACCTTCAGGTATCAACTGACCCAAATTTGTACAAGCATATCAAATTTCATACGCATATGACCGAATTGTACACACCAGCAATAACTCGGTGATTACCCGTTTTATTTTCACATTAATGAGCGAAAAAAACACAAAAATAAAAAAACTTCGAAATATTAGAAACAGGGGGTTCCAATGTTTTTGTTCCATAGTTCCTATAATGATTATATGGCATTGATTTTTATTTATTAGAATTTCGGTTATCGGTTGGTTTAAGATGAGTAGCTGATTGGGCTTAAGCAACCGATACTGGAACTGGGGCTGCCAGCATGGCCTCCAGGCGGGCTAGCTCAACTAGCCTCACCAAGCGAGCCGCAGCTCCATACATGGGAAAAACATCTGACCATTGGTTTTTAAAGGCGCATATAACTCGGCTTGACGTTCCAAATATCGTAGGCACTCGGAAGTTGTTGGAAGCCCTGTGCCATCAGGAAGCCCTCTAAGGCTCTCAACTTGGAACCGCTGATTGTCCGCGACTGCATTTGAATCTGCTCCGCATACCATTGGAACCTCCATATCGTATATCTACGTTACCTTATTATCCGAAACCTTTGGTCGTGTTCGTTAGCCCTCTGCTGTGCTTTCATAAGTTGTAGAATGAGCAACTCGTCTGAACAAAATCAAAAGTCGGATTTTTCTGCGATGTCCATTCCACTCCCAAATAAATATAAATTTATTAACACTGTTGGTCATAGGTAGCTAATGCACTTTTTCCATTTTACATAGGAAGCGTTCTGCATCAATCGACACAAATGGTGTTCGGACGGGACAAGGGCGAGTGAAGTAAAACTTCCTAAACACTATTTTTAGTCACACCATGGTAGTGAAAAGGGAATTATGCGGTTGTGCTGAGGTATAAAACACATAAAACCCCATCTTTTTGTGCACCGATAGACTTGGCAGGCATCACTTTTTCCATCGATCTAACAATGTCCGTCCGTCCGGCTGACTGGTTGTTTGTTTATGTAAGCTTGTGCGCAAAGAATTTAGAAGGTAATTTAATGAAATCTGGTACATTGAGTTCCAATTGTCGCAAGAACCAAGCCTATTGAAAACGGTGAGAATCTGTCTATAATTTGACATGACCCCCATACAAACTTCTTCCCAAAATAGAGTCTTTGTGATTAAATGTTTATTTTAAATCGGTCCATATTTGATTTTAGCTCCCATACAAATACGACTAATAAAAAAACTTCACCATAAACATTGGTATTCATATAAAATTTAGCAACGATAATTTTTTTTAATAGCAGGTATAGAATCAAACATGGGTCCCATATAAACCCCCTCTCTAAAATCGCTTTAAGAATTTATTCAGAGCAAAGTGCTCTTATAAGAATCTTCACCTTATAACACGACGTTGTTTTACCGGGACCATGATTGCGCCTAAGTCCCACATATAGTACAATCAAATGCTCGGACTACACCGACTATACTTAGTTACTTGTGTTAAATTGGTTTGTAACTGGTCGATCGTTGTCCTGAGAGACTATTCCAGCTTGATGTCTGGTACCATATTTCGGGCGTTATTTCTTAAGCCTACTTTTTAGTTTGTCTAGCTGCTGAGTTTTTTTTTTGCTGCAAATACCATTTCTGCCCTTTAATACCATCACTGACTGACATGAGTGTGCGTTTTATTTCTCTTCCATGTTGTTGTTGTTACAAATGACAACATTAACATGATTGTTTATCTTATTTTTTTTATTTTTGCTTTTATTTCTTTTTTTTTTTGTTTTATTTTCTTTTTATTTAAGCGGCTTGAAGGGTCATCAGATTTTATTTTTGTTGGCTTTGTAGTTGTTGTCGACGTTTTGAATTGCTTTTTTGGAATTTGTTTTTTTCTCCAGTATATATTTTTTTGTTTGTTTTTTATATGGGTAATTCCATGTCAAATTGACCTCTTTCGATTTTAATGAAATTTGGTAAGAATGTTCCTTTTGTGTTATTAGGGACATATGTATATGAACAAAAAAATTAAAATTTTTTTTTTTAAAGTTATGTCATATTCAAAATGTCATAATTTCGCCGAATAAGCCAAATGCGTTGAGCTTATTTCTTCAATATGTCGGAAATTACTTTACATACGAAGATGATTTTAATATAATATTTAAGAGAATAATACTTGGGGCTACAAACCATTTATTGAAAAAAATGTACATATTTTGAAAAATGCAATATCTGCAAAATATTAAATTTTAAAAACGGACAAAGTCAAAACCCTATTTTTTTATTTGGCTGATTTTTTTATAAAATAACCGTTCTTTAAAAATCCTGATACTTTGAAGGAGGTGTTTTTTTTCTTTTTTAAGATATAATACAAGCCGGGCGCCTGGAATTTTAACCCAGTTGGGGCACGCAGAGTCAAGTGGTGCTAACCATTCTCTTGAAAATAACATTAAAATCATTTTCTTATATAAAGAAGTTGTCGAGATATTGAAGAAATAATCTTAACACATTCGGCTAATTCGGCGAAATTATGACATAACTTTTGAAAAAAAATTTTTTTTAATGTTTCTCATAGGATAAAAGGAACCTTCTCGCCAAATTTCATTAAAATCGAAAGGGGTCGTCGTGTCCCACTCTTGGTCGATTTGACAAGGAATTACCCATATGTTTTTGTTATTAGTAGAATGATATTTTCATATAGAGTTTTTTATTTCCTATTTATTCTGAAATGTTGTTTGTTGTTGGTTTTTCTTCTTTTTTGTTGTTTTTTTTTATTTGAAAATTAGATCAAAGTCATTAAAAAGTCAACAAGAATCCTAAAGTAAAATAAAAAACACACAAATTAAAATACACGTTTTAATGGGATAAATATCAATTTTTATTTGTATGATTTTTCTCATCATTCTGTTTTTTCTTTTTAAGATTCATTTTCAATATTTAATATTATTAAATGTTTTTTATATGTCTTTGTTAATTTTTCTTATTGGACTTTAAGTTGTTTGCGCTGCTTTTTCAGTTGCAAACATGACCATGACTATGACTTTACTATGACTTGACTATGACATGAATTGACAATGACTTGACGATGACTTGACTATGACTTGACTATGACTTGACTATGACTTGACTATGACTTGACTATGACTTGACTATGACTTGACTATGACTTGACTATGACTTGACTATGACTTGACTATGACTTGACTATGACTTGACTATGACTTGACTATGACTTGACTATGACTTGACTATGACTTGACTATGACTTGACTATGACTTGACTATGACTTGACTATGACTTGACTATGACTTGACTATGACTTTACTATGACTTGACTATGACTTGACTATGACTTGACTATGACTTGACTATGACTTGACTATGACTTGACTATGACTTGACTATGCCTTGGCCAGACTTGATTATTATTTGACTAATTTATGGTTTGACTATCACAAGGATATGACTTGATTGCCAGCTGACTTTTACTTGACTATGATAGTTTTTTGTTATTCTCCACTGTTTTTAACACGTCTTTATAAAAATAAATTTAATAAAAGTGTCTCACAACTGCGAATAGTTGCAAATTAGAATTATTTGCTTTTCACTAAGCTATCTAGGTTTTTACCTAACCCTTCATTTGCTCTTTTAAATTTACCACCCAACTGCCTTCCCAAGCTTTAGAACAATAGGAGAACCATAAAACTAATAACTGATAAAAAAAAAACAATAGCAAAAATAATAACAAGCATTACATATGGAAAAGTGGCAACCATTAAACTACAAAAAAAAAAAAATATGAAAAAATTGCTTAATGTTTTTAGGAAATCCTGCATTTAACGGTTAAAAGAACATTGTTCGCCCAGTTACCAACAATTTAATCTGAAGTAACGATTCTAAGCGAAAGTGTTTTAAATGGCTTAAAACACATTCAACAAACCTAAAAATCCAAATTCGCTTCATATGTTTGATATAAAAGAATTCAGGAAAAAAATAGAATACGAAATGGTTTACAGATTAAACAAACAATTTAGTGATAAATGTGAGAAGTTGGGATGTTAAGGAAAGCGAAAATAATTAAAATCAAATTTGACATTTTATTGACATGTGAAACACGCTCTTATCTTAGCCGGCCACAGTGGAGATAAATAATCAGCATTGTACGTTTTTGTCTTTCTTTTTTATTTGTATATTTTTATTTTTTTATATAAAACTTTAGCATTAACAATATAAATATTAAATACTTGCAGTTGCTCTTAATGCTATTTAGCTCTACTTTTATTGTAGCGTTTAATTTGAATTAAAGCAACTCATCTACTTTTTTAAATGTTTTGATAAGTTAAACGCCGGTGGCTGGCAAAGAAAGCAAAGAAATTTGGCATAACTAGAGAAAATAATGTCTTTCACACATGAACAAAATATTTTTTAAACAAAATTGAACGAAAAATATATTTAGTTTTAGTCTATTAAGTGAATAGTCTTGTTTAGCATTCTGTATTGAGTTTTGTGTGTTCAAAGTTAGTCAATAGTCTTGTTTAAAATCTCGCGTGAACCTTCGTCTAGAACTTCTTCTTTACTCTTGCCAATATGACTTGTTTTTAGACACGCTCATAGTCTCGCCTTTAGCCTCATCTACAGTTTCGTTTACAACATTTTATTTTAGTCTCGTCCATAGTCCCCTTCATTGTCTCGCCTTTTGTTTCGCCCAAAGCCTTGTTTTGTTTATAACCTCGTCCATAGTCTCGTATTTAATTTTTGTCGATATCATTTCAAATTTACGATAATTACAATGTAAAACACATAGAAAGCTTATCGTATTTATGTCGCTTGCGACAATCAAAATACAATTTGTTTAAAGCGATAAGCTTTCAACTACGAAAAAGACAGTCATAATAAGGCCAATTGTCTCGCCTTTAGCCTCGTCATAGTTTCGTCTTGTTTGTTGTCTCCTCTTAAGTCTCCCCTATTATTTAGCCTATAACCTCCTCTACAGTCTTGTCGAGACTTTAAACAAATTTATTGGTGAAATAAAAAAAGAGACTATGGCCGCCTTAAGTTTCATCTTTAGTCTCGTCTATAGTCTCGTTTATTGTCTCTTTTAAAGTATCGTCTAGAGTCCCCTCCATAGTCAGGTTTACAATGTCATCTACATATATTCCAATCTAAAGTATCGTTTCGCTGCATTCATAACTCTTCTGTTCATAGTCATCTATATAGTCCCATCCGTAGCTTTGTCCGTATTATTAAACCCATACTCTATTCTATAGTCTCTTCGTAGCTTCGTCCCTAGTCTAATCCATACTTTCGCCTAATGTTCCATCTGCAGCCACGCCTATATTCTATAGCCCCGTCTTTACCTTTTCCAATGAGTTTTTTTTTTTTAATTTAACTTTAGTCCTCTTTTCCTTTCATTTGTATTTTAATTTCACTTCAATGTAACTTTTATACAAAAACATTGTTAATTTCCGACGAAAATTTTGTAAGGCATTTACATCCTTCGACATACACACACAAGCAATTACATTCATTCATTCCCAGCAAACATGAGGTCAAACCTTTGATATGAAATGACTTTATCATTTGACATCAAACGTTTTTCAATTGTTTGATTTTAACATTTAAACTCAAATCGATAATGATTTGAAAATAAACATTTGACATTAAATGTTTTTTCAATTTGATGTCAAATTCAAATCAAAACTAAACTTGGCACTACTAAAGCGAAAAATAAATGTAAATATTAAAAATGGCGACTAAAGTTACAATTTTACTTCGTGGTTAAATATGTTTTATAAGTGAATGAATTAATTCTGGTGAAAAAAAATTATTTTTGTGTAATTACAACGATTAATGCCCGTAATTTCTACAAACAGATATCTAGCTGTGCATAGATATCTATGGTGTAACGAATTTTTGATAATTTTAACATGTTTGTCTTACCTACTGGTTGAACTGTAGTGTAATTTACACCATCGATTTTTGACAGTTAATTAAAAATATTAATAAAAATACAAATGTTGCCATATTTTAAAAGAAAACTTAAAGGAAAAAACACGTAGGCAAAATTAACGTTGAAATTACCAAACTATTTTTACCGGATAGGTAAAGATAACTGTTAGGTACGAACACGACCAGATATCTGTTTGTTGAAATTACGGGCATACGAATACGAATTTAAAAAATAAAACGGCAAAGTGAAGAAATCATAAGTTTGTTGTATGATCGTGGTGATACAATCCTCAAAAGAAAAAGGAGCCAATTATTTCATCTTTGGAAGGACGAAAAGAACATTATTGCATCTTTTAGCTGTGCTGTCGAATTTTTATCTCACAGTTTATTAAAATAAATAATGAATTTTAATTAAAAAAATAAAATATTTTTATTTATGTTCCACATTGTGTTATAATCCACATTTGAAAAACATTTGAGAATTACGTTTGAAAGCAAGTTGAAAATAAAGACTTTTTTCATTTTGATAATAATTTCCCCTTTTTGACCTTGGAGAAAACGTTTGATTTCAAATCATTTTCACTTTTAAATCAAATCTCCGTGTTTGTTGGGTTGCTTCAGCAAACACACACACACACACATTTGCTTTCTAGTGTGTTTGTATTGTTATCCTTTTTGTTGATGAAGTTGTTGTTATTGTTTCTGTTATCGATGTAGTTGTTATTTAAACTTAAAAATAACACGGTTTGCATCAAATAAGTGAAGGCGAGGTTTGTTGCTTATTTTAAACGCATTTGCAAAAACGATGTGAAACAAAATGTACAGAGTTAGTAGATTTGGTACTAATGTGAAATTTTTTTTTGGTGCAATTTGTGAACAAGAACTAAACTAGAACTATGTTTTAAACTCATTTACAGAAAAAAGCTGAATAACAGCTGAACTGGATAAAGATCTAAGCTAAGACCAGGGTTGCCGTTGAAAATTTCGAAAAAGTTTCACAAAAAGGGTATTTAAGAGAAAAAAAGGGTCAAAAGACGGGTATTTTTAAGTTAAATAGGGTCAAATTTATTAGTATGAATTAACTAAATACATTACACTAAAATAAAAGTAATTATACATACTTGAATTATAAATGAATGTTTATCACTTTTAAGAAATACTTATGCCCAATTTTCAGGATTGTATTTAAATCTATATTAACTTAATTTTCATAAAAACTTAAATCGTATTTAAAAACAGATTGGTTTTTTGAGTTTTATTTGAAGTCTTATTTAATTAAGATAAAAGTATGGTAGCACTACTAAATACAAAAAAAAAATATTAACAAGTGTAATTATTTACAAGGTGGTCTGAAAAAACAGCTGACTGTTAATGCTTTGCCTGTTGTTGTTGTATTGCTGTGATATTAAGGCCACCTTGCTAAAATATTACAATGGAAACTTCCCAGCAAACACAGAAATACACTCTTTGTATTGCCAAACGTATTGCCTAGATGCAAATTTTATTGCGTCAATAATCGATATCGTATTGCGGAAGATACTTCCTTCGGGAAGAAACGTGTCTCGATAGCAATACTCCTTAGCAATACAAAAGCGATTCTGCTAGATGATAAACTGGCAATATATAAGAAAATAAGAAGATATCGCCAAAATATCATTGGGCTGATAAAAAGAAGATTTTGCATTTTAAAAAATATTCATTTTATTAAAAATACATTTTTTAATTACAAACATACGTTTCCAACAAATTCCTTTAAAATTGCATCCATTATGAGGGTTGAGCAATATCTGGATTAAGTTGAAAGGAAACAGATTAATATATAACAGATTTATTTTGATTATTTCCTTTTAGATGACAATTTGGGGATATTGCTAAACTATTGCCTTAAGGGATACCTTCCATTTGTTTGCAGGGTTAAGTGTAGTACATCGGTGAATTAAGTTTTTAGTGAAGAAGAGAATTTTTTATTTAAAACGATTTTAAAAATAATTGTGTTTTAGTATCAATCCTGAAAATTGATTCTATATTTTGTAATTAATTCTTCACTTGTAGAGTACATTCTTCCAGCTCCGATTCGATTGTGAGAGGAAAGCATAGGCTCACAAGTTTCAATTATAAGTTTGTTTGTAAATATTGTCCGTGGACAGTATGACACTGGACGTAATGACATGCTACCAATTTTTATATGTATGTTCACAAAGCTTATGAGAACTTTCGTTTGAAATATCAAAAAATTTTGTTAAATTGATACAAAGGGATAAATTAAAAGAGGGTCACAAAAAGTGTCAATGGCATGAAAAGGGGTCAAAAGTGATACTTTAGTGTCACAACGGCAACGCTGGCTTAAACTTAGCTATTTTTATTTTCAATATTATTCACAATGTTCCTTATGTTCTATTCCCGCGTATCCATATGATTTATATGCAGATGTTATCTAAAATTTTAAACCCAAAATAAATATGAATCATCAAACTTAGAACTGACCTAAAATTGATATAGAATCGGGCCTGAGTTGGCTGAGTTATCAAGCTTTTTTAAAGCGTGTCAAGAATAAAAAAAACAAATAAAAAGTGTCATTTGTCAAGCTTAACCGGAATTTTAGAAATTTTTTTCAAAAATTGTCAAGAAAAATCAATATGAAAGCACACTTGTGATTTGTGTATAAAACTTGGTCGTGCTAGACGTCTTGTTACTTGCTAATGGGGCTTTTGTGCGCGTACAAACCACAAGTAGTTGAACATTTTCAATTTCTTGTGATTTGTTCGATGCGTTTGTTTGGCTTGTGCGCGAACATTTAAAATTTGGTTTTTTATTTTAGAGTACAACAATTTGTATCTATTGCGGAGATGTTATTTAAATATTTTTTAATAAAATTACATTATCACAAGTGCAATTGCTGCGTCCGCTTCACAATTCATGTTTTCTTTTTGACATTTATGGTTATTGTTATTTGTTCGTCGTGTGTAAAAAAATGGTACGCGAACAAATTACACGCACTTTATCCAACAAAATTTCCATTTGGTATTTGATTAAAGTAAGAATTACGGTTGGTTCCATACAATTAAGCTTTTGTAAGGTTTCATCACAGGCTGCATCTTTATGCAAATACTTTTTGCCAAAAAAGAATTTTTTCCCAAAGGAAACCGAGCCTTTCCAATAGCTGTTAGATAGTCTTAGAGTTGCACAAAATCCAAAAAAATAATTAAGAAGAAAAAAATTTATTAAAATTACAACATTTATTTGCAACATCGATAGCAAAATGGTTTGCGTTAAAAAAAAAATCGATACTCAACGAAATTTTCGACAGGGCTGTCAACTCATAATACAAATTTCACATTCGATAGTCGATGTGCGATAGCCAGCTCTTTAAAAAGTTAAGATTTTGGGGCAAAATTAATGATTAATTGGTAAAAACTAGAGCCAGTCTGAATTCTCAGCAATTTCTGGTCTGATCTGTCTCAGTTTCAATTGCAAAATATACGCGATAGTTTATACGCGATATAAATTTATAAGAACCTGACCCCCATCTGTGGTCTTCAGAAACCCTATTTCAACATTTACATGGGCAGTCAAGCCGACGATCGGATATCGTTAAATAATCTACGCTACTTATAAGGATCCAGAATACATATAGTGTTTCAATATTGTTAAAATTACAAACTGAGTAAAGGGCAACACAAACCACACAAATTGCTTGGCAAACAAGTCAAAATTTTACGTTTTTACAAATATTTTGTGTTGTTTATTGGAGGATTTGCTGTTAAGGCAAATATTTGAAACATGTTTGTAGAAATATTAAAAAATTTTAATTGTCAAACTTTTTGTGGTGTCTAGTGCTAAATGCAAACATTTCAGCGAAAATTTTGCACACTGAAGACGTTGAACAAGAAGCATTTAAATCATTTTCAGTCGTTAATTCTAATTTGTTTTAAGTCCATTGTTTGCCACAACATAAATCGTTTACTTTAAATCTTTACTTTAAATGCGATTTCTTTGTTTTATATATTTCCTTTGTTTTAAGTAAATAGCGAGCCAAATTTTCGTCTGCACTCATTGAAAAGAAAACATAAATGAAAAAAATTATGTTTGTACGAAATATGTTTGTGTTGCTTATTGTCGTTTGACAAGCCATTTGTGTGGTTTATTGTGTTCTAAACAAAGTTATGTAACAAAACGAACTAATGTTCCTTAAATATAGATAATAAAACAGCCAATCCCATGATGTCACTAGTTAACGTTCGCATAAAAAATAATATTAAGAACAAAAACAATTTCTTTTTGCCGATTACGATCTGGCAAGGCTGCCTCTAACTAACCGAGGATTTAACTAGAACTGAATACTATAAAGAATACTATATTTTATGACGATAAAGTACTATTTTATACATCCCAATGTATCGTTTTAAATTCGCAAATGCATGGGTATTTTTGTGTGTGGGTGTGTGTGTGTGTGTGTGTGTGTGTGTGTGTGTTATATAGAATTGTTGTCCTGTATTTTTGTGTAAATATTCTTGTTTGTTTGTTTGTTTATTTTTGCACAGTAATTGTGGTACTTTCATACAATTGTATTTGGTTGCAAATGCAAATCAAGTATTTTATTTATTCATCTGTAATTAATTAGGCAAAAAATTAAAGGGGAACAAACAGCAACACGCGAAGTAATTCAATGAAAATTAAACAGAAATAATAAAAATGTAAAACAATTTAAATGAAAATAATAAAATCAAATTAACTGCAATAAAATTATTGTGATGAAATATTCATTTTTAGATCAGTTAATTATTTAAATATAAATAAAAGAGATTATTTCAGTTTTTTCCGGGCATATTTTGCTTAAAATTCCTTAAATCAAAGGTGTCAAATATTGGCTGTTGGCTTTTAAATTAAAATAGTTTTGGAGATAAAAGAAATGAATTTAGTTTTTTTTAGCAAAATAAATATTAATATGTAAAGTTTTAAAAAATTGCTTTACAAGGACACAAAAAGCTTCAGCATTTCTAATCTTTGTTATGCATTTTAGTTCGGAAAACGATTGTTAAAGTTTAGTTTTTTCCATTGTTAATTATTATCTTGAATTTTTGACTGTATTTCTGCAATCAAAAAACACTCATATTATTAGTTGTGACAGCAGTGACATCAGTAGTTCTATTTGCTTTAATCATATTGTCAGCACAATTCCTTATTTATACTCTCAGGGTATTTATTATTTCCAACAACCAACTAACTAACTGCCGTTATCATCGATTTCGTTAGAAACGTGCAATTCTCTGATGACATCAAATCTCCGCACGACCAACAACCAACTTTTTTCACACACTTTTATTTCTTTATTAAAGCAAAAAGAGAAAAAAAATTTATATATTTTTGTAAGATGTGAAGGTTTCAATATCAATAAACTCAGCATCAAGGGAAAAGGCAGAACAGTGTCCGAAAATAAACATAATATGTATACTGTTCGTTAGTGTTCGTTGTGGTAGTTATGTGAAAAACACAAACCCCAATAGTGCTAGCCCAACAACCACGAAGCCAAACCTTTGATATGAAATGACTTTATCATTTGACATCAAACGCAATTCTCAAACGTTTTTCAATTGTTTGATTTAGCATTTAAATTCAAATTGATAATGATTTGAAAATAAACATTTGATATCAAATGTTTTATCAATTTGATGTCAAATGTTTGTCAAATGGTAAAATCAAATCAAAAATAAACTTGGCAATACTAAAGCGAAAAATAAGTGTAAGCATTAAAAATGTCGATTAAAGTTAAATTTTTTTACTTTGTGGTTACATGTGTTTTACTATTAAAAATAAATTTTAATATAAAGTGAACAGTTTATTTCTTGTGAAAAATAAAAATTATTTGTGAGAAATTACAATGATTAAAATACGAAAAAAAAGGAAAAATAATAAAACGAGAAAGTAAAGAAAGTTTGTTGAACGATCGCTCGCGGTGCTACAATCCTCAAAATAAAAAGGGAGCCAAGTATTTTGTCATTCCAAGAATAAGAGGACGGAAAGAACACTATTTCATCTTTTAGCTACGGTACCGAATGTTTATCTCAAAGTTTATTTAAATAAATAATAAATTTAAATTAAAAAATTTAAATAGTTTTATTTATAATCCACATTGTATTATAATCCACATTTGAAAAACATTTGAGAATTACGTTTGAAAGCAAGTTGAAAATAAAGGCATTTTTCAATTTGAAAATAATTTCCCCTTTTTGTTGAGAACGCTATGATCTTCAAATGATTTTTAAATCATTATCAAACGTTTGTCGTTTGAGAAAACGTTTGATTTCAAATCATTTTCAATTTGAAATCAAACCTCCGTGTTTGTTGGGAGTAACTCATTAAAAAAATTTCTCTGTTTGTGATCTTCGAACTCAGCAATAATGCTGTACTTATCCACCAAAAAAATGAGGAGATTTTATTACGTTCTCTTTTTTTTTTTCTTTTTATAACCACAAACTTCATTGTGTTCGGTTCAGTATATTAACGCTCGGTCGTTTCAGTTGTGCTTAGACCTCTTTTTTTGGCTGGTAAAGATACAGAAAATTTGCTTACAAAAACAAAATACATATACGAAAAAGAACAAAAAGCCAGCAAAAAAATTGTACACAAACAAAACATATACATAATATGTGTGAAGGCCTCTATACTCCTTTCTAAAATATTCGCTTCGTATGATATCCTGCCTTCAGAAGTATGCCTTCAAACTAGAACGTATAAATTTCTTTTTAAAAAACCTTCCAAAATATTCAGTACACATTCGCTACTCCCCTCTTTAAGAAGGGAGAAAGGAAGTTGTGGAAATTATGGTTTTTGATCCAAATTTTCAATATTTTTAATCAGGTTTATTAGGTTCATCAAATTCAATTTTCATTGAATTATTTTTATGAAGAAAGGAATTTTACAACATGACAATTAATTAAAATTGTTTTTGATAATCATTCATTCTTGACTGACCTGAGATTCGAACCCAGGCGGCTGGTTACCATGACATGTTTCGATCGCTACCACTCGATCTCCTCAGAGGGATTTGCTGTCTTACACTCGCAGTTCGAATCTCAGGTCAGTCAAGAATGAATGATTATCAATAACAATTTTAATTAATTTTCATGTTGTAAAATTCCTGTCTTCATAAAAAAAATAATTTAATGAAAATTAAATTTGATGAACTTAAGCCTGATTACAAATATTGAAAATTTGGATTAAAAACCATAAATAGTTCAACAAAATTACCATAATTCTAATTAGAATTAGGGATATTTTGAGGGATAATTGTTTTCCAATGGAACTGATCTCAAATTTAATAGGACAATGCAATAACCAAAGGACAAACAGCTTGTATATAATTGCAGAACCAAAAATTTACAAATCACTTAAATATGTATATTCCTAAGATATCCAAATGTTTAGAAAAGTCGAAAATATTCGACACAAGGACATGTAAAATAGCACATAAATCATATAATACAGTTGGTAAATTATTAACTAGGACTAAGGATAAATTGCATAAGTTAGAAATGTCGAATCTAGTTTATAAAATACCTTGTTAGGGAAATGATAATGGACAATGCAACAAAGTATTTGTAGGTACGACAAAGAACAAACTGAAAACTAGAATTTCGGGTCACATATCAAATCAAAAGTTTAGAGATATTTAATCACAAAAGACAGCATTAACAGCCCACTGTGCCATTTTAAATCACTCTCCGGACTTTGAGAATGTATCAGTTTTAAACACAGAAAAAAATTACAAGCGACGTTTAATGCTAGAAATGTTGCAAATCATTAAAGTACCAGAATTGTTAAGAATTAATTTTAAATCGGACACGGAAAATGTTGCACAAAATTATAAACATTATTTAGTGTATAAAAACAAAACAGGAAATTAAAAAATAGAAGAAAATTTTTTAGAATGTAATAATTTATTTGTATAAAAATTTTTCTAATTGTAAAAAAATTTTTCTATGTGACAATTGTTATTATTTTGTGAACGTTATTTTAATTGTTTAATTATTTCCCTGACGATGATTCAGATTGCTGTATCGAAATATTGGAACTATCAAGTAAATGTTATCTAATTGTTTATATAAAAAAAAAACCTCAAGCTTAATAAATTATATTGTAATTTAATAAATAAAGGTTAAATATAATAAAATTTATAAAAAAATTAATAATTATATTTCAATTATAAATAAAAAGTTATAACGAATTCAAACCCCTTCGTTAATTTTGGGCCACCCTGTACTAGCGTCATGCCAAATATGATATTCGTTATCACTCTTATTTAATCTATTTAACGAAATAATTTTAACAAATTTGAACAACCGTAAATCGGGCCATATTTCTTTTTAATGATATTCAAACAACGTTCCTTCATGGTTCAGTTGTCTATGGGGTTTGTTGAGGTTAGAAACTGTGAGTCTCCTGGTTCGAATCTTGGTTTTTCAAAAATAGATTTTTTTTCAATTGTTACGTTCTAAAAATGGTTAAATAAAATATTTACCAGTTTTCGCTTTTTAAATTTAATTTATAATGAAGTCTTGTAAATATGTATGTATGTATGTATGTATGTATGTATGTATGTATGTATGTATGTATGTATATATGTATGTATGTATGTATGTATATGTAAAAATTATTTAGTCCAGTTGCTCTGTATTCCGCTCGCACAATGGTGAAGGGTATATTAGATTCGGCACAGCCGAATATAGCACTCTAACTTGTTTTTAAATCAGTTTTGTTGAGGCCTTAGCAATTTTAGCTCTATCGAATCTCTCACTATACAAATATTGTTTCTTCTCTGCTGTAGTTTTTCCTATTCCATCCACTAAGAACAATCGAAATTTGTGTCACTCATAACTCTAGAAATTTATTTTTAATCTCATGAAAACTAAATTTTATATTTATTCCCTTTCGCCAACATAAAAATGTCATTAGTGTCATATTAATCCCTGATTTTTTTCTGTAGTTTCAGCTCTTTAATTTTTCAAAATTTTCTTTGACATCTTTATGATTCATCCTTAACAAAATTTTTTGAAATAAATTTCATCTTTTCGTGTTTGTACTTTGTGTATTTTTTTTTTTTTTTGTTTGTCAACGGTGTTTTGGTTTGCTTTTGTTGTTGCGAGGGGCTGTAGGCGCAAATGGTGTTCCACCGAATATTGTATTTGTCATTAAACGATATTGTGGTATTTATAAGTATGTGTGTGCGGGGGATTATTTGAGATGTTTGTTGTGTCAACCATCAAAATAAATACCTGATGGAGGAGGAAAAACAAAACTCTGAACCATTTGAGAATACAGACAGACGAGAAGTATTTTGTTGATTTTTTTTCAATATTTTTTTTTTTGTTATGTGTAGATGATAGAAAGTCGGAAATTAAGAATGTCGCATTCTAAAAAGAATTAAGGGGAATACTAAATTAAAGATATCAGAAACTGTTAAGCCAAAGAATGAAAATAACTATTATTGTCAATTTCAAGATGTCGAAATAGCGCTTTCTTTCGCTTTAATACATATGAAGCAAAAATAATACTTCTTTTATATCTTTTTGTTTAATATAAAGTTGTAAGAAATTTAGGCTTAAATTCATTAAATAAATTAATTAACTAATTAAAATGGGTATTATTGAATGAACACGGGCTCGAACTCAGGTCGAACTTACATGCTTCGAAAATAACCACATTCGCATCGGAATTCAGTGCTGTCGAAATTTGCTGTAACTAATTTTCTATTTTAAGTTTTCTTTACATGTCTCTTTCTTGCTTCCGTTTTTTTGTACTTTTGTTAAGACTTTGTCTTGAAAACCTAAGTAAATTTTTTTCTTTGTTTTTTTCTTTTTGTCTTTTTTCGTTGACATTTCTTTGCACAACTTGGCTTGTGTTTTAGCTATGTTTGTAACAATTGTTTTTACTTGTTTTTAATAATTATTTTAAATTTGGCTCAAATTAATCACATTTAATTTTTATTCAATTATTTATTTAATCAAGAAAGGAATATGAAATTAACTAAAATTTTGATATCATATTTTTATTTTTGACTGAATACGGGCTCGATTTCAGGTCAAATTTACATGTTTCGTAAATAACCACATTGCAAAAATTTTATATTTTTTTCGTAATTATTAAATTTTTTTTTTTGTTTTATCCACCCTATTATTTTTTTAGGATGTTTAATGTCTTTAAAAAACAGAATATTTAAAAGACAAAAATAAAAACTTCCATGGAATAAAATTTTCCATGATCAAAGTGCACTTTATTCGATTGCATTTGGGGGAAGATAAGAACTTTACGAAATATTAGAGTTTTTAAGAGAAACATGATTTTTAATAAATAATAAATCTATTTAAATAAAATCTTTAAAAATTTTTCTATACTTTTTGCGATTTTTTCTAGTTTTTTTTATATTTGTATGTTCTAATGGTTGTTCTTAAATAAAACTTTTCTTCTTTCTGTATCCACAGATTTTAGACGATTTCAAAGATTTTTTTTAATCGGAGACTTTTAAATTTTACCGTTTTTGCTAAGATTTTCTAGTGATTTTACAATATCGAGAATTTTAATTTTTCGCTAAAGTTGGCAGATTTTTAAGCAATTTTTTTTACAAATTAACACATTTCAGATTTTTGCGATTTTTAATCTGAGCGATTTTAAACTCTTCATTTATCATATTAATCACCCTTTTAGTTACATCCGATCTGGAAAATTAACTTTAAATTTTTATTGAAGGTTTTGATATTTTAATTGGGCTTTAGTTTATTAAATTTAATTTTCATTAAATTACACAAGTAAAATGTAAAAAAAATTAAATTTATTAAAATTTTGCGATTTTGATCTGGAAGATGAATTTTTTTAGATTTTATGTGTTCAGAATTTTTGTTCTTTATGGCAAGAGCTACAACTTTGTCTCTGAGGGTTAATCAAAATTCCGAACGGTTTGCAAGATATGAGCCTGCGAAAATTATCACTTTTTTGCAAAAATGACGCCGAGGCCCCAAATCTTAGGGGGTCCAAAAAAAAGTACATGACTTTAGGCAAAACTGGGAGACACAGGTCTTTTTTTTTTGCACTTTTATCACGTTGTTTTGGCCGTACATGATTATTTTTCCATGACTTAAAAAATGTACACACAGTCTTATTTGAGTGAAGGAAGGAAATTTTAAATAATTTTTTTTATTCAAATTAATCCTTTTCTTCGAAGAATTTTTATTTAAGCGACTTTTTCACATTATTTTTCATTACAGTTTTGGCGTTTTTTTTTAGATCTCTTGTGATTCTTTTTAAGCGATTCCATTAAAAAAATAAAAATTTTTTAGCAAAAAATTGGTTTGAAACTATTTTTTTATCAAAATAAAAAAAAACCTTTTTTAGCCAACTCTCGGAAAACAGTTATGTTCGTCTAAAACCGTAACGAACAATGTTTTTGTAGCAGAATTTACTCTTTCGTAGTTGCATAAGATTTGAAATCACAGTAGAACATGCAAAGAACGTTACATAGATTACCATATTGCCCATATAATGCCCACTTTGGGAAATTATTTAAATACACCTAAAACCGTAGCAGATAAAGAAAAGTATTGTGGTAAAACTTGATCCAATTTAGCTTCACGTGGCCAGAAATATTGACATAAAATTTTGTAATAATCTTTCCATAATTTACCTTTGGTCCCATACCTAGCAACCCTTCGAAAACCACTTAAAAACAAAAGGGTGGTTAAATTTTAAGGGCCGATGTTGAATTTGAATAAAACATAAATTATTTAGGAAATTATTATAATTTCTTTTTATTATGATAATATTGGTATGGTTAATTGTGTATGGAACAAAATATTGGCCGATAGTCCAAATTTTCGATGAAGCTGAGGCATAATTGAGGTTCTATGCCGTTAATGTGCCGAATTATCTCATCCTTTAGGTAACGAATTGTTGCTTGCTTATCGACGTACACCTTTTCTTTTAAATAACCCCAAAGAAAAAAGTCCAACGGTGTCAAATAACATGATCTTGGCGGCCAATTGACATCGCCACCACCACGTGAAATAAAACGGCCATTGAATTTGTCGCTCAATAGAGTCATTTTTTCGTTAGCGGTGTGGCAAGTGACACCGTCCTGTTTAAACCACACATCGTCCACATCCATATCTTCCAATTCGGGCCAAAAAATCATTACACGATAGCGAACACCATTCACAGAAACTGACTGACCGGCCTCATTTTGGAAAAAATACGGCCAGATGATGTTGCCAGCCCATAAACCGCAGCAAACAGTCACTCTTTGTGGTCGACAATCACTTTTGGATTACCATTCGCCCAAATGCGGCTTCTGCTTATTGACGAATCCACTTAGGTGAAAATGTGCCTCATCACTGAAGATGATTTTCTTCGAAAATTGATCATCCAATGTTGCCATTTCTTGCCACCATTCTGACCATCGACGACGTTTGGAATGGTCAAGAGGCTTTATTTCTTGAGTCAATTGCACCTTTTAAGCGTGTTCATCAACGACGAGCGTGAGAGGTGCTACTGTTGGGCACGACGACGAGTTGATGTGGACGGCTCTCAGCCACGCTATCGCAAACAGCAGCAATATTTTCTGCAGTACGAGCTGTACGAACATGCTCTGGTGTTTTCACATCTCCTACAGACCCGGTTTCTCAAATTTTTGCATGATTTTTCCGATTGAACGCACATTTTGACGATTAAATTTACCGAATAAATCACGAACTGCATTTTGATTTGAACGCCCATTTTCATAATAAGCCCGAATAACTTTTAGGCGTTGCTCGATTGTGTTTCATTCCATGGTTCAAATTGAATAAGTCGGAAATTGAGAAATGTCAAATGAAATGCAGGTGTGGTTCACATTCAACATCGTCCCTTAAAATTTATCCACATAAGAAATGTATTTTATTTTCTACAAGTCCACTAGACAAACTGTGACTTAAACCCGGATTTAATTAACTTTCAACGTTGTATGTTAAGGCAAATTTAGCTGATTACAGATTAAATGTTATAGCCAGGTCTTAACTTTAGGTGTAATTTATTATTTGGTTCACAATATTCATCTACTTCTGTTAGTAACGAACTGAACCGCTTAATGACTAAAATAAAACTAAACTAAACATTTATTTGTCAGGCTGTATTCAAAGTTCACAAACTTTTTTTAAGAAGTTTTGTTGACAATTTTGCATGGGAGCCCTCTTAAGAAATGGAGATACCGAGTAGATATGTAAGAAATATATGATTTAGGTGAAAAATAAAGTGCGGTTGGTCAGGCATTTGACCGATCTAGGGACATCCTAGGCGCTGCAAATTAAGAATTTAAGAATTCTATTAAACCGCCATTTTTGCATGGTTGAAATACTTAAATTTGGCCTCTATATTTTTGTTAATAAAATCAAAAGTTGCTTTTTAAAAAACAAAAATTTCGAAAATTTTATAAAAAAAATTCAGTTTCTTCCAAAAAATAAAAAATATGTTTCTAAATCGACTAGAGAAAAGTTTTACTTTTCTTAAAGGAAATTTTATTACGGAATTTTTTTAGTAACTTCAATAAACTAAACGGTTTTTGAGTTACGCGAATATATGCTGTGCAACCTCCTGCATTTTCGAAATAACGGCATATCTCGAAAACAAGAGCTAACCTAAAAAAACGGTTGGCACCATTCGATTCAGCGTACCCGAATTATGTTAAAACGCCATGTGCCCAGCTTGTCTGTTTTTTCAACTACAACAGTGTTATCGATCAACAGGCAGTTAGTGTTTGTGTAGACGAACAAAACCCTTAATACGGTTCGTAACTATTTTCAAGAAGGAGCCGAACATTATATAGTGTTCTGTTCTTCGTTACAAAGCAGAACAATTCTAGTAATACTGTAGACAAACATTATATTTTAGTGTTCTTTAATGTTTCTTTGTTTACATTGATAAAAAAATGAACAAACGAAATGTTTTAGCGACGACCGCAGCACGAACAGCTTGTGTACATGTTTTGTTTGTGTAAAATTATTTTGCTGGCTTTTTTGTTTTTTTTCGTATGTGTATTTGGTTCTTTTAAAAAATTTTTGGTTTTTTTTTACCAGCCAAAAAGGGCGCTACGCACAACACAACAGTTTGTGGTTTTTTTAAGAAAACCCCACCGAAGTGAATTAAATGTGCGCATCTTTTGTTCAGTAGGATAAGAACAGTATATTTTTTGTGTTTGAAAGATGACAAACAGGGAAACGTTATTTTTTTTAAATGATTTTCTAGAAAAACACTATTAGCGTTTGTGTTTTTTTTTCACAAATCTACCGAACCGAACACTAAGGAGTGATTTTTAGTGTTTATTTTCGAACACTGATTTAAACAAAACGTTGACATTTAAAAGAAATTTACATTGTTTTGGCTTTGATATTGTTACAAGTAAGACTTTTAGTGTTTATAATTCTTATTCGATTTAGGGTTTTATTTGTATAATATTTTTGGCCTTTCTAAAATCTTTGGAAAAGGTTTCCTGATGAGCTGGCCTAAGCAACCAGTGAAATGCGCATAGAAACTAGCTTTCCCTCAACAATAAATTTCAGTGTATTTATCAAATATGAAAAACTGTGAATTTAGCACGTCATACGGAAATCGTATTAATAATTACATCGTGTTGTTTTATGCAAATTCAAAAAATAAATTTTTACCAAAGTTTGTAAAATTTTAATTTCTTATTTAACATTTAAATGGACAATATTAACAAAATAAATGCGCTTTATTAACTTTAAAAGTTTAATTAAATATTCATCAATTAAAACACATTTAAAAGGCAACAACAGCAACACACAAGAAGCAGCAAAGTCATTTAATGCAGTAGATACTTCGATGCATAAACCCAGCGGGAAAAAGAAGGAGTACGAAGGCCTTCTAGAAGGCCTCTGTACCCCTTCTTTTGGATTTACAAGGCCTTCTTGCTCCATTCCATACTCATATCTTTTTTACACGCGTTGTCATTGCGGAGAAGGCCTTCCGCTTTCCTTTCTTTCGCCAGAGCTTCTTAAAGGCATTCAAATATATGGCTCTTAGAAGGCTTTCCAGAGAAGGACTGTTAAAAGGCTTTAGAATAAAGGTTATCTTAAAGGGTTTTTAAGAAAGGTATGTTAAAAGGCCTTTTAATTAATGGCTCTTAAAAGGCCTTTCGGACCATCCTTGTAAAAAGTGCATCGGTTCTAATGGAAATTGGCTGACCATTTTCATTCGCATCGCATCGAAAAAAACATCGATGTTTTTTTACAGTGTCCATCCCTACACAGAACCTTCTCCTTCAATGAACAAAACACAACTAAAAAGATTTACATTATTGTTTTCACTTGGCATTTTAATATGTATGTAACTTTATTTTTATAACGGGATCTGAATTCTTTCGCTTTTGCCTTGGCGAAAAAACAGAACAAAAAATTTTACTCTTTCTCTTTTTAACATCAACTAAACAGATTTACGTTATTGTTTTCATTTGGAAGTTATTTTATTATGTATGTTACTTTGTTTTTGTAAAGGAATCTGAACTCTTTTGCTTTTGCGTGTGCAAAAAAACAAAACAAAAAATGTTACTCCTTCTTTTATCGCTTCTCATAGAAGCGAGTGTGGAAGGTGTATCTTATCTTTTATACCAAAGAGCCGAGGCCTTCTATGAGGCATTCTTTAGCAGTTACATAAGAATAGTAATTAAATCAAAAAATTTTTTAATCAGGCCTTCAAAAAGGCCTGAAGTAAGAAGGTCTTCTAAGTTTTACCGCTGGGAATGTATGCATAAGCATATGCATGTGCATATGTATGTGTGTTTGGATGTTTTAATGCCAAATGCAATAATTTGCTTATAAAGAGCAAAAGCGGAAACATGAATTGATAGTAAAATTTCAACCTAAAACATCAACTAAACAATAAACACAAAAAATTTCTAAGACCGTGTTGTTTGTAGGTGTGCGTGTGTGTGTGTGTGTGTGTTTGTGTGTGTTATTTTAAATAATTAATTAAACTCAAAATGTAATCCTTTTGCCAGCCAGCACTTCCTGTTAAGCCTTTTATCTTCATATAAAATGTTATTTATTCTGAAGGCAAGCAAAAACAAATACTTTAAGCAAATCTACTCGTATTTGTGAATCTTAAACAGTATTTCCCGAGTAAACACATCCTTGAAACCAAATAATAGATTAGAGAATTTATATTGCCTCTAGCAATTTCTAATTTTAAGGGGAAATGGTGTAACTAGTTTCACCAGCAAAATGATAAGTATTAAATAGCTGCATGTGTATTTATTAGCTGTAGCAGGCAGTCATTGGTATGGTAGCAGCAGCAGCAGCAGCAGCAACTACTGCACTGCTACAGTCATCAAGGATATTAAGAAAATTTTGTTGATGGAATTTGCAGTGACATCCAATTATTGCTTCAATATTATACTCAGCTTAAGAGTATACCCTCTGGAGTACTTTAGTGCATTTGCATGTGTGTGGATTTATACTATTTTGGGGTTAAAGTGCGTTCAGCGTGAGGCAGTCAGTCAGTCAGTCAGGCTGCCCTTTTCACCATTGAGATTAAGACTGTTATAGATAGAAGCTACTACTAACATGTCCTTAATATTAAAGCAAAATTTCACTTTTTAGCAGTAAATTCAAGCTAATTAAGGAATGCAAGAACACGAGTTTCCTTTTAGATGGAAAATTTACAGTGTACAGAAAATCTAGATGATTTGTTTTAATTTGCAACTTTGTTGTTGCAAAAAAAAAAAGAAACACAGGAATGTTTTACTAAAAATTAACTTTTTTTAAAAGAATGTATTTTTATGTAAAAACCTACTTTTTAATAAAAAGTGTTCCAACCAAAGCGCACGATGTGAATTGTAAATAAAACAAAAATGTTCAGAGAATTATCTTAATATGTTTTATTATTATAGAAGGATCTATGACAATTATGTGTGAAACAAAATATCGGTCAAATGCTCGGCACGGCTCCAGTGGCATAACTCTCTATCCGATTTTCCATATTTTCAATGACCCTGAGGCATAATTGAGACTCGAATTATCTCATCCTTTTCATCTTGAATTGTTCTTGGCTTATTGCCGTAAACGTTTTCTTTTTAATGGCCCCAAAGAAAGAAGTCCAATGGTTTCAAATCACATGATGGCGGCCAATTTACTTCGCCACGACGTAAGATAACACGCCCATCGAATTTTTCTCGCAAAAGAGCCATATCTTCGTTTGCTGTGTGGCAAGTGGCACAATCCTGTTGGAACCACATATCGTTCAGGTCCATATTCTCAATTTTCGGCCAACAGAAGTCCGTTATCATCTTGCGATAGCGAACACCATTCACGGTAACTGCTTGGCCGAACTCATTTTCGAAGAAGTGCGGCCCGATGACGCCGCCAGCCCAGAACGAACTGGGCGAGCATGCACAGATGTTTTCACATTTCATACAGACCCGATTTGCTGAAATTTACGCACAATTCTCCCGATTTTGGCCACATTTGGTTAATTATGCTGACCAAAAAAATCACGAAGTGAACGAAATGCATTTTGATTTGCACGCTCATTTTCGTAAAAGGCTTAAACATTCTAAACGCACTGCTCAATTGTGCACCTCTCTATGGTTGAATAACAAAAACCGGCTCCGCTAACTAAAGCTGCTCTTCGAAAACAAGGCAGATTTTAGAAGCTTTAGTTAGCGAAGCCGGTTTTTGATATACCAAAGAGCAAGAAATCCTTGCGTCCGGCCGAAGGCCGGCTATGTAGAGAAGCTTTAGTTAGCGAAGCCGGTGTTTGTTATACCATAGAGGAGAAAATCCTTGCGCCCGGCCAAAGGCCGGCTATGCAGAGAAGAAGAAATGAACTAAGTCCCCACACAGAAAAAATAGAAACTCGACGTTAATTAAACAATTCGTTCAGACAATTAAATATTTAACTAATTTTGCCCCTGCAAAGGAATTGATCATATCAATTAACGGATTTGTATTTTCGAGTCATGCGACACAAATTTAGTCAATTAAAAAATTAATTGCATAAACAAAAAAATTCAACACATATACACAAACATTTAATTTTATGGGTTTTGATTAAAAAAATTAATTGCAGCAAACAAATAATTAATTGAATAATTAATGTACACCAATTAAGTATTTAATTGAATAATTTTTTGCAAACATTTTTTCTGTGCAAAAATGAATTTCTAACTCCTTAAAAAATAAAATGAACGCTGCCCCCAAAAACGTGAACGAAGTCCCCAAATCTCGTTGTTGTTTTTCACATACAGTCGTTTGGGGGCTTAGTTCATTTTGGGCTTGGGGAGTTTGTTCATTGGGGACTTTGTTCATACCGCCCATATTTCATATGGGTCGTTAATTCATTCCGTAGGGGGTTTATTTTATGTTTGAAATTGGGGATTTATTTCACATGAAATAAGACCCCAAAAATTGGTGACATTATTTCATGTTATTTTTTAGGACTTTTTTCGTTGGGACTTATTTCATGGCGCCAATTAACTTTTTGTTAAAAAAATAATTTTCAAAAAGTGTCTGAACAACTTTTCACCTGAGTGCAAATGTACTCTTACATGCACAAGTAGTTTTTTGGTTTCACGAATACTGTATGCATATGTACGTATGTATAGAAAAATCCTTCCTTTAGCTAATTCCAAATAATGTATGTAGGTACCCTGCAAATAACATTGGACTGCCTGATCCATTTTGATCACATGGAATACCCTCAGGACTGGTCCAATGTAATGCAAGCATGGACCATGCCATTGTTAAAAAGTGTTTGCAGTGAGACGACATGTCTTCGTTTTTAAACGACTTCAAAACTAATCCATGGTATACGTACCATGGAGTAGTTTTAAGACTACTCCTTTGTAATCCAAAGCTGGGTTATGGGGTAGTGCCCTAGGACATCGTAATGTTAAATAGACCATGCTTTCTCCATACTTTTGGGTTACTATTGGACTAGTCCTAACCACTTGTGGGCTACATTTTACACGCATGTTTGGACTAGTCCTATTATTTGCAGGGTATATGCACACACACACATACTCACTCATCCATAAACGAACAGTAACTTATCTGCCAGTGTTGTTGTGTTTTTAATCTATAAATATGTGTTTATAAGTTCATAAGTATGTTTGTAGATCCTAAAAACCATATTAGCAGAGGATGCAGTAAACAAGTTACACAAACACGCACACACACATACATTTATTTATAAGGATGTTTATTTGCATGTACATATGTGTGCGTTAGTATGTTTGTGTTAGCATGTTTGTATTAGTGCGTGTTTTAAATTTGTAATTGCCTGCCTGCCTGGCTGGTTGGTTAGTTAGAGTTGTCTGACTGGTTAGATGGCTGTGCGTGTCACCACTGGAGTCGAATGCTGTTAGCTTTTGGGCTAATTTGCCACATAAATGCAAACTAATGTTGATGTTGCTGCCACTTTTATTACTATTTTACTCTATTTAGCCACTGTACTTTGACCGCTACAAATTGCAAGCGGCAAAACCAAAAAATTAAATTTTGCACTTAAAACCAAAAAAGGTAAATGGTTTAAATTTATAAGTTTAAAAATAGAAGTTATTCAAAGCCGCAAATGTAAAATGCTAAAATTATTTAAAGCAATTATGAAATATTAAAGCTAATTTTTTTTTGGTTGCTGTAAACCGTGTAGCATAACTCTGGGCCAATGGGGTGAAAATTGTAAATTTCCTTATCCTGTTTGTATTATTGCATATGAAGTTGTTGGTATTAAAGTGCTTCTTCATTAGCATTTTGTGTGTAGTTTTTTTTTTTGCAATTTCTTCTTACTTTTGTTCATCTGTTCATCAGGGTTTTTTTTCTAATTTTTGTTTAGTTTTTTAGTCTCGTTTCATTTGAATTTCACTTTACACTGGCTGAATGTTAAAATCGCTTAATATGCCACAGAATACCTTAACAACACATTCAAATTCAAATACACACTCATACAAAGCATGCACATTCAAGCATAGAAACACATACAAACATGGATACTCATTGTTCGTGTGCGTTGAATTGACTTCCATAAACTTTGTGTTGAAAGTTTATTAACAAGGAATGAACTTTGATTTGGGCTTGATTAGGAAATGCAACATAAATATTTTTTTTATTTTAATAATGAAAGCTTTAAGACAACATTTTTAATTAAAAGACAACTTTATTAAAAATATTTTTTTAAGACGAAAAAATACTGAAGTTTAATGAATTCTTATTACTTTGGCAGATAACACTGTCCTAAAAATTTAAACTTTTTTTTAGACAAGCTGGCACAAACTTGTCGTTTAAACTAACCAGTGGTGCCAGCCGTTTTTTAGGTTAGCTCTGGTTTTCGAGATGTTCAGTTATTTCGAAAATGGAGGAGATTGCACAACATATGTTCGTGTAACTCAAAAACGCTTTAGCTTATTGAAAAAACTAAAAAAAAACCGAAATTCCGCAATAAGGTAAAACTTTTTTCTTATATTGTTTTAGAAACATAATTTTTTTTTTTTTTTTTTAATTCATAAAAAATTAGAAAATGCAGCTGGCTTCTAATTTTTTCCAGACGTATAAAAAACGAAATTGCAAACAAAACAAGCCATAAATGATAAAAATCTGTTAACAACTTTTCAATCTCAATCATTTATTTCTAACATACCCACCCGCTTTCTCCATTCCATAAGGGGGCTCCCATATTAAATGTTCAATGCAGACTAGAAATGTATTGAAGAACAAGTCCCATAAATGCCCAGGAGTCGCCCCTAGGGGAATTTTAATAAGAACCGACCGCAATTAGTTTTTTGTCCCTAACATTTTCTCAAAACATACTTGCCCTTTATCACCACTCCTTAAGGGGTCTCCCATACAAATATTGCGTTTTATTGAAATTCTTCAATTTGGCGCTTTCAGTGCCTAGGATGCCCCTAGATGGGTCAAATGTATGATAAATTCTACTTTATTTTTCATCTCAATCATTAATTTCTAACATACCTACCCGCTATCGCTATTCCTTAAGGGGGCTCCCATATAAAATGTTCAATGCAGACTGCAAATATATTGAAGAAAACGTCCCATAAATGCCCAGGAGTTGCCCCTAGTGGGATAAAATGTATGACCGACCTCAATTAGTTGTTTGTTCTTATCATTTTCTCGAGACATACTTGCCCCTTATCGCCACTTCTTAGGGCGGCTCCCATACAAATATTGCGTTTTATGAATAAAACCAGGGCTGTGGAGTCGGAGTCGGAGTCGGAGTTGATAATTATGGTAATTTCTTCTCAAAAACTCTAATTTTTAGAAGGCCGTACGGTAATGAAAAAATAAAAGTTAACATCACTGAGTCTCATATACATTTAGCATCAAGATTATAGCAGGAGTCGGAGTAGGAGTAGGAGTCGGAGTCGCACTTAAAAAATTTCAGCATTTGGAGTCGGAGTTAGTACTTTTTCGGACGCCCTGAATAAAACCAAAAGTTGCTAGCAGATTTTAATCATTTATGGCTTGTTTTGTTTGCAATTTCGTTTTTTATACGTCTGGAAAAATGTTTCATAAATGTTTTAAAAACAAAAATTTCGAAACTTTGATAAAAATAATTTTTTTCCAAAAAAAAAAAAAAAAGTTTTAACTTTCTTAAAGGAAATTTTATTGCTGAGTTTTAATAAACTTAACCGTTTTTGAGTTAAGCGAACGTATGTTGTGCAACCTCCTCCATTTTCGATATAACGGTATATTTCGAAAATAAGACCTACTTTTGCAACTAGTAGAGTAATTGTTTAAAAAAACAAGTAAAGTGCTTTATTTGGATGTGCCGTATATTTATTACCCTTCACCTAACGTTACGCAGCGTCTTAGACCACACACCCACTAACACACATTATCAAACAGAATTTAAAAAAACAAGCAAGAGTGCTATATCCGGCTGTGCCGAATATTTAATACCCTTCACCTAACGTAATGTAATCGTCTTAGACCGCTCAACCGCTAACACACATTATCAAACATAATTTAATAAAGTCTATATCCGTCTGTGCCGGTAATTAAATACCCTTCAATTAACGTAACGCAGTGTCTTAGACCACTCACCAACTAACACACATTATCAAACAGAATTCAAAAAACAAGTAAGAGCGCTATATTCGGCTGTGCAAAAAATATAATACCCTTCACCTGAAGTAATGTAACATCTTAGTCCACTAAAAAAAAAATTTGCTACATTTCTAAATAACAACAAAATAATATGTTTTATGGACATAAAGACTCAATTTCGGAAAGAAGCTTGTATGGTTATCAGTGTTGCTACCTCATGTGTAATTACACAAATCATGTGTAATTTTTTTTTTATCATGCGTAGCCCATGTGTAATTCATGTGTAATTAAATATTTTAAAGTTTTGTAGCACTGATTTTTGTTAATATTTTGTCACAAGATGTAAAATGGTTTAATATTCTTGGCAAAACTTAAAAATTAAATTTAAAGAATGGAAGCGTTAAGAGCACTGGACTAAAAATGTTTGGATCATAAACTACTGACCATTTGGCATTTAGATATGATCATTGACTGCAAAAGAAAGTTCGGAGCTTCTCAAAAGCAAAATTATCGAAAAAGGGATTGCTTTTGAAAATCTAGTTGGATTTGCTCCAGATACACCTAATGTTTGGTTTGGACAGTATAATTCTGATGTTAAGTTGTTGAAGCAAAAAAACGACCTAATACATTTGGTAGCATCGAAGGCCTGTCTAAAAAAAAATTTACTTCGTAATATTAGATCTTTAAGAATATTATCGCGACAACATGCACTCTTACAGTTTGAAAAATTTTAGCTTCATAGTAATTTGGTGCCAGAATATTATTGAAAAAAGGTTTTTGAAATAAAAAATTCCTTGGGAGAGAGATTGTGTATTTCAAATAGTTATTTTTGTTTCAATCTTCTTAAATGCTACTGCGGAAATAATATTGAGCAATTTAAGCAACTGTAAGACAGATTTAAAAAGGAATACATAACAACTTTGAACCTATTCCAATCATTATAAACAAAAAGTGGAAGCTTTAAAATCGAAAAATATTTATCTCAATGTAAATGTGATGTATTTAACCTTGTTTATTTTTTTAGTTATAAATTTCTACATGTGAAAAATAGTTTGAATTTTAAAAACGATGACAAGTTAATTTTTTGAAAAACAAAAAAAAAAAGACGCAATCGTTATATTTTTTTTTTTACCTAAATATAAAGTTTATACACATTATGGAATTCAAAACAAAACTCGTGAGTTTGCAAATTAAAGAAAGCATGTGTAATTTGTATTTCAATGTGTAATTTTGGCATGATCCATGGGTAACTTAACTGTTTCGTTGGTGGCAACCCTGATGGTTATGGACTGATTTTCACCATTTTCAATAAACTTGTTCCTAGTGATAATAAGAATCTTTGTACATACCAAGTTTTATCTTTGACGAAAAGATTTGCATGCATATACACTGTTTCTTTTCTTTTATTAAGTTGTATTAAAAAAAAATAAACTCCAGAACAAAACCAAACATTTCCATTTCGCTGATTGTTTCATGTTAAGTGCCAAAAATGGTGATCTTGTGAAATTTTTTGTATGGTGACGCCCCAGGGGGTTTGCCACTAGCATGGTTGGGTCGGCCGTCCAAAGTGAATGGGAGTTGGTCATACATTAAGACTCGATTGAGGTACTTTAAATGGGTCAAAGTGGGATTTTTTCAAAATTTTACCTTTGGATCTAAATAAGAAACATCAGAATTAATTTTGGAGGTATGGTTCCTTGGACAAAGTTTCTTATTTTGATCCCTAGAATGCGATTTTCCTTGTCACTTGGGCGATTTTTAGTATGTTTAAATATGGCCATAGTATGGTTAAAATCAACAAAAATGTTCCTGAATCAACCATAATATGGTCAAAAATAACCACATTATGTTCAAAATTAACCATAGTATGGTAAAAATTTCCAAGAATTTTGACAAAAGTAACCATGTTGTGGTCAGAACTAAAAATAATAGTGTCAATGTTCATCATATTATGGTTATTTTTTTTATCCACTTTTTTAATTATTTGTTAAGTGTCAAATTATAATTTAATTTAATTTGTTATTCCTGATAAAGGCTAGTTTACACGGTAATACATTGTATTACGACATTATGTAGAATGAGAAAAATCATACCATGTAAAATCAAAATGTATTGAGTAAGAGAGGATACGAGCACAAAATCTGACAAGCGGTCGGTAAATGATTTTTTTCTAAACCATTTTAGAAACTTATGTGTTTTCATCACACCAGAGTTGTATTTTAACAGAGTATATTGAAGATGGTAGCATTTTTATACAATTACAAAAACAACTAAAATCAACTCAGGAAATGTTCATGTTGTTTTTGTAAAAATTGTAAAACTGCAACCATCTGATTTTTTGTTATTATTTTTGATTTTACTTGTACCATCCGTGTAAACATGAAAAATACATACAACGGATTTTTATTTTTTCATTTAAACACGAAGAGAATTTCATAATATTTTGATTCTACAAAGTCATAATACATTGTATTACCGTGTAAACTGGCCTTTAGTATTGTGTTCCACTTTAAAAAAAAAAATCCCCTTTGATTCATATTCCAGCCTGTGACGACCTTCAATACCATTTTTTCTGTTCTACTAGTTTATTCTACTCAATAATTAAAATTATATGAATGAGAATTTTAAACAACTAAGAAAAATGCAAACGATCAGAATGTTGTTGCTTTCGAATCATATTATTTTGAATTTGAAATTAAACATACAATGTTTTAAAATATTATAATTTCGAACATAGTATTGTTATTTAATTTTAACCATAACATGTTTTTAGGCAACCATAATATGGTTATAGCTTTTGGATAGTTGAATTTAACCATAATATAGTTGCCGTGATAATAATATGGTTAAGGTAATCATAATATGTTAAAGTTTATAGTTGTAGCTTTATTTTATTAAAACATTATATTGTTAAATTCGATCGTATTTGAAGTTTCAAGGGAGGTAAACACTGTATTGTTAAATAGAAACAAAATATTATCAATCGTGAAGAAAGTTTTGTTTAAAACAACAAAATTTGGATTGTTGCCAGTGCAGGGACCATAATATTTTGTTTACCATACTTTAACCATGCTTTTTCTCTGTGTGTACAATTAAATCTTAAGTCTCCAATACAGTGGAGCAAATAAATAATTTACAGGATAACTTATAGTTAAAACTATAAATAATTCTAAGATAAATTTGGTTACTTTAACAACCATAATATGTTTGAACAATTTTTGTTAAAAAATGTGGAAAATTTGTTTTTCTCTGGGTGTGTCTTGAGCACAAACGTATTAAATCTCGCCCTCACTTATAAATAAAGGGGACGAGTTGAGGGCTTTTCAAGTGGCTAAACACTGTTCTGAGAATAAAATTTGGTTTATTTAAATAAATGTTTCAAAACAATTAAATCTAACCTTTTGAATTAAATAAATGTTAAATAAATTATCCCGAAAATGCCTTTTAAAGTAGTAATTTTGGTTTTTGGTTAGTTTGTTTCGAAATGCAAAACCCCAACTTGTTAAATTAATTTTAATTCACAAAAGACCAACATTTAACTATTTGCTCGCATAGAAAGGTCATAAATCAATTTGCCAAGTTGTTCTATTTAAAAATTTAAACAATTTTGAATTGAAATGGATTGCAAATATTTACTTGGAAACTAAATTTGCCTGCTTAAGAACAGGACATTAGGTTTGTTAAACGAATACATGAACACACAAATACTTCATTGTGGTTAAGTAAGAAAATTTCTCGAAATTAAACACACACACACACACAAAGACATATTAATGTACCCAGCGGGAAGAACTGAGAGCGCTTCTGCTTCCCATCCCTTTAAAAAGTTTACAAACGCCTTGCTAACGATTTTTTACTTTGAAAAAGTTCTTTAGCATGTCTTATATAAAATTTTTAGCAAATTTATACTTCCATTCTTAAATTAGGCCTATCAAAATCGTCCTCTTAATAGAAATAACTTCTCAAATTTACTAAAAAAAAAAAAAAAAAAAAACTTTAACATCAACACTTTTTGATTAACGCACTTTCTGCCGTATTCCTAACAAATTTAAACAGATTTGAAATGTATTTTAAGAAAAATTAGTATGAAAATTTTGCCTTAAAACACATATCAAGCTTGTTTTATTTTAAATAAATACGGCAGTTTACATTTATAGCAACAACAATTATGCTAAAACAACGAATTTAATTTTGACTTATTTTTAGAGGGCATTTAAGACGCCCGTAAACTTAAAATTAAGTTGGATTCTAGCTGGGAGGCTTGGAGCCTGCAAAAAATGGCATTTTAAAAGGCCTCTTTCCTAAATACTCTTTTTTCCTACTGGGTAAGTAAATGGACACGTATTTATATTCAAACTAACACACTTACACTTTGAAGCTAATATCCTGCTTAAAGCCAACAATAAAGCTTTATAAAGGATAAACGTATAGAATTAACCTTCTAAATACACATGAATACGCTCACACAGTCACAAAAAGACACTCGCAGACCAGTGTTGCCACCACTGAACCAAAGAATTACACGGAAGTTTAGACAGAATTGATTAATGCATTTAATGCAAAAACAAAGTTAAAAATATTTCATAATTTTGTTGTTGATTTCTACAGAAATTCATATTGAATTTTTAAATTTCAAACGCTGCATATCTTGTGGCGTTGCAAATTTTAAAACACAATATACTAAAATTTCTGTAGAAATCAACAAAGACAAAAATATGATATATGAAATATTTTTGCTTTCAACATAATTTTTGGCATTGACGCAACGCAATTACACAATTAGGCCAAAAATAAAATATTTTATTACACGAAAGTTTTAATATCCTGCGTTTAAATTTATGTTAAAACCATCTGAAAATAATAATGGTCCTGTACAAAGGTGCAAAAAAAATTGCAAATGCCTACATAAAACTTTGTACAAAAAGTTTTGGTTTGCTAGGAATTCTTCCTTAAGTCAAGTACAGAATCCTTGATTTAAGTACGGATTTTTCAAAAGCCCCGTACTTGAGATAATCCGAAAACGGGATCGACTTAATTAATAGTGAGATAAAATACATTTCAAACTGTCTCTGAATTTTAAAGTTGGTTTAATCCCGATTCGTACTGGAAAATTTTCTGTTTGGAAATAATTAATTTAAAAAAAATAGAATATGGGAATTATTGCTTTTTATTTAACTTTTTAAACATGAAAATAATCAATATATTTTCTTCTTGTGGTGTTGTTGTTACTTACCTTATTTTGTGGTATTGTTGTTTCTACAACAAACTTTTGCAAAAACATTCCATTTTGTTTTGTTTTAAGTACTTTTTAGCGTTATTCTTAGTCAAATTTTTACGAAGAACTCGTACTAAATTAAGTAGAAAGACTTAAATTAAGTGCGAGTTTTTTCTGTTGTTAATTGGACCACTGGCCACGAACCTGCAGTCTGTTTTTATAGTAGCATAGCTTGAAAATGATTTCCCTATTAAGTTAAAAAAAACAAAATTCCAAGATACGACAACAAAATAATCTTTAGGTTGTGCAGACATAACTTCTAAATTTGCTCAATATTTCAGAGATATGATCAAAGTTTGACCCAAAAAAAAACATTTATAAGCAATTTTATGTTTTTTGTTTTTGAAAATTCATAAAATATGTAAAAAAAAAACAACAACAAACGAGTTTTTTGTCCAGTAGCATACATTGCGGATGCAATTTTTTATTAGATATATGTAGATCTGGCTATCCATGTTCATCTTGTAGCTAAAGTTATTGAACGCATTTATTTAGAAAGTGGCAACAGTGACTCAAACATACACACACACACATTCACTTCCTGACGTTAATACAAATACAAATCAGGAGTCTCAGTTTTATTTTATACCTTATCCCCAATTTGCGATTTTTCATCCCCGAAAACCCCCTTTTTTCACAGTGCTGCTTCACACTATTCAAGTTTTGACCGTCAAGTCTTGAGCTTTTAGGAGAGAAGGGAAAAGATAATGCCATTTCTTTTTCTCTCTATCCTAAAAACTCATGACTTGACGAGTCAAACTTGATGTGTGTGACCCAGCACTAATCGCCGAAATCTCCGCAGATCATTAAAAATAAAATAAAATTATGTCACTGGATAAAAATATGTATGCATACATTTATTTATTTAATTAAATCCATTTGTACTATATTGAATTAAATTGTTCTTTTTATGAGTTGACATTCACAATAATTAATAACACAAAGCTTAAGAGTTGCCAGACATAAATTTTTATATATCAAGATTGTATCAATGCTGCCACCAGTAAGAAGATAATTATTATTTGTCAATACATGAATTTGAATATAAACAAGAAAGAGTACTATATTCGGTTGTGCCGAATCTTTAATACTCTCCACCAAGAGTTCGAATATATTTCGGAAGTGGACTCTATATGGCATCTATAAATGATATCACAGAATTATAATATTTTGCCTAATTTAAATAAAATATCACGATTTGTTTTAGAAATATTATTACGCGTATTAAAGTGATTGAGCTTTTATATGCGGGCCTTTGGTAAATAATGTCTGGATCCTCACGAAATTTAAGCGGAGTGGTTTCTGAACATACTAAAGTGTTTTCCGAAAGTAGGGTGTTTATATGGGGCCTTTGGTTAATTATAGACCGATTTTCACTAAGTTTGGCGGAATGGTTGGTTTCTTATCGTATGAAACTATGACATACCAAATTTTACTGCAATAACATGACTCGTTACGGTTTTGGCGTACTAAAGTGTTTGCCGAAAGTAGGGTTTATATGGCGCATATGGTTAATTATGGACTGATTATCACGAAACTTTATTATATTATTTTTATATGAAAATATAAAACGAACATGTGCAAAAGCTAATGTCAATCCGTGCATTCTACTATCATTTGTGTTAGTTTTTCTAACAAAAATCTAAAATTTTTAAGGTGGTTGTTCCACATTTGGGTTCATAACTGAACCAACCAGAAAGAGTTTGCTATGTACCAGTTTTGTTATTTTCTGTTAAGTTTTCCGGAAGGGAGCGTGTTTTCAACAGGCAAACAGACAGACCGACATGGCTAAATCGGCTTAGAATTACTCAAAGAGCCAGAATACTTTATGGGGTCTTGGATAAATATTTAAAATTTTCACACGGAACGACAAACTTATGGTGTTTTCTTTTCTACAAAAAAATGTGCCTTTTTTTTAAAAAAAAATCAATTTGGTGTCTTTTTCTTAAACATTTTGCTCCAGAAAAGGGTGGATTGTTTTATTCTAAAAAACTTGTGCTTTTCGGGAGCAAAATTTTTAAGAAACAGACACCAAATTGCATTTTAAAAAAAAAAGGCACATTTTTTTGTAGAAAAGAAAACACCATTAGTATACCCTTATGCACCCCTAGTAGTGTTGTAGGGCTTAAAAAGAAAAACTAAATAACTAGATATTTATGGGCAATACCACACAAGTGTGACGTTACGCTACCAAGCAATTAAGCATGTATTGTAGGCCCATGTTGTTTAAAATGTTTCTCTCTTTCACTAAATTGTGCTTTACATCAAACTACAAAAAAATTAGCTAAATATTATGTGACCTTCTCCGAGAAAAGGGACCAAGTGTGTGAAAATGAAGTTTTGAGAAAAAAGCATTTCATCTTATTCTACACCCTTTTAGGTACCAGAATCCACTCTTTAGTCCAAACCCGTTTTTTAATAGGTCACATATATAAATTTTTCTTTGAAAAACAATTGAAAAAGCTTGGATGCGTAACTTGAACAAAACAAAAAGTAGACTTTCCTGGGGAAATACTCATATCCCCAAAAATCACCAGCGAAAATAATGCTTTTTCACCCAAAAATCCCCTGGGGCTAACAAAACAAAAAAATCCCCTATTTGGGGACAAAACTGAAAACCCCAATTCAAATGTTAATGTATTGTAATGGTGCAAAGAAGGGGACATTAATAATTTGCTTATGCAGAGAACAGCATCTGCCGTTTTAAACCACAAACAGGAATTTTAACCAAAAAAGCCACTAAATACAACAATAAACCAATATGATTTATTTGCATTTGTATTTGAGTGTGTGCGTGTGTGTGTGAAGGAGAGAGATACAATTTTGCTTTAATTTATTCAAGAGTGTTTATTTGTGTTTTACTTTGTAAGAAGCTGTTTGTTTGCAAGTGTATGAATATGAAATTTATAAAGCAACAGTTGTTTTGAATAAATAAATACATAAATAAATCTATATTTATTTTAAATAATTGACATTAAAATTTATTAAATTTTTGAAAAGTAAATGATTCACGAGATTTTCTTCATTGATAACACTGATTGATACAAATTTAAATTCTTTGAAATAATTTCTCTTTTTGTACAAGTTTCAAACGCTTATGACAAATTTATCAAATATGCAAAAATCGTACTTTTTTGGGGTTTATCTTTATTGAACTAAACCAGACATCAAAAATGTAATTATTTTAATATAATTGAAAGTTCCATAAATAAATACCGAAATAGAGACTACCAAACTCTTCGAAGTTCAAGCCTTTTTCCGAATACAAAATGCGGAATTTATCCCAAGTACAATTTCGGTATTTAATGCACTTACTTTTGTCCATAAGATCACTTGAAAATGGGGAAAATGCGTTCCAGAAAAAAATTTTATTTTATTTACAATTTCCAATTATCGTACTGTGTCTTTTTCGTTATTTACATAGAAAAAAAATTTAAAAAAAAATTGATGTCAGTTAAAGAATTTGTGATATTAATTAAAAAATTAATTAAATAAGCACCAGTAAACACATTATTAGTATCAATTAAACATTTGTTGTATAAAACATAACATTCACTTGAATAAATTTTTAATTAAAACTGATTTTATTTTTGATTAACGGCTTAATTGAAAAAAATTAGCCAGAATTTTTTTCTGTGTACTCATCCGTCATTCGGATATTATTAATAGTTCAATTCTATGTCTATTTATAAAGGGTGTTTTTTTAAGAGGCATTTAATGTTTAAAACTAATTGCTGACATATGGCCTCCGCGAATTCGACTTTTAAACGCCATTCTATCGTTCCACTTTTGCATCACTTTTTTGAGCACACCTGGTATTATTTCTTTAATAGTGCGTCGAATGTTGGCTTCTTAAAAATCAATCATTGCTGATGATTTGACGTTTTCCCACAAAAATTAGTCCAAACGTGTTAAATTACACGAACGAGGTGGCAAATTTACCGGGTCATTTCTTGAGATAATTCGGTTACTAAACGTTTTGCTCAACAAAGTGATGGTTAAACGCGGCTTAAAGCATATTGCGCCGCCTTGTTGCAACCATTTCTCCACCAAATGATTAGCATTGACATAAGAAATAAATAAAATCACGAATCATTTGCCTGTGGCACAAGTTTCGGATTTGAAGACCAATTTACCGATGACGCATTCGGTATGTAAGCCGAACCAAACAGTGATTTTTTCGGGATGTAATAAAGGCCTCTTTTACGGTTCTCAACTTAACTTAGTTGAGTTTTAAAAAAAACAACTGGTTGTGTTGGTTGGGTGGGTGTTGACAACGAAAGAGGATTTAACACTTTTCCTCTTCTACTAAGTTTCTCCTTTCTTTACTTTCTATCCACTATATTATTATTTCGTATTTATTATCTTATTTTTCGATTTAGCAGCTACCTAATTTTTAATTTGTGTGGCGATCAATAAGCTGTTTGCTACTAGCACGGCCGATAATAAAGGAAGCACAACCCCTTGAGAAATACGCCCTCGTGGTTTGGTTCGTCATTTCTTGCATATCCTGACCTTGAGCTTGAGTTATAAATAAGAAGAAATAAAAAATTCAAACTCAACCCAATTGAGTTGTGAACCGTAATAGGGGCTGAACTCTCAAGAATCTCATAAGGCTTCCCCAAAAGCACTATCTCCAAAACCAGTTGGTTGTGAGCCCGAGACCTCTGTCGCACTCAAGTCTACAGCGGCGTTGGCTTCTTAAGTGGGCATGGTGAGGGCTTGATTTGAAAAAAGTAAATTTGGCCATGAATCGCTGTTGCTCAGATGGACGATTATGCGTACTGTTATCTTGATGAAGTGCTCTATAGGTTTTGCGCATAGACCGAGAATTTTGGAAATAAATTTCCACGATTTGTAAACACTTGTCTCATCCCGCCCAAATTTTGTCGGATGTTGTGTATTGTGATAATCAAGGTGATTGGGCCTAATTTGCAATCTTTGGCTCTTGCCGTTCTTCAGATATACAGAAATTTATAATGTCTTCGTATGGGAAGTGCCACGCCCACCTGACCAATCCCGCCCACATTTTGTGTTTTGATAATCAGTATGCTTTTACCTTATTTAGAGTTATTGGCTCCTGCCGTTCTCCAGATAACCACAAAAATAAAATAAAAAAATAGCAACAACAACAAGGAATTTTTGGGTAAAATTAGAGCCCGTCGTGGTTTTTCGCTCATAGCTCACCCATTTGTTGACCGATCAGGCTGAATTTGTATAGCAAACAATTTCGGACTATATGAAACATAAATATATAACTACCAAGTCCCCTTCATATCTGGGGTCTTCGAAAAATCCATTTCAACGGGCACACGCACATATCCAGAATATATTTACTTTATAGGATCGAAGATCAATATTGTAGAAACTAGAAACGGAATGACAAACCTTTTACCTTTGGTAAAGGGTATAAAAAATTAAAATTCTATTGATGTTGGTAATTAATGTACGAAATAATGCATACTCTTTTTTTGCATTTAGTACCTGTTTAGTACTGCGTAATTTGACCCTCTTAAATTTCTTAACTTTTTATTATAATTTGAAAATACGTTTAAATGCCTTGTTAACAGCAAATGCTTAACATCTCTTTCTTTTGACGTTAAAATGCAAATGTTGTTTAAACTTTCGGCAAGATAAGCTTTTAAAATGTTAATTTCTTTAACAGAAAAGCTTTTTAAGAGATACCACCGTAGCTGCATACATACACACACTTACATTATTGTAACTTGTAACATGTTTACAATTTTTTTTTTTTTGGAGGACTGACATCATTTTCGTAAAGTTTTTTTCTATGACAAGCAAAATGAAGAACATTAATTACAAACAGCTGCTTAAATTAAAAGCGCTCCCTCAAAGCTTTTCCTTAAAAAAAAAACAACGTAAACAATTTAAAAAAAGCTTTTATAAAATAAAGTGCGCCAAAATTGTGTTATAAAACATAAATAGAAAACTAGTTGCTCTCATTCGTAAACTAAAACTTTTTCTCTGTCATTATTTTTTAGGGAACCCAATTGTTATTTTCGTTTGCCCATACTCTCTCCCGCTCTCTCTCTCTCTCAGCCACTATTTCTCATTCCTTTGATTTATTCACAATTGCAAAGTACGTACATTTGTAGTTGTTATTGTATTTATCCTCAGATGTGGGTCAAAATCATGTTTCATTTTACATCAAAATTAAGACCTGCTATAAACGAAAACAAACAGTTGCCTAACGGCTGTTGAGCGAAACAAGCTCGAGCATGCAATGAAACGGGTTTAAACGAATTTCTTTAATATTCAATCAATAAATTAAATTTATAAAAAAGTGAAAAAATTTTATTTAAAAACTAAATTTGTTTCGCAATAAAAAGAGTTTTGTTTTAAAGTTTGAAAAACTGAAATCAAGTAAAACAAATTGATGAGTAATAAAAAAGTTGTTTATAATTGTGATAGTGTCTTAAATTCTTCAAAAAAAATTGGTAGAACCCAAAGAAGGTGTGTGTATGTTTTTACTGCAGATTCATTGGAACATCTAAGAAATTGATAAGCTTTTATTAGCAAATCCTTTGAAATTATGTTCATTTTACCTTTTTCTATAAATTTGTGTGACAACGTTCCAAAAAGTGTTTAAAAATTTCTTAAAACTCTTGTTACACTCAATTTAGTATGTGTGTGTTTTATATATACATAAATTTTTAATCTTGTAAATTTTTAATGTTTCTATTTATTTTAATGAATATTGAGCAGCTGGTACTTTGTCTTGCCTTTTTTTGTAATTGAGTCAGCATTTATTTTGTTAATAAATTGTCTGTTTAAAAGTTAATAAGGAGTTTTGTCGATATTTTATTATCTGTTCTTTAAAAGTATTAGGTGTATAACTAAAAAATGCGGGAGACGCAACAGAGGGTGTATATTTTAAACGAAAATGGGAGTTCAAATCTAAATGCATTTTTTGCACTTTGTGATTTTTTGGTCAGCATAATCGATGGAATGTGCCACAATCGGAATAACTGTGCGCAAATTTTAACAAACCGAGTCTGTAGGAAATTCTAAAACACCTGTTTGGTGCGGTTTATGGGTTGACGGCGTCATCGGCTCGAACTTCTTTGAAAATAAGGTCGGCCAAGCAGTAACCAAAGCCAAGTGCTTTTGATAAGGATTTTTGGATTTGAAATTTTAAATCGTGTTTTCGAAATTGAGTGTATCCTTAAATTTTTTTGAAAAAGTTTGATTTTAAACTTCTATCTACTTTACAACTTTAAGGTCTTGCTTGGCAGTGGGCCATTCATAACTACTTTTTTCTCGATTTTAAAAAAATCAACAATCGGTATCTAAAACTAAAATAATTTTATTTTCAAATTTTCAAAAATCAAGAAAAGTTTCTAGAATTCACTTTTGACTTTCAAGGCCATCAAATAAAGTATTTGTTACAACTTTAAGCCCATTCGTGGTCTGACTATCTATCAAACAGTCAGTTTTCCCATTTTCCTAGCCCAGTATCTCCAACTCATCGGCCATTTCATTACGGGTGATATTGCAGTGACCCGGTACTCCGCATAGCCTCACTACATACTTCCCTAAGATTTCCCTTAGAGCTCTTCTACAATCATTCACTAGCATTGAATTCTCAAAATATTCCATCAAGCCAGTCAAGAGTCACTTAGGACACATGGCCGTCCACATATAAAGCGCCTTATCATTTCTACGGCCTTAAAAACTCCTGGAACCCCAGCCAAAAATTGACTACAGTCGGCAGGACGCTTGCTTTTATGACCTTCTAATATCTACATCCTCAAGGCATATCCGTCATACCCTCTGCACTGACCTATCCAGGCGGCATATTCGTTAAAATTAGTTCTTTGGAGGTGACAAACTTTCTTTATACACCGAAATTTCTGGGAAAAAGAGGAAAAAAGAGATTTTTTTGAAAGTGGAAATTTAAAAAATTTTTTCTAATGTTATTTTACGTACTTTTGGAGAAAATTTAAAAATGTTAAGATGCTTTTATCTTTGTAATTTCACTCAAAAATATAAATATAAACTGAAAAATTGTATGTGTAAGAAGCATTAAAAAAACTTTCCTTAAAGAGTAATTTGTTCTTGAAAGGGAAATATAAAAAATGTTGCCGAATTTTACGTTAAGCCTCTCAGATTATATTAAAAATATCAAGACTTTCAATTAATTATTAAAATTCTAATTTTACCTTGAAGTTATTAAAGAGTTTAAACATAAAAAAGGAAATATGGCCTGTGTTTGGCGTCAAAGAACTTTACATTTTTTATACACAATAACAAAATTATTTTTATATTTACACATCTTGCATAACTACCCAGCAAGTCGGATGATAAAAGTTAACTTGTTTTATACAGTTCTTAACTTAAATCCTTAAGCATAAAATATTGAACGGTTAAGACTTGTATGAGTTTTGTTATAAATTTAAAATTTTTTTGCTCCCTTACAAATAGTTATCATTCTAGTGCTTAACTATTTTATACTTTACTGTCCCTAAGTAATCTTAGAAGTAATTGGTTGCACTTTTCAAAATTTTAAGACCATCAAATTCAATTCGTTTACAATACTTGACGCAGTTATTTTGCAACATCAGCTTTTTAAAAAAATACTTTTTTTTTTCTTTCTTAAAGTCAGATATTACTTTACTCTCTCCAAGTAATCTAGAGTGTAGTTAGTTTGAATTGTTAACAATTTTTACTATAAAAAAAATTTGGTTATTATTTATAACCAAAAAAAAAAATTTCTTATTGCGTCTAATAGTACTCTACTATCCCCAGGTAATCTAATGAGTAGTCAGTTATCTAATAAGCATTTATACTTTTTAATACAACTTAGAGGCGTTTGGCTACTTCTAGAGTCTAGAGTTCGGTACTCCAAAGTGTAAATAATTTTAAATCTTATTCATAATTCCACTTTTCTTTCCCTTAGTAGTGTAATAAGTAGTTATTTTATTTCTTTTATCTATCCAGGGTTAAGCTTTATAATTCAGAGATCTACCCCGTATTTATAAACGATTATAAAATTTAACAAACGTTTTTTAAAGCAAATTTTCATACAAAATTTGTTTTGTAAACCTTTATTAAATTTAAAAAATTTACTGGCGTTTAAATATAAAAAAAACATCTGCTTTGTATTGCTAGTAGCATAATTGGATTTAAAGTAAACACTCCTTTAACCCTAATTAATGTAAGGAGTAGTCAGTTATTTTATAACGTTTTTTTCTTTCTTGTACATATTTTTTTTTGATAAAAAGTTGTGACATGCAGCTCCAAAACTCTGAAAATCCATTATTAAGTCTTGTCACACCATAAACTCCCTTACTGATCTAGATAGTGGCCCCCTACTAAGTTGAAAGTATCAAGGGTTTATATGGATTTTAGCAAAGTATAACTAATCTACCCTAAACAGTAGAATTACTAACTTGAAAACAAACATCAGAATTACAGGGTTAAACATATAATTTATGTGTGAGACACACTCACTCACTTACCCATTCCCCCCCTCGGTGCAATAAAACCCATAGACAAATGTCTAACGGTCTAGTCTAATGCTTTCATTTTTGTACTTTGTAATACTTGTTTTTTTTACAACTTTATTTGTTTTAAACTTTGTTGTAGCTGGTAGTTTGTTTAAGAAAATTGAAAGGAAAATAAAAAGGATTTTTATGTCCATTTGTATGAAAAAAAAGAGTTAAACATCATGACAACACTCGACCTGACGTTTTTACTTTGGGAATATGAAGAGATTATGTTCTGGAAAAGAAAAAAAGAAAATAATAAAAATCTAGCTTTTTATAATACAAAGTTTTAAATATTTACAAGACATGCTAAAACATGATTATATTTCTTTGGATTTGTTAAATATTAATTTTTCCATTAGAAAATATGGTTTTTTATAGGATAGCAAACATTTAAGAAATTTTTAAAAGATCCTTAACAAATATTCTCATGCACATGACCGAACAAGTTGAGGACTGAGGGCTACTGTTTCTTTGTGAATTAAAACACCTGCAGTCTTGATTAAATTTACCCAAAAAAAAAAGCTATAGAAAAATTTAAAAAAACAAACATGAAACTATAACAACTAACTTTGTACCATCATTAAGCCCCCGTCGAGTGGTTTTTCATTCAACAACGTTCAACATGTCGTACGTGAATTTTTGCCACAAATAATTTAAGCGTCTATTAACGTTCCGGAGAAAAAAAAGTCAAATATTTTTATCGAAATTATTATGAAATATTGAATAGCAAAAAATATTTTTCAGGATTTGCTATAAAAAATTATATCAGAATTTGCTATAGTAAAAAATGTATGACAATATTTAAAAAAAAAATTAACCAAAATATGCTATAAATGGTTCACCAAATTTACTATAAATGGCAAATGTTCACCAAATTTACAATAAATAGCAAATTTTCACCAAATTTACTATAAATAGCAAATTTTCACCAAATTTACTATAAATAGCAAATTTTTACCAAACTTTCTATAAATAACAGATTTTCACCAAATTTACTATAAAAAGCAATTTTCACCAAATTTACCATAAATAGAAAATTTTCACCAAAATTGCTATAAATAGCAAATTTTCACCAAATTTACTTTAAAAAGCAATTTTCACCAAATTTACTATAAATAGCAAATTTTCACCAAATTTACTATAAATAGCAAATTTTCACCAAATTTACCATAAATAGCATATTTTCACCAAATTTACTATAAATAGCAAATTTTCACCAAATTTACTATAAATAGCAAATTTTCACCAAATTTACTATAAATAGCAAATTTTCACCAAATTAACTATAAATAAAAAATTTTCACCAAATTTACTATAAATAGCAAATTTTCACCAAATTAACCATAAATAGCAAATTTTCACCAAATTAACTATAAATAGCTAATTTTCACCAAATTAACTATAAATAGCAATTGTTCACCAAATTTACTATAAATAGCAAATTTTCACCAAATTAACTATAAAAAGCAAATTTTCACCAAATTTATTATAAATAGCAGATTTTCACCAAATTTACTATAAATAGCGGATTTTCACCAAATTTACTATAAATAGAATTTTTCACCAATATTACTATAAATTGAAAATTTTCACCAAATTTTCTATAAAAACCAACTTTCACAAAATTTAATATAAATAGCAAATTTTCACTAAAATGACCACAAATAGAAAATGTTAACCCAAATTACTATAAAAAGCAAATTTTCACCAAATTTACTATAAAAAGCAAATTTTCACCAAATTTACTATAAAAAGCAATTTTCACCAAATTTACTATAAATAGCAAATTTTCACCAAATTTACCATAAATAGAAAATGTTCACCAAAATTACTATAAATAGCAAATTTTCACCCAATTTACTATAAATAGCAAATTATCCCTAATATTATGTACTATAAAAATCAAATTTACTATAAATAGCAGATTTTCACCAAATTTACTATAAATAGCAAATTTTCACCAAATTTACTATAAATAGCAAATTTTTCCTAATATTATGTACTATAAAAAGCAAATTTTCACTAAATTTACTATAAATAGCAGATTTTCACCAAATTTACTATAAAAAGCACATTTTCACCAAATTTACTATAAATAGCAGATTTTCACCAAATTTACTATAAATAGCCACTTTTCTCCAAATTAACTATAAATAGCAAAGTTCCACCAAATTTACTATAATAGCAAATTTTCACCAAATTTACCATAAATAGAAAATGTTCACCAAAATTACTATAAATAGCTAATTTTCACCAAATTTACTATAAATAGCAGATTTTCACCAAATTTACTATAAATAGCAAATTTTCCCTAATATTATGTACTATAAAAAGCAAATTTTCACCAAATTTACTATAAATAGCAAATTTTCACCAAATTTACTATAAATAGCAGATTTTCACCAAATTTACTATAAATAGCAAATTTTCACCAAATTAAGTATGAATAGCAAATTTTCACCAAATTAACTATGAATAGCAAATTTTCACCAAATTTACTATAAATAGCAAATTTTCACCAAATTTACTATAAATAGCAGATTTTCACCAAATTTACTATAAATAGTGGATTTTCACCAAATTTACTATAAAAAGCGGATTTTTAACAAATTTACTATAAAAAGCAAATTTTCACCAAATTTACTATAAATAGCAGATTTTCACCAAATTTACTATAAATAGCAAATTTTCACCAAATTAACTATAAATAGCAAATTTTCACCAAATTTACTATAAATAGCAAATTTTCACCAATATAAATTGAAAATTTTCACCAAATTTACTATAAAAGCAATTTTCACCAAATTTACTATAAAAGCAATTTTCACCAAATTTACTATAAATAGCAGATTTTCACCAAATTTACTATAAATAGCAAATTTTCACCAAATTTACTATAAATATCAAATTTTCACCAAATTTACTATAAATAGCAAATTTTCACCAATATTACTAAAATTGAAAATTTTCACCAAATTTACTATATAAGCAATTTTCACCAAATTTACTATAAATAGCAGATTTTCACCAAATTTACTATAAATAGCGGATTTTCACCATATTTACTATAATTAGCGGATTTTCACCAAATTTACTATAAATAGCAAATTTTCACCAATATTACTATAAATTGAAAATTTTCACCAAATTTACTATAAAAGCAATTTTCACCAAATTTACTATAAAAGCAATTTTCACCAAATTTACTATAAAAGCAATTTTCACCAAATTTACTATAAATAGCAAATTTTCACCAAATTTTACCATAAATAGAAAATTTTCACCAAATTTACTATAAATAGCAAATTTTCACCAAATTTACCATATATAGAAAATTTTCACCAAAATTACTATAAATAGCTAATTTTCACCAAATTTACTATAAATAGCAAATTTTCACCAAATTAAGTATGAATAGCAAATTTTCACCAAATTAACTATGAATAGCAAATTTTCACCAAATTTACTATAAATAGCAAATTTTCACCAAATTTACCATATATAGAAAATTTTCACCAAAATTACTATAAATAGCTAATTTTCACCAAATTTACTATAAATAGCAAATTTTCACCAAATTAAGTATGAATAGCAAATTTTCACCAAATTTACTATAAATAGTGGATTTTCACCAAATTTACTATAAAAAGCGGATTTTTAACAAATTTACTATAAAAAGCAAATTTTCACCAAATTTACTATAAATAGCAGATTTTCACCAAATTAACTATGAATAGCAAATTTTCACCAAATTTACTATAAATAGCAAATTTTCACCAAATTTACTATAAATAGCAGATTTTCACCAAATTTACTATAAATAGTGGATTTTCACCAAATTTACTATAAAAAGCGGATTTTTAACAAATTTACTATAAAAAGCAAATTTTCACCAAATTTACTATAAATAGCAGATTTTCACCAAATTTACTATAAATAGCAAATTTTCACCAAATTAACTATAAATAGCAAATTTTCACCAAATTTACTATAAATAGCAAATTTTCACCAATATAAATTGAAAATTTTCACCAAATTTACTATAAAAGCAATTTTCACCAAATTTACTATAAAAGCAATTTTCACCAAATTTACTATAAATAGCAGATTTTCACCAAATTTACTATAAATAGCAAATTTTCACCAAATTAACTATAAATAGCAAATTTTCACCAAATTTACTATAAATAGCAAATTTTCACCAATATTACTATAAATTGAAAATTTTCACCAAATTTACTATATAAGCAATTTTCACCAAATTTACTATAAATAGCAGATTTTCACCAAATTTACTATAAATAGCGGATTTTCACCATATTTACTATAATTAGCGGATTTTCACCAAATTTACTATAAATAGCAAATTTTCACCAATATTACTATAAATTGAAAATTTTCACCAAATTTACTATAAAAGCAATTTTCACCAAATTTACTATAAAAGCAATTTTCACCAAATTTACTATAAAAGCAATTTTCACCAAATTTACTATAAATAGCAAATTTTCACCAAATTTTACCATAAATAGAAAATTTTCACCAAATTTACTATAAATAGCAAATTTTCACCAAATTTTACCATAAATAAAAAATTTTCACCAAATTTACTATAAATAGCAAATTTTCACCAAATTTACCATATATAGAAAATTTTCACCAAAATTACTATAAATAGCTAATTTTCACCAAATTTACTATAAATAGCAAATTTTCCCTAATTTTACTATTAAAAGCAAATTTTCACCAAATGTACTATAAATGGCAAATTTTACAATATTACTATTTAAAGCAAATTTTCACCAAATTACATATAAAAAGCCATTTTTCATCAAATTTACTATAAATAACAAATTTTCAACAATTTAACCATAAAAAGCAAATTTTCACCAAATTTACTATAAATAGAAAATTTTCACAAAATTTACTATAAAAAGCAAATATTCATAAAAAATCTTCTGTACGCCTATTCTAACTTTCTAAATAAATTTTAATTTTAGTAGATTTTTTTCTTTCTTATACAATTAATATCACTCATACGTTAAAGTGTCCAGTTTAAGTGTTTCCATAATTTCTTTTGATATTTTTCCGCATTAGCTTTAATCACAGTTATTTGACCAGAAACATTAATTTTACTTTCACTTTACCACCAGCTGGGTCCTGGCATATTTATACGCAAATTGTTTCACCTTTTTATCTTTTTGTTTTTCTTGCTTTTGGCCGGCAGGTAAATTTGAGTGACATAAATAAGACGTGTATGGAATAAAAAAGAGTGTAGAAGTTCTTGTTGGTTTTGTCAGTTCAAGCTTAACATACATTTGAATAATTTTTATATATAAAGCAATTTTTATTATATGATTTTGTGTTGAGTGTTGTCAAGTATTTTTTATTTTTAGTTTTGTTTGTGTTTGTTTGTTTGTTGAAATATATTTTAACCTTGAAAAAATCTTTTAACAGCAGAAAGAACGCACAGTGGCTTGGAATTTGTATGGAAAAATATTTTTGTTAAAAAAATTGGGTTTAAATGAAATTGGCAAAACTTATGTTCGGTATATGATAGGCCATAGTGTAAGATTTCATAAAATGTATAAGTTAATTAAAATTAGTATTTTAAAGTTTTTTTTTAAATTTCTTCGCAAGATGGTTTATTTACATACATAAAATGAAACAGTAAGTTCTTCACTATTGTATCTCAGAATATCTGTACAATCAAATCAGCTTCTTCAAAGTTATACACTGATTACCGATTAAAAACTATCAACCCACTGTGCTGCATTTTCTCAACTTTCTTTGTCTATCTGAAACCAAACAAGTGTTTGCAATATCAAAAACTTTCTGACTTTATGCCGTTTTTGTGTACTTTAATAAAAGTCCTTGTAAAACTTTCTTTCGCTTTTCCTACTTGACATCATCATTATTGTTGTCATCAGATTTATTCGTTTTTATCCCTTAACCAGAACTTTGCGTAATTGAGGCATATTTTACTAAACAGATTTATATTAAAGCGAACTGTATTGCATTTTAGAAAAGGGGGATGAAACATGTATTATTTCAAAACACTCTGTAAATTGTAGGAAGACAACTAACAATTTCAAACATAATAAAGAAAAAATTATACTGAAATATGCCACTGTTAGAGGCTTTCCTTGATATTTCTAGGAAATGAGTTAGAAAAAGTTTGTATAAATAAGAGAAATAAAAGTAGTCATAGTTAGGAAAATATGTATCTTAGGTTTATGTGTAAAAAAAGAAAAAAAATTACGCACATTTTTACATTGTTTACTTGATTTACAATAATTGTAAATAACTAAAAACTGATTTATCTAACAAATGTTGTGTGGTTTTTATGGTTTTACTCATTTTTAACTGTAAAAAGATATTTTTATAAAATATAAATAATGTAAAACATTTTATATAGTCAATTTAAGCAAAATAAAAATATATCACAATAGATCTTTATAGTTGCTTACATAATTTTTACATAAGGTAAACAATTGATTTATAAATGTTTTTTGAGGTAGAGAGTTGAAAACCGATTAGTTTAACAAATTTCATAATGCTTAAAGGGTTTTACTTCTTTTTTTACAGTGAAAACCTATTGTTTACATAGTTTTTTTAAATAAAAACAAATTATTTATATTCAATTTTTCTTGACATAAGGTAAACAATTAAAAATAAAATAAATGTTCTTCTTACTTTAATTAAATTGTAATTTAAAGTTTAGTTTTCTAACAAATGCCACATTGTATTTAAATAATGTCAACAATGTAAAAAATTATATTAGATAGATTTGTCCATACATATATATACATACATATGCCATTCTTTACATTACATTTACTGCTTAGTGTTCTGAATATTAACATAAGGTAAAGAACTAATAATTTATTTTGTTTAACAATTGGTATACATTTTTTACATGTTTTAACTACTTTTTCACAACAAAAATCTATTGTTTACATTTTGTTAACTATCATTGTTCACATAATGTCAATAATGGAATTTAAAAATTTTAAAATTTTTGATAAAAAGCTCATAATAAAGACGTTTCTTCTATTATTTGTTTCACATTTTAAATTCTTTACGTGGGTAAACTATTTTGTTTTACCTTTACACCAGTTGGCCCTTTCTTAACTGAGAAATATAATTATTTACATAATGTCAGTAATGGAAAATATTTATTATAATTTGTTTTTTTTTAATACTTTTTATATTTAAAAGTTTTCACATGGTAAAGAATTGCAAATGTAAACAAATTCTCATAACATTTACAAAATTTAGTTAAAATGTTTTCTAAAAAATCAATGTTTCTTAAATAAAGTCAACAATGAAAAACAGTAATTTTATTTTATTACATTTCCTAAGAAACGTTAACCTTGATATACCATATTTTACATTGTGCAAATAATTTTTTTTTAAGTTTACACAATAAATACTTAGAAAAAGTTAAAAATTTTAACAATTGATTTTATATACTTAAAGCTACAAATCCTTTGTCAACAATTTAAAATGATTTAAAGAAAGTCAGTTTTGAACTGTTTACGTTATGTAAGCTTTATAAGTTTCTTAAAGTTTACATAATATATACCTAAAAAAAATGCAACAATGTAAGTAATTGATTTTATATACGTAAAGCTACAAATCCTTTGTCAACAATTTAAATTGATTTAAATAAAGTCAGCCTTAAATTTATTACTTATGTAAACTTTATGAAGATAAGTTTCTTAGAACCAATTTTTTACTTAACGTGTGCAATACTGTATAAGTTTCACCATAAACTTCTTATGTTATAGCTTATTTTTTCATTTTCACATTTATATTTTCATTTTAGAAGTTAAATCAATTGTTTACATAATGTCAACAGTAAAAAAATTAGCTTAAACAACTTTTTCATTTAGATTTTGAAATTAAATAATTTCTTTACACCGAGTCAAATGGGCTCTGTAAATTTTTAAAGCAATGTTAATTGTTAACATGATGTCAAAAATTAATTAAATTACCAAGTGTTAATATGCTTTTTTTCTGTAATCTTCAAAAAAATCCATTCTTTACATGATATCAACAATTTAAAAGCGCCTAATGTCAATGTTTATTTACTTAAATAATGTAAATAATTAAAAATTTTTTAGTACATATTTATATTTAAAAGGTAAAATAAATTTTTTTTATAATGTCAACAATATAAAATATAATTTGTACCACTTACCACAATTTTAGAAATTAAACGCATTCTTTACACGGCGTGGATAAGTTTCTTTGAAACTATTAAATCCACGATTTGGCATACTTAAAAGTAAAAATGCTGCGTAAACACTTAAAAGTACTCTGAATAATATAAGATTTAGTTTGTTTACCCTGAGTGTAAGCATTATGCAGATTCGTTTTTTTTTTCTTACAGTCAACAAAAGAAATCAATTGTTTACATGATGGCAATAATGTAAAAAACTCCTAAAATCAATGTTTATATTATTAACATAATGTAAAGAATTTTAAATATCATATTTATTTTTTTAAAGTAAAATTAATTGTCTACATAATGTTATTAATGTAAAATCACAATTTTATAAAAACTTATTCTTTAAAATAGTTATATTTATTAAGACTGTATATATACATCTCTTTCAATTTTCGAAGTAATGTTAATTGTTTACATGATGTCAACAATGTAAACAATTGAGTAGATATACTTGAAGGGTAAATCTTGTGTAAATAATATTAAAATTTAAAAAAATGGTGGCAAATTGTTTACTTTTTGCAGTTTAGTATTTTATTTAAGTATTTAATTTGTTTTTTTAAATTTGAATATGAAATGCTTAAAAAATTACAGTTTTCAATTGTTTACTTTGTGAAAGAGGTATCAAAATTTTTTTTCACCAAAATTATATGTAAAAATGTCTTAACAAGCTCATTTTACTTGAAAACCATATTAATCCTTAACCTTTCAGCATCCGTTTCCGTTTTGCAACTTTATGTTGCTATTGTCAATTTCATCTTCATTTATAAGTTCCGGAGGCATTACATTATTATTAAATAAGATAACAAAAACATACAACTGTGTAAATTAAAACGTTTCCCTTAAGTAAGGAACTTTATTTTAATTACGTATTAAAGAAATCCAAGTACCAGGTAACTAAAGAACTCAGGAAAATTTAAATTTATGATTTCCCTTTATTAAAGTAATATTTCATAAAAATTATATTCATGTCGAAATAATTCAGTTAATGATGTAATAGTTGCTTGAATGTTTTATAAAGGGGTGCATAATGAAAAAAACAAAAATTATGGTCGAAAAAAATTACGTCATTAAAACAATTCAGAACTTTTCAATTATTTATGAAAGTTGTTCGCTTTTTTTCTGTTTGGTTTTTGCGTTCTTGTGTTTTTTACGCAACAACTGAGCAATAAAAATTTGTGTTAAGAATAAGGAAATCAAAAAAAAAATGTTTATAAAGTTTTACTAAAGAGTATTTGATATTGTGTGTACAATTGGAAGATTTCCCCATTAACGGGTGAGGAGGTTTAAGCGACTTAACAAAATTATACTTTTGTAACCTCAAGGATACAGCTATCTAATCGAGACAGACCTACCATACTGACCTTTTATAGCAACAATCTTCTGCTTATTGCAGTTTTAGGCCGGGTTTATCAGTTGTGGATTAAGTATAAACTTAGTTTAACGTAGTCTGAAACTTGGAGTTCTTTTTTTATTTTTATATTAAAGGCCAACATTTAAAGCAAAACTAAGCTGTTCCGTCAGAATTGTTTATACACACTTAATAATGGCTGCACAAATCTGATTTTAGATAAACTGAACTGAACTGAGATCTCAAAAACACTGCCTTATACGAGTGAAACAACTTCTTACAATTGTTAATTACTTATGGACAATGCAAAACTTAAATTTATTATTATTTTCATAAAATAAATTGTTTACATAATGTCAACAATGTCAAAAATTAGTTTTAATGCAAATTAATTTGCATTAAATTTTTTTTAATATTTACACCGAGAAAATTAAATGTTTACATAATGTAAAAATTAGTAAAATCATGATTTTTCTAAATAATTTCGAATAAAACGGACTGGATATTTTTCTTTGCCGTTTCAACAACATGTAAAAATTTTATTTTCTAAAGCATTTTTTTATATTAATTCTTTTTTTTACATAATGTCAACAATGAAAAAAAAAGTTTAAATAAAATTCGATAGTAACAATTTTAACATTCATTATGTCTAGTAAACCATAAAAAAATGTATTTCATTTAATTGAATACATATAAACTTAATTGTTAACATAATGTCAACAATGTAAAATATCAGCTAAAACATGACTTCTCTAATTATTTTCATATCAAACGGACTGAGTTGTATACTTTGCCGTATTAACAACATGAAAAAGTGAAAAATTTTATTTTTTAAAGATTTTGATAATTTAAATATATTTTTTACATAACGTCAACAATGTAAAAAAAATTTAAATAAAATTCGAATTTATCAATTTTTACATTTTTGATGACGAGTAAGCAATTCCTTTAATTATATACAAATAAAATTAGTTGTTTACATAATGTCAACAATATTAAAACTAGTAAACAAATGATTTTTCTAAATAATTTCGCATAAAACGGACTGGACTATAATTCCTTGTTGTATTAACAACATGAAAAAATAAAAAAAAATTTTTTTTTCTGAAGCATTTTTATAGATTAAATCTATTTTTTACATAATGTCAACAATGTAGAAAAAAATTTAAATAAAAATCGATTTTATCAATTTTAACATTCTTAATGCCGAGTAAACATTTAAAAATTTTATATTCTTTAATTATATGCAAACAAAATTAATTGTTTACATAATGTTAACATTATAAGAAATTAGCTACAACATAATTTTTCTAAATATTTTCGCAAAAAACGGACTGGATATTATTACTTGCCGTTTAAACAACATGTAAAAAGACGAAAATTTGATTTCCTATTAAAATTAATTTTTCACATAATGTCAACAATGTAAAATATAATTTTCCTTAAATCATCCGAATAGCATTGTTTACAGCATCTAAGCAGTTAAAATGCTTAGTTTCATCAATACAAAACCTAAATTTGACAAAAATGCTTGAACGGTTTTACACTAAATACTTGCATACTCTGTGGCAACATCTAAACAATTGAATTGAATTGTTTACATAATCCCACAAAAGGTAAAACTTTCTTTCAATAAAAAATTTTCAAAGTGCTTTGCGTTTTGATAACATACCTTAAATTCTCTACAACATGTAAACAATTAAGAATTTTATTCTCTGAAATATTTATACCAATTACCGCAATTGTTTTCATAATGTCAATAATTATGAAATTATTTTTTTTATACAAAATTTTTAACATTTCTACATAAAAACTTTTGAATATCATTGTTTAGTTGGTATACAGTTATCAAATCATCTTAACATTTAAAACAAATTAACTTCCTTAAGTATTTAAAATATTATAAAATTAATTGTTTGACTAAAGTCAACAATGCAGAAAATATTTAAATAAAAATCGATTATATAAATTTGAACTTTCGTTATGTCGAGTAAACAATTAAAAATGTCATTTCCCTTAATAAAATATAATAAATTCATTGTTTATAGATATCATCAATGTAAAATATTGTTTTATTATTACATTGTTGACAACATCTTTAAAGCAAAAAAAAATTAATTTCAACAATATAAAAACTACTTTTGAGACAAATGCTTATACGGTTTGTCATTAAATACATCACTACAGCAATTGAAAATGTATCATTCGAAAAATATGTCTACCAGAAATAATTAATTGTTTACATAATGCCACAAAAGGTGAAACTTAAATCAACAACAATTTTCAAATTGTTTTGCATAAAAAACATTTTAATAACATACCTTACATGTAAACAAATAAGAATTTAACTTTCTGAAATATTATTTCCAAATAAATCAATTGTTTACACAGTGTCAGCAACAATTAAATTATTTTTAATAACAAATTTTCAACATTTCAGCATAAAAACTTTTAAATATCATTGTTTACATGGTGTACAACAGTCAAATCATCTTAACATTTAAAACAAATTAACTGCCTAAGGTATTTTTTTATTATAAAATTAATTGTTTACCTAAAGTCAACAATGTAAAAATTAGTTTTATTACAAATTTGTTTAAAATGTTCGCAAAAAAATCGGGATAGCATTGTTTACACAGTTTAAAGCATTTAAATAATCTAAACCTGTGATTGTTTAAGTATATTTTCTTATAAAGTTAATAACATTATGTGTTTGTAGTGTAAAAAATGTATTTTACTACAAAATTTTCAAATATTTTCTCTATATAAATGACAAAATTGAAGCAATTGAAAATTCATTTTTTCTAAAGTATTTTAGCAAATCAATTGAATTATTTACATAATATTATAAATTAACAATAAGCATTTTTTTAAATTAAAATTTTAAATTGTTTTGAATAGTTCGAAATGTAATATTTTAGTCATTATTGACCTTAGTTTTACACAACGTATATAATATTTAGAAGAGATCTTTAATATTTAAACTATTTTGCGTTTTTTTTTACCAAGAAAATAAATTGTTTACATAAAGGCAATAATGTAAAAAAAAATGATTTTAATGTATTCTTCTTAAAACATGGTTATATTAAACTATTTACCCACATTAAATTGTTATAAAATTATATTTCAATAATATTTAGAGGATTTTGCCTCTTAATGCTTTATTTGTTTTATATACTCAATAAAGTTGTTCTATCTATCTATCTATCTAGAGAATTTTGCTACCATTTTTTTTGTAAAATCAATTGTTTACCCAATGTCTATGCTATAAAATATTATTATTAATTTTTCTCGGTTTTTTCAATGCTTTGTAATTTTCAATATTTTTATTAATTTATTGCAATAGACTATTAAGAACTCAACAACAGACTGTCTTATTGTAATCTATAAAGTATCAGTTGGTTTTGTTTCTTGAATTCTCTTTTTTCTGTGTTTCCTAATATTTACATTAACACCCTGTAAACTCTTGGTTAATAGTTTTTTTACAACTAATTTTTTGAACTACAAAAACATTAATAAAAAGAATAAAACAACCATTTTTAAATGCCGGTCACGTAACAAATAGATTTTGGATTTTATGTTGCTTTGCCCACCAAAATCCGTTTAAGGTTTAAAATTAAATAGTTAAAGAAGGTATGAAGGTAACTAAATGAATAAATAACATTTAATTTTTCATGAATTATTAAATCATTTTTGAAATGTAAAAGTCTGACCTACAAATAAGAGGTAATTAATCCAATCATTTGGTTTTAATTGGATATTAATAACAAAAAAAAGTAAACAAAATTATTACGCATTATAATTTTCGTAATTAAGATACTGTAATGTCAATTAGTTAATCAATTACTGACAATTAGTTCATGAATAATTCAAACTAAACAACTTATAAGTTGTATTTTTTAATTTTACTATATTTTATACCTCAAAAATTAATTCTTCACGCGATGTTTACACAATTGTATTACCCTTTCTATTATAAGAAAATTTCTTTGTTTACCAAATGCCAACAATGTTATTTCCAAGCAAAATTAATTGGTAACATAATGTCAACAATGAAACAATTAAATTTAATAAGATATTTTTAATAATTGTTTTTTTTTACAGTCGTTTAATATCAAATTTTGGTAGATTTACATAATGTTTACACAGGGTAAACAATTACACCTTTCATTATAATAGAGTTTAAAAAAAATTTTCAATAATTGAAAATTTTAATGTTTTAAACATTTATTGCAAACAGTTCGAAATAAAAAAAAATTATTCTTTACATTATCATAATGAAAAATTTAATTCTGTCATTGTTTACATAATTTCATTTATGTTAAATATTGATTTTTTGAATGTTTTACTTAAAGTTTTTGCAAAATCAAACGATTTTAGAGCAAACATTACATTCTTTATATGAAATTAATAATGAAATGATTATAATTTAAAAAATGTTTCATAATATTTCCACAGTTTTGTTTTCTTTTTTTTACAGGTATACGCAATTTTTTACATAATGTAATAGAAAATGTGTAGATTGAAATTATCTTTTAATGGTAAAAAAGAAAAACTGTTAAGCCTTTAGAGAGCACAATTTTTATGGAAAAGTGTGAACGAAAAACTTTGCTATCTTGATAGTTGAAATTTGATGTGCTGAAGTGTGAAGGGTCATTAAAATCGTAAGCACTTGTTTTAAGGATACATTGATATTTTTGTTGACCAAACTAAAAAATTGTTGTAGAGCAAATATTTAATAGAAGTCCGAATCGAATTGCATGCTTGCCTAGTACTCGCAGTTCCGTTAAAACTACCAGCAGTCTTGATATATCGCTTCTATTGCGGGTAAGAAATTGCGTATCAAAATAAGGTCATATTAACTTGGGCACTCTACATGTGTTTAAATCAGTGTTCGAAAACAAACAGAAAATTATTTAGCGTTTGGCTCACACACCCAGAAACGATATCTATTTTTTAAGGGCCTGCTCGTCGATTACGAACGAAGACTTCGTTCGCTTGAATTACATTTAAAACAAAAACAAATGATATAAAATATTGTTTTTGTTTTACATGTGAGTTAAGCGAACGAACAGGCCATTAGTGTTTGTGTAGACGAACACAACCCTTAACGCCGTTCGTAACTATTTTTAAGACAAACCTGAACATTATATAGTGTTCTGTTCTTCATTAAAGAACAGAACAATTGTAGTGATACTGTAGACAAACATTATATTTTAATGTTCTATAATGTTTCTTTTTTACATTGTTAAAGAAATGAACAAACAAAAAATTTTAGCAACGATCGCACCACGAACAGCTTGTGTGTGTATTGTGTTTATGTTTTTTTCCGTAAAATTATTTTGCTGGCTTTTTTTTTTTTTTTCTTCTCATGTGTATTTTGTTTTTGTAAAAAATGTTTGGTTTTTTTCACCAGCCAAAAGGGACGAACATTAATGTGCCGAACCGAACACAATGAAGTTTGTTGATTTAAAAAACCGAATGGATTTAAATGTACTCATCTTTTATTGTGTTTGATAAAAACAATATTATTGCTGTGTTCGAAAGATGACTAACAGGGAAACATCATTTTTTTAATGATATTCTAAACAAACACTATTAGCGTTTGTGTTTTCAACAAATCTACCGAACGAACACTAAGGAGCGATATTTAGTCTTTATTTTCGAACACTGGTTTAAATTATGCTATTTCATTTCAGCCGTTTGATGAAAGATCCTGAAGATGCAATTTTGAATAGAACTCAGCGGAACTGGGACTGTCTCTGCTTTGGACGTACATATTTAAAGTGCATCCCACACTAGCAAGCTCGTCTGCCTATTCATTCCCGTATTAATATATATAGGCAGGAACCCAAATTAGGGTAATGTCCTGCAGACGGCCCAGCTTCGACAGTTCATTCTTACACTGTCTGACCAATTAAGGTATAGTAGTTTATGAATTTTGAGTGAACAAAGCCGTCTGACGATCCAAAATTACCACGAATAATGCTTTAAAGGCAAGGGCTGATCTATATCTTCAGTAAGTGGGTCGCATGATGAACATTTAAATGGGGAAGCCTTTAAACTCAGGTTTAGATTTTTAATAACCAGAGCTCGACCAGCCCAGCCGGTAAAGACCCCCCACTTGGATCCGCGCTTGTTTACAAGCTACCAAAATCGCAAAATTTCGGTCTAAAAAATACTACCGTTATTCGGAAAACAGTGAGACGTACCTACTCCAAACTCGTCGCAGAAAACTCCAATGTTGGTTGCCTTTTTCCTGGTGCTATATTCGTCCATTAGGTTACTGCTACACAACTCGCTTCTGGAAGGAATTTTTTTTACAATATAGCAACTCATTTTTTCTCTGCACGCTGCTCATGGAAAGACGATTGATACTGACATTTTTTTATAGAGAGAATTCTTTAACGATAAAATTGTTAAAAAAATTATTTTCCATAGTGAAAAAGTATTGAAACCAATTTATATCATTTTTTTCTTGTTTATACCACTTGGGAACATTCTACAAGATAGTTATTCCCTCCAACTCTATCATAAGAATTAATTTTAACTTCCCTCTACGTTTGATTTATTTCATCCAAAACAGCTGAATCTGTGCATCGCCATACTTACCTTGCACATCGCCGATAAGGGCTGCCCTGCGGGTTCCATTCTAATGTATTCCTCCTTATGCTATCGGGTGACTAATGCAATGTGTGGCCGTTTAATTCCAATAACGATATGTCGGTTGATGGGTTCTTTATTCGTCTTTCTTATAATACATTATCCTGCATATCAATAACTTTGTCTTTAAAGTTGAGATCTTCAAAAGCCCAAGACACGCCTATTTTTTGTTCACATTGCACCACTATGATGTCATCTAAGACAACCGCAAAAACCCCTTAATATCATCATTTTTAAATTTATTTTAAATAAAGTTTTTTTATATCTCTTGTTATAAAAAAGTAATTGAAATTTCCTTTGAGTTTTTCTTACATAAAACTAAATTGGTTGCTTACTACAAGTGTCCTTTCGCCAAACGCATAGTAATTGTTGCCTAGTTACACTTTGACTTTTAGCTGGATTTGATTGTACTGGAACTAAATAGTGTTGAGTCCCTAGACGATTTACGCATAGAATATACAAAGATACATACGCATATGCTTGTGTATGGCTTGTATATGTGTATCAAGTGTCACAAATGTTGTAAAACAGTGCCTAAAAACGGAAGGTAATTAAAAACAATTAACTGCCGAAACCAAACAACATAAGTAAAAAACAAAAAAAATAATTAAAGAAATAAGAAATTAAAAAAACAAAATAATCAAAAGAACCCAAAGCAACAATAAGTACAGGGTGAAGCATATGTAACGTTATGGTTCATTTAATAAATTGCATTTTCTTTCCGATTTTATTTAACGTTGGCATTTAAAAAAATGTAGGCTTTAATTTAGTCAATACGTTCCCATTATATTTCGAAGATAAAATAATATCTTTCAAATGGTGCCCACTGTTTGCTTTAACCTGGCGTACTCTTTCCACCGCATTCCCCATAACTTTTCTTAGAATTTCACTCCTTTTCGCATGGTCCTTGGCTTATTGGCATACACCTTACCCTCTAGATAACTCTAAAGAAAAAATCGGGAACTGTTAAATCGAGAGAACGCGGTGACAGGACTGCCAGACTTGGGGATTTGTCCCCAAAGTTGGGGATTTCATGCTAGAAAAAGGGCTAAGAAAGCCATTTGGGGATTGGGGATTCAAAAAAAATAATCGGGGATTTTTCACATTTTTTATATATTTTCCCTTCTTTTATTATTTACGCTTTTTTCCTTTGTTTCGTATATAAAATATGAAAAAAAGGAGCAAAGCTTTTATCTTACTCTTATCAACTTATATGGTGTGAAGGGTCCTGATTAATATTAATATTTTTGTAAAGTGTTTAAAAGTTACTTAATAAATTATATTATTATTCTTGAGTGAGCGTTTTAAAAAAGAAGAATATAAGACCGTTGACAACAAATAACGGGTCCGCCATCTAACGTTTTTTTCAACTAGTGCTTATTTCGTGAATTGTAACACTTAGCTCTTGTCTAATTTGACAGATAATTAGTTGTATCCTTCCGCTGAACGAATGTGGTTGTGTATACGCTTGAACAACGCTGGGAAATATGCGTTTTCGCTTCGCTAAGTGGGCCTGCGATCGATTGATAGAAGCTGCCGATTTTGCCAAAAAAAATCATCTTTTCAGATGATGCTCATTTTGATCTTGGCGGATATGTAAACAAGCAAAATTGTTGCATTTGGGACACAGAAAACCCGCACGCATACATTGAAAAGCCGTTGCACCCATAACGAGTCACTGTTTGGTGCGGATTTTGGTCCAGAGGCATAATTGGGCCATTTTTCTTCAAAAATGGACAAGGAGTGGCCGTTACAGTCAATGGCGATCGTTATCGGGCCATGTTGAACGAATTTTTGTTCACAAAAATTGAAGAGAAGGATATTGGCAACATTTGGTTTCAACAAGACGGCGCTGCGTGCCACACAGCCGAAGCTACACTCGATGTTTTGCGCCCTGTTTTTGAAGATCGCATTATTAGCCGCAGAGCTGATGTCGTTTGGCCAGCTCGTAGCTGCGATTTGACAACGTTGGACTATTATTTGTGGGGTGCCGTCAAAGATAAGTGTTACGCCGACAAGCCAGAGACAATTGACGCTTTAGAGGACAATATTCGTGAAGCCATTGGTAAAATACAGCTGCACACAATCGATAATATGCTTAAAAATTGGACCGATCGTGTAGGCTACTGCATGGCCAGCCGAGGCAGCCATTTGAATGAAATTATTTTCCATTATTAACCGGAAGGATTGTACTTTCAAATAAAAAAAGAAATTTGAGAAAATATTCAGTAGTTTGTTTTTAAAGCATTTTCAAAAAAAAAAGTTATTTGGCGGACCCTGTACTATTTTTGATTTTTAAAAAACCATTTTCAAGCAAATACAATGTATGTCTTCCCAAAAATAAGTAAATATGAAAGTAAAGTTTGGGAAATATGTATTTTTATTGTTAATTTTAAGGATGGCTAAAACCAATTGAACAAGCTCAAAATTCTTATAAATTGATTCATTCGTCTTCAAAAACAGCATATTGCTCTGCTTGTAATTCCTCACTGGAATCGAATAAAAAGGATTTTAAAATCATGCCGAAACCAGTCGCTACAAACAAAATAAAATAAATATTTTTCCTAAAAATATTTATGTGGGGATTTTTGGGGATTTCTTATTAAATTTTTTTTTACTATTTTTTTTAAAAAATATTTAAAGTTGGTCAGAAAAAAAATCAGTAAAAAAAAAATATTTACTTTTTAATGTTATTTTTTTTTAATTTGGGGATTTTTTTAAATTTTTTGGGACAAGGAAAAAAGTACCGTGCAGCTCTGCGCGGTGCCCAGCTAAAAAGCCAAATTATTCGATCGCCAAAAGAATTAAGTTGGATGAGCTGTGACTCCATCTTGTTGAAACCACAATTCGGATTGTTCGCTCGCTTCATGGGGCCTTAATAATTATGAATAATTGCCCGGTATCACATAAACTGCAACTTTTTCGTTGTTTTCAAAAATATATGGTTCAATGTGCATCTAATTAGGTGCATTTGATGTTCCAAAATTATTTTTTTGGATTTTGGGTGCCCCATATTCTGCAGTTTTGTTTGTTCAAGTGAACATTGTGATAAAAATGGGCCTCATCGCCTTTTTTTCAATATAATCTTTGTGTCTAAATAATCGAATGTTGAATTTCAAAATAAAATTGTTTTTTTTTTTTGTTCTGTGCTGAGCAGAATGTACTAATAAAGTGACCTCACAAGCGAAGCTGTTTGCAGTGATTTTCTTCGTGTGTGACGTTTGGAGTAATTTTTTTGTTTATTTACATTTTTTATAAAGGCATTTTGACATTTGCCGTCTCATTTCTAGCATCAAAATGCCTGTTGTTTTTTTAATTGTTTCATTGTTGTAGAACTGAGGCCACTTTGTTAATACATTTTGGTGCTGAGTCTTTTCATTATAAATTTCTCAAGTTTTACAAAGTTAATTCTGAAAAAAAACATAAAGGAAAAATGCACTTATTAAATCTAACCATTACTTATGCGCCACCCTGTATAAACAAAAGTTAGAGGAATTAAATAATAGAAAAAAGTACATAAAAAACGGAGGCAGCCAGCATTAAAGATGTTTTAAGGAGTGAAGAGGGAGGAGATGAAACAAAAGCATTTATTTCGACAGTTTTATTATAATCAAAACAAATAAAAACGTAAACAAATTTTAATAAAAACACTTTTAAGAAAGAGAGATACAGAGAATTTTTCTATTCGCCGTTTTTTTTTTTTTGTAAACTAAAAAGCTTGTTTTTCTTTTTCTTAGCAGCCTCTTAAAGAGAGAAAAGCTTAAATTGTGAGCGGTTTTTTCCATTGATTCTATGAGATACATCTTGCGTGTTGTTTTTGCTTTCGAAAAGTATCTTTGAAACACAAGTTTCTTTTAGGTGCTCAGTCAGTAGTTTTAAAATCGTTGTCTTAAGCGGTTGAGTTTAAAGAATTTGAACTTGGAAAAAAATTTAAACAAATTGTTTTTTAGTGTAATAGTTGTCGTTGTTCTTTTTTTAAAAAAATAAATTAACAGTGTTTAAGGTGAATTTATTTATTTTTTAGTTTGTCAGCTCAACATTCCGGTTTTTTGTTTTGTTGTTTGTGTTAAGAATTTCAAGCTCTTAGCAGTTAAAGTAACTCAATTTTATAAATAAAAAAAGCAAGTTTAAATTACAAATACGTGTTGAAATTTTAAATAAAGTTACAAAAAAACAGGTGTATTAAAAAAAATAAATAAATTAATTAATTGTAAATAGAAAACTTAAAAAAAAATCAAGTAAAAATTGAAGTTAAAAAATTTTAAAAAAATTTCTATATATTTTTGGGGATTGAATTGCTTAAAATATATATTTATTTTTAAATTTAGACTAATAAAAATTGTGACCAAGAGTGTACTGTAGCAAATATGTATGTGTTTATTTAAAAACAACACTGTGCTAGAATTTGCACTTTTTTCTGTCAAGCGGGGCACCTGGAGGGTAAACCTAATTCGGGTATACTGAATCCTGAAGAAAAAGTGACATTACTGCCTAGGAGTTGGCCCTTGGGGTATAAAATGTAAGACCGGCCTCCATTCGTGTTTTGTCCTTAACATTTTCCCAAGACATACTTACCATTTAACCCCACCCCGAAGAGGGACTCCCATTCAAATATGGGGGTTTAATAAAGTTCTTAAATTCGGCCGCTTCAGCGGCTTTTTGTTATCCTCATTATTTTCTGCTTAAACACGTACCCGCTATTTCCATTTCTTAAGGGGGCTCCAATACAAAATTTTCAATACATGCTAGAAATATATATAAGAAAACGTCCCATAACTGCCTAGGAGTCGCCAGTATACAAACTACGATCGACCTCCATAAGTCTTTCGTCCTTAACATTTTCTCAAAACATACTCACCCTTCATCCCATACAAAATTCTTAAATTTTATTAACATTTTTCATCTTTTGTGAATTAAATCAAAAGTTGTAGACAGATTTTAATCATTTATTGCTTGTTTTGTTTGAAACTTTTTTTCTATACGTGAAGAATTGAAAAAAATTGAAAGCATAGCTCCATTTTCCAATTTGTTTTATGAATTTTTAAAAAACAAAAATTGCGAAATTTTTCTAATAAATAATTTTATCTGCCAAAAAAAAATTATGTTCCTAGCACAACTGCGCAGATTAGTAAACAGTTTTGCCTTATTTAAAGTTAATTTCGTTTTTTAGTTTATTCAATAAACTAAATCATTTTTGATTTACGCGAATATACATATGTTGTGCAATCTTCTCCATTTTTGGAATAATAAAATATAAAAACGGTTAGCACGCCCGGTGCCCCGCTTGTCAGTTTATTCAACTAGCACAGTGTAGTTAGTGGTTCCGTGTATCCGGTCAAATATTTGTAGAGTGTGACTATTGCTTCAAAATTGTTGGGATATTTTCGATAAATTCACTTGCAAATTTTTTAAGTTATTTAAAAAGGTCTCAAGTCAGAAACTGTAACTTTAAATTGAAGATTAAACAAGGGAACAAAATTTAACTTTTTTTGTGCGGCCTGGAACAAAATCAAAAGTTGTGCACCGATTGCAATGAAATAGAGCTCATTTCATTCGAAATATGTTTAACTAAATGTTTTTAGACCAAAGCTGTGATTTTCGAGGCATTTTAATTTTTTATTAGTTTTTAGAAAAAAAAAATTATTTTTTTTTAAATTGTTCTTTTTTTCAAAACTTTAACGATATCTCAGAAACTTCTGTTCAAATTTAAAAAAATTTACAAAATGTAAGCACGTCTTAAAGATTAAACAAGGGAACAAAATTTAACTTTTTTTTTGTGCGGCCTGGAACAAAATCAAAAGTTGTGCACCGATTGCAATGAAATAGAGCTCATTTCATTCGAAATATGTTTAACTTAATGTTTTTAGACCAAAGCTGTGATTTTCGAGGCATTTTAATTTTTTATTAGTTTTTAGAAAAAAAAAATTATTTTTTTTTTAAATTGTTCTTTTTTTCAAAACTTTAACGATATCTCAGAAACTTCTGTTCAAATTTAAAAAAATTTACAAAATGTAAGCACGTCTTAAAGAAAATACTGTTCGGATTTTTTTTTAACCGAATATGGTGAACCGTTTTGAAGTTATTTCAATATATGTATGTAGTGAAAGTGCCTTAATTTTGGATATAAAGGTATATCTCGAAAAGTCGAGCCGATTGAGAAAATCGGAGATTTGATTTGAAATCAGCGACCTCAAATTAGTAAAAATTTGCAATAAAGTTGCAGGCCGCAAATTTACTGTTCCCCAGTGTAATTTAATTGCCTTGTTTAATTGATTTATTCCCTGAAAAGCAAGTAATTACGATTGGAAGAACTTGTGCTATGCTTAAGTTTTTGATATCAAACGCAAGAGAAAACAAATTGCAAACCCAATCAAAAACTCAATACGCATTTTTTTAACTTAATAGCTTTTTGTCCAAAGTCAAAGAAATAACAAATGATGTAAATTCTTTAGTTGAGTCATAAATAAAGCAATTTAGAAGTCAAACCACAATTGTTTTATAATATAATTATATAAGGAAAATGTTTAGAATAAAAGCCACAAAATCCACTAAATAAGGTTCCCTTTAAAAATTATTTAAATTCTGAAAAAGGTTTTATTTAATTTATTACTCAATATTTTTAAAATGTGCACAATTTTAATTTTTACATTATTAATAATTTGTTTAGAATTACATTATAATTTTTATTTTTTTCTTCTTTTGCCTTTTAGATACAGTGCTACACAATATTTTGAAAATTTTTTTCTTTACACTCTGCATCTTTTCCTGCATGTTTTCGTTATTTTAAACTAAAACAAAAAATGAGGTGAGATTTTTTTTAATTTTTTCATTTCTTTTTTTTTATTTAACACTACTTACACATATTAATATTTTATTATTTAAATAATGTCCTTCATTTTTAATAAATAAAACTAAAATCAAAATTAACACATTTAAAACATCAAGAACATTTGTTATGATATTTTCAAGATCAAGTGTATTAAAATAAATAAAATAACAGTAAAAGGGGTTTAAAAGGAAAAATAAGTTTAAAATCTATCAAAACCCGGTTATGTATGGGAAAAAAAATTTGTTTCTTATATATTTTTATTTATTGATTATGTTGCGCTAAATTCCCAATTTAATTCTTGATAAATACACTGAAATTTATTTTTAGGGAATTAGCTTGTTCCTATGCGCATTTCACTGATTGCTTAGGCCGGATAATCAGGAAACCTTTTGCCAAAGGCTTTGGAAAAGCTAAAAATATTATACAACTAAAACTGTAAACCGAATGAGAATTACAAACATTCAAATCTTATTTGCAACGATATCAAAGTTAAGACAAAACACAACAATAAACATTGAGTTTATCCTTTCTTACATTCCCATATAATTGGTTAATTCTTTTAGTATAGTCTCAAGCTATAATGAAGACAAAGCCTTGTAAAAAAAACTACAGTTAACAGAATAAGATATTAAATTTAAATGACAATAGGTTAAATTGGTAATAATGCATGATAATCCCCTATTCAGCTAGCTGAATTTTAATTTTTTTTCTTCTCATTATTTATATATTGAATCTTCATATATTAAATATGAACTAACAATAATTAATCAAATCTTATTCTAATTCTTTATTTATGTCCTGCCAGTGCCACACAAAAAATTTTTGGGTAAGTGCGGCAGTGTCCTTTCTTCTTAAGCGAGGGTGGCCGCCATGATTTAAAATATTTTGAGCTAGTGGATTTGGGTGTTGTTCAAGCTGTTTTAAATATTTTACTGCACATTTTTTAATCATAGGTTTTACTAATGGCACATTGAGATCCGTATAAATGTTTGAGTTTTTAACGTTTCACACGTAGAGAAAAACATGGTTGAAGAATTGTTAAAAAAAACATATTGTGGTCCCTGCAATGGCAACAAACAAACTTTTGTTATTTTTAAAAAAACTTTTTGCACGATTGATAATATTTTGTTTCTATTTAACAATAAAGTGCTTACCTCCCTTGAAACTTCAAATATGGTTGATTTTAACAATATAATGTTAAAATAAAATCAAACTACAATCATACACTTAAACATATGATGGTTACCTTAACCATATTATTTTCACGGTAACCATATTATGGTTAAATTCATCCATCCAACGGCTATAACCATATTATGGTTGCCTCCAAACCTGTAATGGTTAATATTTAATAACAATAATATGTTCGAAATTATAATATTTTAAAATATTGTATGATTTATTTTAAATTTTAAATAACATGTTTAAAACGCAACAAAAAGCATTTTACTTGGTTTGCTTAAAATTCTCATTCATTTTATTTAAATTATTGATTAAAACACATAAATTTACGTAGAAAAAACAAGTAGGTAATATGAAGGTCGTCACAGGCTGGAATATAAACCAAAGGGGATTCTTTATAAAAGTGGAACGTAACAACTATCAAGAATATAAAATAAAATAAAATTATAAGTTGACACTTAACAAACAAATTGAAAAAATGGTTTAACCATAATATGATTAGCATTCACCATATTATTGTTAATCTTGACCATAATATGGTAACTTTTCTCAAAATTCTGGGATGTTTTGAACATTTTATGGTTAATTTTGAACATAATGTGTTTAGTTCTGACCATTATTATGGTTAATATTGACTAAAATATGGTTAATTTTGACCATATTATGATTGATTTAGGGAAAAATGTTGTTGATTTTAAACATACTATAGTCTTATTTAAACATAATATGGTAACCTACAAACATAAAAATTGTTAAAAACCAACCATAGTATGTTGCTCTTAGAATATGGTTACCTCCAGCCATATTTTTTCTACGTGCAGGGAGCGGCTGTGATTATTCGAAGAAGTTTATTTTGGCGCCTTTGAATTTTTTCGACATTAGAGGCCGAGGCAGTGCCCTATAGTTGAATACCATAGCACCAGATAGGCTTTAAGATAGAGTTGTAAAGCAATCGAGACCAAGGACAGAATTTCTTCCAATAAGCCAATGAATTTGAATGGCTGTAAGTTTCATTTGAGTTAATTTTGCCTCTATATGGCATTTCCACGTTAATCGCCGATCCAGATGTATACCGAGATATTTTAAATGCGAATGTTGAGGAATTATTTGATTATTGATGGTAATAGGGGGGTAAGATTCCCGGCGCAAGGTGACTGTTATATGTACGCATTTTTGCTCGTTTACCATTATCCATTGCCTTAGCCATATTTCTAGTTGAAATATATGATCCTGTAAGTAACGAGATGTTTTATAACGGTTTTTGTGAACGCTTAGAAAAGCTGTATCGTCTGCAAATGTTGAAGTTTGTGTGTTGAAGTTGTTTGTTGGCATGTCCGAAATATAAATTAAGTATAAAAGAGGGTCCAGGATGCTGCCTTGTGGGACTCCAGCGCCAATTGACTGAGGTGAACTTAAAAAAGTTCCTTATTTAATAATTATTAATAATAATTAATTGACGACCGACTAAGTAGCTCTCTAACAGCTTGTGTGTGTTTGTGTTATAAGCCTTCATGCCAGACTTTATCAAATGAAGAAGAAGATGAAGAGTTCTGATCAATATTTTTTTTTTCTTCAAATTCTTTTCTAATGACATTTACTATTCGATGAGTTTGTTCAATTAAATAGTTAAAAATATGTTAAAGTGTTTAGATTCTTTAATAGATATTTAGGTTTAGTTTAATTCTGCTAGCTGAAATAATAATTTACTGTAGTTTTGTTATTTAATCTTATAATAATGCAATATAACCAATTTTTGTTTCATTAAGCTGGCTGCAATAAGGTTTAATAGCAAATTCAGCTAGCTAAATTAAAGGAAATACTACATTAATATAATGGAATACAATTATCTTCTTTCCTTATTGAAATCTTTGCTAATTCAGCTAGCTGAATATCATTTGAAAAATAATTTTATAGTTTTAATAGCTTTAGTATCTATATTTTAAATTTTTTTCGCCAATTCAGCTAGCAGAATAAGATGTTAAATATAAAATTACAACATTTAGATCATAAGTTGATAAAAATTCTAGTTGATACCATATTTATCTAGTTAAATTTTGATTAAAAAAATATTAAAAAGTTAAGACATTTTTTTCTAATCTCGTTAAGACCTCATTTAGCTAGCTGAATTAGCTATTTTTAAACTTTTTTTTTTTAATTAAAAGCTTAAGACAGTTCTTCAATAAAATTATTTTATGTTTTTATAACCAGTTTTTTCTTTATTCTGCTTTAATTATGCAGAAATTACGTTTCTTTTTTGTATCGTTGTCGTAAAGTATTCGTTTTATTACGCTAGATATAACATTATTACAAACCCCACAACATACATGAACCTAATTTATGCGTGTAAACAAGAGATGTTTATTATTATTTTTATGTATGTACTTGTTTCTAATTCAAAGTGCCTAAAGACCCACCACCCTACAATCTGTATGCCACATGCAACAGGTAGTTACTCTCCCAAATGATTAAAGCTTTTAGAAGAAAAAAAAAACACAAGGACAAAGAAATATTGAATATAAGCCAAGGCGAATTCATACAGGTGACCGCATTAGAGATTGAGAATGGCTGTCTCTTTTAAGCCAAAAAAAAATCATTTTTCTACAACCAATAAAATTTGTAAATGCGAGAACATATTTAAATTTTAAACATAAATAATTAACATTTTTGTACTGCTGTGGAAACTGCAATAAATTCCTTTTGCTTTCTTTTTTTTAATTATTCATTAAAACTACAAAATTGTTTATGAAACTCTAATTAAATACTATTCATAATTTAATTTGTATTGACATAAACTTATCATATTGTTTTTGCAAATTTTTTTATTGTTCATCACTTCGTCTACAGTCATTGCTGGTTTTGTGAAATTTTTGCAATAATAAAACACACTTTCCAATTAAACTTCAGCACCCACACGAAATAATTTAATTCAATGTTTATGGTGGTGCTTGTGCAAAAAAAATATTCTGTCTCATTTACAAGCACCCCCAGTTATTTGATAAATTGACGTATATTTTTTTCTTGTTTCTTGTAGTTTTTTAACAATAAAAATTAGAGTAAATTCCAAAATTTAAGATGCTACAAAAAGGAATTTACCAAGCACGCGAATCTTAGTAATTCATATTAAAGCAATATATAATGGCCTAATTTTGTTATGTATATTTTCCTTTTATCTCACTGGTAGCTTCTGAAAAATATCAAATAAGATTCAAACCGTATACCTATTTTTCATATTTTCTCAATGGAAATATTTAAATTATAAAAGAATTAAAAAATTTTCAAAGAGTTTACAACTAATTAGATACCAATCTAACAAAATTGAGAAATTTTCGAAAAGTGGACTTAGGCCTTTTAGCTTCTGACACATCCGTATATAGCTTTAGTTATAGTCCGGACTATAGTCTTTGCTTGTGTCTTGTTTATAGTCCCCTCTATAAAGTATTGTCTAAAGCACGGCGAATTCATCAGAGACGACGAGTGAGTTGTTTTGGCTATCAAAGAGGGAGTTTACACGGTTTCTTTCCCGACATGTCTGTTTTTGACATTCTCTTTTGAACATGCTACCAAAAACCTATTGTCTTTTCACGATGTCTTTCCAAACATGTCTGTTTTCATGTAAAATTGTCTAGTACACATGTACATACATACATGCATACAAATTAAAAACATGAAAATTCATATTAACAAACATGAAAACTCATTTCGTGTCTGTTTGGAAACCCCTCTTTCTTCTCTACCCCGATGGTCTTCAAACAAAACAAACATGTTTGTTAGACATGTCTGGAAAGACACCGTGTGAACTCCCTCAAACTTCGTACAATACAAAATTTTCAGCGAGCATAACTATCTCTGAGGCGGTCACCTGTATGAGTTCATCTTGGCCTAAGGTATTTTCGAAAGACTTGTCTTAATTCATGTTTTTTGCCTTGTCTTATCTCAAGTCATGTCTGGTATACAAAGAGTGTTTTTTTATAGAGTTTAAATCACAATAAAACATAGTAATATATTTTTGATATCAATGAAACGGCCTTTATTGGATTTAAAATTTTGTGACATTAATGTTTAAATATGATTTCGGTCATTTGGCCGCCACGGCTGGCGCGTAGAAAGCGCAATCTGGAACACCAATTTTCACAAACTTTTCGCAGCATTTGCGGCCGTATCTCGCCGATAACTCTTCGAATGTTGAATTGTTTGTGGTTTATCGGCGTACACAAGTGACTTTACATAACCCCGAAGAAAATAATCCAATGGGGTTAAATCACACGATCTTGGGGGGCCAATTAATTGGGCCATTTCGTGAAATTATTTTTTCGTCAAAAGTTGAAAATTAAATTTGATGAACTTAATTAAGCCTGATTAAAAATTTGGATTAAAAATCATAAATAGTTCAACAAAATAACCACAATTCTAATTATTGTCAAAAGTTTCCTTGAGTAAAGCAATTGTAGCGCCCGCTGTGTGGCATGTGGCCCAGTCTTTATGGAACCACATATCAGCAAGATTCATGCCAGCTAATTGAGGTACGAAAAAACTTCGAATCATGTTCCTATACCGTTCACCATTGACAGTAACAATCTGACCATCATCGTTTTTGAAGATATATGGGCCAATGATTTCGCCAGCCCATAAAGCGCACCAAACAGTAATTTTCTGTGGATGTAATGGTGTTTCGACAAAAGCCTGTGGATTCTCCTCCCTTCAACTGTGACAATTCTGCTTATTTACGTACCTATTCAAACAGAAATGGGCTTTGTCGGAAAATAAAATTTTGAATTTTGAAAGAAACAGTTATATTGATTAAAAATTTCAACAATTTGCACAAGTTGCTCTAGAGCAAACTAAACATAAAGCAACTATCAGTTGTTAAATGGGTGGTCAAATTAAGCAGTGATGCCAACTCAAAATTGTATTACTCCAAAAAAAAACACTAGTTTTTTCATAGTGCTTTTAAGAGTCAAACCAAGAGTCCTGTCTATAGTCTTATCTTTAGCCTTATGGCAAGCCTTCTTATTTATGTACATATATTTATACCTGATATTCTTACAATTAACATAGGGCTGTAATGGTTTCGTTAATCATTTAAATTTAAGATGGCTAACTGATTGGGCTAACACATCTGATACTAATGCCGGGGCTGCCAGCAGACCTCCAGGCAGGTGTACCGGCACTATTTGCTTATTTGATGGCGCCAATTACTCACCATGGCGTCTTGAATATCATTGGCTCTCAGAATTTCGTTAAAGATACAGCGTAGCCCGCATCTTCTCGAGAGCCTCCTTTTAAACCCGGTGAGCTGTCCGTGACTGCTTATTTAATTCGGAGCTGCCCCATATACCAAGGAGCCATTCCGCTATCCGCACTCAGCTGTAATTTGCTAGAGCGAGAAAGCCTTCTAAAAATTTTGTTAATATCCTGTCTATAATTTTGCCTATTGTCTTGTCCATAGATAATATACGCTAATATCAGACATTTCTGGTTATAGCCAGCTTGGTTATAGTTTTGTCTACAGACTTCTTTTTAGTCTTATCCATTGTTTTGTCAATATTCTTGGCTATAATCTTTCCACTGTTATTTTCTACAGTCTTCTCCATGTTTATATCAACAGTTTTGTATGCAGCTTTGTTCATAGCCTTGGCTGAACTCTAGTCTATAGTATTGCATAAAGTTTTTTCTCTACTGTAGTCTATGGTCTTGACCAACTATAGTTCAGTCTTATTACAAGAGTCGTTGTCGTTATAGAAGTCTTATTTGTTTGAAACTTTTGTCAATAGCCTAATGTCTGTTCATCGATTTCGAACGAAGATTTCGTTCGTTTAATTTACATTTAAAACAAACAAATTAAAATAAAAATGTAATTGTTTTAAATGTAAATAAAACGAACAAAATCTTTAATCAAAATCGATTAACATGCAGATAGAAAGTTTGTTGCGTTTATGTCGGTTACGACAATCATAATATACATTTTTAAAAGCGACTGGTTTTCGACAACGACAACGATGCTCATAATTATCTTAGTTGTCTAAAGTTTGGCCTTTAGTCTTGTTAATAATCTTATCATTGTACTTTTTCTAAAGATCTGTATATAGTCTTGCTTATAGTCTTGGCTTTAATGTTGTATAGCTTCTTGTATAATCTACGGTCTTTTTGCTGTCTTCTCGTTTGTAGTCTAATATGTAGTCTTTTCTTTAGTATGTCTGTAGTACATAGTATTAAATTTTAGTACATACAAACTTAATATTTTCTTAAGCTCCAAATTGTCTCTTCCATCCATATTATGATTGAATCGACTCTTCATAAGAAAATCACAACCATATTCTGGTTGCCTACGGTCATGTTAGCGGTATAAATTACAATTTAATGTTAACCACAAATAATTGTATGATTGCTAGTGCATCTATAACATGCTGCCCGTAAAATATGATAAAAAGATTAAAAATATATTGTTTATAATTAAGCACATAAATGATCGCAGATAAAATATGCATGTTTGTAAGCAACCATAATATAATTGTAATAGACATGAAAGGGACTGATTTAATCAAAATATAATTGTTGGTAAAATGTGTATGTTTGAAAAAACTATAATATTTTGGAAAAACTGCAACCATACTAAAAAATTTGTTCGTGTCCATACCGAAAAAATGGTTTTTTCTCTAAGTGTAAAAAAGTCTATAATACAGTTTATCTATTTCAAGAACTGCTGGGTGTATTCGCAATTTTTAGGGCTTCCATTCAAATTAAACGAATATTCAAGTCATCTAAATATTTTATTAAAATCTAAGTGCATTCTTTATTCTGATAACCGTTTTAATCATTAAATATTTTGAAGAGGGTTTCCTTGCAGTGTTCTTTACTTGATGTCATTTCAAATATATTATTTAAGTTACAAATAATTCCGCCCTTGAACTAATAAAACAAACAACCAACTAGAAATCTGTGTCAATAAACTTTTTATAAAATAAAGAATGTGCCATGTATCATTTATTTAATAGCAAACAGTTTGCAGCATATAAAAGTATATGAATACGAACACGTAGTACTTCTTAAATAGACGATGATGACATCATTTGAAATTCTACAACCATGTTTTTCTCATTCTGTTTAATATAAAACTTACGAAAATTATTGATATTGCAACATTTGTATAAACAAAACATCTACTTGTGTTCTGAAGAAAACGAAACATTAAAAACCCTTCAGTTCTGATGGGTTAAAAAACTAAATTTTTTAGATAAATGAGACGGTTATGCTGATTACAATTTTGAATATTCTATATAAAATATTAAGTATTGATTCTGCTTTACGTACCGTTAAAGAAATTTACATAAATCGAAAAAAAAATAGCAAAGTTTTCTTGAGGTTTACAGTAACGGATTTTCAGTTGCAGTTAATATTGTCCGTATGTAAAATTAAATAACAATGTAATTTAAAATAACGAAAAGTTCATTTAGTTTTTACTGTCAAAAATTCAACCCCATGTTCCGTAAAAAAAAGAAGGAATTTTCGTTTATTTTATATAAATTAAGTATCAAAAAATTAAATGAATAATCCGTAAAAACAAAATAACATTCAGTTATTTTACATAAAAATAACTGTCAAAAAATTAACTACATGTTCCGTTAAAACCAAGGAATATTCAGTTATTTTATGTTATTTAACTCTCAAAAAATAAACTTTTTCTTATCTATAAAATACGGTTTGCTTGTTTTGTGTAAGCAATTCCCATTTTCTATTTGTTAAAATGATTTACTTAAATACATCAAATTTTTAAAGTAAAATAATTGCGAAATCATTTCGGTCATGCTGCTGGTACCTTATGATTGTAAGTTCTTCTGTAAGCAAACCAGGTCAGTACAACAAAAGTAAAACAAGCGTTTGTAACAGGGTAAGTAAACAATAATGTTCTCTCCCTCATTAGAAAAACGAGCGGACAGCTGCCGTAATCTGTAATTCGCTTAGCTAAAGCTAAATCTCGATCGCTAAAATGCCTTAGCGAATACAAAATTGAAAAATTTTAGCGATGAAATTAAAAGCTTGAATTGCGGCGAATTAAATTTTTATGGCAATGCCAAATTTAGCAATGCACGTTACAGTATTGCATTGCTAAATTAACTTTTAAGATTTTTAGCGATATAGATTTAGCTTTAGCGAATTACAGAATACGGCCACAGGTGTCTCTCTGGTGTTTTTTTAGAAATTCGGCTCTTTTGTGGAGCAAACGAAAATTACTGAATTTAATAAAACAACTGAATCTTTCTTTGTTTTTACGGAATATTCAGTCAATTTTTTGATAGTTAATTAATAAAAAATAACTGAAAATTTATTTGTTTTTACGGAACATGTGGTTGAATTTTTGACAGTAAAAATGAAGTAGACCGGTTTTAACTGAATTTTTATTCATTTTATATATTTCAAATTCAGTTAATTTTACGTACAGAATATTGTGAGTGTATATAAATCGGCAAAGGCAAAAGAGTTAAAGGCTCAGTTAGGCGAACGTTGCTGTACCGTATCTGTACGGTATCAATCAGCTGTTCGCTTTTTGTTATATGAAAAGCAATTCAAAAGCTTACCGAAATGTAATGTACCGTAGCTGCAACGTACCATTCTGTATAAAATAGATGTTCATACCGTTGTTACGTGACATTTGTAAAACAGTAATAGGCGGCTTGTATGTTAAATTGAATGCGGGGATTTTTGCTAGTTAGGGGGCAAATTATGTCTGTCAGAAACTATCAAACCGATTCAAATGAAATTTAAAACATAGATAGATCCCTATTCATATAGCCATACACTCTCGAAAATTGGTTTTTAAACACTGTGGTGTTGGGTATCATATGGTCGGGCTTGACCGACTATACTTTCTTACTTGTTACAATTGAATTTACATAGGAAAACTGGGAGAAGGGAGAAAACTCCCGGGGAGTTTTTATTCACAACTGGGCTGATATTCCTAGAAGAACTATGTGTTCTTTATATTTAGATAAAAATGTAAGGTCGAATTTTGACCATTAGGCAAACACTAGTTATTAAATGGTAATAAAAATTAAAGTGACAAATTTTTGTATTCTACTAGAATAATGTGACGGATCACCACGTTGGAACATTTGCTTTAAGGGCCAACTATAATTTGCATAATCTGGCTTAAGCTACTGTTAAAAATTAACAAAAAAATTACAAAAAAAGCATTCAAAAAAAACAAATTAAATCAAAAAATATTTGATTCCTTACGAAAAGTGTGATAAAAATTGACCAAAATTTTTCCTAAGTTCAATATGGTTCGACACATGTGAATCACATGTGTTCGCACAAAACAACCACAATATAAAATTCATTAGCATCTCAATACAAATCTTGTATTGTTCATACATAAGTATATTCAAATTATATTTACTATAGGAATATATTGCACAATCGAATTTATGTACAAGACCCAAATACATACTTCTATATTCCATTCCATTCTCTACTCTTAAACATTTGATTTTTTTTTTTTTGTTCTTTTTTAATATTTACAAAGAATACACAAACAAATTGTTAAAAAAAATTTCCTACTAAAATAGAAAAACAAACAGAAAATAAAAAAAAAATAAAATGATTCATACTTTGGCTTCAATAAAAACTTTAGCGCGGTTTTAAAGCGAAACAAACAAGGGAATCATAAAATTATGTCTAAACAATTATTTAACTAATTTAAAAATTTCAAAACATTTTTATCAGTTATTTAAAAAAGAAAAATGGAAAAGCATTTATAATTTTTTTATTTTTATTTACAGTGAATTTGAGGAATCGCCTGCACCCCAGGAAGCGGAAACCGAGGAACCGCTTTTAATTTCACCAACCCCTTTGGCTAAACTTAACGAAATACCTCCCGATCCCATTGATTTCCTCGACGAAGAAAACGAATTGGCTGCTTTAAAGGCTAATGAAGATATGAGCGCTGCTAGCAAAGAATTGCCCAGTGATGCTCCTCCAAAACCTTCGACCGCCGAGGACAGCATATTTGCTGTCATTTATACGGTGGCAAAGAAAGTCGCCATAGTTGGAACGATATATTTTGTTGGCTATATGGGTTGGTCGGTGGCATGGCTTATAGCTCCAGTTATATTGTCAGTGGCACGTGATCGTTACCGTAAGACAACCGAACATAAGCGTAATATAGCCAAAGTTTCGGCAATGGCTTCGGAAAAGGAGGTGATATTGGCTAGAATTGATGAGTTGCCAGCCTGGGTGAGTTATTACTGATGTGAATTCGCCTATTAATTTGCAATCACATGGAGTTTTTTCCGCTTCAACGGCAATTAACAAGTAGAAAATTTAAAATTCAAACAGATTTTTTATATTAATTTGTTTTGCAAATTTGATTTAGCAGCACTAACAATCATTAGGTAATTTGCATTTGAGTTTTTAAAATTCAACCAAAAAATTTAAAAACAAACATCTTAAATTTTTGGTTTGTTATTAAATTTTAAAAACTAGGTTTTAGGCGGTTTTTTTAAGGTTTGGTTAAGACGGTAATTTTTTAATGGCCATTTTTCGAATATTGAGCAAACCGGTTATTTTGGCGTAATAAGCCGGTTATTTAAAAAAATGTGTAATTTATTTAAAAGTTTCTGACTTTTGTTGTAAATATTCCCGTTATTAAGATATTTCCCTCTTATTTGTTTGGAAGAATTTCTCTGGGATTTTCCCGAAAAATGTGTGGGATCCCAGGATTTTTGTCCCGTATGAAAACCAAAAAATTGGATGAAAAATTTGGCTGGACCAGCAAGACGGCGGGAGGAAAGTTAATTGACTTCCTGTTAAAGTCACTTATATCGAGCAACTCTTGGGAGTACCTACCAAAACTTCATTTAGATAAAGGAAAAGGCAACCGTGTTCCGGAGATTCAACCATTTAAAAATTACAACTTTTTTAAAATAATATTGGGAAAATATTCCAAAAAATCAATTTTTTAAGTTCCATTAATTTTGTAAAACAAAATTCTTTAGAAATTTAGAAAGTCATTACTAGGAATGAGATTTTTATGCACTAAAAAATCGAAAACATGCGCATAAGATATGCACTAAAAACTCCTAAATTTGCATTAAAAACATACAAAATATGCACTAAAAACATGAAAATTTTTAATAAAATTGTTTTTTAAATTTTATTTAAAACAAACTAAAGAAATAGAATCTGGGAATTTATTTCTCATGTTGAGAAACAAATTTTCATATTATTCGAATGTGTATTCTAAGTCAAATTACAATCCTCAAAAGCTTTTTTTTTTTAATATGAAGTCTTATTCCTTCAATATTTTTCAGGAATATTTTGTATGCACTATCAGAATTTGTTTGTATATTTCTGTTACGAGGCTTACAATTTACTTCATTGCTAGCGAAAGGAAAGCTAAAGTAAGCCTCGTAACAGAAATATACAAACAAAAATTTTGTGCATGGAAAATGATTTCTTAACGTCAACCGAAGAACATACTTAAGGGATGCAAATTCATTTGGAGAATATTCATTTTCTAATTCCGTTCCCACTTTTGATTCAAGATCAAAAAATATTTTTATTTGTTATATTTTTTGCAAAACGATTTGGGTTTCTTTTAATTTCTTGGGCAATTCTTGGCTATAAGGTGAACTAAATCCCTCCAATTTAGTTATTGTTTCACCATTGTATCGGTCGTTGGAAAATACAAATGCTAAATAACTTTCGATGTTATTTAAATTTAATATTTCTTTTGCATAAGCATCGGTAGCAACAAGTTCTTCAATAATATTCTTTAATTGTTCAAAGTTTTTTGAATAGAATTCTAGAGCGCATCTAGACAGATTTCCTATCTTGTTAATATTGGCTGAGGTGGTAAGTGTGCCAAGGGATACTTTTTATTATTATTAAAAATTGCAACTCGTGAAGAAGTCTTTTAAAATATTGGTTTCCCGTATGAAACCTATAAATCAATATTATCGAATTGGCTTTAAATTTCCTCTGCAACTGCCCATGTGCCAAGCAAATAACTAACCTGTAACAGTTTTGGATAAAATATTTTAAGCCCATTGGCAGCCTTAATCATGTCAGGTGCTGCATTTGTTAAAAATAGAAGGATCTTTTGTCGAAATCTTGAAAAACTTGTATTTTAGTAAAGTTCAAAAAAAATTTATTAATTGGTTTTAGAATTTTTTTTTTTTTTTTTTAAACCTTTTTTTTGTGAATAACTTTTTTATATAAAATGGAAAATATAGCGCCCAAAAATTTTAAAATATGCATTTATAACCAAAATATGCACTATCACCGAAATATGCAACAATATGCAAAAACAAATCGATGCAATTTTAACGCAAATTTAATAATTCGGAAAGATAATCGGTCGACATCATTCTTATGGCCGTTTTCTCATTACACGATTAACTTTTTTCCCAACGAAAAACTGCAAATTAAAGAAATTTGATTTTCTCAATATCTCATTTGCTTTTATTCTGTCGCAAAGCTAACCAGCACTCATCTTTCGATTATTTATTTTCCTTTTGTTTGCCGTACAGATAAATTCAATCAGCTGACTCCCAACTTTTACATGTATTTTGAGAGGTGGTGCCAACTTAAAACCATGTTTTTTGTCGGTATATTGAGAAACCCAAAATTGTTAACAGACAGTTTATCGGTCTAATAAATTTATGTTGACATTAAGTAACAGGCAGTTTGAAGGTACATTGAGAAAATGACCATTAGACTATCAACCAAAAACATGCATTCGCATGAAAATCGCCTTCCTATTTATTACTATAAATTTCGTTGGTTTCGTACCTTTGTGAATTGTTTCGTTTGTATTGAAAAAAAAAACTTTTTATTTTAATAATTAGTTTCATTTTCGTTTAATTATTTTTTTTTATAAACCCGGCTATTTTTTGAAAATGCTTTACCGAAGGCCGGTTTTTTTTAAATAGCAATTATTCAGAATAGCGGAAACCCGAGTTTTCAGTCCTAAAGTTGTAAAGTCATATGTCTTAAAATAATAAATATATGACTGCTGTGGGCAATTGCTTATTATTTAGATTTTTGCTGTACAGTTATGACCAGGGAAACTATAAAAATGCAAGTGCATGTTTTTCCTTGCGCGACCAATGAAGGCAGAAAAATAATATTTATCCGATTTAGAGCTTTTTATGAATTTTAGCATCGATTTGTTAGTGCATATTTTTGCATATTTTACCCTTTGCAGCATTTTTTTTTTTTGCATAATTTAGTTAAAAGAGCCTTTTTAAAGTTTTTAGCGCATATTTTGCCTTTTTGATTCATATTTTGATACATGTTGAATTTTTTAGATGAATACATGAGCTTTCGCAGCAAATAAAAATAAAAATTTTTTTTTTGCGGAATTTTGGCTTTTTCTGTTTTAAATAAATTTCGCCATCTGCATTTGATTTTGACTCCAAAAATTGTAAGAAAAAGCAGGTGTTCATTAAAGACAAATGTTATTTTAAACTTTAAAATGTAATAAATGAATAAGCAAAAGTTAAAGAAGAATCAATAATATACGTTTTGTGTAATTCAAAGAAATCTGGACAAATCTTTAAGTATACTGATTAACTCTGAATCACTGTTTTAAAGTGATCTAATTATGTATGTCTATCCGTCCGTATTTTCTGGTTCTTGATGCATGTTAACCTTGTGCGCAAAGTAAAAGTTGCAGTCTGTTAGGTAATTTGATCAAATTTGGTAAATGCATTTCAATTGTACCAAGGACGAAGTGAGAATCGATCTATAATTTCACATATTACCCATAAAATTTTTTTTCCAATTTAGACTCTTTGTGTCCGTAAACCATCTAAATGTGTTGTAATTTAGATAAAATTCGCCCCAAAAATATTTTACTGCAAATTAAATTCTTCTTGAATCAGTTCACATTTTCCCAAAGTTGCCATTAATTTATAAAGTTTAAATAGCTTTAACTTCCTGCAAAAAGTAAAGATTAATAAAAATTAAGCGGCCGTCCTTTAAATCCCTTTAAGACACAAAATCTCATATGAATGTTAATACATATCTAGATAATATTTGGCACAAATAACTCTGATATGAATTTTAACCTCCTAACATAACTTTGTTTTTGTAGGCCGATGCCTGCCCATCGTTTCCAATGTTACCCTAACATCTCGGAAATTCGTCTGTAAATACATTGGAGTTGGGGCTTTCCCGAATATAATTTTAGGATTGTTTTTATTACATGGAACTGTTATTAAATTGTTGAATATTTTGTTATCAAATAAGAAATTTTCGAATTTTTTGGGGCATATTTTTAACAATTTTCAGGGCATATTTTTAATTATTTACTGCATATTTTATGCGCATAAAACGCGTTTTTTAGAGCATATTTCTGGTTTCCCTGGTTATGACGAATCAATGAACACATCATTAAAATTGTTATTTTGTTTGAAACACAACAGAATTATTTTTAAATAATTGTAAAATATTATTTAGGATATTATGACGATATGACTTAATAGCACACCATGTGAATCCCCCAAATTGTGTTTTGTTGGTTTTTAATGGAAATTTTTGTGGTTATTCTCGAAACATGTAAATTCTACCTGAGTTTAATACCCTTAAGCTACGGTCACACTTTTTAAATATTTCACCAAATAAGCGTTACCACTACTTTTGTTAAAAGTTAGTGAGATTTAACAAACTGTTAAATTCACAAAATAAAGGTTATTATACTGCTAGACATAGCAAAAAACTGTTTTCTGTAAGATGTGGAATTATAATCAAAATAAATATTAGAAATAAAGGAAATACTTAATTCTTTAGATTGCTTTTAGGTTCCGTATTTTTCGTCAAATATATGACAAGTGTAACCGTAGCTTAAGGATTTTAAAAAAATGTTACTTAATTTCATGTTGAAAAATTCCTTCCTTCACAAAAATACTTAAATGAAAATTAAATTTGATGTGCTTAATTTCAAAATATCAAAAATTTCAAATAAAATTTTATTTTATTACAGGTCTACTTCCCTGATGTCGAGCGTTGTGAATGGGTCAATAAGGTCTTTTACTTTGATGCAATCCAAAATATCCCTTTTCATAATTCTTTTCATCTTTCCAGATTCTTAAACAACTCTGGCCCAATGCCAACCACTTTGCCCGCACTCTAGTCAAGGAAACTATAGAACCAGCCGTTGCCGAATCTCTATCACAGTACAAAATGAATGGTTTTCGTTTTGATCGCATCATTTTGGGCACTATACCACCCCGCATAGGCGGTGTCAAGGTCTATGATAAAAATGTCGGACGCAATGAGATCATTATGGACCTGGATCTTTTCTATGCCAGTGACTGTGATATTAATTTCTATTTGGGCAGTATGAAGGGAGGCATTAAAGATTTCCAAATACACGGCTGGGTAAGAGTGGTAATGAAACCACTCATACGTAGTATGCCATTGGTCGGGGGTCTGCAGATATTTTTTTTGAATAATCCCAATATTGATTTCAATTTAGTGGGTGTTATCGACTTTATGGATATGCCGGGCTTAAGTGATCTATTGCGTCGGATTATAGTGGAACAAATCGGTAATGTCATGGTTCTGCCAAATAAGTTGCCTATAACTTTGAGCGATGAGGTGCCAGCGAGGTCTTTGAAAATGCCAGAACCAGAGGTGGGGTTTGTAGATAGAATATTTGATGTTTATTTATTTGAATTTTATTTTAATTTAATTTTTTTTTATTGTTCAGGGCATTTTACGCATCCATGTAGTGGAGGCAAAAGATTTAATGAAGAAAGACATTGGCATGTTGGGCAAGGGTAAGTCTGATCCTTATGCCATTATCAATGTCGGCTCCCAAGAATTTAAAACTCAAATTATTGAAAACAATGTCAATCCCAAATGGGATTATTGGTGTGAGGTGAGTTAATTTTTGTTTTAAAACTTTAATATATTTCTCTTTCAAATTTCTTATTGGCTGTTCAAAATTGCTCTTCTCTTCAATAATTTTCAAAACAAAAATTCTGTTTCTGTTCTGGTTTTAAAGCTTTTAGCACAATTTTTTCTTTTTCTATAATAATTTAAAAAATCTTTTTGCATGCTTTTTTAAAAAACAAAATAATTTTTCTTATGTACCTGTTCAGTTTTATTTTAAATTTAATTTTGTTTTATTTATTCCAACATTTTTCACTTTCAAACTCAAACTCAAATAAAAATTCCAATCAAACTTTACTCCTTTAAACCTTTTTAATGTGATTGATAATATTCATTGATCATTTTGATCACAAACAAAAAAAAAGGCAAAAATATTTGTTGAAATGGGTCAAACTCTTGAAATTGGCTTATTCGATGCGGATGATTCAAAAAAAGATGAACCTTTGGGAAGGTAAGTTGTTATCATAACAGAAAAAAAAATGAAAAAGAACTCACCACAATTTCGGAAACTAAAATAATTAGAGAATTTAGGGAAAATTTCTTTAAGTAAGTAGAGCTTTTGTTAGATATGCGACATTAATCAAAGGAAAGCTTGATGCCTACTAAGAAAGCATTTTGAATTGTATGAAATTAATAAAATATTGAAAAATTAAAAGTGAAATTTTTTTGTCTAAAAAAAATCCTTAACAATTTCTAGGCCATTGTGAATTCTCCTCACGGCCAAGAGGTCGTATTTAATTTATGGGATTCAGATTTATGGGATTCTGGTATACAAAAAGATGATGCATTGGGCAGGTGGTGTATAACTTAAACTAATCACAGCATGTTTTTTTTCCTTCAATAAAAACAAACCATTTCTTAAATTCATGACCTAATAATAAATTAATAAAAAAAATCCTTATAAAACCCATAACTGCATGTCCTAGTAACTAATAACTTAGCTCGCTCTGTAACTCTAACACAATATATTTAATAACAACTTTACTCTCTAATCTTAGTCTCTAATTAGTTTATAGCTTCAAAATAACTCTCATAAATTGTCGCTTAATCCATGTTAAAGCTAGAGGTCCAAACCATGCGATATATGCGTTTCGATACTTTCTTGACATTTTCTCATGACGCCTGCAAAGCATGAAAAAGTAGCCAGTAATCCTACTGCATGCGTTCTTAAATGTATTATAAAAGGAGACATTTTTAGCTCTACTTAGCCAATTGGCTCAGGAGGCAACATCCTGAGCCCGCTATTATACCTAAGATACACTTCGGACATGCCAACAAAAAAACACACCCAAGCTTCAAGTTTTTTTAATAATACAGCTTTGCTAACCGTACACGAAAACCGTAATGAAGCATCTAGATACTTAGTGGACCATATATTTCAATTGGAAAACTGATTAAAACAATGTAAGATAAAATATTCACTTCGCGCCTGGAATCACGCCCCCATATTCAAATCAATAATCAAATAATACCTCAGCACTCGCATGTAAAATATCTCGATAGGCATCTAAAGGGTGGTCCAACCAAAAAGTTTTCAGAGAATTACCTTAAAATTTTTTTTAATGATAGAAAGATCTATGGCAATTATAAGTGAAACAAAATATCGGCCAAATACTCGTCACATCTTCTTCCGTGGCATACCTCTATCCGATTGTCCACATTTTCTATACCTCTGAGTCATAATTGCGGTTCAATGACGTTAATGTGCCAAATTATCTCATTGTTAAGCTCGTGAATTGTTCTTGGCTTATTGATGTACACTTTTTCTTTTAATTATCCCCAAAGAAAGAAGGCCAACGGTGTCAAATCACATGATCGTGGCGGCCAATTTACATCGCCACCACGTGAGATAACACGGCCATTGAATTTCTCGCGAATTGTTTCGTTGGCTGTGTGGCAAGTCGCACCATCCTGTTTGAACCACACATCGTCCTCAAATTCTGACCACAAGATGTCCGTTATTATTTCGCGATAGTGGACACCATTCACGGTTGCTGCTTGGCCGGCCTTATTTTCGAAGAAGTACGGCCCGATGACGCCGCCAAATCATAAACCGCACCAAACAGTCACTCTTTGTAGATGCTCCGTTTTTTCAACAATCACTCGTGGATTCTTATTTGCCCAAATGCGGAAGTTCTGCTTGTTAACGAATCCACTGAGGTTGATTATGGTGACCAAAAAAATCACGAAGTGCGCGAAATTCGTTTTGATTTGAACGCCCATTTTCGTAAAAGTCTTTAACAATCATTAAGCGCTGCTCCATTGTGTACCTCAGCATGGTTGAGTTTGTCAAACACTGAGACAAAGTACTGTCAAGTAAAGTTGGGCAACAAATTTAACGTTAAGATCTGACTCACAATTAACATTGTGGTTTATGGTGGGACCACCCTCCTTGAGATCAGTGGCGTCCAATTCTCATATTTCTATACTTGCGAGCATAATAGGGCTGCAGCGGTGTCATCACACGTACACTATAATATTATTGCTGTGAATGTTTACATTTCAATAAAGCCATTCAGATATCGATAAAATAAGATCTCCCTACGAAAGTTGCTGCTTCTAAAACATGCACACAATTGTGATTTTGTTTTTTTGGGCACTATTTATCTGGATATCGGCGTTTTCCAGGTAAATGTCATATAGAAGCAAAATTAACTCAAAGGAAACTAAAAGCAATTCCATTGTTTTGGCTTATTTGAAGAAATACTTTCCTTAGTAGCGATTGCAAACTTCAACTTTCACCCGCGTATTCATAAACGATTATTAAATTTAACAAACGCTTATTAAGCCAAATTTTCCTACAAAATTTGTTTTCTTAACCTTTAATAATTTCCAAATATTTTTATGAATGCAGGCATAACACTCTATCTTAAAATTATTCTGGGGGCACTGCCTCGGACTCAAAATCTTTAATTCGCTTAAGCTAAATCTCTATCGCTAAAAATCTTTAAAGTTGATTTAGCGATTTTTGGTTACGAATTGCAATGCCATAAAAATTTAATTCGCCGCAATTATATCTTTTAATGTCAGCGATAAAATGTTTAAATTGTGTATTCTCTAACGGCATTTTATCTAAGCGAATTACAGAATACGACTGCTAATATGCTAAAAACTTGAAGATTAGTAAAAACTAGGATCACGAAAGATTCATGAAAAAGTTTAAAAATGCTTGCATTGCACCCAAAGCCACTAGCCTAGAATATTTGAAATGATGGCGCCCATACTCTCTTAAGGAGAAGAGAGACTGCAGGACTCATCCGATTAAAAGAACACCTACATTTGTGAAAAAAAACCGCGATGGGGAAAATTTTCGTCCGGCACTAACAGGACATAAAAAAAAGTATTAAAATAAGATTTGACCAATAATTGTTTGTTCATATTTATTCAACGCGTGTGCTGTGTGCTGTGTAACTTGTCAATACAATTTTATACTGATTCTACTTGTTTGATAGATGCAAAAACGCATCTACGCATAAAGCTGAAGGTTCACGTCAAAATGCTTGACGTCACGGCGATTTCACTCCTGTAATTGTGCTGGACGTTATATTCGCCGTCATATCTAAATATTTTGATTTTCCATCCAGCATCGCCGGTGTCACACATACGAACAAATTTTCGCTAATACTTCCATAGCGCTTGATAAAAATAAATGCTTGACGGAGTACAAACCTCTTAACAACGACGATGCTGGAAGGAAAATCAAAAATTTAGACATGACGGCGAATATAACGACAAGCACGAGTACAGGAGTGAATTCGCCATGACTTCAAGCATTTTGACAGTGTAAATAAAGATCCCTTAATACTACCACAGCACTTGATGAGAATTTGATAGGTTTTTGGTGCCCTTTACACAGCAAAATTGCTTTTGAATCCAAAAAGTGTTCGATCGCGACTGCCAGATTTAGCCTTCCAGCTGTTTTTAATCACCATGGATGACAAATTATATTTTGCATGTAGCTTAAATTTGAAAACGTATAAAATGTACAAAAAGTATCACCCGCATCCACGAGTGCGGTGGACTTGCAGCTTTAAACAAGTGGTGTGGACCGCCAGCTTTAGTCTACCACTATTGGCTGTATCGTGTTGTTCTCTGCACTTAACAGCATGTTCATGTTTAACACTCTGTTTGTCTATGTCTCTTCCGCTCTCTCTCTCTTGATGTATTACTTACTCCACAAAATTAAAAAGCACTGTTTGTAAAATGTCATTAAACTGTCAAATTATTGAAAACGTTTTTTTTTTAATTTTATTGGTTTTTAACAAAAAACGCACCATAATTTTGTAAAAAAAAAATTCAACTTTTTGAAAAAATTACCTTTCAATAACTCAGTTTTGAAAAAATTCTTTTCTACGTTTAAATGTTATATTGTCTTTTTTTTGAAACGCCTACACTTACAACATTAATAAAAAAATATTAAAAAAAATTCACCTTTTTGGCGAATTAAGGCAGTGGTGGAGGTAACTCAACTAACTGTTATCAGTTTTCGTTTATATGACTGGGATCGCACTGGTGATGATGAATCTTTAGGAAGGTGGGAATAATTGTTTAGTCTAAAGCATTTTTTTTTTTTTTTGTAAATAATCTGTTCCAAGACTCGGATTTTAAATCCGACTAATATCGAATCCTGGGTTTCGTGAGAATTTTTTTTTACAAATTTTTATTAAGCCCATGGCAGAATAAGTATCGGGGAGAGTTGTCAATATTCACCCATGTGATGTCAAATAAGTTTATTTGAATTTCGATGCTTGTTTTAAACTTGTTTCCTTATTTTCTTTTGTTTGACGTTATATGGGTTTTGAAATTTAGAACAAAATTTCTAATGACCATACCTTGTACTTATTCTACCATGATCAAGCCCAAAATCATTTTGAAATTTTAAATTCGTATCAAATATCTCTGAAACTTTAAAATCGAATAGAGACCCAACTATAATATGCATAAGCTGGCTTAAACTACTGTCAAAAATTTACAAAAAAAATTAAAAAAGCATTTAAAAAAAAACAAAATAAAATCAAAAAATATTTTATTTCGTACGAAAAGTGCAAATTGTTTCGCATTTTACTTAAGCAAATGGCAGTTTCATCAAATTAACCAAAAAGTTTTCTTAAGTTTAATATGGCTCGATACATATGAATCACATGTATTCGCACAATTGCTTGGGACAAATTAAGCATATTATAGTTGGGCCTTAAGTATTGGAATAGATTTGTTATTAAAATATTCAAATGTCTTTAAAAAGTAGTTTTATAATTTTTTTTTGTAGTGAAATGTGTTTTCAATATTCTTTGAAATTTATCAACAACTTTTAAGTTTTTGTAGTACAACATAATTTATGAAAATGCAAAAATTCCAATTAGAAACACTATTTTGAACTCTTCCTACAACACTCTCTACACTTTTCGCATTATCCTCTTTTCTATAGTTTTTATTTTAAATGTTAACTATCAAAACTATTTTTATTTATTTCAAATTAACGTTTCAGTAAATTTCACATGAAATTCATAAAATTTCTATTTCAGCCATTTGAAAAGGGAAAATTGTTCTGTATTATTTTAGAATTTTTTAACGTTTTTAAACCGATCTCTGTAGAAATCACTAAACTAAACATCTCAATAGGTGTTATCGGTTACACGAACCTTTATAGAAAATTCATAAAAATATTCCCTTTTTTCACACTTTATACTTTGAATACCAATTATCTTTACAAGAACCACTACTTAAATAAGAAAAACTACAGCAATTTTGTAAATAATTGGGATCAAAATTTAATTCGTTTTCAATTCCACTTCATTTCGATTACTAGAACATGCCCGATATTCTTTAAAATTTTATATTAAATAATTGAACTGTATTTTAAACAAAACAAAGACTAACAGCCATGTCACAGAGTACAATTTCGTTCGTAAAAGGAATTCATTCCGCGTTTTGGCGCTTTAGAAAATTAATTGCAAAAAAAAAATCCGAAATAATAACTTTTTTGTTTTCATGAACGGAATGGGAGTTTTTGTATCTTAAAGGGCAAATAACTATCATAATATGTGACCTTCTCCGAGAAAAGGGACCAAATGTGTGAAAATTAAGATTTGAGAAAAACGCATTTCATCTCATTTCTACACCTTTCAAGGTACCAGAATCCACTCTTTTTCTCGGAGAAGGTCACATATACTTTCTATCTAGAGCCAAATATGTTCTTTATTTATATTAAACAATTTTAAGCCCTTTATTTTACAAATATATTTAAAACTCTTTACAAAAACATTTAGAAGAAAGCTAAATTTTCGTAACTGCCCGTCTAAACCAGAGATAAATATTGCGATATATATTGCAGTAGATGTCAAAATTATGTTATCTTTAATGTAGACAGAACTTTTTTGTACATAAATTATTGCCGGCAATTTGTGTTGCAATAATTTTTAGTGCATTTTTGTTGACAATTATTGCTAACATAAAACGTCAAATTGGGTTGTCAATTCAAAAAAAAGATGCAAATTGTATGGGAAAGAAATTAAGTTTGTGAAATGGTAGCAAATTATAATTGATTTAAAAGAATGAAATAAACACTAAAATAAAATAGAAAAAATTATTTTTATTATTTCATTATTATTATTTGATCTTTATTATTAAAATTTATATTAATTTGTTAAAGCTTGAGTTCTTTCTTACATAAAAATATTAATTTTATTTCAACAACAAAAAAAAGAAATGCCGAAATGTTGGTTTAAATAAACTTATAAAAAAAGTTTTTTATACAAATTTTTATATTATTCGAATGTGTATTCTAAGTCAAATTACAATCCTCAAAAGCTTTTATTAAAGTATTGTAGTTTGACTTAGAATACACATTCGAATAATATGAAAATTTGTATACTAAAAGTTACTTAACATGAGAAATAAATTCCCAGATTCTACTTGTCAAAAGTTTTTTTATATAAAAAAATAAGACCTTCAGCTCGAATATTTCATTTACGTATTAAAAATTAATATTTTTATATAAAAAAAGGCCTCAAGCTTAGAAAAATTAATATAAATTTATATGATAATTAGAAATAATAAGAAAGAATTTAAGTTAATAAAAATCATTTTTGCAATTTTATTTAAGTGTTTATATAATAGCGGTTTTCACCCTTGATAGAAAAGTCCCTTGTAGTCCTTGTGAATTTTATTAATTTAGTTAAAGTATTAGACTAAAATTTCTACGCTGTGGTTGAAAAATCCAACAAAAAGCTGTTTGTTAAAAACCCCAGAATAAAACAGTTGAAGAAACTATATGTGTCTGTCTCTTTCCCTCACTCAGCAACTTCTTTTATTTATAATACTAACAAAAAAGACATTCATGCTTTGTAGTATAAAATCGTATTAGGAAAAGCAGAGTTGAACACTTAATACAAAGGATGAAAACCGCTAATGATTTTTTTTTCAAATTATAAGTTAACGAGTTAACAAAAATGCGTTTTCCCATGCTCTGTTATTCTGCCGACGTTGTTGCCAAATTGCTGAGATTTTTATCTTTGGTGTAGACCTGGGGTAATGGATTTGTGAAGCATTGCCTTATCTATTTTTGTAAAGTTTGCCAAAACTTCCAAAGAACAAAGCAAAATTAAAAACATTGACAATTTTCAATTTTCTTGTAGTGCACTGCAATAATTATTGATACCCCTGGCATATTTACTTTTTAAATTTCACAAATTTTAAAGCTTTTCACTTTTTATACATAAATAAAAACTCAAATTTTATTTTTGTATAAAAATTTTGGTAGCAGCTGTTTTTTTTTTTTTTGTCTTGGTAAATGCAATCTGCAATATTACCACATTGATAAATACTGATGCTGACAAATTGGTTACATAAAAATCGCTTAAACAAAATTTTTCGGATTGATGAAAACTATTGGAATCTAAAGCACCAAAAATTATTTCGAACGGAACGGCAAATACGGAATTGACAGCATTCCGAACGGAATCTGTGACACGGCTGTAAAATTCAGGAATGGATTTTAAAATCTTTCGAAATTCATTACATCTGCCAAAAGCAATCTTTTTTAAATGGATTGTATTTAGAAATTCTAACAAATCTCCAATTTCAAACCAAAATTCTTAAAAGGTGGTTGCCAAGCTTCTTTATTTTTCGGAAATTTTCTCTTTTTTATAAAAAAAACTCCCGAGAATTTAAAAAAATGAATCGAAAATAAAAAACGTTTTAAAAAATTAAATCCACATTAAAAATCAAGCGTATTTTCCTATTTTGGATGCAAAGCGTAAAAAAATCGAAGTGATATAACTCAACTCGAATTTTCATAGAAATTTTATTTATTTGAAGGGTATGGCCGAAACTTAAAATCCCGAATTCCAAAATCCCAAATTTTTATATCCCGAAAAATTGTACAGTTTTCGTTAAAAATCGCGCGAAAAATAACATTGTTGGGCCTTCGCTAACAAAAGCTTCTATGCATAGCCGGCCTTCTCTGCAATATAACAAATACCGGCTTCGCTAACCAAAGCTTATAAATTCTTTTTTTTATATCGGGATTTTTAAATGTAGAATTTCAAAATTCTGAAATTTTGAGAATCGGAATTCAAAATTTTGGGATTTTGAAGTTTCGGAACTTTGAAATTCTGGATTTTGATTTGAAGAACTTAAATATCAAAATTGAATAGAATTGGTTACAAAAGTGGATCACTTTTTCGGACAAATTTAATCGATAACGAGTGCTGCATAAACCGCTTATCTTGCTGACTGATTGTATAATTTCATGATAAAAGAACTTTAATTCAAAACAAATTTCATCCAGTGAATTTTCCGAAATTGAAAGACATGAAATTTTCCTGTTTACATTTAGAACAGTTTCGTTTTGAATGATCTTTAATTCAAAACAAAGACTTTCCGAAGAGCTTCACAAGAATTTAAAAATAGGCTAGCTGGAAGTGTGCTAGTCTATCAGTGGCAGCGTTGCGGGTTCGATTCCCGCCAGATACTCTGGTCTCCTGCAGATAAGCGTAGAACTTCGCGGGATAAGTTTAGGGGAAAAAATTCCGAGAATAATCTGCAATTTTGTATCGAATATAAAAATGTATCTTGGAAAAAGGAAAACCGCGGCTAATCAAAGATCTGCAGCTTTAAGCGCAAGTAGAGCGTAAGAATATGGCTGCAGCTTTATCCCCCACCCCATAGCGTGCAACGGCAAGAGATATGTTTACATCCCATTTTGAGTATTCTTTAACACTAACACACTTTTACTCAGCGATCCGCAAGCATCTATTTTCGGGTGCACTGACTTTAAGCTGGAGGTTGACAACATGCGTTCAATGCGTTTGCTACTTTTTTGACCTTTTTCCAAGAGGCATTTGATGCATGCAAGCGAAGAAAGTAATTCGATGCGTATAAGCATTTTACCCGTGTGCTGTGTCAATACAGTTTTTCGCCGATTCTCCTCTTTTTCAATGATGGATAAACGCTTCAACGCATTAAAAGCGTGTTGTGTAACTTCAGCTTTATTCATTCGGAAAGAAACAAATTTGTAATTGATTTGCTTTTTTAGAGATTTAAAGATTTCTTAAGTTCCTCGAAAGGCAAAGCTAGAAAATTTTTAACTTCTTAAAATAAATTCTTTGTTATTAATGCTGTGAAATTGGCGCAAGGCAATAATCGCTTTATATTACTAAGCAAAAAATATTTGATTACTTATCACTTTTTACGCAACAATTTCTTAAAAAAATTCACCATTTCACCTGAAAATAGAACGTTTTCTCTTACGAAAGAATTTTTTTTTTTTTTTAATAATTCCCGAAGTCTTTTTCCTTGAGTATTTACTACGTTTTAATAAAAAATAACTGATTTATTTAGTTTTGATTTGGCAGAACATTTACTAAAATTGGAAAGATATAGAGAAGATCAGCATATGGCCCAATGTACCTCACTTTGTTTTCGATAATCTTCCATTTCTTAATCAAAATTGGTTGAAGTCATTGTTATACTAACAAATTTATTTAAAATAATCTTACTAACAATTAGAGACGTTTGAAGCAGAAACGTTTTATAAGTTCTCTTTTTTTTCGTTGAGTTGAGTTAAGAATTTCCCGTTTTTAAAAATATTTATGTTCTAACAAATTTCTAAATAAAATTTATTAATTTATATTTCGAAACTTTCCAGAGCTTCTATCGAAATCATCAATGCGGTTAAGAGAGGCGTTGTGGATACGGTAAGTTTTAAATTTCTCTTATTGAATATAAAGTTAAAACTTAATTTTAAACTTATACTTTAATTTCAGTGGTTAACTTTGGAAGAAGCCAAACATGGCTTACTCCATGTCCGCTTACAGTGGTATACTCTTACATCCGATCCAATTGACCTTCAAGCTGCCCTCTTAGAAACCCAACTACTTAGAGTCACCTCTATGAGTACTGCCTTATTAACCGTCTTCATTGACTCTTGCAAGAATCTCAAACAAGCTCGTATTCACTCGAAACCCGATCCCTATTTGGTTGCCAGTGTGGGTAAACAAAAACAGCAAACGGCCATGATTATGCGTGATGATTCACCAGTCTGGGAACAAGGCTTTACCTTTTTGGTGGGCAATCCCGACAATGATACACTTCAAATTAAAATATTCGATCAAAAGACCGGCAATGAAATTGGCCAATTTGGTTTTGTTATAGCTTCTTTAATGAATAAGGAGAATATGGAACTGGTATCCCAGCCATTTCAAATTCAAAAATCAGGTCCCGAATCCAAGCTGATAATGTCTTTGTCTTTGAGGATTTTGAAAAAGGCCGATATAGTAGAAGATCCTGAAAATCCTGAGCCCACACAGCCTCTATTGTCACGCACCACCTCAATTAATAAAACGCCCAGTATACAAGAGAAAACCTTATCCAAGGTAAGATTTGCATTTCGTGTTATACCAAAATATTTTAATCTCTTGATTTTTTTCTTAGGACCTGCATTCTCAATCTAGTCGTATTTCTTCTACCGAATCTACCATAACCGAGGAAGAGCCCAACTTAAAAGTCTCCCCTTCTGCCAATTTACAATCGATTACACCACCCCGAAGTCCCAAACCTTTTAGTGCCTCCCTAATAGGCGGTGATTCGGTTTTAACTCATCGCGTACCCGATGTTACTTCTTCGCCTGGTGAATTTAGGTTGGGTCGCATGCAATTAACGTTGCACTACATGATTCAAAGGCAAAAACTATTCGTCACAATACACAAAATAATGAATATTCCCTTGAGGGACCCTTCCAGTATACCCGATCCTTATGTGAAGTTGTATCTTTTACCAGCACGCAATAAAGAATCAAAACGTAAGACGATTGTTGTTAAGGACAATTGTAATCCGGTGTACGATGCCACATTTGAGTATTTAATTTCAACCGCCGAACTGATGCAATCCGAATTGGAGGTGACAGTGTGCACCCAAAAGGGTTTCTTGTCGGGTGGAAGTCCTATAATTGGAATGGTGAGTAAAAATGTTCAAATCTTTTCTAGTCGAAAAGGGACAATTTTGAGAAATCGATAAATTTTCTTAAGAAAATTTTAAGGAATCAACAATTTTATAAAGATAATTCAAGAAATCGATTATTTGCCTAAAGAAATTTTTATAAACCGACGTATCGAAAAATCATATATTTTTTACAGAAAATTCAAAAAATCGATTTATTTTTTCTATAGAAATATTTTTTAATCCAAATTTTTGATATTTTTAATTAGGCTTAAGTTCATTAAATTTAATTTTCATTAAATTATTTTTATGAAGAAAGGAATTTTACAACATGAAAATTAATTAAAATTTTTATTGATAATTTTTCATTCTTGACTCAATCTGGGCTCGAACCCAGGTGTTTACGGACAGGTTAGTAAAGGAATAACATGTTAAAATAAATTAAAATAGATAATCATTCAAAAGCAAATTTCGATCTACCAAAAGGTTGAATACAATTTGGTTTAAGGATTGATGTTTGACTAATGACGTCAGCAGTCGTCGATGGCTGCGAGTGTTAAACGGCAAGCCCTCTGAAGAGATTGAGTGGTTGCAATCGAAACATGTCAGGGTAACCTGTCCGTAAACACCTGGGTTCGAGCCCAGATTGAGTCAAGAATGAAAAATTATCAATAAAAATTTTAATTAATTTTCATGTTGTAAAATTCCTTTCTTCATAAAAATAATTTAATGAAAATTAAATTTAATGAACTTAAGCCTAATTAAAAATATCAAAAATTTGGATTAAAAACCATAAATAGTTCAATAAAATAACCACAATACTAGAAATATTTTAAGAAATCGATAAATTTTTTATACAAAATTTAGGACATTGATTTATTTAAAAAAAAATATATAAAAGAAATCAAAAAACTTTTCACAAGAAAGATCAAGAAATCGAAAAATGTTCTATATCGAATTCCGAAATCGATAAACTTTCTTAAGAAAATTCGAGAAATTGTTTAGTTATTAATAGAAAATTTGAGAAATCGATAATTTGTTTACAGAAAATTTAAGAAATTCATCAATATTTTAAAGAAAATTTGAGGAATCATTAAGTTTAGTACAAAGTATCTGAGAAATCGATAAATTTAACAAATTAATTAATTTTTTTTAGAAAATTTGAGAAATCCATAAATTTTCTACAATACACAGTTTGAGTAATCGAAAAGTTTTTTAGAAAATTTGAAATCGATATATTGTGATATACAAAATTTGAGAATCGATAAATGTTCTATTAAAAAAATTGAGAAAACACTATATTTTCTAAAGAAAATTAAAAAATGTTAATAAATTTTTGTAAAAAAAATTGAGATCGATAAATTTTCGATAAATAAAGCGATCAATTTCTATGGAAAATCGAAAAAAAAATTTTATAGAAAATTCTAGAAATTGAATAATTTTTTATAGAAAATTTAAAAATCGATACATTTTTTAAAAACATTTTAGAAGTTCACAAATAGAATAATAAATAATAGAAATCTTAATGTGAAATAATTAGTTAAGCTCAAGCTAACAAAAGGTCGAACAAATCACATATTAAATAATAATAAAAATCGATAAACTTTCTTTAAAAAAATTGAGAAATCAATTAATTTTTTTTTCAAAATTCGAGAAAACGATATATTTTCTGTGGAAAATTCAAAAAATCGATTAAAATTTTTATAGAAAATTCGTGAAATTAATTAATTTTCTATTAATAATTAAAAAAATCATTATCAAAAAATCGATAAATTTTTTTTAAATATGTATTTGAAAAGTTTACAAATTTTTTTTTCTAGAAAATATGAGAAACCGGATAAAATTGAGGAACCGAAAATTTTTTTTTAAAAAATTCTAAAATTTTTATACAAAATCTGTAATCGATAAATTTTCTGAAAAATATTTCAAAAATCAATTATTTTTTAATAGAAAATTTTGAATTTTGGAAATTGATAACGTTTTTAATAAAATTTTAAAACGACTTATTTTTCGAATATTCGTAAAATTGATCAATTTTATAGAAAATTCGAAAAATCCGAAAATTTTTATAAAAATTTGAGAAGCTGAAAAATTTTTATGTAGAAAATATAAGAAATTCATAAACTTATAAAAAAATTTGGAAACCGATAAATTTTCAATAAAAAACTCAATAAGTTGATCAATATTTTATAGAACGGTTTAAAACGATAAACTTTCTGAAAAGAAACTTTGAAATCGATTAGAGGTTATAGAAAATTTGTTAAAACGACAAGTTTTTATTCAAATATTAGAAGTTGCTTGATTTTTTTATAGAAAATATAAAAACTTTTTATAAAAAATTTTAGAAACCGATAAATTTTTTATAATATCAAAAGGTGTATAAATTTTATAAAAAAAATTTGTAAAATCAATAAATTTTCTACAAATAATTCTAAAGGTTGGTTAATTTTCTATATAAAGCTTGAAATTGTTAAATTTTCTGTTAAAAAAAAAATTGAGAAACCGATAATTTTCTATAGAAAATTCAAAAAGTTTTTATAAAAAGGTTGAAATTGTTAAATTTCACTACGTGACAGTTTTTTGACCAAATGAATACGACACCTAATCTTTATGTAAAATTTTCCGCTGAATAAAGTCAGAATTTTCAAAAGTAGAACAGTTTTTCAGATATTCCAAAACAACCGTTATTTGGGTTTTTAAAAAAGATGATGAGACTGAAATGCAAATATCTTCAAAAATTTTAAACGGATTATGCATTTCTTTCTTTTTAGTGAAAGGTTGTCAAATTTCTAAAAAGGACTTCATATTCGGATTCAGCGGAAAATTTTACATAAAGATTAGCTGTCAGATTCATTTGGTCACGACTTTGTTGAAAGTTTGTCACGTAGAGTTTTTTATTAAAAAAATTTTAAAACATTCGTAAATTAATTTTTAATATAAAGTTCGATTAAACTATCAAAATTCGAAAAATCGTTAATTTTTGTTTATAAAAATTGGAGATTCGTTAAATTTCTATAGAAAACTTGAGAAATCGATAAATTTTCTATTCAAAATTTTAAAAATCGATAAAATTTATGTAGAAAATTTGACAAATCGATAACTACAAATTTTTAATTAACAAACATTGAAAACAAAACAAATTTTGAGTTTTTTTTATTGTTGTTTCAATATATTTTCCCAAGCGAAAATTTTTATTTTATTTTGAAAAGCAGGCAGTAAGACGGTTAAAAAATGGGATTCAAATTCGTCCTTAAATTTTCTTGATTTTCTTTTCAAATTATTTAAGTTATTTGTATGTATTTCTTGCAAAAAATGTGGAACGCTTCACGATTTTGCGTGTCATCCTTGCGCAGGGGCCATGCTAATCTTCTCTGTATCGTTCCAATTTTAGTATATGTTCTGCCGAAGCAAGAACGAAGTAGTCTATCTAATTATACTATTTGTACGTACAATTTTCATAAAAAGAATATGGGAATTGTGTGTAAAAAATTTTTTAATGTTTACAGATAAAATAAAATAATAAAAAGTTAGGTTGAGAATAGAAATACATATGTATGTGTGTATGTAGTAGAGGAATTTAAAAGGTCTATTTTCAAAAGCACCCCTTTTTGTAAACGATAAAACGCACACATTTAAACTGTTGAACATACAACCGGTTAATCGAATGCAACACATGGTAGAATTTTTTTAATTTAATAGTTGCATATTGTGTGTATGTTTTTTGGTACCTTTTCTGCGATGATAATTTTTTCATATAATGCTGGGTACAGACAGTGCAATCTACATCAATGCAATCTCAAAATATCAAAACGTTGTTGAAATTTTGAATGAATAAAAATTGATTTAATTTGATACATTACGTAAATGCATTGCATAATGTGTACCCAACATTAGTTGTTTTTGTATGGCTGCAGTTGCACGTCAATAAATAAAATAAAAAATAAAAATTCGTGATATTTTTGTTTTTATGTATTTTATTATCTCTGGCTTCACATATAAAGGCTCTAAGTCCGAATTTGAAAATTTTACAGGAGAGACAAAAAACAATCAAAATACATGTGATGGAACAATTTGAGAGAAATTGTTAAACTGTACTTTTAATTGGGACTTAGAGCTTTTTCTTGTGATAAATTGGAGTTAGCGCTTTTGCTCATCACTACAAAACAACAACAAAAAATTAGATAACTGTAATTTTTTCTTTGTTAATAATTTATTTTGACTTATTGCACATTACTGCATTAAGATCTCATTTTCTTAAAAAAGTGGACTTAGAGCCTTTACATGTTAAGTCAGCGATATCTTCTTTTATATCTGCTGCATTTTTACAAAACATCTTAAGTCAAATTTAAAAAGTTGAAAAAAAATGTTGTTAATCATACGAATTTTCATTGAAAAAAACATTTTTTTTTTAAATTTTGTATTATAAACGAAATTTTTCTTTAATTTTAATTTATTTTATTATTTTATAAAAATGATTTTTTCACAGAGTTTTTTTTAAACTTTGTTGCTATCTTATCTCGACTTAAGATGTTTTGTCAAAATGTCATACAAAAATAAAGAGGAAAACCTCAAAATGAAAGCCAAAATGTATTAACAAAGTGACCTCAGTACTAAAACAATGAAACAATAGAAAATACAACAGGAATTTTGTTGCCTGTTTATAAAAAATGTAAATAAACAAAAAAAAATGATACCAAACGTCACATACGAAGAAAATCGCTGTAAACAGCTGCGCTTGTGAGGTCACTTTATTAGTACATTCTGATCAAAGCAAGAATGAATAAAGGGATTTAAAAAAAATGTAATTTTTAACAAAAATTAAAACTTGTTCTTTATTGCTTAGTTGCTGATGACGTAAACATTTGATTCAGAATTGATTCAGAATCATTTTTTGTGTCCGTCCGTCCAGCTGTTTGTCCACCTTAAGAAGTACTGATCGCAATTTTACAGATACATAAGTTTAAAATCATTATCGATGTAATTTGGTGCATAGATTCAAATAGATCCATAATCACTTCAAAACAAACAAATCTCATGTAGATGAAGACATCTAAATAATATTTGGCAAAAGGAACTTTTCTTTCTTTCTCTCGTGATAATGTTGTTAGATAATTGCCCATGGGTCCAAAATAGAGTACACTCTCAAGAATTTGTTTTTAAATACTGTGCGTAGGGCCGGCTTGACCGACTTTATACTTTCTTACTTGTTTAATGCGTTAACTTTGTATTTTTTTTATACAAATAGAAGCTTAATTTCTTGAACTCTAGTCCGGTTTTCGTTTAAGTGTTTTTAATATATTTAACCTTTTTTTAAAATTTTATCCATATTTTATTGTTTATATTGTTTTTCACATTGATTCTTCTCATATATTTTCAGCTCAAAATTCCTCTTAACGATCCTGAAATCTCTGAGGAAGGCCTCAACACCTGGTTCGATTTGCAGCCAGAACATAAACATGACTAAATCTTGAATATTTTGCATAATGTAAAAGCTCATACTTTTTATTTTTTGGATACAACTAAACAAATTGAATCAAATAATACACAAATATTAAAATCTCTCTTTTTTATACTCTCCAAAAAGTGCTTAATTATTTTTGTTTAATCGTCAATTTGTAATTATTGGCCTGTTCGTCGATAACGAAAGAAGACTTCGTTCGCTTGAATTACATTTAAAACAAAAACAACTTTTAAAATACTGTTTTTGTTTTACATGTAAGTTAAGCGAACGAAGTCTCCATCCGTTATCGACGAACATGCCATATATCTTGCAAATGCTTTTTATAGCTCAAAATACCTACATGTAGTTTTTAATTAATTACTTTTTCTATTTTTTTTTTTTTGGTTTTTTTCTTATTTATTTTTGTAATACATTTTATATTTTTTAGAAAATTATAGTTTTGAACTTAATAAATTAAAACAAAAACTACAAGAAAAAATTATTATAATATAATTAATTAATATGATCGTAAAGGGGGTGTTAACTCAAAATTTTAAAATTTTCTGTAGAAGTTAAACAAATTTTAATTTTATATTAAAAGCATATGAAAAGGCATTTTTAAGCCGACCATTTCATGAGTAAAAAGTAAACGATATTATTACATCGGATAGATATGCATATAACGTGTTGAATTTTTTAAAAAAGTGAAAAAATTTAAAATTTTGAGTTGATACAATCGTTATGATCAAGTTTGATATGTGTTTTATTTTGAATGTTAACCTGTAGACCAAGTAACTATTAAGTGGTTAAAATTATACTAGTTGAGTTTGACCTTAGACCAGTTGCATATCTATTTTTATTCATATGTATATTGAACTATTCACTTGCAGTGTTGTTGTTGTTCCTATAGCAAACAAGTAAATCGTTTTTAATGTTTATTCCAAGGCCCATTGAAAAGGTCTGTGCAAGAAGCCCGATGATCATTGTTTATGTTCTTTTTAGTTGTCAAAAGTTGTTTACATGTGCATGTATACGTTTATGGTATGCCACACATACACGTTTTTTCCTTTTGCTTTGTATATGTGGTAGTAAATTTTTGACAACTAAAAAGAATTGTATTTTGTTTTTGTACAAGTAAGCAGACCTGATAGATGGGCCTTGGTTTATTCTTTTGTAGTGTTGTTTCTACGACAACGTTGCCACGTAAAAATCTATGCAGTCAGGGTTGTCAGATTTTTTTTCACCTTCATCGCCAAATAGCATATTAAAAATCGCCAAAAAAAATTTATTTTTCTAAATTAAAAAGAGTATACAAGTGTATTTTACGTTTATTTAAATTTTCCATATTTAGCCTTATTCTAGTAGAGTGTTAATATTATAATAGACAATTGCAAAACGCTTAACATTTGTGTTTCTGACTTGAAATCGCAAGCAGTTTGGCGACGTAAAATTGCAATATGTACTATTCTGAAGAAAACTAGAATTTTTGTAAAAAAAAAACTATTGCAGATCGCAAGCAAAAGGCACGAGTTTCGAAACACCTTAACAGATCTGACTTTTGCGATTTTAAATAGTGCAATTGTCATAAGAAGGCTGATTATCTTAAAACAAAACAAGTATGCAAAATGAGTTGAATTTGATGCAAAAAAATCCTTTTTTTTAGGAGTAATTTTCTATGTGAATATAAGTCAGCAAATGGAAAAATTTTGTATTTATTTGAAGCAAAGGATAAATGTGTTAAAGACGTATTCCAACTGGATATTTGGAATTGAACTGGAATACTTAAAGTCAACTCAGCCTTCTAAACGAATAATTTTTAAAAAATTCGATTTCGACTCTATATAAAATCAGGGTTTTCAAAAATTTCAAATGAATATTTGATTTTTTTTTTAATGTCCTAAGTAAGACCTAAAAGAAAATGTTGATTTTATTCCGTAAAAAAAAATCAAAATGTATAAAAAAAACTGCGCTCTGCACTCCACATTGAAAAATACGCTTGATACTATTACAAAGAACCTTTTATCAATGCAACGTTTTTTTTTTAATTTTCTGATTTTCTTTCGATATTAATTCAACTTTTTTGAATGCTACCAATCGTACATTTATTTATTTATTTTAAACATCCCATTTCATATGAAATCGAAAACGATTCAGTTTTTAAAATTTATTTTGCAAAATGAGTTTTTCGGTAAAGATCCGATTATAATAATTATTGATAACTTCTGATAAAAAAAACTACCGAAACTCTAAGATTTCTTTGGAAACAATTTTTTAATGTTTTCAATCTATCTGGCAATATTATCAATTTGTCACCTAAAACAACCGCATTCGTATTGCGATTTTTCAATTTATTATTAGTTTTTCCATGGTGAAATAATCTAGTAATTTCACCATGAGTTTTTCTTTATGAAAACAGACGTCAGCATTAAAATTGGTTGCGGTTTAGGCCTATGTATATTTAATTATTGACCGACAATCAAAAAATTGTATGCTATTTATAGCAACTTTATCTAGCTTGAGCCGAACCTAAATGATTTTCAAGAGGGGAATTTATATTGGAGCCATGATAAGTTATGAACCAAAATTCTGCAGAGTGATATCTGGTAATAAAAAACATAAATTTCAATACAGCGGTGAAATAAGTTTTAGCGTTTACAGTGAATTTCAACATTATATTATGTCTTATTATGATTTATTATTTAAATTAAAGCTCTATCTTTGTTCCTTTTTAAGTTTGTTTAAAATTTTATAAATAATAAAATCATTAATTCATTCATTCAGTGAATGGAATCAAAGGTAAATTATGGACCATACATCACAACATTTGTAAAGTTGTCGTTTTCCTTTCTAAGTGGCAAATTTGTTCCATTTATTACCCCCAGTTTTAATTGAGTGTGAGATAATACCATTTTTTGCATCTGATGCTGGGTACAGACAGTGCAATCTACATGCAATCTGTGTCAATGCAACCTCAACATATCAAAGCGTTTTGATGTTGATGCAATCTGGAATGAATTTAATTTGCAAGATTGCGTAAATGCATTGCATTGTGTGTACCCAGCATGAGGTAAGTATTTTTGTATGCAGTAAGCAGTATTTTTTTATTAACTGTTTTTCGTGTTTGCATACAATTTGTTTTGTTTTGTGATTTTTGGTTATATTTTGATGGATATAAAAACTTTTTGGTTTTCTTTTGTTTTACCTTTATTTAAAAACTATCTTCGTAACACAAGCTGACTTTAAGTATTGAAAATTATGCCCAATTTTCAGGATAGTATTTAAATCTATATTAAGTTAATTTTCATAAAAAACTTAAATCGTATTTAAAACAGATTGAGTTTTTGAGTTTTATTTGAAAAGTCTTATTTAATTAAGATAAAAGTATGGTAGCACTACTAAATACAAAAAAAAATATAAAAAAGTGTAATTATCTACAAGGTGGTCTGAAAAAAACAGCTGACTGTTAATGCTTTGCCTGTTGTTGTTGTATTGTTATGATATTGAGGCCACCTTGCTAAAATATTACAATGGAAACTTAAGTTGAAATTAAGTGTACCACATCGGTGACTTAAGTTTGATTTAAGTTTTTAGTGAAGAAAAGAATTTTGTATTTAAATCGATTTTAAAAATAAATGTGTTTTAATATCAATCCTGAAAACTGGGCATAAGTGTTGTTAACGTTTATTGGAATTCAAAAAAAATTTCATGTTGAAAATTGCTACAACAGCGGTGAATATCGCTTATTAGTACAAACTTTGCATTCAATATTTAACACGCTAAATACACATAAGTGTTGAGTGTAAAACGTAGATATTATTTTGTTCCATTTTAATTTAAACAAATGTATCAATTTTTAAGGGTGCGTGTTACCTGATAAATATATTACATCATTATAGTGCATTATTATTTGTTAGAAACGAAATTTCCATAAGTTGGAAGAAATGTTGCCACAACAAATATATCTGCTACGGTTGTATGCGTATTTAATTAATTTACCAGAATGGGATTTATATGGGGCCTAAGCTAAATTATTGTGCGATAATCACGAAATTTATTAGTGTGATTTCTAGTCCTATAAAACTGCGATGTACCAAATTCTATTATGATAGCATTATTAATACGGTTCTAGGCGTAATAAATTGTTTTCCGGGAGTAGGGTTTATATGGGGTCTACGGTAAATCATGAACCGATTTGCACGAAATTGCACAGTGTCATTTTAAGTCCTATAAAACTGTGACGTATCAAATTTTGTAATGATAGCATTATTTATTACGGTTTTAGGCGTACTAAACTCTTTTCCGGTAGTAGGAGTTATATTGGGCCTAGGGTAATTTCTAGGCCGATCTTTACGAAATTTCACAGTGTCATTTCTAGTCTTATAAAACTGGGACGTACCAAATTTTGTGATGATAGCATTATTTTTTACGGTTTTAGGCCTTCTAAACTGGACGTGGTGGTTCCACATTTTGATTTGATAGCTCTGACCCTGCTGAACCGATTTTGCTGGATTTCAATCACTGTTAGGATAACTACAAGTAATTTGACACCAAGTTTGTTTATTTCTTTTGAGTTTTTCGAAAGTGAGTGTGTTTTTAACAGACGGACACGGCTCAATCGTCGTAGAATAACTCAAGGTGCCAGTAAATATATGCTTTATGGGGTCTGAGGTGAATGATAAAAAAGATTAACACGTAATGACAAACTTAGTATACCCTCTTTACAACTAATTGAGGTGGAGGGTATAAAAATTAGTGAGTTTTCAATAATTAAATTTCGTATCTAAATTAACAGGCGGCCGCAAAATAAGGTATACGGCTGAAATTGTTAATAACCTTTATTGATTTTTACGATTGTTACTTTTATTAGCTAAAAAAAATTATGTCCTGCAAGTCGTGGCAATATTGGTACGTTGTCTTGTTATTCATATTGAATATCCCAAGTCTTCTTTACAAAATACTGAAAAAAACCCAAAAAAAAAAATTACTAAAAAAGTAATAAAGACTATAATTCTGCGCCACCCTGTAAAAAGAAAAAAATAAATAAAAAAAAAAATATTAATTAAAATTACAAAATCCAAATTGTACCTATAAAAACTAAAATGAAAATACTAAGCGAAGAGAATTTAAATTACATATATTTTGAAATAACTGCCATAACGATTACACGAATCTGGCATCTCTAGCAACAATATCAAATACAACTATGTGGCGTGATATTCACCACTAATAAAAAGAAAAAAGCAACCATGTGTGTTAGATTATTTTCAACCAATGTTCTTATAATTCCTAATTTCTTTTTTGCTTATTTGAGAGTACAAATACCACATTTAAACCATTTTACTTGTTCTTGCTTCGGCAGAACATATACTAAAATTGGAACGATACAGAGAAGATTAGCATGGCCCCTGCGCAAGGATGACACGCAAAATCGTGAAGCGTTCCACATTTTTTTGTTGATTATTTATAGACATTTAAAATACAAGCATTATTCATACAAAATATTTCTGGTTAAAAACAGAATTATTAAACGAATTTCCTGTGAAAATAAAATTTTTTTTTTATAAATATGGGGGTACATATTTAATAAAAATTTACTGCCAGGTATTAAAAAATATTTTAAATTTAATAAGGTTTGCAAAACAAATTTTCTTTGGAAACTTTACTTTATAAACGTTGGTTAAAGAAAATGTTTTGTATTGAAAACAATAATAAAAAGCTAAAATTTGTTTTTTTTAATGTAAAATTTTCGAAAGAAATCTTCATTTCGATATTGTGGGCCAGGCAGTTATTATTTTTGTATGTTGCATTGGTTCACAAAAAATATTTTTGGGCATCGTAAAAAGCAGTGCTGTGGAGTTGTCAAGAAAATTTGATAACTCCGACTCCATCCGATGAAATTTTTTTAAGTACGACTACGACTCCAACTCCGCAGTGTATATGAGACTTGTTGTTATTTGACTTTAAACTCTTTTTATTTAATAAAGTACATTTTAAATTGTTAAATATAGCAACAAAAAAAAAAAGATTCCATAAAAATTTCAAATCGGTATTTCAATTCCAACACGTGCCGCATTGAGCTTTAATATAGTTATTAACATATGAGTAGGTGAGTTGCAAAACTCGCTCGTTGCACTTTATTCGAATTTTGGGAAAATTCAAAAAACACGCCCGATTAAAAGGACCAAATTAGTTGAATTATTTTAATTCTAAAGTGTTATGCCATTCTTGATTAATAACACTGTGTGTAATTTTTTAAGTCATGGAAAATTAACCATATACGGATAAAAACTAACCATAAAGGACCAAAAAAAAAGACCCGTGCCTCCCAGTTTTGCCCAAAGTCATGCACTTTTTTTGCAAAAAAACTTTAAAAAATTCGATTTTGTTTACCTTTTTTGCCCTGTTTAGGTCCATAGGTAGCAAACTGTTCAAAATTCAAGGAAATAATCAACTACAAAAATGTACTTAAGATCTCAATAAACAACTCTCTAGAACATATCAACTTCCTAGGAATGATTCCTAACACCGTTTAGGTAGCATTGTATCTCAATGTTAAAGTAAAGGAAAAAGGTAAAAAAAAAAAAGATTTTTTTTAATTTTTTTTTGCGATTTTGATCTTGAAGATGAAGTTTTTTTGATTTTATATGTTCACAAGTCTGTTCTTTATGGCAAAAGCTACAACTTTGTCTCAGAGGTTTAATCAAAATTCCGAACGGTTTGCAAGATATGAGCTTGAGAAAATTATCACTTTTTTGGGGCCTCGGTGCCCAAATTTTTAAGGGCCCATAAAAAAAAGTGCATGACAGGGCAAAACTGGGAGACACGGGTCATTTTTTTTTTTTGTCCTTTTTGGTTATTTTTTGTCCGTATATGGTATTTTTTTCGTGTTGCACTGTGTAACTCAACAGTTGAAAAATTTAAACCAACTGAAATATAGAAAAAAATAGATTTAATTTTAGAACTAAAGAGTTTTGCTACAAAGTTTCGAAAGAAAGAAACGAGTTTTGTTGCAATCCATATGAGATCGAATTAGTTTTGCAATGCACTTTAGCCGCCAGGAAAATATTTTGAAAGTACATAATATTAATTCATTAAAATAATGTAAACAGTGCTAAAAAATGTAACAACAGTCGTGTAGGGGAGGGATAAACTACACCAAATCACATCTTTTTCAAAATACATTTTTTATACTGTTGGAATCAGAATTTTTCCTCTATGGATGTGTAAATTCCCATAAGTCTTATCTAATTTAGTTTTCGAGATAGAAAAGTTGAAAACAACACCGAGTCCAACTTGCTTAGACGTAAATTGCATCAAATTTATTTAGTGTGGTTTACCACTGAATTCGTAGACAAGTTTTATTTAAACATGCAGATGTGTCTTCAGTTTTTACTTGAATAATTTGTTTAACACATTTCGAAGAGAAAATTAAGGTAAAAGAAATTGTTCTCAGCCTTGTATTATTTTTGGGAAATAGCAGTCCTTTTGTTGTTGGACTTAGTACTGTTTGTCTCAAGGGATTGAACAGTATCAATACCATCATGGGAAATAAAGAACACCAAGTTCAATTTGGTAAGTAAAGGTATGTTACCTTTTATGACGTATTTTTATTATGGATATCATCGACATAAAAAACATATGAAATATTCGTACAAAGGCAAATTTTTAATAGAGAAATAGAAGTATGTATGTATGTATTTGTGATTTTCATCATGTTTTTGCGGTCTGCTCTAAAGTTTTTAAAGTGTGGCTTGGTGAAGTTTATCTCCCACCTGTAGAGTTTAAAAATATGAATTTTTAAACAAATAAATTTAAATCTTTTTTTCAGTGTACTCGCCATAGTTTTTTCCGTCCCATAGCTATGTACATATGTACAGGGTGGCCCAAAATTAACGAAGGGGTTTGAATTCGTTACAACTTTGATGCCACTATGAGGCATACAACCGAAATCGAAAGTAAGAAAATTTATTGTTGGATTTGCCTTCTTTAAACCAAAAATAAAATTACAATTTGATAAGTGTCTGTTGCATTTTGTGATATTATTTTTGGGAAATATGTTGAAAAATAATGACAAAATGTTTTATTAATTAAAATGGACATGTTAAATACATTTTACTCTTTTTTTTATTTTAGACAACCAATTTAAAGTTATATGGTTAATTATTTAAATTTTTTTTATAAGGAATATGTTTGGGGGCAAATGCAGATATTATACCGATGTTACTGCGTCATCGCACTGCGGACATGTTCGTCATTTCTGTGATGCCGATATGTCATTCCATTGATGACATAATTTCATTTTGACTCTGATGACACTTTGGCCAAGTGATGTTAAGGTTGACAACACAATGATGAAAAGTGTCATGGGGTCAAAAACGAAGACACTTGGCATAGTACTGATGTCAAAATACATCAGCGTTATGACGCCTTTTCCATCAGTGTAGTTGAATTTTGTTTAAAACAACAAAAAATATTAAGAAAAAAATGGAATAAACAAATCATAATAATAGTGATGTAAATAAAAAGTAAACAAAATTTTTATTCGAATACTTTTTTATCGTATATTTAAAAAATGGTTAAACAAAAGTGTTAATGATACCTTTCGGCAACATTTTGTTCAGAAACTAAAATAAAATGTACAGGGTCCGCCAAATAACTTTTTTTTTTTGAAAAAACTACTGAATATTTTCTCAAATTTCTTTTTTTATTTGAAAGCAAAATCCTTCCGGTTAAAAATGGAAAATAGTTTCATTCAAATGGCTGCCTCGGATGGCCATGCAGTAGCCTACACGATCGGTCCAATTTTTAAGCATATTATCGATTGTGTGCAGCTGTATTTCACCAATGGCTTCACGAATATTGTCCTTTAAAGCGTCAATTGTCCCCTGGCTTGTCGGCGTAACACTTATCTTTGACGGCACTCCACAAATAATAGCCCAACGGTGTCAAATCGCAGCTTCGAGGTGGCCAAACGACATCAGCTCTGTGGCTAATAATGCGATCTTCAAAATTAGGGCGCAAAACATCGAGTGAAGCTTCGGCTGTGTGGCACGTAGCGCCGTCTTGTTGAAACCAAATGTTGCCAATATCCTCCTCTTCAATTTTTGTGAACAAAAATTCGTTCAACATGGCCCGATAACGATCGCGATTGACTGTAACGGCCACTCCTTGTCCATTTTCGAAGACAAATGGCCCAATTATGCCTCTGGACCAAAATCCGCACCAAACAGTGACTCGTTTTGGGTGCAAAGGCTTTTCAATGTATGCGTGCAGGTTATCTGTGCCCCAAATGCGACAAAAATCGGCATCAACTGTAAGTCGATCGCAGGCCCACTTAGCGAAGCGAAAACGCATATTTCCCAGCGTTGGTCAAGCGTATACACAACCATATTCGTTCAGCGGAAGGATAAAACTAATTATCTGTCAAATCAGACATGAGCTAATTGTTACCATTCACGAAATAAGCACGAGTTGAAAAAAACGTTTGGTGGCGGACCCGTTAGTTTAATTTGATAAGAATAATTTTTTAGTTTAACAATTAAAAAAAAATTATTAAAAACAAATTAAATAAAGAATATCATGTGAACCGAATAGAAGTTTCATGCATCACTAGCAATAAAATGGCAGCAAAATATAAAGAAAGTTGCCATACTTAAACACAAAATCGCAACAAACAGTTAATAGTAAAAAAACGGTTAAAGTACGTTTATTAATACAAATTTTTATGGAAAGTTTATTAGACAAAAAGCGTTTGATAGTTATTACATGCCATAAGCTTAAAATAAGAACTTTTTATGAATATGGCTGATATTATTTAATAATTTTATTAATATTATTATGTTATTATTATCACTTTATTTTATTTAAAAACCAATTTGAATTTGGTTTTATTTTTTTTAGAACTAGTTCAGATAAACTTACGATAACTGTTATCAAAATTGGAGATTATAGAAAATTTTTCCTGTTTCGCAGCATGTTTCAAAATGAAACGACCTGTTTTGCTCTCAACATTTTGTATGGGGAAACAAGTCGTTTCAATCATTTTTGGGGCAATTTGTTTTTAATTCAAATGAATTTGTAAATGTGAATTAAAATTCATTTCACAGATTCATTTGAATTGAATTTATTTTGAAGTAATTCAAATGAATTAGAAAATGTCCATGTCATGTCCAACTCATTTGAATTGAGTTGATTGAAATTTGAATTGGTTTTGTATTGGAATAGAATAGAATTGTAAGGTAGCGGCCGAATAGCAATTAAATTTTTAGGTTTAGGCGAAAATCCTATTAAAATGCATGTAGAAATAAAATTCTTAAAAAATATTTAATTTAATTCACAAAATCAAATTTGTATTAAAATAATATTTTGTAGTAAGTCCCAATTTCCACAATGCAAGTCTTATTGATAAACTTATCACATTTTCTTCTTTGAATCAGCTACGGCGTTTTCACGTGTCAAGTCTTATTATTTATCTGTTATTCCATTTGTATGAATGTATATGTGCGTTTTGACATTTCGTTTTAAACATATTTCTTATTGAAATGTATTTAAATTCAAATTCGTGTTGAATATTTTAACAATTGTTTAATTTAAAATTAAAGTTGTGTAAAATGTACTTTTAATTATAAATTTCTTTTGTTAAATAACAAATATTTAAAAAAAATTACACACGCTACGAAGTTAACTTTGTACAACGAAATTAAATATGAAAGATAATTGTCAAAATAGACCTGCTGAAAATTACGAATGAGAAAACAAAACGCATATGACGAGTACAGCAAGCTGAGTACTCGTTTCTTTTCCCCTCGTTCCTCTCGCCTACAAAGTAGCAAGCTGATCAATTAGACTTGCATTGTGGAAATTGGGACTAACTGCCAAAATGCTTACACCAATCTGGCATCACAAGAAGCAATAGCAAATACAACTCTGTAGAGCAAAACTCACCACTAATAAAATCAAAAATCCAGCAACCATGTGTGATAAATTTTTCAAACCATCGTTCTTATAATTCCTAATTTCTTTTTTGCTCATTTGAGAGTACAAATACCACATTTAAACTACCTTACTTGTTCTTGCTTCGGCAGAACATATACTAAAATTGGAACGATACAGAGAAGATTAGCATGGCCCCTGCGCAAGGATGACACGCAAAATCGTGAAGCGTTCCACATTTTTTTGACAATTAATATGTAATTAATTAATTTTAAATAGTGAAACACGCTGCTTAATTTGATAACTGGTTTTTTTATTTTTTTTAAGTTTAATTTAATTTTGTTTACATGTCCCGCTTTTAAAAATATTTTTTTTAGTTGTTGTACAAATTTTCATATTTCTTTATTACACTAAAAATAATCCATGTGAAATTTTACGAAAGAATTTTTTTATAGCAACCTCTTTTTACAAAATATTATGCGCTCCATACACGTTTCAATTCAAGTGTCAACTGAGTCTTTCAACTGAATTGATGCTTTGCCCAACACTTAATCACCTGAATTGAAAGATTTTAAATTAATTTTAAGATTTAATGAAAAAAAAAGAAAATTTTTAAAATACTTAACTATTTTTTTGGAAAAGAAAACTACAAACATTAATTAATATTGACAGCTGATCATGACACTCGAGCACACACAGTGCAATCGAATTAAAAGACTTAGTAGTCAACTTGAAAAAATCAAAATCTTTTGAGTTTACTTCAACCAACTCGACAACCGTCAAATGAATCAATTGACAAAGCCATACACGCTTTGATTTGGACAACAACCGACTCAGTTGACAATTGAATTGAATCGTGTATGGGCGGCTTTAACAACAGTTTCGTATATAGGGGCCTAGTATAAATTTTGACATGAGCGAAAATATTCTTGACAATTTTAATTCAATAAAGAACTTTGTTACCATTTTACAGATACTAATAGTACGAAAAAAGAATATTCTCCATCATTGTTTAATTTTTCGATCGAAATGAATTTTTTTGTTGTTAATAAGCTAATAAAGCTAACTAATATTAAAAAATAAAAAAAAAAAATCGAAAAAAAAATTTTTTGCTTGTATGGAAAATTTTTTTTTATCATTTGAACTTTGACCTCAAAGGTGCACAGGATAGAGTCATCCGATTTGGCTCAAATTTTCAGCAAGTAAGTTTTAGACCAAGTGGCAAAAGAATCTTCGCATATTTGTTTAAAATTCTGGAAAAAAAAATTTTTCCACATATTTCATTGTCGCCCTACTGTATATATACTTTTCATGCGATTTAAATTAAAATACACCAAGGCGATTTTATGTATACGGTTGCAGCAATACTTCAACAACACAAAAACAACAGAAGTAACAGATGTTTTTTGCAGTGGATTGGAAGTGTTTAGGGCTCGAAATGTCAACCATTTCTAAACAAACATTGTGAAATCCAAACAAAGTGGTTTGAACTGTCAAAATTAGCCGTCATTTCATTGCCACCTGTATTGATTTCATCCCGATATATTCATATTTTTTTTGTAATACAAAAAAGCACTGGGGTCTAATCACCGCATACGATATCGAGCAAAATTGATCGAAATTATTTATTTTGGTATCATGAGTCTCGATATCGAATGAAATTTATTGAATTTGAAATAATAGCATTCGATATCGAGTAACTCGACATTACATTTCTAGAGTTTTCACTTGATATGTCAGTGTCTATCGTATGCAAAAAAATTCCATAGTTTATTCGATACGATCTAATCACCGACCCCTGAATTTTAAATGTTACGTTTCCTTGCTTTTTATGTTTTTTTTTATTGAAAAATAAATTTTTTTTAAATAAATTTTTATTTTTTCTTAGAGAAAACAGCTTTTAAAGTTGTCCAGTTATTTTTTCAAAATCCAGGTGAGTTTTTTCTATTGTCCAGTAATTTGAATTTTGCTATCTGGCAACCATAGCTACTATGCAGTAGTGAACTCTAAAGGCCCAACCATAATGTGCATAAGTTGACTTAAGCAATTGCACGAATACATGTAAATCATATGAGGTAAACCATATTGAACTTAAGGAAACTTTTTGTTAAATTTTATGATACTGTCAAGCGAAATGCGAATCTGATCGCACATTCCGTACGGAATCAAATGTTTGTTGATTTTATTTTTTTAAATACATTTGAAAGACTTTTTGTTAATTTTTGACAGTAGGTTATGCTTGGCTATGCATATTATGGTTGAGCCTTAAGCATTGTCTAATTTGACCAAAATACTAAGGGTCCCGATAAAGGATTAAGCAAACCCTAATTTTAATTAAAACAACTTGAATTTTTATTCCCAGTTTTTTGTCTGTTTTATTAATACATAATTGTTTTCTTTAATATACATAATATTAAAATTTATACAATGAAACTTTTTTTATTTGTTTGTTAAATATATTAAATATTTTATAAATTATTTGTGTGTAAGTGTGATTTTTTTTGTTTGTTGTTTTGTTTGTTATTCTTATAAATTAAACTTAAATTTATTAAAAATTTATAATTTTATTTCAACACAGTATTGTTTAATTTTTAAAAGATCTTTAATATTCGAAAATTTTATAAAAAAAAACTTTAAATTTTTCAAAAAATTTCTTTTTTGTATTTTGTTTTATTTTTATTGATTTTTTTTTAAATGTTACCGAAATTTATTTCTTTGAATTATTGTTTTTTTTTTAAAAATCAATAAAATTATCACATAAAATTATGTACAAAAATAAGTGTTAGTTTTCTTAAGTTTATTTTTTTTTTTGATATATAAATTTATATTTGTAATTTTTAATTGAAATTTTTTATTTGAAAATTTTTTATGAAAATTTTATTTCAAGTTTTTATTTTATAAAAAAATAAATTTTATGTTTGTTTTTTTATAAATAATTTCCTTGTTGATTTTCGGTTTACTTTCTTTTTTATATAAAAATTTTTTTGTATTTTATGAGGTAGTTTATTTTGCAATTTATTATTTTTGTTTTTCTTACAAATTTTTTTCTTAAAAAAATTTTTTTTTTTTTAAATTTCAGAAACCTGTCTTGTGGTATTTATTATTTTTTTTGAAAATAGTTTAAGAAGCTCTTTTTTCATTACAGGGGTTTATAAAGAAATCATTAAATTAATATATATTTCTTAAAAATTTCCCGTATTTAAAGTTTTTTTTTTTTTAAACTGAAAAGAAATCATGTTTAAAAATATGAAATTAGTTTTAAAAAAAATTTATAAAATATAAAAATATTAAAAAAAAATTTTTTTGACAATGCAGGATTTGAATCCGGGCTTAAAAAACTGTACATTGTTTATTCTTAAAGGTTTTTGTTAGAATTTTTTTTTTCAAAACTGCTGGTTCGATTCTCAAATGAGACCAAATATATATTTTTTTTATTGTAACATTTTTCACAATAACATTAACAGTATGCGCAATGTGGAAATTTCGCACGAAATTGTTAATATTTTGCCACGATTTTTAAGCCAAATATAACAAAATGTTCGACAACTATAACAGAATTTTTTTTTTTAAATTTTTTTGTAAAATTACAAATTTCTGCTTGAAAATTCAGGTGTTTTTTTAAGGCGAAGAAATTGGCATCGCTGTCTTCTGTGACAGCTGATTTTACATTGTTTTTTTTTTGAGGTTAATTTGTTAATTCATCATGAATAATTTTAGGCCAGACTTGTTTAAATTAATAGACAATTAATTAAAAAAAAATTCGCCAAAGTTTCTATTAATTCTTTATTCAGGTCTTGTTTTTGAACCAAATTGAATAGGAAAAGGAAAAGTTTTCAAGCAATTTAAATAAAAAACTTTCAAATAATATCATATGTATGCCCTTTTCCTTTTAAATTAATTTTAAACCCCTGTTTATGTAATTTATATTGGAGGGCAGATTTGAACATTTATGTTTTGATTTTTTTCCATATATTTTCAGCAATTATTAAAAGATTCAGAATTAAGAGCAAATGTATTTATAAACGCTGAAGGAAGCCTGTAGCTCGTTTCTGTATTTCTCGCATCGTAAAATGTCTTACATGAAGTGTGAAACAAAAAATTCCATCGTTTCTAGATTTGTGAGATAAAAGTGTTTCTGTATTTGGATGCGAAAACAGACACAACAAATTCTGTTTATACTGGAATATTTCCAGTAATTAAGTGTCAAATAAAAACGAAACGTCAACAAAAGAAATAAATATAATAAAAACAGTGCTGCCAGATTTGACGAGTTATCGTCATCTTGATGATTTTTTGTTCCGATATTAACAAAGTGACGTTTTGATGATTTTTCTAAAAAAGTGACGAAAGCAAAAGCAAAACAAAATCAAAAATATTTTATAATTTTGTTGTTACTTTCTATAGAAATTCATCTTGAATTTTTAAATTTCAAACACTTCTATTTTGTGGCGTTGAAAATTGAAAAAAAAAAATAATATGAATGTCTGTAGTAAGCAACAACAAATTTATAAAATATATTTGATTTTATTTTTGCTTTTAATGAAATTGTTGGCGTTGCGTTTTACACTATAAGCCCCTAAGTCTTCGAAATAAGATAATTGTAAATATTTTTATATGTTTGTTTATTAGAAAAAAAGATATCTTTAGAAACAAGGCTGCTTAAATTTTTATATTATATCTCAATTATTAAATTATAATTATTAAATACCCATGAACTTAAACTATGTTTTTGTTTGATTATTTTATAATAAAAGTCGAAACAAATTTGTTTAAAATTGATTTTAAATTGCACGATTTTTAAAACAAAAAAGACGATCTTTTTTATTTTTTCTCAGGAAATTGACGATTTTGACACAAATTTATCTGGCAGCACTGATTAAAACCAAAACAAGAAAAGGCTAACAAAAATTTAAACTAACAATATATAACAATAGTTTTTTGTTTATTTTCATCATATAAATTATGCATTTATCATTTATATTCCTTCTATTTTTTTTATTTATTTAAAAAAAATAGTATATAGACATATTTTAAATTCAAAATATCTACATTTTGTTTTTCTCGCCACCAATTTCAAATGTGACTTATTTTGACAGTTCTTGAAAGAAAATTTTCGCAAAATATTGTTATAGAAACACTTTTTCTCGCATCCTTCCAATAATTGCTGGAAAATTATTAAAATGACAGATAATTCTCGCAACGGAAAGATACAGAAACACTTTTGCGAGAAAAACCATTTTTTGTTTCATTTTGCACTGTTTCTGTCCCGATTCACTGGTTTCATGCGGAAAATTTTACGATGCGAAAAATACAGAAACGGGCTACTGGGGTAGTAAAGTGTCTCCAAGTCACCAAGTGACAATGTCCATATGACCCCATACGAACTACATAGCCAATAATTTTAAGGACACTATTAATAGTGTGAAAATCTCATAAAAAGTTCCAAAAGTGGAGAGTAAAATAATTAAAATGTGCTAGTAAGTGATTAATTCCAATGTCTATGTGGTGCCATAAGAACGATCTAGTCAAAAGTACTAAGGACACTAGTGGATTCTCAATAACAACCACATGTAAATGTCTACAGTAGAAAGTATTGCCTGGGAAATAAGTGGTCAGTAGTGCAGGTAGGGTTGCCAGACGGCCTGGAATGGCCTGGATTGTCCAGTTTTTTTTTTTTGGTGTTGTCCAGTTATCAGATCAAATACAATTTCTCCAGTTAAAAATTAAATAATTTTTTCATTATATATATACCCTACAAAGAGGGAAAATTCACTATGTATTGGCATCACTGCTTAGGAGTTAGTTCTTTTTGTTGACGATAAAAAAAATATCAATGCTTAATTTTTAAACAAAGAAGCATAAGAAGAGTAAGAGTACTCAAACGGACGTGGAGGTACCGTGGTATTTTTGAAAGGAATAAGTACTGAAAATAGTACCATAGTACTGAATTTTCCATCACTAGTATAGATATATTAGATTCGCTTGTTTTTTCGACACTTTTTTGTAAAAGTACTTTAAATAATTTATACTCACAACACAAGAATATAGAATGTCCTTCTGAAATTTTAATACGACTAAATTTTGATGAAAGTTTCAAACATATTTGCCTTCAACTTAAATTTTTAAAAACAACAATACAAATAATAAGTGATCATGATGTAATTAACGAAAATACATCATAACCAAAAAGTCGATTACAATTTCACTATTTTTTTTTCGTACTTTTAGATCTTTTAGATGTGACGATCTGTAATGTAACAAGACTGAATTTTAATTTTTAAATAAAATGTTGCTTTTTGAACTAACGTATAAATAAATGTATGTTAAAAGTGTCCAGTTATTTTTCCAAAACCCAGGCGAATTTTTAACATTGTCCAGTTGTTTGAATTTTGGTTTCTGGCAACCCTAAGAACAGGCGACGAAGTCAATAGTGAATCAGTACAGGTTTACTATCGACATTTCCTTCAGGGAAACTTTAAATTAAACATTTTACTCCTAAAGGTAAAATTACGGACAGTTTATAAAGTTTATCTAAGTTTTAGTTTCCTATCATTAATTGAGTTTTATCTTCGACTGAAGTCGAAATAGCTGAATGGACAAATTTTTTTTTGGTATTAAGTGGCATGAAATCTCGCAGAAGCTTAATAGCCAGCGAAAATCGTTTGCCGATTGCAACTCAAAATATGGTTCGTATTTTATATTTTGAATTTTTTTATTAGCATTTGCTTTTAATAATGAATACTCCTATTTTATATTTGAAAACCCCTACTATTTTGTATTTAGATGTTAATTTTTTAATACATATTTATTTATTTATTTTTACTTAATTGGTAAATTTATGTTTGTATGTATATGCTTTGTATTATTTGTATGTAAATTTTATTTTGTAAATAAAAATAAAGAAATTTTTTTTTATGAAGCACATTAATTTAAAGCACATTTATACATTAATAATTTGTATTTTATTTTTGTTATGTTTTCGAAAGTTTTGTGTCTTCTTAAAACATCCCTGCTTTAAAAACTAGAATTTATTTGAAAGTGTTTTTTTTCAAACGAATTGTAATTGGTCAAACTTTCAAATTTTGTGTTCTTGTTTTAAGCTTAAATTTATAAATTTTAAATTTTGGTTTTTTTTAAACTTATTTTTTAATGTTATTTTTTTTTAAAAATGTATTTTTTTAGTTGGCATATTTTACGAATTCTAAATATTTTTAATTTTTAGGTTTGGATTTATTAATTTTTTTTTTACTGTTCCCTTAATAAATTAATGTATTTTTTTTTTTTAATTTATGAAATTTGTTTTCAATTCAGGCTCAAATGTATTTTATTTTGTAATTTTGGATTTTGAATTATAATTTTATTTCAATTATTATTTTTTTTATACACAATTTTAGTCTTATTACGTTTAAGAAAAAGGAGGGAAATTTGTCTTCATTTTCTTTTTTGTACTGTTAACGGAAAATGTAACAAAAAAATAAAAAAACAAAATTAATTTGAAATTATAACCTTACTTTTTTCAATTTTTTAAAAATAATAACCTCTATTTTTAAAATTATAACTTATTTTTATTGTTTTTTTTTTAAAGTAAATCCTTAACAATTTCAAATTTTTAACTTAATTGTATTTCTTTAATTAAATTCTAAATTTAATACATTTTTTTTGTATTTATAAACAATTTTAGTATTTTTAAAGTTTTGTACATTTTTAAAGGAACTTACGTGCTTTATTGTTGAAAGAAGAGCGGGTTTCAAATTAAAATTATAAATTTCACTATAGTAAAGGTCATATTTTGTGATACACATAAATGAGAAAAATCCCGTAAGACTTTTAAAACACAATCTTTGCCCATGTTCTATAACTCCCGCGTCGAGAAACTTTTCGATTAAAATATGAGAAATGAAACAAAAATGCCATAAATTAAAACAAACAACTGTGTTTTTCACTTAACTAAGTCTGTAAAATTTTTAGAGAGTAACAGCTCAGATAGCCGGGAGTAACAGTCACCTGAACCTTGCCGTATAAAAGTAAGTCCAATATATATCGTTCTAATTGATCATACAACAAAATGAAACAGCTGATCTCCAACATTGAGAAGGTTCCCGCTTTGAACTGTCAAATAAACTCACAAATAAAAACGTGGTGAAAAAATAGTTTTACACAGGGATGATAAATGAGAAAACCAATATCATACCAACAAACTTTTAAAATCGTATTTTTCCGGTCCCATAGTACTAAATCATTTTTTTATCATTTTTTTTTTAATTTTTATTTTTAAATCCTAAAATTTAATACAACAAAAACAAAAGTGGAAAAATATATTCACAATAGCAGAGTGTAGTGTTTGGTGCAAATAGTCTTGCAAATAGCAAATGCAAAATATCATAGCTGTTTTGTTAAATCCAACAACAACAAATAGAGTTTCCCTTAGATATCATAAAAAAACCTACGACATTTTGCATTTTCGCAAGACTATTTGCACCAACCACTAAACATGTGATCTGCGATCTGATACTTCTTTCAAATTATTCTCAGCATTGACAATATCGAGCCCTAACCGCGAAAATAGTGTAAGCGCCAAAAATCAAATTTTACAGGAGAGAGCTTTTTTATTTTATTTCATATAAATTTTGTATGAAATTTGTCGCTTACAATAAAATTGTTTTTGCTATAAAATCGTAACGGTACCTTATGTGACCATGTCATTTATTAAAAAAAACGAAAACTGAAATTTATGTCGCTTACACTATTTTCGCGGTTAGGGCTCGATATGCATTTTAGGAATATTATTTAGATCAGCTGTTAATTGAAATCGCCTAAACAGATGAACGCAATAAATAAAACTAAATACATATTTTAAATTGAATTTATTTATCACTTAATAATTTCTTAAAAGTTTGATTAGGCCTAAATACGTTATATCACTTAAGTATACTGTTACGATTTGAGCTCCCTAAGAGTTCTGCGATTTCATTTAACAGAACACCTCTCAACCCACTTTTGTTTTTTTTTTTAAATACCCATTAAAACCCGGGTGGAATTTTCTGGGTTACCCAATGGGCAGCCAACCCTGTCTAAAATAGATTCAAAGCAATCCGAAAAAAGTCGGGGTAATCAAGAATTATAGATCATTAAAAAAATATTTGAAACTTACGAGTAAAGACCGAATGATTTGCAGTAAAACGTCCCTATATGAGATGTTTATATAAATATGGTCCTACCACCCCCCCCCCCCTACGGGATCTATAGGCAAATATAGCCCTTACGAAGTTACGGTTAACAGCTGTTAACTGTTCAATTATAACGGGTTTCTTTAAAAAAAAAATTACAAATACTATAGCAAAAATTTTGTTTCTAACTAAAAATTCGAAGTTAAATTTGTATTAAAATTTAAAAAAAAAAACATAAAAATGCCAAAAATAAATTTTAAATATTTTAAAAAAAGTTTGTCGTAGTCAATATACCAACAGCAAGATTTGTTGTACAAGAAAAGCTTATAAGAGCGAGGAAAAAAGAATGGCGATTCCTTTTCTCTCGCTCGCCAGAAACTGGGGATGCCAAATGGGACCAGGTTTTTTGAAACCCGGGATTCGGGATTTTAAATTAAAAAAAACAAAACGGGATCCCGGGACGGATCGGGATTTTATTTAGTGTGTATTAAAACAAAATAATTCATGAAGAAAATTAAACTCATTGCAAAATAAAACAGTTTAATGTATTCTTTTAAAGTATGTAATATGAAAGAATAATGTATTAAAACTTATATTTTAGAATGTTTCTAAAACAAATTAATGGCTTCTGATAATCGATACCTTATTTTATTGCAAACATATGCTGCCGACAAAACCAATGTTCACATTCAACATTTCTGGGTGGTATCGTAAATGCTAATTAATTAATTTATTTTATCTCAAATAAATGTTTAAGCAAGTATTAATCTAATAAAATAAACATAAACAAATTTGTGTCAAAAGAACGTTAGTAGAAACAACGAAAAGAAATTTAGGCGTGAGAATAGACGAACATAAAGCTGACATAAAAAGAGGAAAACATTCAACTGCACTTGCACAACACTGCATTGAAAACGGACACAAGCCAAACTTTGAAAAAGTGAGAATTTTAGATAAAGAGAAAAGGGAAAATAAGATATACACGTTGGAGAGCTTAAGAATACAACAAAAATCGGCAAGTGCAATAAACACAAAAGAAGACAAAGACAATACAAATGCAAACTACACCATTGCAATACTTTAGTAATAATAACAACTGTGATCTAAAAAGGACAAATTTTCTGCGATAATTTTTAAATTTACATACATATATTTATTTTAATATTTTAAGTTTTGTATTGTGTTGTCCACCTACCTATACAAAATACTGTAATATATTTTATAAATGATGTAAACTGACGAAAAAGGTTATTGTAAGTTGATTTGTCAAAAATTAAGATTATAAATATTGTTATTATTGACTACTTTTTTACTTTGTACTTTTACAATGTTCCCAGATCTTAATAAAATTCAATCCCTGAAGAAGTTGGAAAGAATACCAACGAAACGTCGGATTTTATTGATAATGAAATAAATAATCTTTTATTTACATTAAATTAATGACCTTGAAAGCCTGTATATAGAAAACTATGAAAACTATTTAAAGAAACCTCTAAAGTTTTTAAGACCTTTTTGAACAGCTTGCATTTTGCTTGCGCAGTTCTTTTATTATTATTCACTTAGGAAAAAGACCACACCGAACTTTATCTTCTGATTTTGTTTTCTGTGGTACAAATTGCATTGCATGTAACATTTATTTACTTGCGACTTCTGTTTGTAACCAGTTAAAAATTAGATCAGTATGATTTAATACTTAATTATTGAAGTTATTTTTAACACGGTGACTTACGTTTATTTAAATATAGTTGTATTTGATAAAAAGAATTAGAACATTCTTACTAAATCCAAAATCTTTTTACATAAATATCCCGGGATTCGAGACTTAAATTTTTAGAATAATCCCGGGATTTCGGGATTGGCATCCCTTCTAGTAACTGAATACTTAAAAAAATATAACTGTCTATGTCACAACTTACACTATAGATTTTTCTTGCCAGACAGACGAAGTCTGTAGGCGATATAGGCCAAAAGTAAAGTTGTGGTTCACATTGAGCGAATTTTGTTGCTGCAGTTTTTTTTACTTATATCTTGCAAAATTGTATAACTTTTTCATACTCTGAACTGTCAAAAATTACTTAGCAAAATCTTAAGTTTATAGAAGGGAAAAAGAAAATAGCGAGGGAGTTCATACTTTCCTGTTATATTATCAGGGGTGCTCTGGAAATCGAAAACGCAAGAATTTTAAACGTCGTTTTTTAAAAAGATTTCTGTAATAAAAGAATTTTATGACGAATATTATACAAATATTTTTCTATTAAGCAGAATTTTATAACAAAACTTATACAAATTTGATTTAAAGTGTATTAAAAACAACTTCCAAATTCTTTCGTTTTGCGTTTTCGATTTCCAGAACACCCCTGTATATAAAATGTCAAAATACAAAGATGGTTCAAACAAAAGAAAACAAAAATATGGCTAACTAAACTTTGTGTATCCAAACACGAAAGAAAGTTTAAAAGAAAATTCAAAAATGTGTGTCAAAGTAAACTTTGACTGTCTATTTAATTTAATTCCTTTTTCAAGTTTCTCAAATAGTTCCATGCAGTCGTCTGTTTCAAATGTTTTATTAAGTACTGCGGTTCATAAGGAGATCAAAGGACCACTTGTGGGCATGGAGTCTTCCACAGTCTTTCTCACTATCCGGTTTACACCCTGTTAACATGGTTCAGACATCAGCCTGACTGCAGCCAAAGTGAGAAGACAGACATTTAAATAGTCTAATGGCAGACTGAAATAAATGCGTCTCAGGCAATTAGGTGACAGACAACGTGGAACAATCAGTAAGTATGCCTAGACACTGTTGGCAGCCCCAACACCAGAATCGGACAATTCGAAACGCAAAAGTTGAGACGTGTGCACCTTGACTAACCAAGAAAACTTGCTGTGTGTAATTGACTATACATAAAATTAAAATGTTATTATGAAAACCGTCTACAAAATTTGAAGTTCTAATTAAATATGTACATACATATGTTTCTTAAATTTTACATAAAAATTTGTTTGTTTCTTAATTTAACATAAAGAAAAATTGTAATTTATAGCAAGTTTCAAACAATTTAACAATAAAGTAATTTGTTGTAATAACTAACCTAAAAACTAGTTCGTTTCACTGTCAATGCGAATTGAAATTCTTTTTGTAGTTGTTTTTTTTAAGCATAAATTTCTTAGTATAATAAATTTTTTTTTATTAAGTTTAGAACTTAATAAAGTTTTAAACTTTTTATTAAATCACTTATTGTGTGTTTAGGTTTTTTTTTTTTTTGTTTTACTTTAAATCGTTAAACAAATCAATCTTTTTATGGTTAAATTTTATTTCAAAATTATTTTCAAACTTTTTTTTGAAAATTTCGTTTCTTAGCCATTAAAGGTACTTGTAGAGTATCGGTAAATTGTTTATTAATTTTAATTTTGAATAAATTTTGTATGCCTAAATAGTGGAATATTTGATAAAAGAGCTAATATGTATTCAATTTACACACAGCAAGTTTTCAAAAGCAAGTTTTCATCTATCATTTTCTTTTTCTCTCTTTCTTTGGCCCTCTTCAAAAAACTCAAGAAAGTAGAGAAAAGAAAGATTAAAAGAATTTCCATTTTTCTTTCCCCTCTTGCTCTCACTCTCTTCAATAAGCTAAAGACTTGCTTAGACAAACTTGCTGTGTGCATATTATTTATAATTATGTATTTTAAATAGAAAGCTAAACAATATATTAGGTTTTTTTATATAAATTGTGTTAAATTAATTATAGTAGAATAAAATGAACACAATATGTTGCGAAAAAAAATTAATGCTCTAAATACTTAAAGTGTCTGTTTTAAAAATGATCATAATTAAAATTTTAAATAATTGGAATATGAAATTAATTTTGAAACCAAAAGATTTTATTGTTTTGGGTGTCAGTAATAAAATTTTAAAATATGTTGTGTAAGAAATAAAAAAAAGTACGAAGTATTGAAACTATAAAAAATTCCCAGTTCATCAAAATTAATCAAATATGTATCAAAAGTGATTTTTACATTTAGCTCGTGTTCAAAAAATCAAACTTTGCACAGCTGTTGTGCAGTAAAAAAGCATCAGCATCATAAGCGCAACTGATGATCACGCATCAGCAACAAAATTTTGCATCACTGCAGCAGTGATGCACAGTTTTGATGCATTTACGAACGTACCCCTAGTTACATATCGAGCCCTATAAGCAAAAATGATGTAACCAACAAAAATAAAATTTTACAGGAGAAGGTTTTTTTTTTAAAAATATTTTTGCTTCAAGTCTAGGGTGTCGTTTCAAATTGCTTTTGCTCTTATTTCGTAACGGTACTTCCCAGAGATATGAGATTTTTAGAGATGATGCAAATGATTAAAAATTATCGATTTTCATCAAAAAACAAAAATCTAAAATGTTGTTGGTTACATCATTTTTGCTATTAGTGCTCGATATTTTAAATAACACTTCACTTGAAAAATATTTTCATAAAAATTTTATAAAATACAAACATTTTTATATGAAAACATTTTCAACGCAAAGTGAAGGGAATTACAAAATAATCCTCTATTTTTTTTTTTTTTGTAAGATTAACCCGATTTTGTGTCAGTAGTTCCATCTTTTTTGCTATATAGGACCCACAGACAAAATACATTTTAAGGGATCCCTTAATTCACTTTTGTTACATGTTCACCCCTTTTATGATATTCGACGGCAGCGGAACAATAATTGTACTATCTTAGACGTTAATGACAACAATCGATTACTATTGGCAGTCACTTGGTATTTTATATGGCGCTTTTAAGTCGACGTCGAGTAGAATTGACAGCAAATTTTGCGACAACTTTAATGAAAGTTAAAAACATTTTAATTATAGAAAGTAAATGGACATGCATCAACTAACTTTTTTCTTTTTTGTCTCTTATCAACCCCTTTGCTGTTTGACAGTTCGTATCACATAACAACAATAAAAAGCCCTGTTGTTTGTTTTATTGTACAATTGTTGTAATCTCGCAGCTACCTGCTACTTTGACTTTACTCTTAAATTTTTTTTTACTTTAAGTTTTCCTAAAAGCGAAGAAAATAATAAATTTTCGATATATCGACATAATGGGGGCTATATACAATTATGGACAGATTCGCCCCATTTTCAATAGGCTTATTATTTAAATTATCTTCAAAATTGCACACAAAAAGTTACTACATGGACAGCCAGCCGGACGGACATCGTTAGTTCCGGCTCGATCGGTATACTTAAAGGGTAGGACCAATATTTTAAAGTGTTACACAAATCACCACTATTGTGGTGTGGGTATAACAATTCAGTTTTAGGGTTTGTAAAACAATATGTACATATTTTTTCACTTATTGCCAATTTCGTATGTCGAAACCAGAACAAAATTTTTAGAATTTGTTTGTTTCGCGTTTTGTGGAAAAGGCAGTTAATTTCATTATCGATATCAATTTGCCTTTTCACGTTAGTGATAATTTCAATACCGATAAAGGGTCGTATGGAAGTTTTGATAGGCAGCCCTGTTGTCGAGTTTGTAAGCAGGGAGAATCCCTATCCTGTTATTATCGTTCGGTAGAGAATACTTATCAACCTTTGGGTCCAGAATGTCAAAGATGTATGTACGATCCTATTGTTTGTGAGCAAGCCTCTGGGGGTTATGGCAGGTTTGCAAAAATTATGATCATAGTGGACGTATTAAATTATCTAATCGAAGCTTTTACCATGCACTGGCATGGTCTAAATATGTCCCAGAGCCCAGACCTTCAGAGGCTGATCATTTACGGCTGATCTTAATGGTACGTCTTGGTACCACAGTCAATTGGGTTGGCAAAGATTGTTGGGTATGGCTGGAAGTTTTATCATCAGACAAAAGAAACAGAATAACAAAAACGCCCATCTCTATGATTATGATTTAATCGAACAAACGCTCATAATCCAGGACGCCGTCAACAACTACGATTACGAGAGCCCCGCAATCTACTCATAAACAGCAACAGAGTTTCAAGCGAGTTTGCAAAACAAAGACCTCGATAACATTTTTTTTGCATGTGAACATTTATGTTTGTATTTTCTAGATAAGTTACGAATATGATAAAATTTTTTTTCTCAGACAAAACAGTTCCAAAATACAGGTTTTATCCGTTTACTCGCCAAATGGACCAAATTTCAAAAAAGTATCAGTCACCTGTCCGCTAATATTTTTTTTTTAATGAACAACGATAATTATAATTTTTTTTTGAATATTTGTTTGTTAATGATATAAAAGATTAGCGAATTTACACGTTTTTACCCTTTGTTACCCCCTAAACGTTCGAATTACCGAAAATCCTATAATAGTGGATCGATTTGGCGAGAGATCCACCTCTATTATGAAAGTCGACAGAATAGGAACAATAATTGTATTTTCTTGGTCGTTATTGACAACAATCGATTATTATTGCCAGTCACTTGCAGGCGTATTCACAACAAAATGTTATCCACTGTTTGTACACTACGTACAACGAGCTGCTAACTAGAATGCCAATTAAGCTTAGCAGCTTGTTAGCACAGAGTTAATGCAACACGTTTTGCAGTTATCATCGCTGGTTTTGTCATTTAATTTTTTCCCCCCTCTCCACATATTAACATTTTAAGAAGTTTTTATAATAAAATTTATTAAAAAAGAAAGCGAATACAGCGAAAGCGAAAACAGCCATTAAATATAAAAAACAAACAACAAAATTGTTTGAAGTAAACGGCTGTTTTTCACAAATTGTCAAACGTTTGGCAGCTCGTTAACGTTTAGCAAATCGTTAGCCAGAGTTTGGTTGTGTATTATGAATAAACTTTATGCCAACTTCATGCCAAATTTGCATTATGAATACGGCTGTTGGTATTTACTACGTCGCCTTTAAGTCGACGTCGAGTACAGTTTTCTCTGTTTTAGGCGACACGAAATTTTGCGACGACTCAAATGAAAGTTAAAGAAATTTTATCTAGAAATATATTTAAAATAAAAGAATGCAAATTCGCACTAAATTTTATTTTCTTGTTGTCATTTTATTTTGCTTTCGCCTTAAATACATGTTTTTCTTTTAATGAAGGCAATGAAGCAAGTCAAGAATGCTATTGATTTTGTACGTTTTTGTATGAGAAATTTGCAGCAATCGCCAAATTGTGGCTTGTACAGCAAAACAACACTTAATAAACTTTAAAATAGTTGGTATGGAAAAAAAATTAATGCTTAATAACTCAGAAACCATAAAAAATTTAGAGAAACAGTTTTTGGATTCAGAAAGGGGGTATTTAAAATATATTTCTGCCATACCCAATTCTATTTTTTTTTGGGAGCTCAACCCAATAATGAGCTAACGACTTGGGTTTTAAATACGTATGTACCTAAAATACATTTTAGACTTCGGCCAAGTGGTGTAACACTTGAATACTTAAAACATTCAGGTTTTTTGTTTAACTAAGAACTGGGAAAGAAATTAGGAAATTAAACAATTTTTTTTGAAGCGAAAACAAAATAAAAGCAAAATTATATTTTGTTGAAACAAAAAAGCAATTAAATAAAAAATATTTTGTTTTTTAAGTTTTTTTTTCTTCGATATTTTTACGTATTAAATATGGATTTGTTTATTTAGAAAAAATATAATTGTATAATAAGTGTATGAATGTATTTCTTTTTTTTTTTTTTTTTTTTTTTTTGTAATAAATCTTTCTTAAGCTTAAAAGATAATCTTAAACTTAAAAAGTTAACGAAACAAATTAAAAAATATATCACCTTGTAAAAATATGTTGTATTTCATAAATGTTTTGTTTTTAGTTTTCTGTTCGTTATTCTTTAAATTTTTAAATATATAATTATAAATAAAAAATAATTAATTTTTTTTATATACATACATACATATGTATATGAATAGTATATGAAGTATATAATTAGTTTTCAATGATATAACATATTAATAGAATATATATTTAAGCATAATTAATATACAGTTTAAGTTTAAGTTTAAAACAATTATTTAGTGCGTTTTGCTGTAGTTAAGGTATTTTTTTATGCATTTTTTTTTTGAGTTTTTTTTTCAATTTCATCTTTTCACAATCATTTTTATAATTAAAAGGTTTTTGTTTTAAAATATTTTAAAAAAAAAAATAAGATATTAAGCGATTAAATTTACATAAGGCAGGTATTTTTGTTATTAAAAATATTAAATTAACTGACAGCAGGAGATAGAAGGAGAGAGATAGAGAAAAGGCTATATCTTTGCTTATCTCTTTGCTCTTTTATAAACTAAGTACCCAGCAAAGTAAATAATTTGAAATCTAACTAACTATTCAACGTTAAACATTTGAAAATTGTTTAATATTAATAGCAACGAAAGAACAAACATTTTTTTTGAACATACTCAATAGTATTTTGTTTCAAGAAATATTTGATTTTAAAGAAAAAATATATACGGCCATATTTTGGAAATTGAAATCACGTGAAATTGAAATCAAATAAGTTTTAAAAACTATCCTGTTTTTAAAGTTTATAAAAATATTTCCTTCTATATGCCTCAAACTTTAAGGTCCACTTACTTTTACAACTACTTCATTATTGATTTTAAAATCAGGAAAAGATGCGTTAAATTTAAAAAAAAAGTTAATTTTTTTTTGAAAATAGCCATCGATTTCATTTTCAGGTGATGTCGATCCCCGGAACGATAATTGTTTTAAAGAAAATTCTTTTCATTAGCAAAATTCAAGATTTGCTATTGTAGACCAACCTTGTACATCTTGAAGGTCCTGTTTATCTTGACTTAAAGCACGACAAAATTTTGTTGTTGTACATTTAAAATTTACTATGTTTACGCCATATGCAGTACTTAAAGTTCAAATGTATGCATTTTTTTGTTGTCGTGTTTTAAATAAAGATTTCAAGGTCCACAGATGAACAAGGTCTACAAAAGCAAACCGTGAATTCCTCTATTACCTTTTTATACAAACTAAATACCCAGCACGATGGGTATGTGTTAAACGGACTGGCTCTACCCACCTAAAAATTAAGTCGAGGGATGTGGGTCTTTCAAAACAGAGTCACAATCGACTCTACTTGATGGCACACTTAGTCATCGTCCAGATTTTCAATTTGAATTTTTAAAAATTCTGCTTGTAAATTTCATTAGTGTCCATATTAAGAAACTCTAGATTTGTAATGTTTTGAATTGTATGCCGATTTTCCTCTACTGCTTTTTTTATTTTTTATATGAATACAAATTCACCTAAAACAAACTTCAAATCGAAGAGTGGGAATGCAAAAACAAAAGAGAATTGCAGAGCACCTGAAACTGTGAACCCCTTCGCAATCTTCTCACCAGTCTCACCCATAAACTCGAGAATTGCTGCAACAAGAGTTATTCGAAGTCCAAACTTTAATTTTTTTTCCAACAATTTTTGAGTTTATTGGTGAGAGAGGTGAGTTGTTTGGGGAGGTTTACTCAGTTTCATGTATTCTGTAATTCTATTTTGTTTTGTTATTCTCACACTTTTCAACTTGAAGTTGGCTGTAGGTGTATTTTTTTTTACATATAAAATATAAAAAGAAGAAGAGAAAAGACAAGATAAAAAATTTGGAATACTAGAATTTCATAATATGGACAATAATGCCAGTCTGGACAATGACTTACAAGTCTGGACAGGGACTAACATGGTTTTTCTGCTTACTAACCAAAAGCTTTATCAGGGGCTTGATTCTGACAGTCTTGATCGAGTACTCTCTCGATTCGAAAGCAATTTAATATCTAATTATTATATATAGTCAATACTGAACGTATCGGAATTATCTTTTCAGTATTGTAACGCATTCATTTAAGTTTTACAATACTGAAAAAATAATTTAGATTCGTTCAGTATCGAGTGAAATAATTAGAAATAAAATTGCTTTCGAATCGAGAAAGTACTAGATCACGACTGCCAGGGGTCTAATCACCGCATTCGATACTATCGTATCGAATAAACTAACGTATTTTTCTGCATACGATAGACACTGACGTATCGAATAAAAACTTGAGAGATGCAATATCTTCGGCTACTCAATATCGAATGCTATCATATCAAATTACGATTCATTTCACTCGATATCGAGTGTCATGATACCAAAATAAATAATTTCGATCAATTTTGCTCGATATCGTAAGCGGTGATTACACCCCAGGTATGTGATGGAAAACGAGTTCTAAAACAAGACTGTTTGACATCGTTAAATTCTTTTTCAGTATATTTAAAATAGATTTCTAATACATTTACCTCTTTTAATTTAGAACACGATCGTTTTTAAATCGATCGATTTTCATCACATACTCAAATATCAAATTAAGAATGTTTCGGAACCAAAACTATACTCAAGCGTTAGAAAATGGTTTGATAATCAATTTAGAATAATAGAGTTTTCAATATCCAAAAGAGAACAATTTTTATTTTCAAATTTCTTATAATAATATTCTAGGAAAGATCTCTGTGGCATTTTGACAAAACATCTTATGTCGAGATTTGATATCAAAAAAGTTTTTAAAAAAACTGTGTGAAAAAATCATTTTTATTAAATATTAAAATAAACTTTGGTTTATTTTTAATTTTGATTAAAGAAAAATGTTGTTTATAATACATAATATTTGTATGATTGACATTTAATTTTTTTCCACTTTTTAAATTTGACTTAAATTTTATTAAACTTAAATAGCCAAGAAAAACGTTTAAACTTTTATTTACTGGATACTTGCCGCAAAAAAAACTTGCTCTATGTAAATTTGTTGTTTTTTTTTCTTAGTACAAAGTGTTACTTGTTTTAAAAGTTAATTTATAAAATACTTAAAAATAAAAAATATATATATTTAAACTAAACGACCCAAAGAAAAAAAAAACAAATAAAAGTCTTGTTTACCAGTAACAAAACTCGTAGCAAATAAAATAAATTTTCAATAAAAATAATTATTAAATAAGAAAATATATAAAAACTATTTGATAAGCAAATAAAAACTTCAAGGGTCAATAACATATGTGTGTTTATAATTAATTATTTAATTTACAGAATCGCATAATTAAAAACTTAACTTTTAACAAACAAATGCCTAATAAAAAAATTAACTTAATTTAAACAGAAAATGAATTAATAATAAAAAAAAATTATATGTATGTATATAGATTTTTCTTTTAAATATTCATAATAAAAACAGGTAAAACTGGTAGCATTTTACAAAAAAAAACGTTCATATTTGTATGTATGTATTATTATAAATCGTTTGTTTTATATGTAAATATTTGTATTATTATTTTATAATTTTTATAACTTTTATGCTTTTAATTCATTCATTGAATTTTTTTTTCATTCCATTTTAAAAAAAAATATATATTTTTCTTTGCCTCTTTATGTTGCAGTATTCATCTTTGTATATAAATTTTTTTTTCATAATTTTTTAATTACAAATTACAATTTAAGTCGTGCAAAAATGTTTAAGTATTTCTAATTTCCTCTAAGCCACCACTAGGTTGGCCATTTTTGACATTTTCCAAAACTTTATTTACAAAATCGGTGCTACTGCCAGCAATAGCTAAACCTCCTACAAGAAAGAATACAAAAAAAAAAACAAAAAAGAAAAGACAATTTGTTATAAAATTAAGATTATAAAAATTATACACAATTTGTTATTAAGCAGTGATGTAAAATAACGATATTGAATCCATTAAAAAAATCAGCAATCATTAAAGAGAAATTAAACTATCGCTAGAAGCCCCTTCTATAGAGTAGCACTCCCTGATCTTTGCTAAATAAAAAAAGGAGTAATTATTTGAGTGCAATTAAATCGATTGCAATTTTTTTTAGTTTTGAACTTCTGCTATATTCAGTATAAAAGATACGAAACCTAATTTTTAAAGCAATCAACGTTCGGATAGAAATAAATATATCGTTACCTAAAACGTAAACGGCCCTAACTAAAAAATTCAACATCGACTTTTTCATTGACTTTAATGTATTGCATCAACACAAATGTCAATATGTACAACAAATTTGGAATCTTTCGACCAAAATTTTATTAACAAAAAACCAAAGGCTCTAGATACAAACAACACTGTTTGCCTTTGTCAATTGAAGCACAGCCGCAAAACAAAATAATTATTTTTCAGGAGAGCAAAAAAAAAAAACGTTTTAAAAAAGGCGGTATTACTTATTTGTAATTTTTTTTTTAGATTATCAAAATAAATGATAATAAAATCTTGTATGCAAAATATTAAGAAATTTGAATTTAAGATAACATTCAAATTTGAAGTTTATAACTTTTTTTAGTGGAATAACGGTTCGTATCCACAATCGCGATGTCATTTTTAAAACGTTTTTCCACTACAGAAGCGGCTTTTAAAACGTTATTGCAATTTGCAAAACCATTAGATTGTATAATTTCTTTAGTAACTTACAGCGTTCTTTCACTGGCTGACTCTTTGTATTACATTTTGAAGAGGTTATTAAAGTGCACAATTTTAGATGATATGAAGTTAAAACAATAAGGGTATTCACGTCACAAGTTGCACCCTTGCGAAAAAGCAAAACTGCAAAAATATAACAACAACCACACAGACAATTAGTTGTGCGTAAATAATTTTCTTTGTGGTTGTTGTTATGTGTTGGCACTTTTTGCTTTTTTGCAAGGGTGCAACTTGTGACGTGAATACCCTTAATGTAAAAGAGATGATTTTGCAAAAAGTGGCTTATACAACGTTATTTGCGGTTGTTCTTCCATTGTCAAACAATTTACTTATTGAAGATGAATTATAAATAGTTTAAGGCATAGTAACTAAAATAAGTACCAGGTAGGTGCATTAGGCACAGTTCTCATTATTTAGCCATGTAATGTCAAATTAATTAATTTGATTTTTGACGCTTCTTTTAATTTTTTCCCCTATTTTCTTTTGTTTGACGGTATATGGGCTTTGAAATTGAGAACTTAATTTCTAATGAATATACCTTGTAATTATTCTATCATGGTTTAAGGAAATTTATAATTTTAAATAGCTTTTTTTGCTTTCGTTTGTATTTTTAGGTAACGATATGAGAAATAAAAGATAAAGATTAGTGTCAAACGTGAAAAGTTCTTGTGGCGGATCAATAGAGTAATACATATCGAACAATGAGCGCTGAGGCCCATTTTCCCCTCAATGGTTAAGTTAATAAACATAATTGCAGAGTATGGGGTAACCAAAATCCAAGAATAATCGTTAAATATCAAATGCATTGAATGGCATTCAATGCCTGGTAATGATTGTACATTTTTTTAAGGTCCGAGGCACTAGACACTGCGTGCGCCCGATTTAACGGCTCCCGATTTTTTTCTTATGGGTTAATTAAAGTGTAAGGTGTATGCCAATAAGCCAAGAACTATCCAACAGCTGAAGGCGAATATATGAAAAATGTTAAAATTTCTGGCCTTAACAAGTAAGCATTTTATATTAAAGCATGCTGATTTAAAATTGTATCGAAAAAACTAAAGTCAAACAAAATCCAGATTAACTAAAATATAATCCTAGCATCATGTGAACTAGAAAAAATAATGGACCAAAATGATCCGTGTTAACATATCAAGCAAATTCTATGCATATGAAGATTTCTTTCCAAAAATTTAATCGCATGTACTTCAAAGGAGCTTGAAAGGTAGAAAAATGGTCTCCAATGAGAGGAGAAAAAACGGACTGGGCGAAAAGAACAAACTTGGTTTAAGACATTTACTGCAAATTTGTTTATTTTTAATTTTTTCTTATATTAATTCAAAGTTTGTGCTCACCTATAGCATGCTTATAAATTCTTTCAATTTGTTGATCCACATCATCGGGATTTTCGCCAGCATTTTGTTTGCGATATTTGTAAGCTAGATTCTGTTTAATATCACTTATAGCATTTATTAAACGTTCTGAAAAAAGAAATTTGTTGTTAAGTTTAAAAACGTTTACAAACATTTATGTATGTGTCTACTTTCAAACTTACTGTGTTCAATTTCCAAACCATACAACTTTATCTTGTTAGCCTCATGCTGGGCCTTCTTTTTCAAACGGCAGGCCCGTGAAGCCAATTTGTTTTTCTCTTTACGCGACTTGGGTCTAACATTAAAGGGCAGTTCAGATACAGGGGTCATGTCGTTAATCGTGCGACTCAAACGGTCTAGTTCTTTGCCTATATTATGCAATTTACGAGGATTAGGAGTCAAATCATTGCCATCGCCCTTGCGGGCCTTGCCACTATGCTGTTGGTAGGAAAAAAAAAGAAAAAATTGAAAAAAGTTACTAAAATTCTTTTGTCCTTTAATTTTAATAATAAATTACCTTATACACCTTTATGCCTCTAACCGAACAATTAGGACTAAATACCGGATCGGTGACCTCATTTAAAATATGTGGATCTTCTAATTTCGATTGAAATACCAAACGTTTGCCTTTGGGGCCTTTGGCCTGAACATTATACTGCCAAAAGAATCTCTCTTTGCCTTTGGAAGAAGACAATGGATGACTACCGATAGAATTGGAACGGCCATGAAGGGTGGAACTATCATCTTCATTGTCTGAACCATTATCCGAAGAAAAATCATCATAATGATCACTATTATAATCTGTAGAAATGTCGTCATCATCATCTTGTGAGTAATCATGGCCATCGGGTGACAAAACACTTGCTGTGCTTAAGGATGAAAAAGATTCAGCTTCGGCCAAGGAACTGGTGGAAAGTAAATGCTGTCTGGGCTCTCTTCGCATCCAAATGTCGGCTGGCCCCAGGTGGGTGGGCGCCGAAGAGGATAATCTAGATATTGTATTACCCTCGTTCGCCTGATAAAATTGCTTGCGAGCACTATTCACACTTATCACAGGTGCATTCGAGGAACCGGAACCTATGGTGGCACCATTTGTACTACCAAAACCACTACTGCCACTGCTGGGACTTAAAGCATTTGTGGTCATTAACAAACCATGTGCAGATGGTACCGAATGACCCAACAAGGAGGAAGAGTTATTTCGGTCGGGTGATATGGAGAAACGATTTTTCAATAACTGCTGCATATTGGTCGCTTTAACTTGGCTTTGTTGGTATTGTGAACGATTGGCATGAGGTGGTGGTGGCGTAATGGAATTCATTTGTAAAGGAGAATGAGAAGGCTGTATAGGGAAAAAGAAAAAAGGACATAGTGAGTACTTTTTTACTAAAGAAAGAAAGAAAGAAAGAAAGAAAAGTGTTTTTTTTAGCTCTTACTAGACTTCCGGGTGAAAAATTGTTGTTGTGTTGTTGCTGCTGTTGTTGTTGCATTTGACGTTTATTTGGTGTACTGTGATAAATTTCATAGGGACTAGAGGAACTATGATGATTTTGTTGTTGTATCTGTAAAGAATTTCTATTGTTGGAATTTGTATTATTTTCATTAGCCGCTAAAGAGTTTTGTTGCATGGCTTGCAATTGCGCAAATTGTTGCATATGTTGCTGTTCCTGTTGCTGTTGTTGCAATAATTCAATGGGGGGACCCATACCAGGCGAGGGCGTGCTAGCTTGTGCGGCCGCATGCAATGAAGGCGATAACAAATGAAATGAATGTGGACCCTCATCAGTAGAACCAGAAGAAGGTAAGAAATCCTCTAAATTGCCAATATCTTCAAAATTGGCTATATCATTTTCGAAATCCCCGTAATCTGCATTATTTGCATCCGTTTTATCCAAAGGAAAGATGTAAGTGTCTTCCATCGAAAAGGGTTCATGTTTGGTCGAAATAGCACTGCCAATATCACTCCACATCGAATTGGGCGCCAAATTAGAGTCGTACAACAGAGATGAAGAGTCCTCGTTGTGGGCAGTGGAATTGAGAAATGTTACCACTCCTGTTATATCGGTAGAAGAGGAATTATTTAGATTACTAGAAGCTCCACTAGTACTGCTGCCTGCAGCTCCACTACTACCCACTGAACCGTTGTTATTACTAAGAGGTGAAGAAGGATCTTGATTATAGAAAGTCGGTGTAGAATTATGTCCAGAATTCAGACTTTGATTATTGGCAGCAGCGCTTAAACTAACATCTTGTAGAAGAGAAGGTGAAAGGGGGGTATCTAAAGCATCCAAGGCATAATCAGAATATTCGGAAAGAGAGCTAGACAATAAACCAGATTGATGCTGGTGCTGATTTTGTTGTTGCTGCTGCTGTTGTTGTTGCATATTAGCTGAAGAAGACATTATGCTATTAACTTGATGTTGCTGTTGTTGAAGATTCTGCTGCTGATGCTGCAGTAAATGTATCAGAAATGGACTGGAGGAGCTGGGATGATGCTGTGCCTCTTCTTGATAGGGATTATGACTTTGATTTGGATTATTACTGCGTGGTATTGTTATGGCATTCGTTAGCATAACATTACTGCCTCCGCTATTGCCACCGACGCCACCGATACTACTACTACTACTGCTAATGGGAGTAAATAGAGAATTTGTTACTAGACCACCGCCACTACTTGTATTTGTTAATGTGGCAAATAATGCAGTGGCTGATCCTACACTAGTTGTTAAACCCAACGAATACAAGTCGTATTTTAATGGATTACTGCTATTGGAAGAGGTGTCGAATAATTCTGTCGACATAGAAAACAATTGATTTTCTGTCATCGTATTTTTGTTCAAAATGGTAAAGAGTTGTTTTTTTGACTCTTTTTTTTTATTTAGTAGCGGTCTGCTACAAAAGCTTTTCGGCTATTTAAGGGAAGAAGTTATTAAGCCCTCCCAAGTAAATTGGGGCTTGACCTCTTATGAGGTCTTTGATGAAGTTGTGGTGCTCCTTTAACGGTTTTTGTTGATTTTACAATCTAGAAAGAGAAAAAAGGAAAATATAATAAGAACATTTTGGTAAAATATTTAAAAGAAATTTAAATAAAAGTTAATAAAGGGTTCGGCTAAGTTTTTTTTTTAGCGGAAAACAAAACCGTCGCTGTACCTTTAACCTAATTTGAGTCGGATTTTTTCGGCGCGAGAAAATAATTGTCGTGGAAATGAAGTTTTAAGTGGGGAACAGAATAGTCGCTGTAGTACATCGATAGGAATAGCACTGCAAGCTGTCAAAAGTAAAAACGGCAGTTTCAAAGTAGTGTCAACAGAATACGTAGTTGTAGTAGTCGTTGCAGTTGCAGTTGAAGCGCAAAATTCGAACTTTTGAACTTTGTTGCGCTACAGAGCATTCGTCAGCTTAGGCTACTACTACAACTACTTTATTCTGTTCCAGGCCTCACTTTATCTAAATATCCAGTTGCAAAATATGTATTAGCAAGCCTTCTTTGTGTAAAGCATTTTCAAGTCTTATACAAAATATTATTGAGTTTAGTAAAATAAAACGGTCACAACTTTATCAATTATTTTAATAATTTTAAATATAATATATAAATAAATAAACTCGTAATACAACTTTGTGTTAAATTGTGCATTAATGAACTGAAATTTCATTAACTCTTTTATGATTATAGTTTTTATAAAAAAAGAAACTAAGAATTGCAACGACGCATTAGATTAATCCAGTTTAAATTCTCAGCTGCTTTAAATCTTGCAACTGGAACGGCCGTTTCTATCAGATAGTTTTTACAACAATTTTTTTTTTCTTCATTATATTCTTGGAAATAATTAAAACAATATAAAAAATGTTTAATCTAAAATCAAATGAGCCAGACAATGGTCTACAAAGAAAATAATAAGGACACTCGCACTTATAAGTCAATGGAAAAACCATTAATTTTTTTAAAGAATATGAAGTTAAAAATTTTAGTTTTTGTTTAAAGCTTATTTAACCCTTATACGGTCTTTGGGTGAAATTTCACCCATTTTATGTTTTGAAATATAATATCTCTTAAACATTTTGCTGGATCTCAATGAGAATTTTTTCTAATTTTTTAAATTTAAATTTAATAACATTAATGGCCAATTTTCAGGATTGATATTAAAACACATTTAATTTTAAAATCGTTTTAAATACAAAATTCTCTTCTTCACTAAAAACTTAAGTGAAACTTAAGTCACCGATGTGGTACACTTAATTTCAACTTAAGTGTCCATTGTAATATTTTAGCAAACTGGCCTCAATATCACAACAATACAACAACAGCAGGCAAAGCATTAATAGTCAGCTGTTTTTTCAGACCACCTTGTAAATAAATGCACTTGTTTATATTTTTTTTTTGTATTTAGTATTGCTACCATACTTTTATCTTAATTAAATAAGACTTTTCAATCAAAACTCAAAATCCCAATCTGTATTTTAATACGTTTTAAGTTTTTATAAAAATTAACTTAATATAGATTTAAGTACAATCCTGAAAATTGGGCATAAGTTTTATTTCGGTATATGGGCATTTCCGTCAAAGGCCCACCGTGACCGAAAATTTAAAAGTTATTAAAAGCTGATTATTTTACGATATTGTTATAGAGAAATATTGAGATTTTACTAATTTTATAAATTTACCCATAAATTTGTTCACTTCGATGAGCAATCAGACTGCAAAGGTGTGCAAACGTAATTTCTTATTTGTGAGAATGTTTTATTGTATGTTTTCTTTAGTATTATCTTCTTTAAAAGAGGTGATATTTGATAAAAAATTATTCCAAAAAAATTTTCTTTCGTGGTCTGTAATCTAAGGAAGAGTTCGAAGAGAAATGTGTTATTCGAATTAACCGTCAATTTTTATTTTGTTTTAATCATTATTCAGTTAAATTATTGTGGAACAAATTTCACGTTCGAAATGTCACGTATCGACCCAGATTTTGGCTTAAAAAAAAAATTCAGAAGATTTTAGAATCAAACCAGAGACATTTTAATGTTACATTGCAACGTAAAATTCTAAAAGTAGTTTGACAAAAAAATTGTAACAGGTTTCGCTGAATTACGCCTTTTTATACATGACCCCAAAAACTACTTCCATTTCTTTTTCATGCTCGAACCGCTACTTCTTTTGCCATTATCTTTGACCTAGATTCGAGCCCTCCATAAGCTTTAGCATAGATAACAATGACTTCTTAGTGCTATAATTTAAGGGTTAAAAGAACGCAAAAATATTTGTTGTTAAAAATGTTATTGCATTTTTGATGCGTACGACTGTCACGTTCAACACTTTGAAATTACCCATATCTAAACGTTACAAGTTTATTCAAAGAATTACGAAAAAGTCCCTCTGGTGAAATTTCACCCATTTATAAAAACGTGTAAGCTACCTACATCCGATTGAATGTTATGGATGATTTTAGTTAATTATTTTCTTATTAAATATTATTTTGTCAAAAAAAAAAAAAATAAAAACACCTTCAATAAAGAAAAACCCTGTATATTTTTATTAAATAATCAGAAGGGATGATTTTTCATCCGAAGAACTTTCCTGCAAGTTATTTTGAGTAACGTATGAGGATTAAATTTCATATATTCAACTTAATTTCGTTTAACTCATTTTTATTTTGTCTAAAAAAATATAAAAAACACCTTCAATAATGGAAAACCCCTGTATATTTTCATAAAATAATCAGTATGGGTGATTTTTCACCCGAAGAACTTTCCTGCAAGTTATTTTGAAGAACGTATGAGGGCTAATTTTTAAAATTAAATGATTTGAGGTTAGGTTATCCTCACCCAGAGACCAGTTTGGTTCATTGCGACGCTTTAGATAATAAAAGAAGATTAAAAAGAAAAGAAAGACTGAAAGCATAAGAAATAGTGAAAGTTAATTTCGGAAGAGATAGAAAAACATCCCTACTAAACGCAACAGTACTACATACGCTCAGTCGTTAGCTGCCTGTTATACATCCATGGCATTCTCACGTCCACAGCGCGAGTCATCTGCCCAGTTCTCCTATAACCTACTACCCAGCCAGCTGTTCTGTAGCCTGCTCAGATTTGAGGTTAGTTTAAAAGAAATGTTTATAGAAGTCTTTTAAGGGAGAGTGACGTAAGCAGCTTTGCCGCTTTATTAAGTTTATCAAATTAGTAAATGTTATCTTGATCCCTCTACGCTAATCCCAAATTTGCAAGCACCAAAATGGATGCTTTAAATATTGAAGCACTGCCTTTATTCGCCTGATACACATACATAGTTGCATGCAAGCACTATTTACACTTATCACACCTGCTGGTGCAATCGGGGAACGGAAAGCAAAAACAGTGCTGGTTCTAATTGCCACAGCAGCGATAAAAAAAACTATTACGAGAGGAAAAATACTCCATTTGTTTAACGTTAAAACTTAACATCTCTTTTTGGATATCAAATATTTAAATATTTATTGTAACCATTCTTCAAATGCCATTGAGATAATTTTCGAAAATGTTCGAATTTTTGCTGAAAATGTTATTGCGATTAATTTTTGTTCAAGGGAATTTTGCTAAGCCTCAAAATGGGTTTGATTGATATCAGATGTTATTGCGATACATTTTTGTTAAAGAGAATTTTCTTAAACCTTAAAACGGGTTTGACGGGTATCAAATTTTGCATTAGCTGGAAATGAAACAAAACTCTTAATTAAAAAGTGTTTTGGCATAATTTAAATTCCTTTTGCCAACGCTGATGTAGAAATAGAAATTTACTGCCTGTTCATTGATATCGAACGAACATTTCGATCGTTTAACTTACATTTTAAACAAAAAAAGATATTTTAAAATTTTGTTTTGTAAGCTAAACGAACGAAATAAGCCACTTAAAGTTTCGAATAATTTTTTTTTGCGTATTGTTTTTTTTTTTTGTATTTCATATGATTTTGAATAAATTGTGCTTTTGTCTAACTTTCTATTGTAGTGTTGGCAACACTAGACTAGACTTCAGACGATTTCTTTTTAAAAAGAGAAATTCGAGAAGTTCATTTTTAAAATCGAATTTTTATTAATTTTTTTTTATTTTTAAATTTTTTTTTATTTAATTTAAATTCTTCTTCGTTTTAATGTTTTTTATCAAAAAAAAAAAAAAAACACTAAAAGCGTGTTTCAACTCGTGCGTTACTTGAAAAACAAATAAAAATTGCAATTACACTTAAAAATTTGTCTACGATTAGTTTTTAAACAAAATGATCATCATCAATGAGACGGAAAATGGCAACACAAAGCAACAGAGATTCATGTTCATGTATTGGAAACTACGAAAAAAACACACAAAAAGTAGTTTTCCTAGACAAAAATACCGACAAGTATCTGTCAATACAAAAACAAAAAAATTTCTAGACAGAAATTCGTCTGTCTGGTGGTAAACATTTTATACAAAAGTGACACCCAGATTGTTATCGCGTGTTGAAAAAATTCAATCCGCAAAAAAAAAGTGTAAATCACAATACGCTCATGTTTGCAACAATTAGCAAAAGATTTTGCAAAATTCTTAAAGTATTAACAAATGTGTAAATAAAATATTTTTTTGAATAACTTTTTTCCCCGTTAAAATTTTTAATGAGCTTTAACAGACAAAGAATAATAGTACAATAAAAAGAAAATTAATTTTAATGATCTGTTTACAGGCACGAAATGTATGCATCACATATTTGTGAATAAAATAAAAACAATTGATAAAAGGCTTTCAAAAGCGGTGTAATAAAAAGTTCAGAAGAAGTGTTGACACATCCACAAAAGTTTTTGTGGGTTTTCCCGAAAAAGCGTTCAATGAGCTTTTTCACACATTTTTTGATAAGCTTTAAAAGAAAATATAAAATAATTCTGAAGTTTGTTTGCGTTTATAAAAACAATTTTTATAATTTGAATAAAAGTTTAAGCTTTTAAAGAACATTTAAAAAATAAATGTTCAATTAGCTTTATTGTTTACATTTTAGTTTAAAAGCTTGTTATGCTTTTTAAAAAAGATTTCACTTGAACTTTTTTTTAAAGCGATTTGAAATTCTTTTCTAGAAAAGTTTAACGTTTTTTTTTTTTAATCCTTTATGTTAATAGTTTTTTATGAGCTTTAATGTAACAAAATGTTTATCCTATTTAAGCTTTTTTATGAGCTTGTTTCGTTATAAGCTCTATTGTGAAGAGCTTTTAAGAAGCTTTTTTGTCAATAGCTTTTTATTAGCTTTTTTGCAAAAAGATTTTTATTTGGCTTTTTTAAAAAGCTTTTGATTTGATTTTTTTGTAACAAGATTTGATTAAACAAGGCTGCTTGTAAAAAGCTTTTTATTCACTTTTTTGTGAAGAGGTTTTAATTCGATTTTTTGTTAAAAGCTTTCTATTAGCTTTTTTTCCAAAAATCTTTTTATTGAAATAAACTTTTTATTAGCTTTTCTCGACTTCATTTAATTTGACTTAAAGTGTCTTTGTAACTGAAAAGAAGAAAGGTAAGAAAGCGAGCAGATGATGTTTTAATATTTAATTTATATTATTGTAGTTACTTTTAAGCTCTCTTAAGTGTTGTCCTTTTCTCTTCTGTAAGTTAAAAACATTTTTATATAAAAAGATTTTTTATTAAAAAATATTTAATTTGCTCTACAAAAACTACCGTAGGGTATTTTACTTCTATTGATTTTTACAGAAAGTAAAATACAAGAATAGAGCTTTTTAAAAGGGGCGTAAAAATGTGATCACTTGTATATATTTTTGTTTAAGTAATTATCAGACATCTCGTAAAAACTTAAACATTTACACAGATTAATGTACTAAACACATTAATACACTCACCGACTTATACCAGACCATAAAAATAAATTACAAATTGCAGTTGTTAATACATATTTAAATATTTGCGCGGGCTTTTGATTGAAGTGCGCTTTTTTTGAAAGAAAAAAAAAACAAACAATTGGACTTCGAACGTCTCGCTCTGTTAGATGTGACAAAGGGAAATAAAACCATTCAAGAGCTAGAGCTAAAACCTTGATTCAAAGATTAAAAGAAAATTTATAATATTGTTGAAGTACTTTTTTAAAGTGATAAAATCTTGATAAGCTTTTAAAAAAAGGTTTAATTTTTAAGATTATTTTATCTGGCTTTTTTGTATAAAGTTTTGTTGTTAAAGACCATATAGCAACCATGTCAGAGATATGAAATTTAAAAATGGCATTCTTTCTTTTAGGATTTTCTTACCGCAAGCTGTTTGTTTTTACAGTTTAATCTAAACAGGGATTTTTTAAACAACGTAAGTTGTAATTAACCTGATAGTTGCAATAAGTTTTGTATAAAAATTCAATAAAATGTTAATCTTTCACGCTACTTAATTTTATGATTATTGATTGTTTTACAAATACCTTTACGTTAAAAACAATAATAAACATGAAAATACAGTGAAATCTCATAAATCTGGTTAAAAGAAAACTTGACTCTAAATTAGTATTAAATTAGTATTAAGTTAAGTTTTTAACTTAAAAATTTAAAAAAGAAAATCCTCAAAAGCTTTTTACCAAAATTTTTTAAAAATAATGGTTTGTATTTTTTATCTTATTTTAATTAAAAGCTACATACTTTAATAAATGTTAAAGCTTTATTGTACTTTTTACCACAAGCTTTTTATAAAAAAAAAATTAACCTCCAAATTTTTTTTTGTTAAAGAAAAACTAATAATTCTAAATATTTTCTACAAAAAATAGGTTAATTAATTAACAACAAACAGTTTAAAGGACTTTTAATTTAATTCCTAACAGTTTTTGTTGTATTGTTCTACTCAAATATTAAAGAAGTTTTTCGTGTTTTTTTAAAGCTTTTAAAACATGGCTGAGAATTAAGCAGTTATCAAAAACGTTTTTGGTTTTTTGTATCAAATTAAAAAAGATTTTTCTAAAAATATGATTAAAAAGTATTTAAAAAGCTTCAAGGTTTTTAGTTTCTCGTTTTAAAATATATAAGCTTTTTATAAAAAATATAATTTGATAGTACATATTTATAAGGAAGTTTATAATTAAAGCTTTCGGTTTTATTTGTCTTTCTTATGGCTAATAAATCAGTGAATTTTTAAAAGCTAGTTTAGTTGAACTAAACTTACATTTCTATGTAGTTTAAACTCAACAGCTTTCAATCCGTGACCCACAACATTACGATAAATGTTGTCAAATTCATGTGGTCTGTAGTGGTAGTTAAAACGCCCAATTTTATGCGTTTAGAGATGGTTTTTATGTTTACTAATTTATAGATTTGCTGGTTTTAACAAATTTTAAGCCAAAAAGAGAGTTTTACTTGCACTGGTTTATTAGCCCTTAGTCGAGCTATTATTTAAAGCTTTAACGATCAATATATTGATTGAACTATAGTTAGGTTTTTATTTTGTAAAAAAAAGATAATAAAAAACTAAAAATTGAAAAATAACTAAGACTGTTCTTGAATTGCATTACCCTCTTGCATTTTTAAATCTTAAATTACCTTTTAACTCTTGTCAATTTAAAACTTCTTGAAGAGAGTAAACTTTAACACGACAGTTTTTTAGCAGTGGCTTTGTCAGTTGTACATTCCATATGTAATTACACGTATCTTTTAAAATTTATAAATACAGAGAAGGTTTATAATTTTTGCTTTCACGCGTTTGTTTTCGCTTCATCTGACCTAACCTGAAAACATTCACAATAGCAAATTATATACTGATCTCTTTTTCTATTTCTATTCACCTTTTTATTGAATTTCAGTTACATAATTAAAAATTTTCTAAATAGATTTTAATGTTTATTTGCCGCCACATATAAACTATCTGACAGCTAATGTCAGATGGTTTGTCAGTTCAAATTAGAACACGCTCTATTTGAAAAATTTTAGACTGCTAATTCGAGCTGACATTAACAGAAGCATTTTTTTTTTTTGATGTTACACCACATGTATGCATTTTGCAGTGGGAACTTTGACAAGTCAACTGCTAAATAGAATACATGTCGTGTAAAAGTACCTTAAGTTCGTATTCTATCGGATATTCTATGAAGGGTCTCTACTGTTTACAGTTAGTTATCTCGACCATAAATATGTAAAGTGGTTTTCCTTGAGCTTCAAGAGCAAAAAACTGCAACAACAATAAAACCCAAAATAGGCAAACAAAAACAGTTAAAGAAATAAAGGTGTGGGCTCCAGTTTTTTTTTTAATTTTAAATTCAAGGTGATTTTTAACATTGATTTTATTTTTTTATAAATTTAGCAAACAATTAAATTGTTTATTATTGGTGTTTTTTCTTTTAATAAGATAAAGGTAAAACAAGAAACTATTTAATTCTATGAAAAAATACTTATCATTAAAAAATTTTAAGACAAGAAAAGAACTTTGTAATAGTTAAAATTTAAATTAATAATGTTATGATATTTTTTTTTTATAAAATACGCATTATTTGTTTGAAAAGTTCTATTAAAAACTAAAAGAAGTACCCTCCCCTTTTGGGCGAAATTTTTTTGTACCTATTACATGTTTGGTATTTAGTACGTAATCTTAGAAATTTTGTTTATTGATTATAACTGGTAAAATTTTAATTAAAAATTTATTAAATATTTTTCGGTTAGTTATAAAATTAGAAATTTTAAACTTTAATTTATGACATTAAATTAAAAAAATCTTCATAATAGTTATTGAAATGTTACATTTTTAATTTAATTACGAGAGCAAGGTAAAATATTTAAAGCGCTAAAACTGCATGAAATAAGGATCAATTATAATTATAATTTTAAGTTTTATTATGATAGTAGATGTTTTAAACTATTCTATAAGACATTAAATTTTAAAATCCTTTAGATAGTTTTTATTTAAATAACAATCTGAATTTTTGTTTTTTATATTTAAAAGAAAAAATTTTGACATTTGGTTAAACTAAACACAGAGCGAACTTTAAAATCTATAATAAAAGTAAATGTTATTAACTTCGACAAAAAACCATAATTGCAAATCTATTTTTTAGGGTGGTTGTTCCACATTTGGGTTCATTACTCATTTCCTACTGTTGAGCCTTTCGAAAGTGAGCGTGTTTTCAACAGACCGACGAACATGGCTAAGCCGATTCAAAATTACTCAAGGAGCATATGTATTTATATAGCATACTTTTTGGGGTCTTAAATGAATATTGAAAAAGTTTCACACGGAATGCCGAACTTAGTATACCCCCATTCACCACTAGTGGTGAAGGGTATACAAATTTGTTTTTACAATTAAAAACTAATTTTTCTTGGTTGTCATTTATTTAATTTTTATTTGCTTTTAAGTTTTTTTCTCTCTCAATTAAGTATTTTGTTATTGTTTTGATATTATTCGGTGTTTTTAAATTTATGAATTTGTTTTTAATTTTTTTCTCACTATTCTTCATTTTGTTTTGTTAACTAAATTTGCTTATAAAATGATTTCGCATTTCTTGTTGTTGGAACTGATCAGGTTATAAAAAATTTTAAACGATATTTTCGTTTTTGCGAAATTGTTTTAAGCAAAAACCAAAAAAAAAACTCATTTTAATATAAATAATAAAAAAACGAAATTAAAAACAAGATTAGTTTCTTTCTGGATATTCTGGATATGCAAAATAATTAAATAAAGAATGAATTAAAATATGTAGATTTAAATTGATTAAATTTTTATGGGACTTTTAAGTGTTAATCATTGAAAATCCATACAAATTTATCGGTTTTCCCAAGACAATTTGATTAATTATGAAAAGAATTATTATTTATTTTTTTTAATTGAATAGCAGAATTTTTAATATGTTGAAAATAAATGTATACCTACCTAATTAAATAAAAAAAAATTATTATTTGGACAGAAGGAAACTATTAACAAAAACGTTTAATATAGAGATTAATTATGAAAATCCGGAAACTAAAACTCGAGTTATCAGGCAAAATCAATTTTAAGGGAAATTAATATTTATACTGTAATATTCATAAAAAATTTAAATGGATTTGAAATACATTTTAAAACAAATTTGTTTAAAAATTTGGCTTTAAAACACATTTCAAACTTATTTTATTTTTTATGAATACGGCAGATAGTAATTATTTATTACGTCCAGGAAAAATTCGTGTTTTGTTATTTAAAGTTAAGAATGAATGATTATCAATAACAATTTTAATTAATTTTCATGTTGTAAAATTCCTTTCTTCATAATTATGATTAAAAATATTGAAAATTTGGATTAAAAAACCATAAATAGTTCAATAAAATTACCACAATACTAATTATTATTTAAAGTTAACTTGAATATTTGTTGCTGAAAAAATTTTAGTTTCCTCGAAAACTTTAATTGCTTTTTTTTAACATAGAAAATTTATTTTCAAGGGAAATTTCAAGTTCCGAATATGTATGTATTTAGAAAATTTAATATTATTCATAAAATAAACATGCCTAAAACAAAGTTAATAAAATTATAAAAGTTTAACGAATTTAAAGAAATTCCCTTAAAGGGATTTGGTAGGTACATACATATATATTTTCATGAAATTTTAGAAGTTTTATTTTTTTAATATTAAATTTAAAAAAAATGAATTTAAAAAAATGTCATATATTTTTAAATTTCTCTTTTTAGGGTAATTTTTAAAATTTCCCTTTTAGTGAAATTTTTATTTTTAAGAAAGTTTTATTATTTTCATAATAAATCAAGAATTTTAAAAACAAATTTCGAAAATTTTCTCAGCATAAAAAAATATCTATTTGGAAAATTTTATTATTTTTAATATAATTCAAAACTTCTAAAAACCTTTTTTGTATTTTTTTCTTTTAATTTCTTTAACAATCAAAATGTCCCCTAAAATAACATTTTAGTATTTTATTTTTTTAGTATATTCATACAAAGAGAATTTTAAACTTAAAAAAAATTTCAGTTTAAGAATACTTTTAGATTTGTGGTTTTTTTAACATATGTAGGTACAAAATATTTACTACATTCGTTTCCCAAACTCACATTAACAAATATAGAATGTTTGTATTTTTGTTCCCACTCTTATTGCTGCGTGTATTTTTTATTCCCTTGTTAATTTTTGAGAGTATTATTCGACTTAGTAGAATTACTTAAGAGCCCCGTTTGGAGTCTTAGACAGGGTTGGCTGCCCACTGGGTAACCCAGAAAAACCCACCGTGTTTAAACGGGTATTTTGTTTAAAAAAACCCAAGTGGGTATTTTTCTTTATATTCATTTAAACATAGATGGTATAATTTTTACATTTTGTTTGCAGAAAAATTAAAATAAAATAATTATTAAATGCATACAATGTGTTTATTTGCCCATTTGTCCGTATGTAGATTTAACTTTAGAGGGATTTTCTCTATTTATTAATTGAAACATACAAATTCGGCCTTTTCTAAATCTAATTCATTTTAAAAATCAAAATCAGTTTTTTTTAAATGAATTTGAATTAAATGCCGAATTTGATGTGAAAAATGCGGAATATGATTTGTAAAATACTCAATTTGATTTCGAAAATTTCGGAATTTGGTTTTTAAAACCCGGAATTTGATTTTGAAAAGGCCACAACTGAAGTTTAAATCCTCTGATAAAAAATTACATGAAAATAATTTAAAAATTTATAAAAATAGCAGCGCAAACATGTCCATAAGTGGCTCAGATTTGAAATGTTGATACATTTTTACAAGAGCTAATGCTTTTTCCAATCCAAGACGATTTCTATGGTTATTCTATATTAAACAATAACGTGAATTTTTTTCTATTGATGCTGAACTAGCTAAAGTCGTAAAAGTTTGCTGGTACATATTTAAAATTTTTGACGTTCAGATTTTTTTGATTGCAAAAATGCATTTTTTCATTTAATCAATCAAATAAAATCTTAACTAAATACCGTTATTGTGAAAAATATACTGTTGCTTAAATTTTAGATGACAAATACAAGAAATGTGAGGTGGTTTTGAGATATCCATTCTTCTGCTTTATTTAAGGGATGCATCATATTCGCTAAATAATGAGTTGGAGTAAGTACGCTTATCAACAAAATCCCGTTTGGAAAGTAGTATATCATGTTAAACAAATAACATCAATAGCAGTTGCATTTGTAGCGGAGTCACTTTGTAAAGCAGTTAGAGCTTTTTGAAGATTGATAAACATTGGTTGGATATTCAAAGATTCTTTATACAACTAAACGTTATTTAAAATTCTATGAATGTCATAGTCAAGGTTCAAAAAAGTTCCACTGTACAACACTTGGCAGTTAAGCATTAGATTACGGAATTAAAAAAAGAGCTCGATTTTAAATCCACTTCATTTTGAATTGCAGAACATACCCGGATGTCATAAATAATCTTGAAGATTTTCTTGCTAAATCTATACCGAAAAGGGCTGAATGGACAACATTGCTTAGACCAATTATTATATCATTACATGAAAAAAAACAAACCCCAAAAAAACCCAATAAAGCCCAATAAAACCAAAAAAAACCCATAAAAAACCCCGCTGGGTTGGGTTTTTGCCAGCCCTGGTCTTAGATGAATATTTGAAGAGTTTCATACGGAATAACAAGCTAAGTATTACCACATTCACCAATCGTGTTGTAGGGTAGAAAAAAAAAACAAAATGAAATTCCCTAAATGTTGTTTCGTTTAAGACTAATCCATCTGTATCACTATCCATTGTTAAACACTACTATTCTAAACAAACAAATTACAAAGTACATATCATTTTTAAGAAAGAGTTGTTAATAAAAACCGCAAAGAAAAGAGAAAATATTTCAGCCGAAACAAACCGAAAAGAAAACCACACTCAGAGAAAAGTGTTGCCGACACTCCCTAAATAAACACATGTTTTTCTTTATCTTGAAAAAAACAACGTGCAAAATAATAACAAAAAGTTCATAAACAGCAAAAAGCTTAATATTCTCTTATATGTATACAAGTTTACATGAGTATATATAAATAAGTATGTATGTATGCATTTATATCTATGTACACATTTTATATATTACACAGTTATTAACCACATTCAAGGTCAAAAGTGTTTATATTTTTTCGAAGTTTTTTGTTTTTGACTTATATTTTATCATAGTTCTTGCTTTATTTTTATATTTCTTATTTGTTTTGTTGCAGGGTTCTAAATATGTACAATGGTTTTTATTCGGAAAAAAAATATCCGGGAATAGGTACCGGGAGAAAATATTTTAGACGGGAAATTTCCCTTTTTTGTTTTTAATGTTTTCGACCTAAATTTAAATTTTTGTAACATTAAATTTAACTGACTTTGTTCCAAAACAAAAAATGTATTATTTTTGTGTTCGAAAAAAAATAACCAAAATGAAAAAATGTACACAAGTACACATTGGAAAAAGAGTAATCAATTTTGGTTAAAAGTAACCAAAACGGCAACGCTGCTGCGAACGGAACACAAACTATATACCAAACGATTTTCAAGTGAAACGCGTTTTGTCATTATATAATTACCATTATTCTGCGTTTCGATTCGGTCGAAATTTTCTTCGTTTGGAAATGTTGATTAAACAAAATTTTGATTACTTAAATTATTCTTTCATCGACAATTTTTTTTTTTTGATTATTTTATTAACACGATTAATTTTTTTTTTTTTATATTTTATTTATCACTGTTTTATGCTATGTTCACATTTGGCTTCTTAAACGCGTTTAAGCAGCTCGAACGTGATTAAGCGTTAAACACTTCAAAATCGAGATGATTACCCATACATTGAAGTGATTTGTTAATCACTTCAAATTGACATGATTACAACTAAATCACTTCATAAACCAGATAGAATCCTCTGAACATACCTCAAACCAAGGCGAATTTAAATTCGTCTTGCCTCAAACTGAAAAACGGCCACAATGAACGTTCTCTTTGACAGCAAGTTTTTTTTTTCATTAAATAAAAAAAAGTTAAAATATAATAAAATTTTAATGGATTTGGAAAAGAAAAAAAGAAAGAAGCCTTAGAGTCAGAAGGAGGAAGAGATGCTAGTGGAAGTGTGGGGTGAAAGTAAATAATCTGCTGATAACATTATTAATGTATTTCTTTCCATTTTTAATGTTTTCAAGAAATAAAAATTTGCTTGTTCTTTTTTGTTTATCGATCAGCTGTCTTTGCTGTCAACTTAATCACTTCAAATGTAATGTGAACGGCTTTGATTAGCTAAATCAACATTTTGCTTCAACGCGTTTAAAAACCTAAGTGTGAACATAGTATTATTTATGTTTACAAAACTGCTTATTTTTTTAGTTTCGATTTCATGCGTTTCATAGCAAAAAAGTTTGTTTTAAAATACTCTTGTCTTCGTCTTTTTACTTCGATTCAAAGGAGTTTATTTTCCAAATTAATCAATTTCGCTTCTTTAAATAAAAAAAAATCAATATCCAAAAATAATTTCATGATTTTAAGTTATTTCGTAAAATTTTCTTAAATAAAGAAACATTTTCTCATGGTAGAAAAATTAAAGTTTTTGGTATATGATCAAAAGTTTCTTAAAACAAGGATTTCAAAAGTAGCTTGTTTTATTAATACATATTTACAAGAATTCGTCAAATTGGCCATAAGCAACGAAAACTTGATTTAAGTAACTATAGAATTAAAAGAAATTTGTTTTATCTGTTTTTAAGTAAATTTTAGTTCGCTTTTGCTAAATCAAAGCCACTTGGAGGAGAATGGTGCAAAACTTTATTGGTTCAAGCCATATTTTCTACTGATTTAGTAAATAATTCTTTCCGTGTTGGAATACCTTCTTTCGATTAATGCGTAACTAAATGCGGGAACGTAATCAAAATGCAGAATAGGGGTTAATGATTAAGTTTGTTAAACCTTTTTACTTTTGGTTACATTAAGTTGAATAAATAAATTAAATAAAAATAAAAATATTTCCAGATATGGGAAAAATGTATTCTCTTTTCGGGAATAAAAAAAGTCAAGTTAATTAGAAACCCTAGTACAAACATATTCTCCTACTACAAAAGAAAGAATTGCTTTTCATCATGAACAAAATAATAACAAACTCATTTTTCGTCATATAAACAAATACCTACAAAGAAGAAGCAAAAAAGTGAATGTACACCTAATCCTGTTTTTACACGGTACATACGTTCCAGGAAACACCGTGCAAAAAAAAAATCGTGCAAAAAAAACAGTACATATTTATAAGGTTACATTCGATTAATTCAGCCTTAAAAATGGTCTAAGGGTTTAATATTTCTATGAAACACAAACATTTTATTTCTTCATAAAGTGTTGCTTTTATTTAATTTTATTATGTATTTTTAAGACATAAAAACAAAGAAATATTTCACACGTTTTCTTAAAACATTTTTTTTAAATAAAAAATCACATTTAAGAAACAATATTTTGAAAAAATAAAAATAAAAAAATTCACATACATATGTATGTACTTATAAGGAAAATAAAAATGTTTTTCTGATAATAAGCAAGGTCTTTTGCGCAGCACTGGTTCAACATTAGTTTCGTCCGAACATATACTTAGTCCGTCTGCATTTTCAGATTCTACTGGCTTAATTATTTTAACAGCGAGTGCAGCTATGGAACGTTGCGATCCTACTTTTGAGATCTCTTTGTACAGTTCCTTGTATCGAGCCATACATGATTGTAGGTCTGATTGGAATTTCACAGCTCTTTCGTTTATATGATCATTTGCCAAAAAAATGTTCCGCTAATTTATTTGCCATTTGAAAGCCATCAATAATTAAATTGGCTGTTATCGAAGGCGGAGTTTCGCTCTCACTAGAGTTATCACTTACGCCAACGTCTTCCAATGCGATTTCAGCTTGTGCCAGCATAACTGTTTCTGTAAGCACTACATCGGCCACATTTGGATTCACACCAGTATTTTCGCATTTGACGCATTCATTAATTAATGGTGGAATGAAGGCTGTAGTATTGGGAGGCAAAAATATTACTTTAACATTTGGATGCTCGAGAACCGGATGTCCAGGAGCCTTGTCTTTTAATAAAAGAATTTTAAACGGCATGCCTTTATCATTCATATAGCGTTGTACTTTAGGAATAAAACAATTGTAAAACCATTCACTAAAAACTGTTGAAGTAACCCATCCCTTTTTATTTGGCATTCTCTTCCAGAAAAGACCAGTCTCATCGGCGTTAAAAACTTGGTCACTATTGTATCCGCCTTCTTTATTAATTTGGCCACTGTGGAGGAAATTCCGCGGCTGCTGCAGCATTTCCAGAAGCTAATTCTCCTTTGATTTTTACATTATGAACTGCATGTCTCTCTAAAAATCCTTGTAACCATCCATTACTAACAGAAAATTTATTTATATTTTTGTCGTCTGATTTAGAAGAGGTTGATGGTTCCTTTTCTTTTATTTGCGCGTTAATTTTCAAACCTTTCTGCTTAATGATATTGGTATCAACTGGTACTATCTTTTGGGTGCAGTCTTCTATCCATGCCAGCAGAACCTTTTCCATATGTTCTTTAGTTTTATATCTCGTACAGGAAGACGACTTGACTTGACAGTACATATGTAAAATACATCCCGTCTGATAGCACCTTTAGCACTTAATTTGGTACAAGAAATCACTGTTTGCCTAATCGCTTTTTTATTTTTTTTAATTTAAAGAACATACATATTAGGGTGTCCCAAAAAATGATTTCTTTATGATTTTCATTGGTGCTCAATCAAAATTTAAAAGCTTATAGGGTAAAGTATTTTTGGTTTTTTTTTAAGAATTTTCGGAATAGGTTTAGAGGTCGCGCAAATGGAGGTTTCATAAAAAACCGGAGTTTTCGGCCTTTTTTTTAACTTTACTGCTAACTTGGTTAATACCACGAGTTTCTGCACTCCTGAGGAAACAGTTTTAAAGAAAATTATCCAAGCTTTATTCCTGTGTGAAAAACTTATAAGTTTTGGTGATGAGGTTACTCATTTAGATACCCTTAATTGCAATTTTTCGTAATTTTTTCAAAAATTTTGTAATAACGCTTTACAACTTTTTAAATTTAAATGAAAACGAAAAAAACTAATGATGCAGTTTGAAAGACAAATTAATTCTAATTAATATGAATAAACAATTTTTAAAATTTATTCTTACCGTTCCTGAGTTATACCCGTTTTTATCTTTATACCCAATATAAGTTATTAAAAAATCTTGGCAAAATTTGCATTTTTGTCGGCGGTTTGGAGGGTTCAAGGGCATCTATAATTTTTCCCACAAGCCACACATTTCTTGTTGTCACAAAATTCATATATATTTTGAATAAAATTACACATTTTTGAACTAACAAAAAAAAAATAATAAAATAAAAAAATTCTTACCGGTACGTCGACAAAAACTTTTATACATATATGTGACGCTTAAATATAAAAGGACCTAAGGGAAAACCCCGGTTTTGTTCAGGAGAGCCATTTTGGTGTACCATCACTTCATAAAACGCGCATATCTCTGGGAGGGAACACTTTTGGGGCATGGGATCGGTCTCATTCGATGCTCAGATGATGTCCCCATCAAAAAAAAAAAGTAAAAATTAATTTTTTTACCCTTACGTCCCTTTATCTATGCGCTGCCACATACACAAAAAACTTTTCTATTTGATTCGTCGGTCAGCTAAATCAAAAAATTGTGTTATGTAAAAACGTATAACGACAATATTATAGCGGAGAATACACATAAAATAGAAAGTGAAAATGACAGCGTGTAACGATTTAGATCAATAAATGTCAGAAGTTAATGACAATTAAGACCCAACTATAAAAATTTATGGAAATATACAATAATTATAACGAAAAAAGTATCACCATTTTTAAGGTACAAACCATAAAAATAGTGTAACTCGGAAACTGTAGGACAAAATTCCATTTTTGTTTTTCTTAATTGTTTAGAACTTATCGGTATTTAAAATCGCGTCACTAGTTTTTATACCTTTCATATAAATTTGGAAAGTAATAAACCGTTTTTTACAGAATTTGTTAAAAAATTACAAAAATACTTAATATGTGGAATCGTAATGGACAAAAATATTGCCAGAACTTAAAGTTTTTGCATATGGAAATAAAGTTTGGGAAATTTTCTTTAGAAATATTCGGTCAAAAAATTAAATGAACGTGGTTATTGACAAAGTTATGAGTCAAGTTTGAAAAAAGCCCGAAACCCCAGATTTTTAACAAAGACTTGAATTGCGCGACCTCTAAACCTCTTCCTAAAAATCTAAAAAAAAATTCCAAAATACTGGACCCTATAAGCTTTCAAATTATGCACGAGCCTCTGACAAAAAAAAATTTTGGGACACCCTAATACATAAACATATATGTTTAATCAAATCATGAAAATTTTCAAAATTATGTGGCAGCTCTTTTTTACATACATATGAGTAAACTACATAAACGGAAAATTCCCCAAAAATGTTTTAATTCGTGTAAAAAAAAGTGTAAAAACAGGAAAGGATTTTTTTTGTTAACCGTGTTATTTCAAAATCGTGTAAAAAAAGATCGTGTAAAAACAGGATTGGGTGTAATTAACAAAAAAAAAAAAAAAAATACCAGATAAGTTTTAATATGTGTGCGTGTTATTTATGTTTAATAAACGAAATTTAAAAAGTACTTAGCAAATTGAAAACAAGTAATAAAGTATAGTCAGTCATGCCCGACCATATGACAGCCTACACCACAGTATTTAGAGACAAATACTTGGAACCCACCCGCCAGAACAAAAATATGTTTTGAGGTTAAGTTTCATGTAAAAGTTCGTTGTCAGATAGTGTACGTGTACCCCTTTAAAATTTTTTATTTTCCAAAAATTGATGACATTTAAAAAAAGGAAATAAACTAAATTTTTTAAATGAAAGCAAATATTTATTTTATTATTTAAATTTACGACTATTGATTTGTCCGCATACTTAAGTGCGAAGTTGAGTCGCTTTTTTCTGTTTATATTCTTAAATAATGTTTTCTTTTCTTGGTACGCGGCTATGGAATCCGCTTTTTCGCTGAACACTTCTAAACATTAATATTTTGGTAATTTTCCAAAGTGCTTCGAATTATGTATGTTCCACCATTTATAAGGAAGTTATGGCACTTTAAGTTATTTTCGTGAGTAGTTTTTGTATCGAATTAGATTGTAATAAAATAATTTTGGAGTAAATTTATTCTAAATACCAATACAATAAGCTGTTAAATGGGCACAAATACTCTATTACGGATAGAAGCAGGAGTGCGGGCTTTGTGAAATTATGAATCGATTCTAACCAATTTCCATAGGCTTGATGCCTGTAACAATAAGAACCTACATACATATGTACCAAATTTCATAAAATTATCTTCAAAATTGCGATCTGTACTTTGCGCACAATGTTTACACGGACATCCATCTAATCTGCCGGACGGATAGACTATCTAACATCGTTAGATCGTTTCAAAAAGTGATTGTATGTCAAAATAGTATACTAAAAAAAGATGGATCTAGGGTCAATATTTAAACATGTTACAAACATTCTCACAAACGCATAATACCCTATTCATTATTGTGAAGTGGAAATAAAAAAAACATGTGATTACTGTTCAACCTTCACCTTAGCAAAGGTTTTTACGTATGTATGTATGTACATTGTACATCGGTTAACAACACCCAGCCGGGTGGTACGACACATATGTAGTATGTCATACAATTTTTTTGTGTGGTTTTTTTTTAAAGAACTTAACAATCTGTTTAGGGAGTAAACATTTCCATTTTACTGAAGCAAATTTAAGGCAATTATTAAAGAAATAGTTAAATTAGTCTTAAAGAAATGCGTAGGGAACAGAACGAACTAAGATTATGAATTTTTTTTTAAACAAATTTAACCGCGAGTTTGCACTTAAAACGTATTCCCAAAGTCTTATTTTTAACAATTTCGATTTGTGAAATTTTTTAATTTTAGAAATTAAAAATTGGATTCATTTAATTTCTTGATATTTTTATTTTATTGAAATGTAAAATATTTCTATAGAAAAAGAAATGTTTCCGATTTCTAAAATACTCTTTAGATAATTTTTCGATTACTTGGGTTATCCATAGAAGGTTTATCGATTACTAGAATTTTTGTGTTGGCTGAATTACTCGATTGCTGAAAATTTGCTAAAGAAAAGTTATGGATGGCTTGAATTTTCTATTAAAAATTTACCGATTGCTGAAATATTTTATAGAATATTTATCGATTACCTTGAATTACTGTACAAAATTAAATGATATCTTTAAATTTTCTGGAACAAAATAATATACTACTTGATTTTTCTACCAACTCAACAATAGTGCAGAAAGTATTTTGCGTTTGTACTGACATTTGTAACACCTTGAAATATTAGTTCTAGGATCCACCTTAAGGTATTCAGATCGACTCAGGATTACTTCCTTACTTGCCTTTATTAAAATTTATAGAGTTGTATATACATACATACCTAAATAAAAAGGTTATTAATTACTTGAAAGCAACAACAAATATACTGTTTTCTCCTTTTTTTTTAAGAAATATTGCAACTTAAATAAATTGAGTTGCTTTGCTTTAGGTTTGTTTATAAACAACTACAATTAATAATAAAGGGAGTGAAAAATGGGTTGTTAGAACAGGGTTGAAAGATTTTTTTTAAATTTTATCCCCAAATCGTAAATCGTAAATCCCCAGAAATTCCGAAAAAAGTATTTTTTCTTTCTTAAAAATCCTCATTAAACACTCTTAAACGTTCTCATAAAATATTTAAAGTTGTTGATAAACAAAGACAAAAAGTTCATCATCCTTCTTAATTTGTTGGTACATACATATTTCTTCAATTAAACAATATTATCATTTCTAAGGATTTGTCAAAAGTGCCGCAACAAGTTGAATTACTTTTAAAATGAGCATTTGTAATAATGATGCTAGCGATTCGAATAGCAAATTTCTCATTTTTCTTTTAATTACATAGTTTGCTTCACTGTTTAAAACCCCTTTGAACACAAATGCCAGCTAGTGATTCCAATACCGAAGGAAATCTCGATACCGGTATTACCGGTATTTTCGGTATTATTTATGGAATAAAAATTTATCGGGCGTTTTCTAGAATCCGAATCCACTCGAAAGTGGATTACTTTAGCATTATTGGTGTTCTGCATTTCACATCCACATGTTTTTATTCGTTTTCAATTAGAGTAGATATGGGTTGGTGAAAGTAAACCGAATCGACTTTTATTGTAATATGTGATAACATTTTTAACAAAAAAATTAATATTGCTTTTAGCTTAAAATCTTCTTAATCCAATTTAATCAAAAATATATCGTTATCTAAAACGCAAAAGGCCCTTACTAACCCTAAATTTAAAGTCGACATTTTCATTGATATTGATGTAATTATACCAAATTTTTTTGAACGATTTTTATGTTATTTTCAGACAATTTGTTTCTTTAATCGCTTTAGCGATCTCTTAGTTTTTGCGTTTGTTTAAACTTTGCAATTTTTTTTCGCGAATTTTAGCCATGTTCGCGATATAAGCGATTTGGTCGTGTAAGTTTTCTGATTCTTTACAGCTTTAACGATTTATAATAAATAGTTGACTTTGCTAACATGCCGCTGTTTGCAAATTTTTGCGAATTTCCTTGAATTTAGCAATTTTAACCGATTTTTTGCCATTCCTTATAGTTTTAGGGACTTTAAATCAATATTATGGCTGGTTTGAAATATTAAAATTTTTCGCGAATTTTCGCTATTTTTGCAATTTTTTTTTTGTTATTTTCCGACATTTTGTTTTTTTTTAACCCATTTAGAGATTTCAAATAAATTTTAGTGTTTGTTTGAAAGTTTGCAATTTTTCGAGAATTTTAGCCATGTTAGCGATTTTTTTTTGTGATTCTTTACAGCTTATTCTTCGGTTAGCAAATTAGCGATCATTAGTTCAACAAAAGTTTTTTCGAACAAAAACTTCGAATACACAAAAACATGCTGATTTGAGAACACCAATTTATGAATTATGCTGATTCAAAAAATTTTTCGTTTTCAATTCGAGTCTAAACATAGAACATACCTGTATATGTATGTAAATACAAAGCACTAAGAATAAAACAATTTTCCAATTATATTATATTATTCAATCCACTTTATTATTTATTTAAAATATTTCTTGAAAATCTCAGCTCAGCCAAGAAAAATTATTAATAAATTTTAATAAAAAATTCTAAGTTGTAAAAAATTCCTTCTTCAGTGAAAATAATTTAATGAAAATTAAATTTGATGAACTCACGCCTAACAAAAGAACATCAAGAAATTAAAAAAAAATAAATTCATTAATACATACATACATATCGTTACTTTAATATAGAAAAGCCCTAACTAATGTTTTCCTTACTTTACAGGAGAAGGAAACAACTTAATAAAAATTTTAGTCTTGCAGTCACGATTTTTTTAAACGCAGTTTTTTGTTCAATTCTCTAAGCAATTTAATAAAAAACTGGTTTTAAAAAAAATTGCGACTACAAGACTATAATTTTTATTAAGTTTTTTCCTTCTCCTGTAAAGTAAGGAAAATATTAGTTAGGGCTTTTCTATATTAAAGTAACGATATGTAGTTATTAAAAAAAGACAAAACAGGTTGATATTAAAAATAAAGCAAAACAATTAAAAATTAAATATAACATATACATACATACATAGTAATTAATTCAGAGGTAAAGTACCCAAAGTTTTTTTATTTCCTTTTTGTGAATTAAAATATGCTCGAAGAAAACATAAATTGTCGATGCTTTCATCCGAAAGGCGTGATCTTATTTTCGTGCAGATTAATCCTGCTGCAGAAAACGCACGCTCAGATTCTACACTTGAAGGACGAACGATCATAAGGAAACTATACACATTTTGCAAATATTTTTAGATTCAAAATATGAGCAAAAGTGCCCTTCACAGATGTATAAACATATGCATATATAAAATATAAATAAGTGCAAACGAGAATTTCTAAATCGGGACACTGATGCAATTTCAAAGAACCGGTATTCTGCATGCGGTAGGTATTTTGGTATTCGATTTTAGCCGGTAATACCGGTATCGGTAATATCGGTATTGGAATCCCTAATGCCAGCCCAACCAAATCATTAAATGGTCGTGATCCAGCGGCATCTTAGTATTAATAAACTTCTGTCAAGAATTAACCCAAAGTATAAAATTTTTGTTCATCAAATAAATCTCCATGATATATTCATAAATGACTTTTGAAAGATGGATATTCATAACCTGTTGAATTATTTAAAAAATTAAGTTGAAATTGGGCTGTCCTAGTGGGTTACAGCATATTTTTTGAGCAAAATGCATGAAAGTCTTGAACATTTGCTGAAAAAACTTTTTGGATATTAAAAACATATCCTTTTTACTTTAATTAACAACAGCGTTTTAATCGGTTTAATTTAATTTTGAAAATCGTAGCCCAGATTCATTGCATCTACTGCTAAGCCGGATGTATCTGTTTCTATCGCCTCGATTTTTTCTTGTTCCGTCTTAGTCATGACTTAGTGAAAGACTTTTAAGTCATGAATTTTTATTTCAAAGATTGTTTTTTTTTTCTTAATAAAAAAATTAAATTAAAACGAAACTCCCTGACAAAATTCTTAATTCCCTAATCAAATTTCTTATCCCCGAAAAAACCCCCAATTTGGGGATAAATCCTCTAATCTGACATCACTGAATCAGAGTAAGGTGACGGCAAAAGAGGCGTCGATATTTTGTCTCATGCACACAAAGCCATTTTTTATAGGTATTTAAGACTAACATTTTAGGTACATATACATAAATAATAAAAGGAAAAGCTTTTTCTTGGAAGCTTTTTTTTCAAAATTTTGATGATAGAACACATTTTATTGTTATTATTTATTTTTACATACAAACATATATACATACATGCATACATATGTACATATTTACATATGAATGTATCTACTTTTTCGGTATTTGCGAGCAGAATAGAATTTAAAACTGTTTTTTCTGCTTTGTTTGTATTGATTGTCGTTTTGCTAGTGTTTTTGTTATTATCTTTCTTAGTGAGTAGGAGCAATGAAGGGAAAAAGAAAAAAAAATGTATAAGATTGTTGTTCTACATGTTATTGCATACATACATGAACAAAACTTAAAAAAAACAACAATAATAATAAAAATAATAGTGGTATTCAGTGTTTGGTGCGTTTGTTATTGCAATAATTTTGTCATTAACAGCGAGCAGCGTTACCGTTGGTGCTACTAAAGTACCAATTTGCCACTTTTTTGACTGCTTGGATACTATTTTGCTACTTTTACAAAATGTACCCAAATACGATACTTTTTAAATATTGTTTACTAAATAAAAATATATTTCTTGTACTTTCCGTTTTGTTAAAACCCTCAGCTCTAATGTTAGTTAAAAGGGGGCTTCTGAAACAAGTCTCGCAAATTCGTCCATTTGCAAAAAATGGGAATTTTAAGCGATTTCATGAAAGCTCTTACCAGCAGCCACATATGTACGTACATACATACATATTTGTATGTACATATGTACATAAGCATGTATGAACATTTCGCTCTTGCTCATAAGGAGGATATTAACTCAAAGTTTTTATATTTTCATTTTGAAAAAAATCGACAATATTTATATCATTCCACTGTCAAAATATCCTGCTATTTTGTTTTAGTTTTGGTAACAAAACAAATGATTTAAGCATCCTTTTTCATATGCCGTTAATATTATATTTAAAATTGTTTTGCTTCTACTGAAATTTTTTAAATTTTGAGTTAATACCTTCTTTATGATTAAGTACGATATCATTCATATGTATATGTATGTATATCAATAAATTTATTGTTTTTTTAGAATATTTTCGCTGATTTTTCCTTTTTTTTCTGTTCATGTTACTTTTTGACGTGTATGACGGTTATTATGAAGATGATGGGGTGATAATAACAAAAAAATCAAGTACAATTGCACATTATTTTTTTCTTCTTTTTGTACAATAAATTGAAAGGTGGCTATTTTAAGAAATTATTATTAAATGTAAAAAGACCAATTTGAGTTTAATTCAATCATTGGAAAGTAAATTTTATAAATAAATGATTTCATGGCCAAAAACCAATTAAAAGAAATTTTGCAAAAAAAAAAAAATGTTTTAATAAAAATGAATTAATAAGGGGATTCACAAGGTAGTCATTAAGTCATATGTCTTAAATTGATTATAAGAAAAAAATATGAGTGCTGTGAGTAGCCCTCATAATTAAGATTTTTAATGAGTAGCTATGACAAAACAATTAACACAGCATAAAGTCTTATTATTTTAGCAAATTTTTTGTATAAGAGACAATAATAATTTTTTTTAAACTATGTATTGTTAAATATGTATTTGGCTGTTATGACGATATGACTTGATAGCACACCTTGTGAATTTTCCAATTGTTTTTTGTTATCAAAGCGATAATTTTTTTCTTTTGTAAATCATCACAGTAATATTTCAAAAAAAAAAATTCATTTAAAATAATAACTTCTTTTTTTCTATAAAAAAAAAAATAGCCACAGCGACATTTTTCTACAGAAGAATAATCACAGCAAAACTTTTTCTAAACAGAAATGACTGCTTAAGAAAAAAAGTGTTAACTTTTCTTTTAAATAATTTTACGAAATCAAAATTATCAAAACAATGCTCTTTTTAACACAAAATTATTACTGCAATTTAAAAAAAAATTGTTGATAACTTTAAAAGAAAATTGCAGTAAAAAACATAAACAAAAAAAAAAAAAAAAAGAACTCATCATAATGATACCTATATTTTCTAAAGAAAAACAAAATGTATCATAGTGATACATTTTTTTAATAAAAATTTGCCAGTGATACTTAGATACAAGATTATATCGGTGTCAAATTCACTAAAGAAACTAGTAATAAATTTTCTAAAATATATGAAATCACAATCAAAAAATTTTTAATAAAAAAATTAATATCACTTTTTCACTGTGTTAAATTTTTGACAACTAATTTTTTTTTGAAAACGAAACTTAACTGGTTGATAAGATTTTCTTTAAGAAAAAAAAGCTTTAAGCTTTCAAATATTTTCAAAATTTAATGAAAATGTACTTTGGATTACAAGAAGAATTCTTGACAAAAAGTAAGAAAAAAAAGAAAAGTAAAGAAGAGCATGTTAATCAAATAAAAAAGATAATCACGCAAAGACTAATTTCGATCTACCAAAAGTCAAAATATTACCATTTGGTTTAAAGATTGATGTTTGACCAGTGACTGCCAGCCGACGTCAATGGTGGTGAGTGTTAAACGGCAAACGCCTTTGAAGAAATTGTGTGGTTACAATCGAAACGTAAGGGCAACCTGTCCGTTATAAAACCTGGGTTCGATTCCCAGCTCAGTCAAGAATGAAAAATAATCAATAAATTTTTACAAATTAACGACAATACTAATTAATTTTTCTTTTATATTAAAATCAAATTTGAATTTTAAAGGTGGCGAAAGCTTGTTATGTTTATAAAACTGTTTTATTTAAAACAATTATTGTATGTTATGCATTTTCAAAGCACGTACATAGTTTTCAGCTTTTTTTTAAACCCATAAAGCTTTTAATTCAGCTGTATTCATAAAAAATTTCATAAAAAATTTTTAAATTTAACAAAGGCTTTCAAAAAAAATTTTGTATGAAAATTTTCCTTAGTAAACGTTTGTTAATTTTAATAATCGTTTATGAATACGGGGGTAGAGTTTTCTTTTTTGTAAATTTATTTTTCTTGTTGAAAAAAAAAATTTAAAAAGACAATTAAAAAATTATTGTAATTTAAAGTGTTTAAAACCCCTAACTGCCAATTTCACGATGTCGAAAGAACCGTTTCATTCGAACAAATAAATTTGAAACAAAAACAAAGTTTTTAGAATTTGTTATTGTTTTAAATGTAAGTAGTTGTGCGAAAATAATAGTTCTTTCGCATTTACATAGTTAAATTGGAAGTAAGTTTTAAAAATATTTATTAAAGATGAAAAAAGTTTTTTAAAATTTTAAGTTTATATCCTCCAATTTTTTTGAAATTTACAATTAGTTTGCACTTGTTTGTTTCAAACAAAAAAAACTATTCGATCCATTTGTGATTTTAATTATAATTCAAAATAAAGTCAACAATAAAAACAAATAAACAAAACAAAGCAGTAAATAATTTCACAACAATTTTGCAAAATTACGAAAGCTTTCTCTATTTTTTTATTCTGTATTAATTTGCAGTTTTTGTTCATTCTCTCTCTCTCTCTCTCTCTCTTTTCTTGCTTTTTATTTTGTTGACAAAAACACAATTATTTAATTCTATATTATGCATGTACATTCCTTATTTTTCTAATATTATTTTCATTTTGTTTATTTGTGATTATTTATAAAAAATTTCTTTGTTAAACAAAAAGTACAGAAATTGCTAATTCATTTGCTGCAGTAAATAAACTTGTATTTTCTACTAAGAGTCTGTGTCTGTCTCTATTTCGTAAAAAATTAAAAGAAAAGTGGCGAAAAAATAGCGTAACAACTCTTATCTACGTCATTACTGCAGTCAATGGGTCACTCTGAGAAGAATTCACATCAGTCTATTACACGTGGGGTTTTTTCGATTTGCTGTTGTTGTTGTTTTAGTTGCAATTTATTTTTATTTTGAATTTTATATAATGAAAATGTGTAAAATGTAAGTATATATTTAACATTGGCGCCATTTGTTTATTTACTTTGATTAAATTGTATTAAAATATTTACTGTCGTGTTCATAAAAAATTAAAATGGATTTGAAACACATTTCAAACTTATTTTATTTTTTATGAATACGACAGTTAAAATTTTATTTTATTTTAAATTTAAAGAGCATAAATAAACCACACAAATGGTTGTGTTGTTTGGGGAAAATATTTGAAGCATGTTTGTAGAAATTGTACCCATTAAAAATAACGAACACTTTTTCCATTAGAAAACTTTTCCCGTGATTAGTTTCATTAAAAAACTTTTCACTGTGATTAGTTTTCATTAAAAAAATTTATCACTGTGTTTAGTTTTCATTAAAAAACTTACAGTTGTGATTAGTTTTTAATAGAAAACTTATCACCGTAATAAGTTTTTAATAGAAAACTTATCACCGTAATAAGTATTTATAAGAAAATATATAAACTAAAAAACTTATCGCTGTGATTAGCTTTTGTTAAAAAACTTATCGCTGTGATTAGCTTTTGTTAAAAAATTTATCACTGTGTTTAGTTTTTATTAAAAAACTTATCACTGTGATTAATTTTCATTAAAAAACTTACAGTTGTGATTAGTTTTTAATAGAAAACTTATCACCGTAATAAGTATTTATAAGAAAATATATAAACTAAAAAACTTATCGCTGTGATTAGCTTTTGTTAAAAAACTTATCGCTGTGATTAGTTTTCATTAAAAAACTTATCACTGTGTTTAGTTTTTATTAAAAAACTCATCACTGTGATTAGCTTTTGTTAAAAAACTTATTACTGTGATTAGTTTTCATTAAAAAACTTTTCACTGTGATTAGCTTTTGTTAAAAAACTTATCACCGTATTTAGTTTTCATTTAAAAAACTTATCACTGTGTTTAGTTTTTATTAAAAAACTTATCACTGTAATTAGTTTTCATTTAAAAACGTATCACTGTGATTAGTTTTTATAAGAAAACGTATCACTGTGTTTAGTTTTTATTAAAAAACTTATCACTGTGATTAGTTTTTATAAGAAAACTTATCACTGTGATTAGCTTTTGTTAACAAAAGAAGTTATCACTGTGATTAGTTTTTACTAGAAAACTTAGCCCTGCGATTAGTTTATATTAGAAAACTTATTATTGTGTTTAGCTTTTATTTTAAAACTTATCACTGTGATTAATTTCCATTAGAAAATGTATCACTATGATTAGCTTCCCTTAGAAATCTTATCACTATGATTAGCTTCGCTTAGAAATCTTATCACTATGATTAGTTTTCATTAAAAAAAACTTATCAATATGATTATGACAGTTTCACAGTCAGTGCTAAAAGTATGTGCATATAATTTGCAACAATTAAAAAACCAAACAGAATAATAGCGAAAAAGTCAATTTCAAACTTTGAGCAAATATTTTGAGTCATAGAAACTTTTTGCAGCTAGAATTCTTTAAATCACAAATTTCTGACATTACAAATTTGTGTTAATTTTTCAATTAAAAAGATACAAAATATTTGTTATCGAGAAAATGTAAAATTTTCAAATAATAAATAAAATAAAAAATTTAACGAAAACTTAACAGAGTAATTAAAATTAGTCACAGTGATAAGTTTTGATAAGTTTTAAAAAGAAAAACTTGGCTCAGTGATGTTTTCTAAAAAAAAATTTAATTTTGTTTTTATTATGAAAAAAAAAATGTATTTGTTTTAAACTTATCTTGTGGTTAATTTTTATTCTTAAATACACACTCAAGCAAACTTTAATCATACTTAATCATTTGTTTTGCTCAAATTGATTAATTGCCAGTAGTTATGGCAGTCACTTAAGTCATTTGATCTATCCATCTATCTTTTTTTTTTTGTTTTTTCATTATAAAAACACTTTTGTTTACTTAAGATAGGTTTACAATGTTTATTATTTATATGTTTATTTCAAATTTTTATAGGTACATAGTTATTTTTACAAAAAATAACAAGTTAGAGTGCTATATTCGGCTGTGCCGAATCTTTGATACCCTCAGTGGGCTTTATATGGGGCCTATAGTAAATTATGAACCGAGCATCACGAAATTTATTAGTGTGAGTAGTGAAGTATTTAATTTTATTTTGAAAACATTATTTATTACGGCTTTAGACGTACTAAACTGTTTTCCGAGAGTAGGGATAGACCGATCTTCACGAAAATTTACAGTGTAATTTCTTGTACTATAAAACTGTAACGTACCAAATTTTGTTATGATAGCATTATTAATTACGGTCTTAGGCGTACTAAACTGTTTTTCGTTAGTAGGGTTTTTATCGGGCCTAAGGTACATTATGGACCGATGTTCACGAAGTGTTATTTCTAGTCCTAAAAAACTGTGACGTACCAAATTTTGTTATGGTAGCATGTTACGTTACGTTTTTAGGCATACTAAACTGTTTTCCGGGAGAAGTGTTTATATGGGGCCTAGGAATAATTATGGACGGATCTTCACGAAATTTTGCGGCGTGATTTCCAGTCGAATAAAACAAATTTTTGCAAAATCTTATCTCATTCCGTCATTTTTTCAGATGGTGGTTCCAAATTTTGATTCATAGCTCTGGTCCTACTGCACCGATTTTGCTGAATTTCAATCCCAAACTGCTTAGGATAACTACAATTTGGCACCAAGTTTGTTTATTTCTTTTGATTTGTTCGAAAGTGAGCGTGTTTTCAACAGACGGACATGGCTAAATCGACTTAGAATCACTCAAGGACCCAGAATATACATATGTATATACTTTATGGGGTCTGAGATGAATAATTAAAAAGTTTCACACGGAATGACAAACTTAATGTACCCTCTTTACAACTAATTGTGGTGGAGGGTATAAAAAAAAGCTCGTGAGCCATGTGCTCAAGTGGAACAAAAGCGGTTTCCTAGATTTGTTCTAAAATTCACATTTGTAAACAAACTTTTTGTTTTGTAAACACATATGCATGCATTTTTTATTATTAAAATGTGGTTACAAGAGTGTATTTTTGTTGTTTTTTTTCTTTCCCCCTCTTCAGTATTTCGCTTTAAAAGTCACGTGTTTTTCTTTAATTTTATAGAAATCAAAATTGATAACAAATAAATCATTGAAAAAAATATTTTATTTTAGCTGTACACGCTAATAAATAATTTAAATATATTATGTATTTAAATATATTTTCTAATAAACAAAAGATATAAAAAGTCTAAAAAAAAGCTTTGCGGTTAAAAACAAAATAAGGGGTTGGTCTATAAATATTTTAGTAAAAAAGTTCAACGTACTTTTTGGTTAACCTTGAATTTAAACTATGATCACATAACGCTTTAATAAACGTACAAATATGTATGTATGTATTCTAAATATTTACAAAATATGTAAATAAACAAAATTAAAGCTTTGTAAAAGCTTTAACTCCTTTTTAAAACATTTCCGAAATTTAATCAATTTAACAAAGAATTTATTTATTTCCGCCAAGGACTCTTTTTAGTAGTTTCTTTAGCTTGTGAATTAATTTTTTTTTTTTGTTTCAAATAAATTTCTAATACATACTTGAATTTCATTAAAACAATTGACGTATGTAGATGATTTCGCAATGTGACGTTTACAAAAAAAACGTATAATTTCATTTTGTATTCTTGATTGTAAACATTTGTCCATTTCTTTAAATGTATTTAGAATAATTTGCAAAACTGTATTTTTTTTTGTTTTATTTAAATAAAGATGATTGTCAATTGTTATTTTATTGCATCACATTATATTATATACAAGTCCAGTAAAATTTGTGGGTCAATAGAATATAAAATAAATGATAAGAAGTCGTCGTACACTGATTTGAAGTAAAATGAAAAGTTTAATCAAATAACTAACTAACAAATTAAATAAATTATAAGTAACAAACTAACAGTTAAACAAATTGCAATAAAAAAATAATAAAAAAAATGTTAAAAGTCTTACAGCCTGTTCATCGATTTCGAAGGATAACGTTTAAATATAATTTTCTATGCGAACGTTGACTTTCGAAATCGTTAAAAAGGCAGTTAGTAAGTCTTCAAGTTTCCAGAGAAAATTTAATTAATCGATACATTTTCTATAGAATGTCTAAAAATTTTAAATATTTACAAAAAACTCAAACAAAAATAGAAAAAGAAAAAACCTCTAGAGCAAAATTATAAATATCGCTAAATTTGTCAAAGAAAATTTCAAACATCGATAAATTTTCTAAAGAAAAAAAAACAAATCTTTTAATTAAAAATTTTGTATTCCAAGAAATTGCTTTAATAAGAAAATTAAAATAATTGCTAAAATATTAATAAACTCTTTGAAAGAAAATTAAAAATATCGATAAATTTTCAATAAAAAACTGAGTATTAAATCGAAATTTCTATAGAAAATAAAATATTGCTTAACATTTTTTATATTAAATTAAATTTGATGATGAAATTTTCATAGAAATTATTAAGATAATATAATCGATAACTTATCTATAAAAATTTAACATTAATATTATATTAAACATTTATACATTATATAAAATTATTGCTATCGATACTTTTCTACAGAAAATCAAAGTTATTGTTATTTCAAAAAATCAAAGTTATCAATATGTTTTCAATGCAAAATCAAAGTGATCGGTAACTCGTCTAAAAAATTTCTAAGAAATTAAAATGTAGCATAAAATTTTTTATATTAAATTAAATTTACCGATAAAATTTTCATAGCAAATAATAAATTAAAGTTTCCGTTACTTATCTATTAAAAATGGAGTTGTTTGTCGAAACTTTTCTTTAGAAAATCTGTTATTGATAAATTTTCTTTAAAAAAATAAAAGTTATCAAATAAAAGTTATCAATATGTTTTTAATGCAAAATCAAAGTAATCGATAACTCTTCTATTGTATATCAAAGTAAGATATCGTTAAATTTTTTTTATATAATATCAAATTTACCGATAACTTTTCTATAGAATATCACAGTGTTCGGCAACTTTTCAACAGAATATCAAAAATATCTATAGGTTTTCAATAGAATATCAAATTAATCGATAATTTTCCAAAATAAAGGAAAATAATAAATAGCTTTTCTATAAAATATCATAGTTTCCATAACTTTTCTATAAATAAATGAATAAATCAAAGCAATCGATAACTTTTCTATAGAATATTAGTAATCTATTGCTTTCCTATGGAATATCAAAGATACCGATTACATTTCTATAAAATATCAAGTTTATCGATTCTTTTCAATAATATAAGGGAGTTATCGACAACTTTTCTATAGAAAAATTAAAGTTATCTATCTTTTTATAAAAAAAATTATCGATAACGTTTATATAGAATATCAAAGTCATTTATTGCGTTTGTATAGAATATTAAAGAAAGCAATAACTTTTTTATAACAAATTAAAGTTACCGATATTTTTCTAATATATACGAAAGTTATCGACAACTTAAAAAAATATCAAAGCTATCACATACTTTTCTGTAATAAATAAAAGTTATCCATAACTTTTCTATTGATATTTATTCTTATTTGACGATGCTAACCAAAGGTTAGCGAAATATTGAAACAAATAAATATAATTTTTTATAAATAAAAAGACCTCAAGCTTAAATAATTAAAAGTAATCATAACTTTTCTATATATAATCAAAATTATCAATAAAAAATTATCGATAAATGTTCTATAGAATATCGATACTTTTTAAAAATATATGAAAGTTATCGACTTTTCTATAAAATATCAAATTTTCAATAGAAAATTTTCGATAAATTTTTTGTAGAAAATATATAATTAATAAATTTTTAATATAAAATCGAAAATTTCGATAAGTTTTTTATAGATAATTTAAAATGTTTATACATTTTGTTTAGAGAATCATGAATTACGCTAAATTTTTTTTAAAGAATTGCAAAACGTAAAATTTTTTTACGGCGCTAACCAAAATTATCGATAAATTATAAATTAATTTTTGTAGAAAATGCAAGTAATAAATAATTTTTCTTTAGAAAAGTAAAGTGATCGATAAATTTTTCTACAGAATTTTAGTAATCGATATTTTTTTTCAGAAAATCAAAATAATTGACAAATTTTCTATAGAAATTCAAAATAATCGACAAAGTTTCTATAGAAAATCAAAATAATCGTCAAATAAAATATCAAAGTTATATATAGAATATCGAAGTTATCTTTAACTTTTCTGTAGAATGTCAAAGTCATCGATTACTTTGTATGGAAATTTTAAGCTTCTAAATTTTTGAAGTTTTGGACAAATTTTTAAGAAAACCATTTTAAATGCTCTTCTGAAGTTTGAATACATATGACAAATATAGTAAAAAAAAAAAAAAAAATAAAGGAAAAATAAAACCGAAAATATCAAAAATCTTTAAATAAACCTGATGACGTCGTTGGTGGTAAATAAAAAACAAAAAAACCTCACATATTATAAAGTAAAAAATGTCCAGATACATTTTATTCTATTTCTTCTACATTGAGTAGATACTTTTGTCTATTTGTATTCAAGTGGTATCTGAACATATGTACAAATTTACAAAAAAAAAATTGGCTCATCGTGTGATGGCTCTTCTTCGAACATACAATTAAAAACGAACGGAATGGTATAGAAAAATAGAAACATTTTGTTAAAATGAAATCTAGATACAATAATACATACAACCATAAATTGGCTGTTGTTTGTTTAAATTGTTTTGTTTTTATATTATTCCAGACTAAAGTAAATTTGGTGTTCGTTAAGATTATTTTCTTGTTACAAATTAAACCCTTTGTTTTTTTTTTTTTTTTTTTTTGCAAATTGAAACAGACTTCAGTCAAATTTTAACAATGTTTTTGGTTTTTTCGGGTCTACTGGTGGTTTTTAAATAAAATAAATAAAAAATTTAATTTCTATTAAAAAGACGAGAATCATTTAACAGAAATGTTCATTAAGAAATTTTTTTTTCAATTCAATCTTATTTTTTTTATTTATTCTAGTATTCAAGGCCAATAACAGCCAATGACCGATTAAAAATTTATTTGAAATTTGTTTTTTATTATTATTAATGCCGTACGATGAATAAATTTTTAAAATAAAGTAAATGGATTTAAAACAAAGAAACAAAATAAAACAGAATTCTCACATTTTAAAGGAAATACAACAACATTTATTTAATAAGGCAAATACTTTTACAAATGACAGATTTATGAGATATATTTGGAATTAAAATAATTTTTAGTGATCTCATAAGATTTTGGAATATTTACAAATTTTTTAAAGATACCGATTCATTTTTAAAGAAAACTTTCAAAAAAATATAATAAAAAAAAAATTTTAAAGAAAAAGGAAGAAAATCGAAAAGTTTTTAACAGAACAATCAAAATTTTAAACAATTTTCTATTAAAAATAACGATAAATTTTCTATGCCAACAAATTCTCTAGAGAAAATGTTCCATATAAAACAAATGTACATAATCGATATAGTTTCTACAAAAAAGTAAAAAAAAAAAATAAAAGTAGTCGATATATTTTCAATTGAAAATCAAAAATTTTAAAATTCTGTAGAAAATCAAAGAAACATTTCTCATTTTCTATAAAAAATTAAAGAATTCAAAAACTTTAAACTTTGTCTATAGAAAATCAAAGTAATCGATTCATTTTCTATAGAAAAACAAACTTATCGATACATACATATACTGTAGAAAATAAAAATAATCGACAAATTTCCTATGGAAAATCAAGGCAATCGATAAATTTTTTGTATAAAATATATAATCGATAAATTTTCTATGTAAAATCGAAAATTGCGATAAGTTTTCTATAGAAAATTTGAAATGTCTTTAAATTTTGTTTAGAGAATCATGAATAACGATAAAATTTTATTAAAGAATTGCAAATCGTAAAATGTTTTTACGGCGGTAACCAAAATATCGATCTAATTTCCGTAAAAAACCAAAATTATCGATAAATTATCTTTACAGATCAATGTTTTTATAGAAAATGAAAGTAGTAAATAATTTTTCTACAGAATTCTAGTTATCGATAATTTTTTTTTTTCAGAAAATCAAAATAATCGACAAATTTTTTATAGAAATTCAAAATATTAGACAAATTTCCTATAGAAAATCATAATAATCGACAAATTTTCTAGAAAAATATCAAAATAATCGACAAATTATCTATAGAAAATCAAAGTTATCGATACATTTTCTATATAAATCTAAGGTAATCGACAAATTTTTTAAAGAAAATTAAGTAATCGACAAATTTGTTATAGAAAATTCAAATAATAAAAAAATTTTCTATAGTCGATAAATTTTCTTTGTAAAAAATTTAATTAATTGGTGCATTTTTTTTATCAAAGCAGTTGATACATCTTTAAGATTTCGGCTAAGAATTATTTATTTCTGTAGAAATGTTAATTAAAAATTAAAAATTTAAAAAATATCGATACTTTTCATTAGAAAATTTAAGTTGTCGATAATCTTTCTAGTGAAAACTTTAGTCTTGGCAAATTTTCAATAAAAAATTCATTTTATCGATTGCAGGTTCGAAGGACAATTTTTGTAAGAGACACTAAACGACAATTTTGATTTGTAAACAGCGCTTTAAGCAAATATTTGTTAATGTCGATGAAAAGTGAAAAAAATTAAAAGCAAATTTGCAAATTTATATAGTAGTTTCTCAAATATTTCTAGTTAAATGACAAATGTTTTGCTTTAATTAACATGCCTGGCTGTAAAATTTCTTACA